>OV281093.1:2630702-3932303 GCA_923060345.2 Erebia aethiops | reverse complement strand
GAAAATGATGAGTAGATTCCAAAAATATAAAACACTATAGTTCAATATACCAGTGATTCACAACAAAATATCATTTAATAAAAATGTGAATAAGATTCCAAAGGTAATTCAATACGGGCTACGGCAGAGCAGTCGTATTTTTTAATAATTTTAATAATTATATTCACTTGTTTTTCAAACGTAATCTATCAATTGGGTATTTGACAACTAGTCAAATCAGCAACTTTTTTTCAAACGTCAAAACGCGTGCTTAGTACGGATTTTGTATGAAATTTTAAGTTGTGACGTCATCAAAGTTCGACGCACTTTTTTTACTTTCATCGATAGTTTAAAATGGTTATTCAAAATTAAACTAGCAGGGGACGTGGATATCACCACTTTTGGGAGATCCTTTATTTAATAATCACTAAAAAATAATTTATTTCACCAGTAGTCAAATACCCAATTGAACCTACCAATTACGCGATAATATCAAAACAGGCCAAGAGCGAGTCGGGCTTACAGAATAAGGGTTCAGGAGCCATACTGCCAACGCTAAAACCCATCATGTTTCATTATTGTTGACTTTCGTATATAATCATTATTTTAGGAACGTTTAATTTTTCGTGATCAATCAATCAATCAACTCATTTATTCAATATAGGTACACTGTGGGTACACTTATTGACGTTAAAAATTACTTATAAAACATGATGGTGACAATCAGTTACGGTATCTTAAAACTAAAGCTACGAGGGTTCCAATCGCGCCCTGGTCTGAGAAGATCCCACAACGAACTCAGCCAACTCAACTAATATTACTTGAGTACCATCATACAAGATTTAACACTAAGTTCGTACTTTATAAACACTTTCGATTGCTTCCATACAACTTTGTCACTGAGAAATTCCTCAATAGGCGTCATAATATAGGCGGATAGAACCATATTATCGCCACTTTAGTTTGGAAAATCGCTAAAGGATCTTCTTCAATGGATGAGGGAGGGTAACAAACCAAGCGTTTATTACTAAAGTTTGTATTAAAGATGTGTTTTATGAAACTTTACAATATCCATTGTAAGTTGTCAAGTATTCTTCAATACATAAATAGCTTAAATAGCAATACTTTCAAACAAATATTATACTAAATACTTAAGGCCCTGTGTAGCGTAAAAGGGGGTTTTTAAAAGCAGTGTATCCATCAAACGGTGACATAATGTATGCTTGTAAAAATAATGTGCTGTTTTCAAGACCTTTGAGCAGCCATTGACGCATCTCAAAACACAATTTTAAAAAAATCTCTGCATTGAAATTTATTTTAAACATACCTCTTAATTTACCTTTTAAAGCAATTTTTCTCCTTATTGAAACCAATAATTACCTCTAGAAATATAATATAAAATTCATATTTCTAAATCAAACACATTGTCGGATTCATTTGTATTGAAAAGTAAACATATTTTTTTAAAAAATTATTTCATGCATTTTTTGCGACATGCGCTTGCTCGATTTCACCCCCGCCCGCCTGTGTTTTTCATCTCGTGAGCTCACAGCGCCTTAAGAAGATTTTGTTTCATAACAATACAGCTACTTGTTTGTATCGATGCCGCATATCGATAAGCCAGCTTTGTAAGTTTTTATGAATGGGCGCTATTAAGAAAAAATTGCGTAAAAGTAGATAGACCAAAATATTCAAACAGCCCTTTTCAGTTCGCTGAAACCGATTTCAAGCCCTGGTTAAAACTTATCTCGTAGTTTCCGTTGGGCCTTATGTTTCAGGCATAGAGCTAACACTACCCTGAGTCAATCTCTGAGGTCGACGCTTGCGGTTGAAAGCATTAAAGTTACAGCGACCCAAGTGAGGGTCCTCGGACAACAGATTAACCGAAAACCTATTCGGTATTATACCTATCCATACTAATATTACTAGTGGTTCGCCCCGAACGTCTGATAACCATTTTAAACTATAGATTAAAGAAAATAAGTGCGTTAAAATTTGATGACGTCACAACTGTGTATTTCATACAAACTTCCATACTAGAAGCTCGTTTTTAAGTTTAATAAAGGGGACAATGTGTTAGAAACGCTAGAAAGCGACTCGCATTAACCGGCGCTTTAAGCACAAAACACACAGGGGGCTTCGCGGGTCGGGTCGGGTGCGCGGCGGGTTGAATTCCTTGTATTTATATGAATGACATCACACTACGACACCCGCCAAGCGCCTGATCCGCGCCCGCGTTCTGTGTGATGTCGTCCATATAAATACAAGGATTTCAAACCGCCGCGTACCCGACCCGACCCGCGCCGCTCCCTGTGTGTTTTGCGCTTTAGACTTTCACCTTCAATTTTACACTCGATATCAGGATTATATAATTAATTATTAATTAATTATTAATTTATATAATTATATAATTAATTATTAATTATCTATATAATATATATAAAATTCAAAGTCCTGACTGACTGACTTATATATCAACGCACAGCCTAAACCACTGGGCCTAAAAACTTGAAATTTTGACAGTAGGTTACTTTTATGACGTACGCGCACACTAAGAAAGGATTTTTCAAAATTCCACCCCTAAGGGGGTGAAATAGGGGGTGAAAGTTTGTATGAAACTCCGTCATTTCTCAAGTTATATCCATGAAACTTGGTATTTTGGCTTTAGGTAATAAATAAAGAAGTACGTGTGTCACAGTTTTTCAAAATTTCACCCCCAAAGGGGTAAAATAGGGGTTGAAAGTTTGTGTGAAAGTCCTTCATTTCTCAAGTTATAGCCATGAAACTTATCATTTGGGCTTTCAGTTAGATATGCAGAAATAAGTGATTTACAATTTTTCAATATTGCACCCCTAAGGGGGTGAAATAGGGGGTGAAAGTTTATATGAAAGTCCGTCATCTTTCAAGTTATATCCATGAAACTTGGTATTTAAGCTAACGGTTTAAAATAAAGAAATACGTGTTTCACAGTTTTTAAAAATTCCACCTCCAAAGGGGTGAAATAGGGGATGAGAGTTTGCATGAAAGTCCTTCATTGTTCAAGATATTCTCAAGTTATATAAACGAAACTTGGTATTTCGGCTTTCGTTAAAAATTAAAGAATTACGTGTGTCACAGTTTTTCAGAATTCAACCCCTAAAGTGGTAAAATAGGGGTTGAAAATTTGTACGAAAGCTATAGCCGTGAAACTCGGTATGTGAGCTGAGAGTTAAAAATTAACAAATACGTATTTCACAGTTTTTGAAAATTCGACCCCCAAAGAGGTGAAATAGGGGATGAAAGTTGGTATGAAAGGCCTTCATTTCTCGAGATATTTTACAAGTTATATCAACGAAACTTAGTATTTTGGCTAAAGGTAAAAAATAATGAAGTACGTATGTCACAGTTTTTCAAAATTCCACCCCCGAAGGGGTAAAATAGGGGTTGGAAGTTTGCATGAAAGTGCTTCATTTCTCAAGTTATACCCATGAAACTTGGTATACGAGCTACTGGTTGAAAATGAAGAGATACGTGTTTCACAGTTTTTAAAAATTCCACCCCCGAAGGGATGAAATAGGGGATGAGAGTTTGCATGAAAGTCCTTCATTGCTCAAGATATTCTCAAGTTATATAAACGAAACTTGGTATTTCGGCTTTCGTTAAAAATTAAAGAATTACGTGTGTCACAGTTTTTCAGAATTCAACCCTTAAAGTGGTAAAATAGGGGTTGAAAATTTGTACGAAAGCTATAGCCATGAAACTCGGTATGTGAGCTGCGAGTTAAAAATTAAGAAATACGTATTTCACAGTTTTATAAAATTCGACCCCCAAAGAGGTGAAATAGGGGATGAAAGTTGGTATGAAAGGCCTTCATTTCTTGAGATATTTTACAAGTTATATCAACGAAACTTGGTATTTTGGCTAAAGGTAAAAAATAATGAAGTACGTATGTCACAGTTTTTCAAAATTCCACCCCCGAAGGGGTAAAATAGGGGTTGGAAGTTTGCATGAAAGTGCTTCATTTCTCAAGTTATACCCATGAAATTTGGTATGTTAGCTACCGGTTAAAATAAAAGAAATATGTGTTTCACATTTTTTTTAAATTCTACCCCCAAGGGGTAAAATAAGGGTTGAAAGTTTATATGAAAGTCCTTCATTTCTCAAGTTATAGCCATGAAACTTGGTATACCTACGAGCTGTGGGTTGAAAATAAAGAAATACGTGTTTCACAGTTTTTTAAAATTCTACCCCCAAAGGGGTGAAATAGGGTTGGTCCTTCAATCACGCCGCAACAGAGCAACGAGTATTTTGCACGGGTAGTTGAGGACCTGGAGAGTGGTATAGGCTACTTTTTATCCAGGAAAATTATGGAGTTCCCGAGGGAATTTAAAAACTTAAACCACGCGGACGAAGTCGCGGGCATCAGCTAGTATATTATATAACTACGTCCCATAGGACGTGCATATCCCGTCTTTTAGGTAGGCCTTTCATCCAAGACCTACTTAGGTACTTTTTGGGTAATTTAAGAAAAAATAGACCTCAACTAAAGGCGAGGTATAAATCTGTCGACGACACGCTCCAGGGGCGGCGGCGCTTGTCACTCGCTCATCTGAACAACGCCTTAGGGAAATTCGGGAAATATCTCAAAGAAAATAAGTCTAAATCACCCATGGCAGGCAAAACATATTCAACACTAGGTGATCTGCCCCCGCTTCACTCGGGTTAACATGAAATTAAATATATGAAAACATAAGATACAAAATCTAGGTACAGTTCGCGCGCGAGTTGAATGCAGAGTAAATGTATGTGTCATACTCTGCATTCAACTCGCCCGCGAACTATATATCAAATATCCAGTTCCAGTAGTTTGTAATAGTATTTGTAGCAAATACTTTAACTGTTAGTTAGTTTACATGTTCAAATATTTTGTTTACTAGTTAAGGCGCTCACGAGATGAAAAACACAGGCGCGCGGGGGTGAAATCGAGCAAGCGCATGTCGCAAAAAATGCATGAAATAATTTGTACAAAAATTATTATTTACTTTTCAATACAAATGAATCCGACAATGTGTTTGATTTAGAAATATGAATTGTATCTTATATTTCTAGAGCTAATTATGATTTCAATGAGGAGAAAAATTGCTTTAAAAGGTAAATTAAGAGGTATGTTTAAAATAAATTTCAATGCAGAATTTTTTTTAAATTGTGTTTTGAGATGCGTCAATGGCTGCTCAAAGGTCTTGAAAACAGCACATTATTTTTACAAGCACACATTATGTCACCGTTTGATGACGATACACTGCTTTTAAAAACCACCTTTTACGCTACACAGGGCCTTAATGCTGGCGTTTTGAGCTTCTGAGATAAAATGATTTTGATGAAATTTTATGAGTATGGCTTGTATCCTATCCCACATTCAAATAAATATGTCGAAATTCTGTATAGCTTTGTTAACTATATACTTGGTCTACATTTTAACTAAAATTGCTGAAACAGAATGAAACAAAAACCGCACCAAAATTTAGTATAAAAAGATCCGAATAAAATATTTTAGGTATTTTACTCACTAGGTATACATAACTGGAAATAGTAAAAATAGTCTATATTTTCCTTCGCATTCTCAAATAAAATATCTTACATTTATCTTTCGAGAGCTAAATAATTACGAATCATTTAAATAAATAAGCGACGAGAAATGTCTTCTTTCCTAGGATGCTGTACGAGTCTATGTTTAAAGAAAATAAGATAAAAATCATATTGTCTTGGGAGAGAAGGCGTCCTCCATCTATTTATAAAGAGAGTGGAAATTTTTATAAGCTCGGAACAAATTGCTCCTTTTTAAGAATCCCCCGCCACGCGCAGTCTTGTCGAGACAACGTAATTGGTATGTTCTTAACATTTTAAATTGCAGGTAGGTACACTCGCCTAGAGCTTTAACACACATTTAAAAATAAATAAAACTTACAGGATTATTTTAAAAATACAACTAACCTTCTAAGGGCAACTTTCTACCACTAAAATATTGAAAAACAAACAAGAATAAAATGTTTAAACTTTTCGTTGTACACTCTAGATACGTACTATTTAGCTCCGTGTTTTCAGTAGGCAGTTAAAGTCGATCTATTAGGATAATGCATTAACAATGCTAACGCTGATAATGCTTTAAGAAGTAGACAATTATTTAGATTTTATATAAAAACGATTTTTAACAGAATTCTTAAATCGTAGAATAATATAAAGTTTTTACTTTATAGTATTTATTATTTATTTATTTATTTTATTATTAAGCTACCATTAAGAGGTTCTGTATTTTAAAATTTCTGAATCTATTTTAAAAATAAGTGATCCAGATCTTACCAGGATATAATAGGCTTAAATCTCTTTTTCTCTTAAGATTACAGTCACTCGAGAGAAAAAGATAGAACACTAGCCGTCATCCTAATACCATCTGGATATGATAGAAAATTGTATATAATCCCCGAAAATCCCCGTTTTCTTGTCTCTTTCTTGTAGGTTAGGTTAGCGTTCGACATAAATAATTTGGTAGTGCCCGGCCTTATCGGGTACATCTAACGGTTTATGCAATTTTACGGTGACATATATACTATAACCGAAGAGTTTTGTGCACCATCATCAGGCCTCACTAACATCAACTATAGGAACATTAAAATTAATGAGCCCAAACAGGTAACATTAGCAGTAATTTGTCAAGGAGTTGAGTGTTCCCCACAATTTCTAGAGGTATCATTCATCACTGTTACAGCCTCAATTGTTCTGATTGGCTGAATTTATGGAATCCGTGCTGCGACAATGGCTTCTGGCAAATAGCGCAAGAGTGTGAACCAATCAGAGGTGATTACGATCGTAACACTGTACTTTATACGATACTAGATGATTCCCGCGACTTCGTCCGCGTGGATTAAGATTTTTGATTCCCGCGGGAACTCTTTAATTTTCCGGGATAAAAAGAAGACTTTGTCCTTCCTCCGGATACCATCTGCCCCTGTACAAAATTTCAACAAAATCGGTTGAAAAGATGGGTCGGGAAAGCGTAGCAGACAGACAGACAGACAGACAGAAACACTTTCGCAATGGATTATAATATTAGTATGGAAGTTTGGATTATATGTAATTTATACGAATTAGTCCGGTACGATGCCGTGTAGAAACCGAATAGGGGTATGGGTTTAATATAACTGCCGTGCCCCTAAGAGGTTAGCCCGCTACCATCTTAGACTGCATCGTCACTTACCATCAGGTGACATCACAGTCAAGGGCTAACTTGTAGTGGTTAAAAAAAAGTCGATTAGATTAAGTGGAAGTAAAACCTATATTGTACATGAGGTACACCGACGAGTAAACATACTGAGATTTATACGAAACATAGCAATTAATTAATATGCTTAAAGTAACCGCATTGAAATCGTTTAAAGCGCAAAACACACAGGGAACGGGTGCGGGTCGGGCGCGGGCCGGGTCGGGTGTCAGGCGGGTTGAATTCCTTGTATTTATATGGACGACATCACACAGAACGCGGGCGCGCGGGTGTTGAATACAAGGAATTCAACCCGCCTGACACCCGACCCGGCCCGCGCCCGACCCGCGCCCGTTCCCTGTGTGTTTTGCGCTTAAATGCACGCGCTCGAGCGATAACATGCCAGTTGTCACACAGTCTGACAGACGAATAGACAGCCCGACATAGAAGTCAAACTTATGAGAACTAGATTAGATAGACACGCGACTTTCCTACGTGTATTAGCTTATGTCCTTCCCCGGGATATCATCTACCCCTGTACCAAATTTCAGCAAAATCGGTTGAAAAGATGGGCCGGGAAAGCGTAGCAGACAGACAGACAGACAGAAAGAAACACTTTCGCATTTATAATATTAGTATGGATATGGATATGGAAGTATGGATGCCACCCCTCTGTTTGCGTCGAGGGTTAATAAATAAAGGATCATCTTAAATCCCCCAGCAAATATAGGTATGACTTACAAATTTATGAGACGTCTACGGTGTAACATGTCGTTCTGTAATGAATGTGAGATAAACGTAATATATTAGGGTAAGCCAAGCCGCGGGTTCGGTTCGGAAACATTGAAATTATGGCGTGTTCGTGTGAAACTGTAAACCAGGGATGTAACAGAGGTAAATTTATCGGAACCGAAGTCGGAGTCGGAGTTTTTAAATTTGATTTATCGGAGTCGGAGCCGGAGTCGGAACCGGAGTCGGAGGCAGAGTCAGAAGAGGTAACAAGAGAGATATTTTTCATTTTAAGAACAAATAAAAACGTAGCGGAAGGCGGGGGTGGCGGGGGACTCCCAACACGACGGGTATGAACCATTTTGTAACGGTCGACGCAGGCCGCCGTCGCTATTTGCTATGCTTCGACCACCATTATCCTCCTCCGATTACCTCCGATTTAAAAGTCTCGGAGCCGAAATCGGAGCCGAAGGTGTAATAATAATCGGAAGTTCCGACTTAACGGAATCGGAATCGAAGCTCTGTAACATCCCTGCTGTAAACCTTAATGAAACTAGACAAATGGTGTCATAAACTATTTAATCATTGGGGTTAGTCATTATCATTTCAATACATCGCCTCGTTTTGCCTCGGTCTAGTGGTTAGCATGTTCGACTGCGGCCGACGAGGTCCCGGGTTCGAGTCCCGGGTCGGGCCATAGCAAGTATGTATTGGGTTTTTCTGAAAAGAAATTCTCAGTACTAGCCCGGAGTTAGGAAATTGGCGGTGTTACACCCCCGTGCCTCGGAGAGCACATTAAGCCGTCGGTCCTGCGCCTGATCTCTCTCCGGTCGTGTCGGATTTTCCGTCCCATCGGGCTATGAGAGTAAAGGAACAGAGAGTGCACCTGTGTGTGCACACACTTGTGCACTATAATATCTCCCGCGCAGATGGCTAATCTCTATGGAGATAGGCCGCCGTGACCGAAATTCGGTCGGGAGGGCATTATTTATTATTAATACATCGCCAGCCCCACTTAACTGAGCAGGAGTCTTCTCTAAGAATAAGAATGGTTTACCCTAGTCCACCATACTGGCGAAGTGCGAATTGGCAGACTTCACAAAACTTTGAGAACATTATGAAAAACTCTCAGGCATACAAATGTCCTCACTTTACCGTCGAGCGTTTGGAACTGATAGAGCAATACGCTAGTCGACTCTACTGCTGTCTGCTTAGATGCACATGTTTATTTTGTATAGTGCAAAGAGCTGATACTAGGATAATGAAGAACAAAGCTTTAAGGTATAAAAGCTCGACGTACCTATCCAAAGGTGCAACCTGAAAAGACAAGTTCTCGCTACATTCTGCTACATATTGCATGAGATCAAAACAATGCTGCAATGCTTTTGTCTAAGAAATTGAATAGACTTGAAATCTTCCGAATGCATAACACATTTAATTAATACTCGAATAAAGCAAATGAAAAAGAATACAGACTTAGAGTTTAATCTGTCATGATTCATATTTATCTAAACTATGATAGGATAAAGAGGAAAGATTTGTTTGTTTGTAATGGATAAACTCAAAACTACTCAACCGATTTTAAAAATTCTTTCACCTATAGAAAGCTACATTATCAGCGAGTAACATAGGCTATATTTTATTTTCAAAAAAATTAGAGATCTTTACGAAAATTGCAATTATATGAACTAAGTCGGAAAAATCGTCTCTTCTGAGAGCTTACGTGACGTGCGCTGCGTAAATAGTTACAGTTACACGAAAACAATGTATGGTGGAATTGTTCCTCTCAAAAAGTTCTGAAAAAGTCCGCGATTGCATAAACCTATTTTTTAAGGTTGACTCACAATAACCATTTTTATGATTTTCAAATTTGGTCTAAACCAATGTTTTACTTGCGAAGGTGTTTTTACCGACCTACTATTAATCCTTATGAAAATAAATATATTCATCTCAAGTATTTAATTAAGATAAAAATTGTCCTTTACACCATTCAATTTAGAAGAATATCTTATGAGATAATAGGACTAATGTAACGTGCAAGGGAAAACCACTGGTTATATTGGGTATAGAGTATAGACTATTAGGATTATTAGTGCTACACGTGCGAAACCGGGGCGGATCGCTAGTTTTATTTAAATTTTAAACATAAATTTAGCACGATGTTTTGTCGGAATATCCCCGACAAGCATCAAACCCCTCCGGGGATTTTATTTATGAACCTGTTCACCTAATGCGGCACGGCGCGGTGCGGCGTAACGCTGATTGCGTGCTGCAAGAGAGAGCTGAAATGGAACCACAAACCCCACCACACAGTCTAACATCCCAACAGATTAACATTATGTGTAAAATTTGACATACCTACAGATACAAATTTGTTTGTATCTGACATTATCTAAAAATGCGCATCTTTGTATCTTGTACCTGTTTTTGAATATTAAGATGCAGAAGAGATTTATTTTCAGAAAATGAAAAGGTGGTACAAACAAAAGCTTTCCTGAAGTCAGAAAATATATTACACTCTGTCCTTCCTCTCACTCCTCACCATCCTTTCAACTTCACCATTTATGTGTTGACACGAAGCGTTTCGTAAATTATAATTTTCAACACGATATGACACCCTTTTCATGTTTTATTATATTAAGTATGTGTTGCCTGAAAGCGCCCACGAATTTTCTGACAGACCAAATAACACAAGCAAACAGTACCTACCTAGCAAAATTTTCCACCTTTTTTGTAACGTGTAGGACGTACGATAAAACGTTTGATTACTTTTTTTACAACACCTCTGCACCCTGCCCACTAAAAGGTGCCATTACGCTGTAACTGAATTCGAGGTTTACGAATTACGTTTCGCTTCCCGAGAAATTAATTCTACGGTATCCTATTACCTACACAGGGCCACATTGGAGCAATCAAAAAAGGGCAACTTTGCAATCAGTCCATGTAGAATACTCATAGTACCATATAGTGCATATATTTCGGTTACACGATATTTTTGGTCATACCGTTCGTTAAACCTTAATTGGTTAAGAACATCAAACTGCTTTGATACTGAACCCCCTAGTCACGAGTATATCCTAGAGTTTGGGGGTCCAGAGTGATTTAAGGAAATTGTACTTTTTGTTAGAACAAATTAAGATTTTTATTATTATTTATTACTAACCGATGCCCGCGACTTCGCCCGCGCGTCGTAACTAACTAATTTTTCCATATTTTCTCACCGTTTAAACCTTCCCTGGACTACGACAAACATTTCAAAACAAAAATCAGCTAAATCGGCCCAGCCGTTCTCGAGTTTTAGCGAGACAAACGAACAGCAATTGATTTATATATATATAGATTATATAGTATAATTACTTAGACACTACCCAAGAGTGTTCTTTGCTGCATGGAGGTAACGAAAAAACTCAAATTCCGACCAAAACTGCTCATTTGCCGATTTTAATCAACGTTGCTGTTTACCCAGCTGAATATCCGATTTACGCTCTGATTCATGACTCTCGACGTCATAATACAACAACCAGAATATAATCTTACCTGTGCAATGTCTTTCCTCGTGCAGCAGAAGTTGACGAATGTGACGTTGACAAAGTCAGCGCCATGGCATACGGTGACGGTCTTCTCTTCCAGCGAGCCCTGCGCTCCGATCAGCACGACGTTCCTGATCTTTTGGTCCTGCACAAACAGAAAACTACAGTCAACACATTTGCAACAAGTTTAACTTCACCGCCGAGTGTTTGGAACTGGTAGAGATTGGAACTGATAAGCTAGTCGACTCTACTGCATACCCTGCCCCTATACCCCGAAAAAAATGCCGTGTTAAGCTATATATTATATAGTATATAATATATAGTCTCCGATAACCATGTCGGAGGATTGCTAGCAAAACATACAAAAAAAACCCTATATCCCAGGCTGTAGAACCTAAAATATAATATTGTTAATACATTTGCAACAAGTGGTGAGCATGCGGGCGTTCCCGGTTTCGATTCTCGCCAGGGTGAATTTTTGATTTCTGTATTTTCTCTTGTCTGGCGGCTTCGACCGTGGCTAGATACCACCTTACTAGCAAAAACGTGCCGCCGAGCGAAGTAGCGTTATAAAAACCCATAACCGACTCACTGCTAATCACGAGTCTCCGTGTCTTAAAATAAGAAGGGGTAGCTTAGTAGTCATAGTCCACCAAGCTGGCCAAGTGTCAATTGGCAGACTTCACACATCTTTGAGAACATTATGGTGAAATATCAGGCATGCAGGTATCCTCACCATATTCTCCGTTGAAGTAACTTATTACTTGGCTATACTTAATCGGTTTAATAGTAGGTATAGTGAGTCTACTGTTTTTTTATACGACTGCCTGAAAAAAGGAGTATATTGTTTTCAGGGTTCATGTATGTATGTATGTGAGTTTGTATATTCCACCATACCTTCTATACGCCTGAACCTATTTTGAAAAATGAGGTATCGTTAGAATCCCTAGCTTATTCCGGGTGACACAAGTTAGTAAAATTTAAAAAAAAATTGATCGGGTGACCATGGTCACAATCGGGTGACAATGGACCATTAAAGACTTAAGTTGAAAAAATATATTCGAAAATAATAATAACTATATAATCATCATCTAGAAAATGATGAGTAGATTCCAAAAATATGTAACACTATAGTTCAATATCTAGTGATTCACTAAAAATATCAATTAATAAAAATGTGAATAAGATTCCAAAGGTAATTCAATACGGGCTACGGCAGAGCAGTCGTATTTTTTAAATAATTTTAATTATATTCACTTGTTTAAATATATAGGCTAGCGCTTGGCTGCAATCAGACCTGCTTGCAAGTGGTGATGCAGCCTAAGGAGGGCGCTTGCCTAAAAGATGCCTATTCACTCTTGATTTGAAGAGTGAATAGGCATCTTTTAGGCAAGCTTTTATACCTATATTAAAAGAGGAGAGGTAAAGGGAAGCCGGAAGGGCATTCCGACCCTGGAATACTGATTGGTAACTAAAGTATGTGGGTAGACTGATCGCGATTCGCGAGTAATAGGTACTCATTAGTCATTATCGACGGCGGTTGATGAAAATTCGTGCTACGACCGCGACTGATAAGTTAGCAATCGATTTCTGATAAATATAATAATTTGGCTAATTCCGTTGTACAAAACCTCTGAACAAATTGACAGGTCCAAACTCCAAACCTGGGATAGCGGTAGGTATATTTAGACTTGTTATTTTAGTTGAGTTAAGAAATTCGTTACTAAATCTCTTAAGTCGCCTCTACGGCGTAGGCCTTATTGCAAACGAAATACGAAAAATTTGTATTGTAACGTGTTAGAAATAAAGGCTTTTTTATTTAAATCTCATAAGTAGGTACTTCTTTACTAAATCTTTATCTCTTTTATAATTACTTTTTTCTAATTACCTCTAGCTGAAGCCAGAGTTTAATTTCTACAAATCATCGTAGCTTGAGGAAAGAAAACCGTTTGTTTATTTGGGTAAATATTTTATGTTTTATGGTATGCATGCACAAGGTTCAAACCCAATAATTATTATAACAGCACACAGCTCCCTGGGGACTCTCGAATATAAATTAATAATACCTCTAGTTACTCCCTCCTATGTTATGGGCTCTACTATACGAATTCCGTGGTAAGAGCGTGTAAGTTTTAATAAAGAAGGTTCAATATTATTCGAGAAACCTCATGTTCATGTTGGTTTTAATAAGGCTTGTTTCATTATGTGAGGTTCGAGGGATGAAAATTTACTTTTAAAAAAAAAAAATTAATTACTATTTAATTTAGTATACAATGCCCTGACTGAATTTCGGCCACCGTCGACGGTCAATTTCTGCAGAGAATTGGCTACTTGACAGCTGTAACTATAAAATATGAAATATGTTAGATTTGGTAGCTTGTGGGTTAACAATAATTATACAATATGTATTTTGCATTAAAATAAATTGTAAATATTTTATTTTTGCAAAACAAATTTGAGATTTTTTATCTGTGGATTACAAGAAGCGAAACGCGGGCGGTCATGATAGAGCCCCGTGTGACGTCACATTTCCAAAAAAAAAACGTCGTGTGTACTAACGTTTGCGTATTGTTGAGAAAATAACAGTAATATATTTCGATTTGTGATTGTGAGCGGTTAAATGAAATGGGGTTATGCTTTACAGCTGATAGTACAAATCTGCCTAAAGTCGATTCATTTATGGTTGCAAATTTATTTGCGTGTAAACTTTTGCACTGCCGAGTTTCGTAATGTATTAAAACTTCCATGTAAGTACCTACCTACCGAAATAAACAAAGTAATAGTACTTAGGGCTCGTGTTTAAGACCTAAGAAAGTGCTGCTGTAAAGTGACAGAAATATAATTTATTTTGATTTTATGTCATGTTTTATGAAGAAAATGTCAGGTTAGGTTTAATTCATTTTTGCTAGATCAGAGTTTTAAGTTGATTTCTTCATAACACTAACATCAAAGTGGTCTTCACAAAGTAATACCGCAGATATTTATCCGATTTAAATTCCGGGTCTCGGCAGATTAACTCTAACCTTTATCTATTCCGTGACTCTAACCACTGCTTTCGACGTTTAAATTATGACATAGGTAATATAGTATATTGGAATGTGTTTATACAATTTGTCAGGATATTAATTACTTATTATTTATTGTATTTCTACACAAGTCTTGTAGCTTGTAATTTCCACAATTGCATTTAAAAATCTGTAAACTTTCCACTTAAAATTAAATAAAACTTGGAGCGTCGTATAGTTAACTTTGTTTTATTTTGAGCGATGACGTCACAGCTAGCAAATGTCACGTGACCGGCTGTTTTCGCGTGAATTTAAAATTAATGTATTAAAAATGTATTTTTTTCTAATAAATAACGCTTTTTTTGAGAAAAAGTTAATTGTAAGAGGTATAAAATGAACCGACGTACATTTTTAAGTATTTTTCCGAAAACTGTCAAATAGCCAATTGCCATGTACGTAATGTGTTGTTATATGTATAGGTGTGCGAAAACAGGTGCACTCTCTAGTTAATCCGTAAACAGTCAGCAATAACACGGAATTAGTCTCTATAACAGCTAATATGATATTGTGAAGTTTTGTCTGATGAGAGGCTTCGGCCGTGGCTAGTTACAACCCTACCGACAAACACATACCGCAAAGCGATTTTGCACAATGCCGTGTAGAATCCGATTAGGGCAAAGACCTTTAAACCAATACCATACCCCTAATCCAAGGACCTTTGGTTCAAAGGTCCTTGGATTAGGGGTATGGATTTAATGTAACTGCCGTACCCCTAAGAAGTTAGCCCGCTTCTACCTTAGACTGCATTATCATCAGGTGAGATGGCAGTAAAGGGTTAACTTGTAGTGGAATAAAAAAACTCGTCTGAAGCTAGAACGTTGCTCTTCTTCTGGCGCAGTTGGATAAAAGTAGGTTCCTTTCATTTAAAAGTCTGCATATCATAAACAAACATGGCATCTCATTTCATCTCATCTTATTCACAACGGGAATAAATTCCTCCATTACTCGTGATTATTCGTCACGCCCGTCAGCAAAGTAGACTGCAATCTAAGAGAGATTCTGTCTTTTTTCGCTTTTACCATTATTAAACACGTCAGTTATTCGTAATGTTAAACACTGCGCTGTCTCTCAAATTGTAAAGCTTCTTTATTTTTAAACTCCAATGCTTTTAGACCCTGAATATTTCAAACTATATTTCGAGTTTTTGTCAAGCCTGTGAAAAAAAAGCGACGGATACGTAGTACGATGACGTTGGTTGATAGAAGTTGGTATACATTTTTATAATACACTCCCAGAAGACATAATATGAGATGTCTCTCAAGAAGTTCAAAGTTTTTGTAAAATGTTAACTAATTGAAAAATCCTTCTATAATGTAAAGACGACTTTTTGACGACCTCCGTGGCGCGCGTGTGTAGCGCTGTTGCCTTAACGTGCGGAGGTCTCGGGTTCGATCCCCGGCAGGGTCAATTTAGGAATTTATAATTTCTGAATTTTCCCTGGTCTGGCCTGGTGGGAGGCTTCGGCCGTAGCTAGTTACCATCCTACCGGCAAAGACGTGCCGCCAAGCGATTTAGCGTTCCGGTACGATGCCGTGTAGAAACCGAAGGGGTGTGGGTTTAATATAACTGACATGCCCCTAACAGGTTAGCCCGCTACCATCTTAGACTGCATCATCACTTTCCATCCGGTGTGATCGCAGTCAAGGGCTAGCTTGTAGTGGATAAAAAAAAAAGGATTTCAGACACTGTCTCTCTCTAGTTAATTAAATAAGGATTTAAAAGGACCTAAGGAAATGAAATGTTGTATTTTATGTAGGGAGTCTCATATTATTATGATAAGTTAGGCCTCTACCACTGAACGAACTTACTGAATAAAATACAACGCTCAAGAGTATCACACTACGAATTAAAAAAAAATTGTCTTTAAGTGAGTGAAACGCAAGAAAAGAACATGAAACGCTTCGCCTTCAACCAACAAAGAAATTCTTTTAAAAAGGACACTTCAGGAACTTCTGATCCATGCTAAATAAGTATGTAACCTTATAGGTGTTATTTCAAGAAAAAAGAGATTTCAAACTACGACTGTGTCTTAAAGAGACACAAAGAAAATGAAGCGCTTATTTATCCATATCCACTCGTTACAACAAAGAAGTTATTTCTGAAAAATCCTCGGGTTGAGTGAACTCTGATCTTTGGTATACATGATCCATGCTAAAAGTATACAGTAAGTATGTTACGGCCAAAGTTCGCAAGGTGTTAAAATTTCTTCCCGGGCAGAGTCGTCTTTGCTCAGTGCCTGGGGTAACCTGTTAGGGGCATGGCAGTTATATTAAACCCATACCCCTATTCGGTTTCTACACGGCATCGTACCGGAAAGCTAAATCGCTTGGCGGCACGTCTTTGCCGGTAGGGTACTACTAGCCACAGCCGAAGCCTCCTACCAGGCCAGACCAAAAGAAAAAAATGAACCACCAAATGACCAGGGAAAAGTCAGAAATTATAAATTCCCAAATTGACCCTGCCGGGGATCGAACCCGGAACCTCCGCACGTTAAGACAACAGCGCTACACTCTGCGCCACGGAGGTCGTCAGGTTAAAGCACGCTCAAAGCAATACTTAAGCAATATTACTCAAAATGACAGTTTCATGTCAATTATTCACGTTCCTAACATTTAAGTTCCTAATTCTAAAACACGAAAGTAAACATTAATGAAACAATATGGCTTTAAACGTTAGCAGTATGGCCCTGGACAAATTTCTCAAATGTTGGGAGCTTTCCGAAGTGGTCGAGATGTCAACAATAAATACAGTTGAACCAGTGCAGAGGAGGAGGGTCAAAGAAATCGTTTATATGTCAATATAAATACTAGTATAGGTACTAGTATTTATATTGACAACCCTACCCCTTGGTAGGTAGGCCTACGACACGACTAGGTTAGGTTAGATTTTAGACGGTGGTTATATTATATTTGTGTTAGAATATTTTATGGTTTAACGACGTGATATTGTATGTACCTATAGGTCAAACTGCGTAATTGTTGTCACTAAAACGATGAAACAGGATCTAAATATCAACGAACCTCCGCAAATTACCATCGTGGCACTTACTCGTTGTTTTGTTAATTACTAGAATAGTGTATATTTTCTTACGGTATTAGGAAAAGTTTCAAGTCTATTTCGCCGCATTTTAAAGTCGGCTCTGGTCGGACAATGTTGTTAATGCTGTAGTAAGAAATCAGTAAAATCATTAACTGATACTATATAAAGTAGAATAATCATCAAGTGATAAGTCTTGTACTTTGTACTTACTTACTTGTACTTTTCCGCAGGGAGCAATATGAAAAGGATACAAATCCTTTTCATATTGCTCCCTGCGGAAAAGTACATCAACCCAGATTTGGAGCTGTCAATTAAGTTCAGTTAAAAGATTGTGTTAAAACCAAATAGCCACAATTCCACTGTTCCCACCATGCGGGCTTGGTCAGTAACATGTACACGTACATATTCTAAACCACAAAATAACCCTCTCTACCCTTCAAATGGCAGCTTTTCCTTTACCCTACCTCTATCGGGACATTAACAAGGGTATGTTTACGTTCAATACATGTACCTCCCCGCAGTTGATATTACAGCAAGAATATGTGACGTGGGAAGCTCGAAAATGAAATTTTGCTACATTTAGGTATTGATTCAATTATTCATAGAGCAGGAGGGATTCACAATGTGGAAGTCAAAATCGCGAACTATACCAAACTGTCAATCATAATCATAATCATAATTTTTATTTTGCCAAATTGTGGGTAACAACAGTTGTTTTCTTATCATTAGCCCCTTTCACAATTTACTGCCAGTGGCAGTGTGCAAAAATATAGGTAGGTACATGTACCTTTTTTATCAATTCTTTATAATATATCCGACCTCCGTGGCGCAGTGTGTAGCGCTGTTGCCTTAAAGTGCGGAGGTCCCGGGTTCGATCCCCGGCAGGGTCAATTTGGGAATTTATAATTTCTGAATTTTCCCTGGTCTGGTCTGGTGGGAGGCTTCGGCCGTGGCTAGTTACCACCCTACCGGCAAAGACGTGCCGCCAAGCGATTTAGCGTTCCGGTACGATGCCATGTAGAAACCGAAGGGGCATGGGTTTAATATAACTGCCATGACCCTAACCATCACCATAACCGGTTAGCCCGCTACCATCTTAGACTGCATCTTCACTTACCATCAGGTGAGATCGCAGTCAAGGGCTAGCTTGTAGTGGATAAAAAAAAACAACATAATTCTCGAAAAATCTAAAAAAAAAGTTTATAAATCTGTGCCAAAGTCTAACTGTCAATATAATAAATAATGTATGTTGAAATAAATCATTTTTTTTAAATTTCATTTTAAATGTCAATCAAACGTCCCTGATGACAAAAGATGCGAAAACTCACCTTCTTAGGGACCCGTACACAGACACTAGAGGTACAAACTAAGTACTACATCATGATGAAAAAAGTTTCCCGTAGAACCGTTGGTCGCAGAAAAAGTCTTGGCTTCACTACAGCTGAGTGGCCGCCCGCCCATTAGCGAAATGTTTAGTTTCGCGAAGAATGAACCGGAGTATACTCCGAAGCTGACTAGCAACCATCGCTAGCTGATATGGCAACCAAGTCAGTACTAACTACTAACCTCACATAATCAGATAGCAAAAAGGCGATGATTACTTATTGATTGAGTAAATAATATCTAATTTTACGTGTTTTACTCTTGTTCTATTTTTTGTTGCGGTATAGTTTATCATGATAAATTAAATTATTTTATTAAAATATAAACCTTAAAACTAAGGCATTAAAGTTTAATTAAGAATGTAGTATATTTATATTTAAGACCTTTTGTCTTTGTAACAACGCGGTGACGGTGTCGGTGTCGGTGACGCGAATCGACAATTTTACTCCCTACCAAAAAGTGCTCAACGCGGCTAAAGAAGTTTTCACTTCAAAAATAGTGGTATTGTTGGTAGACGTCAAACCAGATCCAACATCTGAACACTGGACGACCTAAAGCACCAGCCAGGTTGAGGCATTCTCGGTGCACTTTAGTCTGACTCTCTGCTGGCATCAACAGTTAGTTAAACTCAAAGTTCAACTTCGGCGGCAAAGACTCCGCAGTGCCTGTCAGTCAATAGCGCAAGTAATTTAAAAGTTTAGTCAGGCTTTACAAGAAATTTTCTTTGAGAAATACTTCATTCTCCCCTTCAAGTTTCAACTCCAAGTCAAAATAAGCATTAGGTACAACCACATAAATGGTAAAATGTGTCTTGTCTGATTGTAACCTTTTCACGGCCATAGACGGGCCGTATAATTGATTTTGACGTTTGGTAATTACACCCCGAGAACACTCTCTCATTATTTTTGATCCCAAAAATAATGAGAGAGTGTTAGACCAAAGAGCGTTTGGAACCCTCGTAGCTTTAGTTTGAAGATACCGTGGCGAATTATCACCATCACGTCTTATTTATTTTTTATCGTGACGTTCAGAAGGTGTACTTTGTAGGTACCAATTTTAAATAAATATACTTTGAGTTCTAGTTTGATTATTATAGGCCCCAGATACCCGCCGCGCTGATCTCAACCAAAAAGTCCAAGGATAAATTTTATGAGGCATATCGAAAAGAAAGTTTATTTGTACATACCTACGCTAAGAAAATAGCAAATAAAAAACTAGCGGGAATAAATAATCGTGAAACTACCAACGGTAGAGCGGTATTTCCTCGTAAATCTTCATACAATACCTATTACTTTGCCACGCAGCGGGAGGTACATTTAGCAAATGAAATGGGTACCCACTGAAACAGTAATTAAGTGTAGTGATGACACAATTTAGCGCAATAAAACTGTAAACAGCTGGAATCAGATTAAACGAGGTAGCGCGCGATTGGATATGGTGATGCGCCTTTTTTAAGCAGTCGAAGTCGATTTTTTTACTCTGCTACAAGATAAAATATTTATTGCCAAAATACCATAGAACTAAATTATAAACAAAATACGGAAAACAACGCGTGCGCAAGAGCGGTCTTATCACTAACAGTGATATTTTCCACACAACCCGTTACAAGTTTTTTTTTCATAAACTTTTTTTTCTGGTGAACTAAGAATCCGTACGCGCCCTATTTTCGTGTCTCCCACAAGACATGGTCGTTTCGCGCGGACCTTTTATCTTGCCCTATCCATAGAGTTTATTCGCCGCTAAGCATGTCTGAAAAAAGTACTTGGAAAAGTACTTGGATGTGCTTGCATTACTTTCATCCGTATTAAAAATAGCCGCCAAACTGAACAGCTGCTTTGCAGCCGCCATCTTTTATCGAAATGTTTTAAATTAGCTACCTTTTAGTGAGATAAATAAGCTCTATTTGTTACTCGCTCTATAAGGGTTCCGTTAGTGGAAAAATCGAACGGATTCCATTTCCAAAAATGGAAACTTTTATTTTTAAAAAAAACCGTCAAAGTTTATACGCAAGAACAAGATTGATACTATTTGGTATACCTGTTGAGTCAATTTCACATGACTGCAACTATCCCGTTTCTTCGATTTAAAACGAGGATAAGTCACGTCTTGGGTCGTGGCTTGCCGAAAATATCATTTATTGCCCGCTTGACGTGACGGCGCGCGTTTCCTGTCCAATTACTTGTCGTGCCACAAATGACTATTGTCGTGAAAAATAACGAGACACATTCGGTCTCCGTTAAGCCACGTTTTCACGGGTCGACCTGCGTAAATGACTTGGTCGTTCAACTGATAATAATTAATCGATCGTGTAAACAATATTTCAACCAAGTTTTGTTTGATTCAACTAAAGGAGAAATACCGTCTACTTTTTTCGTTCGACGCATCACGCGGTCAGTCGAAAGACTACGAGTTGAGCGTGTAGACAAAATATGTCCGACCGCATCGCAACTAGATTAGTTAATTTAATGTTTTTGCTTTTTACTAGCCAGAAAATGGCTGGTAAATGGTCAGGTAATATCCGTATGGTATTTACCGTACCAAAATGGTACAAATCTAGAAATATGGTCCCTTTCTATGGAATAGTATTTTTTTTACAATATTTTTTTAAATTCCGCTACAAGTTAGACCTTGCGATCTAACCTGGTCATGATGCAGTCTAAAATGGTACCGGGCTAACCTTTTAGAAATACAGCATATCTTTGTATTCTCTTTTTAGAATTTGCATAATTTCTTGCATCAATACCTCACAAATAATTTTAATTTCCGCTGACACAACTTTTTGGTGCCATATTTCTGTCTATGCTGATTTCATCTGCGATTTCGTCGGAACGTGTCGGACGAGTTTTGTAAAACTCGTACTACCCAGGTCGACCTGTGAAAACGCAGCTTTATCCCCAAATTGGCTTTGGGGATGGATATTGCTTTTTATGGTATCGCTTTTTCTTAGATCGACGTAAACATAAGGATGTATCGAGAGTGCATGGAACAGCTCGTTTGTAACGTATAAATAATAGTGATTGATTATTTTGTCGCCTTTTTTGTATTTGTAGCACGTAGAGCGCTCTGCGGTGTAACAAAAAGGAACAAGAATGACGAATTCATCGAGCAATAGTAGCTACATAGTACATCGTAGACATTATATTATACATTTGGGACGGATATACATAGTTAATTGGTCACTTAAGAAAAGGAAAACTTCACAGAATAAAAATTCTTTCCAAAAAACCGACTTCCAACGCCACTTTAAAGTAAAAAATAATTTTGATTCCTACCCACTATGTTGAAGTTCAGAAATAATATTTATTTTTAACTTTTTAGTGTCAGGGTTGAGGATTTGGAGTCAGAATTATTTATGGGACCACCTCGAGAGCTTCCTCTAACGACTGATAGAAAAAATAACGGTTCAGAAACGGTACCCATTATCACCATCAAGTCTTATTCCTTATTATTATTATAAATATGACGTTCAGAAGGTGTACTTTGTAGGTACCTATTTTGAATAAAGTTGCTTGATTATGATTACTATGATTATGATTAAACCACGGAGATATGCACCGACATACATTAAAAAAAAATACATACGCGCCGAATTGAGAACCTACTCCTTTTTTGGAAGTCGGTTAAAAAGCTAAAAGTTTACTTTCTGTACAGCAGAACAAAAAAAATGGCAGTCATAGGGACTGCCGAGAGAAGTGAAAACAAATATTAACGACAGTTTACAATATCGCTAGTTAGATTACAATCTAACGGTTTTTACAATCTTAAGGTGACATGTGTATCTTATGTCTTGTTTTGACATTACCATCAGTTGGGTATACAGATTCCAGTGAAGAGGTGGCAAGAGAGTCAGCACTTGCTCTTTTTAATTAACAACATTAGTTTTTTTTTATCCTCTACAAGTCAGCCCTTGACTAAGATCTCACCTGATGATGAGTGATGCTGCAGTCTAGACGGAAACATGTCGAAATCGCTTGGCGGCACGTCTTTGCCACTGTGGTAACTAGCCACGGCCACAGCCTCCCACCAGGCCAGACCATGGAATATTCCCAAATTCACCCTGCCGGGGATCGAACCCGGGACCTCCGCACGTTTGAGACAACAGCGCTTAACACTGCGCCAGGGAGGTCGTCAAAACGTCGTAGTACGACGAAACTGTAACGTTTCCGTATTGTACAGCGGAACCCTAAAACGCATCCGTTCCTAGATATTTCTAGATTCCAAATACCATTAACGTCTAGCAAATAAATCATCAAGCAAATCACGGACGGAACATTTTAATCTCGACGGCAACAGCTCATTCAATTTCAGGGAGAGCATAAAAATCTTCCGAGATGCGGTCGGACGGATGCTGCGTGCTCCATAAAATTGGTTTTATATCTACAACTTCAATCACTATCTTCTCTAAATAGTGTAATACAAGGACGCAATTCGCATTTATTACACGACTGCCCAAAAAAAGGAGTGTAATGTTTCAGTGTTATTGTATGAATGTATGTGAGTTTCTTTATTCCCCCATAACTTTTGAATGCCTGAACAGATTTTGGTGGTGTATCGTTAGAATCCTTGCATCATCCCGGGTGACACTAGCTATACTTATATTTATGGACAGCCACTCGTGTTTTTTTTAGAAGCTTCAATTATTTAACTTGCAATGT
The DNA here is from genome assembly GCA_923060345.2 of Erebia aethiops. NCBI lineage: Eukaryota > Metazoa > Arthropoda > Insecta > Lepidoptera > Nymphalidae > Erebia > Erebia aethiops. The sequence goes on along the minus strand of OV281093.1, from coordinate 3,908,689 downwards.
ATGTAACTATGTAACTACGAGTACTTTGTTTGTTCGGGTGAAATCTTGCAACTCAATTTTGAAGCAGCATTTATATCATACACGTATAAATTGTGTAATGACGTTTTAAGTTGATAGTAAAAGTTTTATAGGAAAAGTTTATTTTATTCTTTTTAACGCATTTTAATAAAAGCTTGGTTTAAAAAAGTTTTTTTACTTTTAATTTATTTATAAATTATTATAGCTTGATTGCTAATAGCTTCTAGTCAACTTTCATCTAAGTATAGACTTATTGTTTTTTTTAATTATTATTATTTATTTTATCAAATCATAAAAATATTACAATTAGATTATTATTATAACAAATATTTATCATACATAAAGTCGAATTTAATTCGGGCTATATTATTACAACAACTACTTAGATACGATAAATTAATAGGTACGATAATTAATTATATCTTAACTTTTTTTTTTTTAAATCCACTACAAGCTAGCCCTTGACTGCGATCTCACCTGATGGTAAGTGATGATGCTGTCTTAGATGGCAGCGGGCTAACATATTAGGGGCATGGCAGTTATATTAAACCCATACCCCTTCGGTTTCTACACGGCATCGTACCGGAACGTTAAATCGCTTGGCGGCACGTCTTTGCCGGTAGGGTGGTAACTAGCCACGGCCGAAGCCTCCCACCAGACCAAAACTACCTAGTAGATGATGCCCACGTGGAATTTAGAAATTCCGGGGGTACTCTTACGGTTACTATACCCAGGATAAAAGACTATGAACGTCTATCTGGGCCGACGCGGACGCCTTGTCCTGTCTAGTATATGTACCTACCGCAGATTAAATAAGGTACGTTGTTGGTGTGTTTTCACGTTAACGAAAATGTAATCGAAGTCTGCTACACATTTTCCCCTTATAGGTAAGTACTTGGACTAACTTTGTTTCAAGATTCTCCTCGGGATCGTGTTACTACAACCCCATCGGCTCTTTAGGTGCCTAAAGGTGTGTCCAAACATAAGAGCGGCAAGTGCGCGGCAGCTCAATAAAGGGCGTTTGCGGGACGCAATTATTGTGCCGCGCGCCAGTAATGACTTGAGGACTATACGGCCTCGAATCTATACTAGATGATGCCCGCGACTTCGTTGCGTCGCGAAAGGATTTTTGATTCCCGCAGGAACTCTCGAATTTTCCGGGATAAAAAGTCCCCGGGATGTAACCCAGTCAGCCGTGAAAGCGTAGCAGACAGGCAGACAGACAGACACACTTTCGCATTTATAATATTAAGTAGGTATAAGTATATGTCATCGTACGATTGCAAAAACCGTTAGATTGTAATCTTACTAGCGAAATTGTAAACTGTCGACAGATTGTGAACCGTTCAATGTTCTGAGTGTCAATTTTTGAAATATTCAATATATTTACGTTTTCTTGTCTCTTTCTTGTAGGTTAGGTTAGGGTTTGACATAAAGAATCAGGTAGGTTTTATCAGGTTAATATACCTAACAGATTACAATCTACCGGTAAAAATAATGCATTAAATTGTAATCTGTCGACAGTTTACAATTTCGCTAGTTAGATTACAATCTAACGGTTTTGGCAATCTTACGGTGACATATATGTTAGCATGGATGTGCGCTAGTCATCCAATAAAAGCGCGGCATTCGGCGCGCGGCAGCCGCGCACGATTGCCGCTTTATGATTGGACACACCTTAAGGCGAGTCACCTCCAAGATTTTAGGAGGTGAGGTGTGGGGTGCCGCCCGCGCGTCTCGCGGTACATTTCTCGTAGAGACTAGCGGGGAAGCGGGCAGCGCGGTATATTCTGAAACCGCTTGGCAACGTTCAAATTCTGGGATTAATTTGAATTAAATAGATATAGGACTTCAGTTTGAAATAAATTTTAGCAGGTTCTCATTAATACTTCAAGAGAAATTTATCCATATAAAAATGATGAGCAAAGTCGAAAATTTTATTAATAAAAAATTCGTTTTAAACTTTTAATTTAGCCTGTTTCAAGATTTTTTTTGATCGAGTAAAGTACATCCTATCGTGTAACAAATTAGCACATTCTTTAGACAATATCTTTAAGTGTATCGGATATTTTTTGTAAGACCGTTATTTAATAGTAAATACCGAAAAAATTTGATCTAGCAAACCAGTTTTCACCGCTGAGCTGAGGTGACTCGCCTTAATACTATTTTAGGTGTGTCTAAACATAAAGCGGCAATAATCGCATGTCGCGCTGTTAACATCTACCGCGCATAATTATGGTAAGCATAGTTCTCAAGTCCTTTACTAACACGCGGCAGAATTTTTTCCTGCAAACGCCGCGTATTTCTGCCGCGCTCTTGCCGCTCTATGTTTGGACACACCTTTACAAAAACCCAATCGGCTATTTAGGTGCCTAATGCTATTTTAAGCTCGTTTTCCCGACCCACACACGGCTTTTATCATCTCACGGCCGTGTGACATAGCATCGATGTTCCGGTCAGATGGGCTGACCGCAGGTCGCAACCGCGATAGCGGAGAGTAGGTACAATAAATCTTTTTCCTGCGTTTATTTTAGCTAACTGACCTGCCCGGGAAGCGAGAGATTGACTAACCAAATGCGTGGCAAGTAAAACCACCACCAAACAAACAAAATCGAACGATAAATCATCCATTGATAGGTTCAAACTTCAAATAATTTACCAGACCTAGTAGGTAAAAGTAAAAAATACTTTATTGTACACCATATAAGATACTACACAAATAATAATCTAAAGGACATGGCACAACAGGCGGCCTTATCGCTTGAATAGCGATCTCTCCAAGGCAACCTTAGGGCAAAGGACACATTAAAATAGAAAACGGAAGGGGTTTAGGTAGGTACTAATGAGAGGACGTAACTAAAGTGCCGGATGATGTGGGTTGATATTAATATTATGATGATGACGAAGTATACCATACCCCAAAGACCTGTCTGTGCCAGTTAAGCACATTATTAATGTCGATAATTAATCATAATAGACGCATAGATTTTGATTTATCTCACACAAGTTTATCCTCATCTGTTAAGTTGAACAATATAATATCATTGTTTTATCTGGTTCATCGAAGGATTTCCCCGTTCGCTCTAAGGCAGGGTCCATAATGATCATTCGGCCTTGCGACACCGCGCGAATAGACACGAATTTTTTTTTTTCATAAATAATCACCCATCATAGCATGTTAAGCAGAATTAATCCGGGTATCTTTAAATCAAGAGTGAATAGGCATCTTCTAGGCAAGCGCGTTCCATCTTAGGCCGCATCATCACTTCCCATAAGGTGTGATTGTGGTCAAGCGTAAGCCTATAATGAATTTAAAAAAAAACGAAATGTTCTTACTCCCTAAATGACACCGGTTATCGTTGTTGTATTTTCAGGATAAATATTACTATACTAATCAACCAAGTATTTACCAGAATCCGTCTATACTAATATTATAAATGCGAAAGTGTGTCTGTCTGTCTGTCTGCTACGCTTTCACGGTCCATCTGTCCAACAGATTTTGATGAAATTTTGTACAGGGATAGGTTGTCTATCGGGGAAGAACATAGGCTTTTTATCCCGGGAAATATGAGTTCCCGTGGAAATCAAATAAAACTTAATCCACGCGAAGTCGCGCGCTTCATCTAGTATTATCTATGAGTATGCTAAGTTGCATTCGAATGTTTTTACAGACAGATACACAGTACTGTTTCGAGCTCCGTATCATATATATACTAATATTATAAATGCGAAAGTGTGTTTGTTTGTTGGTTTATTGGTTTGTTGGTTTGTCCTTCAATCACGCCGCAACGGAACAACGGATCGACTTGATTTTTGGCATGGGTATAGTTGAGGACCTGGAGAGTGTCATAGGCTACTTTTTATCCCGGAAAATGAAGGAGATCCGGCGGGAATAAAAAAAACTTGAACCACGCGGACGAAGTCGCGGGCATCAGCTTGTCAATAATAAATCTTCCTCCAATGCGAGTTCGTCGCAGTAGTCTAAATAATAACGAACCTAGAAGGGGAAATATAGTAAACTTTTGATATAATTTACTTAAGCCGGTGATTTAATAATATAAGTTACTTAATAAGAATAATAATAATTTAACAATAATACTAATTGTAATTAATAAGTTAAAATATTTGTGCACCACACTGTGGTAGAATACATGATACCTTTCTGTAAAACTAGGTAACATCTATGTATACCTCAACTGTATTCACAAATAAATAAATCTGAATCTGAATCTGAATCTTTTTTTTTATTTTATTTTTTATTGAGAAATAGGCTTGCGCTTGACGACAATCATGCTTAGTGCAAAGCAATGATGAGGTCTAAGTTGGAACGCGCAAAATCTGAATCTAATTCAGTCGGGGATCATCAAGTAGGTAGTTCTTATTATCATACAGTCTGATTACCGTTCGTAAGAGTACTGAATTACCAGTGTAACCAGGCCTTATTGTTATTCACTGTAGGACACGAGTGCATTCAACGTGGATATTTTATGTAATAATTATTAATGGTTGGATATTTTTAAACATCACGCCTCGTATTTTACTAACACGACGTAGAGACAATAGGTGCCAGTGCGAGGAGGTAATATAAAATAGCTTAATCATGGATGAAAATAATAAAATTAATGATCATTAATAGCTTACCGTTCCTTCGAGAGTTGTAACTTTTTTTCAAGTTTATTTGATTCACGCGGGAACTCCTTAATTTTCCGGGATAACAAGTAGCCTATGTCACTCTCCATGTCCTCAACTATGCCCATGCCAAAAATCACGTCGATCCGTTGCTCCGTTGCGGCGTGATTGAAGAACAAAGCAACAAACCAATAAACCAACAAACCAACAAACAAACACACTTTCACATTTATAATATTAGTAAGTATGAAGTATGATATGGTAAGTCAAAGAGATTGGAATAAATTAAAAGTAGATGTCTAAGGTGTTATGTTTTTTTTAAATTGTCCGATAAATCCTGTTGGTATTGATTGTCCAACAACCTTTAAAACTATGTGGAAATAATTAACTATTAACTAAGTACTTAAACAATTAAGTAAGAGTTAAGGTGTTATGTTGAAGCATCGTATTCGCTAGGGGACAATTTAATGTTCCGCGACACGTGTTAGAGAAGTCGCATCGCACGAGAAGTCTAACAAACAATATTGAATATCTAAACAGGCGTTACTTTGCGGGAGTCCATGATATTTAATAAACTAGAAGTTTGATTTGCTATAATCCGCCACAGTAGACAAATCTATGTGGTACAGCGCGTGTCTTTCAAGCACAAAATGCATCACCACACCACACAAATCGTCCAAAGCACTCTCGACGTACGTTTCACTCCGACACCGGAGCATCTTCAGGAGATGTTGACTCGACAATGCACGATTGTAAAGTTTAAGTTGTAAGGATTTGAGTTGCTAAATGAACAAATAAACTTATCAAATTCACCCTTGCTCAATTTATACAGAAATAGGGGTGGGGGGGCCTTGATTCGATTTGAGTCATGCCAAGAAGGTATATAAGCCAGAACTTTGGACACATTTTTTCACTTTACAATCGTGCATTGTCGAGTCAACATCTGAAGATGCTCCGGTGTCGGAGTGAAACGTACGTCGAGAGTGCTTTGGACGATTTGTGTGGTGTGGTGCTGCATTTTGTGTTTGAAAGACACGCGCTGTACCACATAGATTTGTCTACTGTGGCGGATTATAGCAAATTAAACTTCTAGTTTATTAAATAACAAACAATAGGTAAACAAGTGAATATAATTAAAATTATTCAAAAACACGACTGCGCTGCCGTAGGCCGTATTGAATTACCTTTCGAATCTTATTCACATTTTTATTAAATGATAATATTTTTTTTTTTAATCACTGGATATTGAACGATAGTGTTATATATTTTTGGAATCTACTCATCATTTTCTAGATGATGATTAATTATATAGTTAATCTTATTTTCGAATACATTTTTTCAACTTGAGTCTTTAATGCGGGACCATGGTCACTCCATCAATTTTTTTTTAATTTTTACTAGCCTATGTCACCCGGAATAAGCTAGGGATTCTAACGATACCTCATTCATCAAAATCGGTTCAGGCGTATAGAAGTTATGGTGGAATATACAAACTCACATACATACATGAACCCTGAAAACAATATACTCCTTTTTTCAGGCAGTCGTATAAAAAGGTCGAGAGACATGTTTAGCTACTATTTTGCTATAGATTTCACGCCACCGTTGGGCGATGTCATCGGACTTCGCGGAACATCTTATCTCGCGAACTTTTACATATTGTTGCTTGATGCCAGACTTGTGGCGCGATGTCGGGCGAAGTATAAATGAAATAAATCATTTCATTTCACGTCCTTGGAAAAGGTCACAGCTAAACCTCGACCATGCAAAAGACGCCCATTTTGTGGAGAAAAAAACCACAAACTTTCTTGGTGCTCAAATTACGGTCTCAAATCAAAATGTTGGCAAATATGTAATAATGCTAGATGAATGGGGCAACCTGTCTGACCCGAAAGTTGTATTTGACCTTTTTATCGAAGATAAGAAAGATTGAAAATAATCACTGAGCTCCGGACTCACGCCGAGAATATTTTATTAGTTTCAACGCGAGTCTTAAAGGCTTTCATATTTCATAAAAACTATACCTCCGAAAATGGATCTAGAAATATAATATTCATATTATTTTGCCTTTGCGGATGTTTTTGTATGAAATTGACTTCTATCTATCTATATATTGACAGCTATCTTAACGTGGGAGGTGCCGGGTTCGATTCCCGGCAGGCACAGGCCTCCACTCTCATAAGAGAGAGGGAATTAGAGCTTAGACCCACCACGCTGCTCCAATGCGGGTTACTATTATCATGGTGGTGATAATAACCGGGACCGACGGCTTAACGTGCTCTCCGAGGCACGGGGGTGAGACACCGCCAACTTCCAACTCCGGGCTGGTACTGAGAATTTCTGAATTGAAAAACCCAATACCAATTTTTTTGCCCGACCGGGAATTGAACCCAGGACCTCGAGATCCGCAGTTGACTATGCTAACCGCTAGACCAACGAGGCAGGCCAGCTGCTACGTCCGTGGCTAATTACCACCTAACCGGCAAAGACGTACCGCCAAGTGATATACCGCATTTTGTGCATGTTAGAGTAAATGAAAAAATTGCCGGCAACGACAACATCTCTCTCTCGCTCGTCTCGAGATAATCTCGTTGTGCGCAGGCTAAGCACACATCCCAGACCAGAGTGGCGTCGCTTCTGTCGCTCACTTAAGACAAAAGTGTCAATGACTTGTGACCTAAGTGAAGGGACAAAAGCGACATATCACACGACGCAACGGGACGCGATACGACTCCATAGAGAACATATTATATCTCTATGATAGAGAATCACAAACTTGTCTACGCGACAACGAAGGTAACGTGAAGGGTCAGCTACTGTTTGGCACTGTCGCGTCGCGTCGTATCGAGTCGCGTTGTTTTCCACAAACCCACGCTGGATAGAGTGTACCTTCTGTTACAAGGTACTGTTACTCTCTTTATTTTGTGTAATCTGGCAAGGGAGTTGTTTAACTTTGAACCTTTCTGGAATTGGGCGCCGATGTTTCCGGCGGTTATTGAATTGTTCATGAGAATACCGGATTTGTTTCGCTTTAACGAGGAAATGTTTAAGATTACCGTAGTCAGGCTTATCAAAGACGGTTGTTTCGTGTATTTTCCGCCCCCGGGGTACTTAACGAATCCGTTTTCATGATTTATGAAATGAAATGAAATGAAATCATAAAGACTATTTAATAGGAAGTATAAGACTATTATAATGTACCTACCGATTATATTTTATTTTTCTTTTCGTATATTCGATTAAAATTTTTATGTATTTCAATAATTTCAACAATATAATATATGTGTTAGTATAAGTACAATAGACTGTAATTGAGCTATTTAAGTGATTTAGTAGTAGTTTTTTATTTTTATTATGGGTCTGTGGCGTCACCTGCAACAAGGTCTCGGCTGAAAATCAGCGCTGTATGGTTTTTATATTGCTCTTGTGCATATTCAAATCATACAGCAATCTGCTGAGCTGGAGCCTTTTTTCGGGTTATGCCACACATTACTCCTGTTATCCCGGCGCTTCTGTCACCTAGGCAGTTTAGCTCATTGCTGATGGTCGTGATGATGGAGGCGCCGGGGTAGCATACTTGAGGTAAGCAAATGTGTGGCAAAACTGGAAAATAAATGTTTTTTCTTTCTTTCTTTCTAAATGATTTATTTAATTCATGTAGGCCAACTTGTGTCACTTATGATACGTCAAGACTCTACCATCGGTTCGGAAAGTTGATTTACATGTAGTTTTTGGAGAAATATAGGAAACTAAATGATAACCGCAACTTCGCCCAATCGAAAAATCTAGTGGGAACTCTTTTCCAGGATAAAAAGAAGCCAAATTTAGTCAAAATCGATTGAAAAGAAGAGGCATGAAAGCGTTGCAGACAGACAGATAGACTTTCGCATTTATGGATACCAAGACCAAAATAACCAACAATACTAAAACCTAGATCATCATCATATCTAGACTAAGATCGTTGACTGGCTATTGAGCACGAGCCTTCTTTTAGAACTTAGGCCACTGTAAGGTCCTTCATTTAGATAGGTTTTATGTACGAGTACATGCCTTACTATTAAGTATTCTGTGACCAACGTCCATTTAGGTAAGCTAGTCATATATTATGCGTTCATATACACGCTGAGAGTGGCCACCGACGAGGTGGTGGTGGTGGTATTCTGTGGTTTTAGTGAGTAAAAATCTCACATTACCAGATTTCTCCTCCAAGATCTTAAGAAGATTTCCCCCGATACCAAACAAAAAAGTACACTAGTCAAGTGAAGTTTGGCAGATTTGAGCACATAATGGAGAAATTAGGCAAGCAATTTTCCTTCACCTCAGTAAGATAATAGGTATGATGACGTAACCAAGAATCAATGAAATTATGAATTTATCTAATGAAATAGGATTCACGGATTATAAAAAACGTATTTATTTTTCTATTTCGAGTGAGATTGCTATTTATTTTGATAAAATAAAATTATAAAATACAGCAATCCGCCATATTGGTTAAAACACCAAGCGAATGACGTCACAATGGTTTGTTTTCGAGCTTTGACAATCACACTATTGCTTACTCCACACTGCACACAGTACATTCTTAAAAATAATAGTGACGTCACAAACGACGCGGACACGGGGAGCGTATTGGCGTGAATTTTAAAATTTAAATTTCAAATGCCAATATTATCTACCAAACCTTATTTTTCTGCTGAAATAAGATATTTTTTCGAGATAGTAGATACTTCCGAACATAATCTGACCATTTTTCAAAATCAGTCATCATGCCTATTGCTTAGAACACAACTCCGGGAATTTAGTGAATTCGGTGCCCGAGGTTTGATACCCTGGATCTCAGAATAGCAGGCGGAAGTCTTAAACTATATCACAGCTACAACTTAGATTGTAAAGCATTATGGACATCTAACTTGAAGACATACCTCGTAAGAAATTTATTACTTATTCACATTACGACATTACATAAGAAACTGATTAAACCTCCGAGTCGAAAGGTAAATATTGGTATTTCATGATGCCTTTCGAGTCTCAACGAAAAAGGTTTCTTAATTCATCATAACATTCATAACAGACTAATGTAGGTTTAATATTATAATATATGTACATACCTAAATATACTATATGCGTCTAAAGTATTTTTAGAACGTATTAATGTAAAGGATTATTGAAATGATAAAAAAGCAAGCAAGTTCCAGCGGCTAATTAATCAAATTGTTAATTATAGTTCTATTAAATATGCGATGTTTTTAAGATGGTGATAATAAAAAAACCCCGGCTGAGTTTGTTGTGGGCTCTTCTCAGACCAGGGCGCATTTAGAACCCTCATAGCTTTAGTTCTATGATAACGTAATTGATTATCACAATCTTTTTTTATGAGTTTCGGACGTCAATAAGTGTACAACGTTAGGTACACTAAATAAATAAATATTGATTTGATTTATTATGTACCTAGTATTTAACACAGGTGGTGCTAGAGACATACATTTGTCTCTAGCGACATCTCTACTTGAAGTCAAAGTTCTTATACGCTTCATCCATATGAAAATATCGCTATGTGTAGACACTCACGGGCTTTATGTTCTCTTTCGTCACGCACTTCAGATAATTGCATTACCATAAGCATATGGCGTTTTTCCTGCCCTGTCCGTAGTGTGTTTTCGCCTTTAGAGATAGTATACTACCATTAACTTAAGGCGCTGTGAGCTCACGAGATGAAATCGAGCAAGCGCATGTCGCAAACAATGCATGAAATAATTTGTAAAAAAATTAATATTTACTTTTCAATACAAATGAATCCGGCAATGTGTTTGATTTATAAATATGAATTTTATCTTATATTTCTAGAGCTAATTATTGGTTTCAATAAGGAGAAAAATTACTTTAAAAGGTAAATTAAGAGGTATGTTTAAAATAAATTTCAATGCAGAGATTTTTTTAAATTGTGTTTTAATGCGTCAATGGCTGCTCAAAGGTCTTGAAAACAGCACATTATTTTTACAAGCATACATTATGTCACCGTTTGATGGATACACTGCTTTTAAAAAACCCTTTTACGTTACAATACACTACAATATGCACAAGCAACATAAGCATTTCATGCACATAATAATTGTCATTTACACCATACAATTTTAAATAATATCTTACGAGTTATCGCGAAATTAAAACGATCGCGTGACAAAGCTTTCTCACTCTTTGAAAGTATGAAAATGGATCCTAACACGAGCGTAGCCGCGGAAAAAAGCTTGTTTGGACATAAATCTGTCTCGTTCAGTGAAAGTACGATTCATCCTTATGAAAATAGCGCTATGTGGAAAGACACTCGCGGGCTTAATGGGAGAAGTTTCATGATGTTGTGAATTATCTTTAACGCAACGGAATTGTAAAATATAGATTAAAACTAATAATGTTTTTTTTTATACTTCAAAAGTTTTAATACTTCAAAATTATCTTCACACACAAATTAAGACGTGCTTTTAATTCTACTAAGTCACGTTAAGTCCATTTCTTTCTTTTATTCGGCTTTATAAAGTCGTTTGTTAAGGTCGCGTGACGTCACACGAGCGTAATGCAAGCGCAACTTTGAATTTCCATAACTTTTTAACCGATTTCAAAAAAAGGAGGAGGTTCTCAATTCGTCGGAATCTTTTTTTTTTATGTATGTTCCCCGATTACTCGAAGACGCCTGGACCGATTTTGAAAATTCTTTTTTTGTTTGAAAGGGTATACTTCCAAGGTGGTCCCATATAAATTTGGTGAAGATCTGATGAATATCTTCGAAGGCAGATGTTCCCCGATTACTCGAAGACGCCTGGACCGATTTGGAAAATTCTTTTTTTTTTTGAAAGGGTATACTTTCCAGGTGGTCCCATGGTCATTAGGTACAGGTTTGTCTACCTTTCGAGAACCTATTTTTCTTTTCTTTTTATATTTACAGCACTAAAAAGCAAACAATAAAATTATTTTTAAATAAAAAAAAACCGCCTTCAAAAACTAAAAAGCAAAAAATAATTGGATATATTTACCTACATATTATTATTTCTACCCACTACATTGAAGTCGGGCGGGTATAACAAGGATAAGCAAAGTTGACGCAAGGCTCGCCCGACTTCTACATAGTGGGTAGAAATAATAATATGTAAATATATCCAATTATTTTTTGCTTTTTAGTTTTTGAAGGCGGCTTTTTTTTTTATTTAAAAATAATTTTTCATTTGTTGAGATATTTTAATGATTATCTCATATTTTTGTTTTTGTTTTATTTTGTCTTAATTTTCATAATACATTTTAAAAAATGGAAACTTCTCCAGACCGCGTGTACATTTTTCACAGACTACCACGTCAGAATGAAACATACTTCCCATGCAACGCGAACATTTCTCGTAGACTTTGTCCTGTTCTATCCGTAGTATGTTTTCGCCTTTAGACGTGATTTTGCTCAAATTTCACACATAATTACCTGAATCTGTCACATTCCTTGTCTTAATTTAAAAGTCAAAAAGACGAAAGACTTCATCCATATGAAAATATCGCTACGTACACAGACACTTGGGCTTTATGTTCCCTTTCGTCACGCACTTCAGATAATTGCATTCGCCGATCCAATTGCTTGTTCTCGATCCACTCGACGATTCAATTAGTTATGTTGTTATTGCGTAGGTTATATACAGAGTTTTTCCTTTTCAACTTTGCTATCGAATATTTTTTTTCATCGAGAAAAAGCTTGCGAAGCTCTTTGTGATTTATAATAAACAAGCGGTTGGCCACGACTTTGATTCTACACCGACGGAAGTTTTCTATTACTCTACTACAAGTTAGCCCTTAAGCAGTTTAAGATGGTAGCGGGCTAACCTGTGAGGTGTACGTTAGTTAAATTAAACCCAGTCCCCTTAAACGGATTATACACACCATCGAACCGAATCGCTTGGCGGCACATCTTTTCCGGTAGGATGGTAACTAGCCACGGCCAATGCCTCCCAACAATTAAGCCAGAGAAAATTCAAAAATATAAATATTTTCCAAATTTAATCTACCGTGGCTCACCACTGTGCTTAGGTTACGTATCTTTTCTATCACACACACAGGCACAAATTCCATACAATATGCCGCCAATGCCGTCAAAACTTTTTCTCAATGACAATGTTTTCCACAGTCCACGCCCACGGTCTTTAACAATGCTTTCAGTGACGCTGATCAATTCACGTGCCGACCCTATAGCGGTTATTATGAGCCATAACAATAAAGTTCCGACTTAACGGCCGGTTCACATTGTTCAAGCTGCTGGACTCAACAAACTCTTGCCAGCTACATATTCCAGTAATTAATATGGCTCTAGATACAAAACTAACGCAACGTTGGCAGCATGACAATATGAAATCCAGTGTTAATAGAACGTGTAAGCGATAGGCACCCTAAATTGAGACGTAGATTGCCAATGATGTCACTACAAGCCTGAATTTAAACGCTTCTCAGTAGCCATACCTACAGTAAAAATGCTTCCTGCCACGTTGATTATTGTTTTTGGATTAGTACATTTATTTTACACCACACGACGATTAACGGTATACTACTTCAGATCAAGTCTATCCCAGCGTTCATAGTTCATATTTCTTTAGTTTGCTAGGGTGAAAATATGATGCTCGAATAATCTTAATTAGATCACCATGCATTCACAATTCGACCCAAGGCCTTCAGTTTGCGACAGGCATAACCAGCGCATTGGCTCTTCAACTGGCTGCTAGATCAATGTAAGCCAGCCGTTAATATTTAAGACAATAAAGTCTGGACATAAACCACCGTAGGATGTAGGTGTACCGCGATTGTACGGCGTGGGCTCGACGGAAAGTCATAATCGTATAATAAACCGGGAGCATTCCACCAGCTACCGGTTACATCAAGGAGGAAGTGACCCGTGCGACTGAAAAGTTCCACAGGCCCACACAAAACCAGTTTCCTCCAATTTAATATGTCGTCTTTATATTCACGTGAGCGAAATTCACGAAATTTGCCCACAGTGATCGATCCGCTTAAAAGTTGTGATTATCTGAATTTATAATACTCTTTCTGTAACTCTGTTATGAATTTGCAACGAGGGGACGGGAAAGTAATCTATATAGATCGACGAGTTGCGAAGTTGAATTGGCAATGGGCGGGGCACATAATTCGGAGTACTGATGGACGTTGGGGTCTCAAGGTGTCACTGGACCGGTGACATCAGGTAAATCGCAGGGAGCCTCTGGATTCAGGCGGCGCAAGAGCGCGGCGTGTTGAAGTCAAGTGGAAAGATGAAGTGTGGAACTTACCACCAAGTGAGATCTCATTCAAGTGCATCTCGTACAAAATAGGCATCATACTTAATATTATAAATGAGAAAGTGTGTTTGTTTGTTGGTTTGGCATGGGCATAGTTGAGGACCTGGAGAGTGACATAGGCTTTTTTATCCCGGAAAATTAGGAATTTCCCGCGGGAATAAAAACTTTAACCACGTGAACAAGGTCCCCTTAAGCCAGTTTTCAATAAACCAAATGCGCATTGATGCTGAGTGCTGACTAATGTTATTGTAATGTTAAAAAAAATCTGGACCGTGGAACGCACTTATTTTGCATTTATAAAGTGCGAGCTCAATATCCGAGTAATATAATAATTACAATATTGTAAGTGGAGTGGATTAATTTAGCGCTTGTTCCATTATATCGAGTGTATTATTAATTATCTGCTAACGAGCTTCCCTAAAATACAAATTAAATTATATCTACTAGCTGACCAGTCCCGACTCCCGGCTTTGATCGAGTGGATTTTTTGAGAACTAGATGATGCCCGCGACTTCATCCGCGTGGATTCAGTTTGATTCCCGCGGGAACTCCTTAATTTTCCGGGATAAAAGTAGCCTATGTCCTTCCGTGGGATGCAACTTGTCTGTATACGAAATTGCATCAAAATCTATTGATTAGATAAGTCGTTAAAGCGTAGCAGACATATGAATGAACAAACAGACGGACACACTTTCGCATTTATAATATTAGTACGGATTAGTGAGAGGGTCGAATTTTAATAAATCCTGCAATATTTGTCATCAAAATTGCAATGGTTTGTATTCAAAAAAGCTTTAATAAAAGTGGTTATGAATCCCGAAGTGAATCTTATCTACCACTGGTTTAGAATGTCATTCTTACCGAGAAGAACCAAGCAACCAACCTTGGCAGTTGACTTTTAAATGGAACTCCTCAATTTTTCGGGATTAAAAGTAGTCTATGTCCTTCCCCGGGATACAAACTATCCCTATACAAAATTTCATCGAAATCGGTTAAATAAATGGGCCGTGAAAGCGTACCAGACAGACAGACACACTTTCGCATTTATAATATTATAAGTATGGATACCTTTTAACCGAAATTCTGAATAACACAGCTTAAATAACGGACAAGCATCATGAAAACTTATCATATAAACCCTTTTGGAGGTAGAATTTCTTAACATCGTAAAACAGGTATTTCTTTATTTTTAATCAGAAACCTGAGTAAATTTTCATGAATATAACTTGATTAATGGCGGAGTTTTAGGCAGATTTTATCTCCTACATTTTAATGACCTTATTCCATCAATGAGTGCCTCTATCAAAAACACGAAGGCAAAAAAGTTAAGTAGTTAATGCGAATAGCGGAGTTTTAGGCACAATAGCATCCCCCTATATTTTTTATTTCCTTATTCCATCAAAAGAGTGCCTACGTCATGAAAAGAACCTTTTAAAAAAATAATCAGTCTTTTTAAAACTTCAGCATTATGAAACAAAATGGCCTTATCAAGAACACAAAGGCAAGAAAAGTTAAATAGTACGAATAACCTTCGAATTTTTCAAAATCCAACCGCAACACATCTTTTAGATCACAAAAACGTAAAAATAGCAGAAACATCTCGGAAAATGTTTTCATCTAACAATCCGAACTAATCTTTTCTAGCTATCGGCAGAATCGCCGGCGATATTTCACTGGTATTACCGTTTTTAAAGATCCACGTTTACTGGTACATTTTCAAGCGTTTTCAAAGAAATAAATGGTAAATTTTCTATATTCACTATATTTTGTCTAACCATTTATTTTACTTTTTAACCGACTTCCAAAAAAGGAGGAGGTTCTCAATTCGGCGCGTATTTTTTTTAATGTATGTCGGTGCATATCTCCGTGGTTTCTGAACCGATTTGAAAATTTTTCTTCTCAGTGGTTAGAGGAAGATCCCGAGGTGGTCCCATAAAAAAATCTGACTTTTTGAATTTGAATCCTCAATCCTGATTTTTTTTTTTAATTTATTTATTTATTCATATAAAAACAAAAAGTTACAAACTTAGTCTATTTGGTGTAGCATAAACTCAACTGAGTTTTTCTGTACACCAACGAGCCCTCGACATTATGTGGACTATAAATAATATTACTTATAAATCATAAATTATTACCTACTAGGTATACCTACTATTTATAATTACTAACAAATAAGCAAGCAAGACGTGCCCTTTTATCCGATATTTCGTAACTCGTATACTCATCTAGTAATTACAATTACGACTTTCCTTTTTAAAATATTCACAGAATTTCAAGACTAGCTTTTTGATGGTCCTTTAAGCACCATACATTTTTGGCGATGGATGGTTTCTATGACCTGACGGATTCATCTACATTTACTGTACTGTTGTATATAAATAAATTATTTCAATTCATACATTAATATACTAAGTAATTTTAACGTATGTTATAAAACAATAAAAAAATGTTGAGGAAAGATAAATATCAATATGTCAAATCGATTAAAACTTCTTCATAATGAAAGCCGATTGTTATCAAAAATCGAATTAGAACATCATTCACTCCATCTACCAAAAGTAAAATAAATGGTTGGACAATTAATGATGCAAGATACTCCTTCCGCAATCATAGGGAATAGGAACATGTAAATGTCACCATAAGATTGTAAAAACCGTTAGATTGTAATCTAACTAGCGATATTGTAAACTGTCGACAGATTACAATTTAACGCATTAATTTTCGGTAGATTGTATTCAAATAGGTATATTAACCTGATCAAACCTTAGTGCACTAAATGATTATTTATGTCGAACCCTAACCAGTAACCTAACCTACAAGAAAGAAACAAGAAAACGTAAATACAATGAATATTTCAAAAATTGCCACTCAGAACATTGAACGGTTAGAAAACCGTTAGATTTTAATCTAACTAGCGATATTGTAAACTGTCGACAGATTGTGAACCGTTCAATGTTCTGAGTGTCAATTTTTGAAATATTCATTGTATTTACGTTTTCTTGTCTCTTTCTTGTAGGTTAGGTTAGGGTTCGACATGATGCGGCCGGGAACTTAGGTTTTATCGGGATAATATACCTAACAGATTACAATCTACCGAAAAATTGTAATCTGTCGACAGTTTACAATATCGCTAGTTAGATTACAATCTAGCGGGTTTTACAATCTTACGTTGACATATATAATATTCACACTATATAAATTTTATATATAACCTACGTTGTACATTTTAAATTCTACCACAGCTGCCTAACTTGAGAGGCACACAACCAATAGAAATATATGTATGTACTATGTAGCTTTGCAGTTTACGAGAATAGCGAGGCTGTATTGAGCACGACCTGTATTCCGATCGTTATCGATTCTGGGTCACACATTAATTTAACAAAAATCTTACATGTGCATGAGTTCCGCATTATCCGACGATCCGATATCCATTTTCTACATTTTTAACCGACTTCCAAAAAAGGAGGAGGTTCTCAATTCGGCGCGTATTTTTTTATTTTTTTTTAATGTACAGTACCCGGCAATAAATATTGCACATCGACCTTTGGAAAGAGACAATCGGTTATTTCACTCGCACACTACCGATCGGTAGCGTGCGACAGAGATAACGCTATACGAAGCCGAAATAACCGATTGTCTCTTTCCAAAGGTCGATGTGCAATATTTATTGCCGGGTACTGTATGTCGGTGCATATCTAATGCATAAAGGTCACCAAGTCTAATGCATAAAGGTTTTCGTCGCGCGTTGTGTGTGTTACAGGCTTAATGCCAGAAACAATATTGTGATCTCCATACAGCGCATCGGGATCACGGAAAATATTAAAATGCGTATAATACGGAACCGTATGAATTTGCTCCAAAGGGTGATTGTACTCAACGATGGAAATAACTTTCCGCGGATTTTCAGATGAAATTTCAGATATCAACACGAACCGCGAAGTTAAAATAACTCTTTGTTATTGAACTTTTCATATGCAGCTTTGTCTGTTATTTATATGTATATTTATGTTAACATAGATGATGCCCGTGACTTCGTCCGCGTGGATTAAGAGTTTTGATTCCTTCCCCGGGATACATACAACCTATCCCTGTACCGAATTTCATCAAAATTGGTTGAACAGATGGGCCGTCAAAGCGTAGCAGACAGACAGACAGACAGACAGACAGACAGATAGGCAGACAGACAGACAGACGGACAGACAGACAGATAGGTATACTATCGCATTTATAATATATTAGTATGAATAGTACATGATAGTACGGACTCAGTAAATATAAAAATGTCTTTAATATTCCCACGAAATCATCGTATTTAAAAACATAAAGATTTCCTCTCGCATTCATCATTCACGGAATAACGCGCATCGCTCATCAGAAGCCGTTTCAGCGAAGCAAATATGTATTCTCGGGGGAAACGCGACCTACTATTTTTAGCGCTGCAGCTTGTAGGCGCAAAAAGCTTCTAAATTAGAAAATGCTTTACAATGACAGTTGATTCGGAGTGAGAAAGAAAGAAAATGCATTTATTCAAAAACTAGCTGATGCCCGCGACTTCGTCCGCGTGGATTGAGGTTTTCGGTTCCCACGGGAACTCTTAAATTTTCCGGGATAAAAAGTAGCCTTTGTGCTATTCCAGACTATAATCTACCTCTGTGCCAAATTTCAGCCAGATCTGTTCAGCCGTTGGGGGCGTGATTGAGAAACAAACATCCATATATCCATATATCCATCCAAACTTTCGCATTTATAATATTAGTAAGTCAGATTTCAGTTTCACAATTTGTAATGACTCCGTAATTCTCTGTATTTTCTTCTATATTTTTATATTCTGGGCGGTAAGCTTTTTTGCCGACGTCATATTATGTGAATGTGTATATAAAAAACTTTCATCCCCTATTTTTACCCCCTTTAGGGTAAATTTTTTACAAACTTTGAATGTCGTATTTATTTATATCTAATCAAAAGCCTAAATAATAAGTTTCAACCTTCTAGCTTTAAAAATGACGTGATTTCCATACAAACTTTCATCCCCTATTTCAACCCCTTACTGCAGCCCTTTTTCGCATTAAAAAGTATGTCTATGTCCTTTCTCAGGCTCTAGACTATCTCTGTACCAAATTTCATTTAAATCGGTTCAGTAGTTTAGGCGTCATTGTGTAACACACAGACAGACAGAGTTACTTTCGCATTTATAATATTAAAAGGTATGGATGGTGTTGCAGACAAACATCTGACATACATAGTTGTCACCCGGAATGGGTGTACCGCTCAGCCATACAGTTTTGCACCATACATACAAATGCATGCATGATGCCGGACGCTCATTTTCAGCTATGTGATTTGTGTGTGTGAGAGGTACAGAGATGTTAATGATCACGGAATAGATACATTTTATATTTAATGATAAATGATTTATTTATTTCACGTAGGACAACTTGTGTCACTTATGATACGTCAAGACTCTACCACCGGTTCGGAAAGTGATTCTATTGAGAAGACTGCAATAAGCTCAGCAGTTGCTATTTTCTTAAAAATAAAAATGTTACAATAACTAAACAATACAACACATACATTGAGAAGCCAACCTGAGAGCAAAAACACACTAAGCAGGGACAAAGAAAAATGCCGGCGAACAAAAAGGCGTGTCACTCGCTTTTAGGCTGCCTGTCCACTGAAGCGGTGCGAAGCGATGTATTGGACCAATCAGATTCCTGACAGGTGGCTCGATTAAATTGTCGCGTCCGTTGTCAGGATTTTGATGGGTCTGGCTTGGTATATGGAGCGCGACTCGTCATAGTGCAACTGCACAAAACGTAGTTCCAGAGTCGTTAGTTGTTAGTTGTAGTTAAATATGACTGTAGCACCGTTTACCGTTTTATTACTGCATGTTTTCGAGTCCTCTAAAATTCTCAGTTTGCTATAGGAAGACCGTCTAACTCGCGTATCGCCTGCGCGGTAAGAAGGGAGCGGGGATACAAATTTATTAAATTTTTAAAGATACTTATTATTTTATTCTTTACCAACAATGTCTATCTCGAGATACATTTGGATTATTGACTCCGTGTGTAGCGTTACCCGACCCCGCTCCCTTCTTACCGCGCAGGCGATACGCGAGTTAAACGGTCGGCATATAATTCGCACTTGATTTGGGTGCTGCACAGCCCTTCTCATTACAAGAGGAGAATCGTTCAGTACCTATCTGACAAATTATTTTCTTTATTTTTTTATCCACACAAGTTAGCTCTTGACCGCGATCCCAGCTGATGTTAAGTGATTATACATTCTACGAGTAAGACGGCAGCGGGCTAACCTGTTAGGGGCATGGCAGTTATAGTAAACCCATACCTCTGTTCTGTTTCTCTTTCTACACGGCATCGTACCGGAACGCTAAATCGCTTGGCGACACGTCTTTGCCGGCAGGGTGTTGATGTTGAGATGTTAAAAAGCTTGGAATTAAGTATTCTTATTCGTACATTTTTAGCCGTACTTTTGTTACATTACCGATAGTTGCACATCATAACGTTTTGGGTATTTGCAGGCAGATCCTGCTAATTCATTTGCAAAAAGTACATCAGGTGAGATCGCAGTCAAGGGCTAGGTTGTAGTGGATAAAAAATAAAAAGGCTGGTGCTCTTGTACTTTCAGAGTACACCAGTCAAGTTGATACAATTGCTATCTCTAGTGACATTGTACTCTCTGATACGATGTAAGATTGTGCATTATTTTAATATTCATCTCGGGAATGTATGTAAAATTTTAAACAGAAACTCGTCGCCTGCAATGTGTGAGATCGACCTATATTTCGCCTCACCGACCGACCGCCTTCAACCGGTTTTGATGAAATTTGGTATAGGGATAGGTTGTATCCCGGGGAAGGACATAGGATACTTTTTATCTCGGAAAAGCCTCAATCCACGCGGACGAAGTCGCGGGCATTAGCTAGTTGGTCATATTGCTTTCATTTAAACCTATAACTAGCCAAACTGAATCACTTGATTTTTCAGAATTTATCCGAGACACTTGTGTATTATCTTTAGCCAAAGTCCAAAAAAACACCAAGCGTCGACTAAAATAAAATTCTTTTCAAAACTCAAAGAAAATAATAGCGACTATCCCCACCTATCATTTATGAAGCAAATTGTTTATTTTACCAACGTCTATTTGTTTATCCGTGTCTATCGTTTAAACTTTAATCTAAATACCGACAATTCGATGTTTCGTATGCAGAACCTAGACCAAGCCAACTAAGAATAAAACCAATTAGGTAGTAGTGAATACAAAAAGCATTTTGTTTTTCCACGTATTCTTTGCAAATTGCAATTAACAAATCTCTATGCCTTCGAAGCTTGCAGCGTATACTTAGCAAACAGCTGGCCATATCTTTAATGAGGTATCGACTGATTTGTCATAATGTAGTTCTGATCACCTACATTAAAATAAAGAAAGAAAGAAAAAAAAAACATTTTTATTCGATCACAATATTTAGTTTAAGAAACTATCAAAATATTAGATATCGCGACAAAGTTGTGTGACCAAATACAGGTCTCCAGCTCAGCATTATGCTGCAGCAGGCTGTAGCGCTGGCTTTCAGTGGACCCCTTAAAATTGGTGAAGACACGGATGATCTATAAATGCAATATCTATTCTAATAATGTTTATAGAAATCTGACGACATTGATGTTTTTGTCATAGAAAAAATATGAAGATTTAGATTTTTCGAAAATCTTTATAAAAGTAGCCGGTTCCGGGATGCAACTTATATGGAGGTACAAAATTAATCATCAAACAAAACGGTGGAACCACCACCACCACCACCACTAAAGCCCACTCCACTCCACTCCAAGGTCTCCACTTTCATAGGAGAGAGGGAATTAGAGCTTAGACCCACCACGCTGCTCCAATGCGGGTTGGCGGGCTTTGACGACTATTATCACGTTAGTCATTATAACCGGGACCGACGGCTCGACGTGCTCTTCGAGACACGGGGGTATAACACCGGCAACTTCCTAACTCCGGCTAGTACTGAGAATTTCCAGTCAGAAAAACCCAACACTTAATTATGGCCCGACCCGGGACTCGCACCCGGGACCTCGTCGGTCGCAGTCGAACATGCGAACCACTAGACCAACGATACAATGGTGGAGCAGATGGTAGGTACCAACGTAGAAGAGAAACAGATAAGCCACCAGCCAGACTGACAGACCCACTCGTATATTTATTATTTTATTCCATTCCATGAATATGGAATGGAGATAATTAACCTGTACGAGTATATTAGGTTATGTTGATAGGTCAGCAAGCAGGACACATTTCAATTCATAGCATAGTAGGATATTACCGCTTCCTGATGACGTTTGACTCTGTAATCAGAGTCACTCTGTTCCCCTATTCCGTTTAATAACGAACTAATGTCCACTATACCTGCTTGTTGGTTACTTATTTTATTTTACTTTATTAACTCGCTTTACGGCTCTGGGTTCCAACCCTTCTGAGCCTCTTGCCGGTTAATTAACACGCTTTTGTTAGCTTCACCTGTAACTAGCAATGTATAACTAACTAACTAAACTAACAAAACAAATCTTGGAAGTCGAATTTAACTAACTTTTAACTGTCGTATCGATGTCGTAACTTGGCAAAATAATTTTTCATATAACCTGCATTGAAAGTGCGAGTTTCAATGCCTGTTGAGCCTAGTCAATTTCAGACGAATACGTCATTCCCTATTCAGACTTCGCCTATATGTATTCCTTAGGTATAAGTATTCCTTATTCCTAAGTTTGCAGACTAGTATGGCGTCGGTGTAGAGCTATAAAATTATAGAGTGGTTGTAAATTTAAATATGACTAGATTGGCTTTAGTGTCTAGACTAGACTCATAGACTGTTTTAGTGTGTGTCTAATTGCATATAATAAAGCTGCCCTGAGTGTAACCTGGGGAGAGGGTCAGTACCCCAGGAGGGTAGGTACTAAATATGAAACCTCTATTTGTACTCCTTAGGGGCTGAATTTTCAACTTTTTTGTCACGTACGATTTTCTAGGCCAGGTCCTCGCGTTTTATCGTGCCAAAAAGAACTATGTTCTAAAATAGTGCAATTTCACGCACGGTTGAAGGCAGCCATTTTCAGCGGCTTACCAAAAATACCTGCAGCGTCTTTGCGGCTATGCAAGAAGTTTTACTTTAGTTTTACTTCAATATCTAGTAGATTGTTCATCATCATCAATTTTTTTAATCCACTACAAGCTAGCCCTTGACTGCGATCTCACCTGATGGTAAGTGATGATACAGTCTAAGATGGTAGCGGGCTAACCTGTTAAGGGCATGGCAGTTATATTAAACCCATACCCCTTCGGTTTCTACACGGCATCGTACCGGAACGCTAAATCACTTGGCGGCACGTCTTTGCCGGTAGGGTGGTAACTAGCCACGGCCGAAGCCTCCCACCAGACCAGACCAGGGGCAATTCAGAAATTATAAATTTCCAAATTGACCCTGCCGGGGATCGAACCTGGAACCTCCAAGGCAACAGCCCTACACACTGCGCCACGGGGGTCGTCAAACCTACTAAAATGAGCCATTTCATACGAGATGTTTAGAGTTCCGAGCGTAGCGAGGTATGCTATATAATCGAGTAGAATGGCTTTTAGTCCCGTGGTAAACATTCTACTTTTCACTTCAATTGCGAAAAAATAAAATAAATAACGATTTTTAATTATTTCTTTGCCTTTCTGTTACATTTTCATAGTAGGAGTAAGATCTTTATTTTTACTTGATGATATTAACAAATAAATAGTCACATTAAATTTTCCTGCCTTCACCTTGTACTTATTACGTATTGTGCATCGAAATCTGAAATGGATCAATTAATTATCATCCATAAAACATACATTTATATAAATTTTATAATTACAACTAAAAAATCTATGATTTCGCGGCAAACTGCAATACCAACTTAATTTTTCTCCGTATCGTTATCAAGAAGGAATTTAAAAAAATACAGTAGTACCATGGACATAGATCTGTAGGATAATGGTAGGATACGATGGGTAACATTGACAATCAACTAAGTGACATACATTTTTTTGCTGTTTTTTTACCCATAACCAAAGATTAAAAATTTTGGATAACCGAATGAGAAAATCACGCATACCGAATTGAGGATAGCACGGCAAAAATTAAAATATACACAACATACCTTGTAGGTCTCTCT
The DNA here is from genome assembly GCA_923060345.2 of Erebia aethiops. Taxonomy (NCBI): domain Eukaryota; kingdom Metazoa; phylum Arthropoda; class Insecta; order Lepidoptera; family Nymphalidae; genus Erebia; species Erebia aethiops. Next base: position 3,884,520 of record OV281093.1, on the reverse strand, counting down.
CTGTGTATATTCCTCATTACTGAGGGTCGTGAGTTCGTGACCCCTTTCCGTCAATCAAATAATGGTGGGAGTTTTATTGGGATAATAATGCGGTGGTTTCCCACGTCCTTCCGCATACGACTCGACTAAGAGTATTTTTAAACTCATATGTTTTCGTAACGATTATGATCAAATATAGGTGATAATAACCGGGACCGACGGCTTAACGTGCTCTCCGAGACACGGAGGAACTCGGTCTCCTATCCAGTTACCGACTTGGGTCAACGTTGCTTAAGATTCGCAATCGACTGATCTTCGTTGTCACAACTAGGCCACTCGTCCCTCTAAGTGTACGGGCACGAAATAAGCGGCGGCGGGGCGACGGCGGCAGCGGGGCTATGCGATTAGTCGGAGAGCTGGCGACGAATTTCGCCGCAAATTTGTCGTACTCATTTGAAAACTGTATTCACGTTTAAAGCCGCAAAATTTGTCTGGCTATTTGCAGGTATTATTGAAATTACTCAATAAATACGTGATTACAATTTCAGATTGCCAAAAGTATATTTTTTGGGAATTTTAATAAAATATTTTTGAAGAGAAATAACCGCAAACGCTCTACCAGACTGGCAGATTCGCCAGTTGACGAAATTATATTAATTTTTCACAATTTCAGATTGCCTAAAGGGCCTTCCCGAAATTCGTCGCTAGTTCTCGTACCACATCGTCCCGCTGTCGCCGTCGCTCGGCCGTCGCTAGTTTCGTGTTTGAAACCTTACCTTTTAGATACGCAACCCTTAATAAACATCAAATTCCTAAACCTGCGCCTGATATTAAAATGGATCCATCAACGTAGATTATACATCAACCTTACGGATAGATAACGATTAATTATTATCTGGTGTGTTAAGTGAGGTGCTTTGTATCCAGGTAATAATAATGGGGCATTAGAGTAAAGCGTAGAATAATATCATGAAAAAATATCAAAAAAACCAAAATTAGAATCGTTAACTATGCAAATTACCCATTTGTAGTCACATACTTTTTCTGCTATCGCGTATCAGTACCTTATTACTGGTATTAGCAGTACTTATAACAAAAACCTATAGTTAACAAAGCTCAATAATAATTAACGCAATCTATAACGATTGCATTAATCGAGCTACATGTACCTATGTCTATAATGTTAATTATTTATTCACCAAAATGACTAGTTATACAATGTATTTATCGACGACTGTTAGTTATTATTTATTCAGAACGAAAACACATTAGTTAGAACTACATTTCGTAACTTGTATATGTCACCGTAAGAATGTAAAAACCGTTAGATTTCAATATAACGTTTTTTATCTCGATAGATTATAAACTTTCGACAGATTGTGAACCGTAACATACTGCTTACAATTTAACGCGTTATTTTTCGGTAAATTGTAATAAATTAGGTATATTAACCCGATAGAACCTAAGTGAATATTCATGTCAAACCCTAACCTAACCTATAGTTCGCGCGCGAGTTGAATGCAGAGTAAATGTATGGTGACACTTACATTTACTCTGCATTCAACTCGCGCGCGAACTGTACAAGAAAGAGACAAGAAAACGTAAAAACAATAAATATTTCATAAATTAATACTCAGAACATTGAACGGTTCACAATCTTTCGACAGTTTATAATCTAGCGGGATAGAAACCGTTAGATTATAATCTAACGGATTTTACAATCTTACGGTGTATATACTCGTATAACTAACCCATGTACTAAGCGATGCTTTGAACAGCCAGCTGACGGGACGCTGCCGCGCTGGCGTAAAGTGAGTGAAAATTTGGAGAACGTTGCACTGGTTCTCAGTTGCATCCAATAAGTCTTGGACCCTGAGACTTCTCTTTCTAGATGCGGACTGTGCTGCTGGTTTTACCGTTGAAAATAGTTATCAGATGCAAATCGCATATGAGACGTATTTTTGGCCACAGCTCCGAGGATTTTGGGAGGATCGAGATGGGGATAGTACCAAGAGTTGAGGGATTTATCGAGACACGTGTGAACGTTTGAATTTTGAAAATCGGCTGGTAACTTTTTTGTAATTTTGAAAAATGTAAAAAAGTCGGCTTTTTTGGGGGGTGTTTGTTTACTAAATTGTAAATATTGCGTGAAAAAACTGACTTAAGAAAAAATGAAAAAATAAGGTTCTAGGGTATTAGTTTAGCTACAAAATGGCGAAAAAATTTTGAATATCGGTTAATAATTGTGACCTGAAGGTGATCCCATTAGATTTGGATGATGTAGCTTCTATGATTATTGACCGATCGTCATGGTAATGGTGTTAAAAGATGCGGATGCAGGCGAGAAGTGCATTCGAGATGGAATTTTGAATTATTCAACTTGTAATGTGTTATTCAAAATAAAATATGTTTGTTTTCGTAATTTTTTCCAATTCTTGCGGGGACTGCGAAATCTGTGAATTTTTAGTGGGCATTCTGCTTCATCTGTGAGGCCCACATTACCCGCCTAGTGCGGGTTGCGTGAATCTATTTTTCCAGCGAATAAAAAAAGGGGGGCGAAGAAAGAAAAAGTTTTTTTTTCCATTACAAGTAAGCACCGAATACCACCTAACGATTGACATAATCGACCAAACATCATAATATGGGTGCTCGAAAGCACTTTCCACGGCCTAATAGCGTAACGGTATTCTATGCTGCATTTAGTAAATGTGTCGCTGTGAAAACGGGCTATAAAGACCACTCCTTATCGTAATACTTGGAATGGCCAACAGCGGAGTCCATTAGAAAAACCGGCCAAGTGCGTGCCGAGCCACGCGCAGTGCAGGGTTCCGTAAATGCCCATCACAATTAAAGTACATTTTATAAGTTGATTGCCTATTCCTCGTTAACTTGTAAAGCCTACATAGCTGTGATAGTTTTTCTTTTAACTGCGTTATACATATTATACACTACTGCCATTAATTTTTTCACATATTGAAAAACAACCGTTTAGGTTGCAGTTAAACATGAATGACCTATCCAACGACACTCCACACCATGGGATAGTCGAGAAAAGAAATTCATCCCCACTTTACGTGTAGGGGAGATACCCTTAAATAATCACCATATATGTATGTACCAAAATACAATTTTCGGTTGGACAGACGGACGGACGGAACGACGGACATGGCGAAACTATAAGGTTTCCTTGTTGACTACGGAATCCTAAAAATGCCGCTATGATGATGATCACACACTACGGATGAGCCGCTCCTACTAGAGTCACACGCGTGGTACGCGGCTAATTTAGAATAGAATAGATTATAATAGAATAGAATATGTTTTATAATAAACATAAAATACAAAAGTACTTAAAATCTAACTTAACTTAATTATCGTCTAGAATGTGTCGTGCCAACAAAAGGGTCCTAACTCAGCTTGATGTTGTGGGTACAAAGAGTAACCACAACGCTGTTATTCTGTTAGGGCCAAAACGAGGAAAGTTCAGGTAACCTGCAATATTATAAAGTTATACCTACAGAACAAATATATATATTTTTTAAATATAGTCAGATAAACAAAAAAAATAACAGAAAAAAAACACACTTGTAAAAACTTAACTATTAGGTAGGTACTCAGCTTAAAATATACCCAATTAGAAAATAATATTTTTTTTATTTTTTTTTATTTTTTTTATATTTTATCATAACGCAGCATCATGCCTTTTCATACGGACTCTACGAGGGGATTATTACGAGGGGATTAAATTACAGTTAAAAATATATCTACTACACATTTCCTTCCAACTTCCAAGTAGGTATTCTCCACTGGAAATAATACACCACCACCACCACTACAGCCTATTAACGTCCCACTGCTAGGCACAGGCATCCACTCTCATAGGAGAGAGGGAATAGAGCTTAGACCCACCACGCTGTTCCAATGCGGGTTGGCGGGCGGGAATAATCCATAGTCAAGTATTTTTGCATTCCCTTGCTATTTCCTTCACCTGTACTCTATAGAGTGGGTTCTAGCCTCTCACAGGAACGACTCTTATGATGTTTCTACTCTATAATAATAATAGATGATGTAATAATATCTCAGATCGACGGTAAAGAAGATGATAAGAGTAGTTTTGAGTGCTTAAAACTGTGCTTTGAAAATAAGAGTCGTATAACGATCATAAAGCACGCGACTCGACTTAATTCCGTCGCTCGTACACATTAGTCGGAGAGTTGATATATTACTAGAGGAGGATCTTCATCCTGACTGGTGAACAGCGCAGCGTGCTATCTATCCTTCAGTCAATTGCATAGCCTGCATTAATTATTTATAATTACCCGCGGAAGTTGTGATTTTCTCAATTTGTTTAAATCGTATTTTGTCATTGCATGCAATTTTTGCATCAACTGTGCATTTAAACCTGGTGCATGGTGGTGGTGCATTTCTGGTGGGAGGCTTCGGCCGTGGCTAGTTACCACCCTACCGGCAAAGACGTGCCGCCAAGCGATTTAGCGTTCCGGTACGATGCCGTGTAGAAACCGAAGGGGTGTGGGTTTAATATAACTGCCATGCCTCTAACAGGTTAGCCCGCTACCATCTTAGACTGCATCATCACTTACCATCAGGTGAGATCGCAGTCAAGGGCTAGCTATTAGTGGATAAAAAAAAAAAAACCAATAGTGTGTTACTGTTATCCAATCAGTGGTACCTAATAACGACTTTCACACTAGTAGTTGTCAAACTTATGTGCTAGGAGCGGCTGATAGCTCTACTCTATGGCTGCTCTAACAGACTAATAAAATACTAGACGCCAGAAAATAGAAAAATAAACCAATTTAACTCAAGAGTCCAAGCCGTGGCGTTTTACAAGTGTACCTGCACCATAAACCGTTGTCTTAAATGTACGCTGACAAAAGCTTTTATTCAAGAACAATGCCCTTGACACACAGCCAGACAGTATCACAATAGAGCGTGTTTTAAACGCACTCGCGGCTTCATTTCAACTGGTAAACTATGATATTTAGACATTGCATTACTGACAGATAGGATAAAAGTTATAAGCCGAGAAAAAGAAGCCATTTAGCAACTAATACATTAAATTACTCATTGAGCATAAGACAGCTTAAGGACGTATTTCCGAAACGGATAGGTATGAAATCGCACTACTACACATGCTTCATTCCCACGCACACACATGCACGAATAAGCAGCGTTGAATCAACTTGTACTTATCGATACTTCGATATATTATTATACTAGCTGACGCCCGCGACTTCGTACGCGTGGATCAAGGTTTTGTGGTTCCCGCGGGAACTCTTTAATTTTCCGGGATAGAAAGTAGCATATGTGTTATTCCAGACTATAATCTATCTCTGTGCCAAATTTCATCCAGATCCGTTCAGCCGTTGGGGCGTGATTGAGTAACAAACATCCATCCATACATCCATACCGACATCCATACATACAAACTTTCGCATTTATAATATTATAAGTAAGATAAGATAAGAAGTAAGATCATTTGGTCTCTTTAGGTGACGTCAGTTGAATGAGAGAAATGCCGGAATGAATAGCCTGCTAAGGGAATAGGGATGATGCCTATGACAAAAATAAATTGTTTCTTACTGATTATTAAATACTAGATGATTCCCGCGACTTCGTCCGCGTGGATTAAGATTTTTGATTCCCGCGGGAACTCTTTAATTTTCCGGGATAAAAAGTAGCCTATGTCCTTCCCCGGGAAACCATCTACCCCTGTACCAAATTTTATCAAAATCGGGTGAAGAGACAGTTTTTTTTTATTCCCGCGGGAACTCTTTATTTTTCCGGGATAAAAAGTAGCCTATGTCCTTCCCCGGGATACCATCTACCCCTGTACCAAATTTCATCAAAATCGGTTCAACAGGTGGGCCGTGAAAGCGTAGCAGACAGACAGACAGACAGACAGACAGACAGACAGACACACTTTCGCATTTATAATATTAGTATGGATTTATTTTTCACTTCCGGACTTTGGGCTCGTTTTATTAGTTATAATAAGATCTTAGCTCAAGACTTGGTGGAGTGACCTGAAGATATACTTCGACGACTACTACTGGAACTCATAGACGCGTAGAGCTAGGCGTATCGAATTTGGACTCAATTTGTTAGTAATGATGAGATCTTACCTCAAGTCTTGGTAGAGTGACCTGAAGGTATACTTCGACGACCACTACTGGAACTCCTAGACGCATAGAGCTAGGTGTATCGAATTTGGGCTTGTTTTGCTAGTTATGATGAGATCTTACCTCAAAACTTGGTGGAGTGACCTGAAGGTATACTTCGACGACCACTACTGGAACTCCTAGACGCGTACAGCTAGGCGTATCGAATTTGGACTCAATTTGTTAGTTATGATGAGATCTTACCTCAAAACTTGGTGGAGTGACCTGAAGGTATACTTCGATGACCACTACTGGAACTCCTAGACGCGTAGAGCTAGGCGTATCGAATTTGGACTCAATTTGTTAGTTATGATGAGATCTTACCTCAAAACTTGGTGGAGTGACCTGAAGGTATACTTCGATGACCACTACTGGAACTCCTAGACGCGTAGAGCTAGGCGTCTCAAATTTGGACTCAATTTGTTAGTAATGATGAGATCTTACCTCAAAACTTGGTGGAGTGACCTGAAGGTATACTTCGATGACCACTACTGGAACTCCTAGACGCGTAAAGCTAGGCGTATCGAATTTGGACACAATTTGCTAGTTATGATGAGATCTTACCTCAAAACTTGGTGGAGTGACCTGAAGGTATACTTCGACGACCACTACTGGAACTCCTAGACGCGTACAGCTAGGCGTATCGAAAATGGACTCAATTTGTTAGTTATGATGAGATCTTACCTCAAAACTTGGTGGAGTGACCTGAAGGTATACTTCGATGACCACTACTGGAACTCCTAGACGCGTAGAGCTAGGCGTCTCAAATTTGGACTCAATTTGTTAGTTATGATGAGATCTTACCTCAAAACTTGGTGGAGTGACCTGAAGGTATACTTCGATGACCACTACTGGAACTCCTAGACGCGTAAAGCTAGGCGTATCGAATTTGGACTCAATTTGTTAGTTATGATGAGATCTTACCTTAAGTCTTGGTAGACTGATTTGAAGGTACACTTCGACGAATACTACTGAAACTCCTAGACGCGTAGAGCTAAGTGTATCGAATTTGGACTCAATTTGTTAGTTATGATGAGATCTTACCTCAAAACTTGGTGGAGTGACCTGAAGGTATACTTCGAAGACCACTACTGGAACTCTTAGACATGTAAAGCTAGGTGTATTGAATTTGGGCTTGTTTTGCTAGTTATAATGAGATCTTACTTCAAGACTTGGTGGAGTGACCTGAAGCCTGAAGGTATACTTCGACGACTACTACTGGAACTCATGGACGCTTCGATGTAGTTGTGTCGAGTTCTGATACGTTTTGTTATTTATGATGAAATCTTACTTCTCCGTCAAGGCAAGAGTAAACAGGCATTTTCCAAGCAAGTGCGCTCAAACTTAGGCCTCATGCTTTTCATAAGCATGATTGTCGTCAAGCGCAAACTTATCTTGCATTAAAAAAACTCTGAACTTTGTGGAGTGACCTGAAGTTATCTTTGGAGGTTATCAAGTGGAGTAATGGAACACTAAGGTGACTAGAGCTCGGTGTGTCCAGTTTACGGTTTATGTTTGTTATGATTAGATTTTACCTATATTGTACCTGAAACTTCCAACTAGGAAAACGCCTACTTTTGTAACAAAAAGGTAACAAAATAAAATGACTTATTGAAATTCGAAAATGGTTGTCGAAGTATAGGTCACTCCACCAAATCTTGAGGTAAGATCTCATCATAACTAACAAAAAAAAAAAAAAACAAAGAGCCCAAATTGGACACAACTGGCTCTAAGGGTCTAGGAGTTCCAGTGGTGGTCGTCAAAGTATACCTTCAGTCACTTTTCCAAGTCTAGAGGTAAGATCTCATCATAACTAGCAAAACGAGCCTAAATTCGATACACCTAGCTCTATGCGTCTAGGAGTTCCAGAAGTGGTCATCGAAGTATACCTTCAGGTCACTTTACCAAGTTTTGAGGTAAGATCTCATCATAACTAACAAATTGAGTCCAAATTCGATACGCCTAGCTCTACGCGTCTAGGAGTTCCAGTAGTGGTCATCGAAGTATACCTTCAGGTCACTCCACCAAGTTTTGAGGTAAGATCTCATCATAACTAGCAAAACAAGCCCAAATTCGATGCACCTAGCTCTACGCGTCTAGGAGTTCCAGTAGTGGTCATCGAAGTATACCTTCAGGTCGCTCCACCAAGTTTTGAAGTAAGATCTCATCATAACTAGCAAAACAAGCCCAAATTCGACACACCTAGCTCTACGCGTCTAGGAGTTCCAGTAGTGGTCATCGAAGTATACCTTCAGGTCACTCCACCAAGTTTTGAGGTAAGATCTCATCATAACTAACAAATTGAGTCCAAATTCGATACGCCTAGCTCTACGCGTCTAGGAGTTCCAGTAGTGGTCATCGAAGTATACCTTCAGGTCACTCCACCAAGTTTTGAGGTAAGATCTCATCATAACTAGCAAAACAAGCCCAAATTCGATGCACCTAGCTCTACGCGTCTAGGAGTTCCAGTAGTGGTCATCGAAGTATACCTTCAGGTCACTCCACCAAGTTTTGAGGTAAGATCTCATCATAACTAACAAATTGAGTCCAAATTCGATACGCCTAGCTCTACGCGTCTAGGAGTTCCAGTAGTGGTCATCGAAGTATACCTTCAGGTCACTCCACCAAGTTTTGAGGTAAGATCTCATCATAACTAGCAAAACAAGCCCAAATTCGATGCACCTAGCTCTACGCGTCTAGGAGTTCCAGTAGTGGTCATCGAAGTATACCTTCAGGTCGCTCCACCAAGTTTTGAAGTAAGATCTCATCATAACTAGCAAAACAAGCCCAAATTCGACACACCTAGCTCTACGCGTCTAGGAGTTCCAGTAGTGGTCGTCGAAGTATACCTTCAGGTCACTCTATCAAGTCTTGAGGTAAGATCTCATCATAACTAACAAATTGAGTCAAAATTCGATACGCCTAGCTCTACGCGTCTAGGAGTTCCAGTAGTGGTCATCGAAGTATACCTTCAGGTCACTCCACCAAGTTTTGAGGTAAGATCTCATCATAACTAGCAAAACAAGCCCAAATTCGATACACCTAGCTCTACGCGTCTAGGAGTTCCAGCAGTATTCGTCGAAGTGTACCTTCAGGTCACTCCACCAAGTCTTGAGATAAGATCTCATCATAACTAACAAATTGAGTCCAAATTTGATACGCCTAGCTCTACGCGTCTAGGAGTTCCAGTAGTGGTCATCGATGTATACCTTCAGGTCACTCCACCAAGTTTTGAGGTAAGATCTCATCATAACTAGCAAAACAAGCCCAAATTCGATGCACCTAGCTCTACGCGTCTAGGAGTTCCAGTAGTGGTCATCGAAGTATACCTTCAGGTCACTCCACCAAGTTTTGAGGTAAAATCTCATCATAACTAACAAATTGAGTCCAAATTCGATACGCTTAGCTCTACGCGTCTAGGAGTTCCAGTAGTGGTCATCGAAGTATACCTTCAGGTCACTCCACCAAGTTTTGAGGTAAGATCTCATCATAAATAACAAATTGAGTCCAAATTCGATACGCCTAGCTCTACGCGTCTAGGAGTTCCAGTAGTGGTCATCGAAGTATACCTTCAGGTCACTCCACCAAGTTTTGAGGTAAGATCTCATCATAACTAGCAAAACAAGCCCAAATTCGATACACCTAGCTCTACGCGTCTAGGAGTTCCAGCAGTATTCGTCGAAGTGTACCTTCAGGTCACTCCACCAAGTCTTGAGGTAAGATCTGATCATAACTATCAAAACAAGACCAAATTCGATACAAATACCTCTACGCGTCTAGGAGTTCCAGTAGTAGCCTTCGAAGTATACCTTCAGGTTCACTACCACGCTCGGGGAAGAGAGACTGTAATAAATTTCTAAATTCTATCAAATAAAAAAAATATGTTATGTAGGTACCGTACCATAGGTACCTTATCGATATATCAGCAACTCAACTCTACTCAAGTATTTCGTGTTCGTACAGCGATGTTTTTCGACACCGGGCTGCTTGCAACCGAGACACGGTCCACTCACGACGGCGGTCAAACGCTGACTAATTTATAATTTCAAATCAAACCAGAGACCGAGTAAGATCAAAATAACCCTTATTTTCACTTCGTTAAGATTTACAAAATATGTGAAAAAAATACAAGCGATTTTTATTTAATTTCTTGTACTATATGTACTATTTTTAATATTTTCCTTACCAAAATTTTGAGGTGAACATATCTACTATCAGATGGTATTTTTTAATGACAAAAAATCGGCGTATTTACAGTAAAAAATGTACCCAAATTCGCCCCTAAATCGTCAATTTTGAGTGAAGAGGTTAGGGAAAATCATTTTTATAGTATTCAAAATAAAGATTTTTAACAAAGTTATTTCCAAAAATTGGAGATGTAGGATCAATCTATGTATAGTCATTTTTAGTTCCATCTTATTTTGCTTGACTTAGTCAAAAAATGTACCGAAAACTCCAATATATTTGCAAATACGCCCTTAAGGCTGGACGCATGTTAGCTACAGTTGCAGGAATGTCTAGCCGCAAAGATTCTTTAATCTTTCAGCTTCTGAAAAGAGATGATCGCTCACACGACAAAAAATATTGTACAATCCATACTAATATTATAAATTGGAAAGTGTGTCTGTCTGTCTGCTACGATTTCACGACCCATCTGCTCAACCGATTTTGATGAAATTTGGTACAGGGATTGATTATATTCCGGGGAAGGATATAGGCTACTTTTTATCCCGGAAAATTAAAGAGTTCCCGGGGGAATCAAAAAATCTTAATCCACGCAGACGAAGAAAAGAGTAGAATATAATGAATTTATTTGTCTGAATATGTGTTACAATGATGAATACAGTATGAAAAGTCGCAGCATATCCAGTCAGGCAACCCTGAAGTACAAATTAAAAAAAAGTATTTAAATAACGCGTCGCGAACGAAATAACGAAGTCGCGGGAATCATCTAGTTTAATATAAAGAGTATAACCTTGTAGCTACTAGTTACCCTGTTTCGGTCATAATTAAAATTACCCAAACTGCGGCTCTATTATTCAGGTAAATCTCTTTGTGTACGCATAGGTATCAAAACACTACTCATGAATTCATGATAGATGTGTTATTAATTTTCTCCTGTGAAAGAAATTTAAGGGTGTTTTTATTCAATATGATATGATAACAGACCTCGGGGAAAGATATTTTTAAAGTAAAACTAAAAAAGAAATTCGTTTGTAAAATAATAAAAGAGGGTCCATATTATAATATTATATCCTTTGCCTTTGAATCGTCAAAGGACCGTTTAGTTATTGGTTAGGTACATTAAGTAGCCATTATCTTAGGGAATTGGGATTAATAAAATTTAAGTTAATTATTAACTAAGTTGAGTAGATCTTTTTTTTTTCTTTCGGATTGAGTATGCTGCGTAGGCCCTACTGGCCACTACAGTGTCACCGGGGGGTTAGCCCTAGGGCTCGAATACATCGGGGAGGCAACGTCTTTCTAAGGGCTCGGACCACGGCGCGAGTTGAATAAGTGTGGCCGGGTGACGTAAGAAATTCGGGGGTTTAGATCATGCTCTAAAAACACAGTAGGTCTATATTTCTATACCATGTCAAGCCCAATAGGTGTAACGCAAGAGAGATACCGGCGCATGTTTAAGAGTTCCCGAAGCATCTCGCATTCGTCACCGAGGGGGTTTTAGTGGGTAGAAATCCCACATAACCTGATCTCTTCCCCGGTAATTGGGTATCTCAAGTGGATTCCACACCATCCGTCAAAAACAATCTATATTATATATATATATTTTCTATATGGTTACTGTGCATGTACATCTTAGGCTTCCGCGCCTAACGAGTATTCTGGTCATCTACAGGAGTGCCAAACTTCTAAACTAGATCGGGAATCCAACACAAGAACAAGACCACATGGGGCTCTGCACAAAAGTGTGTTTCCCGAAAAAAAACAGTTTAGCGCAGCTTGAAATGGAAATAAACATACAGCCAAAAGACTTAGTAGAAAAATCAGGTAACCAAAATAAAAGCGAACGAACTCAGCCTAATAACTACAAATTAATCAGACAACCAGACAGCTAAGAGAGATTAATTGAATGTGCTTCCAATGACATCATAGGTCAATAAGCGTTAATTGCTGTAGAGTAGATGTATTATAGAATTTAACACTTTAATTCGATCAACGAAACACGTGTAGACAAAGGTCAAGTTATTGTCTGAGTGCGGAAACATATAACCATTGAGTTGTATTGACCGGGAGGACCAAACAGACGTATAAATGACGCCCTTTATCTTATGAAAGCCAAAGAATAGACGCTTTGGAAATGCGGTCACCATTATGATATCAGTCTGCGGATCTCCATTATTTGACATAGGCCTTCCCTAGTAAGCATCACCACACCTACATCCTTCTCATCCGACAACTTCTCACCACACGCTTTATATCTTTAATCCATCGCACTAGCGGACGCCTTTAGCTAATACAAACTGATACGCGGTCCGAGTTTTTGCTCCAGGGTCAACGTGGACGTTCGGAATAGTTTAAATAGTGCTGGAAGCTACTTCTACGAATATCGTGGACTGCCAAGCGCACAAATGTGTCGATTCTGACGCAGCTTATCATCACTGCTCGAATTTATTGGATCTATTACCAACGACTGCTCTATTACTCGGTCACGTCAATATGATGGTGAGGTGATGATAGCTAAGAGAAATCGATTGGTACGGGCAACATTGATGGCAGTAGAGCCACAGGCCACTGCCCACTCACCAATAAATATATCTGACTAGTTAATGAAGTCGTGCAAGTTTTACAAGACCACCAATAATGCTTACCGACAGAGTAAAATGGAAACAACTGACCCTTTCGAAGGTCCTGTTGTCCAGTCTCGTCAGTTTGAGGACGGTATGCTCAAAATCATCGCCTCTAGTAATATGCCATCTCTCTGGTCCAACCGCGGAAACATACGAGTAACAACAACCACCAAACAACCCACGTCTCGTCAAATATTTGCGTGTAAACTTGAACTAGGGGCACAGAACAGAACCCAAAAGTTTTGAGTATTTACACCCGTCAGCGTAGTAAACTCTGCGTAAAATGGAGCATAATAGTTATAATATGTTCCTCACAGTGACAAGAAAACGTAACGGTCGCCCATTAACATCTGCAAACTGCAGCATCAGAGGTACCTATTTTTCAATCCCTAAATTAGCTTTATAGTTTAAGTTCTGGGTCCAAGTATAATATCAGCTAGGGTCAGCATATCCATACTTCCATACTAGTCAATCCTAATATCAAAAATTCTGTCTGTCTGTCTGTCTGTCTGTCTGTCTGCTACGCTTTAACGGCCCAAATTTTCAACCGATTTTGATGAAATTTGGTATAGATAATATAGGTTGCATTCCGGGCAAGGAGATATGCTACTTTCTATCCCCGAAGGATAGAGAGAGAGAATTGAGAGTTCCCACGGGGATCAATAAACCTTAATCGACGCATACGAAGTCGCGGGGATCTTTTAGTCTCGTACATATGTCTGTATCGTATAGTTTTGAGGGAAGAGGTGCCTGGTGAGGCTATTTCCACTACAACTTTCAGCAGCGGCGGCAGAAATTACTTGGAATAACGAGAAGGTAAGGTAAGCGCTGTGTAGGACGACCTCCAGCCCTCTGGACCGATGACCTACAGAAGGGAAGCTGACGGACGCTCTTGAAAAGGCCTACGTCCAGTTGCAGTGTAGTTTAAGTATTAAGTATATTTATTCTGTCAGTATTTTTTCTGTTTATATCAAATCATAAGCGTAAAAATAGACAATTCTTGGGAGTTGGGACAAATATTACACTTTATTAGATAGGACAGCGAGTCGACACTAGACAGTCGACAAAAAAATTGAACAACAATACTCTTTACGTTTTACCGCGCCCGAAACTGAAAAGCCCCTTGTCACATAACAGGGGCTTAAAAACCCTTTTCATAATGATGCCCTACGTGTCTTCGTTGCCCTACTTTCAAATATAGACTACCCATTTCGACAAAAATATTTTTGTCGAGTCAGGTTTTCTACCTGAAGCCCATGTCACTCTGCAGTCTGCCCTTAATAAAGTTGTAATGAGGTATCAAACTTTTACAGGTGACCGATAACAATCAAACTTTCTTGACACTACCGCCAGTCTCTCCTGAAACTCTCAAAATAATCAGCCTGACCCACAAGTGACTGGCAAACTTGACAGTCGAACCTATCTCCTTCACTCAATGAATAGGTAATTACTCATGGCCTATATATTTTCAATTTATTTCAATTTCAATTTCAAATATTTTTTATTCAAATAAACTTTTACAAGTACTTTTGAATCGTCAAGTGAATCTACCACTGGTTCGGAATGCCATTCCTACCGAGAAGAACCAGCAAGAAACTCGGTGGTTGCTCTTTTTAAATAATTCATTTACAATTACTATATCAATGTGTACATAAGTAACCGCTGTCCCTAGCATTGCTGGAGCGATCAAATCCATGCTCCTCTATCATTTACATAATCTTCAACAGTATAATAAGCTTTTTTCAGGAGCATACTTTTAATGGATTTCTTAAATTTGTTTATTCAATTCATGTCAAAGACGGGCAGACAGAAAGTAGCCCCATTCCCGCCGGTGGCACCCGTTCACGAGCATGACGCATGATCCAGCCATTGCTTCGCTCGACCATATTTGAGGGAACGTAACAACCCGCACCACACGACACCACCACAGAAATGTTTAAAGAGAGCGTGACATACCCAGTCTACCCGTATCAAAGCATCGAATTGAATACTAATATTCAAACACTAATTTATAATCAGTAACCGCTGTCCCCAGCATTGCTGGAGCGATCAAATCCATGCTCCTCTATCATTTACATAATCTTCAACAGTATAATAAGCTTTTTTCAGGAGCATACTTTTAATGGATTTCTTAAATTTATTTATTGGCAAGTCCAAAATAGGTTGTGGAACCTTGTTATAGAAAACAATGCCCATTCCCACGAATGACCTTCTGACTTTTTTGAGGCGGAGCGATGGAGTCACGAGCTTATTACGGCCTCTAGTTGGCCTATCGTGCAGATCGCATTTTTTTTTATAATTATGGATGTGCTGTTTTACAAAAATTATATTACTGTAAATATATTGCGAGGCTACTGTTAGAATACCAATTTCTTTAAATTTCTCTCTAAGTGAATCACGCGGTTTTAAATTATAAATTGCTCGTATTGCCCTTTTTTGTAGTACAAAAATTTTTTGAATATCTGCCGCTTTACCCCACAGTAAGATTCCGTAAGACATAATGCTATGGAAATAAGCAAAATATACGATCCTGGCAGTTTCGATGTCAGTTAACTGTCGAATCTTTCTGACAGCGTAAGCAGCAGAACTAAGCTTGCCAGCAAGTGTTGATATATGGGTGCCCCATTGAAGCTTTGCGTCTAAGGTCACCCCCAGGAACACAGTAGTATCTTCTATTTTCAACATGTCGTTATTTACCATTAGTTTAATATCACTTGTGGATCTGGCATTCGGCAATGCGAACTCGACACATTTAGTTTTTTTTGTATTTAAAAGTAGATTGTTAACCGTAAACCAGTTCGTGACTTGAGAAATTGCAGTATTTACGTCGTCAAAGTTGTCCTTATGTCTATCGACTTTAAAAATCAAGGACGTATCATCAGCAAATAGTACAATATCACAAGTGTTACGGACAAAATATGGCAAATCATTGATGTACACTAGGAACATGAAGGGACCCAAAATGGAGCCTTGAGGGACACCCATTAGTGAGGCTGATCCGGATGACTTCACATCGTTGACACATACTGTTTGAATGCGATTACTGAGGTAGGATGCAATGAGGCCAAGCGCAGTGTCTTTGACTCCATAGTAGCTCAACTTAACTAAAAGCGTCTCGTGCTCAACGCAATCAAATGCCTTAGACAAATCACAGAAAATACCAATAGCATTCTGTGATTTCTCCCACGCGTCGAATATATGTTTTAACAGCACGGCGCCCGCATCAATTGTCGATCGACCTTTAGTAAAACCATACTGCTCGGAGTGAAGAAGTTTATTTGAATTAAAGTGCTGAAGCAGTTGGTTGAGCATAATTTTTTCAAATATCTTGCTGAGTGTTGGCAAAATTGAAATTGGTCTGTAATTATTTGGATCGCTTTTGCTACCCGATTTAAAAAGTGGAATCAATTTACTACATTTCATAAGGTTTGGAAAGGATCCTGAGTTTACAGACTCATTAAAAACTAGAGCAAGATATGGTGCAATAACATCAATAATATTGCCGATTATTTTTACGGATATACCCCATAGGTCTCCGGTTTTTTTAAGTTGCAAAGATTTAAATACTTTAATAATATCATATGGGGTCACATGTCTAAACTTAAACAGCACACTGCACTCGGTGACACTATCCTTGAGAAGTTTCTGGGCTTCTGTTGGCGAGGAGTTAAGGAAACTAGTAGTGGTGACTGGAATATTTCGAAAAAAATTCTCAAATGTGTTTGCGATTTCTGTTTTACAGTCAATAATACGGTTGTTAATTTTTAGCTCCAGTTTATTGTCGTCCACTTTATGTTTCCCAATTTCATCGGCGATTATTTCCCAAACTGCTTTAATTTTGTTATCTGAATTAATAATTTTTTGTTTTATATGAAGTGACTTTGCTTGTATGCAGACATTTCTAAATAATTTTGAATAATTTCTGACGTATTTAACAAATGTGGGGGTGTAATTATATTGCTTTTCGGCATACAAACTAAACAACTTGTTTCTACTTTTATAAATGCCAACAGTAGCCCAGTCACTAAATTTTAGGTTCTTAAACAATTTTTTTTCTACTATTTTAAAGATGGAATTAAATTGAGAATTTAGCAGATCAAAGAAGGTGTTATAGAGTTCATCCGGACCACCCTGTGTAAAATCGAGCGTAGGTAAATTATTTGAAATTTCATGTTTAAATTTCTGTACTTTTTTAGTGGTAACTGGCCTATACTTTATTATTTTAGTTATATTTTGTTTAGAGCTAGGTATAGTTATCATTTGCCCGCAGTGATCAGATCTTAGATGAGTAATGACGGATTTGTTGACAATTTTACAGTCACTGAAAATATTGTCAATACAGGTAGCTGTACTTGCAGTTATCCTTGTAGGTTCAATAAAAATGTTATCTAAATTGAAACTTTTAAATAAGTTAAGTAATTTCTCAGCTGGAGAAGTGAGATGCAAAATATCTATATTGAAGTCTCCACAGATTAAAATTTTTTTGGATGACTTACATATCCGCCTTAGGGCCTCCTCCATAACATCCTCAAACAGTGCAAGGTCACCTGAAGGAGGTCGGTACACACAAACTATGATGTATCGCTCCAACTCAACACAGGACAGCTCAATAGTGCGTTCAACGGAAAGGTTAACAATGTCTTTTCTTTCTTTACAATTGTTATTGTTACGAGTTATTATTAAAGACCCTCCGCGTATAGCTTTCTTTCTGGAGAACGCACTTGACAGAGAGTAATTCTTAAGATTGAATAATAATTGATAACTATTGAGCCAATGTTCAGTAAGACATAAAATGTCAATATCAAAATTTCTAATAAAAAGCTCAATCTCATGTTCTTTGCCAGGTAAGCCCTGTATATTCTGGTGTACAAGATTAATATTACACGCCTTACCTGTTGTCTTATTACTTAGTTTAAAATATTTTTTCCAACAATTATATTACAATTGTTTGTATCTGGAGTTAAAATACTAGCACTCAGATTCATACAATTTGAATCCGGTGTCAAAAGACTGGAATTAGTAAAGTTACTAATATCAATATTCTCAGTACAATATGTACAGTTGCCAATTACATTACAGCTAAAAATAGCTGGGTCTTGTATATTACAAGCTACAAATGTAGCTAGCTATTCATATTCATACCTATTCAGTGCATACATTTCATTATCATCGGGTAAAACGAAATTTAAAATAGTGTACTTACAACATGTGTATTGTGTATTATACACAGGAATAGAGCACTTAAATTGTCTGGTTAAACAAAAAACAGTACAATAGACTGCCTTATCAATAAGAAGCGATCTCTTAAAGGCAACCTAGAGGAGGCGGCGCCACTGCTGCGTACCAAACACCGATCTAACGTATTTAATTAGATTTAAAAAGTAAAAAGTGTATAAATAAGAGTAAAAACGTTATTAAATTATTGAACATTCAGTGCTATAAACCATATTGTGTTATCCAAAAGTATATCGAAAGAGAAACGCTTAAAAACGTAAAATAAAAAAGTGCTGTGTAACGGCCGCACCAGTTTGAACTTTTTCCTACCGATAAGTGAACGAAATAGTATTTGTAAATCAAATTCTGGGGAAAAAAGAAAAGAGATAATAATTATAAAGTATACTACATAGAAGTGACGAAATTCCCAAAACAGGAATGATTTGCTCGGCATGTGAAAGAAAACTACTCAAAAATGAAACACTGGTATGTACAACCTGCCAACAAAAATTCCACTTTGCATGCCTCAATATAACAAATGACTACTACTTGGAACATAAACACGCTCTTGACAAAAAATGGAACTGCCCAAATTGCGAAAACGTAACCCGACGTAGAAAAAATGACGATACACCGGTAAGAAACCGAACTTCGAACTCCTTGAACGATACAATCATATCAACAAATGATCCCAGCGACGAACTAACGGAATATGAAAACAATAAATTGATTCTAGAACGCCCATTGAACATAAACTCAAATATGGCATCATTCGATTCTGGAAAAAACCACGTCACACTAGAAAATATTAGTGAATTGCTAGACACAAAGCTAAAAGAAAACAACGAAACTATGCTCTTTGGCTTAAAACATTTTATACAGACAGAAATAAACAAAGCTATACAAAAAATTCAGCTTGAAAATATACAACATATAGAAAAAATTCAGGAACAGCAAACAAAACAAAGTAAAGAAATAGAACTAATTAACAACAAAATACAGACATTAGAAACAGAACGATTAAGACTATCACAACAGGTACAAAAAATACAATACGAAACAACACAGAAAGTCAAACTATATTACGAAGATAACTCTAGGAAAATAGTTATACACGGACTCAACGAATACTACCATGAAACTGAGAATGACCTTCTTAACCGCGTAACTAACATGTTTACCGATGTTTTACATATCGACTTATACGACTACATCGAAAATATCCACAGAATAGGAAAGCATAACTCTAAACGACCTCTTGTCGTAGAACTTCTATCGAAAAGAATGACTAACTACATCCTAAGAAACACACAGTATTTCAAGGGCACGGGAGTAACAGTCTCAGAATATTTAAACGAGCAAAGCCTAAAAGAAAGAAAGGAACTGAAATACCAACTGCGCAAAGCAAGAGAGGACGGAAAATATGCAATAATAAAAAACAATAAATTAATAATTGAAGGGAAAATAGTAGAACCACCCTTCGATAACATATGTAATGACGATCGGACGAGAATATCAAACTCACCTCAATTTTCCACCATTCCAAATACTTCAAAAACACACGCACTAGATAAGAAAAAACACTCGCCACATAAAAGTACATTTCGGAGCTACAGAGAAGTTTAACATATTATTCCAAAACATGCAGAGTCTTTTTAATAAACGACACTTAATCGAAGAATTTTTGGAAGATAAATCATATCAATTAATAGGTATAACAGAATCGTGGCTAACACATGAAAAATCCGACTTAATAAACATAAATAATTATAACCTAGCATCGTCTTACTGCCGTGAACACTACGCGGGCGGTGGAGTATGCATTATACTGCAAAATGACATCGAGTTCATAGAAAGAAAGGATATTATGGATAACTCTGAAGAATATGTAATAGAAGTGTGTGCCATAGAATTAATTAAACTAAGAACTATTGTAATCGTAATATATTGGAATAGTAGGGAGACGGATATTTTTTACCAAAAATTAAACCAAATTTTAGATCTATTACAAAAAAAAGACCGCAAAAAGAAAATCATAATTGGCGGCGACTTCAATATTAATGTACTAAAAAAAGATAACCATTCAATGAAGTTATTAGATTTTATGCTTGAATATAACTTTAGCCAACAAATACAGGAACCAACTCGGGTGACAAAAAATAGTTCAACATGTTTAGACTTAATATTTTCTAATTTTCCTAAAACACACTTCGACATATCAGTAAAAGACCTCGGTTTTTCGGACCATAAGGGCACAACTATAAAAATAAAAACAGTACAAAAACATAAAATGAAAACTTGGACAACGATAAAAAGATTTTATACTACTAAGAATATTAATAAATTTAAAACTGAACTAAAAAATGTGCAGTGGCATGACATTATAAAAACAAATAATTCAATTAACGAAAATTATAATTCATTTAACACGATACTGAAAACAATTCTCAATAACTGTATTCCCAAAAAAAAGACAAAGCTTGGTTTTAAAATAAAAACTTACTGGCTAAGTAAAGGTTTAAAAATATCCTGCAAAAATAAAAGATCTTTAAAAATTTTAACTAGTTACTCGAAAAATAGAACCTTAAAAACACACTACAAACTATATGAAAAAACCCTCAAGATAACAATAAATAAAGCTAAAAATCTCCAAGATAGCAAACGTATTAAACAATCAGATAATATTATGAAATGTATGTGGCAAATAATAAAGGAGCGTACTAACAAAACAGGAACGAAACAACACAGTAACATAGAATTATCGATCCATAATAAGCTAACGTCTGACCCAGTTATGGTAGCAAACGCATTCAATAGTTTTTTTGCATCGGTAGGCCGACTGGATGGAGGGGGCACTCGGCCGTGCGGCAGGCCAGTGATCAGTCCTACGCCAAACACCATGTTTTTGCAACCGGTCGATCCGCGAGAAATACACCGTATAATACGTAATCTAAAAAACAAAAATAGTAGCGGCATAGACGAATTACCCCCCACTCTTATAAAAAAATGTGCTGACGAACTGACTACACCACTTACAATATTAATCAACCAATCATTCTCAGAAGGCGTATTTCCCGACCAACTGAAAATATCTATAATTAAACCTATTTATAAGAAAAACAAAAAATCGGACCCCACAAATTATCGCCCAATTGCGCTCTTACCCGCTATATCAAAAATATTTGAAAAAGCAATGTGTAATCGAGTCTATAATTTTTGTGAAAAATATAACATATTCGATGAATGCCAAAACGGTTTCAGAAAAAATAGGTCAACCATACTAGCAACATATAAATATATAGATCAAGTCCTCAACACACTAAATAACAAGGATTACGCGATAGGTATTTTGCTAGACATGACAAAAGCCTATGATAAAGTGCAATATAATATCTTATTAAACAAGTTATACGACCTAGGCATACGAGGCTCCGCACACAAATGGTTCGAATCATATTTAAATAACCGAGAACAATATGTAGAAATTACGTATTATGACCATAGATCGGACGAAATAAAAAACATAAGGTCCAACGTAGAACTTATTAATAGCTCAATACCACAGGGAAGCGTACTTGGATGTATTCTATTTTTACTTTACATTAACGACCTTCCAAAAATCGTACAAGACTCATGCGTACTATTTGCAGACGATATATCTATACAAACTTCATGTAAAGACATTAAAAATTTAAATAATAAATTATACGACATCCTCCATAAGGTGAACGGTTGGTTGAGTGACCACAACTTAGAGATAAATTTCCAAAAAACAAAAATCATGCAATTTAGGCCTTATCAAAAAACACCTTTAAACATAAACTTTTCATATAATGGGATAAATCTAGAATGTGTTAATACGTTCACTCTGCTCGGGATAGATATTGATACCAACATAAACTGGAAATCTCATGTCCAAAAAATAAAAACGAAACTATCCAAATTTACCTATGCCCTGAAAGAACTAAAAAAATCAACGAGCACAGAAGCGGCAATTTTAGCATATTATTCTTATGCAAATGCTTGGCTGAGCTATGGTGTAATATTGTGGGGAAACAGCACAAATGCACCAGAACTATTTATACTGCAAAAAAAATGCATAAGAATAATAAAAAACTTAAAGAATCGGGAAAGTTGTGTACCTTACTTTAAATCATTAAATATACTAACCCTGCCATGCATTTACATACTAGAATCAGCTAAATTTGTAAGGAAACAACCGCAAAACTTTAAAAAGCTAGAGGACCTACCGCGACGTTACCAACTAAGACCCACGCGAAAAAATAATATGATGATTCCCAGTTCCAACTTAAATATCCATAGTACTGGTCCTAACCCGATGTGTGTAAAAATTTATAACAAAATCCCAGACCACATCAAATCCTTGGAGAATTATACAGCTTTTGTCAACTCTTTAAAAACATTTCTCATTGATAAAGTATATTACAAACTAAATGATTTTTTGGAAGAAAAATAAGGCAGCCGTCTCTCTACGACCACTGATTTTTTTGCTGTGCCCCACCGGGGTTCCAATATTGTTACGAACATTGTTATTATTATCAACTATTGACATGTAAATTACTATTATATTGGAATGCAAAATAAAAATGAATATGAATATGAGAAGGAAACAAAATCGTGTACCCATTCGAAATACTTGGCGGTTTGGTTTATCGCAGTGATGTAATAAGTTTATGGGTTTATTACTTTTACAAATAAAAACAGTAAAATTTAATACGCTTCGTCTTGTTGCCCACGTAGCATGCAGTCTGCGTTGAGTCACTTCGCTTGAACATGCCCACACGAGTCTTGACTCTTGACTGATGAATAAGGGCGGATTCAATATATATAGTCAGATACAGTATAGCACCTATTCGCTTCTATTGAAAATCAAGCGAAAATATTTTAAGTAATTGCAAGAATAGGGCGCTCCCCAGATAAGATAACTTTCTAAAAGTCACTGGTGACAATAGGATGTAAAAGAGGCCTATGTCCAAATGCAGTCGATGCATATTGGTTTTGCTGATGTTGATGAAATACATTTTTTTTTATCCACTACAAGTTAGCCCTTGAATGCGATCTCACCTGATGGCAAGTGATGATGCAGTCTAAGATGGTAGCGGGCTAACCTGTTAGGGGCATGGCAGTTATATTAAACCCATACCCCTATTCGGTTTCTACACGGCATCATACCGGAACGCTAAATCGCTTGGCGGCACGTCTTTGCCGGTATATTTATTGCAGGTGGTTTAAGATATTTTAGTTACGAAGTATTTTAGCGATGTTCTCACTTGAGATGCATAGTAACATAACCGCACATCAGTAATGCCCGGACTCCACCAGAGCGGAGATGTCTGAAGTGGAGACGAGAAGGGATGTTTTTCAGCTAGGGCACGAGAAGAGATGTTTTTCACCGAAGCTGTGTGGGGATGCGTGCTGGCTAGACTGGAGCGGAGATGTGTACTGGCTAGAGCGGAGATGTATGCTGACTAGAGCGGGACTGAGCTGCGTGCGGTGAGCGTT
Organism: Erebia aethiops; assembly: GCA_923060345.2. Lineage (NCBI taxonomy): Eukaryota > Metazoa > Arthropoda > Insecta > Lepidoptera > Nymphalidae > Erebia > Erebia aethiops. The sequence goes on along the minus strand of OV281093.1, from coordinate 3,860,813 downwards.
TGATGTTGAGATGAACGCGACGCCGCTCACATCTCTTCTCGTCTCCGCTGCTCGCCGCCGCCAGCTTGCGAGCCACAGCTCATATCTCCGCATCGATCGCGCCATATAAATATGATACATCTCCGCTCAGTGGTATCCACTGAAGCTGAGCGGAGACGAGATGTGGGAATAACGAAATTCTATTGGTTGTTTAAATCACATCTCCTCTCCTCTCGTCTCCCCTCCGCTCTGGTGGAGTCTGGGCCTTAGCCTTGCCTAAATGCGAATATGATTGTTTTAGCTATAAAAAGCTTATCGGCCATAATATCACTGCGGCTGTCGGTCATGCTAATTTATATAATGGTTTAGATAAGAGATACGGCTAATATAAGTACGTAGCTACTATAAGTACGTAGGTACCCTGCGGATTCCGAATCTCGGGTAATGTACCTAAATAAAAAATGTCGAAATTTATTATGAGGATCTTTTGTTATGACCTTAATTACTATTGTGCCTTCTTTTCAACATAAAGATTCAATAATAATCAAAGATTCTTTTCAACATAAGTACATTGCCTAATTACAATTTTTTCGAATGTAACTACTTATTTACTTAATTACATAATACAAAATTCATATAATTGTATGTCGTTACTCGTATTTTTAATTCGTATAAGTCGTTAAAATAATTTCAGATTTTTAAATTAAGTAATTACTTAATTTAAAAATCTGAAATTATTTTATCACAGATACTAATAGGTGAATAATAATGTGATAGAACTTCAGGTTTAAAATTCACAAGTTTAAGCCAAATGAACAGTGACAAATCAGACATCTTAACTGAAAATGGTCATGCGGCAGCCAGGAGAAGTGATGCTTCTTTTAGGAATTGACCAACAATATGAACAAATAGGCACTAAAGATTATATTTAGGTCTCTTTGGTAGACCGCAAGGAAACGCGATTGGTCAAACAGTGGTTTCCTTGTTTCCAACCCGCCAACTTCCCCCTACTACACTGTTTTTTGCTTAAATAATTTCTTGGCTACTGTAAAAATTGTAATAGTGATATAATCTGTCTCTCTATCTTAAACACTCAAATGATCTACAATAAGATCTGCCTTGCAAATCACCAAAGAGGTGCGTTTAACTTTTATTGACGTTGGTAATCACAGGAAAAAAGCTAGTGAAAAACATAAATACCTTAGGAAGTTTAGCGTAAACTCCCGTCCTGACGTCCCTGATGGCAGCCATGTCAAGCATGTCCACCTCCATGTTCTGATCTGTCCAGTACAAGAAGAACCCATTGGGATCCACGCGCAGTGTGACCGGCAAACCCGTTCCAGAATCCTTTTGAGAAACAAAAGTAGATACTGGTTTAAATTTCCAATAGTAAGTAATACAGTTTAGTAGTTATTAGTATGTGAGGGCTTATGGGACACACCAGAAGCAAAGCTTTTTACACAAATCAAATCAAATCAAATCAAATCAAATATTTTTTATTCAAATAAACTTTTACAAGTACTTTTGAATCGTCAAGTGAATCTACCACTGGTTCCGAATGCTATTCCTATTCACATTGTAAAACATTTTGTGCTGTCAAGACGGCTTACTAGCATTGCTTAAAACAGCATTATTTTAATATTGTTGATGCTCTTGATTCAGAATGCTTATTTTAGGGATGTCATGGTACATCATAATAATTGCAATATTTTCCTTAAACAACACTGCTTTTAGCAATGGTAGTAAGCCCCCTGCTCTCGTTAAACAAGTTAGAGAACAAGAAATACCTTCTAACTATTAAGTAAGATGCTTTGCTTCAAGTTTTTGTTTGAGAAGTTGAGAACAAATCAAGAAACATTTAAAGTTATAAGAACTTTTGATGACCTCCGTGGCGCAGTCTGTAGCGCTGTTGCCTTAATGTGCGGAAGTCCCGGGTTCGATCCCCGGCAGGGTCAATTTAGGAATTTATAATTTCTGAATTATCCCTGGACTGGTCTGGTGGGAGGCTTCGGCCGTGGCTATTTACCACCTTACCGGCAAAAACGTGCCGCCAAGTGATTTAGCGTTCCGGTACGATGCAGTGTAGAAACCGAAGGGGTATGGGTGTAATATAACTGCCATGCCCCTAACAGGTTAGCCCGCTACCATCTTAGACTGCATCATCACTTACCATCAGGTGAGATCGCAGTAAAGGACTAGCTTGTAGTGGATAAAAAAAACTCATGAGAATAATGTACCTATAGAAGTATCCAATGTTTTAATAAAAATTCTCCTCATCAATTATGAAAAGATTATGAAGAGGAAATGCAGTAAAACTTATCTTAAACTAAGTATATTTATATTTTATATATTCAACTCTTTATTTGCACCACACAATAAAATAAAATAAAAAATAAGACATGAAATAAATTAAAGAAGAAGGATAGGTACAAGGAAGGATAAGTACTTACTTAAGTACTAAGTAATTAACAAAACTGATATCTGTACAAGAAGAAAGGTGTACCACCTAGCTTACTGCAAAACTGTTAGAAACAGTTTTAAAGTTGTTGCTGTAATAATTAAACCCCAAAATTTGTTTTCCTGTTTTGTTGTTTATCACTTAAACATAAAGTATAATAGTTCATGTTTTGATACTACAATATGGCCTAACTCATAACTTAAGTAGGTACATAATTCTAATAATAAGTAAGTACTTACTTAATTATTTTAGTTTATTAGGATATCATGAATCATAGGTTTATACCAATGATAAGCAAATATGTATTTCATAACCATGTTATTGCCATGAGAAGTTTGCACTGGTTTGCACCACATGTAATTTAATAATTAACATTGTTAGATGATTTATGTTTTTAAAGTCCCATGGAAACTCTTTGAATAAGTAATTTTTATTATAGAAAGTAGCCTATGTTTGCTAAATATCTCCAGGATGCAAGCTATTGTTTGCAAGGTACCAAATGTCATCAAAATTGGTTTAACCTGCATGGTTGAAAAATTATCAGATAATATCACTTAGTAGTTATGAATAAAAAGTCTTGCCACAACACATATTTAAAGTAAATGCAAAAATGTGTTTATTTGTTGATTAATTAGTTAAACCTCCAATCGCAAACAAAAACCAATTATTTTAAGTGATTTTTTAGACTGCAAACAAAAAGCAATTATTCTATGTGTTTTTTTTTGCATAGACTTAGCTATAGACCTGGAGAGTTACATAGGTTACTTTTATCCTGGAAAATCCAAGTTCCCATAGGATTGTTTAGAAAACATAGTCATGGGCATCATCTAGTAATAAATAAATAACCTGAGTACTAAAGTAAGTAGGTAATTCACTTTTAGTGTACCTACTTTTGGGAAGTTGTACTCTGAATATTTTTTTTTTATTTTCTTTAATGTACCTACTTTTGCAGGGTCCTTGAGTAAGTATAATTAGTTACATTTAGTTCTAAGTACCTAAGTTCTAAGTAACTACCTAAACTTATAAAACTACTTATCGTAGGAAAAAAATTGAATAACAAAGTTACATATTTATTTTGGTTTGTAACAAATTCTAAGATATTATGATAGCCAAACAAAAAGTTGGAGACATAGTTACTTAGTTCTTGTCACCAACTTTTTTTACACTTATTCAAATGGCAATGAAAACATGATACAAACCTCATCCCACTTGACGAATTTCTCTCCCTCCTGCAAAGCCTTGGGCACTTCGATAGGTTTCAACGAGACCTTCGCCAACCTGGCGGCTGTACTCATCGTGAATAACGAACACTATTACGCGACAAACATAACACTGTCAGTGATTAAAACCTTCATCTTCCTCTCAGAACACAATCTCAGATATCCATCAATGGATCCTAGTTTCACACAGTAAAGGCACAATGTACGAGCTCCGATGCGGCACAAATTAACAATAAAGCAAGTGCCACTAACTCGGAATTTTGTTCATGATAAAAAGTCGCAAATAAATGTACGATAACTGCTAATAAACAACGAGAATTCCACTCATACTCGCAGTCGCTACACGACGGAACGAAACCACCGAAAATTCTGAAGTGAAAATTGAAATGTCAAAAATCTCCAGTCCACTTGTTCCACAATTCAATCGGATACACGCACATACAATACACCTTCCGAATACGATAAAAGACAAGTATAAAATGGTGCGTATACACGATTCATGTCACTCTCGCGGCGCGGGCCCGGCCTAATAAGGTTCTTGAACAGGGAATGGAGAGAAAAAGTTATTTTGATTTTATCATTTTCTTTTGGGATAATATTATGCTGAGGAGGAGAGAAACAAGGGCACTTTACTGTCGTTATGTGACGGAGCTGGTGCTAGAGGGCCCCTGGGGGCCTTTGTTTTTATCTGTGAACTTAACTGAAATGTCATTTTGTATCTCAGGACTAGAATCCAGAGCCGTTAAACCAGTTAAATAAAAAATAAAAAAAAAGTCATTTTGTAGACGCCACTGGAGCGCCATTGTCATCAGTGTCAAATGTCATTTCAATTTTCACGTCATTGTCATTTGTCAATTTTTATCATTATAGATAGTTGAATTTTATAATTTATTCAGATTTTATTGATGATTTTCCGTAATGAATGAAACCTTCGATTTCGGACTTCGGTGTAAATTCGCTATTTACTGAAAAAAATAGTAACAGCAAAAACTTAACAGTGCAGTTTTTGAGTTAATTGATTACTATAGAACAATATTATGGTCTAAAAAAGTGATCGGCAAACAGTTGCTGTTTCGTGTTTACACCTTACGCCGCGATGGCTAATTCCGTAAACATATCGGTGGAAGCTCCCATTGAGAATCAGATACAAGAAATTACGTACGATGGACAAGAAATTTACCAAGCGTAAGTGTCCATTTTCGGTCTGATAACTGGTAGTTCCTATTGCTGTAACGTTAGATTCAAACTACCTGAATACATGACATCTCTACTTATTTATTTAGCATCAAACGTGAAGGACATTGCACGGCAGAATGTCACACTGATCGGGCCTGTTCTTGTGTATCATTTATGATACAAGAATCTTCAAAGCACATCACACTATAGAACACAGCCTATAGAGCCTCTACATACTGACTTACTTCTATATGCTTATATTGCTATGCTATACTTTTCCAGGCCTCTATCTATGTCAGAGAACCTCGCACGACTAGCACAGAAGATAGACTTTTCAAAATCTGATGATGAATTCTGCAATATCAAAAAAGAAGGTGAGACCAGCTCAGATGTAAAGTCCGAAGAAGATAAAGAACCAGGGTATCAGTCTAGTCTGTGGCCGTGGGACTCGGTGAGGAATAAACTAAGGAATGCTCTTACAGAAGTGAGCGTGCTTGCAGATGTATTGAGTATTGCTAAAGAGAAGAGGTTTATGGTATGTACTACTTATTTCACAATCATTTAACTATATTAAAATCCTGAATAAGTATATTATAATGATCTTGTATTATTAATAGCAAGGCTGTACAAATATAGGTTTGAACTGCAATAAATAAATGTAATTTAAGGTCGACCGGGTATCCGCTCAGCAAAGCTGTCTATGAGATGCCTTCTTTTTAAAAAACCCATATTTAACTCAAATGATTTGAGTACCATTCCTTTTTGACTTACGCTGAGTTGTACGAAACACATTCAAAAATGTAAGTGGCAGTTCAACTAATTTAAGTGCAAGATTTGTATGAAGTCTTGTGATTAAATTAGTTTAATCAACACTTAAATTTATCAAATTGTTTCGTGCAACTCAGCGTTAGTAAAGTAGAAACCAGGCCTAAAGCCTTAGCCCATGCTAACTGAATAAATAAAACAGTACATTTGCTGAGTTCTAAATTTGCTTTAATCTATTTCTAAGAAAAGAAGATAATTAACAATATAATACACTGAAAAGAAGTTTGTCTATTGGGTGAAGTTTTCAGAGAAATCTAATTATATTTCCTGATACATTTTACAGGTGTTAGACCCAATACAAGCAGAACAAGTAGAAAGCCGTCCAATGGTTCAAGTATATGGTCGTAAAAAGGCCCTTTCTGCAGCTGGGGCAGTTTTACTCAATGGAGTAGAGAGACTCAGAGCAAGCGAGACGATGCGTATGACACGTAACATGCCTGACTTTCATATAGACTTGCTTAGGCTAAGACAGAACTGGAGGCTAAAGAAAGTATCAAATACAATTGTTGGGGACCTCAGTTATAGGACTGCTGGGTCTAAGTTTAGCCAGACTGGTGTTTTTGAGGTGAGTGTCATATAAAACGTTATTATTACAGAAATAGCACCAAGTCTCGTAACAAATCCATTAGAATACTATAAAAATATCAATGCAAGAATAGATTAAATAACCACTGAAAGACAAATCATATAGGCATAAGAAGAAGAAGGCATATCAGCAAAAGCTGTCTGTGTAAATTTATAATAATATTATAATATACTGTAAGTGCATTTGTCAATGTTTACGACCTTTAGTTTGGAGTTCTAAATGTTGTGTATTGCCCACACAAAAAATCCAATTGTCTTGATGACAAAATATTAAAAATCTCCTTATTCAATATCTCCTTTAATCAAACCTTATATAGAATCTAGTGCTCTCCTTTGCAATACAATTGGAAAAGGATAACAATACAATTTGTCCTGTCATTTTAGAATTAAAACAGAATTACAGAATTACCCACCATAAATCAGTGGTCATACAGTGGTTCGACACCCATACTAATGATGTCTTGCCTACCATGATAGTTGTAGCACCTATCCTCCTATAGGTATGATACTTTCACAGTTGAGTTAGGAAACTGCATTGAAATTTGACATTAGAGTGATAGAAGTTTGTATGGACAATTCTGCCAGTTTCCTCCGTCACATTTCTGTCACCCTCAGAGCTGCTCTGCCGGATGACTGGTAGGAAAGTATGTATGTCCTTGAACTGTATTACCCACATTGTGACATAATTACAGGTAACAAAAGCCCCTGAGGAGCAAATCGCTCAGGCTATGAGTATGAATGCATCAGGACCAGCGCCATCTGCTCTCAGAGTGACAGTGCCCCCTGAGCTACAGGGTGTTGCATTTATATCAGTCCTCTGCCAAAAAGGTTTGTAGCCGTTTTGCCCTAAAATTCTTACCTTTTTGTAATCATCAACCCAAAAAAATTATTAATAAATTAAAAAATAGCCATCTAGGATGAACCTCGTTTATGAATTTTGTATCCAGTCTTGTGTCAAAGCAAAGTCCAAAATTGCTCATATATAACTTTTTTTGAAAACATGTAAAAGTTTAGTTTTTTCACGCCCTCAATGGATATATCAATATCTCCCTATAGAACAAGAAGACGTAGTGACAGCAACGCTCAGTTCCTCAGCGCTGAACTGCCCGGGAACGCTCCCGGGGGAAGGCGCGGAGCTCCACTGGCAGCAGAAGCTGGAGGCTGCTCAGAATGTGCTCTTCTGCAAGGAGCTGTTCGCGAGGCTCGCCGCGGAAGCCGTGCAGCTGGACGCTTCCATACCTCATATGGTGGTCGGGAACCAGATCATGGCTACGGTGAGTGACTGTCATAGCTCTGTTCTGTCTGGGAACGCTCCTAGGGGAAGGGGCGAAGCTCCACTGGCAGCAAAGGCTGGAGGCTGCGCAGAATTTACTGTTTTCCGAGATCCTTCGATAATTCGTGAATACAACACTCCACAAAACAGTGCAAAATATTACAAAACATGTGGATATGGCTCAACTCTTAGTATAGGAAGATAATGGGGCTGATTCTGTATGACACAATCTCTAAACTAAACTAAAATGGTAACTTTAAATGTAGTTCTGTCCCTTTCCATAGGGAGTATTATGAAAGGGTTAGCAATATTTGTAATGCTCTAATTTTAGTTTAGTTTAGAGATTGTGCACTACAGAATCAGCCCCAATATCTACCTCCAAACTTGTATTGTGGCCAGAAACTTCTGTTCAAACCGTTTTAAATGCTGCTTCTACCTTGGTACTTGGAAGTAGGTAATAATATGTATTTAAAGCTCTGGCGAAAGCTTCATTAGCGCGATCCAGAGCCTGTTACTTTGTTGGGATTTATTCTAATGCTATAAGTAGCGCCATCTATTGGCGTGTATTAATTTTTTTTTAAAATAACTAGTAATTATTCAAAAATTCGAGGTTGTTCCATTTAAAAATTTGCTTATTAAAATTATTTTGTTTCAGGTCTTACCAGGCATTCAGCTGCTAATTGGTCTGTGCCACAACAATGGACAAAACAATAATAATCCAGAAGGAGTCAAGGTATGTGCCTATTAATAATTTGTTATTCCAGAATTGTATTTCACTTACATAATTCATCGCTTCCGTTATATTAATTATACTTTGACTCTAAAACATTCGGCAGAAATAAAGTTCGCTTTATCTTCGCCCATATTTAACATAGCAGCTATTTGCATGATATGTAAAAAATATGTTTTGGTAACTAATCAAAGTGGAACCGGCTTGAGTTGGCCAGAATCTATGATCTATCAAATCACATGTCGACATTCTGACACAGATGTGTGCATGCAATTATGAACCTTAGGTGGTAAACATTTTCAGACTGTGACTGTACATAAAGCTTTTTCTGTTCGGCTCAAACCAGTTCCGTTTTGATAGATGTGGTGAAGCCCTATTTTAAGGGAACCGGTGAAGGCCAAAGGGCCTCGATAGATGTGGCGAGACCCTTATCAAAAAGGGAGCCCTTCACAATTTTTTACCTTTTTTTCTAGTCTGAGGGCACTGGCAGCAAGTCAGAGCACGACCATGTTCTGGAGCACTCTTTACATCAGCTGCTGCGCGCTGTGCACCACTCCAACACTCACCACCCCTTCCCGCACCCCGCCTCCGGCCCGCTGGGACCCTCCAAGCGACGCTCATTGGCTGGTATGTACTCTGGGTACTGGAGCACTCTTTACATCAGCTGTGCACCACTCCAACACTCACCACCCCTTCCCGCACCTTCAGTGTGTTTGTTTGTTGGTAAAAAGTTGCTAAACAACGTCACGTGATTAATAGACGACCCCAAAGCAGTGCGTTGCCTAATACCGGCCATACACGGACTGCTCGAGCAGTTAGCCAGTGATCAACATACACGGACCGCTCTTGCAGTCATAGACAACAGCTTGAAGCTACCATTGATATCTGCTGACAACCGCCCGAAGCAGTCCAGCGGTTCCATGTAAGTGTGTGCGTAGAAGAACTGCAGTCGCAGCTTGAAGCAGTCCATTCTGACTGCTTCAAGCTGTCCTTGTATCCGCCTAAGGCCTAAGGGTCTCGCCAAACCTATCAACGCAGATCCGGCATAAGCCGGTTACCAAAGCGTTTTGTAAGCTTTATGTAAGTATACTGAATTATATGATGTATTTTTGGTGTAGGTCCTATGGCCGCTGACCGGTACGAGCTGCTGGAAATGAGCAAAGAACAGTCTCTGTTGGAGCAGATTATCCAACAAGCGCAGCATTTCTTCATGCGCCGGCGCAGCGAATACGTGCTCGACACTATTGCCAAAGAGGTTTGTAAAGTGACGACCTCCCTGGCGCAGTGTTGAGCGCTGTTGTCTTAATGTGTGGAAGTCCCGGGTTCCATCCCCGGCAGGGTCAATTTGGGAATTTATAATTTCTCAATTTTCTCTGGTCTGGCCTGGTAGGAGGCTGCGGCTGTGGCTAGTTACCACCCTACCGGCAAAGACGTGCCGCCAAGCGATTTAGCGTTCCGCTACGATGTCGTGTACAAACCGATTAGGGGTATGGGTTAAATGTAACTGCCATGCTCTTAACAGATTAGCCCGCTACCATCTTAGACTGCATCACCACTTACCATCAGGTGAGATCGCAGTCAAGGTATAAGTTGTACTGGATAATTAAAAATAATTAAAAATACAATATAGTAGGTAGTACACACAGAAACTACTATCTCTATGTACTACAGAAATAATAATTGTACTGAATACATAATAATATAATATCTAGAACGCTTACACAGCCGACAAAATCGGTCTCGAAAGAGAACACTCCTACTAATTGGTGTCCCTCTCGCACATCATAGATTGATTTTGTTTGATTGATTGATTTTTAAATGTCTTTATTATGGCATAAAAATTACAAAAAGTTGAACAATAGTTAGGTAACTTATTGCTAACGTCATTAGGTGGAATGTTGTTCAGGTTAATTCACCTCTCTATACATCTAACATAATATGACACATCATAGATTAGGAGTTTTATAGATGGTCTTACCTAAATGGTGTGGCATAGAGTGGCAGGTATGACCATATTCTATCGAGCCAGAGCTCCCGAGGAACCAAGGAGCCAACCTAGATCTAAGCCAACCTTGGTTCCGGTGGATCGAAACATCCACTCCTTATACCTTAAACCTAGCCAATCTTCAGAAATTATAAATTCCAGAATTGACCCTGCCGGGGATCGAACCCAGGACCTCCCACTTATGAGACCACAGCGCTCACCACTGCACCAGAGATGTCGTCAAAATCCTGCCTGGGCCTGGTCATCATCTAACTGTTAACAATAATTTTATTCTTGTTACAGGTAAAGGATCCACTAATAGTGTCACACTGGAATGCGCTTAACAGTCCCACACAGTCCTGCGTGAAAATCAACATCATGGCTTACGGGTAAGCTCTACAGTCTAAACTTAAACTTCGACTGAAACAGCACTATCTATCTTCTCTATCATAATTATAAATCTTACTTATAATATTATAAATGCGAAAGTTTGGATGTATGGATGTCGGTATGGATGTATGGATGGATGTTTGTTACTCAATCACGCCCCAACGGTTGAACAGATCTGGATGTAATTTGGCACAGAGATAGATTATAGTCTGGAATAACACATAGGCTACTTTTTATCCCGGAAAATTAAGGAGTTCCCGCGGGAACCACAAAACCTCGATCCACGCGTACGAAGTCGCGGGCATTAGCTAGTTAATAATAATGTCCTCCCGACCGAATGACGGCCACGGCGGCCAATCTCCAGAGAGATTAGCCATCTGCGCGGGAGATATTATAGTGCGCAAACACAGGTGCGCTCTCTGTTCCTTTCCTCTCATATCCCGATGGGACGGGAAATCCGACACTACCGGAGAGAGATCAGGCGCAGGACCGACGGCTTAACGTGCTCTCCGAGGCACGGGGTTGATACACCGCCAACTTCCTAACTCCGGGCTAGTACTCAGAATTTCTTGTCAGAAAAACCCAATGGTTGTTGTGACCCGACCCGGGACTCGAACCTGGGACCTCGTCGCCCGCAGTCGAACATGCTAACCACTAGACCAACGAGGCAGTTAAATTAATAATATGTATCCGTTATATCATTAATATGTCATAATATTATGTATGTTGGTAATTTGGTATGTATTTATTTATGTATATATATTTGTCATTAGTATGTATATGTGTGTGTTTATGTAAGTTTATGATATGATATCTCGTTTCATTCTATCTCATATCTTGTTGTACCTATTCTTCCTCCACAACCTTTCTCACTGCCAAGGGTCACTGGTAGAGATCTCTTATAGATATAATGCGGATCTGGATGACATCTGGCACAGTGATAGATTTTTGCCTGGAATAACACATGGTCTATTTTTTATCCCGGAAAATTAAAGATTTCCCGCGGGAACCAAAAAACCCCAATCCACGCTGACGAAGTCGCGGGCATCAGTTAGTATTAAATAACTATTCGTACTCCAATATTATTATTCATTGAATAATTATTACTATATAACAGACAAACAACAAAGGAAATAGAAAGACGCATAGGAAACGCATGGAAGAGGTTCTGGAGTCTCAAAAATATTTTCAAAAATAGAGATATAAATATGGCCATTAAAAGAAAACTTTTTAATACCTGTATCTTACCAGTACTTACATATGGCTGTCAAACATGGTCCCTGACTAAAGCACAAATGAAAAAAATGGCATCTTGTCAGAACGCCATGAACAGAAGTATGATGGGGAAAAAATTGACAGACAGAATAAAAACAACCACTATAAAGGAATATATAAAAACAAAAGATGTTACTGTTACAATCAAGAGCCTTAAGTGGAAGTGGGCGGGGCACACAATCAGGGGTCAAGATAAATGGAGCAAAAAAGTAATGAACTGGTACACAGGTCATCTAAAGAGGAAAAGGGGTAGACCAATGAAAAGATGGGTCGACGATATTCAGGGAGTGGCAGGTGGCATATGGTCTCGAACGGCTAGAGACAGAGAGGCGTGGAAAATGTTGGAGGAGGCCTTTGCCATTAGGCAAACGGACGGGGTTGTCGAGGCAGTGCAGGATATTAATAGTGAAGTTTAAGAAATGTAAATGTCTGAATAAAGGCTTTATTTATTTATTTTATATAACAGATACGACGCGGTCTGCCGGACATCACTGGTGGTGCACGTGGGAGAGAAAACTCTCAAGTGCATCTGTCGAGACGGGAAAGTCAGGCATCTGTCCTACGAGCTGCAGGAGCTTAGAGACCTCATATACTGCCAGGTGGGTATTATCAGTATACCCTAAATGAGCTTTTATTTTATGCTGAATACGCCCCTGTGGTGGGCGGTGATGATCACAGTACGCCACTTTTATTTTTGCAGTACGCCACTATTGTACGCGGGGATGATAAAAATATACGGGTCTATTACGTAGTGATGATACAATATACGACCATTACGCGGTGATGATTAAGATGCGCCGATCTTGTGGGCAGTGATAATCACGATACGTTCCTCTTAACGCGGTGATGATCACAATACATCCCTGACGCGGTGACAATAACGATAATATGCCACTCTGTACACGGTGATGATTACGATACGTAAATTTTATACGCGGTTATGTTAACGATATGCCACTCTTGTACACGGTGATGATTAAGATATGCCACTCTTGTATGCGGTGATGATTAGGATATGCCACTCTTGTATGCGGTGATGATTAGGATATGCCACTCTTGTATGCGGTGATGATTAGGATATGCCACTCTTGTATGCGGTGATGATTAGGATATGCCACTCTTGTATGCGGTGATGATTAGGATATGCCACTCTTGTATGCGGTGATGATTAGGATATGCCACTCTTGTATGCGGTGATGATTAGGATATGCCACTCTTGTATGCGGTGATGATTAGGATATGCCACTCTTGTATGCGGTGATGATTAGGATATGCCACTCTTGTATGCGGTGATGATTAGGATATGCCACTCTTGTATGCGGTGATGATTAAGATATGCCACTCTTGTATGCGGTGATGATTAGGATATGCCACTCTTGTATGCGGTGATGATTAGGATATGCCACTCTTTTATGCGCTGTTCATCACGATGCGCCCTTCTTGTACGCGTTGATCGCATATCCATGATGTTTTGGTCTGTTTGACATCAAAGATTTCACCAAAATTACCAATCATGATCGCGGCATCGTCCGTCCGGACATTGATCCTTTTGTCATATAGAATTCTCCTAGAAAACAAATCACACGAGTTACAGTATGAATTTTTCTCCCAACGAGTCACACCCACAGCAACTATGTGACTAGTAAAAAATGAGTTGAGGCTAGTTACCACCCTACCGGCAAAGCCGTGCCGCCAAGCGATTTAGCGTTCCGGTACGATGACGTGTAGAAACCGAAGGGGCGTGGGTTTAATATAACTGCCATGCCCCTAACAGGTTAGCCCGCTACCATCTTAGCATCATCACTTACCATCAGGTGTGATTGTAGTCAAGGGCTAGCTTGTAGTGAATAAAAAAAATAAAAAAATACTCAAATTCATTATCGGCAGATATACCAGCACCAAATGACGGCGGTGCAGGCCGTGGGGCGCTGCATGGGTTGGCAGCTGTTGGCCAGCAGTTCGCACCTCGGCTCCGGCCCCGTTGAGCCGCTCGGCAACGCGTCCTCTTGCCTGCTGGCCTCGCCCAACGGTAAGCGTCACCAGACAGGTACAGCCATCGATATATATGTAGGCACTAGATGGGCCCTTTCATAGAAAAACGCCGGGCGTCCAAGTTGCTGAACACGTTCCGCACCTGTCTTTGTTCCCGTCGTAGCGCTGTCACGATCGCTCGTCGTGCAGATAATTTGTTATTATTAAGTTAACATCTAAAGTTTAATTAGTTTGGCACTGTATAATTTTAATTTTAAGGTAAGTGTTTCAATTCACAATTATACATTTCCAAAAAAACGTTATTTAATCTTCCTATTTAATATTTTTATCCATTACGCAATCATTTAATTTCCGCGGCAAACTGTATGATTTTTTTTTACTAACTGACCTTACGGCTATGACCTATATTATCTATGACCGAGTCATACGTTTTCAAGCTTTCATTCGCGTCAGGGTCTTCTCGTTTGGCCCGTGAGGGCCAAGCGGGGATACGGGCCTCGAGGCGGAGCCTCTTTACCCGGGCGGGGCGCGGGGCAATACTGTGCCCCGGTGAATAGCTTTAAGCCAGTATATGGCTTGGGCCTGCCTAGAAAGGCTACGGGCCCTTAAGTTTGGTGCTGCGGGAGGTCCGCACTGCGGGTGACGTCATCACCGCCGCGTGGGCGGACCTGTGTTGCCTTGTTAGGCATGAAGGCGCGTGAGCACCGTCATGCCTGCTATGAGGGCCTGTGTTGCGCCCTGGCCCTGCAGGTACGCTGTCAATCCGGTCGTGAGTGCCTCGATCACGGCCCGGACTAAAGCCACGATGTCCGGGTCGGTCTGCGCTTCTCGCTGTGCCGGTTGGCTTGTAGGGTGGGCGTTGTCGGAGGTTGGGGGTTGTGTGGTGGGTCGGCCGGCCGGGCGTGCGGCTGCGGCCGGGCGGGAGGGCGGTGCGTCTGCTTGCGTCGGGCTTGGTGAAGCCTGACGTGTGCGAGCAGCTGGTGGGGGGGTTGGCAGGCGAGTGGGTGGCGCTTGGCGTGTGGCTTCGGCTGGCGGTCGTCTGCCGGTGGCGGGTTCCGTCGTTTGTTGCGGAGTTGAGGCCGCCGCCGGTGCAGTGCGGCGCGAACGAGGCGCGCGGTTGCGGCGGCGTCTTCTCGCTCGCACAGGTTGGCCTCGGACCGTCGGTGGGTTTGCGGCCGCTGCCAGAGTAGTACTCTCGGCGGCCGAGTATTGCGTGGCACGTGGCGCCGACGCAGGTCGCGAGTCGGTCGTCAGCGACGGTGCGACAATGGGCGGCTGCGTTGTAGTTGGCGGAGCAGTGGTTGATGCGGTTGAGGGAGCGGCGGAAGTTGCGGGGCCCGTGGCCGTGTCCCGCTGCTGTTGCTTGGTGGGTGCGCGAGGCGGTGGCGGCGGCAAGTTGATGCCTCGCTTTCTCGCCTCGCGTTTGAAGTGGATGCAACGGCGGTCGTTCGCCGAGTGTTTTTGCCCACAGTTGGCACATGTGGGCTCGGCATCTCGGGGGCGTGGGCAGTCTCTCACGCTGTGAGAGACTGCCCACGCCCACTGCCCAGCTTTCATTCAAGATGTTGCAAGCAAGTTCCCGCTTTTCAGACTAGATGGCGTTGATGGCGTTGCTAAAAATACGCCCACATTCTTTGTTTGACAGGGCCCGTCTATTGAGGTCGTTGGGTACAGCCCATTAACGTCCCACTGCTGGGCACAGGCCTCCACTCCCATAGGAGAGAGGGAATTAGAGTTTAGACCCACCACGCTGCTCCAATGCGGGTTGGCGGGCTTTAACGACATTATCATGTTAGTGATAATAACCGGGACCGACGGCTTAACGTGCTCTCCGAGACACGGGGGTGACACACCGCCAACTTCCAACTCCGGGCTGGCACTGAGAATTTCTGAATTGAAAAATCCAATACCTAACAATTTTTATGCCCGACCGGGAATCGAACCCAGGACCTCGTGATCCGCAGTCGACTATGCTAACCGCTAGACCAACGAGGCAGTCAATTAATGATTATCATGTTAGTGATAATAGCCGTGACCAACGGCTTAACGTGCTCTCCGAGGCACGGGGGTGAAACACCGCGAACTTCTTAACTCCGGGCTAGTACTGAGAATTTCTAGTCAGAAAAACCCAATACTTATAATGGTCCGACCCGGGACCTCGTCGGCCGCTGTTACCTACAAGTATTACAAAGAACCTACCTTGCTTATGGTCTTAACCGTACCTATTAACCTATACCTAGCCTAACCTTCATCTTAACCTTAATCTTCGTAAAAAAGCACATTCACAATTACAAAAAAATATGCGATCTGCATAATATGCAAACTAGAGGCCGCAATAAGCTCGTGACTCCACCGCTCCGCCTCAAAAAAGTCCGAAGGTCGTTCGTGGGAATGAGCATTCTATTCTATAACAAAATTCCATAACCCATTTTAAACTTGCCTTTACACAAGTTTAAGAAATCCATTAAAAGTATGCTTCTGAAAAAAGCTTATACTGTTGAAGATTACGTAAAAGATAAAAGAGCATGGATTTGACTCGCTCCAGCAATGCTAAGGACAGCGGTTACTTATATGTCTACACATTAATGAAATTATAAATTATTTTGTTCAAAAGAGCAACCTTAGTTTCTTTCTGGTTCTTCTCGGTAGGAATGCCATTCCGAACCAGTGGTAGATTCACTCGACGATTCAAAAGCACTTGTAAAGGTGTATTTGAATAAAAAACATTTGAATTTTGAATTCTAACCTTCAAATAGCACCATTTGAATTCTGAAGCTTGTATGAAGAGACAACCCATTCAAGTTTTAAGAGTTAGGTTACCTTTAAAATTAAAATATGAATCTCATAATCTGAAAAATTATGTTCTCTAATCTAAAATGACAGCCCCAAATCCCTTTTTCGCAGGGGAGTATTATGAAAGGTATAGCAATAAAGCTGTCAGTTTAGTTTAGAGATGGCATACAACAGAATTGGCCTCATTAGCTCTCCACTTATCTATTTTTCAGGCAATGCTGTCTTGATAAAAGTTCCAAGTCCTAACAATGTCTTATCTTGCAGGTGACCGAATGATAGCAATAAGGTGCGAGCCCTCCGTCGGTATCCAAGTTTTCATCGCTCAATCGCCACGTAAAGACTTCTTCGTGAGTGAACTGGTCCAAGACAAGAAGTGGGAGAACTTAGGTGGCGCCTTCAAGGAGGTCAAATTCGAGAAAATGGAGGGGAAGAACTTTTTGAACAAAATGGAGTTACTCATGGCCTGTTTGAGTAGTCCTTTGTAATAGTTGCGGATGACCTTTTGGGATTGCCAATAAATTTTGCCCAGCTGTGGAATGAGTTTAAATACTGCAAGGCGGCGAAGGTGAATTTTGTAACACAGACAGTAGGTAGTAGGTACTGAAATGATCTGCGTCGATGCTCAAGTAGAACTAAGGTGCAACGCATATCCACGTAGCGGAGCGGACCTGAGTAACACGCGTCTTTTGTAAAGTTAAACATATTTAAATAAATGATAGAAAATTAGTTAAAATAATTGTTTTTTTTTTAATAATAAATTTTAATAAAATTTTGATGATATAGTGATATATTGCGTATGCTTGATGGATTATAAGATTTATGATGATCTCTATATAATTTGTACCTGTATGGGCTGTTAATATATTAAACTAGACTAGACTAGATGATGCCCACAACTTAGTCGGCGTGGATGAGGTTTTTTTTTATTTACGTGGAATCTTAATTTTCTGGTAAGTATAAAAAATAACTTATGCCCTTCCCTATGCAACCTATCTCTATACCAAATTTCATCTAAATCAGTTAAAAAAATGGGCCGTGAAAGCGTAGCAGACAGACAGACACAATTCCGCATTTATAATACATACTAGATGATGCCCGCGGCTTTGTCTGCGTGGATTAATTTTTTTAATTACCGTGAGACCTTCTTAATTTTCCGGAATAAAAAATAGCCTGTCCTTCCCCAGGCTACAAACTATCCGTGTACCAAATTTCATCAAAATCGATTGAACGGATGGGCCGTGAAAGCGTAGAAGACAGACAGACAGACACACTTTTGCATTTATAATAATTTTAGTATGGATTGAACAATTTTTGCATGCCGATACACGGCCAGATTGTAGTTCCAATATTAATAATGTAACACCAATATACCTAATCAATCTATGTAAATAAATGATCTGTTTTAATTTGAAAATGAAACACGATACTTCATTAAAATACAGGCGCGCCACGCCCACGTCAGACTCCACTTCACTCTGCAGGTATGCGTTATGTCTTATTGATTGGCTCCAAAGTCTAGAAAATTCTGATAAAAACAGAAGTTACAGCTTATCACTCAGTAGCAGTATTTGCGTATCATTTGCTTAATTGCTTGCTCTGGATGCTATGTTCTAATAATATGCTATTGAGTTACTACTGAATAGAAGACTTTTTGTTTCAGTATTACAAGCAGCTGAGATACCTACTAAATCTCTTATTTTTTATTTATTTAAGGTTGACTAAATGATTCCATGCTAATATTATAAACTTAGATGATGCTATCCCATATGATCTTTTGAACCGATTTTGATGAAATTGGGTATAGAGATAGGTTGCTTTTTATTACTAGGTACTTTTTATCCCGGAAAAATAAAGTTCCCGATTGAATAAAAACTTAACGCGGACGAAGTCGCGGCTGATCGCGGTGGGTCGATAAAATTGCTGTTCTAAACTGTACCATGTTCAGCTCCCCTCGCCAAGTTACCACCAAGTTACATAAGTTTCGCGTTTATTCTTTTCAAGTTACATAAGTTTCGCGTCTATTCTTTCCATAATCGTCAGCGCTTCAGCGAAAGTGATTTAAAACGCTAACCATAGACTATTTACATTTTATATAGATATTTCAATCCGCCAAAGCGTTAACGATTAAAGAAAGAGAAAAGATAAAACGTATGTAACTTGGCTAGGGGGTTGCTTTGTTATCGTTCAATGAAATGATTGTGCAAACCGAAACAAAAAATCTGATCTGTTAGCTCAGCCTTACTGCAGATTAGAAGATAACTTAACAAGCATATTTTGTTCTGGACTGTTGCTCTATGGATTATTTTTCAGGATAGTTCATTCAATTAAACTTGTAGTATAGTCTAACAAAACTTACCCCGATTGTCATCCAAGATGTGTCATCAGATCAGATCCTCACTATCAGAGCAGACCAGTTTTCTCCACTGTTTTTCTTCAACGAAGAATGTCTCAAATGATTTTTATAGAAATCTAATAGATTTCAAACCTATATATAATGCTGTAGACTTAATTCACCTGAGCTAATTCGCCTAATGCATACTAAACTATACTGCAATAAAATACCATTTGTATTTTATTGATTCAACTGATTAAAATTCAACTTAAAATTCACCTAGGGAAATTGGCCCTAGGTGAATTAAGTCTACTGCATCTATGATTCCAAATAAATCTCTCTCTCCCTTTTGGTATAAGGCTAAATCAATCCTATGTTATACAGCTAGACCTAGTTTTAAATCTTTATATTGTACCATAAGTAGGTCTTCTAATTTAATAATAATAAAAAGATCAAGAATTGGAATTTGTGTTTTTATTTATTTATACAATAAGGAAACTTAGCCCATTAGGTGCTTAGGTATAATGTTAAAGATATACTGAAGATTGTTCATTCATTTGTCTTGATGTATTGTTGGAATCCGGGTTGGAATTATTCCATTAACCTGGAAAAAAAACAATTATTAGAAAACAAAAAGTCCAAACTTCATCAAGGTCAGGACATTATTTAATTTTTGTGTGGAAAAGAGGACAATAATTATTGTTCTTCAATTTTCTAGACGCGACGAAGGCTAGACGTTCAGTAAATATGGTGACGGAATACACTAAACCTCCATCAATAAATTAATATAGATA
Source organism: Erebia aethiops (assembly GCA_923060345.2). Classification (NCBI taxonomy): domain Eukaryota; kingdom Metazoa; phylum Arthropoda; class Insecta; order Lepidoptera; family Nymphalidae; genus Erebia; species Erebia aethiops. The sequence goes on along the minus strand of OV281093.1, from coordinate 3,841,007 downwards.
ACTTTCAATAATTCTGAGCTTCAATTTACTGAGCAAATAGCCTTAGCCTGACACATGTTCTCCGTTACATTTTCACACACATCTAAAAAAGTGATAAGACCAGTTTCATCTTGAGGTTAGCCGACTGCTGTTTATACCGGAAAATCAAAGACTTTCTGACAGTCCCAGAAGGGTAGGCCAAGTCTGTAGATATTATACACCACCCACTTCACATATTTATCTGTTTTGGCAGATCATAACAAATTAAGCTTGTTTTGTGAAAATCATAGACTTCAGACTTAATTTTAACATGCAGAATATAATTATATGTATTCTATTCTAAAGCACTTGGATAGACGCAACATGAGCATGGTTATCATTTTTTTTGCAAGGTAACACAACTAAGATAGGCAAATAGACACCTAGACTGGACAAAACCCAGAAGCCTAGGCACAGCAACTTTTTTTATAACTATTTAACTTGTCTTTGACTGTTAATATAAATTTGTAAACCTACTGAAAACAGAAGGTGATAAAACTGAAAATTAACCACAGTCTCCCTTTGTCTTGGTTTGAGTCACTATTGGGTGGTGACTCAAACACAAAATTATGGATCTGAGTTATTAAAAAATACTGTAGCTACACTCCTCTCCAGTCTGTATGCACTGTGCCTTATTATCCCAGTCTACAGAAGAGCTCCATTTTAATAAGCCACTATTGAAGATACAACTTAAAAAAAACGGTCAATTGCGAGCTTGATTTTTTTACAGCTCCAAGGGACCATAGACCTAATACAAGACGTATTTGATATTAATTTCAACTTGATGTCTCCACACGTTCCCGAGAAAAAGGTGGTTTACAGACAATGAAATAGTTAAGGGTTCCTTTTTTCCTCTTGAGGTATGGAACCCTAAAAATGTCGTGTTAAGATATAATTTGAAATCTCACCATCAGTTAATATTTTAGGAATATCTGCACTACAAGTTAATGCTGTCAATAGGAAGCCTGATGTCTAAACTACTATCACTTTTTTTGGAGACAGTCACTTCTATTCGATCTCAATCTATCACATGGCAGTTTTTTTTTACAATACTACATACATACTATCAGTCAAAAGTGGCCTATAATAATGGCTCTACGATAAAAACCTGTTAAAGTTAGGTTCAGAATTACAAACAGTCCTAGTCATTAGAAACATTATTATTAGTCATTGGAAATATGTATAAGATGATAATATGCTTAACACAGTTGATGTCCCGCAAACAATGATGAATACAAAATAACTGTTGAATATTTTGATATAGAATTAGTATGTATGAAATACCAGGAAAAGAGTATCAAATATAATTTGATTTAATTATTAAAAATACATTTAACCTATACCTCAAACAAAGGTTTATTCATGTGCTATATATCCACCAGACTTCAAACAACATATCTTAGATATTATTTGCTCAATGTTAAACATACCATCTCTACCAAATATTCAAATTATTTTCTTAAAGCTATAAAATGATGTACTCCTTTGTTTGAATTCACAAAATCATGTTGAAAAATATCACTAATAACAACTGAGGAGACCCATAGTGGCTTCACTTCATTATTGATATAAATAACACATGACTAATTCAACTGATAAAGAAAGATTAAAATTGAACAAACAAAGGAGTCGCACATTTGGGCCCATGTATAAAGCATGCAAAGCATATCTAAATAACATAACCTAAAAAAACAAGGAAAGTCAAGTGGTACATTACCTCGGCATCCAAAGACATCAACTTCATCAATCTCTTAAGCATTAAACCCCCAGTATTAAACAAAACATCGAATTTTATGAAACACTTGGAAGGCTTCAGATTACGTTAACACTAAACCTAAATTTATTCTAGAATTAAATTAAAATCGAGACAGCGGCGACCTAGATCTGAAGCCGCCGCCACCGCCGCCACCACCGTTGCCCGATCCGTAGCCGTTACCGTTCCGGTTGAAAGGCCGGCCGCCGCCGCCGCCGCCACCACCACCGTAAGAGCGGCCGCCGCCGCCGCCGCCGCCCCCGGACGAGCCACGGAAGGAGCGCTCGCCCCGGAAGCTGCCCCCGCGCCCCCCTCTGAAATTACCGCCGCCGCGGCGTGGGCCGTCTCTTTTTCTCGATAATTCTACTTTTAATGTCGCGCCTAACATCTCGAAACCGTTCATCGCGCTACACGCATCCTCCGCCTCCTGCACGTTCTCAAATTCGATAAAAGCGAAACCTGGGGGGTTAAGTGCGACCCACACGGAGTTCAGTTTCCCGTATTTGTCAAACTCTCGCTCCAAATCTTCCTTCTTGATTCCTTCCACCAAACCACCGACGTACACGCGCGTGCCTCCTGAACTCATCTTGTTTTCCTACAATAAAATATCACATTTAGGCAAAGGTCACTGATGTTAGCGCCGAAATACATAAATTACAACGAACTAAACAAAATGTCGACACATCAATAATGATGCCACGACGTACCAAGGGTTAAGTCGCAAATTCGACGATAAATACAAAGATACTTACGTGTTTTATTTATGTGGGTGCGAGTAAACCTAAACTACAACTATATTTAATATTTAATTTTCTAATTTATAAACTAAATCTATTTTTATTTTAGTCAAAAATTAAAAACGGATCAATGAAGTTGATGATTGAACGGTAAAGAAAGAGTGAAGGTAACATAGACTATAGAGAACGGACGCACGAAGGAACGAATGAAATTAGAAAAATGTTGCTAGTAAGAAAAATAAATCTCGTTTCCATTTTATTGAACTTTTTATAGTTAATTTTTTAAAAAGCAGTAAATAAATTATTGTTTCAAATAATAGGTGGATAAGTTTCTTGAAAATCCTGTAATAGAAGTTTTATTTAGATAATACTGTTTCTTACGAATGAATGTTGAATGTCCGAAATACATTTCATTCCATTGTCAGTTAAAGTGAAAGGCGAATGAATGATTATTTTAGTGACGTCATACCTTAACGAGTATAGTGGAGGGGAGGAGGCTTTGCCTGCTACAACAAGTGAGGTAGGAGGAGAGGTAGGGAGGAAAGAGGGAACTTTACGTGTATGAAACCGGCCAAACTACTTTGTTCAACGGTCGCGCGGTGGCGCGTGTTTTCGCTTGTTTTCCGAGTCACTACACTCTATACGGCCCCACCTTTGTTCAATTGTTTTGATACGACTTTACCAAACAAAATATTTCGCTATCATAAAAATTAAAAAATTAAGCAATCTATACGTAATTTACGTATGTATCTCTACTTTATAAATATTCAATTCCACTATGTCTTTAACTTCAAGACACTGCATACCTGTTCACTGTTTGACTAGGTGTGTAAGGCGCTAAGGCTGAATAAAAAGCAGTAAGAATGAAATAAGTATACGTAGTTTTAGTATTTAAGAATGTGTTCTAAAGAGATGGGAGTGCAGAAGAGACACAGCCAGTTTAGTGACACAAAATATAAGTGGCGGACTGTGTTTATAGTGTTTCTGTGCTTTGTGTGGTGTAACGGACAGGAGATACGGTTTGGAGAGACGGACCCATACTTGTTGAACAAATCGTTAGGGCTCACAGAGTTATCCGGTGGTATATTAGCCGGTGGAAGAACAGTTTGGAAGGCTGATGGGAGTCCGTACCTTCTCCGCGATGATTTGCTAGTCGAAAGGGATGCTGAGTTGGTGATAGAACCAGGAGTTGAGGTGAAATTTGCACCGATGATTGGCATTACCGTACGAGGACAATTGGTGGCTATTGTAAGTAATACTATTTGAATTATCGGTTCACTCTTAGACTATTAACCGACGTCTTTAAAAACTTTGGTCTCTTACCAAGCTTGATGCTTACCAAGCGACCTCAGGTTGAGTTAATATTTTCTTAACCTTCATAAAAATTACAATTATACATATTATCATCAGCTAATCGCAAAGAAGTAACGTAGTTAATAAGAAGTGTGCAGAGAACATAAAAACTTGCACTGGATTCATCATACTACGTATATACATACTCTCTTATACAGAAGATGAATAGTGCAACCAACAAAATATTTCTTATTAGAATCTTACATTGATGTGCCTCCGGAAAACATACAGCATTATTATGAAGAAGCAGTCTGTACTTCACCGAAATCTGCGGTCTATCCTTTAACAAAGTAGTGCACCTTACCGAATATAGATGGCGCTAGTGTCTCACCCAGCAAGGCAGCGGGAACCCGCTGTCACTTTGAACGTCATAGCGTTGTGTACTTTCGCCGCATGCGCGTCGAATCCAAAGATTTATCGTTAATCAGTCTTCTTTACAAAAATAAATACTATCGATACTATTAAGAAGAATAGTATTACATTGATTATAGTTAATATTTTCGATCGCGGGTTGGTTGTGTCGCACAATGGACCCTGCGTGCACGAACTAGGTCGATGAGGTGACGGGAACCAATCGATCTGGTGCTTCGGACTCACTGACGCTTGAGAAGGACCCCGAACGAGAGGACCTCGGGTTCCAGCAGCGATTCGTAAAGTGAGCAGGAACGAGAGGGACCTTGACGAAAGTCGAAATTCACAGGTAACGGTCGATTCTCGGATCGACGCGTTATTGTATCAGGTGAGTTTTCTTACTAATTACATAACACAGCATGTGTGCCCAATGTGAATGCGTATCAAAATTAGATACTTACCAATTATAAGCCTTAAGTAGCGAACGAACGTTCTTAACGAACCCAATGCCTACAGACTTCAAATCATTGGATCTAGGCTTTGGTAAGACAGATTTTGACGAGAAAAAAGTCCTTAAGCCGGCTGATGTAAAATGTTTACGTCAGTTAATCTAATTACAATATTTGAACTCGCCTGCGTGGCTGAATATTTATAATTACAGAGATTCCGAATAGGTAATTTATTTGCATTTAACCTGAACCTTATTGTACAATAAACAACATATCACCCCGTTAGGGTATGTGCAATTTGAGTGACAGGTTACACTTATTGTTATTATTATTATATTTTATTATATTTATAAGGTATAAAAATACCTTATCCAAAAACCAACTTTGTTAAATCCAGATACCCTCTTTAATTTATCGAATTGCGGCAAACAGACCGAATGAATATAAGTAAGGTATAGGAGTTTATTACCAGCTGATAAAAATAATCAAGTGGCTCTTAATAATATAGGTACCTCCTAGTTAAGAAGAAAGCAACATTCATTGCGTTTATTCAATCTCCTGATGGATGGCCCCCATTGTTGGATATATTTAAACATTTGAACACTTAATTTCGGTGCAAGGACTCATATTGTCAATATTAAGGGGATTACGAATATCTGGTAATGCCCACTATACAAGTACTGTGCAATATGCAACCAAACCATCAGGTGCCATGACTTAAATGACTCAAATGATTTAATAAATGCTGGACCAAAATGTATTGCACAAGAAAACTCCCAATTTTACCTATCCAAGCTTTTTCTGCAGATTAAAAGCCATTAATCGAAGCGTCCGATTTTTGACCTTCGAGATAATAATACAAGTTAACTAAAGTAAATAGTTCCATCTGACCCCTCATGTTTCAGTTCCCAGCTTTCTACAACCTAGAAACTGGATGATAAACATTACATTTCCTCAGCTTATTTTCACATACGGGGTGCAAAATACCTTTGTCCATTACTGAGGATCAGCTATAATTGTACCTAATAACCTAGCTTCCCTTTGGTTGGGCGTCAGCGCCTCGCCATTTTTTCTCCTGTACTGTAAGTTGTAACATGCTGGGTTGCGGAAACCCTGCATGCGAAGGAATGTCGAGTGCTAGTCTATCTAGACTCCTATCCTTCTGGTCAACCATGACCAATCCAAGTTATGTCTTTCGGCTGCGGAAGCCGTGAGGCGCTTGGAAAATCCGGGCTGGCAAATCAATTATCATAACATGCTGGGTTGCGGAAACCCGGCATGCGAAGGAATGTCGAGTGCTAGTCTATCTAGACTCCTATCCTTCTGGTCAACCATGACCAATCCAAGTTATGTCTTTCGGCTGCGGAAGCCGTGAGGCGCTTGGAAAATCCGGGCTGGCAAATCGATTATCATAACATGCTGGGTTGCGGAAACCCTGCATGCGAAGGAATGTCGAGTGCTAGTCTATCTAGACTCCTACCCTTTGGGTCAACCAAGACCAATCCAAGTTATGTCTTCAGGCTGCGGAAGCCGTGAGGCACTTGGAAAACCCGGCTGGCAAATCAATAATCAATTTTAATACCGAGACAAGACCTATAGGTACAACTAGCGAGGTCTTGAGAGACTCATTGTCGTGGCATCAGCAATGTCGCGAAAGTGTGACCGTTGCGGGGACAATTGAATTCTGCCAATTTTGTGATTCCCTGGAGCAGACTATATTGGCGCAATACCAAAATTATTTAAGTTTTGACAGGAAACACCCGGCTGCCCAAAAAACAGCTGATTCCACAAACCATGTAACATGAAATAACATGGTGGCGCGGAGCCACGTGTCAGGTTGCCAATAAATAAACTACAATTTGCCGCCCACTGCCATCTGCCCCCCACTTTCTGGCGACGGACGCCTTGGATTTGCCTAATGTCAGGGACAAGGTCAGCTCAGACAATGCCACAGCAACAAAAAGGCACTTTGTGCAAGTCTAGTGAAAATTAAAACCACATATCCGGGTTCAATTGACAGTCGAACACTTAAAGCGTACATTCAAAAGGGGGGAGGTACAAAGCCAGTGGCTTTACTAACTCAAGCATCAAGCAACTCGTACACGATAAAGACAATTCCGATGATATTATCGGCTCTTACCTTCAATACCGGAGGTTGATGCAAGATAGTCGTGGACAAACTGTCATGAGAAATCCTCCCGCAGAGTAACGTTTTCTTTCTCAATTGACGTTGTAGATCTCTACGTAATGGGGATAACCCGAGATCGGCTTGTTTACGACAACAAACTGCCGGGTTAAGCAACGACGTCTCGACAGACTGCAGAGCTCGGTCAGTTAGCTATGTAGATGCCTTCAGCAGACTATGGAGACATCAATTAGCTTAGTCCTTCCCGCCTCTAAACGTATTGCCAAAAATACATGAACAGAGTGATAGGATTATACCTAATAGTGGCACATTAACGGCTTTGTGTTTTTTAGCTCCAAGACCTGAAAGCCAATGAACTTCAGAACTAATTAGAGTCTCTAATAGATGCCACGACATTACAGCGTCGGCATCAGGTGCATTGGGATTTAGGAAAGGTGGAAGGTGTAATGCAGGTGAAAATTGTGGATGGGGGTGCCCAATAATAGAGTGGTCTGCTCAAGAAAAACACCTGTTAATGAATAGTCGAGGGCAATCAACATTGTTTACCAGACTATGTAAATTATGGAATATATAAGTATATATGTATACTTTTCCTGTGTTGAATCTACCTACCTAACCATCAATCACAAGATGATCATAGTGGTGCGAACCTTCCAAATAAATCCCAAATCTGCTCTGCCTGCAGATTTGATACATATTTTGATACTCATATCTTTGTCTTACACAAAAAGCTGTCTGCACCATTCCTGTACCACTATCTACTATCTTAACTTTCTGTAGTCTACAGGTTTCGAATTTAAGACAATTGGTGCTGCTAAATCCCGGATAGTAACCCATTCCTAATAAATGGGACCCTACCCGACCCTAGGTGGTGGTATTCACCTGACTCACCCTTGAACTCAATTTTAAAGACACACGTGAAAATATTATGATGAACCGCTACAATAGTAGTATAAAAAAAAAAAAAAAAAAGATTATCTAAATTTGATCTACTTTATCATTATCATGGAATTCCGCAAAGTGACGCCTGCTTCTATGTGACAGTTTATGGTAATAAGCAGGTTGTATTTAACTAAAATCGTTTGAACCTTATGTTGTTGATTTAAGGTTGATAATATTATTGACCACTTTATTTTAATTTTATCTCTTTATCACTATCTGTGACAAAATTAAAGCTGCATCACGCAGCTTAAAGAAAGCTTTGGGCTTAAAGAATTCCTAAGGCATTAATTGCACTCCCGGGGAGTTTCATATCAGCAGTAACGTACCCACCACTAGACAATATACGTCACGGTAGCTGGAGATCATCAAACATTGTGTCATAAGATTGACATTTAGATATATGAAACTTATTATTCAATAGGTACATTACATCCGGTTCGTTTTTCAACCATACATAGCAATGGAACTTTAATATTAAAGTGCTTTGATTTTCACTTAAAATTACTAAATTTAAATGAATTTTCATTTTCATGTGTAAGATATATTGTAAAGAAATTAAATCAATAGTTATAAAAATCAAATCAAATCAAATATTCATTTATTCAAATTAGGTACACACTGTGGGTACACTTTTTTGGCGTCAAATTACTCATAAAATATGATGGTAATAATCAGTTACGGTATCTTTAAATCAAAACTTATAAGAATTTAACGATTAATTTTTATAATTTCTATCAGTTTTCAGACAGATTAACTCATTGATTCATCATAGCGTTGTGTTTAATGCATGAATTCACCAGCAGATAACAAACACGTCTTCATAATAATGCTGTATGTTTTCCGGAGGCACATCAATATGACGGTTTTACATAACAATAAAACCGATATTATGTGCCGAGAGGGAAAACATACAGCATTGCAGGAAGTTCTTCCTGGTGGAGACTATGACGTTCAAAGTGACAGCGGGTTCCCGCTGCCTTGCTGGGTGAGACACTAGCGCCATCTATATTCGGTAAGGTGCACTACTTTGTTAAAGGATAGACCGCAGATTTCGGTGAAGTACAGACTGCTTCTTCATAATAATGCTGTATGTTTTCCCTCTCGGCACATAATATCGGTTTTATTGTTATGTAAAACCGTCATATTATTCATCCCACAAAAAACTAAATGATCTTTAGGTGGTTAACACTTTTTTATCCGCTACGAGTTAGCCCTTGACTGCGATCTACCTGATGGTAAGTGATGATGCAGTCTAAGATGGTAGCGGGCTAACCTGTTAGGGGCACGGCAGTTATATTAAAACCGAACCCGTAATCGGTTTCTACACGGCATCCTACCGGAACGCTAAATCGCTTGGTGGCACGCATTTACCAGACGGCTGATAACTAGCCAGTTGCCACGGCCGAAGCCTCCCGCCAGGCCAGACCAAGAAAAATTCAGAAAATTATAAATTCCCAAACTGAGCCTTCCGAGGATCGAACGGTAGGTACGTCATTAACGTCATTTTAAAATTAGCATTAGTAATTTAAAGAAATTCGTAGAACTTGTTTTGAGAACTTGGACGTTATACCTTTACCATCTTAATACCTAAGTGTAAGGACCTATAGGTCTATACTAGTAAGACTTGTTACTTCTTGTGTTACTTGTGTTGGCTTCCCCTATTTCATTTCTGTGCCCATCAAATTATTGCTTGGTTTAAGCAATGGGAATCTGTTTATTACGTCTAGCTTAAAATTTTATAAGCAAACTACAGTCAACAGCAATTTTTTTTGTTTTCACATACTTAAATAGCCACATTGATGATTGTTATGTTATCACTACTCACAATCTCCACTCATTTAAAATTAGGTACGTTGAAGAACATGATTCATTACTTAGAAATTAAGTAAATACATAATTAGGTAAACAAGAGCTTATATTATTTTCTTCCTTAAAAAATTCATTAATGAATTAATTTATTAAATAATAACTAATAAGGTTTTTAATTAAAAAAAAACTATTTGTTTTATACTACAGTCCCTCCGTTCCCATCCTTGATCCGTTTTAGATTTCATGAAGTTTTCCTACCGATCAGGCGGTCTTCCTTATTTTTTTTTGACAAATGATGTGGTCATTTGTCAACTTAAAAAATATAAATAAACTATAGTAACATTTTTTGGCCATTTTGAAAAGACCGAATGTAAAATCACGTTCCCTAAGTTCAAATCAAAGGTCAAGGACGAAAAGCTAGAGTTAGATGACCCGATATTAGAACTTGTTTTAGAAAAGCGTAAAGACTATTGTATTAAAAAACTTTTTTTTTTAAAGGTTTTGTATTAACTATTTTTACAAAACATCGCCGTCCCTTCAATCGATAGCAATTGATAAACGAGTGCGTGATAAGGGCCCGGTACTTACCTTGATAATGCTATCTAACTAGGTAAACGTATTGATTTGTTCACCTGTTGCATTAAAGTAAATAGTTCGGATAAATAAATAAATCCTCTACTAATATTTTTTAACTTATTAGTACTACATATTCATCTATGATTTTAACTCTGCGAAAGTGTGTCGTCCTTTCTGTCTGTCCGCTACGTTTGAACGGCTCATATTCTGTTCAACCGATTTTGGCAAGGTACAGAGATAGGGGTGCATCCGGGGAAGGAAATTAGGCTATGTATATTGAAGTAGTATTGTCATAGTATTGTATTGGAAATAGGTATTGAGTATAGTTACTCGTAGGTAGGACATTGCATTCAGTAAATAATATTAAAGTAATTTATTTATTATTATTATCCTCTCTCATTTATTTGTACAAATTTATAAAATTATTTCTAAACACGTTTTACATAAATATATAAAATACTATACAAAACACATTTAAAAATAACCTTATAAAACTTTCACCCACTGCGGGGTCTTAAAGACCCAAGCAGCCAGTGGTCAGGGCTCCAGAGAGAGGAACTTCCTCACAATTCGTGCCGTCTCAAGGATAACCGCCTTCTGTACCCGACCCTTAATCCTTATTATTATTATTATTATTATTACCTACCTTTTTATTGCATAAACTCACGTAAGTTATTACCTTTAACTAACTCATGGACTCATAGAGATACGTACAATAATTAATAAATTATGATTGACTGCGAATCACAAATATGCATAGAGTATGCATTTTATGAGTCATTGTACCTACCTACGGCATAAATAACCATGCTCAAAGAGCCCGCTGTCCGAGATCCGCGCCTGACCCCGGACGACACAGCTTCCTCTAATTCAATCAGCAATCTTGTTCAAATCACGGCCCTATGACCTTTCTGAACAGCTGTGTTCATTTAGACAACGTGGAGTGACCTGGATAAGCCTGAAAGACTTTCGGATACTAACTATTGCCCGTGGTTTGATCGATGTCTGATAGACATGGTATTGACTTCTGAATTTTATTTTCGGAGTTCTTTTGTTTTTATTTCTTCTATAAATAACTTTTTTTTGTCTGGTGGGTAGCTTCGGCTGTGGCTAGTTACCTATATCTACCGACAAAGACGTGCCGCCAGCCCGCCAAGCGATTAAGCGTTACGGTACGATGCCACAGTAAATATTAATTGACTAACTATAGGTATTTATCTATTCTGTGCCAATGCTCTTTCCGATAGGTACGTCATACGAAGTCGCTATTCGAGCAATTTGGCATCATACCAGTCAGTAGATAGGCTAGGCTTCTTTGAGATTCTTGCAGCCAGCAGCAACAGGAGATCCAGCAGTTGACGTCGATTTAGGTCAAAGGCGGTTTTGGTGCGTAGTCGTCACAACAGTCGTTTGCTAGCTTGTAGGTCAGAACTCAGAATCTGTATGTAATATTCTAGACACGTACAAAGTCCGTATGTAACCGAGTAACTACGTACAACTTAAGACAAAAGATTCAAAAGAATACAAGGGTTTCATTTCAATCGGCGAAAACGATCCCACGTTCTACAATTGCTATTTATCGTCGTATATACTGCATATATTTATATCTATCGTGATTCTGGTAATTAGGTAGAGTAACATATTATTATTTAAAGTGATAATACCTTGTATCTAACATTATGTTATATAACTCTAAAATTATTGGTTCCTGTGAAAACTGGTTCTGTAAATCACTGAAAACAGCTTTTTCCGTGCTATGTCTATAGTGGTGGAAAAGAAAACTCTGTATCTACGTCGTGTCTACGCAACCCTAAAATCATAGTTATTCTTTCTCTGAGATAAAAAAAATTATAGATCAAGTGCGTGTTAGAACACGCATGAGGTTGGGTTCCGTCATAATATTATTTTCCATTACGTAACTTTATAGTGGTTTTAAAATATGGTCTCAGGTCTGTTCAACGAGGTATCACTTATCGGAGTACTTAATCCAAAAAATGTTGGCAGCACTAATTGCTTTTAATGTTCGAGTTACCTGTCCTGAAAATTATAATTAAGTTTTAAATATATTATGCCCCTGCTGCTTAGTGGTCTGCAGTGCGACCGCGTAACTTCTGCATCAATCATTGTTACAGTATCAAATGTTGTGATTGGCTGAATTTATGGTATTCTTGCTGCGTCAATGGATTTTGTCCAATTGTGGAAGAGTGTTAACCAATCAGAGGTGATTGCGATCGTTAAACTGTAGCTGTCATTTTTAGCCGGTAGCCCGGCTGGTAACTGGTAACCGGTTCATATAATATAACTACCTATCAAATTTCAATTTTAAAATAATTGTACCACAGACGGATATACAGATTACAGACTAAGTGTGAACGAAACTTTAGGGATTCCTTGTTTTTCTACGGAACCCAAAAAAAAAAAGTCAATCTCTCGCATTTATAAAATTCACGTAGGAATGCTTTCACTATTGTTAGGGGATGTCGTTTTTCAACGGAACCTGTTCTTTGATAACGAGGGGTTGAAAGCGGTGGGACCCGAGTCGCGACAAAAAGTGAAACGAATGTGTTATAATATTATGTGAGGGTGAATGGTGGACTGCATGCATGGCCATTTTTATAGTTTTTATACAGAAACAGGTTGAGTTTACGAATATTTCACTTACTTTTACTTTCTTCAAACACCTTTTAAAAGTCGAATTTTTAATACACACAAATTGGACGACGTCGTCGTTTTACCGATCCTGTCATCAGCTTATATTCAGATCTAGCTTTTGTCTATTTTACCCCCATAGGGGTATAATAATTTTCAAAAATCCTTTCTTAGCGGGTGTCAAATGTCATAATACTTAAATCTGTATGCCAAAGGGCCAAACAGCCCGATCCGTCCAGTGGCGTGTATTGATAGATCCATTGATGTAGAATTTTAGTACTTGATCACATAGATTTAGTATTGGGTTCGCGCGGGTAAAGCGCGTGAACCCAATAATAAATCTATGCCTGATCATTCAGTCAACCAGTTCCTCATCTTAATCTTTTTTATTAGGTATATGTATATTTAAATTAGCCCTCCTATATGTAAAATCAAAGGATTAGCCACATTGGCCAACGTACTACCACAGAATAGGTAATAGTTTGGTAATAGTATACGTGATACTAGGTACTGCATGTGACACGAATGTTTAGTGAGGCACGTTGATTTTTAGACCGGAGTCCAGACAATCTCTTGGTCTTGGTTAAGCTGTATGCATCATACTTATATACCTACCCGTCCCATCCCTTTATTCCCTATAATAGGTAACGCTTCAGATTAGATGGCAATTGGCATTCACATGAAACTTTAATGAAAGTGCTTAAAGTTAAACGTTTTCGAAAATAAATAATTTCTAATAAATTGATAAAACAAAATTGGCAGTCATAAGGACTGTCGATAGAAGTGAAAACTTATAACTTCTCACAAGATTTCACCGGTCCAAAAAGCGTCTAACGCGTACAGTACACGGTCATTAGCATGTCGGTGACGCGAATCCATAAGATTTTCCTCTACCAAAAAGTGCTCAACGCGGCTAAAAGTACCTAATTTATCAGTCTACGTTTATCATAATGCGAACGGTCCCTCCGTAAGTTTATTAGGACTGTCGCTATCAAAATCGTGTCAAGATCTGTAAACATAGATAACTCTGTTACCTTTTGTTTACCGTCATATTTGTCCGTATCAAAATGTTTATCCGGGTCAAGATAGTTAGATAGGTAGGTAGTAGGTACTATTTAGATAGGTACGAAATCTACGAAACTACTTTACAGCACCCATAAATCTAATGAAACGTGAAAAATTACGATTGGGGTAACTACCCTTTTGTTTGCAGTCATATTTGATCAAACTGTTTATCCGGGTCAAGATAGCTAGATATGTAGGTACCTACTATTTAGATAGGTACGTAATCTACGAAACTACTTTACAGCACCCATAAAGCTAATGAATCGTGAATAATTACGATTGGGGTTCCAAAAGGAAGGAACCTTGGGGTTAAAAATGTAATCCACAAAAAATTTATCCACATCCCATGACGACTTTCGGGTGATTCTTTGGTGCGATAAAAATAGTTTGTTAGTTTTGCGTAACACAACTAGGAAACTAGAAACGAAATCTGAATATATAAAACGAAAAGGTGACTGACTGACTGATCTATGAACGCACAGCTCAAACCACTCGACGGATCGTGCTGAATTTGGCATACAGATAACTACTTATGACTACGACATCTGCTAAGAAAGGATTTTTAAAAAACACCTACTTAAGGGGGTAAAATAGGGATTTGAAATTTGTGTAGTCCACGCGGACAAAGTCGCGCGCAAAAGCTAGTTATTCATAGGTAACCTTAAGAATATCTAGGCAAGTACTGAAGGAGAGCATGCTTATCTAAAACCTCAACTGGAACAAAAAGTTCGAAGTGAATGACCTTTTATCTCTGTGCCCCGTGATCTTAACTATGCAACGTACAGTTAGGCCTCGGTTGACTGCCCATCTACCAAGCAAGTTGGCTTTTCATCTCATAGTATGGTCAGGTAACCTTGAAAGTGTTAAGCGCCGGGCTGATTCATAACGCTGTTGTTGTAGAAGGCATTTTAATTGAATCGCTGTTATTTACCTCAAGACATATTATATATATTTAATTCTCGTTTCAGTTTCAATAATCATGTTATTTGAGTCTTCGCCTATTGTTTGTGGTTTCAAATCCCATAATAACAGGATGTAATTATTATTTGTTGATTGTATAAAGGCAAAAGCATATAAAGTAATATTATTTGTTGAATCTTTTCAAAGCATAATATTCAAGAATTGTGGTGCTAGGGGCTCACGGTTGTACAGCTATGTTATGTGTTAACTACAGATAATTTGTTGATTACCCTATAAATCTCTCATTATTCTAGTCGTTCATTAATCTTTATACTTAAAAAATTAAAGAGTTTCCATTAATTTATAGTATTCGCTGCTTTAAAACATGAAACAGTATGTTTACTTAATTCGATAGGTCTAAAAAAGTTGATAGCATCAGATTTAATCCATCCTAAATTGCCTTAATTTTAATAAAGTAAGTTTTTATTTTATCTATCCATTGTTATTTTATCAGGCGTACTTAGGTATGCCTCAATCAATCAAGGTGCACGAGTTGCGGTCATGCGATAACCATCGCTCTGTGTAAAAACTATTATGTAAATTGTGGTAACTTGGTGGTAACAATACAGTGCCTTTAAAAATAAAATATGTGACACATTTACAACCACCTGCCGATATATGCAGTAATGCACCTGTAAATAGATGAGATGTAATGTAAATAGGTAATCTTATAGGTGCTAAGGATTATTTACATGTTGCCGAATGCCGTCGTGTCACGCCTCACATGACTCATTATGATTCACTGAGAGAGTGAAACGTGAACTAATTGTTGATTTCTTTATCACGACTCACGAACGATCGTCAACCTTGTTCTGGTGAAATACAATTTAAAAGGAGAAAAACTTCGGCTGGTTCTCTAATTCTCTCTCTTCTCTAAAATCAGCATTTCTTCGAGATTTAGTAACTTATCGAGGTGGTCAAGTATGGAATTCTTGCTTTAGACAAGTTATGAAGTTATCCAAGGAAAGGGTTGAATATTTATGTTACGGACGGGTAACAAAGTGATCCTACAAAAATATTATTCTTTCCATAAAGAAGTGCGTAAGTTTGTGCGAAAAGCTTAAGAGCTTTGTGCTTAAGAGAATGACTCTTATTATTTGCCAAAAGTCCAAGATTATAAGTATATTAGTTACTTGCAATTTGCAAAATTCTCGCTGGCAGTTGCTCGTGCTGAAAGAACCAAAAAGGAAAGCAAGGTTTTACACGGACAATTCAGAATTGGACACCAATTATTAAGGTAGCGTTAACGTTGAAGCTTTATTGGTCATGCTATTTAAATTTTAAACATGAACTAGGTAGGTGGATAGTGAACGACTGGAATATTAATTGATGTTCAGCACAAACTTTCAATGTCTATTCTAAAGAAGGTAATTTCTTTAAAAGGAACGAACTGCCTTGAATTAGGTAACAATTTAGCGGACTGTGGCCATGTGGCCTTTGATGCTATTTAGGGCACTGCTGAGCCCTTGAGATTATGCTAACAGTTAGTACTTACTTTGTTAGATAGTGTGTAGGTAACTGTGTACCTAGAAACACAACGAATTAGAACTTTGTTAGGAATTTGGAAGA
The DNA here is from genome assembly GCA_923060345.2 of Erebia aethiops. Lineage (NCBI taxonomy): Eukaryota > Metazoa > Arthropoda > Insecta > Lepidoptera > Nymphalidae > Erebia > Erebia aethiops. The sequence continues at coordinate 3,824,630 of OV281093.1, read as the reverse complement.
TTTTGTATTGTAGGACTGCAGGTATATATTCATTAGTCTGCTGACTGCTCAATAGAATACGTCAGAACTCATAAGCACACATAAAATAGTGTTTTGGGAAATCCTACATTGATTTATAATTGAGATTGTCCTATACTTTATCCTCTCCTCTTAAAAATATTTTGCTTACTACGCCCGATTATTCATAACATTACTATATTTGGGTTAGCCAGAATTAGGCGTTTCTTTAACAATTTATACTTATTTCAATTAATTATTCTAGTCTACCATTTGCCGCTGATCAGCTAATAGTCTCAAATTTACTGTCGGTGCCAGTTTAAATATATTCGACTATCACAATTCGCTGAGGACATATTTTGACATATTTTTGGACTATAGCCTTAATGACTTTTCTTATCTTCAATTTCTATTTTCTATGTCCATAGAATTTTTGGTCATCCTATCAAAATTCCCAGTTTACCATTTGTCTCTGATCACCATTAATTGTCAGCTCATAGTCTCAGATTTTTTGTCCGTTCCAATTATTGATTCGTCCTCCACAATTTGTGGAGGTCATTGTGGCAATTATTGCTTGTTATACAAACTGCAGGTTGTTGATTTCCACACAAACACGCTATCCCTGCAGTGGGCTGTGGTTCTACTGCAAAGAAACTGATTTAGGGTTCAATAAAAACGTACCTCTTTTGAAGAGTTTCTCTTTCTTAGATTGCATAATTATTTTTGTGATTTGATTCAAGAGCTGAGAGTAATCATTTTACTAAAGAACAGAATCTTAAGTCTTAAACAGAGATAATCTCTTTCACAACATGGTTAATCTACCATTTAAATTATTTACCTAATATCTATCTTAATTAATAATTACCTACCTAAAAGGTTGATAACCTTTTGGTATCCTGCCTATACCATCTCAACTTATAAGTAATTAGGAAAACTTGTTGAGATTTCTGTAAGCCGAAATGTATCATCACCAAAAATATCTATTGGATAATATAATATGATTAGATTGCATCAAGTTGTTTTGGATACTGATATTTGATTAGCTGAGCTATTACCATGTCGTATCCTAAGATCTGTCTTCTAAGTTACCAACAAACTCAACAGAAATATCTAACCTAGCGCCTACCTATGTGTGGACTGTGGAAGTAGTAGTAGGTAGTTAGTAACTTAATCAGTAGTTAGTAATCACCTCAAAGTGTTACAGCAATTTCATTCAGCATGAATCACGTGTTATCAAAGCAATTGTTTAGAGGATAGTCATCTGATACCACGTTATTCACGGTATATTGTTACATCCTGTACTGTACATCTGTTTATTTTTATCAGCTACCGCGCGAATTCATTGTAAACGTAATGTGATTCTCGGAAGGTAATCAAGTCTGCAAAAAACCATTAAAGACGTAGGTAGGTGTCTACTTTGATTGCAAATATCTCCTCATCCTCATAGTTTTAGCTTGTGGCAATCTTCTCCTGACATAGGCCTTTTCCAATGAGTATTCCTACACGACACAAGGCCCTTATTCCTCATGCAGTAGCTTCCTATACAGGTACCTAATTACCTAAGTGCTTACCTAATTATGGTTATAAATCTTCTTTCTGTTCTCTTTACTCTTTCAATAGTCTTATATTTCTTCAGCATTTTAACTAGGTATGTCAAATCGCTATATTTTCTTACTTTGTTGACTTATTTACGAAGAAAGTTCGCTAAACTTTCGTAATAGCTTCTATAAAGTTGACGTTTTAAAATCTTTTGATAGAAGACAGAACAGCACGCAACTTAACCATAGTAGGTACCTACTAGTTTCTCGCATACATGAACTTTTTATGTTGATGATAAAAAAGGTAAGTACAGGTATACAACGTACGTGCCTAGTGCCTACATGGCGCATAAATACGGTAGTAAATACTAAATATTAAGTAAGTATGGTGCATACTGCATATGAAAACATACACTACAAAAATGCGTACCCTTTGTCAAGACGTGTCCTATTCTGAATTCATACCAAGTACCTACCAGCATTAAACAGTATCAAGTGCTTAATATGAATGCTATTTTAGTTTTCTTATAGATATGTGTTATCTACACGCCTTGGATAATGTAGGAATTTCAAATAAATAGATAAATATAAACTTTATATTTTTTAGCGTTACCCTAATTTAACGAGCATTTACAAATCCAACTATCAAAATGTACCGTTATCGCTAGGAGAAAGCATTCCTAAAGGCTTAATAATTCAATAATACATAATAAGTATTTTAGAAAAGCTCTTAATTAATCTAAAACCATTTACCTTTCAAAATATTGCAAGTTTTCACGATATAATGTAGGTATCTCTATCTACCTATACCCTGCAGAAAAGGGTTTAATACCTGGTAACTTAATTAGGTTTTGTGTATAACTGACAGCACAATAATTATTATAGGCTAAATAAATAATAATTGACCCGAATCAACCTGAAATCGAACCCGAAATGCCAATGTGCCCAATGCGCCAGTGCCAGTTTTTATTTTATTTTTATTTTTATGCCTATGTAACATAAATGAATATTTTTAAAATTGGAATGTAAAATAAATGAATAGGACTATGAATACGTATGTACAAAAAATTACTGTGCGTCGTGTCGGATCAGTTGTTATCGAGGTTGCAATTCGATTGTGCAGCTACTTTACGCAACCCCTCTTACCTTTACCGGCCGGCGAAGACGGTGTCAGTTGTCACCTGTCAGGTTATTCGCACAAATAACTACCGCAAAAGGAGTGTTAACTTTCGCGGACAAGACAGGTAGTTATAAAATAATAAAAATAAAAAATACGTTTAGGTATGTACGATACCCTAAACGGATGAGAATGAATACACAAAATTGAGCTCTAATTCAATGCAGTTATGGTTTATTTTTATTTGACGCCAAACTTTGACGATTTGATCGGCAACTTTTAGACAATCGGGGGGCAGTACAGTACAATGATACCCTGACCCCTAAAACAGCCAGTGCCTTCTCAAACATTGTTTATTGGCTTAATTTATCTAGTGCACTAAGTATAACAAATAAATAATATTTCAATAATGTGTAGTGATTTTCAGTGATTTCTTTAATTTAACTAACAATGTTTTTATGGGCTCTATATAGGTATTTTCTGTTCTTTTAAAATTTTCTTTTTTAATGTTTTGTGACATTATAGAATTTATCTCTTTGGCACAGTGGGTTAAAATTTAATTTTGGACCAAAACCGATTGCAAAATGTACCTACTTACCTTACGTTACCTTTTTTGGGTGCATTGTCCCCAAAAAAGTTATCAAAAAAGTTATTTTATAGCAACGTTTAGGGAACAGAAATATAAGTGTTACAGAATGAAAGTGTAACAGAATCGAATCTGTAAACCTTTTGAATGTGTTTTTAATTCTGTTAACCCGAAACATTTATATTTCTGTAACAGAAACGAATCTGTAACAGAAATGAAAGTGTTTTAATGTGTAACCGAAATCGCGACGTTGCCAAATTTACTGTTGACGCGTATTCAAATTTGAACCTAAGGTCTAGCACCGTTGGTTGCAATTGTTTTAAGAAAAACATGGCCATGCATGTTGTGTCAGTATGTGTGAAGTCCGATGAAGTGAGAAGAACGCGTTGTCACACCGTGCAGTTTTTTAGGGTATGTACCTATAAGGGTTACAGATAAAAACTCTTAGTAACAGAAATAAACGGTTACAGATTGATTGGGTTACAGTAATCGTTTCAGTTTCCGTTATAAGTGTTTTTGTTTTATAACAGTTTCAACAAACAGTGTTTAAACCCCTTATTTCGGTTATTGTTTCAGTCCTTAGCAACGTTTCTTCAAGTTTTAGCTAGGTAATAGATATTATAAAATAATGCAATCGTTTAATCCCACCGCAACTCGTTACGTAAACCAGTTCGTTCAATTGTGAAGATTGCAATCTAGACTCGCTATATTGCTAGGCTCAATCCAGAACAGAACCTAGACACCGATTACACCGAACGCTAAAAAAAATTTTTTGTTTTAACCCAAGGAGATATTATAAACAGGTTTGTGATCTCGTTCTCAGCTCCTGGAATTTGCTCAACGAAGTTCCATAGTATTTAAAAAAAAATGTTACGAAATATATTGCCAAGATAGTGAGCATTACACTGGAAGGTAAATCAGTTATTAAAATTTGAACCTAATAGAGCTATACAATTTTCAATTCTTTGGGAACTCCGATATTTAAGTTTTATGCTAGATGAAGGGGTTGCTTTTACCTTAATGGAAGTAGGTACATACTTATATTTTGCTGAAACACTCTTCGAACAACAACGAAAGGTAGTATCATATTATTAGGTAGAAATACTTACATATATCATTGTTACGTTTGCTAAAATCAATATATTATGATCTTCTTAGACAAGATTAGATTAGATTAGATACAAAGTAGTGTAAACAAGGAGTTTGAGCATAATATTATGTCTCTTTTATCTTCACTTACCCCATCATCCTATGAAAAACTTGGACATGCGCATCGACCTCCATTACTTGTTAAGCTATAGGTAAATGCTCGGAGTTCGGACCAACCACAATAAACCAACCAACTAATGCCACAGCCGAAGGAGATACTTTCAATTTTATGAAATCACTTTTAGATTATTTATGTGAATTCTTTGCCTATAAAATACTAGATGATTCCTGACCTTCTTAATGTAAACCTTAACCTACGTCTAAATCTACCAAATTTTATCGTAATCGGTTGTAAAGATTTGCCGTTAAAGCGGAGCAGACCACGGAATAGACTGTATTTATTTTTTCTATGGAGCAGAGAGACACACGATTTCGCATTTATAATATTAGTAAGTACTAACCACCACCACTACAGCCCATTAACGTCCCACTGCTGGGCACAGGCCTCCACTCTCATAATATGAGAGAGGGAATTAGAGCTTAGACCCACCACGCTGCTCCAATGCGGGTTGGTGGGTTTTAACGACTATTATCATGTTAGTGATAATAACCGGGACCGACGGCTTAACGTGCTCTCCGAGGCACGGGGGTGAATCACCGCCAACTTCCTACCTCCGGGCTAGTACCTACTGAGAATTTCTAGCCAGAAAAACCCAATACTCAATTATGGCCCGACCCGGGACTCGAACGCGGGACCTCGTCGGCCGCAGTCGAACATGCCAACCACTAGACCAACGAGGCAGTCTTAGTAATAGTAAGTACTAAGTATGGATATAAAGTGGGCAAAAAATTATTACGCGATGGTATTATTGAAGACACTCGGCCTGTGGAAATGAGTTCAATGTCTAAAGATATCTACGATCTTATGGATGGGCTATTAGACATGCCGCGGAGACGGAGCGTGGGAGGGTACATTTTTTAAAAAGTTATTGACATTAAATACAAGTTTTAGTATTAGTTAAACTTTGACTAATATTAAGGAACCTGTTTTTACTCAAAAAAGCGGGTTATTGGTGTAGTCGGCCTCCTGTATAGGGTTGGCGGAGGTTCGATTCCCGGCCATGCAAGAGCAGGGGGCAAACCGGAAATATTTTACTACAGAATACAGAACTTTTTAAATTATTTGACAGATAGGAATAATTGATGTTCCAGGTGTGTCAAGTCTAGGTTGAAGTGATAATAATGATATAATCACCAAACTATCCATTTACTACCCTGTGGTAGAAATATTGTACACGATGTTATATAGTGGATGCACCAAATTAATATGTAACTTGGAAAAAGTAATTCGCTACATAGGTTTAATAGGAATTTGGTTTATAATTTGCCTAAGTCTAATATTGATAATAACTCCAAAGAAGAGTTCAGCATTTAAAGACCGTAAAGGCATTTCGAAAGTCGACGAGCCACAGATGTACAGTTGGAACGACAAAGGATCGTCACGAATGCAGTTGAATCGTGTTGCTGTTTGCGTAACCGGCGAGGAAACCTCCTTTTAATGCTGATGCAATATGAAATCCATACTATAATATTATAAAATATGCAAAAGTGTATGTCTGCCTGTCTGTTACTTCTTTAGGACTCAACAGCTAAATCGATCTATAACGAAAATTGGCACATTGACAGTTGCCTTGGAGTCGGGCCATTGCGGGCATAAGTACCTATAAATGATATCTACTCTAACGCAAAATCGAATAAAAAGAGATGCTAAATAAACTGAAATCCACACGAAAGAGGTCGCGGTCGCAGATACTAATTAATATGAGCTAGGAACTTAATATAACAGCTTAACAATTTTCCACAGGGTTAGCCTTCGTTAACCAATGCTCAAATTAGAAATGGTCATTGGAAATGGTGGAATTGTTAGATTGGCCCTCATTTCTTAGTTCTCATTAAATAATAATAATTGTTTATTTCTTCATTAAATTACACGTGGTCCTCGACTTTTTTGCAAAATAAAACTGGGTTCTTTTGAGGTCAATACTCACTCAAAACCGGTAGCGGAATACAGAACTAATTTTAAATCGATATCATAATCGATTCAGAATTCCAAGGCGACGTTGATTCACGTCCTTTATGAGTAGGTAAAGACTATACAGACACAGAATTTTAAAGTCTCATTTCTATGCACGAGTCGACCACTAAATGTCGTGTTCGTGAAGCTTCCACCTTGTTGTCGCAAGAATCGTTAAATGTGACACGTTAGCATTTAGATCTGTATATAGTATAAATCCATCCACGTGAAACAAGTATTTTCCTAGACTAGTTTAGTATCAATCATGCAAGTTAACGACCTCCGTGGGGAATTGTGTAGCGCTGTTGCCTTAACGTGCGGAGGTCCTGGGTTCGATCCCCGGCAAGGTCAATTTGGAAATTTATAATTTCTGAATTTTCTCTGGTCTGGCCTGGTGGGAGGCTTCGGCCGTGGCTAGTTACCACCCTACCGGCAAAGAAGTGCCGCCAAGCGACTTAGCGTTCCGGTGCGATGCCGTGTAGAAATCGAAGGGGTATGGGTTTAATAATACTAGTGGTTCGCCCCGAACTAAGACCTCGCGGCGCCATCTATTGACATGAATGTGAAGTTCTGTTAAAAATACTGAAGCTCATTAAAAATTAAATAATTCCGTTTCCTTACAATATTTATCTAATTTTAGTATTTGTTGTTCAAGTACAGGATATAATTGAAATAATTGATCAAGTTTCAGGCTCATCCTTTCAGAAAATTTAGAGTTCTGGGGTCATCTTTGGACGTTAGAAAATCACCACTTTGAAAGCCCCCCATTTCATAAATTTTGGGGGAAAAATTAAAAAAAAAATATTTTTGGACTCTATTCCTAATTATCTTTAAAATGATATAGGTACCGCAACCTTATGTAACTTTATAAAAAATATTTTACTTCGCATTCGCTTCTATGAGAGCCCCCCTGAGAGCGTTCAGTAATTCAGAAGTTATAATGCTCTGACAGACGGACGGACGGACGGACGGACAAGTGCCAATTCACCCAAGTAGACTCAGAGACCTTCGCTTCGCTCGGTCAATAACTGCCATGCCCCTAACAGGTTAGCCTGCTACCATCTTAGAATGCATCATCACTTACCATCAGGTGAGATTCAAGCAGTCAAGGGTTAGCTTGTAGTAGATTTAAAAAAAAAAGTTGCAACGTAGGTAGGTACTTCGCTGCCTCAGTGAACGATCGAACCAAGCTACGCCTCCATCACTAGTTAGTCGGTCCTCCGTCGCGGGTCGCCTATTGTTTTTTCTGCTGCTTAAAACACCAGTTGGATTCGAATAGACGCTTCGTAGTACCTGTGACTACGTACTTACCTTTTTCCTTACTATAGCTAATAGGCAGTTAGTATATAGTTTTCAGATGGAGTTATGAATTTGTGTAAATATTCGAATACTAGATGATTCCCGCGACTTCGTCCGCGTGGATTAAGATTTTTGATTCCCGTGGGAGTTCTTTAATTTTCCGGGATAAAAAGTAGCCTATGTCCTTCTCCGGAATACCATCTACCCTTGTACCAAATTTCATCAAAATCAGGTGAAGAGACAGTTTTTTTTATTCCCGCTGGAACTCTTTAATTTTCTGGGATAAAAAGTAGCCTTTGTCCTTCCCCGGGATACCATCTACCCCTGTACCAAATTTCAGCAAAATCGGTGGAAAAGATGAGCCAGGAAAGCGTAGCAGACAGACAGACAGACGGACAGACAGACAGACAGAAACACTTTCGCATTTATAATATTAGTATGGATTTCCCTGCGGAAAATGTCAAAATTAAATCTGGCTTTGAATGTTACGCTTACGTCCACGAAACGAGTATTACCTACCTACTCACTTTTTAGCGTCCGTTGGTTACATTTTCTTATCTTGCACTTGATAACCTACATTACTGTTATAAAATCAATCCACGCACTCATAATGTGTAAAACTAATCTACAACAAACATAACAGGTTTTAAGCACCAACAAGAAAACCTGGAACCTCTTTCAGAATGTGTGCGGGGCCGTAACAATTTTATTTTTGTGTGGGTAAAATGAGACAAGTCACAAGATATTTCAGTGGTTATTCTATATTCCTGTCCCAAATCACAACCTAATGATATCCACCTGTATGTATATCTTATATCCAACTTGTTTTTTGAGTTTACCTCCTTTAGAATCGATTTTCATTATATAACGTAACGGGCCCCTAGTTCGTGATAGTACGTCATTTCGTTAGTTTTGTTTCTGGCGCAAAAAATAAGCAATTTAAATTATATTTATTTAAATTATACATTTCTATAAAGTCTCTATCATTTAAACTGTCCAAAAAATTAAGTACCAACATTTTGGCTGCTAAACTGACCCGACCCTCGAAACTGTCAGCCGGCCACGAACAGCTGTGGGGCTTGCTTATATGACTCGTCACCGTAAGGGTAGCGCTCGTATTTCTTAAGCTTACAGAAAGGCATAAGTCCATTTGAATAAAAAATTTAATAGGGATTTTATGTGTTCCTTAACAATCGATTTGACTCGGAAAAAGTTAAATAAAAACATAGGATTCCTTTAAAATTGCAATATACCGACTCACGAAATAGCGGTCATTTTATTTTTCATGTGTACCCTAGTTCGTGACACTACCGAATTAGGGATATTCGAGATACATTTTTGTAGCTCGTGCATTTATATAATAATTAAGATAATTTAAATGTAAATTGAATATCAAATAATGAATTTAATTAAGTTTCTTAGGAGCTAAATTCGTTATATGTTTTGTTCACTAGAATTCTTATAAAAAGAGTTTGAAGGTGACCTGAATTTACATTTTGGAGGTAAATTCGCACAGGTACTTCCAGCTTAATTTTGTTTGTTATTCGATTTATTTTAGGTATATTTGTATATTTTTACTATATATAGGGCAGTTAATAGTTAATTTACATAATTTTAAAATGGTCGAAAAAATTAAATGCTGGAATTTCCAAAAATCAATATCACGAACCAAGGGACAGTCTATTTTGTTATACATTTCCCCAAGTTCGTGATAGATATATCTATAGTGGTAGGCTAGTAGGTAAGGCACCTACCACTGGTATCGCAATATATCCATACTTCTTATCTTTCTTACTAATATTTTAAATGCGAAAGTTTGGATGTATGGATGTATGGATGTATAGATGGATGTTTGTTACTCAATCACGCCCGAACGGCTGAACGGATCTGGATGAAATTTGGCACAGAGATAGATTATAGTCTGGAATAGCACACAGGCACAGGCTTTTTATCCCGGAAAATTAAAGAGTTCCCGCGGGAACCAAAAAAAAATGTCTCTAACCGATTTTGATGAAATTTGGGATAGGCATAGTTTGTATCCAGGGGAAGGACATAGGCTACTTTTTATCCCGGAAAATTGAAGAAATCCCGCGGGAATCAGAAAGCCTTAATCCACACGGACGAAGTCGCGAGCATCATCTAGTTAATAATATTCTTTAATAAACCAAAGTTTCAAACAAGGTACTAGCTTTGTTTTAATTTTAAGTTTCAAGTAGGTAAGTACCTAATAAAAGCTGTCAGTCGGCTGAATCTCACTCTCACATCTTTTTTATTATAATAATTATTATAAATATCTTTATCCCGTTCTTAATTATAAAACCTTTTAAATAATTATGTTTTTATTAATAAATAATCGTAACTCGCTGTAAAAACTTTATCACGAAATAGGGGCCACGAATTCACGAACTTAGGAGCAGAGCAAAATTTTATCACGAAATAGGGTTCAAACAAGAGGTCCACAAATAAATTAATATAAAAAAAACTACGAAACAAAACTACATAATTCATACATTAAATTACTGGCAAAATACCAATATTCAAGACACAAAAGCTTTCAAACTGATATGTTTAGGAATATATTAAAAAAATCTTAGTCTTGGGAGTCTTAATATAACGAAAAAGGGTACAATTACCTTAAGCCAGGGGCATGAAAATTTATGGAGAGTAAAATCAAAATTTCTTCATTACGTTATTGACTTTATAGCGGTGATAGCCTAGTGGTTTGACACCTGATGTTCGCAGGTTTGATCTCCGGACACCTCTAACTTTTCGGAGGTTAAAAAAAATTAATACCACTTGCTTTAAAACGGTGAAGGAAAACACTAACAACGTGAGGAAACTTGCATGCCCGAGAGGTCTTCATAATGTTCTAGAAGGTGTGCGAAGCTGCCAATCTGCGCTTGGTGGTGCCAGCGTGGTGGACTTTGGCTATATCCTTCCCATTTAGCGAGGAGACTCGTGCTCAGTAGTGAGCCGGCAATAGGGTTCCAACTTTTTTTTGACAAAAAAAACGTATAAAATGGTTTGGATAGGAAAAAAATAAAGTATTTGGAAGAAAAAAAAGTATTTTTCAAATTTTATGTTTTTATTGCTTTAAAAACGTATTATTGTGTGCTTTTAGCCGGAAAATCGTTTCCAACATCCGTTTTAACTTATGTGCACCGTTAAATAGTTAAGTACCCATATTGAGTACGCATCACAGTAAAGGTTGAAAATGAAGTATTTTCACATAGGTACTTTATTTGTATGCAAAAGTATAAAGTAGGTATAATTACCAAAAATAAAGTAGGATACGTTATTATAAAGTATGGTTGGCAACCCTAGCCGGCAATGAGTTAGAAATGATGAATATAGTGGTAGGTACAGTCAGCGCACGAGCTCCGAGGAATCGGGGTCTGAAGAAACGACGGCTGTACGCCACCCCCGATCGTCGCTCCATATCCAGCTCGCTCCCAACACTAGTTTCGAGCTTGACGCGTGTAATTTTGCGATAGCAGTATTGTTTTGCACTTTAAACAACTCTTACTTTGACATTCCATAGGATTCCTCGGAGCTCGCACATATATCGTTGTTAGCTAAATTGTGCCTCCTGTAAGGCTGTGAGGAGGACAATAACATCCATACAATTATATGATGCGACAATAAGTATGTAGCACAGGAGATACCATCAGGCCATGGTTTCGCTCTGCTTGTGGATATGAAAAGCGTGACAACTCTTGTAAAATAGGTATCAACTTACATACTGTTCCGCTGTTGGGGTTGATTTTGTCGAAAATTATCATAGACTTTGATTTCTTATCATATCAAATCATCATTAACATCTCTATAATTTCATGCTCAAGTAGATCACTTCAGTAATCAGTTTCATCGGCAGTTTTTCATTTCTCAATATTTATAATTACTTAAGAACAATAAAAAAATCAAGCCGTCAATTATGACGTTTAGTTTAAACTGTGGGTCTAATTGAGGGTTAATTACTTACTTCAAATTTAATTTCTTCTCACAGATTTCTTTTTGTTATCCAAACGGATCATAAACTTACCTATGATTCGTGTCTTACATTCATTATTCTCGTCTTGCAACAGTATCTATGTAGATTTAATATTATGATGTAGTTTCTCATAGTTGTTTGATTCATTCAAAGTTAGCTGGTCAAAAGTCATCGTTGTTCATTTAACCTGACTTACTCATTTTTAGAACTTTAAAATAATGAAGCAGTCTTTTTAAACTTCCTCTTAAGCTATACTATAAGGCTCGTATTATCCTTAAGTTCATGTTGCTGGTATATAATTATTGCTGAATACCACCGAGTAATAGGTACAAACTAATCGCATTGGATTCACTGGGCCCATACCTGTGGCCCATACTGCCACTAAGCAGTATTACTCAAAATGACAGTTTGATGTCACGTACCTTGATGTTCCTAAAATAAGGACTATAATTCTAAAACACGAAAGTCAACATTAATGAAACAATATGGCTTTAAGCATTGCAAGTATGGCCCATGTAATGGTCACGCATTCACGCACCAAATACGATAGGTTATTCACCTGAACTGTAATTAGTTTAGGGCTTTATGCCAATAACCGTATTTTAATTATGCACATGCATTTTGAGGAATCATATTATACCTAATACTTTAATAGCTATTTATGCAACTGTATCGTAATGACTAATTACGTACAGTTGCATACAAGATTTTATCTACGACAAGGACGTCTTTATAATTTTTTACTTTGTAAATTAATAAAAAAGTCAAATCAATTGACTGGTTGGGAAAGTGCCAGAACCCAGAGCCGCTAAGCTATAGGTATCCTATTTATGAAGATAACCATATCGATACAGCTATGACTCATAACGATACAGCTCCCATACAACGAACTGTATCGTTATGAGAAGCAAACACGAAAGAGAGTTCAATTCGATATAGTTGTCAAATTCGAAATTGGAACATTTCGATGCTGGAGTAGATAAATAATATTATACTTGAATGCGAAACTTTGTTTGTTTGCTGGTTTATTGGGTCACGCCGCAATAGAGTAACGGATTGACGTGATTTTTTGCTACTTTTCATCCCGGAAAATTGAGGACTACCTCTGAGAATTAAAAAAAAATACACGCGGGTGAAGTCGCGCGCATCAGCTAGAAGTAAATAACCTACTTGCAACCTTCAAATATTTATAACCTAATCATGATCTGAGGATCAACCTTTATAACCTATTTAAAAATGTACCTAAATCATTATTCACAGGCATGCTTTTTATAATCTTAGCAAACAGGACTAATCATAAATAAATAAATAAATAAAAATAAATAATATTTTATTACCATTACCATTGAATTTTAACAAAATTACTTCGGGTTTACTTTCTGAAAGTAAAACATATTTTGGTAAAACAATGGGAAAAGTATGGACTGCCAATTGCAGTTCGTACCTATTTGGTAGGTATTTCACGATCACGAATCGCAATGTCGTGCTGGGTTAAAATTAAAACAAATTATTTATCAGAAAGTCGAGTGGAGAAATCGACGGAAGCGACCGCCTTCTCCAGCCAAACGTCAAGGAAATTCTTTTTCAAAGTTAATTCAATGCACAGCCACAGAGGGCATGTTTTACCATGCTTTTACTGTTAAATTAAAACTAGATACAAAGTAGAGATTTTGTAACAGATTCAATTTTAACGGATGGATTATAGTATGCATAGGTAGGTATTTGTATGATTGTTTTTATTAACTTTATTGGTAAGTAGTTACTTAAGCAGCAACATTTTTAAGCAGTTTTTAGTTTTACAGAAAAGGATTCTCCTTGTGGTTTGATCCAAGTTCCAGAGACTTTGAACGTCAACGCTTATTTAAAATTCCATGCGACATCGACGCCATTGAAGTCACATATTATTGTTTGTGCACCGGAAGTCTATTTCACAACATGGAATACTATAGGGTCGTCATTATACGCTTGGCGGCATGCAGGTGGCAACTGTGCAGTGAAATATTACTGCAGTTTGTTGTAGGTACATCGGCTAGGAGATGTTCAGTCGGTTTTAAATTTCAATTAAATCGTTGATTTACCAGTTCATACTACCTGCTGACTCACACATACTTTCCAAAACGTCCTTCCAATGTCCTCTAACCGAACCTGATTGAGGTAAAGTCCCACTCTTATAAAAAATCTCTTCCGCTTAGAGTCCATTTTAAATAGGTACAAATGATTATTATCTGCGATTAATTATACGCACAACCGTCCTAAGATCCAACTCGACGATGACCTCGTCTGCATGGATTGATGTTTTTTGATTACTACAGGAACTCTCTAATTTTCCGAGATAAAAACGTAGAGCCTATGTGTAAATCCGGCATTATTATTTCAAAATGACCAGTTTAATGTAACGAACCTTGATTTCCCTAAAATAAGGATTATAAATCTAAAACACGAACGTCAACAAGATTATTACAGTAGGGCTAATTGGTATCCCTATAAGTTTTTCGCGATATTTTTAAAAGATACGAGAAACCCGGTATACCTACTTACGCGGACTTTCGTAGTTGCAGGGTTCGACCACAAAATTGATTTTGGTTCAACCAAAGGTCTTAATACTTAGTATTAGGCACTTTTTCAATCCTAAGGGTTCTTGAATAAAGATTTCGTCGTTTTTGTCCTTGATGATCGATGACGAATTCCCTGATAATCCCGAGACCAACCCTGATAAAGTGCCGGACATCTAACCTGTCTTAAACAGCCATAATATGACTGCTTACCTACCTTGTAAGTTCTGATTAGTGTTAATGTTCTATTTGGGTAATAACATTAGTGAAGTAAGTAGTTATAATCTAATAAACTCATCACATTTCCATTACCATTTCGAGGGTACGCATGTCTGTTACATGATACCTACATGGTTTACTATAATCTTATATACTATAATAATAATAATTACTTAGATAAATAGCGATCTCTTCCAGGCAACCTTAGGGCAAAGGACACATTATAAAGAGAGTTAAGGCAAAGCTTTTCATCCTGCAAAAAAGATTCCTAATTTCCAAATTCCTATTCGATAAACCTATTAAAAGTTAGTGGTTTATCAAATCAATCATCAATGCTACAAAAGATTTTAAAATAGCGCACAAAATTGCACGTCTACTTTCACTTTTACAGACTTTCTTTGAATAAGTTCAAAGAATCTGTCTGTGATCAACAGATGATTCATTGATTGATTCTGGTTTTTAGCGGATTCATAAATATTTCTGAGTAAAATAATTTCAAGGTTTTGTCAATAATTTCATTTATACCTATATGTTTTATATTAGTTTGCATATTATATATACCGGTTGGAAGTATAAAAATATACCACTGAGTAGAAGTTCTCTGTATCTCTAATATTTACCTGAATTTACCTATCCAATATCCATAGACTGTCGCGGTAGTCAGTTAGGTATATCGGTTTCGTAGCCTAACCAAATCATCAGTAATTAGAACACCTGCCTAATAGAAAAAAATCAAATTCCAAGCCACAGAATGTATTAATTACGACTTATAACTTTTTCAATGTTGATTCGCTAATATTGCCGGCGACCGTAGACGGGTGTGTCTGAGAGTCGGATTAATGACCTCTAATGCTGCCGAATCGAAGGTCATGACACGAAAGGCATTAGGTATGATGTCATATGCCCAAAGGCGGCGCACGGGCAGCCCACGCATGCGCCCTTGCACTTCACAGATATGGCTTCCTGTCTTTTCACGTCTGTCATTCATACCATCACGTACCATTGGCACCGGTCACTATAGAGACCACACGTAGATTTGTGACTAACCTTTATATTAATTGAAATAAGGCGTATAATTGACAAATTATTTATTATTATGAAATATTATAAGAAGCTTATATATAAATACTTACCGTTGATTCAGTATGATGTAATTTATGTAACTGTAGCTGGGGCCATACTGCCAACGCTTAAATTAAATATTGTTTCATTATTGTTGACTTTCGTGTTTTAGGATTATAATCCTTATTTTAGGAACGTCAAAGGACGTGACATCAAACAGTCATTTTGAGTAATATTGATTGAGTATGGCCCTTGTGGGTATCTGTTTAACTTCACATTTACAAATGACAAATACCAGGTTTATAACGATATATGTTTATAAACATGCAACAATAAAATCTGGCTTGAAAAACCAACGGCACTCTTTGGACTGTTAGTCTTTAACGTCGAAACTAGACTTATCGGTCTAAATTAGACCTAGGATTTGTATTCACTTAAAGCGTGGGTACTTAACTGTAATCTAATCTTATCTATATATATAAAAATTAAACCCGTTTTCCTTGGTCACGGCATCACGCGTGAATGGCTGGACCGATTTCACTAATTCTTTTTTTGTTGTATTTGTTATTATATATATATACATTATTTTCTATAACAAAGTTCCACAACCTATTTTGGACTTGCCAATAAATAAATTTAAGAAATCCATTAAAAGTATGCTCCTGAAAAAAGCTTATTATACTGTTGAAGATTATGTAAATGATAGAGGAGCATGGATTTGATCGCTCCAGCAATGCTGGGGACAGCGGTTACTTATTATAAATTAGTGTTTGAATATTAGTATTCAATTCGATGCTTTGATACGGGTAGACTGGGTATGTCACGCTCTCTTTAAACATTTCTGTGGTGGTGTCGTGTGGTGCGGGTTGTTACGTTCCCTCAAATATGGTCGAGCGAAGCAATGGCTGGATCATACGTCATGCTCGTGAACGGGTGCCACCGGCGGGAATGGGGCTACTTTCTGTCTGCCCGTCTTTGACATGAATTGAATAAACAAATTTAAGAAATCCATTAAAAGTATGCTCCTGAAAAAAGCTTATTATACTGTTGAAGATTATGTAAATGATAGAGGAGCATGGATTTGATCGCTCCAGCAATGCTGGGGACAGCGGTTACTTGTGTACACATTGATATAGTAATTGTAAATGAATTATTTAAAAAGAGCAACCACCGAGTTTCTTGCTGGTTCTTCTCGGTAGGAATGGCATTCCGAACCAGTGGTAGATTCACTTGACGATTCAAAAGTACTTGTAAAAGTTTATTTGAATAAAAAAATATTTGATTTTGATTTTTGATTTTGATTATTAGGAGAAGGTTCTTACGGAAAAAAATATTAAGAAAATCTCTCAGAAATATTGAAAAATATACATTTAATTTTGCATACTAAGGCGGTACGAAGTTCGCCGGGTCAGCTAGTACTTAAAATAATTAATCAAAATAATTTATCGCAATGAAAACCAAAAGCATAAAACTTCGGTTGAAAAACGAGCAATTCGGTGCCAGATCGTAAATAATAAGATCAGACGGCTGATTTTATTTCCGTACTGCCTGTTTCTTTGCCTTATTGCGAAATATTTATTCATTGCCACTTTCGCAACTATTCCTTATTAACAATTGAATTGCAAAATGCTTTTTGCGTGAACACTTTGGCGAGACCCCGGTCTGATTTGATGATGTAAACAGCGGGGGCGATCCGTATCGCGAATAGGCGGACGTGCGAAACGGACGTCGAACTGGGTTCCGTCTGTTTCGAAAATCAGACTAAAAATAAAATTAATTCGAAACAAAGATAAAGGCAGAGTAATTATATTTTATGCTTCAAACTAAACCGTGGAGACAATGGACGGAAAATCCCGCTCTGCTTCAACAGTTCCATAAAATCTACACAAAGTTACAATGTAGGGTAGGTATGTAAATTATCTGAACGGACCAAAAACCACAACCAAAGACCTTTACTCGGTACGGTTTGGCTATGTAGTATTGAATAACAATAATATTTAAATTGTTTGACACTCTATAATTACTTACCTACTTTATAAAATTATGTAAGTGATAATAATTATAGCTTGGACCAATATTTAATTTTATTTCTTTAACCCAGACACATTTTGAATATAAATTAAAAAAAATTATTTTGTAAAATTATTGTAGAGGCTATAATGGCGTGATGAATTGGACCAATTCCATCGAAGCTCAAAATAGGGAGGTGTGGAAAAATTGGAGGGAGGCCTGTGCCCTACAGCGGGACATTTAGATTAGATAAAATTATTCTAAATAATTTTAAATAATTGATTAATGTTATATAATTTTTGCACACTGTCTCTGACAGTAGATTTGTGTAAGGAAAGATTTTATAACTTTAAGTTATTACCCACAATTTTTGCAAAATAAATTATTTATGATTTATGTCATAGCACAGTCATAGTGCGCATGTCACCCTATAGAAGCTAAACTTTACATAAAAATTACTTCATCGATTAGACGAATAGTTTTGTTAGTTATAGTGTTTCTTTATTCACTTTTAAGATATAAAATTACGTTTTTATCTTTTCAGGGAGAACCTAGCAAAAACATAACATTCACAAGCACGGAAGAATCACAAAAGCAACCCAGGCCCTTTCCTGACATTCGATTAGTGGATGGACCGACGATATTAGCGGGAAGAGTTCAAATCTTGCATAGAGGACAATGGAGATCTGTGTGTACCAATTCAAGAAAGTAAGTTAAACATTAAAATCTCTTATTTTGTTGTTGAATAGTCATCTGTCCAAAAACAGGCTAAAATAAATTAAAAAAGTTAAACCCTGAGTATTTTTAGAAAACAAATAAAATTTCAACTTAGAAAACGTGTTATTTTCCAGTTGGACCATCAACGACATGGAAATAGCGTGCAGGCAATTAGGGTTCATGGGTGGAACGTTTTACAACTGGATGGATCGGCAGCCAGACCGGCGTGCACGGCTTTTACTCGAGGAACCCAACTGTAAAGGCACAGAGTACGACCTCTTTCAATGCGACTGGAATTCAAGACAACTAGGATCAGGCGTCTGCGACTTTCATCCCGACCTCGGCATCCAATGTTTGCCACATCATGATGATAATGAGCTGGGACATTCAGGGATCCACTGGAGAGGCATACGATTTGAGAATGCAGTTTTTGAAAGAATACTTACAGCCGAAAACACACTATTCGTTCCAACGTCTATGTCCAGACTAGTGCACGTCGTTATAAGAAATGCGGGAATGGGGAGAGATAATAACGCAACAAGTGCCTTAGATGTAATAGGTGTTCCACCGATAATGGAGGACATAGAAATATCAAACTCCGCATTCAATGCTATCAACGTTACTGCACCAAACGCACCAATAGTAATTAATAACTGCACAATACAAAACAATAGAGGATACGGCGTTTATGTAAATTCAACTTATGGCATGACTAGGATTGAAAATTGCCTGATTCACGACAATGGCGGTGACGGGGTCAAATACGTGGTACACGAAATGAATTTAGACGAGAAGTTTGATCGAAGCGAAATATATGATTTATGCACACTCGCATCTACACCTAGCCAAACGTTTCCTATTCATATGTCTATCGAGCAGTCAAGATATTCAAACATGGAAAGAGATTGCAATCAAAAGTTTTATACGCGACCAGATCACGTCCTCACGCTAAGTTTTTTAAAGATAATGACAAATAAAAATGATACTGGTCAAATTTTTGTTTACGATGGACTTACAATTAATGATAAACTCTTGCTTACGTTCAGCATTAGAAACAACACACGGCCACAAAGTGTTACATCAACGAGAAGTAGAATGCACGTAAGATTTCATGCCAACACTAGAACCGATATCACTGGCTTCTTAAGGCTAACTTCTGGAATTAGTAAAACGTACGATTTAAATGTAACAGACACAATAATTTCAGATAATAATGGTAGAGGTGTTGTAATAGAAAATCTTCGATCCCAAGTACATATTCATCGTACATCTATATCAAATAATAATCATGTGGCTGGCTTACAAGTAGTTAGCGGCGCGGGAGATGTTAACGTTACTGAAAGTAGAATATCGTTCAATCAAGGTGATGGCATCAATATAACTGTGACGGGTGGGAATCGAAATATATCACGAAGTATAATAAGCTCAAATCAAGGATATGGTATCGCTGTTTGGATAAACAATACTCAAGAAACGGAATACGTGCCATTAAATCAAACAACAATTGTTGAATACTCTGAAATATTTAAGAACCTAGATGTGGGAATTTTACACGGAAACTTTTGTGGAGACAGTTGGGTTAATATTACAGGGAATTGGTTTAATGCAAGTACAGAAAGCACAGTAGACATCTCTACGTGCTGGAGATTTAATGATCCCATAAAACTGCTCAATTTACAGATAGGACATAATAGATTCTATCAAAACCAACGAGTGCCGATTAGAATTCAACCGGCTCTTAATGTTATTGGAAGAATCGAGCATAATTATTTTGAACAGGGTGACTATGGTGCTATCGTAATATTAAATAGGATAAAAGGGATATATCTTGAAGAATTTGAAATATTGCCCGCTAGATTTCTAATACAGCATAATTACTTTTATGGCAATAAAGGACCTTTTGTGGTGAATCTTGGTTTATCACCTTACAGTGATCTCCAATATATTTTGTTTTCTAGAAACTTCTTACGAGATAATAAAGTAAAAGAACCATTTGAACCTTTAGAAGGCTTGTCATCTAGACTTATTCCGAGAAGCAGAGTTGCAGCAGTTATAGTTTTAGCTTCCAGTAATATTGATGTTTACAGAAATATCATAAATAATCCAGAATCCCAATATGAAATAGGATCACATGTAGAGGACCAAAGTAAAATTCTCAATTGCACTTACAACTGGCTCGGATTTGCCGAAGAAGAAAAAGTTTATAAAAGATTATTCCATAGAAAAGATAGATATAATTTAGCTAAAATAACTTTTATGCCTTACTTACTTCATAACAGCAACCCTGGAGCAACACAAATAAATTACAATTCACTCTACGTCCCTCAGTTTAACGTACCTGGATCCTCTATAGTCGGTGGTGAAGTGGAAGGAATAGAAATAATTAGACCAGGAGAATATGATGTCGATAAGGATATAAATATTCGTCCCGGTGGTAGGTTAATTTTACAATCAGGAGTCACATTGAAGTTTCCGCCTTCAATTGGTATTATGGTTGCTGGTAAAATAGAAGCAAGAGGAAAGCGACCCAATGATATTGCGTTCACTTTGAAAGAAGAAGTTGTTATGACAAATGATAGTATATACGAGATTGATCCGGAAATAGAACCTACCACTCCAGGATATCAGGAACCGATTGTGCCAATAAGACTTTTGGGTGGCAGAACTCCTCACGAAGGAAGGTTGCAAGTTCGAATTGATGGTAAATGGGGAACAGTATGTAATTACGGTTGGAATATAGTGAATGCAGCGTTAGTATGCAATCAAGTCGGTTTAGCTTTAAATCCAGATGATTGGTTTCTAGAGCCTAGTGAAATACCAAGTGCTGGTATGACTGAAGATATAGTATTATCTAATGTGGATTGCACGGAATTTGATAACGATATCATAAAATGCAGAGCTGAAA
Source organism: Erebia aethiops (assembly GCA_923060345.2). Taxonomy (NCBI): domain Eukaryota; kingdom Metazoa; phylum Arthropoda; class Insecta; order Lepidoptera; family Nymphalidae; genus Erebia; species Erebia aethiops. The sequence goes on along the minus strand of OV281093.1, from coordinate 3,803,414 downwards.
TGATTGACAGTTTTGAAAATTCTTGCACACATGATAATGATGTTGGAGTGAGATGCTACGAAACAAGTTGGGCAGGTGTCAGATTTAGCGTTATCGCTGAAAGAGCAGACTTACAATACGTAAGTATTGAAAAAGCAGGTCTTCTGGATTATTCATCTAACACATTTAAGCCTGCTCTACAATTCGATTTTGCGCGACACAGTTTGGAAAGTGTTAAAGTGGTGAACAATTACCATGACGGACTAGGAATTCTATACTCTGATTTATATGGGGTTGATGCGATTAATACAGTGCGCAATTCTGAATTTAGTAACAACAGAGGGAGCGGAATGAGTTTCAAACAGTTAGGGCTAAAAGTTTATAGCTCTTATATTGAGAATAATAAGTTAGCTGGCATATCTCACAATCCACATATAACAGGACCTCAGCAAAGAGAACTAGCGGGTTGGTTTAATTTGGATCCTGGGTTTAACTTAGATGAATCTAATTATCGTCCGATAATAATACCCGAATATGAAACGCATATATCTTTAGCGAATGGAGAAACAAGGCACTTAGTTTTTTCTAAACACAATGGTGAAAATATTATGAAAACTTATAATATTAAATGCAACCCAGGTTTTGTACTTGGACTCCAACTTTTAAATCCAATACACAACTTCTCTACTGAAAGTATATGTATTTACGATTCGCAAAATATAAACGAAGCAAGTACTGTATGGTGCCTGGATCGTGATTTATCGACATTTCCTACAACAAGTATTACTTTTGGAGTTGTATTAAAATACGAAAGTGGTCTTAGAGCTTTAGGTAATGTAGTCCTAGTTGTAACCGCAATAGAAGCGCCAATACAAAACATTAGAAATAGAATTATCAGTGGCCCCATTCCGACCCTTCAAGTTGTTAATACAAAAATAAAAGGTAATACAAAAGGTATTAAAGCCTCATATTATAATCGCTTTTTAAATGAAATGGGTGATCATTTTTTACGAAAAGCTAATGAGAGTATGAAAATAATTAATTGTGAGATAGCACATAATACGGAAGAAGCAATTTATATCAATACACCTTTCTGGGATATTCATGAAAGTAACATAACAGAGATAACTTTAATGATTAATAGCAGCCTAATCACAGACAATGGAAGAGGTATACAGCATTTCGCCCGAGATTTAAGAAGCTCTAATAACCTATATCATTATGTAATGCAGGATAACACTTTTGAAAGGAACAAATACGGAGGTTTCGATATAAGTTTGCCCTACGTTTGGCAATATAATGAGAACTTCACCCATTCAGTGTATTTATATAACAACACTTGGCGTAGCAATAATAAATTTGGGTTTGTTATAGATGGACATTTTGCTTTTGTTAACATAACAAAAAACATTTTTACTGATAATAGCTGTAAGATAGGTCTTATTTCTATACGAGGAATGGAAAAGAAAATGAAGATAGATGGAAATTTGATAGAAAACAATAATGGTCAGTATATGGTGCAGTTCTTTATGGACAGTCAAAGTGAAATAATGGGATTTGTCTACGCGGTTTTCGTATATAATCAAGTCAAAAACAATAGGCATGTAACACTGGTAAATCGTGGTGCTTTGACAAGAAGTGTTGAACCTACGTATGTGATAGGGTTTAAAGGTATCCAAAAAGTAAAAGTGAGCAGAAATCTTTTCGGAAATAATGCTTTACAATATACCCTAGTAGCTGGAATTAAAACTGCTAAAATTAATAACCTTCTTGATGTCGTTGAAAATTGGTGGGGTAGTGCTAATGAGAAAGAAATAAGGAATCAAATATTTGACTTTGATGATTGGAACAATCACGCAGTTGCTACATATCTGCCGTATTTACTAGAGGATAGCTTTGATTCCAGCATATCTGCAACATTTAGTCCTGAAAATACAATTAATTTAGATGAACTTGGTGGAAGATTAACCTCGGACGTTACTTTGGATGCGCGTATTACGCCTTATATAATTAAAGCTGATATCACTGTAATGCCAGACGTTACACTTACCATTAGTCCTGGAGTTGTGATGGAGTTTGCTCCAAATGTTGGTATACTTGTAATGGGCACTCTTCGCGCTATTGGTCATAGCCAGTTACCAATTTTCATGAGACCAAAGTCATTACTTTCTACTGTAGAGCCCAGTGAAATTGAGAAAAGGGACACTAGTTTGTATTCATCAAGTCACCATAAACATAGAAGGCAGTTAGAAACATTAGTCATTCAAGATTCGATCAGGCTATGCACAGGCAGAAATTGTTCCATCGGTGATGCTAATTTAGCGAGAAAAAATGAAGGTTTCTTAGAATATTATAACAGGACAACATTACAGTGGGTACCTATGTGTGATAGTCGATTCACAGAAAGAAATGCGCAAGTAGTATGCCGAGAATTAGGCTTTGATCCGATAAACGTATTTTTCGCACACGACAGGCGAGTAGAATATCACAGTAATTCACTGTCTCGTATTTGGTCATGGCCCGAACCGTTACAATGCGTTGGTACAGAATATCGTTATGAAGACTGCCCAATCCGACTGAATGGTCAACTCTACGGACATCGACATGAATGCAAATGGGATTCTGATTTTGTATTCATCCATTGTGGTTCTAGAAATTTAGACGAAAATCTTGATTACTGGGGTGGAATAAGATTCACTAATCCAGAATTTGAATATTCTCTCTACGAGCACCGAATTCATGATCATCATACACATGAAACTTTAAAAAAAGTTGAAAGTCAATTGAGGCATGTGCAAATTGTTGGAGCGGGTATATTGCACAATGAAAAATCACCTGCAATTCAAAGTGTTATAAAAAATCCAATAATTGAAAATGTAAATATAAGTAAATGTGCGCACCATGGTATTAATCTGATATCACCTACGGATACAATAAGCGTATCATTCAGTTCGATAAGTGATATATTAGGGGAAGGCGTCAGCGCTATATCATTAAACGGCGAAGGAAGAGACTCCGAACATTCGAGCTTTACCCCTATAAGGAACCTGAATCTTCCTTATCATCTGTTTTCTCTAATTGACATATGTGATAGTTCAAAAGTTATAACTGTTGAAGAGAGAGTACTAATTTATTACAAATACGATAACAACCCAGTAAATTGTGTGAAAATCTTCAAAAGTATGTACAGAGTAAAACCTTTTGGGTTCAGACTGTTACAGTTTAATCTATTCAATCATACTTTTAACTATGGAAAACGAGATTCAATAACTCTATACGACGGAGACATCTACAATATAACAGCACCCCAAATTGGATACTTAGAAAATGGATCACCAGATGAAAACCAGTTGTTTAAAACTGAAAGCGCAAGTATAAGCATCAAACTGTTTGCGAATGGTGCTTCAGCAGTGCACGGATTTATTGCTGAAATAGTCACACTACCGATTTCTGCTATTGGTATTAGTAAGTATCACTAACATATATTTTACTTACAAATCTAATTTAAGAGGCAAGAATTTTTATTTAACTATCTTAACCATTTCAGGTCGTGACGTTCAACATAATATAACAAACACTGAGTTTATTAACAATCGGGAAGGCGCTATCACATATCAATCTGTAGGCGAAGTTAATCCATTAGTGGCCATCTCTAGGAATGATATTACTCATAACTGCCTCAAGCATTACGGTAACTTCACTACATGCCAAGCTGCTGTACTAGTTGATGTTCAAAACATGCAGACTCTAGTGTTTAGAGTACGTATATTATTAAAATTAACTTTGCTATTATTAATATATATATAGCTGCTCGTGCTGACTGACTCATTGATCACCTCTCCTGTAAAATTTTGTATGAACATTTTTTTTTTCACTCATCGTTTCGTATAGAAGACAAAAAATCATTAAGAGGAAAAATACAGAGAGAGCTGATGATTGAGGATTTCGAAGACGGATGAAGAGCACCAGCCAGGGTATTGAAGATAGGTGGGGGGTGCTCGACCAAATGTCACTCGAAACGTCATCCAATTGACAGTTAGCTGAAAAAAATTTCAAAATGGCGGATTTAAGATGGCCGCCATACAAATTTCGTCGGTGTCTATCTCGGAGAGTATCAGAGATGGAAGAGTGGTTTCTTGGCAAAAGATGCTCAGGACATGAGGGTCTACTTGATGAACAGGAAAAAAATTCAAGATGGCGGAATTTATTTTTCCATAGAAAATGTATGGCGAATGTTGACTGGGATTTGGAAATTATGCAAGACCTTTTCAAAGTTTTTATCTTCGTACTGTCATTCTGACAAATGATTCGGAAAGAAAATATGGAGATCGAGGGTTTGCAAGATGGGTGAAGAGCTACTAGCTAGCTAGAGAGCAGGGTATTAAAGATAGGAAAAGAAAATGAGCTGAAAAAAAAACTCTTAAATAGCGGATACAAGATGGTGGTTATACAAATTTCATAGGTGTCTATCTCGGAAAGTATAAAAAAATTTAAATAAAGCTGAACGATAGCAACTGACAAGTATTCATTAATTAATATAAGTAACTAGATGATTCCCGCGACTCCGTCCGCGTGGATTAAGATTGTTTGATTCCCACGGGAACTCTTTAATTTTCCGGGATAAAAAGTAGCCTATATCCTTCCCCGGGATACAACCAAATTGTACCAAATTTCATCAAAATCGGTTGAGCAGATGGGCCGTGAAAGCGTAGCAGACAGACAGACAGACAAACGGATAGACAGACAGACACACTTTCGCATATTTTATAATATTAGTATGGATATGATTCAGTAGGGGTCTTCTCCGGTTGGTCCATGAGGGCCAATCGGGGGTACGGGCTTCGAGGGCTGGCCTCATTACCCGGGCGGGGCGCGGGGTAACATTGTACCCCGGTGGTTGTCTTTAAGCCGTGAGTCGGCTAGGACCTGCCTTGAAGGCTACGGGCCCCTAGGCCTGGTGTCATCTCCGGTGTTGGGTCCGCACTGCGGGTGACGTCGTCGCCGCCGCGTGCAGGACCCGTGTCATGTCCAGGTGTCTCGGCGCTGCGGGCAGTGGGGTCGCTCTCGTGCGCCGAGATGGTGTCAGAGCCGGTGGACTCCACGCTGCGGGCGATATGGTCGCCGTCGCGCGTGGAGTCGGTGTCAAGTCCGGTGTGTGTCGCGTCGTCGTCGTCGCTACGATCGTCTTCATGCCGCGTGGGCGAAGGCGATCGTAGGAGCTCACGAGGTAGTGGACGCCCGGTCGGAGGTCGGGTGGTCGGCGGTGCTATCCCGTGGAGGTGTTCGTACGGCCCGTTGTCCGCGCGCGCAAACATGCGCCGCGCGAGCGTATGGACGTACTCCTCCACGGATATGATTGAACTAGAATTTAGTATCTTCATCGAACACTCACTAGATGGCGTTAGAAGTCAAAGGCCATGAAATAGTTAAATTATAAAAAAGGTTCTATAGAATAAAATAATAAAATTACAAACGTCCACTAAAATGATATAAATTTATATACCTAAAATATGCCTACAATGCTAAGTGGGCTTGCACAATACAGCGACAATTTAAGATAATAATTTCAGAGAGTAAAAAGTGTCAGGGTGATTTCGTTTTTTTTTATTCCACTACAAGTTAGCCCTTGACTGTGATCTCACCTGATGGTAAGTGACGATGCAGTCTAAGATGGTAGCGGGCTAACCTGTCAGGGGTACGGCAGTTATATTAAATCCATACCCCTAATTGGTTTCTACACGGCATCGTACCGGAACGCTAAATCGCTTGGCGGTACGTCTTTACCGGTAGGGTGGTAAGTAGCCACGGCCGAAGCCTTCCACCAGGCCAGACCAGAGAAAATTCAGAAATTATAAATTTTCGAATTAACCCTGCCGGGATCGAACCCGGGACCTCCCACATAAGACAAAAATTTATTCAGAGGAAAAATACGGAGAGAACTGATGATTGAGGATTTCAAAGACGGATGAAGAGCATAGCCAGGGTATTGAAGATAGGTGGGGGGTGCTCGAACAAATGTCACTCGAAACTTCATCCAATTGACAGTGAGCTGAAAAAATTATCAAAATGGCAGATTTAAGATGGCCGCCATACAAATTTCTCCGGTGTCTATCTCGGAGAGTATAAAAAACGGAAGAGTGGTTTCTTGGCAAAAGATGATCAGGACATGAAGGTCTACTTGATGAACAGGAAAAAAATTCGAGATGGCGGAACTTATTTTTCCATAGAAAATGTATGGCGAATATTGAAGAGGCTACAAGTGTAGAACTATGCAAGACTTTGATGCGGTTCCTTTTCAAAATTTGTTTTTAAAGAAGAAATCTCCATAATTTTTCGGAGAAAAAAATATATGGAGAGCGATGATGATCGAGGTTTTGAAAGATGGGTGAGGAGCACGGCCAGGGTATTAAAGATAAGTGGGGGCTCCTCAAACCTAAAGTGTTTACTGTCTACGTGTTCTGAAATAAACAACACACTGCTATGCTAGCGAGCACAGTGGAAGCGCCAACGTGCCAAGCGTCCGACAGACGTAAAAAAAAATCTCATAAGAAAACATATAACAGAGACCCCCCTAAGAATCTAAAAGGGCCTTTAAATGTTAAGAAACTTTCCTGACATGCATAAGTTGAGTTGAGCAGGAGTGTAAGAGACCGTTGAAGTTAAAACACAAAAACTCCCTTAGTTGATTAATTAAAAAAAAAAAAAAAGGCAGTAAACACTTGGATAGAAGGAGAGCAAGTAAGTAGACAGTGAGCCACGCGGTCTACTACGCGGTCCGCTTCAGCGGGCCGCGCATCCACGCGCCATACTAGTATTTTATATTAGTACTAAACTAATAGTTTAATCTGATTCCTCTAAGGATTTTAATGAATATATCTCTTGTTTCAGAACAATCTAATTCGCGATAATGTTGGCGGTGTACTTGTAAGAGCTCAATCACAAAGCGCTGCAACTTCTCTTCGTGGTTGGATTCACAATAATCTATTTTTGTCTAATCATGATCTTCCATGTCTCCAAGTTGAAGGTAAGGTTGAGCTTGAGAACCTTTATCCACCTTTTATGATTTATTTGTGTCGGCTAATAATCTCTTGTTCATCATATTCAGGACGTAGATCATCACCGTATCAAGAAGTTACAATCTACCGCAATTATTTCACTCGCAACCGATCAAATTATACAGACGTCATAGTTCTACGCCAAGTGGTCTCAAATTTCACACACAACTATGTACACCGAAATACTGGCCTCAGGATTTTGGAAGTGTCTGGTTTCCATAAAGTGCGCTTACCGATCTACCAAACAACCTCGCATAACGGATTTTACAGGTATGTTAAATATTTAGCTGCTATAAATGGATTCAAATTTCTAATGCCAATTCATTTTTCTCTTTTCGACAACAGACTGATATACTCGCGCTTAAATCCCCAGTCATCATTAACCAGCCGGGTCTTTAATTGGATCTATTCTAGCATTTATTTATTTATTTATTTAAATCTTTATTGCACACAAGTAAAAGGACATGAAAAAGACAATAAAATTACAACTAGGACAGCACACTATTCTAGCATTGTTTCCATTGACGAAAAATGTTAGTAAGTTTTTTAAATTTTTCAGAAACTATGCTTTAGACCGCGATGGACGCGCAACAGTGGTTGCTGGCACAGCTGGACAGCATTATGTTGATAACATCTTCTTCAACCCCGACAACGATTATGAAATGATTACAGTCAACAGATCCATGTAAGTTTTCTAAAGTTTTATGGGTGTAGAAAATATTATTATCATTAATATTAATATTGTTTTTAAGTTATTTTTTACCAAAATTTACATCGATATTAACAGGAATTATATTTATGTTCATTAGCTGGAGGAAGCTTTGCATGATCTTTTAATATCCATTCAATATCCGACAGTTATCGTAGTACTTTTAACTTAAATCCAGATATTTATGAATGAGTTGAGACATATTTGAGTAATTATAGTTGCAGTTAGTTGCTTTCAGATATTTTACTACTACTGTAATTATACAACTGAATATGAAAATGAAATTTATTTAACGTGCATGTTTTTGTTGCATGGCTGGGCGGATCATAGCTTTTTCGATTTTAACCCAAATTATATGAGGTAAGTTCGGCTGTAATTATTGTATTAACTTATAAGTTTTTTTTAGCAACCATAATATCGAATTAATTATTTCCGATATTGGTAGCGGAATTCCGACTTCCCGGATTTTAAGCGAAGCTAGCTTTATAGGCTTGGATTTTAAACTATAGCAATTGATATTAATTAGCTAATGCATAATATATTTTATACAGTTATACTGTATAAAATATATAAATCTCTCGTTTTTTGTTCTGCAGAGTAAAGACAAGAAATAAAAGAATAGCTAATGAATACTAAACTTCTAAAGATCTATGTTGAATTGATAAATAAGTTATAACTTTTTTTAGCGCTCTTGACCTATGGCGTACGTGCATAGATGCCAAACACAACTATTGGAGTTACAACGAAAGCTCAGCAGTTGGGGGTCGCATCAGAGACCAGTTTGACAACCCGTTGCTACTTAAAGTGGATTATAGGTATGTAAATGTAATCTTCTTCTTTCGCTTCAACCATGCCTACTTATTAATCTTGATTACGGATAATTTTCATGCAAGGGGAGGTTATACTTTGTTCTGGTAACAAGGTTATAGAGCCATTTACATCCCTTCCCACGTTATTTCTAATGTTCCTTAGTCCTAATCAGTGTTTTTATTCTATGCCCAAGTACGTGTAGTGTCCCATAAAAGCCGCTAATGCATATTTTAGATCTTTCTAACTTTGTAGACTGATCTTAATGGTAAAACTTGCTTCCTTTGTATCTAAGAAATTTCTGTGCAGAAAACATGACATTAAAAGAAGTAACTTGTTCAGAGTTAGTGTATTTCCATGCTTGTTCACAGTGAATTCTACTTGAACAATTTGACGGTGTTGGGCGGAGGGAAATGTCCACCAGGTTGGGACCCGGTAGCTGGTACATGTTATATGTACGTGGGTGCTCCTATGACATATGAGGAGGCGAGGCAATTCTGCTTGGTGAGCATTTATTTTTAAACCTTTCTGATAATGTTCATGGGCGGCGGTAATCACTTACTATCGGGTGACTCGCCTGCTCGTTTGCTCGCTATATATAAAATATATATATATATATATATATATATATATATATATATATATATATATATATATATGTACCTAACTGATACGTAACTTTTCTATTGATACCTATCGTAGTAGATTACTCAGGAGAGAGCTGCAAGCGGATTCGATTTAATTACTATAGCAGATTCCAATCCTATGCTAGAGACTGGAGAAGACGTTAATACAATTTTTGTCATCGAATAATGCGAAATTACTGGTTCTCATTTAAAATTTCTTTTACAGTCTGACAATTCATCAATGCCATACGTAACTGGAAACTACGATGTGCTCTACGAATTCATACAACGCCAAAACCAGTGGTTCCAATATGGAGACAGGGTGTGGGTAAACCATATCGACTATGTCACTCAGTGCACGTCTTTCGCCTTCTCTAACGTAGAGATTACGGATTGCAATCAGAAGAATACTTTTATTTGCGAAATCGGTAAGCGTATTACTTCCATTTGATAATTTTGCAATCTGTAGGTACCTAAGTATTTGCCCTAGCTTGATCCTGAAAGTTAATTAGAAACTAACAATAAAAGACGTATTTTTCTTCTAGATCCCAAAATAACCATCGATCCGATGTCGTGGCGTGGAGATACATTGGCTGTAGCGTTCGTTGGAGTACTCATAGCAGCCGTTGTTTTAGTTGGAGCTGCACTAATTTGCTGGTATTCCAAATCTAAGCACAGGTAATGTTGTGTGACGTGCACTGAGATTCAAACCTTAATTCAAAGTTTATTTATTCAAAATACAAATTACACCTTCTGAACGTCACATTTACAAAGTTATACTTTGTAAATGACAATTAACTACGGTAGGTATCTAAAAACTAAAGCTACGAGAATTCCAATTACGCCCTGATCTGAGAAGAGCCCACAACAAACTCAGCCGGGTTTTTTTTAGTATCACCATCACAAATATCGTAAATTAATTAGATATCTATTATTATAACAATTACATAATTGTTCTAGATACTGAACACGCGTTTTCTGGTTCTCATTTCAGACATATTCAAAGATTGGAGCGGCGTAACTCTATTAGACAATCTCTACATTCTGTGCGTTCGATCGGCAGCATCAATGGAGGATTCCCTGATACGCCTTATAGGAGAAAAATGACACAAATGGTAAGACGCTTACTAACTCCAGACTAGTATCTGAAAGTCATTAGGACTACCATTTCTTTTTATCCTAAAATTTTTCATAATTATCTTTTACAGAGTACTCGCTCAACAGAGACCCTAACAAAAGGATCTGACTATAGAAAAATGCTCGCATCCACAGCGTCCATGGAGTCAATGGAAAAAAGCCAATTTAATTCCTCCATAGAAGACAATCAGAGCTTCGATATTTACGAGGCTCATAATCCTAATAATGTCATTCAGCTGAAGCACAGCACATTCAATAAGAAAACCGCTTCCCCAGAATATAGTGTCCCGCAAAACATAAAGTATGATCTGGCGTATAAGAATGAAGGATACAGAGAAAATTCTGGTGCAAGTGCCGCACCGTCGATGAATACAGTTGCAACGGAAGAATTACCAATTATACATCATCCTGGTGGTCTCACATCACCCCAAGATGATGACACGTTGTCACCGACAAGTGATTCCCAATATTTCACATCGGACACGCTACCTTTAAGAGGTATCGACAAATCTGATGACGTAATGTTCTTCAAACAGGAGTTAGATAGGGAGGGGAAGCAATTTGGACCATATGGAGCGCCGAATCATGGAGGACAGCCAAGGCTGTCGTTTTTGATGGAGTTGCGGCAGCGGATGCCGGAACAACCCCAACCTGGGGCTATGCCAACAACTACATTCGGGCAGAGGAAACTTGAAGGTAGATCATATTTTCATTCAACTATTTGATGATAGTTTCTGCAAATGATACTTAGGTCTCATTTTTCGAACGAAATCGCAGGTTTTTTAATGCAGTGCTCAGTATGTATGCCGGTATGGGACTGGAGAGATTTATCAGGTTTTTAGGACTTTAATAATACCGCGAATACCTTAGGCAACCAATAAAATTAATAGAGTAAATGAGATAATAGAGATATCTGTGATTAGTCAAAGATGAGAGTGACAAAGTGCGGGATATTTTAAAAAATTGGTTCGGGTATTCCCTAATGGTATTTAGTACATTACATTGTTGCTAAGATTTAAAAATCCGACTCTCACTCAGCTCAAACAGTCAGCAGCATCATACTGAACTGGTTATACTCCTTCCAACTGTATAATTGTTCTTATTTTTATTTTACAGACGAACCTCAATACTACGACGATATATTACCAAGTCCACTACAAACTCCTGACTATCCTTACGACCCTTCTCCGCACTCTTCCCCCGACCTCTCATACCCCTCTGATTTCCATGCTCGCTCCCGATCAGAGGCATTATTAGAAACGAATTTCGACTTCGAGGACTCGCAAATGAACCCTCCAATCTCCGAAGACAGCCGATCTCATAGTCAGCCCTTGGAAACTGCTATGTAATGGTGAATGAATTAACCAAAAAAATATTTTAAACGTTATGTTCTAGTAACAGGGTTGAATATTGCAGAACATTTATTATTTTATTGTCATTTTTGTATTTTGAAAAAACTACCTTCATTTTTCAAAAACCAATCATTTTGTTCTCTAGAACATATTTTTGTGTTGACAATATACCTACTACTACTACCTACTACCGACAATTTAAACACCGACATTAGAATAACCGTCCACCAGTGGCCTTGTCTATGTAGACTTTTAGCTATATTTTAAAAAAATGTATTACGATTCATGTATTATAGCTATTGTAATAAGCCTAATAGGTACTTAGTTTTTAAGTAAAGAAATGTAGATACTTAACTATATATCATAAGACATACTATGAAAAGACTGAAAACGTCTTACAATAATTAAGTAAGTACTATCTATGTACGCTTGCATTTATTTACTTATCTATTGACTATTGATTTCCTCCTTCTTCTTTTCCAATATTATCTAAGTTACGGCTCATCCTTTTTAGGGTTCCGTAGTCAACAAAGAACCCTTATAGTTTCTCCATGTCTGTCATTCGTCCGTCCGCGGCTACTGTAGCTCAAGGGCTGTTAGCCTGTTAGTACTAGAAAGCTGTAGTTTGGTATAGATATGTACCTACTCGTACATATTAATCATGCCGACAAAGTGGCAAAATAACATTTTGAAAACCAATTTGAGTGGGGTAAACGTAAAGTGGGGATGAACTTTTTTCTTGTTTATTCGATTAGCCACATATTTCGGCAAATTTTATTTTTTATAAAAATAAAACAGGACTGAAGATGTTTGGATAAAAATACGATCTCATTGACTAAGTTAATTGTCGATATCGTTATAAAATCGATTTTATACCTACTACATACATTTTAATTTTTGTTACCATAGACAACTGCTATTTTTTTTATTAAAAATTATTTTCTAGTAAATATTTGCAAATTAAGGTAGGTAATCACAACTAATTTGTAACATTCTGTTAGTAATATAATTAATTTTGACTAAAATTAATTAAGTATTTAAGTTGTTTATATTGATTTAGAGAACTGTGACAACTTGGATTATTAAATTAAGAATACCTATTGAAATATTTATATTAACTTTTATGTTGATGTTTATGTCCGTCCTTAACTGTAATATATACGTAGGCATAAGTAGGTTTATATTAATTATTAATTAAGTAGGTATAGGTACATTGAGTTTATTTTCTACTTTTTGAAATTATATACTTATTAATTAAGTTATTATGTACTATTTTTGAATGAAATAAAGGAAAGTAAGTAGACTTTCTTTAAATCTTTACAAATATATAGGTATACCTATTTCTATATTTTATTGTCTACTAGCATTCTTAAATAAATTGTTTCTCTTTATTTATACTAGACCTAGCCCAATTGTAATCAATCATAGCGCATTTTAATTTGATAAAACTATTTTAACAGTTGTAGGTTATTTTATAGGTAGACAGATCTAATTTTAACCATGCTTTAATAATTATTGTAAAACGTACAAAACTAGACAAATTATGAAATTAATATTGAAACCTGCATCGGTACGTAGGTAATTAAAATGAAATATTTTGGTAAAAGTTGTGTTAACATTTCTATTTTACCTATTCCCCCATTTTTTAGGGTTCCGTACCTCAAGAGGATCACTTCGTTGTCTGTCTGTCTATCGGTCAACCACCTTTTTCTCGGGAACTCGTGGAGGTATCAAGTTGAAATTAACGTAATGCAGTTAAATTTGAAAGACTGTGATGTCGATTTAAATTGCTAGGTTACCATAGAATCCATAGATATTCAAATTAGTCGGTTTATAAATAAGTCTGCACCACCAAAATGTCGATATTCAGCGTTCCTGACTTGTAATCTGTGGTTTGCGACCCATTGCAAGTTGCAACATTCCTGAAAAAGCTTATGCGAAGCCGGCTATAAGGACTGTAACAAATCCGATCCTTATGGATATTTTAAATGTGATATTGCGACAAAAGATACGCGGTCGGGGTGCTAATTACGTGTTGATAATTATGACATCTTTCTTGTTACATAATTTATATTGTGTGGTGGTACGGAACCCTTTGTGCGCGAGTTTGACTCGCACTTGACCGGTTTGCAACAACGAATAGACCATATCGTAATACGAAAGCACGGAAGAACGAAAATAGTGACAACGAAAGCATGCTGTGATTTCAAATTATGGCCGAATATACGTACGTTACACCGAAAATCTTCACATCAAACTATGCGATCCCTAAATAATGTGAATTGTGAGTCCGTTCTAGAAATAGGAGAATAATAATTTGCAATTTTCGTTGTAACTTGTAACCCTTCGCACAATTATCAAACATTAACAAAACCATTGCCCAGAGACAAGTAACATGCCAATTGCCATTGCGGCATTGCCTAATTATCTTTACCTATCTATTCCGTGATTATAATCATAGAAAAAACTTTATCTATTCCGTGATTATAATGGTCGGTCCGACGGCCGACCTGTGGTTGGTGACCATAATTTCCAACCGATTGGATCGTTTGTTAAGACCATAGACAAAAACATAGACAAAATATTAGCATACTGGCAACTCCGATTCAAACTGTCAAAAAGGAGAGGCGACTGTCAAACTTTTGTCAAATTAACTTGTCTCTGGTCAAATCGTTGTTATCACATGTGTCAATGTGTCAAAAATCTAAATATCGATGGAATATTCGCAGCTGGTCGTGTTTGTAAATTATTACGAATTTGTTAATTCACTTTCTATTATTTACATAGTTTTCTCAGTAAAAAGGCATGGCGATTGCGTTTAGCCAGCGCTGAATTTGGACCATATTAAAATCGGCCAATGAATCATTCAGAACGATACAAAGATTGTTTCGAAAAAATGGATGTTACGGGATCAATTAACAATGAAGATATAATTGAGGCTGTTGAGAATGAAGAAGACGCGGACTACTCGGAGGAGAGGGAGTTAGTGGAGGACTCGTGCTCCACTAAAGTCCTGGACACCTGCGAGGAACCGCGCGACAGATATTCCATTGTGTATATTTTGTTTTATTTGTTTGGCATTTCTTCTCTCGTGCCTTGGAACTTCTTGATGACTGCTAATGACGTGAGTATGATATTTTAATACTTTAAATATTTACTTAGATAAGTACCTACTTTCCTATTTGTTTTACAATAATGCTTGATTGATCATTGATGCTTCTAGGAAGTCTTTGTTTTCGTTATAAGTACTTATTTGTTACCATGACGACCTCCGTGGCGCAGTGTTGAGCGTTGTTTCCTTAACGTGCGGAGGTCCCGGGTTCGATCCCCGGCAGGGGCAATTAGCTAATTTATAATTTCTGATTTATTTTCCCCGGTCTGGCCTAGTTGGAGGCTTCTACTACCGGCAAAGACGTGCCGCCAAGTGATTTAGCGTTCCGGTACAATGCCGGGTAGAAACCGAATAGGGGTATGGGTTTAATATAACTGCCATGCCCCTAACAGGTTAGCCCGCTACCATCTTAGACTGCATCATCACTTACCATCAGGTGAGATCGCAGTGAAGGGCTAACTTGTAGTGGATTAAAAAAAAACAATAACTACTGTTATATTAATTTTGTAACAGATTAATCAGCATATTTATATTATAAATGCCAAAGTTTTTTTATCTGATACCATTTCACTGCCCAGCGGCTTAACAGATTTTAAACCAAAGGTGCAGGGATGGGTCCACTTTTTATCACAGAAAAGCTACCTATGTGGATGAAGTCATGAGTCATGACTCATCAGCACCATCCAGTTCATAATACTAAAGCCAAGTAAATTAACTAATTACAAACATGGCATGTTACATGATTCATGAATCAGATGATAAGCTCATTTTTATCTATATTATGCTTTGTAATCTGATCTGATGTACTCAATAAAGGGTAATTAAAATTTCAATGAACTCCTCATATAGTCTTCCTTTGATATACTAGATATCCTTTGCCCACCAAATACCATCAGACATTGATCATCAGAGATCTTGGTGAACTACAATTATTTTATATTTTATAATAGTGCTGAGTTCATGTGACCTCTGCGAGCGAATCTGTTAAAGGTATGGCAATTAAATAAGGTGTGGCAATTATATGAAACCCATACCCATAACCTGTTTTTGCAGAGCATAGAACACTAAATTGCTTGGCAGCGCGTCTTCGCCAGTTGGGTGGTAACTAGCTAATGCCGGAGCCTCCCATCAGGCCAGATCAGAGTAAATTCAGAAATTATAAACTCCCAAAATTTACCATGCGGAGGATCAAACCCAGGACCTCTCACTCATAAGACAGTGATTACCACTGCTTCAGGCAGGTTATCATATCGTTCAACATAACAGATATTATTGTTTCAGTATTGGATGTACAAATTCCGTGATGTCGAACCAAACAACGTCACAATGTTTGTGCGTAAGACACAGTTCCAGGCAGAGTTCACATCCTACCTCAACGTGGCTACTGCTATACCCAACTTGGTATTTCTGATATTGAATTCGCTATATGGGCACTGGTAAGTAATTTTATGCCAAGTTAGTCTGGTCGCACACTGTACATCAAGCAACACATTATTCTTTTTAACTATAAATAACAAAACTTTGTTGCTATATCTTATTATTAATTTCATAGTTTCTTAAACTAAATATTGTGATTGATTAAAAGGATTTTCTTTCTTTCTTACTTAAATAAATAAATAAATAAATAAATAAATAGAAGTTTATTGACCAAACAAACAAGTTAATTACACTACATTTAAATTATTATATACTACGTATAACACAAATTACAACTACGTTTGGCCAATGGGCCACCTCCTCAGCCCGTGCCACAGCATGAGAGATAGGTATATACCTACCAAACATACTGCAACGCTGATTTTCAGGAGGAGCCCAAGGGTCAACACGTCACGGACCATCTTACACGTAATAAAATTTAAATTAAAAAATAAGTAAATAAAAAATTATTCAACTCAAAATAACTCACTCTACTCTTACTTACTTACTGGTTAAACTCACGTGTTTTGTTGGAAACACGCGAGTTTAACAGGTAGTATTTATAGTTAAAATTAATATCTCTCGTGATGGTTTAAACTTATTAAAAAATTTACTAAATTTATTTGACATAGCACAAGCCAAAGTGTAACTAATGTCTTTTCAACACACTTGCTCATAAAGTGGCTCTAATTTCACTGCAATTAGGCACATAATGACACCTATAATCAAACTGTGACTTTTTAATTACTATTATTCACACGTGAGTTATAGTTTTTTATTTTATTTTATCTACTAAATAAAATCAGTTTTTAGTATTATTATTATTTACAAGTGAGTTATAGTTTTTTATTTTATTTTATCTACTGAATAAAATTAATTTTATTTTAATTTTGTAGCTAAATCGCTTGGCGGCACGTCTTTGTCGGTAGGTATGGTGTACTTAACAGTAAAAAAACTTTCAGGGTCTCTATGAAAAGCAGACTCCAAGGGGCCTTGATAATAGTTACGCTGTCCCTCCTGGTGACAACATCATTTGTGCAAGTGGACACTGACAAGTGGCAGAACACATTCTTCATCATCACTATTGTGACTGTTGTCATTATGACAGGTACCAATTTTTATATATTCTACATGGAACTATAGAACAATTCGTTCTATAGGTACTTGAATGAGTGTTAGAGGGTTACCAAATCCAGAAATTCTTTATTCAGAGAAAATCAAAAATAATATTGTTCTAGATTTTGAAATTGTAGGTACTAAATTTTTACATAACTGACCCGGTAGCGGTGACGCTATCGTATCTATGAAAAATAAAATAAAAACAAAAACTAAATGGGCATAATTTTAGTTCAAATTTTGACCACCGGACCAGATAAGTTAGATAAAGACCAGAAAAAATCCTAAAGAATATAATCCAAATATAATAAGTTCGAAATCCACACTAATTTGATTAGTTGCAATAATGCATTGTAGTCATAGACTTTCAGAAATAAATTACCTTACGAGTTCTTGCTCTATTGGCAAATATCCACTGTCACTGATAGAATACTATAAATTCAGCCAATCACAACACATAATAATACAACAGTTAAAATAATAGTAATCGGAAGTTGTAGCTCTATTCCAAAAAGAAAATTAAGTATCAATAATTGTTACAGTATCAATTGTTGTGATTGGCTGAATTTATGGTATTCTGGCTTGATAAATGAATTTTGGGCAATATAAGACACAATCGCAGGCAATAGGAGTTTTCACTCCAGCCATCCGAGCTCGCTCCAGAAGCCTAGACAACCTGGGCATAAATGGATTTTGGGCAATATATGAAACAATCACAGGCAATAGGAGTTTTCACTCCAGCCATCCCAGCTCGCTCCAGAAGTCTAGACAACCTGGGCGTAAATGGATTTTGGGCAATATATGAAACAATCACAGGCAATAGGAGTTTTCACTCCAGCCATCCCAGCTCGCTCCAGAAGCCTAGACAACCTGGGCATAAATGGATTTTGGGCAATATAAGACACAATCACAGGCAATAGGAGTTTTCACTCCAGCCATCCGTGCTCGCTCCAGAAGCCTAGACAACCTGGGCATAAATGGATTTTGGGCAATATATGAAACAATCACAGGCAATAGGAGTTTTCACTCCAGCCATCCCAGCTCGCTCCAGAAGCCTAGACAACCTGGGCATAAATGGATTTTGGGCAATATATGAAACAATCACAGGCAATAGGAGTTTTCACTCCAGCCATCCGAGCTCGCTCGAGAAGCCTAGACTAGCCTACCGCCCAGGTTGTCTAAAGCCTCTCGTATCGAGGTTGGGGATCCAAGGTGTCGCACAAGGTGTTACATGGGGTATTAATCTATATATTACCTATTTTTTACATATTGCTATGTAACGGTTGCAATCATGGATGATGGATGGAAGGATCGGTTTACAGTTATCCATTTTCGCAACAAGAATATCGTAGATTCGGCAAATCACAACAATTGATCCTTGATACTGTAACCATAGGGTTTGACATAATAGGGCTGCAGAGCTATTACCGTAATAGACAGGACGGTTTCTGAGTTGATTGCAATCACTATAGCTGATATCTTTCCGCAATCGACCCTAGTTTAAAGTTGTACCATAATGATACATAATGATGACAATGTAAGGAAATAGATAAATACAAAGAAATGTTCGTGTAATTATATAATTATAGTGGATAGTACTTAATTATTTAAATAATTGACCTTTGCAACGGGCGATATAATGATTAAAATATAGGTTATCAGGTCAAGTTTATGATTATTGCAATATAGTCAGTGTAAACATAAAACATTTATGCAGTAGCCTTTATGTAGAACCTGCATCAATCATTGTTACACAGGCTGGGCTTAAATTTAAAGCCAGATAAGCAGCCAAGGTTATATTGGCTAGCTAGTCACATGTTGAGGCTATTTTTGAATTAAAAAAAAATATTTTTTTTTAAATGTATAACTTTAACACAAATTGTATACTTAAATAGCCGATGCGAAAAAATATTAGTTAAAAAAATAATTAATAAAAAACAGTTCAAAATTGATAAAATTTTAAAAGAACCATGTGACTACGAACGCTCCACCAGTGGTTGCCATGTTTGTGACGTCATAATGTTAAAGCAATAAGGACTTCCGTTTTTATACTCACTAGTTGGCGCCACTTGCGAGTAAGGTCCTAAAGTATAGCTGTAAATTCAAGCATAAGTGAATTTCTGAAAAAATAATTCTTTTTTAAATAGTTAACATACAGGGAACCAGGGAAATACTATCCTATGAATTAGCTGTTTTTTCAGTCCGCTTAATTTTGCACCTCTTTTTCTTAGCTCCGCTTTCAAAGCACAGAGCACTGGTATTCATTGACACGTATCTTACATCTCCATCCATAATTAATCGGTTATCACTAAATATTCATAACTTTAATTAAATAATTAAAGCCCAGTGATATTTGTCATTTCGGGGACCTCACTCTACACTAGCGCCCCTAGCGGCGAATTCAAACGCGGTAGCCCTCATTGCATGACTATAATATAATTATATAGTTAAATTAAAGTAAAGGTAATAATTCATATTCATTGTGACGTCATACGCGCTCGGGTTTATTCGGCGTGTTTTCGGTACTGAATAAAAAAAAAACAATTTGATATAACTTTTAAATTATAGCAAAAAAAAACACTAAAAATAGTTTTGTTATAAAAATTATATGGTCGATTTATTATAACAAAAATTTGGATATTATATGTATAGGTATAGTGTATACCTACTTAATGTAATGTTTTACTTAAAAGAGCTGCTGCTGAGTTTCTTGCCGGCTCTTCTCAGTAGAATCTGTTTTCCGAACCGGTGGTAGAGTCAAAACATGATGTAACATAAGAGACACCTGCATGTCCTATCACTCTTACATGTAATAAATAAATTGAGTATTGAGTACGCGATGCCTGTATGCCTCTATGATGTGCATGCCTCTGTGATGTGCGCACAAGTGTATGAGATTGCCTTCAATTTGAAGTGCGTTGTATACTCTATGTTGATGTTAGAAGGCAGCCTGCAGTCTTCAAATCAAAGCAGGTGCGCGACGCACACCTGCTGCAGGGTAAAGTGAAGGCGATACATAGACGCAGCAGTTTTTTTTTATAATATAACGCCAATGATGAAGTACATAGCTTAATACTTCGATAAAGCGTCAGCGCGGCGCGTGCCTTTGCCAAAATTATCTTCACACACAAATTAAGTGCTTTTAATTCAATTAAGTCACGTTAAGTCCATTTATTCGGCTTTATAAAGTCTGTTGATAGGGAATTATGACGTCACGTCTCCTGTCTTGCAAGCGCAACTTTGAAGTTCCATAACTTTTTCATTTATTGAGATATTTTAATGATTCTTTCATATTGTTGTTTTATTTTGTCTTAATTTTCATATTAAATTAAAAAAAGGTAAACTTCTCCATTCAATTCTAATGTTTTTAATTCAAATAAACTTTTACGAGTGCTTTTGAATCGTCAAGTGAAGCTACCACTGTAGGGCTAGCATGCGCACAACGAGTAAAATTATGTCTACTCGTTTTCTCTATTTGTCTAACGAAGCTAATATGGTAACTTGTCTCGTTACGTCAAAAGTAGAGATAAAAGTAATATTTTTTATCTGTGGTATTTTTCTATACGAAACCAAACTCCGACAATTTTTCTTGTAATATACCCCATTTTGTGCATGTAAGGATAAAAAAAAATTAGCCGGCAACGACATCTCTCTCTGTCGTCGCGAGATATCTCGCTGTGCGCATGCTGGTTCGGAATGCCATTGCTACTGAAAAGAACCACCAAAATCTATCAAAATCCAATAATTTTTAATAATCATGAAACGAAAACTCCTTTGGTTAGGCACCTACATTTATATCCCTCATGGAAGGACCTATAGTCCCATAGACTATTTTATAGTCAAGGCGAAGCCTATCGATCGGGGATTTAAAAGATATAACGCTTGATTATGTAAATCCCTGCATAATGCCTCGTGCAGTAGGCAGTGTGCCCCTTTATGCAAATCTTTCATAGCTTATCGCGGTGCAGTATAGGTCAAACCCGATATGATCTAACGTTTCTATTTGTTTCGCTACTTTGGCCTTATTTACGTATTTACTGCAGTCTCTTTAACTGTAGAAGTATTAAGTACTTAATTCATAAAGATCAATATACAACAACTTAGTATACAAGTTATATTTAAAAACCAATAGGAACTTGAAAATGATTCATTAACCAGTTTGTAAAATTATATTATTTTAATGATCTAAGTTGGTAGGTTCTTAATATACCTAATGGAATGGATAAATGACAAGGAACGACCTTGTAGTGACAAAGACCCCAGAAAGGTGTTTTTACCTGAATATTGTAGATAAAAATCTGAGTAAATTTGAATTTTTTAAGTATTGTCGAGAATATTATGCATTACAAATTTTAGAATACCTAATTGAAAAACGACACTCGCATAGTACCTTTCGAGTTAGTTACGAGATGAATTATTAGGTCTTCCTTTAATAAGGATCTCTTTTCAGTCTCCCTTCCCGCTTAGCAAAATTGGTTGGACAGCATTCCAAATATTGCTAGCCCTTTCATAATAATCTGTGCAGAAAAGGACAGAACTAATCGGCCACATTAAATCTTCTTCTAAATATTATACATAAAAGGAAAAGGGGACTGACTATTAACGCATAAGCTCAAGCTACTGGACGGAAATGGCTGTTTGGCATACATATAGCTATTATGAAAGGATTTTTGAAAATTCAACCCCTAAGGGGGTAAAAAATAATTGTGTGTGTTACAACGAAAAGTGTAACCATAGAAACATAAACATAACGTAACGGAGAAAGTTTGATTTTACTCCCCATAAATTTTCATACCCCGGGCTTATATATTATGAAACTCGTTTCTTAAGAACTCCAAAATATGGCTTTGACTGTATGAAAATCGAACCTAACGTGAGCGAAGCCGCAGGAAAAGTTAATTTATAATAATTATCATTTTGTTCCAGCTGCCAGCGCGGTCTTCATCGGCTGTCTGGTGGGCATAGCCAGCAAATTCTCCAAAGAGTACATGGCGGCCGTAGTCAGCGGACAATCGTTAGGCGGGATCATAGCTGCGATCGCCCAAATAATTTCCTTGGCCTTCAAAATATCGCCTTTACACAGCGCGCTCATATACTTCTGTATAGCCGATATCATGGTCGTACTGTCTCTTATATCTTATACTATGTTGTACAGGATAGATTTCTTTACATACCACGTTATGAGGGGGTCCGGTGGTATGGCAACTAATAGGCACAGGGAAGTGTCGATGCTGGGTATATTGAGGAAGATTTGGGTGTATGCGTTCAGTATATTCGCTGTGTTCGGAATATCTATGGCGGTGTATCCGGCTGTTACAGTGCTGGTGGAGTCACATCCGGTCACCGCTGGGACTGATTGGAACAGTGAGTTTTCATTTTTTTTTTAATTTTCATCTCATTTATTTGTTCCAAAAATCATCACAATAATTTCGGTTAAAACTAGTGGTGCAGTGGTTTCCACACTAGGATTCCCTGTAGGTATCGTGGAAACCACTTACTTCTAAAGGTAGGTAACAATAAATTAAAATTATTTTAGGTGTGAACGTACAACTTATACAAAATATACACACATATAATTTAGTCTATTGATTAAGGTGTGTGTGTATGTGTGTGTGTGTGGTGTGTGTGCGTGTTCCGTGTCTTCGTAGGTGAATTCTTCTAGGCATTTGTTTATGGTCTTTTTACATATGTACCAATGGTTTTTTAAAATCTATTACAAGTTAGCCCTTGGCCTAGCCATTAGAGATCTTCAAAAGGTCAGGGATCGATTTTTATATTTATCATTTTTTTAGTTAGCCTTTGAGTGCGATCTTTAGTTAAGTTATGATGAAGTCCAAGATGATAGCGGGCTACCCTGTTAGGCGTATGTCAGTTGTATTAAACCCATACCACCCATGCCCATACCCATTGCATTAAACATATATTTGTTTGTTCACAGCGATATTCTTCGTGCCCGTCGTAAACTATCTAATATTCAACTGCGGTGATTATTCCGGACGGCTTGTCGCCGGGTTTTTATTGCGGGTAAGTTTTATTAGACGTGTTAAGAAAATCATTTTAAAATAAAATGTAAGAAATTTCGTACAAGCAGAAAGTCTAAATAATAAGTCTCTTTGTTAGTATGGAAAATGGCGTTTTTATTTTTTACTGGTTTTGTGTGTACTGTATTTAGAAATAAAGGCTTTATTTAATTACTAGTTGATGCCCGCGACTTCGTCCGCGTGGTTTAAGTTTTTTTTAATTCCGGCGGGGACTCCTTTCTTTCCCGGGATAAAAAGCCTATGTCACTCTCCAGGCCCTCAACTATACCCATGCCAAAAATCACGTCGAACCGTTGCACCGTTGCAGCGTGATTGAAGGACAAACCAACAAGCAAACTGACTTTCGCATTTATAATATTAGTATGATTATAATATTAGTATGATTTATTTTAAGATTGCGCCTCGAGTGTTCTCTTATTTTAAGATCTATTATTTTTTTCTTGCTTACCCACCCTTGTTACTTGATGTACGGGAGCAGGTGCCATCTATTGGATTATGGGCGGACTGCGAAGACCGCTACACTTGATATTTGTTTCTGTTATCCCCAGCCCAATAATCAGTGGGTGATAGCGGGCGCCAGTGTACTGAGGATCATCGGAGTGCCGATGTTGATGCTGTGCAACGCTCAGCCGCGCAAACACCTGCCCGTGGTGTTCCTCTGGGACTACGAGTATATCATCATCATGATTATATTCGCCTTCACCAATGGCTACCTCACTAACATCGTCATGATCAACTCTACCAGGTGAGGGCACAGCATTACCTATTTATTTAATAAATCTAACAGTATAATCAGTAATGGTTTACATTTTGGTGTAGCGTTATTATAAATTCATACGAATATTACCGTACACCACATTGTCGTCGACAATAGGCTTATTCATACAAACTATAGAATTAAAAATTATTTCACACAGCTATAAATACACACTATACGATTATATAAACTATAACCTCCAAAACTACAACTATAACTACTGATACCCTTTGCCGTAGTAGGGTAAAAATTATCTAGTCATACAAGTTTACAGATGAAGACTTCACAAAAGCATTTGACAAAGTAAATCATCCACCACATTGAAAGTTAGCCTTCTGTTGGATTAGCTGGTCCATACTAGAATATTTTAGGTCATCTACATTAACTGAATACTAATCGTATGTACACCGACCGAGGATGTGATTCTGATAGTTGCACAGTAACTGGAGTTCTTCAGGGTTCACATCTAGGACCCTTACTATTAAATTTATTCATTAATGACATTATCGTTTGCATTGTCCATATTACTATGTTAACTGCAAACGCTTACCTATTTGAAGATGATCCAAAAGGTTAAAGATCTATGGTTGGCAAAAAATATGAGAAGCAATAGCACATTACTCCCAAATGATCGATAATTGTGTTAGAGACAAGGCATTCATCTGGTTCAGGAGACACAAATATCGATAGTTATGCTAGAAATTGTAAAATTCCAGGGTGGTAGAAATGCACGAGCGAGAGAAAGCGTCATCGGTGATAGCCACCATGCTGAGCGTCGGCCTGACCGTAGGCGCGGCCGTAGGCATGCTGCTAGTGAGATTACTATAAATAATTAGTTATTAGCTTAAGGTCTTGCTATAGGATTGTTGACTGTAAAAATAGATTTTTAGTAACTAGACATTTAAAACATAATTACGGGAAATCATTAGCTTTTTTATGTAGTACCTTTGCTGTTTAAATCTATTTATCAGAATTATTGACTAGTGGTAATTAAAATAGTCAATTTTTTATTGCAGAACTTTTTTTAGTAAGACATCAATAAGTTTTTAGTAATTAAACATTATTACAGCTTGGCAAACTTATCTGTGCTTGTGATGGAGGCGCCACCTTCTATTCAAAAATTCGATTTATAGAGAGTTTATTCTGTTAGTTCCGAATTTTGCCACACGGGCAGATAAACTTGTCAAAGTATAACGCAAGGAATTGAACAAAAAAAACACTAATTTCCTTAAATATATTAATAATTAATTAGTTTCACATTAACAAACATTGATTTATGTTCCAAAATTACTATCTTAAATATAATATTGTTTTGCGATATTTCCTGAAACTTAACGCTACAAAGCATTTATGGTAGTAAGCATACTAAAGTGTATTTTATGAATGTATTTTTGTATATTTAAAAATCCAGGTGACCTGAAAAATCATGACGATTTTGTTTTATCATTTATGGACGATATAATGTGTCTGTATATAAAATTAAATACATTATAAATTATAATACAGGCAGCATAATTAAAATATTTTATTTTTATGAACAAGCTTACAATATAATACCTTTACATAATATAAATTATTTATGTCACCGTAAAATTGTAAAAACTGTTAGATTATAATCTAACTCGCGAGATTGTAAACTGTCGAATGATTACAATTTAACGCATTATTTTTCCGTAGATTGTAACCTGTTAGGTATATTAATTAACCCGATAGAACCTAAGTGCCTGGGCACTACCTGATTATTTATGTCGAACCTAACCTACAAGAAAACGTAAATAGAATGAATATTTCAAAAATTGACATTCAAAACATTGAACGGTTCACAATCTTTCGACAGTTTCCAATCTATCGAGATAAAAAGCGTTAGATTACAATCTAACGGTTTTTACAATTTTACGAATACATTGATATACTTATGGTTTGCTAAATGCAATAGTATGGTAGGGGCATGGGTTTAATATACAACTGCCATGCCCCTAACAGGTTAGACGCTACCATCTTAGACTGCATCATCACTTACCATCAAGTGAGATCGCAGTCAAGGACTAACTTGTAGTGGATAAAAAATAAAAATGTATGGTGCTTGCTGACGTAAATCTTTGAATGGGTCGGTTCCAAGCACAAATCTACATCCTACTCCGCATAGAACAGTGTCATGTGGATGGCTTTAATTTTCGAACTTTATATTTAGCGTTTAAGATATTTTGTAAAACCGAATTAACACCATTATTTCAATTTAGAATTTAAGACAAAAGATAACAGGCTTGTATACTCGTATTAAAAAAAAAAAATTTAATAGAACATTAAATCAGGTGTATTTCAACCATTTTTACAAGATTAGTTTTTTTAGCGTTCTTTACATTTTTTAACGTTATATTTTTGTAATAAGAAGCGATTGTGATATTCAAAACGATGTTTATTTTCGTTTGAATCGATACTTACTTCTTTTATGTGTTCAATATATTAATTAATAATTTAATATTTTTAATTTAATTATTAATATTTAATGTAAAAGGCGCATCTAGGTACAAATATCTTATTTTATCACATTTTTTTATAATTTCACATTGTACGTAATATTATGTATAAAACATAAAATAGCTTTAGTGTTATTGTAAGAATATTTTACCAGTTTAAATTTTTAACTATTTTGCATTATTTTGTAAGAGTCTGTGTCACAAAATAATATTTATTAAGTATATGACGTAATACTTCATACTAATATTATAAATGCAAAAGTGTGTCTGTCTGTCTGTCTTCTACGCTTTCACGGCCCATCTGTTCAACCGATTTTGATGAAATTTGGTATGGGAATAGTTTGTATCCCGGGGAAGGACATACTTTTATCCCGGAAAATTCAAGAGTTCCCGCGGGAATCAAAAAAATTATCTCTTCAACCGATTTTGATGAAATTTGGTATATCGATAGTTTGTAACCAGGGGAAGGACATAGGCTACTTTTATCCCGGAAAATAAACGAATTCCCGCGGGATACAAAAACCCTTAATCCACGCGGACGAAGTCGCGGGCATCATCTAGTATTTATATTATTTCTTAGATGTTTGAGTTATATTGCTACGTTTCTCAGCGTAGTCATATTTATAACATGTTGAACTATTATTTGTGATAAAATAATCATGTCAATAGAAAGCAAAGTCTAAACAAAATTATTATTAACAGCATGTTACCTACTTTCTATAGATTTCCATGCCATTGTATTTTTTGTTTTTTACAATTTTTTAATAACATAATTTTATAACATGTACTGTATTCCTAATAATATAAAATGGTGTTATTCCATTCCGTCTTATAGTAGTATTAGTACTGACATATAACTGGATATAATATCATAGATAAGACATAAGTTGTAGATCTCATATATTTTTAGAACATAGGTCAATTTTATATTATGTATGATTGCACTTAAAACTACATATAATTTATGATATTATTATATAAGTTACTTCTTATTTGGCCAACCATGCAAATTGACTTGTGAATTATTTTAAAGGTTTACTTTTAAAATATAATTATTTTAAGTGCAGTCGTTTTAGGTAGTTAGATAATGGGGCTGATTCTGTCACAATCTCTAAACTAAACTAAAATGGCACCTTTAAATCTAGTTCTGTCCCTTTCCGTAGGGAGTATTATGAAAGGGTTAGCAATATTTGTAATGCTCTAATTTTAGTTTAGTTTAGAGATTGTGCACTACAGAATCAGCCCCAATAATAGAAAATCAAGATGAACAGAATAAAGTAAAAATTAGTATTTTATTTTAAAGAACTTACTTCAATAGTTTTTTATGAAAAGTACCTAGTTTACTAACGGTAGGTGATAGGTCCCTTATATAACATGGGGGTCTAATTATGTATATGACTTGTATGTTATAAAAGTGATATGTTATTTAACATATATAAGCAACTAGCATGTGCCCACGACTTCGTCAGCGTGGTTAAGTTTTTTTTTTTGTCATTCCCGGGGATCTCCTTAATTTTTCGGAATAAAAAGTAGCCTACAACAGTCCTCAACTACGCCCGTGCAAAAAATCACGTCGATCCGTTGCTCTGTTGCAGCATGATTGAAGGACAGACCAACAAACGAACACACTTTCGCATTTATAATATATGTATAATTTCTGAAGCAAAAGTTTTTATAATTATAATTGTATTGAACATTCATACAAATATGTACCTGTTGCTACAATTTTGTGAAGTTACAATTTTTTATTATTTCGTCAATATTAATATTGTAATCATTGACTTACCAATACCTCGATGATTGTAATTCAAAATGTTAATGCAATTAGTCGAAAGCAATTCGAAAAGTTATTGCAAATGTATTTTATTATTAAGTAGGTAATTCTTTAGTTAAGTTTTTTAAATCAAAATCTTGCCCTAATAGCTAAGAAATAACGACATACTATTATGAATTATTATATTTGACATTTATGTAATCGCATTATTATTATTGTGTCAATAAAAATATTGTGTTATTAAATATAATATGTACTTATTTTGTCTTATTAACCTTAACGGCAATACTTACTAATTTATAAACGCGAAAGTTTGTATGTATGGATGTTTGTTACTCAATCACGCCGGATCTGGATGAAATTTGGCACAGAGATAGATTATAGTCTGAAATAACACCTAGGCTAATTTTATCCAGAAAAATAAAAGAGTTCGCATGTTTGTGACTCAATCACGCCAGAACGGCTGAATGGATCTGGATGAAATTTGGGATAGAGATAGATTATAGTCTGGAAAAACATAGGCTACTTTTATACTTTTTAATAAGAGATCCCGCGGAAACCAAAAAATCTCAATCCACGCGGACGAAGTCCGCGGGCATCAGCTAGGGGGCTATATAGCTCAAGAACCAATAGACGTCGAATTCCTAAGAGGCGACCCTGCACCAGTCAGCAGTCACCGTACCCAGAAAGGTCAGTATTTGGATAGCTCCTCAGTCCTCACTAGGTGAACGGATAATGGGGATGATCCTATATCAAAAATAAATTATTTCTAACTGATTAATCAATAGAGGGTCTTCCAAAAGACCTAAAATTCACATCCTCGGTTAGTTTTAAGTTTGATAACCATTTTAAAATATCTATAATGAAAAAAAGTGCGTTGAAATTTGATGACGTCACAACTGTAAATTTCATACAACTTCCAACTACCTATAAGCGCGTTTTTAAGTGTGATAGAGAGTCGCTGATTTGATTGAGTTGTCATCATCCCTATATTGGCTTCATGTGGAGTAAGTCCAAGACGGTTTTGTGTGGAGATCCTTGCAGATCTTTTTCAAGCAGTAGGCGTCTTATCGATTGGGACGACGACCGACGGACTTGGCAATTCTTTGTCATACAGAAGTTTTTTGGCGCTCGGTGAGGCCAGCGAGCAAGTAACATCCTGTATACATGTTGAACACGTTAAGCCGTCGGTCCTGCGCTTGACATCTCTCCGGTCGTGTCGGATTTTCCATCCCATAGAGAGTAAACGAACAGAGTTACATACGCATATTAGTTATAAATAGAGCAGACAATGCTATGACAGAATGTGAAAATTCGCAGTTTGCTATATGTAATTAATCTTTAAATAATTAATTAATACTTGGTTGGACGAAAAGTTAGCTTCCAATGTGGCTTGCGTTTTAAGGTAGGTAAATATTTTACAATTTACCAAAATAAAACCATTAAAATTATCAGTCAATTCCTTTAATAAATTATGTCATGTAAAAATAAAATCACAATTTAACGACTATTCAAGTGAGAATGATTTTTACATCTATGATTAAACATTAACCCTTAAATAAACCAAGCAAAAAGTAATATATAATAATATGATTATTATATTTCTTTATAACACCAAAAGTCAATAAAATAAATATTATCCAGGCACCATTGGTCAACTAAGTAATAATATTATATTATGATCCATAATATTTAATATACAATTATTAGTATATTTTAGTAGGTCTGTCTAGTGAAAGCCTAGTTCAGAAAATTAAACGTTACGAAGACAAAAGGTCTTAATATACTACATTCGTAATTAAACTTTTAAACCTTAAAGCTTTAGTTTTAAGGTTTATATATATATTTTTTTTTAATTATTAAAAATAAAAATAATAATTTAAAAAAAAATTTAAAAAAAAATTAAATATTCGTTTTCACTTCTATAGGCAGTCCCTGTGACTGCCATTTTTTTTTGTTTTGCTTTGAGTTTCGTATGGCCTCAGTGTTGCCAGTTTCTAAAAACGTAAATAAAATCGACTCCCATCTTTCACTGGACAGACTGAATGTAGGAAAAAATAGTGGATAGGCCCATTTTTCCTAATAATTACTTATAAAAATAAATAAGTGTCTTAACTTGTAACTTTCGGTGGTGGTTATCGGTGTGATTTTCTTCCTATTTGATTGCGTTAACTACGATTTGTACAGCTCCATACAAATCCATATAAATGGTAGTTAACTTTAACGCGATCGAAGACATAAAAAAAACTCCCACTCGGCCTGTTGATTGGTGGACATAATATATAAGTTTGATTGTAAAGGGGATTGTATTTTTTTTTGGATGAAAGCTGCCATCTACCATAGTGTTTTTTTTTCTAAAAATCGCATTGATATCGATACATCAACTAGAAAAGACATGACCTTAAAGGGCTGAACCGATTTCCTTGAGTCTATTAGCACTCGATCAATTTACCTTTCAAACAAAAAAAACTAAATCAAAACCGGTTCATCCGTTTGGGAGCCACGATGCCACAGATACACATTACACACCTTTAGGATGTAATGTGTATCTGTGGCATCGTGGCAAAAAAAAAACCAACAAAACTGCGATCCTCGTTTCAAATCCGAAGTTTCAGATACGAAGCAATAATATAAATTATAACAGCGTAGGTATCCCACAAACTTCGCAGCAACAAGCAAACAACTTGACAGCGTCGCTGGTAGATATGAAAAATATTTAAAATAACAACACAGCACTTTTAAAATAATTAAAATATAAACCTTAAAACTAAGGCATTAAAGTTTAATTACGAATGTACTATATTTATATTTAAGACCTTTTGTCTTCGTAACAATGCGAGGTGTCAGTCACGGTTACACATCACTTTTAAATATAAACCTTAAAACAGAGGCATTAAAGTTTAATTACGAATGTACTTTATTATTTATACTTAAGACCTTTTGTCTTTAGAAGAATGATGTCGCGTGACCGACACCGTTCCACATTTTTACTCCCTACCAAGAAGTGCTAATAAAAAAAAGCATATCAGGCAAATAATTGGCTCCAATAATTTAGGCCACCGGGTTAGATAAGTTACAATTACAGACTATACAATTTTAAAGTCATAACATATAAGTTTAGAATTTTAGCACACATAACGTAAAACAAATTTACTTAATAACCCTGTATATTTAAAAGTTTCAAACCATAATAAGTGTTTGTCTTTTAGTATTTTTTCATGATTTATGTACCCATAGTGCATAATTATTCATTATTCATTGCTCACGTTACACGTATGACGTAGTATAATAGTCACGTAAAAAGAACTCCGTAGTACTACGGGTTACTACTTAAGGTGCCAGCGGAGGGTGAATTGCCCATACAAACGTAATACCAAAATAATTTGTAATTCGAATATATTTCCACCATATTATGCGATTATAAGATTGAGCTTGTATTTATCTAGGTCCCTGGATAATTATGTTTCAAATTACTTTCCCAAAATTAAAATATGTAAGCACATTGCGTTTTGCATTTTTTTACATGTTTTCTCCTTATTTGTTTCATATTAAAACCAACGATATCTTAAGTACTAATTGATCAGGAACATAGCCTATATTGTCAAGTTACAGAATAACAACACGAAGTTGAAAACACAACAAGTTTTCATTCATCATTTTTGGTATTTACGGATTTATTGCTATCGCACTTGCACGCGATCATGTGTCATCAGCCAAATAGAGATAGCAATATACCGGCAAATTTATATTTGCGGGTTGAATAGAAATTGCGAGCGGCGTTCGCCGGCCCCTTAAGTATTAATAATTCAGAATGTCAATTTTATGTCACGTCCCTTGGCGTCCCTAAAATAAGGTTTATAATTATTTTAAAAACCAACGTTAATAATATTGAAATAATACGGTTTTAGACGATGGTAGTATGCCCCCAGATACCATCGCGTCGCCACAAATAACTTTGTAGCACCAAATTGATTGGTAAATTATTATATGCTAGTTCAAGGTCAGAGATATTTTTATCAAACTTATATAAGGCCACCAGCTTTACGGACAAGTGTAATCGTGGCCTAAATGTATAGTCACGAACTAATCTGACCAGGTGACAGCGTCTAGCCTATGTGTTACACCAGACTATAATCTATCTCTGTGCCAAATTTCATCCAGATCCGTACAGCCGTTCTGGCGTGACTGAGTACCAAGCATCCATCCAAACCTTCGCATTTATTATATAATATAAAAACAAACTACACATAAAAATTTGTTCCAATTTTGGCTACCGGGCCAGATAAGTTTGTGGTTATAAAATAACTTACGATGATGCGACGATGTGGAATTCTACAATTGTTTTTTTTTTAATTTTGCGGCTATAAGCAGCATGTACGTCTATTATTTGGGCTAAAGGAAAGGAATACTACCAGTATGTTATCTAATCCACGATTCGTAGCACGATCTTGCTACATTAAAAATATTTGTGGCGTGTTAGAATTCCTCTAAATCCTTGATATTCCCTTAGAAGGAAAGGAAAAGGGGTTGATAACCTTGAGCTTAGTCTTATGTTGAGATCTATAGAGCGTACTTTGACTTGGCTCAGACTTTACTTTGAGATAAAACGAGAAGGACTTATGTGAGTAACATAATTCTGTCCCGTTTTAACCCTGTCTTAAGTCTAAGCAAAGTCAAATTTTGCTCTATAGATCTCACACTTAGTTTTTACATTGCAAATCCGATTGATCGTAATCGTTCAATCACTTTAGCGCCAAATAATCAATTTAACTGCATTGATTTAGAGCTGAATTTCGTGTAAGCATTCACGGAATTCCAAACGGAAATGTTTCGACATTGAAATCGGTTGTACTGAATTTGTGACTTTAAATAGAGAGTTTTAGGGTCCAGTTTACTTTAACAACAATGTGATTGAATGTTCACGATCAATCGGATTTGCAATTTAAAAACTTAGATCAAACATACTGTTTAGGGGTTCCATTAGCTGGAACCACTTGTAACTTATCTAAGTTAGGTGCCTTTTAAGCTATAAATATCTCTTGCTAGGCGATGCCGCTTGCTTGCAATATAATATTTAAAGGAAATCCACATTCATAATGTTTAAAAGGTGTGTGAAGTTATAGTCCCACAAACTTAGCTGACCCGGTGACATCTATGAAAAAAAAACTAAACAGGCATAAAAATTAGTTCCAATTTTGGCCACCGGGTCAGTAAAAGTTTGTGGGACTAATATATTATATTTATTACGAGGAAACCTACATCTCGTACATGCTTATTCATATATTCATAATATTTTTACAAGGCGTGTGAATACTACCAATCCGGATTTGGCCAGCATGGTGGACAATGTGGCTAATTCTGTATCTCTAAATTAAGATGACAGCTTTAAATCTAGTTCTGTCCCTTTCCGAAGGGAGTATTATGAAAGGGTTAGCAATATTTAGTTTAGTTTGGTTTAGAGATTGTGCACTACAGAATCAGCCCCAATCAACCTCAATTTACATAGATAGGCCCTGTCAAACAAAAAATGTGGACTTATTTTACCAACGCCACTAGTCTGAAAAGCGGGACAGCGCTATGGCGTGGACAAGGACAGGCTTAAACAGGTGAGGAGCACGCTCTACAAGCCGGACGCCCAACTTTTTTCTATGACAGGGCCCATCTAGTACCTACATATATATAGATGACCCCAATGGCTTAACTCTTCTCATTCCAAAAGGAGACAGCTTTGTCAGTCGTGAGCCGGCGGTAAGTTGAAAAAAATATTCAAGGAATGCTTCCTCCAAAACCTCTAGAGTCTAGGTTATAGATATGCGTTGTCAGTCAGTCAGTCATTCAACCGTGGTACTGTTTTGGAAGTATAGATGACTATCACCTATTCTTGTCATCTGGAGCAGTGTTGCGAACGAAGCGAAACATGCCGTTTGATATCGCAACAACAGGCGAGAATAGGCGCAAGGGATACTCACTGAAAAAAAAAAACATAATAATATAATTAGAGACAAGCTAACTCTTTAAACCCGGGACAAAAGTAGCCTATGTGTTATTCCAGACTATAATCTATCTCTGTGCCAAATTTCATCCAGATCCGTTAAGCCTCTGCTGTGATTGAGTAACAATCATCCAACCAAATATCCATCCAAACTATCGCATTTATAATACTAGCTGACTAGTTGATTCCCGCGACTTCGTCCGCGTGGACTGAGGCTTTTTGGTTCCCGAGGGAATTGATTTTTTGGGATAAAAACTAACGTGCTATTCCAGACCTCAATTTACATAGACGGGCCCTGCCAAACAAAGAATGTGGACTTATTTTACTAACGCCATCTAATTACAGGTTAGCCCGCTACCATCTTAGACTGCATCAATACTTACCATCAGGTGAGATCGAAAAAACTGAAAAGCGGGACAGCGCTATGGTGGGACAAGGAAAGGCTTATACAGGTGTGGAGCGCGCTCTACAAGTCGGACGCCCAATTTTTTCTATGAAAGGGCCTTCCATCTAGTACCTACATGTATATCGATGATCTCTGTGCCTTTCATCCAGATCCATTTTAAAAATACGCCAAAAAATCATCAATCATCAAAATTTCATCCAGATCCATTCAGCCGTTCTGCCGTGATTGAGTCACAAACATCCATCCATCCATACTAACATCCGCATTTATAATATTAGTATAGAAATATAGATTACCTTCCAGCGACCGGCGTGGCTTCGTTTCCACTCAATATGAACACCGGGAAGAAGATTGAAAACACACATCCACTGGAATAGGAAACACATGATTATAGAATAGGGCTCCAAAGGGCGAATAAAAATAAATTCAAAACCTGGCAACGCATTGGCGGTTCCTCTGGTGCTACAAATGTTCATGGGCGGCGGTAATTAATTTACATCAGGTGACCCCGCCTATATGTCACCGTAAGATTGTAAAAACCGTTAGATTGTAATCTAACGAGCGATATTGTAAACTGTCGACAAATTGTGAACCGTTCAATGTTCTGAGTGTCAATTTTTGAAATATTCATTGTATTTACGTTTTCATGTCTATTTCTTGTAGGTTAGGTTCGACTTAAATAATCAGTTAGGGCACTTAGGTTTTGTCGGGTTAATATACCTAACTGATTACAATCTACCGAAAAATAATGCGTTAAATTGTAATCTGTCGACAGTTTACAATTTCGCTAGTTAGATTACAATCTAACGGTTTTTACAATCTTACGGTGACATATATATTAAAAAAGCATCGCGAGGTGTTGTGGGAACAGCGAAACTTCCAAAAAATTGATATTAGGAGCGGCCAGTGAGGTAAACATTTAAATTAACTGCTTAGATATACAGAAATCTGCTCTAAGGAATCTCCTTGTTCTTAAAACATGTTTATGAAAATTTGATCTGTCATCTTGTAGCAAATAAACGATTGTATTGTATGGTCTTTTACACAGATTAAAAATTTTACTCTCTTATTGAATACTATAAATGCGAAAGTGTGTCTGTCTGTCTACTACGCTTTCACGGCCCATATTTTCAACCGATTTTGTCAAAATTTGGTACAGTGATAGGTTGCATCCTGGGAAAGGATTATATCATACTTTTCATTCCGTAAAATTAAGGAGTCGAGGAGGAGGAGGGTTTTTTAAACGTTATCCACGCGGATGTTGTCTATAAATTTCAAAAAAAGAAGAGGTTC
Organism: Erebia aethiops; assembly: GCA_923060345.2. Lineage (NCBI taxonomy): Eukaryota > Metazoa > Arthropoda > Insecta > Lepidoptera > Nymphalidae > Erebia > Erebia aethiops. Next base: position 3,767,365 of record OV281093.1, on the reverse strand, counting down.
CTTGAAACTAAAACGCAGTTCTGTACTTCTCAAACAATTAAGTAAGAATTTTTTAAATCAACGTGAGATGATTTTACGAACACGGAATATTATCAATAATCATTATAGGTAAATTGCTTATAACTGGAGCGAAGTACATCACTTATCTAAATTCAAGTATGAATACATACTTTATGATAGCGTGTATCTATATTTAGTTATAATTACTACGATTATTATAAGTACACGCTACACTCCAGTGGAATATTTGAAAATTCGATCAAGGTTAGAAAATAACTTCTGCAGTAGATATTTACAACGAAGTAATATCAATATCTTGCATTGTTGATGAAGTTAATTAATTTTACTGTGATTGTTGTTATGTCATGAAATTAAAAATATAAAGCTTATATAATGCAGAATTCATATTTTTTTCTTATCCATTGAAGGTTTGCTATGATAAAATAAAAATAACATTTCTTAGCAAACCTTCAATGGATAAAAAACATATGTCAGTTTTCAGTTGTCAGGCTTTCATGTTTTGATAGCCAAAGAGATTAGGGCTGCTGAGCTAAGCTATATTATTATAGCTTAGTTAGCTGCTGTAAGCTGACCTAAGGTCTAAGCTGACCATAAGGTCAGCTTACAGCAGCTAACTAAGCTATAATAATATAGCTTAGCTCAGCAGCCCTAATCTCTTTGGCTATCAAAACATGAAAGCCTGACAACTGAAAACTGACATATGTTTTTTATCCATTGAAGGTTTGCTAAGAAATGTTATTTTTATTTTATCATAGCAAACCTTCAATGGATAAGAAAAAAATATGAATTCTGCATTATATAAGCTTTATATTTTTAATTTCATGATATAACAACAATACAAGTGGTCAACATAGGCTGTTAGCTGCTGAGCTAACAGCCTATGTTGACCACTTGTATTGGAATGAGTACAACGAGAATAGTGTAAAGTCTACAAATAGAATTGTCTCATTTTTATCGCTTTAGCTTAGCTCCTTTTTCAACCAAAATCAAGAGCTAAGCTATGCTATAAATGAATCATATCTTGCGTATATTATTAGGTATTTGACAACTAGTCAAATCAGCAACTTTTTCAAACGTCAAAATGCGTGCTTAGTATGGGATTTGGTATGAAATAATGAATTGCGACGTCATCAAAGTTCGACACACTTTTTTCAACATAAAACCAACAATAGATATTACAACTTTCGGGAGATCCTTTATTTAATAATGACTAAAAAGTAATTTAAATAAATTACTCTTTAGTCATTATTTAATCAAAGTTGTAGTCAAATGACTAGTTGTCAAATACCCAATTTTGTAGAGAAACGGAGTAGCATTTACGTCAATGACAAGACGATATGATGTACTAACCTTATAATATAAGACTGTGGGATTTGAGTAAGCACAGCCAACGGTAGACCAAAGCCAAGGAAGTATGGCCAGTTGGTCTCTATGAAGGTCAGTCGTTTGTGCAGCTCCCAGCCCATGTTGAACCATTTGTACTCAAACGAGTACAAGGAATATAGCAGGCACATGTGAACCAGACATAACAGCTCACCTATGTATGCTATAGGTAACAGACTGACTAGCATACTCTGTGAAGGGAAATACATACGACAATAAGTTAAGGGTCCCTCCTAGTCATACAGGGGCATATGGAAATTCATTCACAGTTAAGGCTGTTCTACTTTGGAATGAATTCAAATTCAAATGCAAATCAAATATACTTTTTACAAGTGCTTATGAATAGTCGAATGAATCTACCACTGCACTGGTCCGGAACGACGTTCCTACCGAGAAGAACCAGCAAGAAACAAGCAAAAGAAAAAAATAAAATATATTTACAGTTGCATTAGTCTAAAGATACTTAAGTAACAGCAGTCCTGAGCATTGCTGGAGCCAGTCAAATCCATGCGCTTTTATCATATTTTATATAATCTTCGACAGTATTCGTACGTACTGTGTGCTTTTTTCAGGAGCATTTTTTAATGGTTTTCTTAAACTTGTGTAAAGGCAAGTTAAAGAATAGAATGCTCATTCCCACGAACGACCTTCGGACTTTCTTGAGGCGGAGCAATGGAGTCACGAGCCTATGGCGGTTTCACTTTCTAGTTGCCGATTGCCGAGCGTCATTACGCAGTCAAAGTATTTAAACATCTCTAAAGTCTAGTTCGCACTATGCTAGTATTTTAGTCTAGTAGCGAGTAATTTAGTGGCTAAACGTGTCCGAACACCAAAAATTTAGTCGAGTAGTTTAGTAAGGACTTTAGTCGAGCCGATCCATTTTATTCTATTTTTATCGGGCGAGTAGCACCTCCCACCACGCGTACGTGCTCACTGGCCGACCAACTAAACAAGTCTGAACCTGTCGAATTAGTCGAGTTCATTAGTTACCGCGAACTATCGAAGTATTCTTTGGGATCTTCCAATACTAATTCCTTCAGAAGACAATTAGTAGCTCCTAGTTTATCCCTTCTATCGATCCATTTTCGTTTACATAGCTTCTTTTATTAATCAACCTCATCTACCTCCTCTAAAATCGTCGTTATGATTAACTTAATCAGTTTATGTATAGGCTGTTCATCTTACAAAACACCACTCACTTGTAAACTGTACTCGAACGAAGTGCGAACGATTTTGGTGCAGAAGCGAGTATTTTAGCTACTAAATAACTCGCTACTAGACTAAAATACTAGCATAATGCGAACTAGGCTTAAGAGTCGTGTAAAGGAATATTACCTTTCGAATATGCTATAGAATATTAAAGTATTTTCTTTTGTATGTAGGTTTATGTACTGCTATATATATGTATATGAGTTTATATTTATTTATATTTACTAAGTTATTTATGTATTATTAGTATGTATAGTTTAAGTATTATATTCTTGTTGCACTTTCCCGCTCCTTTTTAAAGTTCCTTATGTAATGGGTTGTCTGGAGGATTTTAGTAAGACCGTCCATGCGCACGCGTTGTTTTCTGTTTTTGTTTATAATTAAGTTGTTTCTATGCACACACATAACAATGTGTGGCAATAAAGAATTTATCTACCTATCTACATACAGGGGCTATTTAAAAATGCTCGTAGTATCAGCTAGCTGGTAGGATAGCTTCTGTACATAATACTGAACAACTTTTGTTACCTATACCTACTTACTGATTTCAAAATTCGTAATGAAAAACCTTTTTTTGAAGTTATACTTATCTTTTGGCGCGTTAGGGAAAAATTATCATAGTGAATTTTTACGGCCTACCAACAATATAAAAATAAATACTGACATTTACTGTATGATGAGAACTGATAAGTTCTATATTCAAGATATTTATGATTTGCTATCAAAAAGTACATAACTTCTAATTCAACGTATAAATTCAAAATATAACTTCTAATCCTCCTAGGTTTGACGACCTCCGTGGTGCAGTGTGTAGCTCTGTTGCCTTAACGTGCGGAGGTCCGGGGTTCGATCCCCGGCAGGGTCAATTTGGGAATTCATAATTTCTGAATTTTCCCTGGTCTGGCCTGGTGGGAGGCTTCGGCCGTGCCTAGTTACCACCCTACCGGCAAAGACGTGCCGCCAAGCGATTTAGCGTTCCGGTACGATGCCGTGTAGAAACCGAAGGGGTATGGGTTTAATATAACTGCCATGCCCCTAACAGGTTAGCCCGCTACCATCTTAGACTGCATCATCACTTCCCATCAGGTGAGATCGCAGTCAAGGGCTAGCTTGTAGTAGATTAAAAAAAAAACGAAAAGTATAATCTAATTGTAAAAGCCTGTATGCAGATGAACGTGGGGTATTTACTTAAGCATTGGTCCCAGATACGTTTAAAATTTCAAGGAGTGTGTCAGTTTTTAAGTAGGTTAATTTTAAATGATTTGTGTAATTTGTAATTGGAATTTCTTCTGGACAATAAATTGATTTATTTATTTTATTTATAGATACACACACATTTTTTTTTTAATTCATACAAAAATTAGATTTAACATGGCTGCTCTAAGATAGTATTACTCTATGCGACGCGCAGCCGTCAGGTAGTGGATCGACTAGTACCAACTATAACAAAAAGCGCTGAAATTTTTTAGAGTGTAAGTAAGTCCGTCATAACATCAAGTTTGTTTTTGAAATTGCATAATTGGCCTCTGCTCCTCTATGCGATAACGATATTGCTCAAAGTAAGACACATAATGCGGCTGATTCTGTATAACACAATCTCTAAACTAAACTAAAATGGCAGCTTTAAATCTAGTTCTGTCCCTTTCCGCAGGAAGTATTATGAAAGGGTTAGCAATATTTGTAATGCTCTAATTTTAGTTTAGTTTAGAGATTATGCGCTAAAGAATCAGCCCCAATATCTAATAATAAATATAACGATATTGCTCAAAGTAAGACACATATCTAGATAATAAATGATCTTTGTGTCAAATTTTGATAAGTTCAGCTGTTTCAATTTGGAAAGGTGACAACAATTCTCGGTTGGCAATTCAATAAAATAAATACAAGTCTTAAAACATTGTATATTCAGCTGGTTTGGAAACAATATCAGTTATGTAAATACTGTGTTGTTATAGTGTATTACTTTAGTGTAGCAAATATGTAAATCTTTATTATGCGTTATGCTTTATGCCTTATTCACATTATTATATGCATTTGTAATTAGAAAAATATAGCTTTTAGAAAGTGTTGCAAAGTCTCAAATTATATCTATAGAGATTAGAGAAGTCTTGATTCAGTCTCACTCCAGACAGTGGAGGCAATTCCAAGGATTTCCAAATCCTTGGAATTAGAAGCTGAAATTTTGCACAGAGACGCTCTTTTATATAGGAATAAGGTAGGTAATTTCTAAATCTCCGCGACAGCAATGCTGCAGACAGTTGCTAGTTAATTTTTTGATGAAAATGCACTTGTCTGTGGCAATAGGGTGGTAACTAGCTACGGCCTACATCTCCCACCAAATTGACCCTTCCTGGGATCGAACCCACAACCTCACACTTAAAAGACCACAGTGCTCTCCACTGCCCCAGGAGGTTGTCAAAACAAGATGAAAATGTTAAAATATAATTTACCTGAACTAGAAATAAGGCTTGCACCAACAAACTAAACAATGAGTCAGCAATTATCTTGCTTACACTTGACATGAACTGTGGCCGGCCCCGTCTGTGTCTGTATGCTGAGTCAGCAATATCCTGCAAAATAGAATCTTACTTCAATGTAAACCTTGAAAGGATAACTATACCACAGTAAACAGATGCAACCAGTATGGAAACAACCTAGAAACGTTCGAAACAGGCTCACTCACACAAACGTGTGCATCGACGAGACCCCAAGCGCTCGTCAGTAGTGAGTGCCGCGTTATCGCATGTTTGATGCGCACATTTGTGTGAGTGAGCTGTTTCGAACGTTTCTAGGTAGTTTCCATACTGGTTGTATCTGTTTACTGTGACCATACTTTACTTTAGAGGTAACTTTAAGCTCTAACGGTTCTGATAGTGCTTGAGTTTATAAAGTTTAGTTTGCCTGGTGGGAGGCTTCGGCCGTGGCTAGTTACCACCCTACCGGCAAAGACGTGCCGCCAAGCGATTTAGCGTTCCGGTACGATGCCATGTAGAAACCGAAGGGGTATGGGTTTAATATAACTGCCATGCCCCTAACAGGTTAGCCCGCTACCATCTTAGACTGCATCATCACTTACCATCAGGTGAGATCGTAGTCAAGGGCTAGCTTGTAGTGGATAAAAAAAAAAGATTTGTGAGATGGTGATAATTTTAAAAAATCCAGCTGAGTTTGTTGTGAGCTCTTCTGAGATCAGGGTGCATTTAGAACTCCCGTAGCTTTAGTAATCTGTAACTGATTATCACGTTTTTTATGTTATTGGATTTCAAAAAGTGTATAGTGTACCTAATTTGATTGATTGATAGAGTAACTTGCTAACTACCTGAGAAGAAAATTAACTTGAGAGTTAACTTTCATATTTTTCTGACTTAACTACCCTGGCTTAATGAATAGGAATGCAAGGATCTGAGTCAGATGCTATCAGCTGTTATTGTATATAATTTAGGCTTTATCATTTAAATAAACTGTTTTTTTACATATTACAATTTTTAATTTTTGAAATACCTACTATGATAATATGCACATACATCTGATTTGGTTATCTTTTTAGTCAGTTAAGGAAAAATAGGATAAATAGCAATACTCACTTGAAACCACAGACTGTTAACCAGTTTGCTAAGGAGGAACAAGGGAAGAACCCATATCATCCGGAATGTCATAGACAAGAACGGCTGCATCCAGCCCCATACACTATGTGCCACCCCAGGGTTGTGCCCAAATACAAGTATCACTAAGTACTTCACTGCTGGTAACAATGCATACTCGAATATGAGTATGCTTAGCAAAAATATAAAACCGTTGAGAACGCATGATTGTAAAACCCTAGTAAGTACTTTTGATTCCCTGAAAAGAACATAGGTGTTAAGTTGTATATTTTCAAGCAGTTCTAATAAGAAAGTTAGTGATTATTAAATAGAGGGTCTTCCAAGACATAAAATCAATGTCTCAATTTTAAGTTTGATAACCATTAAGGACGCATTTCCGAAACGGATAGGTATGGAATCGGACTACTACACATGCTTCATTCCCACGCACACACATGCACGGATAAGCTGCGTTGAATCAACTTGTATCGATACTTCGGTAAATAATAAATTATAATTTATTGTTTTATCTATTTTTTACTTCCGGACTTTGGGCTAGTTTTATTAGTTATAATGAGATCTTAGCTCAAGACTTGGTGGAGTGACCTGAAGGTATACTTCGCCGACTACTACTGGAACTCCTAGACGGGTAGAGCTACGTGTATCGAATTTGGTCTTGTTTAGTTATTAGTGATGAGATCTTACCGCTAGACATGGTGGAGTGACCTGAAGGTATACTTCGACTACTACTACTGGAGCTCCTAGACGCGTAGAGCTAGGTGTATCGAATTTGGGCTTGTTTTGCTAGTTATGATGAGATCTTACCTCAAGACTTGGTAGAGTGACCTGAAGGTATACTTCGACGACTACTACTGGAACTCCTAGACGCGTAGAGCTAGGTGTATCGAATTTGAGCTCAATTTGTTAGTTATGATGAGATCTTACCTCAAAACTCAAAACATGACATCGGGGAGCGTTTTGGCGTGAATTTTAAAATTCAAATTTCAAATGTCAATATTATCTACCAAACCTTATTTTTCTGCTGAAATAAGATATTTTTTCGAAATAGTAGATACTTCCGAACATAATCTGACCATTTTTCAAAATCAGTCATCATGCCTATTCGATATACCTAGTTCTACGCGTCTAGGAGTTCCAGCAGTAGTCATCGAAGTGTACCTTCAGGTCACTCCACCAAGTCTTGAGATAAGATCTCATCATAACTAACAAAACAAGCCCAAATTCGATACACCTAGCTCTACGCGTCTAAGAGTTCCAGCAGTAGCCTTCGAAGTATACCTTCAGGTCACTACCACGCTCGGGGAATAGAAAATAATAAATTTCTAAATTTTATCAAATAAAAAAATTATGCCATATAGGTACCGTACAATAGGTACCTATATATCGATATATCAGCAACTCAACTCTACTCAACTATTTCGTGTCCGTACAGCGATGTTTTTCGACACCAGCGACTGCTTGCAACCGACACAGGGTCCACTCACGACGGCGGTGAAACGCTGACTAATTGATAATTTCAAGTAATACCAGAGACTGAGTAAGATCAAAATAACCCTTATTTTCACTTCGTTAAGATTTACAAAATATGTGAAAAAAAACACGCGATTTTTATTTAATTTCTTGTACTATTTGTACTATTTTTAATATTTTCCTTACCAAAATTTTGAGGTGAACATATCTACTAACAGATGGTATTTTTTAATGACAAAAAATCGGCGTATTTACAGTAAAAAATGTACCTAAAGTCGCCCCTAAATCGTCAATTTTGAGTGAAGAGGTGAGGGAAAATCATTTTTATAGTATTAAAAATAAATATTTTTAACAAAGTTATTACCAAAAATTAGAGATCTAGGGTCAATCTATGTATAGTAATTTTTAGTTCCATCTTATTTTGCTTGACTTAGTCACAAAATGTACTGAAAACTAAGGTATTTTAAGGGATTTGCAAATGCGTCCTTAAAGACATGGATTTAAGTGTGAGATCTATAGAGCGAACTTTGACTTTGCTTAGACTTAAGACATGGTTAAAACAACCTCTTTCTCGTTTTAACTCTAAGTAAAATCTTAGCAAAGTCAAAGTACGCTCTATAGATCTCAGCATGAGACTAACAATCAAATTAGGAAAGTACATGTCAATTAACAGACTGTATTGTTTTTTTTTTTATTATTATTTTTTTTGTTTTTTTTTTACTGTAGACTGTATTGATGACATCACAGTTTATATGAAGTACAGGGGACATACTACCAGCGGTTACAGCCATATTGTTTTAATATTGTTGACGTTTGTGTTTGACAATTATAATCCTTATTCTAGGGATGTCAAGGTTTGTAAAGGATATTATTATGTCATGTGACATAATAATACTGCTTTACACAATGTTTGTAACAATCCTGACTACAACTCCCTAACTGAGTGTGCATTTTAATGTTTGATAGAATTGTTTATTGATCTTACTAATATTATAAATGCGAAAGTCTGGATGTATGGATTTCGGTATGGATGTATGGATGGATGTTTGTTACTCAATCACGCCCCAACGGCTGAACGGATCTAGATGAAATTTGGCACAGAGATAGATTATAGTCTGGAATAACACATAGGCTACTTTTTTTCCCGGAAAATTAAAGAGTTCCCGCGGGAACCACAAAACTTCGATCCACGCATACGAAGTCGCGGGCGTCAGCTAGTTAGTTATATTTATGAAACTGTTTCTAACTGGTACTGGAAGTGTTCACTTTAAAAATGTAAGCACCACAGGTCTGTTTATAGTCCAATGACTGAGCTCAGATAGACAAAAGAGAAAGCAAAGCTATACACATCAAATTAATAAATTTGGCTACAAATAAGTCTAATTGCACAGCTTGAGTAACTATTAAGTCACATGTATTGCAATGTACTATTACAAAAAATAATAATATTAGTAATGCTAACTTTTGTTAACACATAATCAGAAAGAACCTTTGTGCAACGAGAAAGTCACTATGAGTCAAAAAATATGATTACTTGTTTAAAAGCCACAAATATATCAAATAATTAATGTGATATGTAAATGATATACAAAAAACTGGAAACCTGACCATAACTACCTAGTCATCAGTGCAAAGTACAATAGAGCTATAGGTACTAAATTCGAAATACTTACTGTTTGACTTTTGGTTGTTTTTGCTTATGTTTACTATTATCAAAATCGATCGGCGACGACCGACTGAGAGCACGCTCATTGATTTCTTTATCTAAGTATAATAGCACGGTTACACCACGCAAACTGTCTATAAATCCTTTGATAAGCGATACAGAAAAATTCTGAAACAACAAAGAACTTGACTTGTCAACAGCTGTTACAATTGCTACAGACCTATAGATGTAAAAAAAAACTATTTACAGTAACGCTCTCCATATCGGTGTTCACGAATTTTTCACTGCCACATTATTTCTTTCTAATAATTCAAGTTCACATTCTCATCAAAATGAACAATTTTGTTTGACGTAACATTTTTTTTTCAGTGTTGATTTTCGTGATTAACCTTACTTCAAAGTGACAGGTGTCCTATATAGGTGTTACCACATTTAGGAAAACATCCCCTATTTTTTTACAAAAAACCATAATAACATATACATCCATATTAACATTATAAACTGGAAAGTGTCTCTGTCTATCTATCTGCTATGCCTGAACAGCAGTGGCGTGCAGTTTATAGAGGCATATAGGCACTGCTCACCCCAATGGAAATACGTCAATGCTCATTTTTCATCAAAACATAGATATATATAGATATTCAGACCAACTAATGCCTACCTCAGCTTAAAATCCTATGCACGCCACTGCTGAACAGCCCATATTTTCAACCGATTTTGAGGTAAAGAGGTAGGTTACATCTATTTTATATATCGGGAAATTTTGGATTTCCCAAAAAAACTTAATCCACGCGGACGAGGTCGTGAGCTTCATCTAATAATATTATAAATGCGAAAGTGTTTGTTTGTTGGTTTATTCTTTAATCACGCCGCAAACATAGGTACAGCAGCTATTTCTTACTAAAATGGTAGTGAGTATAATATTGTGGTTTAATTAAATGAGTTTAGGTTTTTATATACAAATAATGCAGTTACTTAAGTATAGGCATCCCGGAAATCAACTTTGTACGTACATTCGCATAAGACAAAGTTTTATGCGCAGTCTTTCACAGTGCAAGCTGTTTTATTATGGAATGCTCTCCCATTACACATACGACAATAAAAGTCACTGGAAATATTTAAAAAATCTGTTGAGAATTTCATTTCTTTTTATCACCTTAATATAGACGACTAGTTTTAATTTTTATTTAGTGCTAGCTGATGCCTGATGGTTTAAATTTTTTTTATTCCCGCGGGAACTTTTTAATTTTCCGGGATAAAAAGGATTAGCCTATATCACTCTCCAGGTCCTCAACTATACCCCATAGATTTATTCTTGGGTTCGCGCGCTTCACCTAGATACCGCACTTCCTAAAAACAATACCTCATTTAATGCGGCAACTTAAATTTCGTAGTGTGTATTGACTATTTGAAAAGATACTGGTGTGACATTAGTGTTGTCAACTTCTAAACTTTTACCCGATTAATTGGAAAAAATGTGTTATGCACTTACTTTGGTACTACTATGAAAGTATATAATATCTGCAATTCATAACTTAAAATTAAGGGGAATAAAAAATGTGTTAAATATTAGGATGATTATAGAAACAACTTGTGTATGAAATAAAAGTCTTAACTTTATTAATAGATGAAATTTATGTTAATTAAATATCTAAAATTATACATTTTCTTGAATTATTTAGGTGGTTGGCTATTATGGAAAATAAAATACTTCTTGATTGAGAACACGTTTAATGAATTGACTCCGCTCTTTACCAAGGGACAATACGGAAAACGGAAGCTATCCTTATTTTTAAAAGACAAAACCACAGACACTATTGCCTGTCAAAATTACCACAGATAATCTTATACAACTCTTAATAATATTTGTTGTTTTCATCACCCCCCCTCAACAAATATTTACCTATCAGCGCTTAACAATACAAATCAAAAAAACATTATTAACGCTGATACAAAATACTAACAAAAACTTATTACATAACTTGACTATCTGTGACTGTACAGTTTACACTTTACTCTATCACTGTACCACGGAATACATAACATACTATATTGTGGTACTACATGCACAGTACTGATTTTAATTTACAATTATACATTACTCAAACAAACTAGGCACAGAACAACTTATTATCTTAATTACTCTAAAACAATATAGGTACCTAGTTAAAACAATATTCTTTTATATTTAACTATTAACTAAAGCAGAAGCAGAGCAGTGTTATTATGTGCTAATTTATTTAAATTAAAATATTATTCTTAAATTTTTCAAACATTGTTTTACCCAATGGTTTAGTTAGGAGATCTGCAATATTATCTGAAGTGCTTATATATTTCAATGAGATTAATCCCTTATTTACTTGTTCAACAATGTATTTATATTTTATATCAATATGTTTTAATCTTTTGATATTTTCAGAATTATATGCTAATTTAATTACTGACTGATTGTCCTCATAGATAGTTATACTATTACACTTAATATAAAACTCATTCAACAGATTCTTTAACCAGTTCGCTTCCATAATACATAAACTCAATGCAATATACTCAGATTCTGTTGAAGAGAGACTTATACACAATTGTTTCTTGCTATTCCACAAAATTACACATCCGAAAAGTTTAAATATATAACCTGATGTAGATTTCCTATCTTGTATGTCACCAGCCCAATCTGCATCAACATAACCTTCTATTAATGTATTGTTACAGTTGTAAGTTAGAGAAAGCTGTAATGTACCTTTAATATACCTTAATATTCTTTTCAGACACTTATATAACAACTGACTGGCGCAATGTTGAAACCTACTCAAGAAACTCACTGCGACACATATGTCTGGTCTTGTACCGCAAGCTGCATATAATAAAGAACCTATTATCTGTCTACATTTTGTTTCAATTTCACTACTTTCAGACTGTTCTCTTTGTAATATTTGAAAATTAAAGTTTTGATCTATTGGGGTAGAAGCAGGATTGCAATTTAACATTTGGTATCTTTTTAATATAGAGAGTAAATATTTATCTTGGTTAAGAGTAGTTATACCATTTTCCTGTTTAATGTTTATACCTAAGTAATTAGATGCCAATCCTAAATCTTTCATCTTAAAGGTTTGGCATAATTGATCCTTAAAACTTTGTAATTCCTGATGATCTGATCCAAAATATAGAATATCATCCACATACAGTAATACATACATAAATTTACCTTTTATCTTTCTAAAGTATAAACATGAATCATTTTTAGATCTTAAAAAACCCTGTTTTGTAATAAAGCTGTCAAACTTCTCATTCCAATATTTTGGAGCTTTCTTTAAGCCGTATAGAGATTTGTTAAGTTTGCATATCTCTCCTGTATGTAATTTAATATACACTGTTTCCTTTATATCACCATGTAAAAAAGCACCTACTACATCCATCTGATATACCGATTGTTTTAACTTGTTTGCCATGGCCATAAAAATCCTAAATGTTCCTAACTTAGCAACGGGTGAATACACATTTGAAATACCATCTTTTTGTTCAAATCCACGGGCAACTAACCTAGCTTTATACAATTTCCCTTCATCAGTATCCTTAATTTTGAAAACCCATTTGGTAGATATCACGTTTAGACCCTTAGGCATTTCACTCACCACTGTAAAAGTATTATTCACTTTTAATGTATCCATTTCTCTCTGAATTGCTTCTTTACATTTATCTTTATCATCCCTTGTCATAGCCTCTTCATATGTTAATGGTTCATTATATAATGACACAAGACCTGTTTCATATTCATCAAGCCACTGTGGCTTAACCTTCTTCCTTGATGGCCTACTAACTTCTTGTTCCTTCTGGATATTTTCTTCTATTTCTGGACCACTCGAACTCTGAGAAAGTCCTGATTCGTCCAAATACTCTTGATCATTTAGAGAAGATTCTGCTTCCCTCTGTAATATATCATCTTGATTTTCTTGTTGTTCCATAGTTAAATCATGCATGGTCGACGTATCCTCTTCATAGAAGCTGTGAAATTCATCATCTTGCCTAGTTTCATTTTCTTCTTCTAGATACTCTACTGGCCATTCGTTTTCTTCTAACATACTATGTTCTTTTGACAAGTATTTTCCAGTTTGCTTAATAAATACAACCTCTCTTTTAATTAAAACATCATTTTTATTTGGAAAGTAAATCCTATAACCTTTGGTGTTTTCACCATAACCTACAAAATAACCAACTTCAGATTTTGAATCCCATTTGAAACGCTTTTGGTCTGGAACATGAACAGAAACCTTTGAACCGAATAGTTTTAATTGCTTTATGTCAAATATATCTTTATTTAACCATAATTCATATGGTGTTACTTCTTTGACCCTACTCTTACTTGTTCTATTCAAGACATAGACAGCTGTATTTACAGCCTCAGCCCACAAACTTTTGTCTAAATTTGAGCTTAGCAACATAGTTCTAGCAGCCTCTGTTACTGTCCTAATTTCTCTCTCCGCACATCCGTTTTGTTCTGGAGTATAAGCACAACTTGTTTGATGTATAATACCCATACTATCCAAAATTGATTGCATCTTTAAGTTGACAAATTCTTTACCGTTGTCGGATTTAATTATTTTTACTTTATGACCTAAGTTATTAGTTGTATATTGTAGAAATTTTTCAACATATTTTACAGTTTCTGATTTATTAACTAAGAAATAAACCGTCCTAAAACGAGAGTAATCATCCTTAATCAACAGATAGTAATGTGCACCACCTAATGAACTAACTTCCATGGGTCCGCACAAATCCATATGTAAAATTTCTCCAGGTTGTTGACCTCTGACCTCACTCAAAGGAAATGGTTGTTTATGTAACTTACCTTTTAAGCAATCTTCACACGTAGACTCCTCACTACTAGGTGATACCTTAATATTGCATCTTTTTAAAATATTTTTAACCTGTTCAATGTCTTGGTGGCCCATTTTACCATGCCACTCTAACAAATTATCGCTCACTTTACCTACACATGCAATATCACTATTCTTATATCTAAATTCCATTATATATAACTTATCTTTCCTATGTGCTATTGCACTTGTTTTCTGTTTATTATTATTTTTCCTGAAAATACAATTGTCTTTATTCATTTGTAACACATAACCCTTATCTGTAGCCGAGCTGACAGAGAATAAATTTAATTTCATGTCTGGCACATATAAAGCACCATTTAAGCTTGTTTCTATCCATTCAGAACCATTATATGCCTCTAAATATATATCACCTTTACCCATTGCATGAATGACTGTACCGTCTCCTATTATTATTTGTTTAGGCAATGAAAAACTTTCATAATTCGTAAAACACTTAATATTATGGCACATATGCTCTGAAGCACCACTATCCATGATCCACGAATCCCTACTTTGACATTGTGCATTCAAGGCTGGGGACATACTTACATGAAATGCATTACTACCTTTTTCGATATCATGAGATGCTACTTTAGAATGTTTAGACTTATTTTTAAACCAACATTCACTTATATTATGATTTGACCGTTTACAATAGTTACAAAACTTATTTTTCTTATATGTAGATTGACCTTTAACACACTCACTTTTATAATGACCTTCAACACCACACTTAAAACACTTTCTTCCTATCTTCACTGCTTTAAAAGCCTCTGAGGACAAACTCGTACTATCCTTCATTCGCAACTCCTCTACCAAAAGCCTAGAGGATAATTCTTCATAAGTTTGCCTATCTACAGGAACAGACTCCCAGGCAGAGACAAAGTGCTTATAAGGTGCTGGCAGTGATGATGTTATTTTCGTAACTGCCATGCTCGATGGGATCTTAACACCTAGTGACTCTAAGGTAGCTAAGGTCTCCTCGAAACGCCCTAAAAAGTTTGCTACTGTGTCTTTTTCAGTGAATTTTAAATTATAAAACTTTTCTTGAGCAATATGGACTGAGAGATTGCCTTTTTGTTCAAACACAGTGTGCAACCTGTCCCAAATTTGCTTTGCATTTGTACAACTAAGTACTTGTGATATTGTTTTTTCTGCTAACCTGCCAACAATAATGTTTTGCGCCTTTGCATCGCTGTCTGCCCACGCTGCAAACTCTTCTTTGGCCTCTTCCGGCCTCGGACTGGAACCGTCCACGATGCCAAAGACACCTGCCGCCCTAAGAAGAACCTTGACCCGGAACTTCCACGCCGCCCATTGTGTTGGGTCACGCAGTTTTATGTCGTTGATGGCGTTAATGTTGATTGCTTCCATTTTGAGCACGCTTGACCACGCGCCACGTGTCTCTTCTTTGATGCTTTACCACACCGTATTTTCCAATAATAGGCAACCAAATATTCTCAATGGGGGATGAGCGTACTCTGGGCCCATAACCTCTTGAATTATTTAGGTGGTTGGCTATTATGGAAAATAAAATACTTCTTGATTGAGAACACGTTTAATGAATTGACTCCGCTCTTTACCAAGGGACAATACGGAAAACGGAAGCTATCCTTATTTTTAAAAGACAAAACCACAGACACTATTGCCTGTCAAAATTACCACAGATAATCTTATACAACTCTTAATAATATTTGTTGTTTTCATCACATTTGAACAATACCTGACCTATCATTTTATAAAAAAACAAATGTCAAATTTTCATTTCACAACCAACGTTTGTCAAAATTATGAATCAAAAATTCATCTATATACGAACAACTAGTTCTATACCTAAATGATTTTTTTGACAAATTTTTTGCAGACAAATTGTAATCTCGCAAATTATTATTTGTCAAACAAACCATTTATTATTTACATTAATTACTGCTTTACTTATTATTATTACTGGCCTACTGATTCTCAAAAATATCATGACTTGATAGATTTCTTTATAATTAAGAATATTTCCCCGAGATACTTAGATATTGAAGAAAAATATGATATGAATTCGGACCACTCACAGATATTTTTAATAATCAATAAACATAACATTGTATTCAAAGAATCCAAACTTACTCTAGTGAATAAGAATACAGACTGAAGGAGCTTTAAAATACAGCTAGACAGTTTTATAAACTTAAAGGTCCCTTAAAAATATCCAGATGAACTTGATATGGAACTAGACAAATTCATAACATACAACGGTCGGTCTAGAACAATACACCACCGATTAAAAAATGGAGTGAGGAAAACACCTATCCTAAGGAAATTATTGATCTAATTTGAATTAAACGAAAACAAAAAAAAAAGTGGCACGTCTCTAGATCACCACAAGACAAAAAGATACTAAACAATCTCACCAAAACAATCCGGAAAGCAATCAAAGTTATAAGTGCTATCCCAATTCTGTGTAATTATAAACATACTAGCTGATGCCCGCGACTTTGTCTACGTGGTTTAAGTTTTTTTATTACGGCAGGAATTAATTTTCCGGGATAAAGAGCCTATGTCACTCGGTCCTCAACTATACCCATGGAAAAAATCACGTCGATCCGTTGTTCCGTTACGTCGTGATTGAAGGACAAACCAACAAACCAATAAACCAACAAACAAACACACTTTCGCATTTATAATATTAGTATGATTTCATTACAGAATAAGAAAAACCGCGTACATGGGGTAACGGATTCCCTAGAACGTGGTAACACTCTATGGCGTCTGACGGTTCGTGTATTTTACATTGAAATAAGTAAATTATTCAATATTTACCGATGGTATGTGATTCCAGTGTCTTTCTTATTTCTTGTTGAATTGTTTTTACACAATATTACTACGCAAAAAGCCATTTTACTTTTGTTTTGTTACTACCAAAATTTGATAACAGACACGGCCTGTCAGCGTCAAACATCTGTTGCTAAGAGACCAAGTACACTAGCTTCGGCCAATCATAAATTGCCGCAATTTACTAGTATGCCGACGGTATCTAGGTGAAGCGCGCGAACCCATAAATCTATGCTACACCCATGCCAAAAATAACGTCGATCTGTTGCTCCGTTGTGGCATGTTTGAAGGACAAACCAATAAACCAACAAACAAACACACTTTCGCATTTATAATGTAGCAGTATGATAAGTAATATTAAATACTATATATTAGTTTATCTAGGTACTAGAAATATACATGAAAAATTAAAATCTAAATTAAATCTAAAGTAAAAAAAAAAAAGGAAACTAAAAACTAAACATTAAAAATATCATTTATTCAGTTTATCTTCATATAATATGTACTAATAATGAAATCATTAGACTTCAGAGATTAATCCGCTTTATTATAATTATGTAATACAATACGGTACAATACCCTCGCCATCTTTATAGACCAAGACCATTGAAATAGAATACTAAAAAAATTCTACATCAATGACCAAGACTTAATCCTATTATGAATATGTTTGTCTCTTTTTGGTGTCGTTTTTTCGTTTGTTCGAATTTTCAAATCACAACGATTCTAAAGAAGTTTCACTTCAAACCATAGATTTAGTATTGCCCAATACTAAATCTATGGTTTCGTTTGAAACGAAAAAACTTAAGTCACGGACATCAGCTAATGTATCATATATCGTACTAGCTGATGCCCGCGACTTCGTACGCGTGGATCGAGGTTTTGTGGTTCCCGCGGGAACTCTTTAATTTTCCGGGATAAAAAGTAGCCTATGTGCTATTCCAGACTATAATCTATCTCTGTGCCAAATTTCATCCAGATCCGTTCAGCCGTTGGGGCGTGATTGAGTAACAAACATCCATCCATACATCCATACCGACATCCATACATCCAAACTTTCGCATTTATAATTATTATTATATTATTATTATATTATATTATTATTATTATATTATATTATATAAAATATTATTATATAATAAATAATAATAATAAAGTGAGTAAGTAAGATAAGATAATTCCAGTTTGGATATATATGGTAGGATAACTCACTGAATATCCATATTGCTTTCTATACAGCTACCGAATAAATTTCTTTTGAATTTCTTCATAATAGTATTACTCTCTAGTTTACTCCTCATTATAGATAAGCTTTATTGAATGACTCAATCCCCAATTAATACTTAAATCGATCAATCCACAGTCTCCACTATAAATCACATCGATCCAAACGGTTGTGTTAACTTAATTCAAATCCTTTGTGTTAACTGTTTACTGTACACTTGTACTTGCATAACTTACTCGCAAAAGCCTTCTCGCCAGTGTGAGTCCTCATGTGCCTCACTAAATTACTGTTTTGTGCACATTTGTACTTGCATAACTTACACGCAAAAGGCTTCTCGCCCGTGTGAGTCCTCATGTGCTGCACTAAACTACTGTTTATTAAACACTTGTACTTGCATAACTTACACGCAAAAGGCTTCTCGCCCGTGTGAGTCCTCATGTGCGTCACTAAAGTACTGTTTCGTGCACATTTGTACTTGCATAACTTACACGCAAAAGGCTTCTCGCCCGTGTGAGTCCTCATGTGCGTCACTAAAGTACTGTTTCGTGCATATTTGTACTTGCATAACTTACACGCAAAAGGCTTCTCGCCCGTGTGAGTCCTCATGTGCTCCACTAAATGACTGTTGTGTGTACCTGTGTACTTGCATAACTTACACGCAAAAGGCTTTTCGCCAGTGTGAGTCCTCATGTGTCTCACTAAATGACTGTTGTATGTACATTTGTACTCGCATAACTCACAAGTAATAGACTCTTCAGTATGCGTTGCCTTGGGACTCGATAACGTATGATTTTGATTCAATTTGCACGCAATCTGATCCAAGGGAAAAATCTGATTCAGTTACTTTTACGCAACAGCAATGGCTGGTCGAGCGCCCCTGGGCCCTGGCTCGTGCACTACGCTTGCTGAATAATCTGACGCAAAAACTTGGAAATTTGGAATTGGATATTTTTCACACCCCACCGCTCCAACACATTACACAAATAAAACTATTTTTAGAGTACAATTGTATAGGAAATACAGTGTAAAGGACTACTTAAACGACAAGGAAGCTTGGCAATAATTTGCTGTAATGTCTCTGATAGTTCCTTAGTTAAGATGGTGATAAGAAAAAAAAAACCCGGCTGAGTTTGCTGTGGGATCTTCTCAGACCAGGGCGCGTTTGGAACCCTCGTAGCTTTAGTTTTAAGATACCGTTACCCATTACCACCATCATGTGTTTTAAGTAAGTAATTTTTAACGACATTATGTGTACCTACAGTGTACATATCATACTTCATACTAATATTATAAATGCGAAAGTGTGTTTGTTTGTTGGTCTGTTGGTTTCCTGGTTTATTAGGTTGTTGGTTTGTTGGTTGGTTTTCAATCACGCCGCAACGGAGCAACGAATCGAGGTGATTTTTGGCATGGGTATAGTTGAGGACCTGGAGAGTGACATAGGCTACTTTTTATCCCGGAAAATTGAGGAGTTCCCGCGGGAATCCAAAAAAACTTATTCCACGCGGACGAAGTCGCAGGCATCAGCTAGTTAGTTTATAATCCAAGTCCTTTTCTGTGCTAACTGTTTACTGCGCACTTGTACTTGCATAACTTACAAACAAAGGATTTTCGCCAGTGTGAGTCCTCATGTGCGTCACTAAACTACTGTTTCGTGCACATTTGTACTTGCATAACTTACACGCAAAAGGCTTTTCGCCAGTGTGAGTCCTCATGTGTATCACTAAATGACTGTTTTGTGCACATTTGTACTTGCATAACTTACACGCAAAAGGCTTTTCGCCAGTGTGAGTCCTCATGTGCGTCACTATATTACTGATTCGTGCACATTTGTACTTGCATAACTTACACGCAAAAGGCTTTTCGCTAGTGTGAGTCCTCATGTGCTGCACTAAATAACTGTATCGTGCACATTTGTACTTGCATAACTTACACACAAAAGGCTTCTCGCCAGTGTGAGTCTTCATGTGCTGCACTAAAGTACTGTTTTGTGCACATTTGTACTTGCATAACTTACACGCAAAAGGCTTCTCGCCCGTGTGAGTCCTCATGTGCCTCACTAAAATACTGTTTTCTGTACACTTGTACTTGCATAACTTACACGCAAAAGGCTTCTCGCCAGTGTGAGTCCTCATGTGCCTCACTAAATGACTGTTTTGTGCACATTTGTACTCGCATAACTTACACGCAAAAGGCTTTTCGCTAGTGTGAGTCCTCATGTGCTGCACTAAATAACTGTATCGTGCACATTTGTACTTGCATAACTTACACACAAAAGGCTTCTCGCCAGTGTGAGTCTTCATGTGCTGCACTAAAGTACTGTTTTGTGCACATTTGTACTTGCATAACTTACACGCAAAAGGCTTTTCGCCAGTGTGAGTCCTCATGTGCTTCACTAAACTACTGTTTTGTGTACATTTGTACTTGCATACCTTACACGCAAAAGGCTTTTCGCCAGTGTGAGTCCTCATGTGTATCACTAAATGACTGTTGTATGTACATTTGTACTCGCATAATTCACAAGTAAAAGACTCTTCAGTACGCGTTGCCTTGGGACTCGATAACGTATGACTTTGATTCAATTTGCACGCTCTTAACTTACTTGGTAAAGTTTTTGCGAAAGTGTGCACCCTAATGTGGGAAACTAAGGCACCTTTTCGTTGAAATATCTTTTGGCAAACATCACAGATATACTGTATACGGTCGGTATGGTTTCCCAACTGTGTACCGAATATACCCTGGGAAGGTTTACTTTGTTCGTTCTTGAAACGATCATCACGCCTCGGTATTCGATAATCGATATTATCACTTATTTTTGCCGACGACTCCTTTGGTATTAGTGCAGTGTCCTGGGATTTCCTTGGATCGGTGAGAACGTTTGCATACTTTTCGAACGACAATATATCCCAATCGTCGCTTGAATCGGTCGGATGTTCTTCGTTTCCGGGATTGGTCGCTAGAACCACAGGAGCGACTGCAACAAAAGAACATTATCACTATCACTACTTATAGACAGAATCAAAAAAACAAACGCCTCATTAACACCTCTAACGCCAAACGCATAATCAATACTAATATTATAAATGCGAAAGTTTGGCTGAACGGCAATAAGAAGTAAGAAGTTCCAGTTGCAGTATGTGGCTGTTAGTCCAGGCAAATTACACTTTTACAAAGAAAAAATTGTTAACAGGATGGGAACAGTTGGAAATGGTAAAGTGGCGTATAATAAACTTAAAAAAAATAAATGCGTGAGTAGGGGTGTTTCCAGATATATTTGGGGGATGAAAAGGGGAATGAAAAATGAAAGGAATTTTGGGTTATTGCTATTTCTGGCGAAAGTTGACGTCGGAGAGACAAGTGTACTATAGAAAAGTTGTAGACCATAAAAAGATCTACAGCTTTAGTATACACGATTTTTTCACATAACCTCAAAATCTCCGAGTAAAATGCGAAAAACCGCTTTTAAAGTTTTTTATTTTTCATTCACACAAAAATAATTTTATTTTGACAAAACTTGGTGAAAGTATATCTTTTTGTGTCTCAAATATCCGCAATTTTTTTCAGATAAAAATATTAAGAGACTTCCGAGATAATCACGTTTTTCGGCCCAAAAAAATATTTTTAAAATTAAAATTCTCCTTAGGAAAATTGTCGTAGAGACTTCTTTCAGGTTGCAATCTTTTCGTTTTTAGTTATACTTTCTTGTGAAAAAATAAAAAAATACAGTCACCATTTAGAAACATGCTCAAAAATTGGAAAAATCAAAAAATGAATTTTGCAACCATCTTTTTTTTACTAAATGTTAATAATTGACCGAGCGAAGCGAAGGTCTCTGAGTCTACTTGAGTGAATTTGCACTTGTCCGTCCGTCTGTCAGAGCCTTATAACTTCTGAATTACTGAACGTAATTACTTCAAATTGAAATTATATTATATATATAAACCGACGGCCTCCCGCCGAATATGGCTTAAAAAGTTATAAAAATCTTTATTTCAGGGGGGTTCTCATAGAAGCGAATGCGAAGTAAAATATTTTTTATAGCGTTACATAGGGTAGGGTACATAGGGTCATTTTAAAGATAATTAGGAATAGAGTCCAAAAAAATTTTTTTTTAATGTTTCCCCTTAAATTGGCGAAATGGGGGGTTTTCAAAGTGGAGATTTTCTAACGTCCAAAGTTGACCTTAGAACTATCAATTTTCTGAAAGGCTGAGCCTGAAACTTGATCAATTATTTGAATTGGCTACTTGACAGCTGTAACTATAAAATATGAAATATGTTAGATTTGGTAGCTTGTGGGTTAACAATAATTATACAATATGTATTTTGCATTAAAATAAATTGTAAATATTTTATTTTTGCATAACAAATTTGAGATTTTTTATCTGTGGATTACAAGAAGCGAAACGCGGGCGGTCATGACAGAGCCCCGTTTGCGTATTGAGAAAATTAACAGTAATATATTTCGATTTGTGATTGTGAGAGGTTAAATGAAATCGGGTTATGCTTTGTAGCTGATAGTACAAATCTGCCTAAAGTCGATTCATTTATGGTTGCAAATTTGTTTGCGTATAAACTTTTGCACTGCCGAGTTTCGTAATGTATTAAAACTTCCATGTAAGTACCGAAATAAACAAAGTAATAGTACTTGGGTCTCGTGTTTAAGACCAAAAAATATTAACTTTTTATAAAATTAAGCAGCGGTTACTAATTAACAAATAATTATGTATTTATTTAAATAAAAATCAATAATTTAGTCTTTAATTGGCACACCAATATTATGATTACCTACATAAACATAAATCGCGATTGTTTATCGATTTTTGTGTTCATCACTACACTATTATAATTTGTGGTATCATTATTTTACAATAAAAATAAAAGATTTAAAAAAAAAATTTTACAAAATGACAGTAGCTAATGTCAAATGTGGAATCGAATTAAAATTCCAACTTTAGAGCGAATTATAAGTTTCAATAAGGACAAAAATTGCTTTAAAAGGTAAATTACAGTACCCGGCAGTAAATATTGCACATCGAGCTTTAGAAAGAAATAGTCGGTTGCGTCGGCTTCGTAGAGCGTCGTCTCTGTCACTCAGACTCAGTGTCAAAACGTCACATACGAGTGACAGAGACGACGCTCTACGAAGCCGACGCAACCGACTATTTCTTTCTAAAGCTCGATGTGCAATATTTACTGCCGGGTACTGTAAGAGGTATGTTTAAAATAAATTTCAATGCAGGGATTTTTTTAAAATTGTGTTTTGAGATGCTTCAATGCGGCTGCTTAAAGGTCTTGAAAACAGCAAATTATTTTTACAAGCATACATTGTCACCGTTTGATGGATACACTGCTTTTAAAAACCCCCTTTTACGCTACACAGGGCCTTAAGTGTTCACTTCAATTCTCTCGAGTCGGGAAAACTAAAAATATCTGTCTCAAAATAGTATCTATTGCTCTTACCTGAAGTCTGATTGCGGTCTTCCGAAGACTCCGGCTCACTGCTAGGCCTGAAAGGATAGCATTACAGTCATTACTCGATGATTATGTTCAAACTTATTCAATGATTATTGCCATAAACAGGCCCCTATTTCCTACTGGGCACTCTGGGCCCGTGCCTTAACGATATTCCTAGATATTCATAAACTATACACTTATGTTATTATGTTCAAAATAAGATTTTAAATTGATCTTGAAGATTTTTTAAAGTAACTGTTTAATAAGACAGTAGAATAAATATAGAATATTGCTTATCTGCTCCTTGTTTTAACAAAATAGTCCTCTGTCAAAGTCATAGGGTCCCCACTATCCTATTATGCCCAGGGCCTTCAATAGGTTAAAGGCGGCCCTGGGCATAAATTGTCAACAATGTCAACCTACAAGATGAACATTATAGATGTAAGTTTGAGGGTGACTTTGTAAGTTTGTACTAACAACTCAAGCCATTTAGTTTGTTATTGTACATGGAGTTTAGCCGTGGAGCATACGTACTCTCGCTTCACCGGCGCGCGTGTTTCGGGCGCGCCTGGCGTGGCTATGCTGTCTGCATTATATGCGCAGGCTTCCCGTTTCACCGCGACTGCGACATCAGACGCGTCAGTCGCAGTCGCAGTCGCGTCCAGTGCTGTGTCCGCGTCGCAGCGGTCGGGCTCGATGTCGGACCGCAGCGGGTGCTTGTAGCGGCTTAGCGATGCCACATGGCGTCTTGTTATCTGAAACCAGTTCATTACCCTTCTGATTGTTAAACATTCGAGCCTCGAAACACACACGCGAATTCAACTCAGACTTCAGAGGTACTGAATTCGAGACACTAAATCAATTCTTCTATCTTCTAAGTGTAGTGAGGGATTCAAAGGCTAAAAAACAAAAAAGTTAGCTATTGTGTGATCATACAACTTTTTACTTCAATAGCGAGAAAATACAAGATCTAAGAAAATTATTGGTGCCTGCCTAGATTGAACAATATACTGCAACGCATTAACTCTAATGGTATTACATTTAAATAACAGTTTGTCACTAAATTCACTCATTAAAAAATTTTAACGAGTAATTCTATATACAGCAAAAGAAATTAACCCCACCTAGTTATACTAAATCTTTGTAAATAAACAACATTTGGTTCACTCTGATGTCCTGTAGGGAACTCGGCCGTTAGAGAGTTAGTTTTGATGAGTTGGGGTGTTTCAATAAATTAAAATGGCTGTGACTCGGACGGACAGAATGACTACACAAAGCTAAAAGCATTCCTCACCAATTCGTGAGTGTGAAGTAGCTCCGTCATCAGGCAGCGCGCTCGCAAGCTCTCGTCTCTGAATGTGCTAAAGTCCACCACTCTCTGCGCGCATTGCACACAAAGCGTTCGCTTGAGCTTGCCTCCACCGCACGGCTGCAATGACGCGGAAATCATTCATTAGGCTGTTGCTTTGGGAGCGGTTTGTGTGGGGAAAATTATATTGTAACTAGATGATGCCCGTGACTTTGTCCTCGTGGAATAAGTTATATTTTATTCACACGAAAAAAAAGTAGCCTATGTCACTCTCCAGGTCCTCAACTGCACCCATGCAAAGTCATGTTAATCCGTTACTCTGTTGTGGCGTGATTAGAGAACAGACCATCAAACACTTTCGCATTTATAGTATTAGTATAATTAGTATAATACGTTCTTTGTGTTTTTTTATAAGTATAGGTTAAAATAAAATTGTAAAATGTTGAACGACCCACGTGTACATTGGCAATATGTTGAACAGATAATATGTGAGAGAAGCAGACAGACACAACTTTTGATTTATAATATTAGTACTTATTTAAAAAAAAAAGACACATTGATATCTTTTTTCAATCAAAATAATATACATATATCAGCTCACACACTATGTAATATGTTTGACTGCCTCGTTGGTCTAGTGGTTAGCATGTTCGACTGCGACCGACGAGGTCCCGGGTCGGGCCATACCAGGTATTGGGTTTTTCTGGCAAGAAATTCTCAGTACTAGCCCGGACTTAGGAAGTTGGCGGTGTCTCACTTCGTGCCTCGGAGAGCACGTAAAGCCGTCGGTCCTGCTCCTGATCTCTCTCCGTTCGTGTCGGATTTTCCGTCTCATCGGGCTATGAGAGTAAAGAAACAGAGAGTGCACCTGTGTTTGCACACACTTGTGCACTATAATATCTCCTGCGCAGATGGCTAATCTCTCTGGACATTGGCCGCTGTGGCCGAAATTCGGTCAGGAGGACATTATTATTAATATGTTTGATATATAAATATAGAACTTACGGGGTGTCCCACTAAATGTTGATATGCTTGTTCCAACTTGTGTTCACTCATCAGAAGCAGCTTTTTGCGGCTGTCCAGGCATATCAAGCAGATCTGTGCAAAATATTGTAAGTATGTACGCATTTACCTTCTATAATAATCTACTTTTAATTTGAACCATATTAACCACAAAATACATATACCCAGGAGCTGCCAAATCCCTTAACAGGTTAACCCGTTGGCCGTTACCATCTTAGACTGCACAAACTTGCAGTTAAATAAAATAAAAATTAATAAAAGTTCATCTCAGAAACTTTGTATTTTAAGAAATTAAAAACACAAATTGATTGAAAAGTTATGAATTAAGTCAAATTGATAGCTATCGAAATAACCCTTAGAATATAAATGTAGGTATAAAATAAGAATTGCAAAGTATAGGATTCAGGGTAAGCATCATTATGAAGGAGTCACCGCTTACCAGCACTGTTGCGGGGACAGCACCAGTGCGGATCTGCCTTGAGCCACTTTCTGTTTCATGAATCTCATCATCCAGAAAATGCTGTGAGCAGACCACAGCGCCAGCTGGCACGAGAGCGTCTTGTTTGCCGAGGGCTCTGAGCCAAGCAGCACGGAGATGCACTTCTCTAGGGAACCTGAAATTAGGGAACCTGAATACCTAGTATTCTTCTACTTTATATATAGACCCATATAGTTTATGTTTTGATACACTTTGGCCTCTTAGTTGTCTCACCTTGTAGGTACCCTTGTAGTGTTAGATACCTGCATTTTAAAAATTGTAATAAGAGAGCTGCCATACCACTCTCAGTGCATCAATTATTATATTGAGAAAGCCTAAGCTGCCCATTATTCTGATTACCTACATACATCGCCTACATTCTGTAAAACCTGATGTTTCTTGGTACCTAGTATGCAGCTACCAAGCTTTATTGGCTAATGCATAGAAAAAATTGGTTGAGAAATACTCACCCGTGAAATGTGATGTCCTCGGATTCTGACACGATCTCCGCTGTGGTTTTGCAAAAGGGCACACAGCACCGCATTTTCAAAGTTTTTAACATGAGATCGAAACATTAAAAGCAGTCTTACTCACGAATCACGAGTGGATCAGTAATCAGTTGGGATTCTTGGGAATTGGGATTTGGGATCAGTGGATCAGTCTCTGGCAGAGACAAGTTTGGTTTGGGATCAGTGATCACCAGAGACAAGCACCGGGAACAACTTAAACAAGGAACATATTTACTACGGGGAGACCGGGAACTGGGAACTGACTAAGGAAACTATCTTTATTCATTGCCTCCAACCAATCCTTATTCATTGCCTCCAACCTCTTACCTCACATAAACAGTTACACAAATAAGAGTAGAAGTACTTGTTGTTGTTGTTTAGTGTGTGGCTTTTGTTTGTGCCACGTTTAGAAGTACTTAATCTGGTACTTAATAATAATTTGAGTGACAGCCAAGTGACAGCCCGCTCTGTGTTATGTCTATGGGCTTGTCTCTGCTGAGGTTGGAGGTTGTTAATCTGAGCTTGCGGTTTATGAAACTCAGAAGTCTACACGGTCACGAACTATGTACACGAAGTTCACGAACTATCCTATAATGTTACTTGTCTCTGACACGAACTACTAGTCTATTAATACTAAATTCGCAAAATAAAATTTTTTTTGTTTTGTTTTGTTTTGATTAACTTTAAAAATAAAAAAAGTTTCTTCTAGAAAGTTATGTGGTAGTGTGTGTGTGTTTTATTAGAAATTAAAATGGATAACAAGTTTCTTATCAACAATTTGGGGTAAGTGTTTGCAATTTCTAAAACCTTTGTGCTCAAAAGTTGAATTCGCGACGTAGTCATTTAATATTGTGACCTCTTTACCGTCTTTACTCAATAGTACTTGTTTTTTGAGCAAACAAAAAGCGATCTCTACTTATTTTTGAAACCCAGCAATTTATACTGCCATAAATAAACTTGTAAGCATTCGTAAGTGAACTTAATTTCGAGAATCGTATTTATTAGAAAATGAAAGTAAGTAAAACCCCAGAATATGGAACTTTACAAAGTCCTAAATATTCTCTCAGTTTTCTGTGTCAAGCGTCTTGCGCAATAAATGCTAAGTAGGTATGTGTAGCATTGAGTGTTTAGTGGTAACACATTAGTTTGTGGAAAGGTCCTTGGCGCCGTTTTTGGGATAGCTAATAGTCATAGTTTTAAGTGCGGAAACCTGCCCAGCAGAAAGAAGAAGAAGTTATAGTTTTGTAGCAGCTGAGGTCTTAAATGCAATCAGTTTAAAACCTGCTCTGACAACGAATCACCTTATAATAGCAGTTGTTGTTGGGACAAGTGCAGTGAGGCTATGCCTCACTGCACTTGTCCCAACAACAACTGTAAAAAGTTTCAATGTGTGTTAATGCCTAAGTAAATGCAGAAAGGCAAACAAACATTAGGTAAGTATTATAAGGTGATTCGTTGGTGGCTCCCAAGTTGCATTACATTGAACGTCACAGAACTCTAGAAAACCTGTTTTCTAATCTGTTGTTTAAATAGAATGGATAAATTTTGAGTTAATTGAAGGACAAACTAACAAAAAAACATACTTTCTTATTAATTATATTATTAGTACGGACAATTACCATTATTAATGAATGGTTTAAGTATCTATATCCCATTTTTTAATCTCATGAAAAGTTTTAGAGCGATTTAAGTTTAAGGGATCATTTGTGTAAACATACAAATAACCAATATCTGTGAATAAACATAAAACTAAATCATTTTGAAATCGTTTTAAATGGGTTTTGCTGTAGGTACTTACTTACATTATAGCAGACATAATATTATTTCAATAAGTATTATGAGAATTAACACACAAAAGCATTAATTATTTATTAAACTGGTCTGTTTTAAAAGTAAACAGTCAAGGAAATATTAGGTGGTTGTTTGATGAGACCAATATAAACCTGCTTCTTTTATATGATTCATTGATTTTTGAATGTTGTTAGGGTGGGGGGTTACCAAAGTTTTCCTCTCTCACCCACATTTTAACATACGGGTATGCGAGTCTTATATACTTTTGACAAAAAATATTGAAAATTATAGACATATATCCTTATTGTAATACTAGATGATGCTTGCGACTTCGTCTGTGTTGATTAAGTTTTTAGAATCCCGCAGGAACTCCTTGATTCTCCGGGATACAACCTAACCCTGTACCAAATTTCATCAAAATCGGTTGAACAGTTGGGCTGTGAAAGCATAGCAGACAGACAGACAGACATACTTTTGATATCCTTTGTAATATACCTAGTTTTTATAGTATTGAAGTTTTTAAATACTGAGGATCATTCATTCTCTCATTCTCTATCGTTGAAAATGTTAGAATGTGGGAGCAAAGTTAGGCTACCCACTGCCTGAACAGATTCACTGTTAATAAGAACCATTCATATAGATAAAGATATTAACTGAGGAACAAGCAGCTGCAGTAATTTGCTATAATCAGAAAAAACAAAGAGTTAGGTTTATTATTTAGCTATCTATGTGTAAGGATAACTATATGGCATACTTAATGTGTTCACAAAAATGTGCAAGAATTTTAAATTTTCCGTCTTCATTAAAATGTATTTCAACCGGTTTTCCAAATGTTTATTGCAAGATTTAGCTATGCACGACAGCATGCAGCTTTACTATCATCCATCACAGACAAAACCAATACATTTATAATCTTTCAAATCAGTTTTTTTTGAGCCTGTGTTGTTATTTATGTAGACCAATCCTTATAAATCGAATAATATTGACCTGATTTTGACGACCTCCGTGGCGCAGTGTGTAGCGCTGTTGCCTTAACGTGCGGAGGTCCTGGGTTCGATCCCCGGCAGGGTCAATTTGGGAAGTTATAATTTCTGAATTTTCCCTGGTCTGGTCTGGTGGGAGGCTTCGGCCGTGGCTAGTTACCACCCTACCGGCAAAAGACGTGCCGCCAAGCGGTTCAGCGTTCCGGTACAATGCCGGGTAGAAACCGAAGAGGTATGGGTTTAATATAACTGCCATGCCCCTAACAGGTTAGCCCGCTACCATCTTAGACTGCATCATCACTTACCACCAGGTGAGATCGCAGTCAAGGGCTAGCTTGTAGTGGATTAAAAAAAAAAATAAAAAAAAAAATGGAAATTAAGCTTCTTCATTCTTCATTCTATCCAGCATTTGCATAGTAGCTTCTATGCAAATGCTGGATAGAATGAAGAATGGCTATACTACACCACTCTTAGTTTAGAGAAATCAAGTTTTTATTATTTGCTTAATTTTTAATTGTATTTTGTTAACTATAAAAGTTACTGTCAGAAGGCCAAGTAATAAGTACATTATACCAAAAAAATACAGGTGAATTTTCTAGTACTAAAGATAGCCAATAGTTCCACTAAGTATAAATCTAAAATACTCGTACCTAAGATACAAAAAGGTTAAAAGGCAAACAAACCATCATTTTGCTTGGCAGCATTAATTGGAGATTTAATTATTGATATTTCAATTCAAGGACAGACTTTCAATTTCCTTAAAAAAAGTTTCATATTAAATTGCAAAGTTAAGGAAGTTTTATTTCCTAAATGTTTACCGGTAGATCATTCAATCAAATTTGACATTTTTTATGTCCTTACTATTTGCACATTCAATTAGGTATTTAATTTAATGAATGCAGTGTTAATTCCCTTGTTTTGATATCATTATGGCACCCTGATAAAATATCCGACGGCGCAAAGTTCAAAACCTCTTGCTACGTCACGAATTCTAAGGCTAGGTCTACACGACTGGTTTTATACTATACTAGTAGTTCGCTCTAAACTGAGACCTCGCGGCCTACGAGTTTGGAATTAGGATGTTCTACTAAGAGTATTTCAAATTCTCGGTGTTAGCGCCGTCGATCAACACAATAAATTTATTGTAAAATTGGCAAGGCGATCTTTTCCTGTATCACCACGCGCGCAGTGAGAAAGTCTGTTATTAATTTTATTTCTTTATGTTTCTCTTATTTCTTGTGACTAGCTGAATTTTCAGCATTCTTGCTACAAAGCATTCCAGTCAAAAGTGAGAGAGTGCCGACTGTTGAAGTAATTAGGAGGTATTAAGTCTTAAGTCA
Organism: Erebia aethiops; assembly: GCA_923060345.2. Lineage (NCBI taxonomy): Eukaryota > Metazoa > Arthropoda > Insecta > Lepidoptera > Nymphalidae > Erebia > Erebia aethiops. Next base: position 3,736,200 of record OV281093.1, on the reverse strand, counting down.
TTAATCAGAAGTTATAGTATAGCGATCGTCACACTGTAGCTGCCGTTTGACCGTTTACAGTTTGTATGTAAAAAGGGGCCATGTAAATGTAATGTATATTCAGTATATTTTGACATCGGACCAAATCAGATTCATACATCCGGTAAAATCAAAGCATTGCAATTTCCTCAAATTGCCCGACACAGTATCTATTAGCTAAAATGCACCGTGGATGTCGACAAATAAAATCATACTAATATTATAAATGCGAAAGCGTGTTTGTTTGTTGGTATATTGGTTTGTCCTTCAATCACGCCGCAACGGAGCAACGGATCGACGTGATTTTTGGTATGGGTATAGTTGAAGACCTGGAGAGTGACATAGGCTACTTTTATCCCGGAAAATTAAGGAGTTCCCGCGGGAATCAAAAAACTTAAACCACGCGGACGAAGTTTTGGGCAACAGCTAGTGATACCATAAATTCAGCCAATCACAACAGTTGCGATTATAGCAATGATTAATGAAGCTTATTCGCAGTTATTGTGGTGTTTTGTAATTTCCTAATTCCAATACATCCCATTGGATTATTTCCTTGCCAAAATATACATAAGTATACACAAGAATTTTGTGATGCGACTTGTAGCCTTTGCTTAAAACTTGATGGCCAGTGCCAGTGTGTTGTTTTTACACGATTTTTGTTCAGAATATCCGCCCAACCAATGCTTCGATTTTCGAACCGGAACCGTGTGAGCCCAGCCTTACATCCAGTGGAGGTCGGACGTCACTCTCGCCCCCACCGTTCAGTGCGTGCGCGAGAGTGCGGTAGAGTACGCGTGTCTAGCGCTCCACACATCACAGTACTTTAAGTCCTTTGTGACGTGTGCGATGACAGTTTGACTCCGTAAAGTAACGAGTTAGCTAAGTTGGCTTTAAGCCCCATTGTGTGATAGATAGAATTAAAAATGAGAGTGGACAAAGAGTTATGCGCTCCAGAGGAGAGTAAACCCATGATCTCCGACAGGAAGGGCAGTCTGAAGGTGACAATCACTCCGGCGCAGCACAAGACCCTCACCCACCTGCCCAAGAGACCGCCGGTGGACCTGGCCTTCACGGACCTCACATACAAAGTCCAGGAGGGAAGGAAAAGCAGTAAGTATTTTCGCGTAACTTTTCTTTATAGTAGTGATAAAGGAGCCTGGGTTGAGCACAGGAAAGGCTCTATATACTACGCTAAAAAAAGTTTAATCTTTAAGACAAAAAATGATTTTAAGTTAACCCATTTTAGGACGCTCTTATAGCATACCAAAAACTTTTCGATCTACCCTACGCGCTGATAATAATTTCATATTTTGTAAATACCTATTCTATTCTGTATACCTTAGAAAAATATACCTTATGTACTGTATAGAAAAATATTCTATAATAATATGTAGTGTAAAATATGACAAAATAATTCAGGCCAAGTAAGCGTTATAGTTATTTTAGCTTGGAGATAGGTTAGGTACCTACTTAAGCATAAAATATACCAACTTCTTCGGAAGAAGGGTTCCGTTAAACAAACCTACGATCTCTTTATTTCATTGCCTCTTGTGCCACTGGGCTTTTGCTACTTAAACATTGTTCATGGAAGTTTCTCATGCAATTTAATTAACTAACGCTAACTTGCACAAAGCAAAATCAAAAATATAAGTGGTAGTTAAACTTATTTAATCGCATGGATTGTATGAAGTCTTGCGATTCTTTTTCTTCCTGTCCTTGTCCCACGCTACGTGGGGTCGGCACAACATGTTTTCTTCTTCCACTCACTTATGAAGTCTTGCAATTAATTTAGTTTAATCAAAACTTAAATTATTAAAATTGTTTCGTGCAACTCAGCGTTCGTTAATGAGTTTGGTTGTTATTTAAGCAGTAGGTAAATATACTAAATACACAATTAGTTATTCCCGGCCAAGATGTGGAATGTAGTTATGTTTGGAATAGTCTTATCTATATTATTCATTATATTATATTTGCTATGATTTTTTTAATTGTTTACCACTGTTTTTATATTTTTCCTCTTGGTGTTTTCCTCAACTTGGAGCATGACAGCTTCCTATTAGTAGAAATTATTAATTATTATCACTAGATAATACCTGCGATTTCGTTCGCGTGGATTGAGTATAGTTCTCCTTAATTTTCCAGAATAAACGTATAGCCTATGTCTTTCCCCTACTTCTATACCAAATTTTATCAAAATCGCTTGAAAAGATGGGCCGTTAAAGCGTAGCAGATAGACAGACAAACAGAGAACCTTTCGCATTTATAATCCGGTGATTTGCAGTAAGCGCTAGTAAATTAAAAAAAACTTGCCGTAATAAGCTAATCTATAAACAAATGGAACTATTTACCCTTTAGTTTTAAGTCGCTTTATTGACCTTTCAAAGGAGATTCACTGAATAGGTAGAAACCACAGACTAATTTTTCTTTTTTCATCGAAGATCAAGGCATGTGCATCTGCTTGTACCTACCAAATGTATAAAGAAAAACATACTTTTTTAATTTTTAAAAACAAGTTTTGTTTAATTTTCATACAAAGGAATATGAAACATCAATCATTGTTTGTTTTTGTCGCTATTTAAAGTTACCTGCCGGCATTGAGCTGTGTACCATAGAGGTGTAGACCTCATACTAAATATCAAGAGACCAAATTATTATATCAAAAAGGCGTATAAAAATCGCCGACAACCGATATTATCCATATTAACTATATTATAAATGCGAAATTGAGCGTCTTTCTGACTACTTGTTACCTTTTCGCGGCTCAACCTCTGAAGTCTGAACCGAAGAAATTTGGAATAGCTTGAGAGCTGAAACGGTCAAAGCATTCTCTTTGTTCCTTTTAGGAAATCCAATGTTCCTACGAGTCCCTAAAAAACTTAAATTCACGCGAATGAAGGATTACACGACAAGCTCGACTTTTTTTAGGATTCCGAGTTCCGATTTCCGTATAGTCAACTATGAAACCTAACAGTTTCTCCATTCCGTATGTCCGTCCGTCCTTCTTTCTGTCCGCTGCTTAGCTCAGATACCGTTACTGCTAGAAAGCTGTAATAATCTGGCATGGTAGCTGTTAATCACGCCGACAAAGTGACAAAATAAATTGACAGTCATAATATAGGGACTGCTGATAGAAGTGAAACGATTTTTTTATTATTTTAAATATTTCTTTTAAACTAAAAAAAAATTAAATTAAAATATTTAGTAGGTATATTTATAATTAAGACCTTTTGTCTTCGTAACAACGCGAGCATGTCGGCGCGGAGCATGTCGGTGACGCGAATCCACAAGTTTACCCTCTACCAAAAAGTGCTCAACGCGGCTAAAGAAATTTTCACTTCAAAAAATATTAAGTAGCTTTTATACAAGTTAAGTAGGCTGTTAGGCTTTATACAAGTTAACGAGTAATAGTTGGTCAATTTATAAAATGTACCTCCTTGGAGAAGTGTGACGGGCAACTACGGTTACAGTTAGTACAAGTTAGTAAGTAGTTTGTACAACCCTAAAATGAGCGTGGCCCGGTTTGGCTGATTTTCATCACAAACCAAGTTGACGCCGTTTTCCGGGATATATCACGACCTCTAGTATATTTAATCTCTTTGCCTCTGGGTTTTATAATACTTTGTAACCACGAAGTTGCAAGGATCAAGGGTAACATTGTCTTTCTCAGACTTTAAGTTACAGTACAATTCATTATTGTTTTTTTTTTTTTATATTTCAACCTCCGTGCGCTGTGTCTTAATTAGTTTGTAATTATTTTAAGGGTTTGATTCTAGATTGGGTCAGTTTAATTCCTGCTCATAAATCGTCTCAGATATCATTTCCGGATATGATCGGGTGGAGAGTAGACTGTGCAGACAGCATCAGTCATATTTTACATCTCAGTTGGTACTTGGTAGGAGATTAAGTTTAGATAATATAAATCAAACATTAACAAGGATATTTTCGGACTAAAAATACCCAATTAGTGTCGCAGTTATCCATTGTATTTAAATTTTAAGTCAATAACTAGGTATGAGAAGTTAAAAGTTCACTGAATAAAGATAAACCATTGAAAATTTATGCTAAATAGCAAATAGCTGTAAAGGAAATCAGGTTTCATCTATTTCCTCGTTGGTTTCCCATATATAACCAGTAATTTCCTATAATTCTTATAAATTAAGCAATACATAATATTTCCTGGTCTTGTATTATTTATTTAGGGCGAAAAATCACCAGCCGTTATAATGGTTTTTTCGTTCCATATTAGACTTGTTTGATCGATAAACTTATCACGTTGTTTAAATGCTTGTGACGTGTTTTCGTAAAATCGCAAATTATTTCCTGTATTCATCATAGATTTATATCCTTTATTTATTTAATATTATATCCTATAAGGCGCCAAATCTTGGGTCACGGTCATCTTTGCTAATACTTATTCAATTCTACGATATTAAGTATGTTAATTACATTTTTCATATTATCTCATGTGCGGAAAATAAGTATTCTTTATCGAAACTGCGGGAGGATAGTGCTACATTCCATCCCCGCGGGAGGTAATGAAATTAAAAAAAATGCAAAAAAAAAGAACAGCCAATCTCGATTCACTATTTTTTTTATAAACGACTAGCTGACCCGGCGAACTTCGTACCGCCTTAGTATGCAAAATTAAATGTATATTTTTCAATATTTCTGAGAGATTTTCTTAATATTATTTTCCGTAAGAACCTTCTCCTAATAATAACAAATACAACAAAAAAAGAATTAGTGAAATCGGTCCAGCCATTCACGCGTGATTCCGTGACCAAGGAAAACGGGTTTCATTTTTATATATATAGATTTACAGCTACCGAGGTGTTTCCGAGATTTAAGAAACCTATACCAACTCTTTATTTTTCCAATAATTTTAAGTAAGTACATATTATTATTCAAATTAGTGCTAATAATTGAATTAATGCCTATTCTAACATCATAACATTTTAAAAATTAAAATTCAAATTGGTATTCAAGTGAACATAATATACGATTACATATAAAAAGGCAGGTTTCCAAACCCTGACATCACTAAGGTGGCAAAAAAAAAAGTTTGTATGCTCTATCATGTAAGCTGAGAGAAATGGTGGCAATTCAAAAAAATAGTTGGTACTTTTCTATGTAGGTAGGGTATCTATTAATTTTACGTTAATTTGTTATATGATTTGGTCCTAATATGTACTCGTATACTTAAACATATCACCAGATAACACTATCTACGTGGTACGTACCTATGAATGCATGTTCTTTCTATCTTTAGGATCTTCGTATCATGTATGATATAAACATGATTTTCTCGGTATCTGACGCTGGAACGTCGTAGGATTTCCCAAATGTGGAATTGATTCGCTTTCCTGTTGGCAAACGTATACCTGGTGGAACAATTGTGGTTGAATAATATAATTTATTAGTTCATAGCTAGATTGAAACTTATCAAGGTAAATACCAGGAAATGCCGCGATGGTATGTAAGTTTTCTCGTGGAACTAAGATTTTTTCTGGGATAAAAAGATTGGCTTTGTCCGTCTTATGAATGCAAGTTATAATAGAACTTCGTATTTAAAAAGTTTAAAATTACCCCACAAGTATTCTATTTACTTTGACCCTGCGCAGGGAATATACCTATACATTAGGTAATGAGTTATGATCACAGATCACGGAAACAAGGAAACTTGTTTCCGTGATCTGTGGTTATGATGGTATATAGATCAAAATCCATACTAATATTATTAAGGCGAAAGTGTGTCTGTCTGTCTGTCTAATACGCTTTCACCGCCCATCTTTTCAAACTTTTGATGAAATTTGGTATATATGTAGATACAGTCCGCGCACAAGCTCCGAGGAATTGGGGTCTGAAGAAACGAGGGTTGCACGCCACCCCCGATCGTCGCTCCATATCCAGCTCGCTACCAGCACTAGTTTCGAGCTTGACGCGTGTAATTTTGCGATAGCAGTATTGTTTTGTACTTTAATCAACTCTAGGTCATTACTTTAACAAGGATTTCTCGGAGCTCGCGTGCGGACTATAGGTTGCGTGCCGAGGAAGGTCATATAATTTTTATCCTACAAAATTAAATAGTTCCCGCGGGAATTAAAAAACTTAATCCATGCGGATGAAGTCACGGGCACATCTAGTCAATTATGAACACAGAATTCTTGTTATAAAATTAATGGTCAGCATTTTACGCGCTTGGCGTTGCCAAACCGGCAATATTTCAGAACAGGTATTATTGCGAGCCGGACGACATTGAAAAGTGTTTTAAAAATTGCTTCCTCTTTATTCATTTTTATTATTTAATGTAGTAAGTATATACATATATATATATCACTATCACAAAATTATATTTATTATATTAATGGTAGATTAGCGTTTTATAAAAGGTGAAACCATACAAAGATTGCTTCACGTCAGTAACTCTATGAAACAATAAAATATCGAATATCGTACTTAGGTATATACGAATGCATATTATTATAAATACGAAAGTTATATTATTTAAGTAATTAAATAGGACTTTTGTAGATAGGCCTCTGCCTATCTACAAAAGTCCTATTATAGACTTTTTAAGAGAATTTTCCGCTGTACTCTTACAGCGGAAAAGTCTCTTAATCTTAGGACATTAGAAATTTTACGCGGGTGACCGCTATTTTATGCCAGAACTAGCTGATGCCCGCGACTTCGTCTGCGTGGTTTAAGTTTTTTGATTCCCGCGGGAACTCTAATTTTCCGGGATAAAAAGTAGCCTATGTGACTCTCCAGGTCCTCAACTATATACCCATGCCAAAAATCACGTCGATCCGTTGCTCCGTTGCGGCGTGATTGAAGGACAAACCAACAAACAAACACACTTTCGCATTTTTTTTTATCCATTACATCGTCGTCGTTTATAATACTAAGTATGATACATGCGAAAGTGTTGTTTGTTTGTTGGTTTGTAGCCTATGGCATCGTTTTTTCCATTCATTGCATTCAAAAAAAAGAAGCCTAGAGCTTTTATGCAGTCAATAGTAGAGCGCGTTTTTCAAGATGCGTAGATGATACCTTGTCCACAATAATACGGAGAAAACTTCCTATGAACACTTACAAAGAGGAGATCGATTCTCAATCCCAATTAGATTTGTATTGGAAAACAGAATTGCAGGAAAGGCATAAGTAAAACGCACAGGCTTAGCTACCTGAAAACTGAAGAAGTAGGTATGTATAGTTTTTGAAAAGCTTTTTGTATGTTTTACAGCAAACTTTTGGAAGATGGTGTATGATAATGATGCACCTTATGTTTTTTTTATTTTAATCCACTACAAGCTAGCCCTTGACTGCGATCTCACCTGATGGTGAGTGATGATGCAGTTTAAGATGATACCGGGCTAACCTGTTAGGGGCATGGCAGTTTTATTAAACCCATATCCCTTCGGTTTCTACAAGGCATCGTATCGGATCGCTAAATCGCTAGCGTCATTGCCGGTAGGGTGGTAACTAGCCACGGCCGAAGCCCCCCACCCGACCAGACCAGGGAAAATTCAGAAATTATAAATTCCCAAATTGACTCTGCCGGGGATTGAACCCAGGACATCCGTACGTTAAGGCAACAGCGCTAATAAATGTTTTAAACTGCAGTAAACACTTCTTTACAACGAAGTGCCTAGTTAAGTAGATAATTTGTATGTAGTGTCTTCTTCAAGAACATCAATTAAAGAGTTCATATACAGACATCACGTGTCCGATGCATCGGTTATTACAAGTTATGGATCTATTGTTATCTTAATTGGAGGCGCTTTAATGTTATGTTGTGTTAATTGTGAACAGTTATGAGTTGTTATGGCCTATAATCTTACTAATATTATAAATGCGAAAGTTTGGATGTATGGATGTCGGTATGGATGTATGGATGTATGGATGGATGTTTGTTACTCAATCACGCCCCAACGGCTGAAAGGATCTTGATGAAATTTGGCACAGAGATAGATTATAGTCTGGAATAACACATAGGCTACTTTTTATCCCGGAAAATTAAAGAGTTCCCGCGGGAATCACAAAACCTCATCCACGCGTACGAAGTCGCGGGCGTCAGCTAGTTAGTATAATAAATTTAAAAAATCATATAGATAGATAGATGATTTATTTGTTCACGAAAACAATTCACAATTTGTGCTTACAGAAGTAAGTGAATTATTGATTACTTTGGCTATTACAATCATTCGTGAACAAATAAGACTTCTCACTCAGCACAAAGCCGCAGCAAGCTGCAGCGCTGGTTTTCAGGAGGAGCCTTTGTGTTCATAGACGTGTTTCCGACCTTATCACTAAAACAAATTATACTTCTATAGGTACAATTTAACTATAAATAGGAGTACTTGAACTATACTATTAAGCTAAGTGCCATTATTAACATCACTTATTACTTTCTACCTGCATAATAGTTTATTTACATAATACCTCATTAAATACTATATAAAATAAAATATAGTAAAGACGCGCTGGTGCCGTTTGTCGCCACGCTATAGAGTGGAAAGTTTTGGAACAAAGAATAGTTATAATTATTAATATACATATTATAATTATTATATATATATATTATTATTTAAATAGGAGCTCGGGACCCTATTTAATAAAAGTTACTATCTGACAAATTTGTAAAAAAGTGTCAATTGTGAAATTGCAGGGGCCGCTAATGTGGATATCTCAAATATGGTTTTTGTCTGTATCATGTATGCTAGAATTTAGGCAAAACAGATAATCATGGACGGGGTAAAACAGGAGTAATGTGCAAGTTTTGAAAATCAATAAGTTTTTATAGTTTTAAAATGGTATATCCGGTCACTCACAGAATAATAATAATCATAAATTTGTATAAATAATTTTGCTACAGATAAGTAATTTGCATGTCGGAAGTGGTTTAATAAATAAAGGCCAATCATTAACAGAAATACCTTTTAAAGGTTTAATGTTTTTTAACGTGATATATACATATTTAATTTAACCAGAAATAGCTTGTTAATTTTCGTAAAGGGCTTTACGTGACCTTTTTGGGGTTTTAGCGGACTAATTCTTTGAAAGTTCAAAATACATCTTTGCTGTTTTAAATATGTACCTGGCCACAGTATATCCTCTAATCTGACCTATGATCTGAGATAGTGACTTTGGTATCACCCACCCACTGCAGCCCATTAACGTCCCACTGCTGGGCACAGGCCTCCACTCTCATAGGAGAGAGGGAAATAGAGCTTAGACCCACCACGCTGCTCCAATGCGGGTTGGCGGGCTTCTAACGACTATTATCATGTTAGTGATAATAACCGGGACCGACGGCTTAACGTGCTCTCCGAGGCACGGGGGTGAAACACCGCCAATTTCCAACTCCGGGCTGGCACTGAGAATTTCTTAATTGAAAAACCCAATACCTAACAATTTCTATGCCCGACCGGGAATCGAACCCAGGACCTCGTGATCCGTAGTCGACGATGCTAACCGGCGAGGCAGTTCAGAGAAGCATTCATAAAGGATAAAATCAAAAACAGGAGATTTGAAAGACATTATTAAAAGAATTTAGGTATTTGAGTCCAATGGTTTTCCAGCACACGGTTCACAAACCAAAATAAAATCTTGACTCTCTGTCTCAAGTCTCAACGAGTGAACGACAAGGAGTTTGACGACCTCCGTAGCGCAGTGTGTAGCGCTGTTGCCTTAACGTGCGGAGGTCCCGCGTTCGAGCTCCGGCAGGGTCAATTTAGGAATTTATAATTTCTGAATTTTCCCTGGTAGTTAACACCCTACCGGCAAAGACATGCCACCAAGCGATTTGGCGTTCCGGTATTAACGGATTAGGGGTACATATCTAATATCAAATATATATGTCACCGTAAGATTGTAAAATTCGTTAGATTATAATCTAACGGTTTCTATCCCGCTAGATTATAAACTGTCGAAAGATTGTGAACCGTTCAATGTTCTGAGTATTAATTTATGAAATATTTATTGTTTTTACGTTTTCTTGTCTCTTTCTTGTACAGTTCGCGCGCGAGTTGAATGCAGAGTAAATGTAAGTGTCACCATACATTTACTCTGCATTCAACTCGCGTCCGAACTATAGGTTAGGTTAGGGTTTGACATGAATATTCAGGTAGTGCCCGGCCTGCACAGAGATAGATTATAGTCTGGAATAGCACATAGGCTACTTTTTATCCCGGAAATCAAAGGAGTTCCCGCGGGAACCAAAAAACCTCAATCCACGCGGACCTAGTCGCGGGCATCAGCTAGTGGGTTAATATAATAAGTTAATAACTACCATGCCCTTAACAGGTTAACCCGCTACCGTCTTAAACTGCATCATCACTTACCATCAGGTGAGATCGCAGTCAAGGGTATTGTATCTTGTAGTGGATAAAAAAAACATTAATAGCAATCCTCGATAGTTAACCGTATTGCACGCCTTGAACGTAACATTTGCAGTGTGAGTAATGTATTTTTATTTTGTGTCTCGTCATCATTACTGTGTAAAATTATGTCGACGTCCCCAGGAATTCATAATAACACATTGCACTGTGAAAACCGATATGGCGTTTTGGAATTAACAATGACTGATGATACATCTACATACTGTTAAATAATAGTAATATTGTTATGTAATTGTAGACGAACAACGATGATTTGTTATACCGATTTCATAGTAACATGTTAGCTTAATAGCTTAGCTTCATTTTTCTTTTTCTCGTCATGATCGAGCATGATCTGCGTATCTAAAAGTCAAATTGCGTATTGACTCATAATCAGCCGCTGTGCATCCACTGCTGGACATAGGCCGCTTTCGTGTAGCGCCAACGTGCTCTTTTCTCGGCTTTTCGCATCCAATCGATGCCAGCCACTCGCTGGATATCATCGCGCTTTCGTGTAGCGCCAACGTGCTCTTTTCTCGGCTTTTCGCATCCAATCGATGCCAGCCACTCGCTGGATATCATCGCTCCACTTTGCTGGAGGACGCCCTACTCTCCGTTTACTAAAATGCGGTCTCCACTCGAGGACCTTTCGACTCCAACGTCCATCGGTTCTCCGACACACGTGACCAGCCCACTGCCACTTCAGCGTGCCAGCCCTAGCTACGTCACTTATCTCTTTGGCGAATCACTTCGTTCCGGACTTTATTCCTTAAAGAAATTTCGAGCATAGCTCTTTCCATATCACGCTGAGCTGCCTGTAGTCGGTGTACTAGTCTCGCTGTCAGTGGGGCTGACTGATTCTGTACAACACAATCTCTAAACCTTTAAATCACCTTTAAATCTAGTTCTGTCCCTTTCCGTAGGAAGTATTATGAAAGGGTTAGCAATATTTGTAATGCTCTAATTTTAGTTTAGAGATTGTGCACTGCAGAATCAGCCCCAGTGTCCACGTATTGACTATTGATCTAAAATCTAAATCAAAGTTTATCTAAAAATCGTATTGCGTATTGATCTAAACCAAAGTTTGTTCAGGTTGCCATCGAAATTCTAGAACTAATTGTGGACAGTCTTGAAGATCAAGTTAAAAATGCTTTCCGCTACGACTTTTTTTAAATTGTAGCTAATGCTGATCTGACCGGCTTAACCGGCTCAGGAAATAACCTATGATATTATATGCTATTTCCTGAAGTAGGCGTCCTAAATATGTTCAATTATCAAGAGCCGAAACTGGTAAATCAAGACCGCCAACGCCACCCTTGACATATTAAAGACAATGTATCTACTTATCTGTCGGGATACTCCTCTCAGTGGGTAGTTAATGCCTCGATAGTAGTTTTTTTGAATATCTGCCGCTTTACCCCACAGTAAGATTCCGTAAGGCAAGTAAGATTCCGTAAGACTCCTATCCTCGAGGCTAGGATTAATCTCGGAATCGGAAGTCAACTCGAGGAAAAATAATGCGTTTTTGGCCTACAAAAATAAAACAAAACCGGTATTTCTGAGACATAACATGAAATAATTAATGTTTCCAGTTTACCAGTCGAGTGGCTCTCGGACCTCGGGAAACACCTTGAATTGCTGCTGAGAATTCACTATGTCAACTTTTAATATAATTTTGATACCTTCTTGCATACTTGTATTTGTATTGCTGTGGTTACTAGTAGTGAGTTATGATTTCTTAGAATTTGTTTAAACATTCCGGTATGTATGAGCAAAGTCACTTTCTACAATCCATGAATCAAACCCATCATTTTATGTCATTTCTTACTCCTATTTACTTGTTGCGTTAAATAGTTTTTAGGTTATCACATTGCTATAATCCCAATCCCTTTGATTAGTTGAATGCATGGTGGTTTTGCATCGGTGTATAATGGAATATGGATAGGCCTACCCAGAGAGAATGTAATCACTACGTGGCCTACCCAAATATTCAATCCATGTGGTTTTGTGATGTAAGTCAATGGTGGGTGGCAGCAGTGAATTTAAGCTCATACTGATAGACTAGCTATCAGTCAAATGCGATTGCAATCGTATAGTTACTGTCACTATGATGCGGGGCATAGAAATAAGAATAGTAATAAGCAGATCCCTTGTTCCATGCATCTTCCATGATGCGGGGCTCAAAGTTGAGCTGTAGGCCATACATTTAGGATTGGTCTCCTACATCTTCGACCAATCCTAAATCTATGCTGTACTCCCATTCTTTAAGTGGTGGCAGGTTAATGTTAAATGTTTGTCTGTAAAACCTTTTTCTTTCACACAAATACTACTCAGCCTAGCCTGTTTACTAAAAATTTTAAAGTGTAGTGTAGTGTCATCACATCACTCATCACTACAGCCCATTAACGTCCCACTGCTGGGCACAGGCCTCCACTCTCAAAGGAGAGAGGGAATTAGAGCTTAGACCCACCACGCTGCTCCAATGCGGGTTGGCGGGCTAGTGTAGTGTAGTGCGAATCAATCATTGTCGGTTACGGACACGTTACGGAAAAGTGGCATTCAAAGTTGGCATTATTGCTACAATCTTCATTGTAGGGATTGGCCGAATTTATGGTACTCTTGTTGGAACAATGCTTTCAGATACTTTGTGAACATATTGGAATATGCCAATCAAGTAAATTATTGTTATCAAATCATCATACATAATCATACAAATTGTTTTACGTTTGTGGTTATGTCGCCATCATATCAAGTACCAAATGGATTACAGTTCAAAGTCCTGTGACGGAATGTTACTATTATTATTTACAATGTTATTTTTGATATTTCGAACTCATTATGTTGCAAATGATTTTGCTCCATGATGAGTCACTTTTTGTCGTACAGCTAATGGTTAATGATATTTTAATATATTAATTATATTAGTTTTTTAGATGAAAACTATAGTGTCGAAAGTCGAAACTAAGAATACCAGTGAATTTCTACCATATTGTTACTTGTAAATAGATTTTGATTCCATAATATAAACTCGTATATTATTTTCTATTCATCTGGTGGTATATTAGTGATGTGCCGGATCGTTAAAAATGAATATCCGCGGATACGAATCCGGATACGGATATTTGGTGTCAAGATCCGCGGATACGGATACGGGTACGGATTTTAACTTTTTTACTAAATCGGTGTCGGTGCACGTGATCTTGAAACTCACTACGATAAATGTTTGCAATATAAAAGTAAAAATTTGATTTTAAGAAATAAAAAAATAATCTGAATGGAATTTAATAGTTTTCCATTGCTAACTTATCACCTACTAGCTGATGCCCGCGACTTCGTCCGCGTGGAATAAGTTTTTTTTGATTCCCTCGGGAACTCCTCAATTTTCCGGGATAAAAAGTAGCCTATGTCACTCTCCAGGTCCTCAACTATACCCATGCCAAAAATCATGTCAATCCGTTGCTCCGTTGCAGCGTGATTGAAGGACAAACCAACAAACCAACAAACCAACAAACCAACAAACCAACAAACCAACAAACAAACTGACTTTCGCATTTATAATATTAGTATGATATATAGAATTTCATCTTTGTATTGAAAATTAATAAGGTAAAAGATCCGTAAGAAGATCCGTCAAAAAAGTAACGGATACGTCATACGGATCTTTCATCACCCGCGGATATCCGCGGATACGGATATCCGGCACATCACTGTAGTATAGTAAAGACTAATTTAAAATGTATAATGTAGAAAAAATTACTACTGAAACAACTGTTTTTACTCAGTCGACAATGGCCATTATACATCTCAAGTCTTATAAATTTTTAGTTTGGAAGCATTGTATGATGTATCTATAGTTCGCGCGCGTACTGTAAGTGAATAGGCTGATTGATTGATATTTGCAGTTAGTATACCTACCTGTTACACTGTATTGGGTGTAATTTTATGAAGTAAAATAAATTTGTGAGGCGTAAATCGTAATTAAAATTTTCCCTATAAGTAATCTTTGTCCTTAAAAAAATTAATGATAATTGCAATGATAATAAGTTGTCGACCTTGCGTATTGTATTTCCATATTTTTTCCCACACAAAAATGAAACTGCGTAGTGTTTTTCCCTCCATTGTCGATAAAATTTATTCTTATGTGCTATATCATTTTTAATTTGTTTAGGTTTATGTTGAAAGCATTGTCAATTGCTGATTTACTTAGATCTGCTTTAGGAATATTTACAACTATGTATATATATCCACGCGACTTCGTTCGTGGATTAAGTTTTTTAATTCCCGCGGGATCTCTATAATTTTCCGGGATAAAAAGTAACCTATGTCCTTCCCAGGGATACAAACTATCCCAGTACCTTTCATTAAAATCGTTTGAACGAATGGGTCAGATAGACAGATAGACGGACAGACAGACACACTTTCGCATTTATATTATTAGTACCTAATACCTATGGATTCTAAAGGAGTGAACCATGATAATTTAGGTGTAAATCTTTTAACCGAGTTTGACGTGTTTGAAGTTTTGGACCCCTAAGCCAGATTTTAGAACCTCACACTGCCAACGCTCAACCTATCGCGGGCCAACTGCTTACCAGTAGCACATGTCCTGAGGAGACCCTTGCTCAGTATTACCTGTGGTATGACTGACATTACCACAAGACATACCGAGTCAGTATGATGGATGACGTATAACTTATAAGTAGATACATGATTTTCTTGATGTAGGTCTGAAATTGAAGTTAATTGCCATTTATCATATAATATCGATAACAAAATCAAGGCTATATCTGGTAAGATTTTGATAAAGCTCATAACGTTGCGTGACTCATTTATGGACGATAGCGTTAAACTTCTTATTACATTTCAGAGAGACTCTCTTGAAACTAGGAACTCTTTGATCTTTTGGGATTAAAAGCCAATTCCACTCTCAGGTCCTCAACTTTACCCATGCAAATATTCTCGTCGATCCGTTGTTCTGTTGTGTCGTGACTCGTGATTGAAGGACAAAATGACAAAAAAACATACTTTCGCAATTTATAATATTGGTACGGATTAGGACTTGCACACAAATTTATCAAAAGTGAACATCAGTCGTCACAGTAGTAAAAGTCATACAGATAAGCACTACCTGTTCTTATCAATGAGATTAACAATAAAGAAATAATGTTATATGATATATAATATACATACTCGTAGTATGATATGATACACTTAAATAGTAAATACGTCTATATGCCCTCTATATGCGATGCATCACTTGGCAACACACTGAATAGCGCCATTTAGTGGACATCCTGTAACCGCGCTGTTACCAAACAAAGCTCTTTGTTACAAAGCAGCGAACAAGACAAAGATAAACTATTGTTTTGTCTAGATTAACTATTTCTTTAGTTGCATATTATGTGGCATCGTTTCAAACATTGTTTACGCTAATATATTATGTTTTATTGTAGTAGTATAGCAAAAATGATTATCTGTAACAAAAAGTGGGCTTAGATATCCTTCTCTGGGATGTAAGTTACCAAATCGGTTAGCTAACAGCAGCAGACAGATACACGCTCCAATTACATTTATTACATTCATCTATTTCTACTGCCTAATTTTATAAAGATTAAAAACCTTGTTTTTATACTTTAATATCTTTCAAAGGCTAAACCCGCTAAAGATGCTAAAAGTGAACTATGAGAACTTTTAACTATCTTATCTAATCAAATATCAGAGTCACGTGTATAACTTGAAGTGAGCATGTTACTCATCGTGTTTAATGTACCTGCCAACTAGAACGAGAAGTGGAATTTGCCCTATGAGTAAACATTGTGATTTGTGCCTATGTGCACACTGCGCTCCACAAAGATGGAAAAGTTATAAGTATTTAACTTAAAAAAAGACTTTTTTTAGGCTTTGATCAAAGCACATATCAAACTGCTGTGGTTAGAGGGTTTTACAAACATGGTTTCAAACTTGGAATGTTGACATTAGATTCCTTCTATGACTTGCATAAGGATTTTTGGAACAGAGGGTTTTACAAACATGGTTTCAAACTTGGAATGTTGACATTAGATTCCTTCTATGACTTGCATAAGGATTTTTGGAAATTCTATCTCTAAAGTGGTTAAAGAGGGAGTGAAAGTTAGCATGAAAGTTCTTCACTTTTCAAGTTTTATCCTTGAAAATTTGTACTGGGCCTGCGGTTGAAAAAAATAATACCTGTGTGAGAATTTTTAGAAATCTCTGAAGTGACACTTTGCATTTGTATGAAATAATATTGGTGAAATCACTAAAAGGGAAATATAATTTTATACTATACGTTCGGACTTGATTCGGATCCACGGGAGACTTCGAAGTAACGATTGTGGAGACGGGTATAATTATAATACTACTGCCTTGCGCTGCATTTCTATACCAATATAGTCTACCTTTATTATATATTATATAGTATACTCACTCTAACTATTTAGTAATAAAATTAAGTATATATTTAGTAATTAAATTACTTTACTTTTACTTTATGACGAGAAATAGTAATAGTGATTCTCTCAACAGATGTGAAGACTATCCTCAAATCGGTGTCGGGGAGGCTCCGCTCCGGCGAGCTGACGGCCATCATGGGCCCGTCTGGCGCCGGCAAGTCTACACTGCTGAACATTCTTACAGGATACAAGTAAGTTATTACTCTGTATTACAACCCTATTAATGTAAATGTTAAATAGGTCCGGAGAATTCAGCTTTCCCTGGCGTACGCCAATAAGTATTTGTGTTAACAACGTTATTCTTATTCGTCACCATCAAAGATCTACACTACAGTGTACGGCGGGTCTTGTCTTGAAGGCATCATAAAACAGAAGCAAATACCGACGTCGTTCCAACTCTAACCCAACTCTTAATAAAACCCAATACGTACCTACCTAATTATGGCCCGACCCGAGAATCTAATCCATGCCTCCCACCAAACCAACCAAGATCAACGAGACCAACCAACCAAACAAGACTAACCAGGCAGGATCAATTACTGTGTGTGGCCTGTGGGTAACTACAACAATAATTTAAATAAAACTATGCCATTCAGCAAAAGACCTAGGCAGTAGACACCGCATGTTACGCCCCAAATCATATTCAAAACGCGTGACGGAAAGTTTACAATAAATAGGTGATAGGTCGTTACCTCCTTATAAAACCAAGTACCTTTCTACTCATTCAATTAATCGCTTATGGCTTGGAAAACATTTTCAAAGGGCACAAGCCGCCATTTAAATAAAACTTAACAAACCGTGCTACTCGTTTATGATAAAAAATGGATCGTCAACTATGTCAAGTCCCCACACAATTTTTTTCAAACCCCTTTATTTCATCTCGTGCAATCCGGTTTGCTCACCATTAATTTATTATTAGGCTCATAAGCTCGAGTTTATAATTCGAAACGAGATGCCAAGATCAGTTTTATAGATGCATTAGCAAGATATGGTGTACTTGTTAAGTGAATGTAGCACTATGTGTAGCTATTTACCGTAGAAAACCTACTTTTCTCCGCACTTGTGGTAGTTGCAATTCGCTTCACTTTCTTTTCATACCGCAAGATGAACCTAAAATGTTCGTGTATACTTTCTAGTTAGTACATCAGCCTAGCAGCAAACTACAGTCGTCAGCAACGTAAGATTAAGATTATTTGAGTAAACGTTTACTCAAAATCTTCTTATTATTATGTAAAAGTGTTAAAAAAATCATAAGGCGACATGTTTTTGAATAGGTATCCTATTGCTCTGTATATGACAGAGAGGTTTATCTCTATATATAAAAAAATCTCGTGCCGCAATGTTAGTTACCATACTCCTCCGAAATTTGGATGAAATTTAATATGCATATTCAGTAGGTAGTAGGTGTTTTGTTATTTTTATATTCCCTCATCGTTCACAGCGCTCCATGCCCCTTTTATTCATATACCACATCCTTACACACAATAAATTAGTGATTTTTTTTCTACACTAGAAATTCCCTAGAAATAATTAATGTGGCAAAACATCGTTTACCGGGTCAGCAAGCTATATATGTTTTTACATTATTCCTTCAATATTAGAAATTTAGAAGCCGAAGGAAACGACTTTTCAGGAGGTACCAGCTAGTTTTAATTTTTGAATACAACATCTTTAATGGTAACAAGTTTATATGTCTGTAGATAACTTCAGCTTTAATTATGAATTGGCTGTGTGCCATACAACTTACTCATCATACCCTGTATGTTTTATTAATGAGTCTATTCTGATGTTTCGGTAATGAGATAAATTAATGATATGCAATATATT
The DNA here is from genome assembly GCA_923060345.2 of Erebia aethiops. Classification (NCBI taxonomy): domain Eukaryota; kingdom Metazoa; phylum Arthropoda; class Insecta; order Lepidoptera; family Nymphalidae; genus Erebia; species Erebia aethiops. Next base: position 3,717,506 of record OV281093.1, on the reverse strand, counting down.
AATGAAAATTGATAAATTAATGATACCTATACAATAATTATACTTTTAACTTGACTAAGATAAATAATGTGATATAATTTTATGATATACATCTAATCACTTAAAGTATAATAATTCCTAACATTTTGCACACCATTGTATGGTAGAATATGCAAGGAAAATAATAATATGTTAAGACCAAAATCTGTACCCATATTCCGGCAAATAAAATATTATTTATTATTTATTAATTATTTTTATCAACGCCATCACATCACCATCATCATCGTATCAACCTGCGGACGAACTGTTGCATATAGGTTTTCTTTAGTGAGCGCTACCATACCCTATTCTCAGCCTTCTGCATCCATATTTTTTATTTTTATCCACTACAAGTTAGCCCTTGACTGCGATCTCACCTGATGGTAAGTGATGATGCAGTCTAAGATGGTAGCGGGCTAACCTGTTAGGGGCAGTTATATTAAACCCATACCCCTATTCGGTTTCTACGTGGCATCGTACCGGAACGTTAAGTCGCTTGGCGGCACGTCATTGCCGGTAGGGTAGTAACTAGCCACGGCCGAAGCCTCCCATCTGGCCAGACCAGGGAAAATTTTGAAATTATAAATTCTCCAATTGACCCTGCCGGGGATCGAACCCGGGACCTCCGCACGTTAAGACAACAGCGCTACACACTGCGCCACGGAGGTCGTCAAATTTGCGTCCCACCACCCTCTATTTTTTTCTATTATATTGTCAGTACACATAGTCAAAGGTCAGCAGTCAGCAGTCAGCACAGCACATTATGAATACTGCTAGAGGTCGTTCAATTACAAAATGAACGCGTCTCACTTAACGTTCGCATCATTAATTATCCATTACAATGCCAACAGATCGTTGGCAAACTAGTGGATAAATGTGATAGTGGAACTGGAACTCAGTCTCTCTAATCAACTGAATTGCCGGTTACTGAAGGATCACTGACGATGCCCAAGTTGTGAGTATTGAGTATTGCATTTGAGCGTAAAAAAATTGGAGGCGTGTTCATTTTTAGATTAGACCGCTTATCTGCTAATGAAACTAAAAGGGTTGCTGGTTGTACTGCGGTACCCTAAAGTGGTGTAAAACGGAAAAGCGCCCCGCTTCGAGCTCTCGAATGGCTTGTTTCCTTGAGATGGTGTTGCGCAAATTGCGAACCAACGCTAACGTTGCACACTGCGCAATGTGTGAACATAGTTACCACAACTGTGAGCTGAAGTTACTTATATGCATGTGCAATATGTTTCTAGAATTCCGTGTGATGAACATAACAGTACGCTTACTCTGAGTTTTTACATTGCAAATACGGTTGATCGACGTGAGAACTCACCTCGCCAATTTTAAGCGAACGGTCAAAGTAAAATGGACCCAAAAGCTCTTGCTTTAAAGTCACAAATTCAGCGTTTGGAGCGCTGGCTGTAAATAAATACACGAAATGATGAAATGAGCTCTAAACCAATGCAGTTAAGGTTCATTTTACTTTAACGTTCGTTTACACTTGGTGAGGTGAGCTCTCACGTCGATCAATCGTATTTTCAATATAAAAACTCGGAGTAAGCGTACTGATGACCATCTTAGCCCAGTCTCTTTTTGTTTTCAAGTTTTGAAAATTGGTACCTTATGCGCTAGGCTCATTGTTCCACTTTCCTAAATATACGCTGTTCGGACCTTGAGGAATCGCCTCGAAAATATACGTTCCCGGTTCCATATTTTTCAGCTATTTCACTTTATGAATGAATTTAGACGACCTCCGTGGCGCAGTGTGTAGCGCTGTTGCCTTAACGTGCGGAGGTCCCGGGTTCGATCCCCGGCAGGGTCAATTTAGGAATTTATAATTTCTGAATTTTCCCTGGTCTGGCCTGGTGGGAGGCTTCGGCCGTGGCTAGTTACCACCCTGCCGACAAAGACGTGGCGCCAAGCGATTTAGCGTTCCGGTACGATGCCGTAGGTTTACCCGCTACCATCTTAGACTGCATCATCACTTACCATCAGTTGAGATCGCATTCAAGGGCTAGCTTGTAGTGGATTAAAAAAAATGAATTCATAGTTTATTAGCTAGATAACAAAGGTTCTTCAGGTTAAAGAATTTATTTTCTCAAAAGAATTGTACAATTCACTTACCGAGAAAACACTGTTTTATAATATAGGTACTTAGATATTTCGGCAATCACAACAATTTCACTTTGTACTATTACATAATTATTTTCTAGATCAACCCTCTTATGTTCATTGTCGGAGCGGCTGAAGAATGCGAGATCGTTGCCACAGTGTAGTTTATATCAGTAGGTTAGTTTAATTTATGAATAATATAATATAATATAATAGGATTATTTGAGTAAGTTTATATCATGAAGTACATGTTTTTTAAGTTTGTTTTTGAAAATGTTGAACGAAGTCGCATTCTTCACCTCTTTTGGTAGTTTATTATATACCTGCACTCCTGCAAACTTAATATTTCTTTTGCCTTGGGAGGTGCGCATGTGTGGCAGTAGGATGTGATCTCCTCTACGACTGCTTCGACTTTGCACCTGGTGTATTTTGGTAAAAGTTATGTGTGTGTGAATGGATTTATTGAGTATTTTTCTTATCAATATGCAAGTATAGTATGTATGGAGCTGTTTGATATTCATAAGTTTTGTATCCGTGTATAGTTTGACTGTAGGTGTTAGGTAGTCATAATTGAACAACATTTTTATTATTTTGTTTTGTGCAATTTGTAGTTCCTTTAGGCTAGTTTTTGGTGCAAATCCCCAAACTTCGATTAAGTATTGTAGATGTGGTTTAACTAAAGAGTTGTATATTATCTGGCGTACTCGACGAGGTAGACAATGGATTATATTACGCATACATCCCATTAAGGTGGTTAGCTTATTTTTAATATATTTGATTTGCGTCTTCCAATTCAAGTCACCATCGAGTCTTAGCCCAAGATATTTTTCGGATGTTTTCTGTTGTAATATTTGACTGTCAATTAAAAGGGGAGAATGAGGTAGTATTTTTTTGTTTTTACTCTTAAAGATAATGTAGCTGGATTTACAAGCATTGATAGTCAGAAGATTTTGCTCAAGCCAATTCGATAATGTAAATAGATCTTGTTGTGCGAGACTCACTATGTATAATATATATTTTCTTATATGGGTTAGTAACAGAATTATCCTATGTTTGTAATAGGGACGATGACAACTCAATCAAATCAGCAACTCTTTAACAAACTTAAAAAACGCACTTCTAGGTTTTGGTTCCTGGGGGAACTCTTTAATTTTCCGGGATAAAAAGTAGAATGTGTTACTTTTGGTTGAGTTTCATTTATGTGACTGAATGTTAGTTACAGAGTTATTGAATTGTACCCAAATAATGTTAACTAGTCACGGCCGAAGCCTCAGCTATCAGACCAGACATATAGATAATAACTAGATGATTCCCGCGACTTCGTCCGCGTGGATTAAGGCGAGTCACCTCAGCTCAGCGGTAAAAACTGGTTTGCTAGATCAAATTTTTTCGGTATTTATTAATAAATAACGGTCTTACAAAAAATATCCGATACACTTAAAGATATTGTCTAAAGAATGTGCTAATTCGTTACACGATAGGATGTACTTTACTCGATCAAAAAAAATCTTGAAACAGGCTAAATTAAAAGTTTAAAACGAATTTTTTATTAATAAAATTTTCGACTTTGCTCATCATTTTTATATGGATAAATTCCTCTTGAAGTATTAATGAGAACCTGCTAAAATTTATTTCAAACTGAAGTCCTATATCCATTTAATTCAAATTAATCCCAGAATTTGAACGTTGCCAAGCGGTTTCAGAATATACCGCGCTGCCCGCTTCCCCGCTAGTCTCTACGAGAAATGTACCGCGAGACGCGCGGGCGGCACCCCACACCTCACCTCCTAAAATCTTGGAAGTGACTCGCCTTAAAGTTTTTTGATTCCCGCGGGAACTCTTGAATTTTCCGGGATAAAAAGTAGCCTATGTCCTTCCCCGGGATACAACCTATCCCTGTAACTTATTTCATCAAAATCGGTTGAACAGATGGGCCGTGAAAGCGTAGCAGACAGACAGACAGACAGATAGACAGACAGACAGACACACTTTCGCATTTATAATATTAGTATGGATTACTAAGTGCCGATTTCACCAACTCCGCGTTACGTTTAACCTAGGATTAAAATTGATGTTTTGACAGATGTTATGTAGTAATTCTGTCAACTTTTTAAATCATCGTTTCATCACATCATTTAAAAGAAGGAGATCGTCAAAATATTAAGTGATTGTAAAAATAAAAAGCCAAAGTATGCAAAGTTTGTTTATTATATGCATAAGCCCAATATAATGAATTAACTACTGAAAACGAATATTTTACTTATTAATCACCATACTCAGTCTCCTTAGGCGATTGGCCATCATTTTCGAGATTGCAATGCAAATATTCAATCGGATATTTGTAGTCTTGTTCTGTCGTTGAATCGTTTTGTGTAGAAATTGGATCAGTTTGTTGTGAATAGTTTGGGGATGCATCAGCTTCGTTGATTCGAACTGAATGTTTATGTAGATTTCCTAATTCGGCTTCAAATAGGATATCGTTAATAGCTTTTTTTGCGTACAGCCTTTGGAGAGAATCTAGTCTTGCCAGTGTTTGAGACCATTCTAAAGCCAAAGGGTTTGAAATCTTTTGGCATTGGTGCTGATTTTGGTACGGTTGGGGGCGATGGTGGTGACGGATTTGGTTGAATATTTTCTTTTTAAATTTCTGTGGCGGATGTAAGGTTCGTGCTTGGGCTTCGGAGCCCAATTGTGATCGTAGTATACTTCCCTTCTTCTCTTGCGGCCTCTCTATCTGAATATGTTCCGGCTTCTCCGTTTCCTCCACTTCTTGCATAATCGAAATTTCACTCTGTCATTAAAATATTAATTTTTTAATAAGTTCCTGACCTAAAATATTAATTTTTTTAATAAGTTCCTGACCCTGAGCTTTAGTTGTATGTGTTCAAGTATTTTGTATTTTATATCTTAGCGTATATAAAAGTTAGCTAACTATTATTATAATATTTCACTTATTGGGTAATAAGCGAGAATTTAATATAGCACTAGCTGATGCCCGCGACTTCGTCCGCGTGGTTCAAGTTTTTTTTGATTCCCGCGGGAACTCCTTAATTTTCCGGGATAAAAAGCCTATGCCACTCTCCAGGTCCTCAACTATACCCATGCCAAAAATCACGTCGATCCGTTGCTCCGTTGCGACGTGATTGAAATCAATAAACAAACCAACAAACCAATAAACTAACAAATAAACACACTTTCGCATTTATAATATTAGTATGAAGTATGATAACATACATACCATATTCAAATTTATGAAATCTCTATTCTCAACTAGGTATATGATACGTAACCAATAAACATAAGTAGTGTTATGAAGTAGATTCAATTTCAGATAGCGAGCATTTGCAATTGGGTCCACCTGTGGATACGAGTGAAGCTTTATCGCAGGTACTATTGCACCGATGTTGGACGACCTCCGTGGCGCAGTGTGTAGCGCTGTTGCCTTAATGTGCGGAGGTCCCGGGTTCGATCCCCGGCAGGGTCAATTTGGGAATTTATAATTTCTGAATTTTCCCTGGTCTGGTCTGGTGGGAGGCTTCGGCCGTGGCTAGTTACCACCCTACCGGCAAAGACGTGCCGCCAAGCGATTTAACGTTCCGGTACGATGCCGTGTAGAAACCGAAGGGGTTTAACTGACATGTCCCTAGCAGGTTAGCCCGCTACCATCTTAGACTGCATCATCACTTACCATCAGGTGAGAACGCAATCAAGGGCTAGCTTGTAGTGGATAAAAAAAAAATCAAAATAGGAACAGTATTCAAACTTGACTGCAGACGTATTGTGTTTGCGACCAGCTTGCCTTTATCAATCCACTAATTTAGTAATAGTAATATGCACGCAAAAACAAACAAAGAAAAATATTATAGTTCAGGTTACCTTGTCATCAGAATGTTCATGTTTTTGTAAAAAGCTTAAATACGGGAAGTACCAAACTTTGGGGTAGTAGTTCCCAGCACTTTCGTTAGCTATATACTTTTTCAGCTCCCTGCGGTAGTTAGACCGTAGAGAATTGATCTTCTTTTTAATGTCCTCTATGGTGCCATAAGGTTTCATCTTCTGGTATATTGGTAGTAGCTTTGCCAGGGCCTGGTATCTGAAAAAGTAGAGTTTGATCGAAATATTTCTGATGACTCAATAATACAATTAACGAATTATATTTTTGAAAAGAATAAAGTCTGCTGACTTCATCCTACCGGCAAAGACGTGCCGCCAAGCGATTTAGTGTTCCGGTACGATGCCGAATAGGGTTATGGGTTTAATATAACTGCCATGCCCCTAACAGGTTAGCCCGCTACCATCTTAGACTGCATCATCACTTACCATCAGGTGAGATCGCAGTCAAGGGCTAACTTGTAGTGGATAAAAAAAAAAGAATTTACTGCCGGCTCTTTTATATTCCGAGTCGGTTGTAGTGTCCAAACAGCAAAAGTGGCATAGTTTTTCATTTCAATAAGAAAATGTGGTGAAATGTTTGAAGGAAAATTGCTTGTGATTGGACTCAATGATCTACTATGATAACCTCATAAATTATTAATCATCTACATACTTTATGTTTTCATCGCTTATTATCCTTCAGTACAAATAATGAATTGATTGACAGACAAGATATAATAAATAACTGCGGTGTGACAAGGTAGTACGTATTACTAATAACTATTAATTATAGTACTCTACGCTTACTTACACTATCATTAAGTAAACTTTAAAAACTTTCTTACATTATGTCCGTAACATTAAATACAAACAATACGCCCATAATTAGGTACTTATTAATATCATATAGATCTAACAATCAAGATACATAACATAAAACTGCGTCATTCTCAGCTGTTTGATATTGCGTTCGAAAACTTGTGGCACAGCGAACTCGTTGAAGCCAATAGCGCGGGTGGCCGAGGGAGGGAGACCCCTCCCCCTCCCAAACGTCTGACGCTCCCAACACTCCGCTATCGAGCAATGAAGCTTGCGCGGACTGATGCGACGCCATTTGCATGGATAGATAAAACACAAAACGCCATACCTTTCAAATCTGTTGCTATAACGTATGTCCGATGTATCCCATAGCTGCGGAAGCGATCGGTATTGCAATATAAACGCTTTTTCCGGTTCCAAATTGTGAACTGGGGGACAATATGGCTCTTCGTGCTCCACGCCGGGCGACGATACGCTCCCATCACACTCGTCCGACTCCATTGCCGGTCGGGCGCTGACTGACGGAATGTGAGATGATTGAACGCGGTCCGCCATTAGCGTGTGACATTGATTGAGCGATGGCGGCGCTGGCCTCCCTTTGTACGCCTCGACGATAATACAGTCGTGTCAATCATGATTTGTAGATGATTGATGAATTGATTATGCTAGCGGACTGTGTATTATTAATAAACAAATAGATCGAATTATAATTGAACTGTAGAATGTGTTTTAAATTATTATTAACTAGCTGACCCGGCGAACTTCGTACCGCCTTAGTATGCAAAATGAAATGTATATTTTTCAATATTTCTGAGAGATTTTCTTAATATTTTTTTCCGTAAGAACCTTCTCCTAATAATAACAAATACAACAAAAAAAGAATTAGTGAAATCGGTCCAGCCATTCACGCGTGATGCCGTGACCAAGGAAAACGGGTTTCATTTTTATATATATAGATTATGTATTGTATTTATATAAGTCTTATCAAACTTTTAAAAAGTTTTGTTTATATTTTATTTGCTATGCTATAAAGGACACAAAAATTATAAGAAATAATAAATATCGGCTATTTTAATTGAAACACATTATTACTATACCTAGTGCATTTTTTCCCGTATATGGGATGTTTAATGTATTATAGCAGTCTAAGAAGTAAGGTAAGTAGTCATGTATGTTTGTGTCCGTAATACAAGTCATAGTACATAATAAAAATGTCTGAATCTCCTAAGGCTATTTGGAACAGAATTCGGGACTAGGCTTCCAATTTCCAAAGCAAGAGTGGAATCAAGCCGATTGTTTCAGTTAACTATACTACCTAATACTACTACTACTTTTATAGACCATAGTCGACTGGGACGGCAATCCAACGCGAGAGGAGAGAGATTAAGCGCAGGATCAACGCTTTACGTGCTATCTGAGAGCTGTGCAGACACGGAGATGAATCGTAATTTAACTTACTCTAGACGTACGTGTACGGTTGTAACTTGTACCTGATGACAAAATTTTTGGCCCGACCCGGAAATCGAATACATTATACAACATCCGCAGTCGAATGTGCTATGCTGACCACTAGATCAACAAGGCAAATATTTAGCATTTGTCTTGTTTTCCAACTTAGTACTATGCAGATTCCTTTTGTTGTGGTTTCTTACAATAGCTGATGCCCGCGACTTCGTCCGCGTTGATTAAGCTTTATGAAATATCTTGTGGGAACTCTTTAATTTTCCGGGATAACAAGTATCCTATAATCTTCCCCGGGATACAACTTATCTCGTTTAACGGATAAAAAAAGCGAAAACGTAGCTGAGACAAAAATATTTTCATATAACCTGCATTGAAAATACGAGTTTCAATGCCTGTTGAGCCACCTGAAACTAGCCAATTTGAGACGAATACGTAATTCGCCCGTTATTTTCCTAGGGCAGAAAACGATGATTTTCTACCCGCTGAATGACGTAGCAACTAGCAGCCCTCCTTTCAATCGTGTCAGAGTTTATTTCAAACTTTTATGATAATTGTCATTTTAACCACCAACTAAACTGACAGATCTCATATTTGTAAACAACAACCGAGCAACTAAAATAAATAAGAAATAAAATTTTAATAAAACTAGCACTTTCAACGCAGGTTATATGAAAAATATAGTGTGTGCCGCGGGATGAAACACGATTTCAGACTTTTGGTGATGCGAGCGAGTTCACCCTTGTCTGAAATCGTCTTGTTTCATCCCTAGGCACAAAATATACCTACTATTGTTTTTATAATATTAGTATGGTGACAAGAAATAAAATATTTTATTTGATTTCACTTTTTGTACCAGTAGGTATTTAGTACTGGCGAGCACAGCGGTGCATATTACCCATTTTCTAGGTAGTACGGAGTATCATCAGCATGTCTATCAAATTGCGCACTACACACTGTAACAATTGACCGCTTGACCCACTTGTTGCCAACTTTGTGATAACGAGGATCCGGTTGCCATTAGCTAGGTGTAGATACAACTTGCTTTCCAGTCTGCATAGTGGTTAAATTTGTTTGTAAACAATCTCTTAACAAAGTTGACGCACTCCCAGTGTTCAGCGCTGTTGTCTGAACCTGCGGAGGTCCCGGTAGGGTCAATTTGGGAATTTATTATTTCTGAATTTTCTCTGGTCTGGCCTGTTGCAAGGCTTCGGCTGTGGCTAGGCTACCCTACCGGCAAAGACGTGCCGCCAAGCGATTTAGCGTTCCGGTACGATACCGTGTAGAAACCGATTAGGTGTATGGGTTTAATACAACTGCCATGCCCCTAACAGGTTAGCCCGCTACCAACTTAGATTGCATAATCACTTACTAACAGGTGACATTGCAGTCAAGGGCTAACTTGTACCTAGTGTATAAAAAAAATTAAGTGCTTCCATCGAAATCTTCGTTCCAACTTCCACCTAGAACGAGGAGTGTCCTGAGTTATTCAATCTAATACCACCTTCCGTGTTCTCTAGTCGCACCCTTCGTCGCAGAAAAAAAATTTCATCCTCACCAACTGGATGCTTGGTCTTCTTCCACCTCTCGTTATTCCAGGTCTTTTGTCTTTAAAGCATACAGACAGAAAACTCTTGCATTTATGATAGTAAATACGTATATTTAGTAACTATAGTTGGTAAAATATAGCTTGATACCTGTGACAGCTGTCAGAGTGACATAGATAGGGCTAGGACAATGTTGAGAATCCATCATAATATTATCGATATTATTGGTAGGTACTAGCTACAAATGTCGATTTTATTGTTACTATATTATGTTTTCATTGATACTATACTAGGACAATAATTTATAACTACTTGTTATAACGAAATCAAACAAAAGGGATAAATGTATTTATTTATTTCCAAAAATGTTTTTAAATTGCTATTATTTTTTCAATTACCCAAATAATAATATGAATAAAATGTTACTAACTAGATTTTTTAAATTTAAAAAGTAACAACTTATTCCGATTTAACGTATTTATAGTGCCCATAAAATATACTTTAGACGTTACGGCTACGATAAAAAAAGGAACGTCACTATTAATGTGCAGAAACCAATAAAGTATGACATTTTTCATACATTTTTACGATGACATAATACTGAACTACATAGGCGTCATTTGGATGACATCTGTCACAGGTATCAAGCTATATTTTATCAACTATAGTAACTACTTACTGAGTTATAAAAATGACGTGAATAATTGAAAACTGAGGTGGGTATCATCAGTTTCAGTGGATGAACATTAACAATACGCTGACACAAAATTACGGTTCCTACCTTCGTATCTAATAATGGTATTTTAATAACCTAGATATGAAAACATAAAATTCGGATTGCCCTCCAAAAATTTAGCTGCTATTTTAAGATTGAATATTTTATTACTTATGGAAGTTCTTAGATTTTTCGAATGCTATTATTTTATGAACTTATCTATTATTTTTCCATTCCGCGGCTCTCTAAATACGGATGTTTGTAGAATGTATTGTTTTTTACAAGATTATATTTAACTTGCAATGTTTCTGTGTTTAGGTCAAATCTTACAATTGAATTTTTAAAACAGTTATCCTTATCCCCAGACCCCAACCGATTGAACTGAAATTTTGCATACAGTATGCATAGTTAGCTAAGTGACGTCATTCTAAATCCAATATAAATAAATAAATAAATAAATAAATAAAGCCTTTATTTACTGAGGTTTACATTTTTTGTTACTAAATGTCTATTATATTATAAGCACCCGTCGGTATCCGTTCTTAATCCCCAGTGTGTCTTCTGACATAGGCCTCCTCCATTCCCTTCCATTGCTTTCTATCTAAAGCCTGTCTCTGCCATGTAGTCCCTGCTACAGACTTGATATCATCTACCCATCTGAGATGTTGCCGTCCTCTTTTCCGTTTTCCATCACGTGGGTACCAATCTGTGATATCATTGGTCCATTTACGAAACTTGTTTCTTGCCATGTGACCGGCCCATCGCCATTTCTGTTCTCTAATTTTTCTTTTCACATCATATATTTTTGTTTTAGCTCTAATGGTGACTAATCGCTGTCTATCTCTTCTCCTAATGTGCAACATACTTCTTTCTATTCCGTGTTGGCATGTTTCTAGTTTTTCCATATTTCTTTTTGTCAAAGCCCACGTTTGGCATCCATAAGTCATACATGGCAATATACAGGTATCGTGTAGTTTACTCTTGGCAGTCATTGGGATGTCCCTGTTTTTCATTATATCCTTAAGAGACCAAAATCTTTTCCACGTGTTACAGACCCGTCTGTCCACTTCTTTGTTAGTTTGATCATTTGGTGAAATGATTTGGCCTAGATAGACATATTCGTCAACATATTCAATTTCTAATTGGTTTACACAGATCTTTTCCTTATTTGTGTTGCTCATAATTTTTGTTTTGGTTGTGTTCATGGTTAAACCAACTTCCTTACTTTGAACTGCTAATTGCTGCAACATTAATTCTAAAGTTTGAGCATCCTCCGCGAAAATCCAATATGGCGCTATCTAAATTTTAAGTCCGCCAACTATTTCTGACTCATGATTGTTTTGAGACAAAGTACAGCTTCGATTCCTGAATCCTGATTCCGTATGTGTGTATAACATTATTTTAAATCTTTTAAAGCAGTTTTTATTTTCTTTCAAATCGACGACAAGGTTCCTTAGATCTTTTTGTATCTCTGATAGTTAACATTTTCGCTTCCACCTGAGATTGCATAATGCAATCAAAGGCCATCAAAACAAAATTTTTGCATCAAAAAAAGTTCTTATAGCCCAGTCAACACAGGTATTCATATTTTTCTTTAATTGTTGCCGTTCTTAATAATAATAAAACATAATGACTTGTTCGACTCCGCGTTAATGACGGCCATTTAAAAATCTCGCCCACCGAGTTTCCTCGTTCGTCACAAGTCGATGACAACAAAAAATGCCTTGAGGCCTCAGTGTAAATGGTATATCTGATTAGGTAACTTCTAGGTATTAGATGATTGCGTATGTTTTGTTTGTATTTCTAAATTTTATGGAAGATAACCGACCTGGATCCTATTTAATAACTGTTACAATTCGACAAATTTGTAAAAAATCGTCATACTTAATTTTAAAATTGACATTCAAAAAAAACATGATAAATCGAAGATTTCTTGACCCATGCGGTTTAACATTTTTTTTAATCCACTACAAGTTAGCCCTTGACTGCGATCTCACCTGATGGTAAGTGATGATGCAGTCTAAGATGGTAGCGGGCTAACCTGTTATAGGGGCATGGCAGTTATATTAAACCCATACCGCTTCGGTTTCTACACGGCATCGTACCGGAACGCTAAATCGCTTGGCGGCACGTCTTTGCCGGTAGGGTGGTAACTACCCACGGCCGAAGCCTCCCACCAGACCAGACCAGGGAAAATTCAGAAATTATAAATTCCCAAATTGACCCAGCCGGGGATCGAACCCATGACCTCCGCACGCCACGGAGGTCGTCATGTACGGTGATATTATGTCAGCAACAAACAAAATAGTCTATGTGCTTAACCAAGTTCTCATTTTGTACATTTTTAACGAACGAAATCAGCCCCGGGGGGATAGGGGGGGTTTTACCATCGCTTAAAGCAGTATTACTTCAAAATGACAGGTATATGTCACGTACCATGGCGTCCCGAAAATAAGGATTATAATTCTAAAACACGAACGTCAACAATATTAAAACAATACGGATTTAGCGATGGTAGTATGCCCTCAGATTGGATTGGATTTCTATCGCTATTGGCCATAATCCACTGTCGCAACAATACCTACAGTTCGCGCGCGAGTTGAATGCAGAGTAAATGTGTGTTACCTATTTACTCTGCATCCAACTCGCGCGCGAACAATTCCGTAATATTGAGATTGTCACAATGATTGAAGCAGCTTTTTTCGGTATAGGGCTACTGTAAATGTTAATGTTATCAAACAGTAATTTAGATTACACATTACGTGCTTGCATATTGCCATATTGATGGTTGCGAAAGGATTGTTTTACTGTGAATAGTGAATACCTTGGACTGAAGCAATTGTTTCTAATTATTATCGTCTTAATTGATATACCTAACTGTCGATAAAAAGGTATGTTGGGCAACCTTACCCGGCATCAGTGGCGTGCAGTTCATAGAGGCATAAAAGCACTGCTTACTCAAATACAAATACATTAATGCTCATTTATCATCAAAACTTCTAGTAAATAGGTATTCAGACCAACTCAACTAATGCCTACCCAAGTTTCAAGCCCTGTGCACGCTACTGCCCGGCATGTTAAAATTGTTTTACCTTGCTTTACTAGTACCGTAAAATACAAATTACTATTACGCTAGTTCTAATGACCAAATGAATTTGTAAGCCATTTTTATTTCAAACTAGATGATTCTCGCGACGCCTATGTCCTTCCCCGGGATTTGAGTTTGACCTTCTTGTATCATCAAAATCGGTTGAAAAGATGGACCGTTATAGAATACCAGACAGACACAGACACTTTCGCATTTATTTTATTAGTATGGATTCAGTACGTAAAGCATGAATATGTACGTTACTATTTTTGGCCTAGATCGCAGTGGAGTATGGCCCGTGTTAAATAGTTCACTTAAGTAAATTAATAAAACATCCTTGAAAAGCTATTAGTCGTTAGATGCGCGGTCATGTCAAAACTGCATTGGTTAAGGAGAGGACCTTGCAAAGGTACGACTTGTAGGAATACCAAGATAATTTGAGACATGAGAGAATATAGCCGGTTTTGTATCGTAGGTATCATTATACATGGACCTTTGCACATTTTAAACAACCGACAACGCGACGCCACGTACACGTCCTATTTCTGTTGTCAGAGTAGTGGAGTAATCATGGAATATGGATACATCTGTCCTCTCCGCCGACTCCTTATCTGCAACATTACCTCCCCGCAGAAAGCAAGCATCAAAGCCTAGTACAATCGACTGTATATAAGTTAACCCAAAATGGCGGTCGTACATTGTACTACAGAGCCGGGCGGAGCATGCGCGGGGAGCGAGGGGTATGGGCTCGCTGCGCACCTCATACCGCACTTCAAAACACCCGAAATGAGTTTCTGCGTAGGGTTCAACTTACGCCGCAGCTATTATACTTAACATCTTGTAAAGCATAGGTTAGGTTAAAGGGTTTTAAGGGTTAAAGTTATACTAGATGACAAACTGTGGCAGTGGCAGTCCGCGAGGTGTAAGCTGAGCTTTGCTGTGCACCCTGTGTGTACTGTACATGCGTTCTGCTATTTGTACTGACAAAGATCAGCTTGACACCTCATAATTCATAATTCTTTTATTATTTTCCAGAGCATGGTACATTATAACATCGGTACATATTATAGAAATCCTCGTGGAATGTAGGACTCTATTATGAATAGGTTCGACTGAAAACGCCGCGCGTGTCTTGGATTGGATTGACGTGTTAATGTGTTCCTATTGTGAGACAGTGTCATAAAATTACATAGTTGTACGTTTGCAGTGATATCGCCGCTTTCTTGCAAGTAATCGATCAAACCTTGACCTCGCTACTTGACCCGGGAACTTGCTCTTGACTTTAATGCCAATGATCCATCACCTCTGATTCTTATACACAATTGTAGGGCTGTATAATGCAAGTACATTACTCACTTTACACTTTACTCACATTGTGCTAAAATAGGGATGCAAAAATAAAGTAGGTAAAAGTAAAGTAAAATAAATTATTTCTAACTGATTATTAAATAGAGGGTCTGCCAAAAGACCTAAAATTGACATCATCGGGTAGTTTTAAGTTTGATAACCATTTTAAAATATAGATTAAAGAAAAAAAAGTGCGTTGAAATTTGATGACGTCACAATTGTGAATTTCATACAACTTCCATACTTTTTAAGTTTGATAAAGAGTCGCTGATTTGATTGAGTAGTCATCATCCCTATTAGATGCCGCAATAGGTACTTTAAATTAAATACAAAGTTGAAAATAATAAGTTTATTCATAACTCGTTGAAGGAACTTGGCGTTGGGTGGCGTTCTCTTTGATATCTTTGACGACTTACCTAAGTACATTTATGATGTAATTGATGTAGTATTTATGATGTACTAGCTGACCCGGCGAACTTCGTACCGCCTTAGTATGCAAAATTAAATGTATATTTTTCAATATTTCTGAGAGATTTTCTTAATATTTTTTTCCGTAAGAACCTTCTCCTAATAATAACAAATACAACAAAAAAAGAATTAGTGAAATCGGTCCAGCCATCCACGCGTGATGCCGTGACCAAGGAAAACGGGTTTCATTTTTATATATATAAGAAGATAGATAGAAGATTTGATGTAATAACATGCAAACACATTATTTTTATACAAGAAGGTAATATTATATTATGTACTAGATGATGCCCGCGACTTGTCTGCGTGGATTAAGTGTTTTTATACCCGCGGAAAATCCCTCATTTTCCGGACTAAAAAGTAGCTTATGTTCTTCCCCGTGAAACAACCTACCTCTCTACCAAATTTCATCTAAATTGGTTGAAAAGATGGGCCATAAAAGCGTACCAGACAGACAGACACGTTTTCGCATTTATAATAAGTATTAGTATGGGTTATGATATTGATAAGTGATAACTATACTATTCCTGTTTTATAAGTCCTTAAAAAAGTATTGGCAGAAGGAGATCACTTTTAGTGATAATATGACCGCCTTTGCGCTAATTGTTTTCTATTTGTTTATATTTCTTTGTATTTTAATGTTCTTAAAGTCTATCCATATAAGCTTTGTTAAACCACTTACGAAATATTGATGTAATATATAAAAAAGAGAAATATCATTGTAAAGAAATCATCTTGTTACCAGGACATCAGGAATGGAGGGTAGTATCACAGTGAATGGTATGGAGCGCAACCTGTCCAGCTTCCGCAAGCTGTCGTGCTACATCATGCAAGACAACCAGCTGCACGGAAACCTCACAGTCGAAGAGGCTATGTCTGTAGCCACCGCTCTCAAGCTGTCCAGTGCTACCAACCGGGCTGACAAGGAAGAAGTGGTTAGTGGACTAGATTAATTTTCAAACACGATTGAATAGGCTGTTTGGTCTTAGATCATTGCCTGTCCTGAAAGGGGACAAAAAGAAAAACAACAACATAGATTAACTTTCTGGTACGATTAAGTATAGTTTTTACATGTGAATTCGATTGATCGTAATGGAGCGTTCGATCACATTGGTGGCAAAGTAAAATGAACCCAAAATCTCTTGATTTAAAATAACAAGTTCAGTACAATCAATTTTAATTTCGAAACGTATCCGTTTGGAGCGTTGGCTGAGAATGCATATACGAAAATGAGGCCTACATCAATGCAATGCAGAGGTTCATTGACCAACCGGGCTGACAAGGAAGAAGTGGTAAGGTGACTAGATTAACTCTCGGTTACTTGCATTATTTAGCTTCCGATCGCAGGAATGGAGGGTTTTTTTTATCCACTACAAGCTAGCCCTTGACTGCGATCTCACCTGATGATAAGTGACAATGCAGTCTGAGATGGTAGCGGGCTAAACTGTTAGGGGCATGGCAGTTATATTAAACCTATACCCCTTCGGTTTCTACACGGCGTCGTACCGGCACAGTAAAGGGTGGCATAACAATACCCTTACCCTAAGTTTTAATTCGATTGATCGTATAAGCATTCAGTGACATAAACGACAAAGTAAAATGAAATGAAATGGTAGAGTCCAGACGTATCATAAGTGTCACAAGTTGTCCTACATGAAATAAATAAATCATTTATCAAAAATTGCAATTGATTTAAAGTCACAAATTCAGTACTAGATCGAATTTATTTTGGAAACGTATCGTGTAATTAAACGTATATAAGTGCATATACGAAATAGAGCTCCAAATCAATGCGTTAGCCACAACATGCACAATGTTTTGTCTAGTGATACAGAACGAATTATATTATTTACTCATCTGTATTAACATAAATAGGGTAATAAATAAGTGTTTTGCTTTGCATCATCTTTAATAATGTCACACTACAACTCGTTAATTAGCATCAAGCAAAATTTCCACATACTTTACTTTGTAACCCTTATTATACCCAAAATATGATAATATATATATATTTTTTAATATGTTAAAGTACTAACAACAGTTAATACCCTACTAAAGTTACGATCTAGCCTATGAGTAAATAAAGCTAATGAGTAACATTATTTTAACCTAAACTTATACTTTAAAATTATATCTAAGAATTGGTCCATTGACCTATCTTAGTTTACGCTAGATTTTTAAAATATGATATCATAATCATCGCAAAACTATTAACGATTCCTTATTTGTGATTCCTTGGCGGTGAATAGCGTCAAAATTCGAGAAAATTGGTTCTAATTTATCCAAAACTTATCTCACTTTATTTTTTGGACCTCTTTTACCCTGGTAACACCAGAATGTATAGAAATGACGGAATATATGAAAGCGGGAAACACTACGCTTGAAATGGAACGTACATATGTCTCCGTATTACACTGGTAGGCTCGCTTGGGTCCAAGACGGAACACCTTTACTAATACCGTAAAATCTTTGTCACCAGATCCAAGAAATCCTCGAAACATTGGGGCTCTCAGAACACCACAAAACGATGACGTCAAATCTCTCTGGAGGTCAAAAGAAGCGTCTCTCCATAGCCCTGGAGCTGGTCAACAATCCTCCCATCATGTTCTTCGACGAGCCAACGTCGGGTTTGGACAGTTCCTCCTGCTTCCAATGCATATCGCTGCTGAAGACGTTGGCGCGAGGTGGTAGAACCATCATCTGTACTATCCACCAGCCTTCTGCGAGGCTGTTCGAGATGTTTGACCACTTGTACACGTTGGCAGATGGACAATGTGTTTACCAAGGCAGCACTGGACGACTAGGTGAGTTAACTTTACTGTTATAATTAAATAACATGGTTATGGTATAACAAACCGACCCATATTAATAAACCGACATCAGCTGAGAATGCAGTGAACGAAAAGGACCCAAAGTCGAGCCCTGTGGGACACCCATTAATGCAAATGAGCCGTCCAACTTCACATATTTTATGTATACCCTCTGAGTTTATTAAGATAAGAAGTAATGAGATTGATTGCTATATTTCTGAAGCCATAGTGGCTCTATTTCAGCAAAGTTTTGTGACCAACACAATCAAATGCCTCAGATAAATGACAGAAGATATGAATAGCATTCCCAGGCATAAGACATGCATACATTAGCTCCATACTCAGGTGGTGTAAACGACTGCCTTGTGAATGTAACCCTTATCACACTTTTAATAGCGTGTATATTCGTTTGCAGTGAAGTGGTTTGGTAGCATGAGCCTGCTGTTCCCACAGTACCAATAATAGCACTAGACATAGACACTAGCTCCATCAGCCACGATGTATTTCAAACGGCCTTGTGAACGTTACCCTTATCCAACTTGTAATAAAGCGTTATATTCGTTTGCAGTGGAGTGGCTTCAACCATCCCACCTCATTGGACACTAGCTCCATCAGCCACGATGTATTTCAAACGGTTGCCTTGTGAATGTTACCCTTATTCGTCTTGTAATAAAGCGTATGTTCGTTTGCAGTGGAGTGGCTCGGAAGCTTGAGCTTGCAGTGCCCATCGTACCACAACCCCGCGTCCTTCATCATTGAGGTTTCCTGCGGCGAATATGGCGACAACACCGGCAAACTGGTCCGTGCTATCGATAACGGCAAGAATGATATCAGGTAACGATATCGCTATCATCATCACTATCATCATATCACCATTATCATATCAATATCAACATTCATACTGTACTTTTATTATCGTTCAATAACTTATAAAACATGATGGTGATAATCAATTACGGTATCTTAAAACTAAAGCCACGAGGGTTCCAAACGCGCCCTGGTTTGAGAAGAGCCCACAACAAACTCAGCCGGGTTGTTTTAATTACCACAAACATTTTAAATCCATCTCACAAACTCACAAACGTCGTAAATTTTTAGAACGATAATTATCAATTTGATTAATTAGGCACTGGAACAATTAATTCCCATGGCTTTTTATCATTTAAATGATCCTTTACATTGTAATAGAATTTTTCAATTACAAAATTATCATATCTCTCATATTTTATTTTATCATCATTTTGATTAGGTTTCATTCTGCCAACTTAAGACTTTCCCTTTGCACTTGCACTTGAAGACAATTATGCACATAGAAAGCTATGATGAGGTCTAGGTTGTAGTGTGCTTACCTAGGCAAAGGTAGAATGCTTATATGTCACCGTAAGATTGCAAAAACCGTTAGATTGTAATCCAACTAGCGAAACTGTAAACTGTCGACAGATTGTGAACCGTTCAATATTCTGAGTGTCATTTTTTGAAATATTCATTGTATTTAAATAAATAATAAAGTAGTGCCCGGGCACTCCCCTCTCTCATATGAGAGTGGAGGCCTGTGCCCAGCAGTGGGACGTTATTAGGCTGTAGTGGTGGTGGTGGTGGCCCGGGCACTTAGGTTTTATCGGGTCGGTTAATATACCTAACAGATTACAATCTAAAGATAAATAATGCGTTATATTATAATCTGTTGACAGTTTACAATTTCGCTAGTTAGATTACAATCTAAAGGTTTTTGCAATCTTACGGTGACATATATATGTTATTTAAAACACGTCAGCACCCATTGGTCAAACATTTCTAACTATAAACAGTCAATATGCATCGGATACGCATAACATTATATTTACATCGCTGGTGAATTGTTTAAATAAAAATGTTTACAATCAAAGTTGGGCTTACCGCTTGTATATTCAACTGATTGAAAATTATGCGCATCAATTAACACTAAAAGACCTTTGTGACATCATTGTTTCATTAACTATTGCTTAAAGCATATTGTCTCGACGAATCATACCATGACGTTCCACGGAACGTATATATTTTATATTATAAATAGGCATTATAATTCTGAAACAAGAGCGTCAGCAATATTAAAATAATACTGCTTTAAACGGTGATAGTTTACCCCCCTGGGCATACACCACGTGCCGCCCAATTTTTTTAGTTCCCCCAATTAAAATATTTTCAGAACTGATTAGATTATCATGTAGAATCTAGATGATGCCCGCGTTTTCGTACGCGCGGATTTTTTTTTAATTCCCACGGGAACTCTTCAATTTTCCGGGATAAAAATAGCCTACGTCCTTCCCCCGGGATGTGACCTGTCTCTGTACCAAATTTCATCAAAATAGGTTGAGTATTTGAGCCGTGAAAGTGTAGCAGGCAGACAGACAGACACACTTTCACATTTGTAATATTATTAATATAATAATATGGATGCCATGTCATTCTATCTATGGATAGTATAAGTAGATTTTCAGTGGCTGCTTTGACCGGACATCTAGTTTACTATTTTTTTTCATCTTTCCCAGAACTGGCATGCCATTACCGAAACTGGCCGAGTACAACAACAAGAAAGACATGGATTTATCAATGAAGTCCAACGAGTGGAATAAGAACGACGTCTCGCAAGTGCAGGACAAGGTGTTGGACGGGCACGGAGCCAACGGCACCAACGGAACCAATAACTTGCACAATGGACTGTTGCAGCTCGCGGCCAACGAAATTGCCAAAGGCAAAGGTGAGATCGTTGGACCATATCTATTTTAAACACGAATTAGGGTCTCCCCCAAATAGCTATCACTGCTGTCCAACGAGTAGAATATGGACGACGCCTCGTAAGTGCTGGACAAGGCGTTGGACGGGCACGGAGCCAACGGCACCAACGGGAATAACAACCTGCATAATGGACTGTTGCAGTTCGCGGCCAACGAAATTGCTAAAGGCAAAGGTGAGATCGTTGGACCATATCTATTTTAAACACAAATTAGGGTCTCCCCAAATAGCTATCACTGCTGTCCAACGAGTGGAATAAGTATGACGCCTCGCAAGTGCAGGACAAGGTGTTGGGCGGGCACGGAGCCAACGGAACCAACAACTTGCACAATGGACTGTTGCAGCTCGCGGCCAACGAAATTGCCAAAGGCAAAGGTGAGATCGTTGGACCATATCTATTTTAAACACGAATTAGGGTCTCCCCAAATAGCTATCACTGCTGTCCAACGAGTGGAATAAGAATGACGCCTCGCAAGTGCAGGACAAAGCGTTGGAGGGGCACGGAGCCAACGGAACCAACGGAACCAACAACTTGCACAATGGACTATTGCAGTTCGCGGCCAACGAAATTGCTAAAGGCAAAGGTGAGATAGTTTGCATTTGTTGAACCAACACTTCTTACTCGCATCTCTGTACAAGTGATTGCTGATTATTTATTCGATGCTGGATGATGCCCACGACTTCGTCCGCGTGAATTGTTATTTTTATTCCCGGGGTAGCTCCTTAATTTTCCGGGATAAAAAGTAGCCTATGTCCTTTCCCGGGAAATACCCTACTTCTATACCAAATTTTATCAAAATCGGTTAAACAGATGAGCCGTTAAAGCGTAGCTGACAGGCAGACACACTTTCGCATTTATACTATTAGCATTTCTATATTATTTTTTATATAAAATGAAGATAGTTATGACTTTTGAAAAATCCTTTGGCATAAATTGAAAAAACTTTATGCCTTAAAACTAATTTAAGGAAATATTATAACATTGCAAACTACTGTAGAGACATACCTCAATAATTTAAAATGCCTTCATTCCATTTATTTATTTATTAACTATCAATTTAACACTCACTAGCAGAACCGATGCAGCCAAGTGATTGACTATAAAAATAAAACAAACCAAACCTTTTCAAGGTCTATTTAATCGGAAAATTTTCCATCGTGACTTCAACATAAACCTTCAACTTGTATTTATTCAAACTCACTTTAAATACTCGACAGATATTGTATTATGGTCCTTAAATCTGTAGATGTTTAGATCTAATGGCATTGGAATGTAGCAGCTGACTGATAAGCGCGGGCAAAGGTAACTGATAAACTTCCTGTTTGCGCGCTGGAAGTTATATGTGTGTAATAACTGACGAATGCCAATTTAATAAGTGATAATTATTTTACTTGGTACCACATTTAGGTTATATCACTATCAGACACCCATGTGTGGCATATTATAACTGATTAATCGAGAGATTATTTTTAGACTCCATACAGTAGAATTTGTTTGAAGCTTTTATAACACATTACTAGTCCATTATATTAAAATTCATACTTAATATTATAATACCAAAGTGTTTGTCTTTCCGTCTGTCTGCTACGCTTTCACGGTCTGTCAACGGATCTGTTTAACCGATTTTGACAAAATTCGGTACTGATGGGTTGCATCCCGGGGAAGGATAAGAGCTACTTTTTATGCCGGCAAACCAAGGAGTTCGGACAGCATTTTTCAAAAGCTTAAATCCAAGCATTATAACAATAAAATTTCAAGCTAGCTAGCTAGCCTTATCATAATCGCGTGGAACGCTGGCTGTAATTCCGAGCTGGACAGCCAAGCTGAACTTTAGCGCAAAAAATGAGCAAGACCATGCCACATTTGACATAAGTCAAATGTGGCGCGGTGCAGAAATGTCTCGCAAGAAATAAATAAATAAATAAATAAATAAATAAATAAATAAAATCTTTATTTGCAAAATTACAAGGTTCAAAATTATAATTTGGCCTCTAACTCCCAAAAAAGTAAAGACTGTGTTATGGGAGTAAGTGCCTTCCCGATTACATAGGTGCTATTTTTGCAATATTGGGTAAGGTTAACAATTATAATAAAAATCAATTAAAACATTAGCATTATTATGACATGTGTGTGTGTGTGTGTGTGTGTGTGTGTGTGTGTGTGTGTGTGTGTGTGTGTGTGTGTGTGTGTGGAAATGGCACTAACACTCCATGACCCCAGCGAACGGTATACGGAACAAATATGTAACTCTCGATGAGAGGCAGTCTTTGTACAGTCCGATTCAAACTTTATGACGTCTCGGAAGTTAGCCGCGAGTGTAGGTTCGCGCAGGTACAGTCAACTGAACCGTCCCGCTAATACCTATTGTGTTCTGCGCAACGAAACGCACGATGTTCGATGATGTTGATGAGAAGTTTGAATCGGACTGTACAGTTTGTTATTTTGTATTCAGGTGAGCAGGTAGTGCAAGTGGAAACAGAGAAGCAAGACAACGCAGAAGTGGCGCTTCTCGGCACCGACGGTTCGCCCCGGCGCTATGCTACGTCAGAGTTCACCCAGTTCTGGGTGGTACTCAAACGGACCTTGCTCTTCAGTAGACGAGACTGGGTGAGTTCGGATTTTGAAACCAATATATAAGCCTTTTTTAGGGTTCCGTACCAAAATGGTAAAATGGAACCCTTATGGTGCGACTTTCTCCGTCTGTCTGTCTGTCCGTCCGTCACACTCGATTATTTCAGTAACTACCGAAGCTATCGACATGAAATTTGGAATAGTTGTGTATATTAGTGGCCCAAAGACACTGGAATTAAAAAAAATTGGAAATTATTTTTGTTCTTATTTAAAAAGGGAGGAAAATCGGAGGGTTGAAATTTAAAAGTGAGATAACTGTACTGTGTGGGGTATCATATGAAAGGGTTTACTTTGTACATTCTAAAACAGATTTTTAATTATTTTTAGTCATGATAGTTTTTGATTTATCGGGGAAAAAGTCTAAAAAAATACCGTTCCCCCCCCTTATCTCCGGAGTTTACCAATCGAAAAATCTGAAATAATTATGGTCAATAGGAATTTATGTATATTTTACAGGAAAACTATAGCCAATGCTCTAACTAGCATAGTTTTTTTGATATTAACAGTAAACCTCTACAAACAAAGTTAGTTTTGCGGTTCATTAACAAAGGTAATTATTACCGTTTTACATCTTTGGTCGTTACAGTTTTCAGTATTGAACCCTCGGTGCGCGAGTCCGACTCTCACTTGGCCGGTTTTTATAATTTTAGTATAGTGTTTTTCATACTATAGTGCTCGCGTTAAGAACTGTGGCGTTGGGCCATAAATCATTCTAATCAGTCTAACTCGCTCGCACTCATTGGGCTTATGGAACATCATAATGAGGTGCGTAACAGCAGGTAGTTGACATCGATAACATTTATATGTTAAAGGAAAGTTTTTAAACTTACTCGGCACCAATATAAACCTTTTTTAAAGGCTCTGTCAAGATTGGCACCTTTTCGTTGTTGACAATTCTATATTTCATGGACAGGTACGAAGTAATTTGCTTCCCTGGTTTCTTATTCGGTTGATGACACATGACAATCTCAAATCTGAAACGAATTCGCAAGTCATATTACTTTGAATTCGATAAAGATTTTTTTTTATCCACTATAAGTTAGCCCTTGACTGCGATCTCACCTGATGGTGAATGATGATGCAAAGAGATGGTAGCGAGCTGACCTGTTGGGGCATGGTTCCCATACCCCTAATCGGTTTCTACACGATATCGTACCGGAACACTAAATCGCTTGGCGGGGCACGTCTTTTTGCCGGTAGGGTGGTAACTAGCCACAGCCGCAGCATTCCACTAGGCCAGATCAAGGAAAATTCTGATATTATAAATTCCCAAATTGACCCTGCCGGTGATTGGATCTCCGCACGTTAAGACAACAGCGCTCATACGTCGATAGATTGCCGTACGAATACATAGAGAGCGCACGTAGGATTCCTCTTTAGTATAGATCCGACCTTCTGTGTATAATATCCGTTTCGTGCCGAAAATGTGACAAGTCCATGCGTCCCGCGCACTTTGTCCCATATTTAACTGCTTTCTACACTGACACTCACATTTTACGTCCTCCTGAAACTTGAAAGGACCTCGACCACGGTGGCCAATCTCTACAGAGATAAACAATCTGCGTAGAAGATAAGTGTGTGCGGGAACTTTACATGTGCACTCCCTATTTCGTTACTTTCATAATCCGGTGGGACGGAAAATCCGACACAAAAGGAGGGAGCCGATTAGTCGCAAACCAACGGCTTTTCATGTTATCCGACCAACTTCGTATCTCCGCGCTAGTACTGAAAATTTTTTAAGAGACAAGTACAAATTCACAAATTGTATACTTACTTTATTTTTAATTGAAATCAAATCAATCGTTTATTTACGAGAAACTCTGTACAATTAAGACGACATGTATTCATTCATTAATTCATTTACACAAATACAAAACTCAGGTTACGTATGTATGATGTTGATACGATTTCTTACAAGTTCATACTGTTTCGCAGACGCTTATGTACCTGCGGCTATTCGCCCACATCCTGGTGGGTTTCCTGATCGGAGCGCTCTACTATGACATCGGTGACGACGGCTCCAAAGTGCTGTCCAACCTCGGTTTCCTGTTCTTCAATATGCTGTTCCTTATGTATACCTCTATGACCATCACCATTCTCAGTTGTAAGTATTTGAGTTTTAATTTACGAACGTTTTTTTCCTGCGACAATTTTTTTTAAAGAATCCATACTAATATTATAAATGTAAAAGTGTGTCTCATTGTTTTCCATTTTTCGCGTCAAGTGTGCATGAGGAATTTGAAATTAGGAACATTTCAATTCCACTCTCTTACCGTTGAGACTTGAGATAGATAGATAAATATTTTTAAAAGGATATAAAGAGATAGATAAAGATTTTTAAGAAGTTTGAAAGGTTTGAAAATGAAATGATTCTGTATTGTACACCTTGTACATATTTTTACGTACTTGACTTACATACTTGATTTTTTCTGGTTTACTCCCTGTGTGAACCGTCTGGGCCTGTGTGATTTTTTTTGGTACAGTCCAATTAGTCGTCGAAAGAGGTCGTTCTTAAAATGAACGCTAGCAAAGTTTATGATAGTTAAGTTTTATATTTTAGACGTCATTGCTCATTCGGTCACCAGATATCTAGATCACAATCCCACGGTCAGATCTGTTGCATAAATGACGCGAAAATTTGCTAGGCGCGTTCATTCTTAGCTTAAACAATGTCTACCTTAAATAATCATGAAACTATAATATCTTTTATATATCAAACTTTATTTTTCAGAAATGTAATGTAAACTGTTTATATTTCAGTTCCACTAGAAATGCCGGTACTTATAAAAGAACATTTCAATAGATGGTACTCGCTGCGCTCCTACTATCTTGCCATCACGGTCTCGGATATACCATTCCAGGTAAGAAGTATTTATTTTTCTACTTATTACGGCATAATTATCCTATTAGTTTATTATTTTTAAATTGCCAGCATTGTAATTTTTAGGAAGCTAATTTTAAGGACGAAAGTCTGTTATTATAACTTATTTTATTTAACCTTTCGGATGTGAAGCAATTAAAAAAAACATTACCTCCATCTGTGTGGGCAACATGTCATGCGCGCGTTTCAAGCACCATTTTTTTGGTTATGAATTTTGCCATATAAATGCTCTACTCACATGTATATTGTAATTTATATTGCTAGCCAGATAACTAAAGAGTGTTTTTGAACGAATAAAAATAATGCTAGATCTTATGAAAGTATTTTATAGACATTGGTTACAAAATTTGATAGACTTTCACCCTACATATGAAATACAGGATTTTTCTACATTGTTTCACTTATTATTTTATATTTATTTATTGTTCCTTGAGCTGTAATATATATTGGATCCAGTAACAAAAACAAATTTAGTTTTACACTGAAAATCATTTACTAAATCTAATTCAAAAGAAATAAAAATACACACGAAAACGGTCAATTAGCAACTATAGACCGACGCACTTGTGAAGATTTTTGAGATATATTTATTATAAACTTTGAATTGAATGAACGACGATTGTTTATGGTTCGTTAGTTATCTGGCTATTATATTACATTGGACTTTAGACTCTATTAAAACTTAAATAAAACTAAAAATCCAATTAAATGAGGCGCAGCTATTGTCATCTATCGTGTCACAGATCCGCGACAACACAGACAAGCGGCCCGCACGTATCCGTGACTACACATGCTAGAGGTTAAGCCCGTAGGAACTTTGGTATTTTGTAAAAAACTCCGATAGCGCGATGCAGACTTCCGTGCATGCGTTGTAGGTTTCGTAATATCGATTAACGCCATTTATTTATAACAGTGGAGACCGCCACACAGTTCATCTAAAGGAGTAGGTCGTTATGCGTCCTAAACTTTGCAGGATTATTTACCTTATCTAACGCCACATACGAGCAAGGGGGCTACGCCTCGAGACCTGGACCCCTGTTTTTAGGTCTAGGCAGAACAGATAAGATCCCGTTGCGTGAAATAAAGATGTCCAATATCAAGGGGTCAACTGAATATCAGCGCTGATATATAGTGCATCTACACCATATCAGCATTACGCTCTTTTTGGGATTTTATCTTACACAGATTAGTGTTTATAGCATTAGGGTTTATTACATAACTTTATAGTAATAGTGTTTAGTCCATAAGTTCTTTCTGTATTCTTATTATTTTATTTTATTTGTTATGGAAAACAGAAAACAACAGCTTAGATAATTCTAGACAGTCTTTAAATTCGGTAGCTTTAAGCTAATGACAGGTCATCATCTATGTAGTTGTATAAATGAACCATTTATTTAAGGAGAGCGCTGTTGCCTGAAACACAGGTCTATACCTATCTTTACAATTTAGAATTTTAGTAATGTTTTTGCCCTGTAAAACGCAGAAATGTAACTGTAACCTATGTATTTTTGGAGCAATAAACAATTTATTTTTTTATTTATTTAGGTTTTCACAAATAGACACTATAATAACAAGGGTACCTGTTGATACACACAATATAAAAAAAAAAAAATTAGTTGTTGACGAAAATACCAGTTGTTACTTAATTAATTTCACTTGACTGTATAATACATTGGTTAGATTTCGACGTACACTACACATATTGCCACAAAATAAGTCTATGTTAGGTTCGTTGTAGACAGAGTTCAGAAGGCGAGACGCACGAACAATAAATGAGTTAGATCTGTTATTAGTTTTGGGTACCGGAGTAATTATGTAATATATTCTGTATTATTTTTGTTTTCTGTGTATTGTAAATCCCAAATAAAGATTTTATTTATTTATTTATTTAATATACATTTTTTTTTTCCTCCCAGGCGATATTCTGCATAATCTACGTGGTGATAGTGTATCTGCTGACGTCACAGCCGCTGGAGTGGTTCCGCTTTGCGATGTTCCTCTCGTCTTGTCTGCTCATCGCCTTCGTGGCGCAGAGTGTTGGACTGGTGGTCGGCGCCGCTATGAACGTGCAGGTGAACTATCATTACTGACTTACCTTTTTTTTTTTATCCACTACAAGCTAGCCCTTGACTGCGATCTCACCGGATGGTAAGTGATGATGCAGTCTAAGATGGTAGCGGGCTAACCTGTTAGGAGCATGGCAGTTATATTCGCACCTCCTACAGACCTCCGCACGTTAAGACAACAGCGCTCGCTGCGCCACGGAGGTCGTCAAATTCGGCGTGATTTAAAAATATAAAGTCCTATTACCTTGTTCCAGAACGGAGTGTTCTTAGCGCCAGTGATGTCGGTGCCTTTCCTGCTGTTCAGCGGTTTCTTCGTATCGTTCAACGCGATCCCTGTATACCTGCGCTGGATCACCTATGTCTCATACATCCGCTACGGGTTTGAAGGCACGGCGCTGGCCACGTACGCCTTCAATAGGACCAAGCTGCAGTGTCATCAGGTACGAAGGATTTTCGACTCTATTTCTATGAGCCTGAAGGATTTTCAACTCTATTTCTAGGTCACTAAAAGTGTTTTATAATAGGAGTGTTGAAGTCTCGAGGTTATTAGCATAGAAGCAAGCTAATAGCAGCGATCTTCCTGAAGATGGTGGTGGGGGGAAGAAGTTGTTCTTTTTGAACCGTTTTGTGGTAGAAAATACAAGGCACAAAATACCAGTAATATTAAAGGCATGCAATGTAAAAGACGATGTTTCTTCGTATCGTTCAACGCGATCCCTGTATACCTGCGCTGGATCACCTATGTCTCATACATCCGCTAAGGGTTTGAAGGCACAGCGCTGGCCACGTACGCCTTCAATAGGACCAAATGTCATTAGATACGAGGAATTTTCAACGCTATTTATGTGAGCCTGAAGGTGTTTTTAAATTGCCTGGTGAGAGGTGGGGCATTGTTTGAAAGAGTGCAGAAAAATCTGTACTATGAAGCAGCATGCAGCGGCCTTTCTCAGGGAATGGGAAAGGTGCAAAATATGTATCATATTATTATCCCTGCATCGGCCTTTCGGAGGAATGGTGAAGATTACAGAAGGGTTCATTCAGGGTTATCATGCAACCACCATGCACCTTCCAGACGAATGGAGGAGCACAAATTTCTGGGTTTTCGTACACCGGCCTTCTTAAGGAAAGGGAACCCTGTCTTGGTAGAGTTGACCGTTGATTTTAAGCCTATAAACATGCTAGAACAAAGAGATGAGTAAATGTTCATCGTCATCGTCGTTTACCGATAAGACGTCCACAGTTGGACATAGCTGTCTCTTGTAGAGAGTTCCTCACGCCTAGGTCTTGCGCCACCTGGATCCAGAAGCTTTATGTAACTCTTGATATTGCCCTTCCAGCTATTGGCCATTCGAGCACATTGGGACCCCAAAGTCCATTGGCTTTTCGGGCTATCTGCCCCGCCCACTGCCACTTGGGGGGCCTTAGACCATTGCTTAAAGCAGTATTATTTCAAAATGACAGTTTTGTGTCACGTACGTACCTGACGTACCTAAAATAAGGATTATAATTCTAAAACACGAACGTCAACATTATTAAAACAACACGACTTTAAGGCGATGGTAGTATGCGTCCGTATGTCCTATATACCAAATATAAGCGACAATTCAGAAGTAGGTATTAATAAAACACTTAATATATAATATGTACTCTCATTTGAACTTGCACAAGTAAATGGCTAATTGTGTAGAGGTTACAAGAGAGATTTAATGTAATTAGATAAGAGTTGGCTAAACTTACGGACAATATTCATTTGATCCGGCCCCGACTCCTATCGTTAAGCTCTAAACCAAATTGCGATCTAAACACAGAAGTATTCATTAATCGCCTAGTCTGCCGGCAGGAGACTGAACTACCATCGTCAAAACACTCGTATTTATACCAACCATTTTCAACATGGCGTCCGTAATGACAGGAAACGAGTCAAATTGACAGTCATTATGCCCCCTGTTTCATGAGATATTGACAAATAGTAGTAATGCTAAACACAAATTAAATATTGAAAATCACTTGTTTTAGTTAACAAAAGTTTATTCAAATGAAAACATTTTAATTTTAGGTATACTGCCACTTCAAGCATCCAGACACGACGTTAGAGGAACTGGACATGCAAAACGCTGACTTTACGCTGGACATCGCCGCGCTGTGTCTGATCTTCGTAATCCTGCGTATCTCTGCCTTCCTATTCCTTCGCTGGAAGCTGCGGTCCACGAGATAAGACGGTTTTTACTTTATGGGCTCAGTTGTAAGAATGGGTGCCTTACAAATGTCATGCTAACCAAAATAGGAAGATATGTACTTTTTTTTTGTTGAAGGGGGGTTTTTTTTTTAAAGATACCCGACCTCCTAGGGGGGAGACCGGGTTATGTGGTGATTTGTATCCACTAAACCCCCTCGGTGACCATCCGGGAACTCTAATACAGAACTTCCGCCTCTGAAAAGTTTAAAAAAAATCCAGTTTCACTTGGTTAGCATAGCTGTCTTAGGTATTCCTATCTAAAACCTGCAGCCTGTGTATTTATAGGTTAAATCTTAGTTTTATATCATAAGTTCAATTTTGGGACTATTTAAAATGTGATTGCGTTTTATTTAAGAAGTCTCAAATGTTACTTGAACGCAGTTATTGTGATAATAGGTGGTGTTTCGAATATGCGTAAATATTGCTAGTGCGAAGTACGAAAACGGTATGTTGGTTGCGAGGATTTCAATATATTAAGTCATACGGCAAAAGGGCCCTGGCCTAAAAGCCCAACCACTAAAAATCTTATTAAAAAAAGTTACGGTTTTCTGTAGAGTCGGTTTACGGACGATAGTTTTACGTGATAACTAGAAGTTCTCTCGCGCGCTCGCGTGGCGGCGTTCCAGTAGCAGAACTGTTAGAACTACTAGCTCTGACGTCACGTGATCGTGCCTCTCTATCGCTTGTTCCGCGCTCTCGCTTGCACGCTCAGGCTCCGTGGCGGCGTTCCAGTAGCAGAATTATTCGAACTGCTAGCTCTGACGTCACGCGATCGTGCCTCTATCGCTTGTTCCGCGCTCTCGCTTGCACGCTCAGGCTCCGTGGCGGCGTTCCAGTAGCAGAATTATTCGAACTGCTAGCTCTGACGTCACGCGATCGTGCCTCTCTATCGCTTGTTCCGCGCTCTCGCTTGCACGCTCAGGCTCCGTGGCGGCGTTCCAGTAGCAGAATTATTCGAACTGCTAGCTCTGACGTCACGCGATCGTGCATCTCTATCGCTTGTTCCGCGCTCTCGCTTGCACGCTCAGGCTCCGTGGCGGCGTTCCAGTAGCAGAACTATTCGAACTGCTAGCTCTGACGTCACGCGATCGTGCATCTCTATCGCTTGTTCCGCGCTCTCGCTTGCACGCTCAGGCTCCGTGGCGGCGTTCCAGTAGCAGAACTATTCGAACTGCTAGCTCTGAGGTCACGCGATCGTGCATCTCTATCGCTTGTTCCGCGCTCTCACTTGCACGCCCAGGTTCCGTGGCGGCGTTCCAGTAGCAGAACTATTCGAACTGAGCTCTGACGTCACGCGCGAAGAGAGATATATTTTGTGTCACAAGCCAACGCTTGGGCCGATCGTGCCTCTTTGTCGCTTGTTCCCCGCTCTCACTTGCACGCTCAGGCTCAGGCGGAACGTGACACATTTTCGTGCGTGCAGCCGGTGTTCATCGATTATTTAAAGACGTTATCACGTAAAAAAAAATTATAAAGAGGAGCATAGTGGTTCCTTTCACGGGAACTACCTTTAAATAATGAAAAAACAAGCCATGGTGGTGTGATTGGACACCCCGTAAGAACATACTTTATTTTCGCTATTCTATAAAATAAAATAATGCGAATTTCGTGATTGCGAACTTGCTTACGACGCGGATCTTTTCCGGATAACTAACTGATATAATTACATACACTCTGTCCCCTCAATCCACTAGGCTCCACTTTTTGGATCCACCAGTGGATTGAATAGAACTCTGGTGTCCACTAGGATCCACCAATGGTCTGGGTGGATCCTATAACACTTCAACTTTATTAGGATCCACCGTCTGGCTCCACCAGTGATCCACTGGTGAAAGTTCACTGTGATCCACCACTGTTCTTAGTGGATCCTGCAACTTCAATGTTTTTTTCGATTCTCTAAGACCCAGTTTAGTAATAAAATCTGTCTCCGTCTATACTAGAGTTCAACGCTTTTATGTCACGTACGATTTCAGGCCAGGTCCGCGCGTTTCATCGAAAAAAGAACTATGTTTTAAAACCTTATCATGTTCCAATATCACTCTGCAAAGTGTAGGGTTGGGAAACTTTTTGATTTCACCGCATTTGTGCATGAGTAATGGAACATTATAACCATGAAGTTATAATCGACTACAGATTTCGTACTTTTCACGAGAATGAAGTGATAAATAGCCGGGTCCGGTGTTAACGTCCCGGCCGCCTTTGGAGTCATCGTCTAAACCGAACTGTTTTCATAGCGGCCGTACGACGTTAATGCTGAGGTCTATAGAGTGTACTTTGACTTTGCTCAGACTAAACTTAGAATTAAAACGGGATGGACTTATGTGAGTGTCATAAATCTATCTGGTTTTAACTCTGTCTTAAGTCAGAGCTTAGTCAAAGTACGCTCTATAGACCTTAGGCTAAGACTAGACCCGTCTGCAGTTCGCGAGGCGTAAGCTGAGCTTTACATTTGTTTGATTGCACACCGATGGCATAACGTAAGTATATAATATTATCCTTACAGTGGATGGACGCCTAAATTGCTAGACCAGAGAATCACTTGCCTGCACCAAATCAATCAAGTATTCATTTATTTTAATTAGGTACATTGTAGGTACACTTTTTGACGTCAAATTACTTATAAAACATGAAGGTGATAATCAATTACGGTATCTTAAAACTAAAGCTACGAGGGTTCCAAACGCGCCCTGGTCTAAGAAGAGCCCACAACAAACTCAGACGGGTTTTTTTTGTATATACCTCCAAGCTGCATACTAATTTTACGCTAGAATGTATTGAAAATTCTGCCAGCTTGGAGATGTACGCTCTCCCGTATCGCGTCTGTCATCCTGCAGCATTTCTCCATTGACTTCCACATGTTTTTTTTAAATATATTGGCTAGCGCTTGGCTGCAATCAGACTTGCTTGCAAGTGGTTATGCAGCCTAAGATGGAGCTCGTTTGCCATAATACAGACTTTATGCAGCTTGAGCTGTATAATAACTTTTAAACCACTCTTATAAAGATAAATCCTCTTTTTGACACTCTTATACTTTTCTGAAAGAGTTCTATGTGGGTTGGTATAATTCTTGTGTGCTGTTTGGGATGCCTATATTAAAAGAGGAGGGATAAACGGAAGCCGGAAGGGAATTCCATAATATCCTAGCGGTTCTAAATCTAGGATTGGTAGGAAATAATGTATTTCATTAGACATAACACTCACACAAATGCAAAACTCAGCTTACGCCCCGCGGACCATACTGAGAATGATGGAAAATATATTTATAATGTGTTATGACAAACAAATTATGAAGCGATATATTAATAAACAATCTATTTTTACTTAACTTACTCAAAAGCTAAATAATTCACCTAAACTTTCTGCTGAAAATGATAAGTTTGTGCAATGTTTATCTTTTGAGTCGGCTAAGAAAAAATGGATTTTAAATAGGTGGTTGGTAGGAGCATGACAATTATTATTTATATTATATTAGCTATGTACAAAGTGCCTTCTATGTTATGCTTATGAAATTATCTTAGGTAGATTATATTATTGTTATGTATACTATACCCATCTGGATTGTTAGGACTGATTAAAAAAGAAGAGGTGTAGATTTTAACGCATTCGATCGCGTTAAATTTAACTGCTATTTGTATGGAATTGATTGAGCGGCATCGTTTGACAGTGTCGCAATTCCAATTCCATACAAATCTTAGTTAACGTTAACTACGATTTGTATGGAATTTACGGTTTAACGTTGACGCGATCGAATGGGAAGAAATTCTCTCACTAGGCACTCTGATTGTTACTTGCGAATTGTACCTATTTTAAATCTTGTACTGTTTCGCTCGCACTTATAGGCAACTTGCTGATGCCCGCGGCTTCGTCCGCGTGGTTTAAGTTTTATTAATTCCCGGGGGAACTCCTATATTTTCCGGGATAATAAGTAGCCACTCCACTCTAATAGTAGTCACTCTCGAGGTCCTCAAAATGCCAAAAATCACGCCGAACTGTCACTCCGTTGCGGCGTGATTGAAGGACAAACCAACAAACAAACACACTTTCGCATTTTTAATATTAGTATCCTAAGAAGCGTAAGACACCCTGTTGAATAAATAGGGGTCATAAAATGCCTATCTTTGTGTTTTTAACTGAAACTTTGGACTGATTGTTTTATATTTTTGATATTTATTTCAAGGTTTTATAGAAAATGCGTTTTATGACACGTGTATAGTAAATGAGCAATTCAAAACTTGAATATTTTTCTAAATATTTTCCGGTTTTGAGGGTTTGGTGTGATAAAAGTATTGACCGATTGAGAAGGACTTTCCGATATTCTTTGCGTTGATTTTATTAATTCGTGTATTATTGGCGATGGTTTTCGTGCTTTTTATGCCAATATCAATCTTCATATTCAAAATAGTTTTATATAAAGCGGTCGTTACTACTTTTTTATACGAATATTATTTAATTTTAGTTAAGAATCTGTATTAGTGTTCATTCCATACTACGGGGTCAGGTGTGGTGCGAGTTCATACGTAGGTAATAATTGAAACTTTAAAGTCATCGGTGACCTTGCATCTATGATATATTCAAAAGTACTATAGATATCCTTGACCAAACATAAAATTAGTTAACAACAATATAATCAGTGGCGTGCAGTTCGTAGAGGCATAAAAGCACTGCTTACCCTAATGGATATAGGTAAATGCTCATTTTCCATTATAACACTCAAAGAATAGGTATTTTGACTGACTAATGCTTACCCTAGCTTCAAGCCCTGTGCACGCCACTGTTATATAATATTATTAAAACTGTACACACCAAGAAAATATTATTTGTGCTTATGAGTTTTCATGTAGGAAATATTATGGACAAATTAATTTATGTTCTGTTCTTTAATAATTGTAAATGACACAAATGTAATACAGTTCAAATTATACGACAAATATTAATTTTGCTCAGTTAGTGTTTAAGTTTCTTGCCTTAAAATTTTCTTGCCTTTTCTGGCGTATAAGGCGCAATGCATACCTATTGATTGGAGCGAAGCCGAGGCGCAGCGTTCTTATAAAAACACAAACTAAGCTTTATTTACTTTGAGTAATTTAATAATTACATTGTTTATTTTTACTAATACATACTTTTGTTTTCATCATACCAATTTCAACCGTATGTCAAAGTGGATACAGTTGAGTTTAAGTCGTTATCTTAGAAAATTGCTGCGTCTCAGCTGCACTCCAATCTATAGGTTTATGCTTTGCATCTATGGAATATGGTAATCAAATAAAGCGTATCATTAATTTAATGCTAATTTAGTGATTCTAAAGTTGAAGTTAATTTTGAAAATAGAAACTAGATATTGTATTTTAAAAATACGTAGCCACAAGAATATCTTTTAAAACTGCCAACAATAAAATAATATACTTAATTTTTTTAAATAGGTAATTAACTTTGAATACCATCAAGGTGGATAACATGCCTAGCTTTAACCGAGAGTATTTGAATCGATTTCCTACTATTTATTTGACTACCATATTATTTCTGTTATAATATTCGGACACTTAATTTGCATTTGCCTTATCCAAATCCGAGATAGTACCGAAAAATCTTTAGAACCGAAAGATGAAAACTCCAGTACACAGGCACGGCCATTTTGGTCCGCATGTTCTGGGATTTGCATAGAACAAATGCAGAAAATAGTCCTTAATATTTTAGGAGTAAAAACTTATATTAGGAGAGATAGCTACACTTTTGGTAACTATCGCTAGGAAGGCTGATTCAGTACAGGGTACAGTTCAGTACAGTTTACATAAGTACTACTGCACATACTTTATTATTATTATACAAGAATCAGCCTTCTTAGTTATTGTTCATTTTTGGTAACAATAACTCGTCTTTGATTGGCGATAAGTAGTCAGATCCCCAGTCGCTTGCGGGTTGACTGACAGTTTTGCGATTAGTGGAAAGCCCCACCCACTATTTACTGAATCAGCCTACCTAGCGATATTACCAAAAGTGCAGCTCTCTCTTAGTATATTGGTAGTGGTTATATATTGTATTTGTACTTAGTTATGTAAACGTATAGACAAATTAAGGTCCAATAATGTTATGGTTAGTTATGGTTTTTAGTATGTATAAAGTTTCTATATTTTTTTAAATAAATGGTTTATTATAATTATATTACGTTTGTGTTACTATGAAACCTATTTCTTGATAACAAATTAACAACTCAAACTAAACTCTTACGCAATCCGTTATCCTATGTGAGCGATAGAAGCGACGCGACGCTATGCG
Organism: Erebia aethiops; assembly: GCA_923060345.2. Taxonomy (NCBI): domain Eukaryota; kingdom Metazoa; phylum Arthropoda; class Insecta; order Lepidoptera; family Nymphalidae; genus Erebia; species Erebia aethiops. The sequence goes on along the minus strand of OV281093.1, from coordinate 3,680,391 downwards.
ACGCCATAGAAAATGAAAAACTGATATAAACTCAAACTAAACTCTAACGCAACCCGTTGTCCTAGATGAGCGCTAGAAGCGACGCGACGCTATGCGACGCCATAGAAAATGACAAACTTGTCTACGCGAAAACTTTGATATTGTCGCGTTTGTCGATCACGTAGGACAACGGATCATAGGTTGTCTCGAAAGGCTTGTCCAGGCGCGTCACGCGAGTTTCTTCCTTCAGGGTAAATATTATTTGCAACCGTATGTCAATGTACAATAAAGCTGTCTTCATTCTGTATTTGCGGACCCTTAGTACGATTTTGCACTTTCAGAACACTCCGATTTCGAACATCGAAACAGTCAGAGATCCCGATATACGACGACCTTCACCAATCTGTTTAATAGATGAAACCTGCTTTTTATTTTTATTTAATAATAGATAATTTTCGCCTAAAATAGGTTGCCTATCAAAATCCGGTCCAGGCAACCTATTTTAGGCGTATTTATAATAAATTAATAAATAAAAAGCTCTATTTCTACTACCACATTACACACATACTACATTATTATATTTATTTTTTTACATTACATTATTATTACATATACTTACATATTATTGTTTTTTTTTTTTCGCGTTATGTGGCAGAAGTCGCCTCCTCGGCGTAGGCCTCCCCCTGTTGTCTCCACGCGTCCCAATCCCTTGTCATTGTCATCCAGTTTGTACCGACTATTTGCTTGAAAATATCTCTCCATCTTTTCCTTTGTCGTCCCTTTTCTCTTTTTCTGTTTCTTGGGATCCATTCTGTGAGACATTTAGCCCATCTTGTATTGTCCATCCTGCACAAATGTCCTGCCCATTTGCATTATATCAGCCTTGTTCTTTTTGTTATGTCATATAATTTTGTCCTTTCTCTTATGTCACAGTTTCTGAATCTATCTTTCATTTTTATTCCAAATATACTTCTTTCCATTTTCCTTTGGCATATATTGCTATTTTCGCTTCATCTTTTCTTATTGCCCATGTTTGACAACGTTTTAGGCGTATTTGTCTATTGTTAAATAAAAATAAAAAGCAGGTTTCATCTAATAAACAGATCGGTGAAGGTCGTCGTGTATCGGGATCTCTGACTAAGTATAAAGTTAGAATATTTACCAAAAAGGTTTTATTCGTTTTCACCTGGGGGGCTCTAGATATATGAAAATCTTTAGTAACATTAGGTCCTTTCCCTCTGGCGTGATAGTTTTTCGATACTCGATATTGATCATTATCCACCACCACCACCACTACAGCCCATTAACGTCCCACTGCTGGGCACAGGCCTTCACTCTCATTAGAGCTTAGAACCACCACGCTGCTCTAATGCGGGTTGGCGGTGTTCATGATAATAACCGGGACCGACGGCTTAACGTGCTCTCCGAGGCACGGGGTTGAAACACCGCCAACTTCCTAACTCCGGGCTAGTACTCAGAATTTCAAGTCAGAAAACCCCAATACTCAATTATGGCTCGACCGCGGGACTCGAACCCGGGACCTCGTCGGCCGCAGTCGAACATGCGAACCACTAGACCAACGAGGCAGTCATCAATCGAGATGTACAAACTCGTACTTGCAGTTGCGATTAGTTTTTTTAATCTAGTCACGAGTCACAAAATCTAGGTTAGATTATAGATTTAGTTAAAGGTAGGTGTTGTTTAGTTAATGAAGTGGTTTACATTGAAATAACTTTAATAATACCTCAATACCTACAAACAGAATTTAAGATAAGTAACATGATATGTGCACCAAACAAAGCAGAGGAACAGTGACGTGCAGTTCATACAGGCATAAATACAATGCTCGTCCGGTCATATTGTGCATATAGTGCTTTTTTGTTACCTTACCTAAAGTGCTTTTTTGCAATTATTTCTATAAGGAATACTACCAGAGACAATATATATCCGAATATTAGAATGAACCAAGGTACGACAACATTGTAACGTTGCTCCATTACGTCAAAATGGTATTTTACACTACGTTTTGCGTCCAGATAACTTAAATAGCCATCCACGAGACCACTTTCTCTTAATCGTAGGGTATGTAGCTGCAAACTTTCGACCATTGGAAAACCTTTATACAGATATATAGCATAGACCGCCTTAGTGAGGGGTTCTTTGAAGTTGTAGATTTTAGTTTTACCCCATTTGTCTACGTATCTGTACATATTATATTTATATATTGAACGTATCACCACTGTATATAGCTCGTTGGATTCGCTCACCGTTTTGATACTTTCTAAGAGCTTTTCGCAACCTTTGCGTTGACTTTTCCAAAGAGATTCATTCACCTCCACAGATGCCAAATATTTCTTCATGACACGACTCACACACGGTTGCATGTTGTACGTTACCAAGTCTTCTTCATCAGAGACCTGGTAGTTTGTTAGAGGATTGGTCGTAAAGCTCACTAAATTAGAGACGTAGTAAACGTTAACGATATAAGCGAACAAGACCCAGTGAAGGAAAAGATACCTCGTAAAGAAATTCCCTCGAATTTTATCGCCAGCGAGAAGTAAGAATCCAATCATTTTGAGCACGATTCGTCCCTTGTCTTTCGGGCGAACCAAGACGACGAAGATGGCCAGGAAAACTAGAAAGGCAATAACTAATATTGTCCAAACTAAAGCATCAAATTCTAAGTACGTATATTTCCAGGTAGCGATATCTGTTGCTCTCTTGACTTGGTATGAAATATCTTCCGTGTAAGCTAGATGCCCCCAAATGTAGCCAAATGTCCTCGCTCTCTGATACGTCAGTAGCATACCCCCTGCTATCATTTGTATTTCTCGCTTTTGGAGCACGTCCAAGGGACCAACAGCTACCACGTCGTTCTCTATCATGGTAAATTCTTCACCAGTATCACTATAACTGTAATTGACTTGAAAGTGTTCCAGTCTGCTTATTTCTCTTAATATCATCTGTTCAACTCCTATGAACTCATTGTTTTTTGCGGGATTGATTGAGTATGGAGGCCAATGGGGCACGGCGACATTGAAGGTGCAGTTTCTCAATCCCGTAACCAATTTGTATGGGTATAAATAATTTTTAACCATTGAACATTTTCCGTATTCGATAATCCTGTCGTAGCGCTGTCCACATCCATAGTTCTCGAACGGGTTGTACGTATACAGATTCGGGTCTGTACTCTTATCCATTAGCAATACGTTGATTACATTATGTGTCAATAAAAGATCGAAGATTTTTCTTAAACATAATGTGTTATTTGAATTATTGATCATGATTAAAAATCTTGCCCTTGGATTCCAATATGTCTCTTTGGCTAAATCGGAGAAATTATTAATGAAATCAGTGCATTTCCCAGCAGCTATGAAATATCCTCCGTTTAGAGTCTGAAATCTTGTGTTGGATTTTCTCAAAATTATTGAATTTACACTAACATCATTAACTATCTTCATAATTTCTTCGTTCTCGGTATCCATATACACGACGGATAAATCTGTGTTTTTATAAAAATATTTTTTTATGATGTCACTCACGCATTTTGTAAAGCAAGTATTGTTTGGGGGCTGGTAAGATAGCCTGGCTTCGTTTAAGGGAAGTGAGTAAAAGACCAACAAGACATAATATACGACCAGCATTCTGGAAAGTTAAAATGAGCAGTGTGGTGTTTCTTTGACGAAAAACATATTCATTAGGGAATAGAGATTTTTCATTGTTATAGTCGAAGAGTTAGGAGCATATCTATATAGACCTACCTATATTATGTATTTGTATAAGATTTTATTTTTCATTGCCAAACGTTATGGAACGTTAGTTTCATCATCTCAACCCATGGCCGGCAGACTACAGAGCACGGGTATCCTCGGGCAGAAGGAGGGCTTCATACCTACATTTGAGACCATAAGGTACCTAAGTATGGAGAACTGTCAGGCATGCAGGTTTCCTTACTAGTGATGTGCGCAACCGTTAAAAATAATCTATTATAATATCTAACCTATTTATGGAATTCCATCTATGTATTGAAAATTAATAAGGTAAAAGATCCGTCAAAAAGTTAACCGATACGCATAATTACCTAAATAAATAAATAAATGTTCATTTAGCTTTACACGACTTATTCCTTACGTAATTTCCTTAAATACAGCGTAGTACTTGGGTATGACGCTAGACACAAAGCTTAGATGGAAAGCTCACGTTAAAAAGAAACGCGAGGAGTTAGAATTACGCCACAAAAAAATGTATTTGGCTGCTTGGACGGCATTCAACACTTTCCATACATAATAAACTATTGCTATACAAGCAAGATCTGATGCCTGTATGGACGTATATGGACGTATACAACTCTGGGGGTGTACTAAACCGAGCAATATCCAAGTGATACAGAGATTCCAGAATAAAGTACTCAGGGAAATAGCCAATGCACCCTGGTACGTAAGAAATCACGATCTCCACAAGCACCTAAAGATGGAGATCGTAACCAGAATCATACAAAAATACGCAGAAGCTCACCAAAATCGACTTCGTCATCATGTGAATCTGGAGGCTGTAAAGCTTTTAGATAACACGGACATCAAAAGGAGACTTAAAAGAATGAAACCATTCGAACTAGTGTAAAAAGTACATAAGTGCTGTGTAGTTAAGTAGTGTTTGTGCTACTTAAGTAGGTCACAAAAACGTAGTGAACGCTAAGTACTTTAGAATAAACTAAGAACAGTTATTGGACTGCAAATTATACGTAGAAATTAATTTTAAGCTAGAATAATATTACTTATTAGCCCATAGGTTAGATGGTAGTAGACAATAAAGGTGTCATTATATTGTAATGGAACTTTATGGTAAGAAAAAAAAAAAGCTTTACACGGATGACAATAACATGAAAAAGAAACACAAAACTCGAGAAAAACGGATACGGATCTTTCTTCTCCCTCGGATATCCACGGATACGGATATCCGGCACATCACTATATCCTTACGATATTTTCCTTAAAAGTTAAAGCAAGGGTTTATTAAGTTCAGAATGGTAATATATTATACTACCTACTAGGTACTTATTATAGTACCTAGTAGAATTAAGATTCCGTTACGATACTGTGTAGAAACCGATTGAGGGTATGGGTTTAATATAACTGCTATATGGCCATACCCCTTACAGGTTATAGCCCGCTACCATCTTAGACTGCATCATTCAGGTGAGATCGCAGTCAAGGGCTAACTTGTGGTGGATGAAAAAAAAAAGTATTATGTATGCCTTGGCTGGTATAGGTAGGTATGTTTGTAAAAAAATTAAAAATACAGTTCATTTTGAAGTAGGGTAAGCTTACAATAATTATTATAGGACGAAAAGATCCGTTTACAATCTCTTCAACTATCTTATTAGATACCACTTTGTCAAAGCCTGTGACAGTAGCTTTATTGCTATGACAGTATTAAGAATGCTTTTAGTAATAAATTAATGTAGGAACCTAATTAATATACACACATAATTGGTCAATAATGTGCCTCCATCAATATATTGGATCGTTAGATAATTTCTCTATATTAGGCGTATCAAAATGATATAAAATAACCAGTCAGGGTCGTGTTAGAATATACAAAGGCAGGGTTACGTAATTATGCTTATACAAAATCGTCTTACAGTAGAAAAATTATGTTCAGAAACATAAATCTATATATTATGTCACCGTAAGATTGTAAAATCCGTTAGATTATAATCTAACGGTTTCTATCCCGCTAGATTATAAACTGTCGAAAGATTGTGAACCGTTCAATGTTCTGAGTATTAATTTATGAAATATTTATTGTTTTTAGGTTTTCTTGTCTTGTCGCATTCAACTCGCGCGCGAACTTTAGGTTAGGTTAGGGTTTCACATGAAAATTCAAGTAGTGCTAGGTTAGGTAGGTAGGTACTTAGGTTCTATCGGGTTAATATACCTAATATATTAAATAACGCGTTAAATTGTAAGCAGTATGTTACGGTTCACAATCTGTCGAAAGTTTATAATCTATCGAGATAAAAAACGTTATATTATAATCTAACGGTTTTTACAATCTTACGGTGACATATATAAAAAACAAACACTTAACAGGCATAAAAATCAGTTTTGGCCACCAGGCCAGAAAAGATGGTGGGACTGTACAGCTTTTTTAAATAGTTTCTTCATAAATGATATCCCTAGTGTTTAAAGGGCTTATCCTTATTTTATTACGGAACCATGAAAAATTAAAAAACAACACTGTCATGGATGTGGTAGCGGTGAAAAGCTAGTACCATATAAAGTACGCTTGGTCTAAGTTTTTACATTGCAAATTCGATTGATCATAATTGAGTTTTCGACCACATTAGCATCAAAGGAAAATGAACCTTGTTATTATTGATTTAAAGCTCAATTTCGTGTAGGTACGAGTATGCATTCACTGCCAGCGCTCCAAACGAAACGTTTTGAAATTAAAATCAGTAATGAATTTTTGACTTTAAATCAAGAGATTTTGGGTACATTTTACTTTCAATTTCAATTTCAATTTCAATTTCAATTTCATTTATTTAAAACAGACAACATTTACGGTCCATTATTGTTAGTAACAATATAATTCCTAATAAATTAGTACTTAAAATCTACCATAAAATCTAAAGTGTTAGTAACAATTTTACCTTAATCTATGTTAGTACATGAAAACTAAAAGGGATTTAGTCCTCTGTATGAGTTTCCCCACCAGAGGACTATCCATTTTCCCTGCTATGCTGTTCACTTTGACACCCATGTGATCGAATGCTCGATTACGATCAATCGATTTTGAAATGTAAAAACTTAGACAGAGCGTACCTACAGGTTTATTTCTATTGTGAGACCGAATAACGAATTAAGTACGTAAAATATTTCGTAATATTATGTGCCTAGGAAAATTTTAAGCAAAGAACTGAAGTCACTAAGCCTTGGTGCTAACCTAGATCCAGGCAGTTGGCTCGCCTGCACTGGCATAGGTAATTGAACAAAATGGCTAAAAGATTGCCTATAATTTTCCTCTTAGTCGATTGCCGCTTTATTGCTAGGCAATTCGTATGAGTAACCTTTTGTTGGGACGGTCCACTGAATCCTAGTAAAAACGGAATCCTACGCATCCTATAGGTACTAATAAAAACATAAAAAACGGCTATCTTTCTGACGAAATGCTCAGTGCGATACCGGAAGTAGATGAAGATCGGAGGAGGTTCTTAGTTCGTAGGTCACGAAAATCTAACTGGAGTGAAGTCGGGCATACCAGTTCCTGGCATCCATGAGAATTTTCCTCCTCCTCATAAAAAAATAGGTATACTAATAAACTCTTGCGTTATTTATTATCTACTAGGTGATGCCCGCGACTACGTCCGCGACCCGCCGAACGGGACAAAAACACAGAGTAAAAAGTAGCCTATGTGTTATTCCAGACTATAATCTATCTCTAGACTGCCAAATTTCATCCCGACCTGTTCAGCGGTTCGGGCGTGATTGAGTAACAAATATCCATCCATACATCCATCCATCCAAACTTTCGTTTCATAATTTAGTATAGACTAGAGTCTAGTCTGTACGTTATGATCAGTGTCGTAGCTATATCGTCTAGTCACTAGACGATATATTATATACCATTAGATCACAACTACGTACGCGTTGATTTGATTGAAGATTTAAGAAATCCATGTTCTGAATTACTTGTTTGATTTTAATTCCGGACGGATATACCTATCGCTTGTGCCCCGGGGAAAGGCGTAGGCTTTTCGTTCCGGAAAATAAAAAGTTCTCACGGGTGAGGTGAGAGATGGGGTGAAAAGTTGAATGTAATACACGACAGCAAAGTTTGTTTTTGTTTCTCGTGCATTTAAATCCCTCACTACATTCAGGATTCTAACTCAGAATCCTTCGTTCGCTCGGGATTCAAACTAGGCATTCGTAACAAAAACGAACTTTGCTATCTCGTTGAACAAATATCTACAGTCACAGAAAAAAAGAAAGATTTGAAAACTAATTTAGAGCGACCGTTAATATTAGGCGGACGAAGTCTTTTTTTTCTTTTTTCTATTGCGTTGCGAGATAGTCTTGCGCTTGACAACAATCATGATTACAATCTCGCTAGATAGATTACAATCTAACGGTTTACACAATCTTACGGTGACACTTATAAAAGCAATTATGAGGTCTAAAATTGGACCACGCTTGCCTGAAGATGCTTACTTCCTCAGTCACGCAATACTCCTACTAAGTAGGTACTTACTAATTTGTTTTTTTATTTGTTTTTTTTTGCTGTTTTAAAATTAAATAAATAGTTTACATCTAGACGGTACAAAGTTTAGCTGAACTTATATGTCATAACTCGAAGATCAAGGATTGGCCTTGCATATTTTTTGCTTGCGCACGAGAATATGCGTGTATTCAATAGCTAATAATAACAATGTTCCTTCCTGCATTTTCAAATATTATTTTCCTGTCTATATAAAATAAATAAACAATTAAAAGAAGAATATTTATTGTAACATGTCCGAACAGTAATTTGTGTAACGTGTTTAGTAAGTTTATTATTTATATATATATATATATATTTTTGGGTTTGTATATTTATTTATTTTGCACGGAAAACCTTACCTACTAGAATCTAGACGATGCCCGCGACTTCATCCACGTGGATAACGTTTTTAACTTCTTTATTTTTCGGGATAAAAAGTAGCCTATATCCTTCCCCGGGTTACAAACTATCCCTATATTAAATTCCCTTAATCAAAATCGGTTGAACAGATGGGCCGTGAAAGAGTAGCAGACAGACAGACATTATCATATTAGTATGGTTATGTACCTATTAGATGATGCCCGCGACTTCGTCTGCGTAGACAAGTTTTTATTAATATCCGCGGGTACTCCTTAATTTTTCGGGATAAAATGTAGATTATGTCCTTCCTTAGTATGTTTAAACTAGTAACGGAGGAGTTCTTAGGAACTAAACAAACAAAATACATTACAAAGTTACCCATATAACTACACCAGTACCCATACAAGTTTAATTACGAATGTACTATAATTATATTTAAGACCTTTTGTCTTCGTAACAACGCGAGGTGGCGAGGTGTCGCCCACGGTTACACAGCATACCTTAAAACTAAGGGATTAGGGTTTAATTACGAATGTACTATATTATTATACTTTAGACCTTTTGTTTTTCTGAAGAATGGTGTCGGTCTCGCGGTCGGTCTCACGTAGGTATTCCACATTTTTACCCCCTACCAAAAAGTGCTCAACGCGCCTAAAGGAGTTTACACTTCAAAATTCAATTATTTCATAACGTTTAAACACTATTCATATTTTCCATGCGTTTCCACGTGTGACGTCAGACCATTGTTTCCGCGGGTGAAAGGCCGCTTGAGTTAATTACTCAACAACTTTGTATACATTCTATAATTTTATTATTACCACCCATTTCTTTTATTCATCCTTCATTATTATTATTTTTTATTTAATTACTAGCTGATGCCCGCGACTTCGTCTGCATGGATTGAGGTTTTTTGGTTCCCGCTGGAACTCTTTAATATTCCGGGATAAAAAGTAGCCTGTGTTATTCCAGACTATAATCTATCTGTGTGCAACAACAACAACAAACATCCATCCATCAATCCATCCATCCAAACTTTTGCATTTATAATATTATTTATTTATGTCACTTGTCGCACATAAAAACATCCGCACATCTATTTTTATTATTTTTCAAAGAATCAGCCTATAATAATATGTGGTCAGTAGATTTCCCATGATCTTATAAAAAACTATAAAGTTGTTTTCACCATTATTCAAATTCAGGTATAAGTAAGTAGTTAAGTACCTACAATCTTAATATATAAAACAAAGTCGGGTTTGTTCGAACACTTATTTTCGTGGGTTTGACTTTTGATTTGTTGTAATTTCCTCCATTCCGAATAGCAGAATAACTATTAAAAACATTGGAAAATTGACGAAAAAATAAAATAAAAGAAAAAACATTTTCCCTTTATTTTCCCATACAAAAACCACGCGGACGAAGTCGCGGGCATCATCTAGTATTACAATAAAAATATGTTTAAATTTTCCGTATTTTTATTATCAAGACATCAAAATCAAACAAACAAATCAACAAAAAATATGTGCGAAAATTCTGGTGACCACAGAGAATGAAAGATATTGATTAATAGTAGATTGTTCATCTAGGGACTAAAATGAGGCATTTTATTTGAGATGTTTAGCTTACCGAGCGTAGCGAGGTATGCTATAGAATCGAGTAGAATAGCTTTTAGTCCCGTGGTAAACACTCTACTTTTCACTTCGATTGCGAGAAAATAAAATTAATAAAGATTTTTAATTATTTCTTTGCCTTTCTGTTACATTTTCATATTAGGAATAAGATCTTTATTTTTACTTGATGATATTAACAAATAAATAGTCACATTCACTTTACCTGCCTTCACCTTGTATTACGTATTGTGCATCGAAATTTGAAATGGATTTAATTACTTATCATCCGTAAAACATCCATTTAATTAAATGTAATAATTACAACAAAACAATTTATGATTTCGCAGCAAACTGCAATACTTACTAAAATTATTTTTCTCCGTATCGTTAACAAGAAGAAAAAAAAAAAAAAACAGTATTACCATAGACATAGATCTGTAGGATAATTGTAGGATACGATGGGTAACATTGACATTCAACTAGTGACCTACATTTTTTGGCTGTTGATAGTAACCATAGACTAAAAATTTTGGATAACCGAATGAGGATATCACGCATACTGTAAAGAGGATAGTATACGGCAATTATTTAAAAAAAAAATACTTTAATCCCTAGACCCTAAATGCTAACTTTAGTCCGCCTACGCTAAGCTATAATGACGCCTTTCTAGAGCATGAGAGGTGAAAAAATTGTATCGTCCTCAGAACTATTAGTAGTTAGGTAGTAAATACTATACTGGCGGAATGCCCGGGATTGAGATAAAACCATGGTTTTGTAAACTAATCAAAATCAAATCACCGCAATAGACACGCAGCGATTACCGTTTTTGTGAAATGCTTCCCGTGTTGTAAATGTCAGATTCCTTGTATGATACTTTTTAGAAAAAAATATATTCGAATTTTGAAACATTTAATGAGTGACTCATAATCATATAGCTTCCATATTAAGTATGCATATAATAAGAGTAATATGTAAAAAAAAAATCGAATGCTCTGAATAAGTTATTAACGCCGTATTTAAATCTATCGTGCATATTTCGAAAAATACGTTATGTACTTTTATATGATTCTCTGACTTACTTAATTTTAGAGAATTTTGTACCAAAATCTAAAATACCTAGTTACTACTAACTATATAGATATGATTTGGTGCCGAATTTTCTGACAGATGTACATAAGTACATAGATTACGGGGGTTAAAATAACTCAAAATCCACAGCATACACCCAAGAGGAGCGGCGTAACTGCATAGTTTGGGAGTGTAAATTAGCAACGATTATTTATAGTAACTGTTAGATACTATACAGCTATCTTTGGTGGGTACCCCAGTGGTACCCCATCAATAAAAAACGCAGGCCAGGCAGACCACAGTAATCGCTGGAGCGAGGAGAGTAAACGTAGCAGGTATAAGTATTACTTGTGGAATAGAGTCGCTAGAGACAGGCAACTAAGTACGGAAAAGGTTGGAGGAGGCTTTCACCACTGAAAGCTTCCTTTTACGAACACGTGTCATAAAATAAAAACCTATCAAAACATAATTTATAACTAATCTACCTACTTAGTTCTGAGTTTTTTGTTAACATTGTGAAAGGAAAACAAAGCAATTTTTACAACTCTCTCTTCCAACAATCTTTTAATATATTCGTAATATATGATAGCTTTATTCGTACTGTTTTCTCATGTTAATCTACGCTTAAACTACTTTTCGTAATAATTTCTCAATCCATATATACTTGCATACTAATTATAAATGCGAAAGTGTGTCTGTCTATCTGTTTACAAAGTAAGCAGTTTTTGCGGGAATTAAAAACGCGGACGAAGCCGCGGGCGTCATAGTTAGCTAGTTATGAAAGGTATTATAAAGTATAGAGATACAATACGTCTTACCGATAAAGTAATAAAAATACCACGGTAGACATCCCCACGAAAAAAACAGTCAAGTGCGTGTCAGACTCGTGCACAAAGGGTTCCGTACCAACACACAATATAAATTCTTTTAGTAAATAACAAGTACAAAGGAACCCTAATTAACGATTTTCGGATATTTTCCTATACTTGTGCTGTGAGACCTTGCTTCTTGTCCAATTTCATGATTCTAGGTCAACGGGTAGTACCATAAAATTTAATTTATTGAGTGTCAAAATATGTGGCAAAAGCGGCCGTATCTTATGATTGACTTAGAAGCTTGATTTTTTTACAGCTCCAAGGGACCATAGACCTAAGTATTTGTTATTAATTTCAACTTGATACCTCCACGCGTTCCCGAAGAAAAATGTGGTTGACAGACAGACAGACAGACGGACAACGACATGATCCCATAAGGCACGGAACTCTAAAATGTACCTTACAAATAATATGCAAAATAATGACTATTTTACGTGACGGAGAGCAGCGGATTTTGTTTTTTTTTATCGACTAACGATGCTGGGTTTTTTTCCTGCGTGCTTTTTATTGGTAAAAAAAGAAGTCCACTCTGACGAAAGGTAAGTCCTGCGAAAACTACGTCATCTTAATAACATTATACCTAACAAAAATATTTCTGCGAAATACCTCTCTGCGTGATACACATAAAATTATACATCAATGGTGATACATAAATTAATTAATGACAGCTAATCTCCACAAAGATTGACAACTATATTCAAATAAATTATTTTTTAGTGATTAATAAATAGACGATCTCCCAAAAGTCGCAATATCCACATCCCCTGTTAATTTTATGTTGAATAAATATTTAAAACGATAGATTTAACTAAAAAAGTGCGTCGAACTTTGATGACGTCACTATTCAATACATATTTCATACAAAATCCCATAAGAAAAATAGTTGTCAAATACGCAATTATTGTAACACAGGTCTACTTACTCTCATAGCCCGATAGGACGGAAAATCCGACACTACCGGAGAGCGATCAGGCGCAGAACCGACGGCTTACGTGCTCTCCGAGGCACGAGGCTTACACAACATCAACTGCTAACTCCAGGCTAGTATTGGGAATTAGATGCTGAAAAACCCAATACTTACGGCCCGATCCGGGAATCGAACCCGGAACCTCGTCATCCATAGTCAAAAATGCTGACCGCTGGACCAACGAGGCAACATCATCTATCTAATATCTATTACTTATTCTGTGGTAATATGTAAGTACTACAACACTAGTGCATTAAGGTTAAACCCTTGTGAAACTTGTAAATTGATGCATCATCATTCAACATGGTGTCGGTAAATAACACTTGACCCAACAAACCGGTTTTACAAAAATTGAGGTTTCTATTCGATGGAATTTTGGACATGGGATACAAGAAAGAAAGTTTAGGCTATAATGTAGCTTTTTAATAAGTCAATCATCGATGTGCTTACAGTTCGCGCATGATTTGAATGCAAAGCATTGATGTAGAATTTTAGTGTACTCATTCTATTTCAATGATGCAGAGTAAATGTATGTGTCACCATACATTTACTCTGCATTCAACTCGCGCTCGCAATAGGTTTTTAGTCTCTATATTTATAATCTAGTAAGTAGCTCTGTTAAATTTCTTGGTATTCGAACACCGTTACGGATAATTTGTCCTTTTAAGTTTTATAAACTTAACTCGTGCTATTTCGATGAGGTAAATAAATAAATTAAAAAATCAATTGACAATATTTGTGGTACAAGAGATTAGCGAATGCCCGCGACTTCGTCTGCGTGGTTTGAGGTTTTTTGGTTCCCGTGGGAACTCTTTAATTTTCCGTGATAAAAAGTAGCCAATAGGTATGCTATTCCAGACTATAATCTATGTCTGTGCCAAATTTGATCCAGATCCGGTCAGCCGTTGTGGCGTGATTGAGTAACAAACATCCATCCATACATCCATCCATCCAAACTTTCGCATTTATATTATTAGTATAGATTAATACTAGCTGACGCCCGTGACTTCGTCCGCGCGTCGTAATTAACGAATTTTTCCATATTTTCTCACCGTTTAAACCTTGTACCTTGTACATTGTATATTGTTAGTGGTCCTATGAAAATATAATAAATATATTCCTTGAATTTATAATCTGGTACGTTACATTCCTCGGTCTTTAGTTATAAAACCGAACACCGATAGCTTGTCCTCTTAAGAATATATTTATTTTTAAATTTATTAAGATTAATTGTGTGGATATTAGTATTTCTTATAAAGGTGTAAATTTTGTCGGATATACATGACATTTTCGAGTAATATATGTGTAGACTAGCTGATGCTCGCGACTTCGTCCGCGTGGTTTAAGTTTTTTTATTCCCGCTGGAACTCCTTAATTTTCCGGAAAAAGTAGCCTATGTGTTATTCCAGATTATAATCCCTCCGTGCCAAATTTCATCCAGATCTGTTCAGCCGTTCTGGCGTGATTGAGTAACAAACATATATCCATTCAAACTTATTAGCAATTAGCATAGATGCAAGGTTAAAACATTTATTTCCATATTATATATATCCCGCAGAGAATCTCTTGGGTACACGCAATAAACGGCTCTAATACCTTTTTTTGTAAAAGCTGTGTTCATCATGGTAACTACTAAACCAAACTAACTAATAATAACTAATAGTTTATAGAGTTATCCGTGGGCTGTGACGTCACCCGGGTCACAGCTGAAAATCAGCGTCCAGCTTCATGCATGCATTTGTATGTATGATGCTGGGCACACGGCTGAGCTGTAACCCATTCCGGGTGGTGTCACAGACAAACATAAATTTATGTGTACAGCTATGTATGACAGATGTTTGTCTGTAACACCATCTTACTATCTTACTTCTTACTTCTTATCTTACTATTCTTACTAATATTATAAATGCGAAAGTTTGGATGTATGGATGTATGGATGTATGGATGGATGTTTGTTACTCAATCACGCCCCAACGGCTGAACGGATCTGGATGAAATTTGGCACAGAGATAGATTATAGTCTGGAATAACACATAGGCTACTTTTTATCCCGGAAAATTAAAGAGTTCCCGCGGGAACCACAAAACCTCGATCCACGCGTACGAAGTCGCGGGCGTCCGCTAGTAATATTATAAATGTGAAAGTTTGGATGTATGGATGTCGGTATGGATGTTTGTTACTCAATCACGCCCCAACGGCTGAACGGATCTGGATGAAATTTGGCACAGAGATAGATTATAGTCTGGAATAACACATAGGCTACTTTTTATCCCGGAAAATTAAAGAATTCCCGCGGGAACCACAAAACCTCGATCCACGCGTACGAAGTCGCGGGCGTCAGCTAGTTTGTGAATAAATGTGTTAAATTCTTTCTTTCTTTCTTTCTAATAAGCCAGGTGTATATGGGTTGAGTACCCGACATAACTATAACCAAGTTACTAACTTTATAAATGTGTAGGTAGTGTTAATATGTACTAACATTTGGTACAGTATATTGGAAGGAAAGTGGTAGAGTTTTTTTTAATCCACTACAAGTTAGCCCTTGACGGCGATCTCACCTGATGGTAAGTGATGATGCAATCTAAGATGGCAGCGGGCTAACCTGTTAGTTAGTGTTAGTGATAATAACCGGGACCGACGGCTTAACGTGCTCTCCGAGGAACGGGGGTGGAAAACTGTGGGACGAGTGAGTGAGTGATATAGCGGTTACCACAGTGCAAACTAGATGGCGCTACATGACTCCCCTTCGAGACTGGAAGTCGTACAAGTTGTGACGTAGTGATTGTTGGCGTTGCATCGGAAGCTGGCGGCTGTTCTGGCAGCTGAGCTGGCGCTGTGCGAGCGGCTGTGCTGGCGTTGAAGCTGGCGGCTGTGTGTGAAGCGGCTGTGCTGACGCTCAGCAGGCGGGGCTGTTGCTAGGCGCTTGAGCTGGGCGGCTGGGCTAGACGCTGTGCTTCGGCGACGACGCGACGGTAGGATGAGTACGTGACAATGACGATGTAGCGGAGATTGCTGGGTGAGCGAAGGTTGCGTGTTCATCACGTCGGGGTCACCACTGTGGGACGAGTGAGTGATATGTACTCGTCCGCACCAATAGGAAGATCTTCCTCCGGGCTGGTGTTGTGCCCGGGGACCTTTCTGGTCCGACCGTTGTAAGTTGGAACGGTCTATATATAGCGCTATTCTCAGAAAACTTCGATAGTGTGATTCAGGCTTGTATGTAACTTATAAGTTTTCAGTCGATTATCTATCCTGCGATGTAGATACAATTAGCGCCATCTAGTTTGCACTGTGGTAACCGCTACAAAACTGCCAACTTCAGTCGTTATAGCACGCCAACCCGCATTGGAGCAGCGTGGTGGGTCTAAGCCCCAGTGGAGGCCTGTGCCCAGCAGTGGGACGTTAATGGGCTGTAGTGGTGATGGTGGTGGGGGAAATCTTCTTAAAATACCCAACCTCCTAGAAGACCAGGTTATGTGGGATTTGTACCCACTAAAACCCTCTCGGTGACCAACCTCAGCGCATAATGAAAGGCTCTGGGAACTCTTAAAGAACTTGCACCGATGCCTTCCTTGCCAATTGAATCCCTGGTCCAATTGAACCCGACCTCAAAGTTCGATCCAACAGCTGGAGCCACGGCCACTAAATGATTACTCTACAAACCAAATATAAATTTACCCCCAATTCTGAAATGGGAACTGATAGAGCATACTTCTAATCCTAATAGCGTTAGAGCTGTATTTTTACTCGTTTTTCTAAATCCTAATAATGCTTGTTCAATAAAATCTAACTCTGTTAAATTAAACAGCTGAAAAATAAGTACAGTATCTAAGTAAGTTACAGCCTTTTATTCTGAAATGGGAACTGATAGAGCATACTTCTAATCCTAATAGCGTTAGAGCTGTATTTTTACTCGTTTTTCTAAATCCTAATAATGCTTGTTCAATAAAATCTAACTCTGTTAAATTAAACAGCTGAAAAATAAGTACAGTATCTAAGTAAGTTACAGCCTTTTAAAATGCTATTTATTTTTTAGCATTTTAAAAGGCTGTATAACTTACTTAGGTACTCGTACTGTGCTTAGTAACAGTTTAGCGGTACGTGACCTGGTTAACCAGCTTGTGTGGTAGTTAAAGAAGAAAATAGTAAGAGTACCTCTAAGTCAGTGACTCCACAGTTTCATCTTAAAACTATTTCAATAATAGAATAAGTGTATTTAAAAAACACATTTTTAATTGCATGAAATTCTTCTTGTAATTTTGTAATGCATTTTATGTAATATTAAACACGATCTACTCTCGGAATGAGAAGGATTAGGCCGTAGTCTATCACGCTGGCCAAGTACATTATGAATACATCGAGAACATTATGAAGAACTCTTGGGCATGCCGGTTTCTTCACGATGTTATCCTTCACCATATTTTGTAGATATTTAATTTCTCAAAACGCACATAACTTCGAAAGGTTGGTGAGTTGTGCCCGGGGATCGAAACCGCGACCCGTTTACTCGAGCCATATACACCAGCCTTTACTATGTACGCGTGGTATGTACTATGATGATGTATTATGAGCCTCAACGGGACCAGTTTATTACTGCATTTGAACGGGTACCGTTCAGTCAATGAATGTACGACACACCAGTGCGGGCCCAGCCTTGATTCACGGTAGTCGGCGCATCGCTTTATCGTGTTTACGTCTACGCGAGTTGAAGTATAGTGCGTGCGTGTGACAAGTTTAAAGTTCGATATTTGAATTTTGAAATTGGAATTCATTGGTAGGTTATTTTTTAAATTTTGTAGGCAAAGAAGCATACTTAATCGGAAAGCAAACTATTATGTAAACTGTAAAGTATTTACTATTTGGCACATTAAGTTCAATGGCAAGATTTCTAATATTTTTAGTGAGTACGTATCTAAAGAAAAATAATTTAAAAGATCTATTAATGCTTCGATTCGAATTAAGTATTGATAATTAATTAATATGCCAAATATTAAAAATTACATTGTAGAGAAAAAAATCCTAGATCAAATTTCGTTGAAGAGTCCATAGAGTAGGTAATAATCATAATAATTCATAAATCGCAAACATCAAATTAATAACACGTCGACCAAGTTCTACCAATCTCTTCTCATAATACCTAACAAACTAATAAAGCTATCTCAATTTTTTTAACTGTCAAAGGTGAAGTCCGTGGAACCAGCCAACTTTGCCCACAGTTTTGTTTATTTTAAAGATTTTGGGAATATTACATGCCGAAATTTTCCGTACTATTTATTCCTATCAAGAGCTTTAAATGTACGAATTGATTGCAGATTGGCATTTGGCACCCTTCTTTCAAAGTATCCGAATAAAAGGTGAATAAAATTAAGGAAAAGTTACTTGCAAATTGAAAACATCCAAAGTACCTATATAAGTTTTCTTAAAAAAATTGTTCCTATTCACTTAAAGTTGGCAATTCACGGTTATATACATTTTTTACTTGTGGCTCAAATTTATCCGCTAGAGGCAATGTTCGCTGGTTTTATGGTTTGGTATGCCAATTATTTGGCAAAATAACTGACTAAGTCAGACTCCGTAGCTTGGAAAAAGTTTAAGTTTTTTTTATTTAACATTTCCGGGATAAAAAGTTGCCAATGTTTGCGTCCTCGACTATACCCATGCCGAAAATCACGTCGATCCGTTGCTACGCTGCGGCGTGATTAAAGGACAAACCAACAAACAAACACACTTTTATAATATTAGTATGATGTATATTGTATATCCATACCTAACATCTATAGGTACAGGGACTTGTTTAAATAAATTTGTCGTACCTATCAAAGACAAATCCCTTTGACATACCAAGAAAATACGACTGCCGATTGAATTTTTTTCGATATCACAGTCATATTTACCTTTGGAATCTTATTCACATTTTTATTAAATGATATTTTTTGTGAATCACCGGATATTGAACTATAGTGTTATATATTATTTTTGGAATCTACTCATCATTTTCTAGATGATAATTATATAGTTAATCTTATTTTCGAATTTTTTTTTTCAACTTTAGTCTTTAATACGGGACCATGGTCACCCCATCAATTTTTTTTTTAAATTTTAGTAGCGTATGTCACCCGGAATAAACTAGGGATTCTAACGATACCTCATTTATCAAGATCTGTTCAGGTGTGTAGAAGTTATATTGGAATATACAAACTCACATACATACACGAACCCTGAAAACAATATACTCCTTTTTTCAGGCAGTCGTTCTTTTTTCGACTGTATTCACATTATTGCAATTTTCGTATTGATATATAATTTTTTTTAAAAATAAAATATAGCCTATTACTCGCTGATAAAGTACCTTTCTATAAGTGAAAGAATTTTTAAAATCGGTTGAGTAGTTTATGAGTTTTTCCATTACAAACATATCTTTCGTCTTTATAATATTAGTTTAGATTATTTCCTAATTTGGTATATTATTTTAAGCTGATTAATAATTTAGATTTTACTAGTGCTTTTTTCTGTTATTTTTAAATGTCTTACTATTATTATTATTTTTTATATATTTGTTCTTTTGTATATCTTTATAATACCCCTTGCAGTCACCTGAACGTCCCTCGTCTTGGCCCAACAGAATAACAGAGCTGTGTGGTTACATTTTGTACCCACAACTTTAAGCTGAGTTAGACCCTTTTGTTGGCACGACACATCCCTAGACGATAATTAAGTTAAGTTAGATTTTAAGTAGGTACTTTTGTATTTTATGTTTACTACTTATGTGTTGGATCAGCAAATCAAACATATTCTATTCTAAATTATAGGTACCTGACTAAAAAGTAGTTAAATAGGTACTTTACATTGCTACGCATATTATTTAAATTTGAATGTGTTAATTGCAAGTACAATACTTACTTTGCATAACTACACGGGAAAACATAAATAATATCTACCTACCTAGCCTGTAACTTTAACTATTCATGTTTCACAGAATATGTAAACAATAGGTAGTAGTGTACGTACTTAAACTAACTAGGTTTTGTACTGAGCATATACCTACTAACTATGGTTTTTAGTGGCGGTTCTTACTTACTTATTTATTCTTTGCCGACATTATAAAGAGACACCAGTGTAAAATTTCAGCGTTCTATTCTAGATTACAATTAGAATTAGTCTTGAGACCTTTCTAAGTTAGAGACCTTCCTAAGTTAATTAACTTAGAAAGGTCTTAGGTGTTGATGAGTCAGTCAGTCAGTGAGTGAATGACTGAGTCAGCAGCATTGATGCTTTTTTTTTGCTACAAAAACAAAAAAGCATCAAATTACAGATCGTGTCCTGCTCGCTCGAAACTTCTACCCATACCTACATTTATTTCATTGAGTAGGGCCCCCAAAAAATGCCCACTGTTTCCTTGTCTATCCTATTAGTTTTTACGAAAGTTTGAATAGAATCGAGATATAGTTCTTTTTTTTACCCACCCACATCTGCGGGCAAACCGTGGAAGCCATACAAAACGATACGAAATCTTAGCGCTGCAGTTGCCCGGTATCTTACTAATATTATAAATGTGAAAGTTTGGATGGATGGATGGATGGATGTATGGATGTTTGTCATCTGGCTGAAATTTGGAACAGAGATAAGTTATAATCTGGAATAGTACGCTACTTTTTATCCCGGCGGGAACCAAAAACCTCAAACCACGCAGACGAAGTCGCAGGCATTCGCTAGTTACTAATACAGCCCTTCTTCTTCCTACTGGGCAGGTTTCCGCACTTAAACCCCAGTTGAAGGTCTGTTGTGACTTGTGCGTTACATCGACTCCTAGAGAAAGGAGCAAACGACAGATGGCGGCAGACTCACTTTCGAATTTATTTTTATAGCAGTATAGGTATATACCCTACTATTTGTGTGTATTTGTTGGTGTATTAATAGATAGCTAATTATCAATAAAACTAATATTATAAAGGCGAAAGTTTGTGTGTGTATGTTTCATTACTCTTTCACGCAAAAACTACTGGGCGGAATTGGCTGAAATTTGAAATGGGGATAGGTTATACCCTATGGTTATACCCTCGATTAACACATGGGCTACTTTTTATCCCGGAAAATTAAAGTGTTCACCAAAAACCTCAATCCACGCGGACGAAGTCGCGGGCATCGTCATTTTTAATTAATTAATTGGCATTGTAATTTTTAAATAATTATAATATTATTACGTACCTATATTTTAAAATAAATTATTCTCATATTATTGTAGTTACTTAGATATGCTTCTCTGCCCGCTTACAATATAACAAAAGTACTGAACCGTGTGAAAATTACATATTAAAATTAAATATATTTTTGGTTGAATTTTAGGAATAACAAAAAATAATTATTATAAATAAGGTACCTACAGAAACTAACAAATTTTTACGAGTGTCTTAAAGGGTTATGTATATCCATACTAATATTATAAATGCGAAAGTGTGTCTGTCTGTCTGTCTGTCTGTCTGTCTGTCTGTCTGCTACGCTTTCACGGCCCACCTGTTGAACCGATTTTGATGAAATTTGGTACAGGGGTAGATGGTATCCCGGGGAAGGACATAGGCTACTTTTTATCCCGGAAAAATAAAGAGTTCCCACGTTAATAAAAAAAAACTGTCTCTTCACCCGATTTTGATAAAAATTGGTACAGGGGTAGATGGTTTCCTGGGGAAGGACATAGGCTACTTTTTATCCCGGAAAATTAAAGAGTTCCCGCGGGAATCAAAAATCTTAATCCACGCGGACGAAGTCGCGGGAATCATCTAGTTTTAAAATAAATTATTCTGGTCATCATATTATTGTAGTTACTTAGATATGCTTCTCTGCCCGCTTACAATATAACAAAAGTACTGAACCGTGTGAAAATTACATATTAAAATTAAATATATTTTTGGTTGAATTTTAGGAATAACAAAAAATAATTATTATAAATAAGGTACAGAAACTAACTAATTTTTACGAGTGTCTTATTCTTATATTTGTGACTAAATTTAAAACGGGAGGTTTTAAAACCCAGAAACCAGAAAAAATGTTGAAGAACATTACCTACTAGCAATAAAACTTGCTGATGTCAACTATCAAGTGGCGTTAGATTTCAGCAAGAAGAAACTCGGTGTGAGTATTTACACAATGCGAGTGGCAAACTTGCCACAGCTGACTCCTGCAAGTTTTATTGCGAGTGTGCACTTGGCCTAAAATTAAATACTGAGGCACTTATATTATTTTGTTGTACCTATATTTTTTCAAGGTTAATTCCTTTTGTTACTAAACGATGCCAGTTATTCTGTAAGAATTAAAATAATATGACTAACTCATGTCTACCTTAATTCTTATCTTAACAAGACATGCAAGGCAAACTTCGAATGCCTAAATATTATCTTTGTACCTAATATTATAACACTACTATAACTAGATAGTGACCGCGACTTCGTTCACGCGGCCTTTGGCTTTTTAAATTTCGAGGGATATCCTTGTTTTTCCGGAATAAAAAGCCTATGTCAGTTCCCAGGACTCAAGCTATCTTTCTATCTGTCTTTGTACTATTTCGTAAAAATCGGTTAAACAGATGGGTCGTGAAAATGTAAAATACGGACAGACAGATAGACTGACAAAGAGACACACTTTCGCAATAATATTAGTTTCAATATAAACTTGAATTGCCCGCAACTGACAAGGATTTTTATAGTATGTAGCTCCATTATAAAAGAGCTTAAAAATAGGCCGATTCCTATTTTAATTAAGTATAATATTACTATTTACTAGCTGATGCCCGCGACTTCATCCGCGTGGATTTAGGATTTTGGTTTTCGCGGGAATTCTTCAATTTTCCGGGATAAAAAGTAGCCAATTTTTTTTTCCAGTCTTTCTTATTTTTTATCCACTACAAGTTAGCCCTTGACTGCGATCTCACCTGGTTGTAAGTGATGATGCAGTCTAAGATGGTAGCGGCTAACCTGTTAGGGGCATTGCAGTTATATTAAACCCATTCGCCTATTCGGTTTCTAAACGGCATCGTACCGGAACGCTTAATCGCTTGGCGGCACGTCTTTGTCGGTAGGTAACTAGCCACGGCCGAAGCCTCCCACCAGGCCAGACCAGGGAAAATTCAGAAATTATAAATTCCCAAATTGACCCTGCCGGGGATCGAACCCTAGACCTCCACACGTTAAGACAACAGCGCTGCACACTGCGCCACGGAGGTCGTCAAAAGTCTCCATAGTATAGGTAGGTATATATCTGTGCCAAATTTCATCCAGATCCGTTCAGCCATTCTGGAGTGATTGAGTAACATACATCCATCCATCTAGGTACCTAAACTTTCGCATTCATAATATTAGTGTAGATGATGTTTCTGCTCAAACGATGTAGAGATTACAGAATAATGAAATCTTAAAATTAGCTTCTATTTTGGTCAGGGTCCGTGACACACATAGAGATCTGTGCAGTCACGCCGATTACGATTCGGTGCTTAAACTGCGGCAGTAGGTAATTAAAGTAGTTACTCATGTTTCGCCCCATATACCAAATGGCTAATATACAATACCCAAGTTACTGGATCAAGTCGGTTACTTGGTCCAAGTTATTGATTAATTAATTAATTATTCTAGTAATTTATAGGTTGACAGCTATCATCTAGTTTGATCTGCCCCCCGATTGTTATCGCCAAACGTATAATTCAACCTGTTTAAGGTGCATGACAAGGGTCTGCCCGCGAAATTCAAATTTAATTTGGTTTTTCACAATTTGTAAACTAATACGACAAAGTAGGCTTATGGCATTCAAATTGCGAGCCTAGGAATATCATCTTCACAGGTTTATATAAAAATCTTTACTTGAAAGTGCCCAGTTTAAGAAATTAGTCAAAATAATGAGTTTGACGTGAGTTACTCAGAAATTAGTCATTATTTTGACTAATTTCTTAAACTGGGCACTTTCAAGTAAAGATTTTTATATAAACCTGTGAAGATGATATTCCTAGGCTCGCAATTTGAATGCCATAAGCCTACTTTGTCGTATTAGTTTACAAATTGTGAAAAACCAAATTAAATTTGAATTTCGCGGGCAGACCCTTGTCATCCACCTTAAGGAGTTCATAGATGCCTGCACGTCAAATAGCACATATGAACTCCTAAAACAGCTTAGACAATTGTGATTGGGCCTCTGTTTCATAAATAAATAACTGTCATTATTGAAAAACCGGTCAAGTGCGAGTCAGACTAGCTCAAAAAGGGTTCCTTATACCACACAATATAAATTATTTCAGTAAATAACAAGAAAGATGTCATAACAACACGAAATCAGCTGTGAAATAACTGTCTTACATATGGCCGTGTGATATGGCGCTAAACATAGACCAATCCTAAATCTATGGCGCTAAACTGGTAGCGCGTGACAAACAATTCGACACCCTATGAAGACGGAATCCTAATTAACTCTTTTCGGATTTTTCCTTTATTTGTGCTGTAAGACCTTGCTTCTTGCTTAATTTTATGATTCTAGGTCAACGGGAAGTACCCTTTATAGGTTTTGATTTAGTGGCGAATGTCAAAATACAACGTATGCGGCATAAACGGCCGTATCTTTTGATTGTGTTGACTTAGAAGCTTGATTTTTTTACAGTTTCAAGGGACCGTAGATCTAAGTATTTGAGATTAATTGCTAATTGATACCTCCACGCGTTCCCGAGAAAAAGTTGGTTGACAGACAGACAAACGGACAACGAAGTGGGTGTGGTTCTTTTTTTCCTCTCGAGGTACGGAAGTCGGAACTCTAAAAAGTGGTGATATCCTAGTGATTTAAACGCCTGGCTTCCTATTCGGCGGTTCGATCCCCAAGTTCCGAAAATTTAGACATCTAACTTTTAATAATAATAAAGAAAAGAAAGTTTTGTCCATGTTTTGCAATAGTCCTGCACTAACCGGGGATTGTACTTGGGTGCACTCGCATAGTGCATATAGGGATATTCGCTGGTTGGTGTCACATTTCCTTTAGAGTAAAATTGTCTAACGGGCCTCTGCGAGTTGGTTTCGGCCCCTCGTATGCCTTCCAAAGGTTCGGGACCCCATGGTCCCGAGATGGAAAAGACAAATAATAATAAAGAAAAGAAAGAAAAACAATTTTTTCTACAATGGTGTCACAGACAAAACATAGACTACAGATGTAACAATTTCGTCTGTGACACCACCCAGAATGGATATACAGCTCAGAGTTAAGCCCTACATTGTAATGCCAATAAATTGCTTAAGGCGAGTCACCTCAGCTCAGCGGTGAATAACTGGTTTGCTAGATCAAATGTTTTCGGTATTTACTATTAAATAACGGTCTTACAAAAAATATCCGATACACTTAAAGATATTGTCTAAAGAATGTGCTAATTTGTTACACGATAGGATGTACTTTACTCGATCAAAAAAAATCTTGAAACAGGCTAAATTAAAAGTTTAAAACGAATTTTTTATTAATAAAATTTGCGACATTGCTCATAATTTTTATATGGATAAATTTCTCTTGAAGTATTAATGAGAACCTGCTAAACTTTGTTTCAAACTGAAGTCCTATATTTATTTAATTCAAATTAATCCCAGAACTTGAACGTTGCAAAGCGGTTTCAGAACATACCGCGCTGCCCGCTTCCCCGCCAGTCTCTACGAGAAATGCACCGCGAGACGCGCGGGCGGCACCCCACACCTCACCTCCTAAAATCTTGCCGGTGACTCGCCTTAAGCATATAAAGCAAGGCGCTGGTTTTCAGCTGTGACCCGGGTGATGTCACAGTAATAAAAATTATTAATTTAAACAACACAAAAGTAAAGTTTATAAGTAAGTAGTAATAACGATAAAATTATTAAAAGATACGACTGCTCTGCCGTAGCCCGTATTGAATTAGGTAGGTATCCTACCTACCTAACCTACCTTTGAAATCTTATTCACATTTTTATTAAATTATATTTTTTTGTGAATCACTGGATAGTGAACTATAGTGTTGTATATTTTTAGAATCTACTCATCATTTTCTAGATGATGATTATATTATAGTTAATCTTATTTTCAAATATTTTTTTCAACTTTAGTCTTTAATGCGGGACCATGGTCACCGCATAAATTTTTTTTTAAATTTTACTAGCATATGTCACTCGGAATAAGCTAGGGATTTTAACGATACCTCATATTTTATCCAAATCGGTTCAGGCGTATAGAAGTTATGGTGGAATATACAAACTCACATAAGTACATACATACATACATGAACCCTGAAAACAATATACTCCTTTTTTCAGGCAGTTATCAGCAAGTACTCATATTATATGCACATTATATAGTATATATGTAAAATTAGTAGGTAATAAAAAAGTTTGGCGAGATAGCGATGGGTAGACCATTAGTGATGATCTTATTGGAAAGCTCCAACAATATCATAAGACTTCATACACCTTTGAGAACATTATAACGACCTCATCAGAAATTTTCCGTCACCTTAACAAATGATATAATACTTATTACATAACTCATGGTAGGTACTAAGTACATTCCAAATCGATAGAGAGTTCAATGTACTCTATATTTTTCTATTAGAAATGCCGATCTTATCTTTATTAGAGAAACTATCTTTTCTAAATTGGTCCAACTATTTTCTGGCGGCTTCAAATCTTATCGAGCATAGCCGGCCGGTGTCGAAACGAGACTATTACAAAATTTGTTTGACCTAAATCTGAATGTAAATGCGCTCGTGGCTCCGTGGCAAGCAGTCGCTTTAATATCTTGTTGCCGCAAGGATGTCTGGTCCTTTCTAAGCTTGATAGGTAGGTACACAGGACAGCTGATGTTACTGGTGACTCGCTCCTACGAACCGTAGTACCACAGACCACTTAATAGTACCTATTAGGTACAGAAGAATTAGTCCGCAACAACACAGGACAGCTGCTTATAATGGTTGGCCACGACGAACCGTAGTACCACAGAATACTTAATATAGTAGGTAAGCTATCAGGTACAGAAGAATTACTCCATTTACCACATTTACTCCAATTACTACAAAGACGATTAAATAAATAGGAGCTCTTGAGACAACGCAATAAAATGCAATTCTGCTCACACAGCGCTGCGAGTGAAGTATCTACATTCCATCTTTTTTATCGCGTAGCTCTTCATCCCTTCTCACGCAGCGCGTGTTCTTCTAGCTTCTTGTAATGAATAAAGTCCTCACTCCTCAGGGCTCAGTAATAAGTGCGTAATATTTTTATTAGAGTCTAAATAACCTAGAATGATTTTGTCCTTAATTCATTCATCAAAAAACCAAGAAAAAAAGAAGAAAAGCTAAAATACATGCCAAATTTCAGTCCGCCCCTCTATTCGTTTGAGCTGTGCATTAGTATAGATCAGTAGTCAGTCACCTTTTCTTTTTGTATATTTATATTATTTTATGATTACACGGACTAGGCATTGTCAGTGATAAATGAAAACGTTTCACGGAGAAAACAAAGTCAAGGGCGAAATCAAGCAGTGCGTAAACCAGTCCATTACGAAACAAGAAACTAAAATGCTATATCTGAACAACAACTGTCCATTTACAAGGTTGTACAAATGTGATAACACAATCTTATGTGATCTGATATCTGATAATTCTTTTGTTGAAGTGGTGAGAGGTGCAGTGTCTGGTCTGGCTTGGGCGGCTTCGGTCGTGGGTATAGTAGCAAAGTCTTGCCGCCAAGCGAATTAGCGTTCCAGTACGATGCCATGTAAAAAAGGATTAGTTAAGGGTATGGGTTTAGATAGGGATCTCGGAGCCTCCCATTATGCAGAGGCCACCGAGGGGGTTTTAGTTGGTACAAATCTTATACATAACCCGACTTCTCCCCCCAGAAGTTGGGTATCTTAGGCCGATTTCCCTCTCGAAAAAAAAAACAAAGGGGTATAGACTTAATAGGACTGCTATACCCGGTTAGCCCGCTACCGTCTTTAGCCCAATCATTTGGTGCTCAAAAAGGGGGTTGGTTACCTGGGAAGTTTCTCGGGAGTTTTGAAAATTGGTGTATTTTATAGATTTCGACGTACTCGTTCCAAATTTTCACTTTGCCACCTCGTATCTTTGCCGCTCGCGCCGCCATACATAACTATTTTCATCGTAAAATTAGTCCGAAAGGAGTTATTGTCAAAAACTGTTTTTGGGCGCCATTTTTCCAATATGGCTTGGTTGGTATGGTTTTCCCGAGAAACTTTCCAGGTAAAACTACCAAATGACTGGGTTACTTAGAGTTAGACTGCATCGTCAAGGTGCAGGTGAAACCGCAGTCAAGGGCTAACCTGTTGAGGACAAAAAAGCTAGTTTTTGAGTAGCGCATGACTGACTGACCTACTTAACAACCTACTTAACAAAGTATTTCCTAATCCGTTAACTATTTTTTTTTCTTAATCTAGGTTAGCCACAAATTGTTCATTTATTATTTATCGCAGTTAGTTTAACACATTGTTGACAGTATTTTGTCCTGGAGCTGGTGGAGCTTCCGCTTTTTGATACGTCTACTCCCCAGCCCCATTTACATAAAATAGTAAACACATATCGTTGCTGAAAATGAATACAACTAGTTTACAGGAAAATGAATGAATTGTTTTTTGTAATATGTGTATATACATGTATATGTGTTTTGTAATATGTGTATAATATTATTATTTTATATTTTTTTTAACAATAAAATAGCTGAAATATATACTTTTTAAAACTTCCCCGCGCTTGTCAGCGCCCTCCCTGTCGAATGCAGTGGACTAGAGAATCATTCAAGAGGCTCGGCGCGTGTAATAATTAGGTATACTATGTAGTAACGTGTATTATAATATTAAACTATAAAAGCTATTAACTAATTTTGAAATAGTGTTAGGTATAGGCAAACCTATTTGCAATAAAAATTAACAAATATCTGAACGTTTTGTCCGTTGCACGTTCTCGCGTAAATAATTGAGCAATTGCGTTGCAAAAGTACTCAGTTTTCTACATAGACAATAGATACATAACCTTGTTATTTAGAGTTGCTAGGCCCTTCAAAACAAATGTAAAGGCAAGCAAATTAAGTTCTGGCGTAAATACACGAGGTAACAGACTGACAAATACACTTTTGTGTTTAATTAGTGAACCTGCCCCGGCTTCGCACGGGTGCGCTTTTCTTTAGACAGTGTGGCTAATTCTGTAGTACACTTACAATTGACAGATAGACAGACGTACAGATGCTTGTTTGTTAGATGGTTAGTTTATGAAAAGATAATAATAATTAGCCCTGTTTAAAAATCGAAAAAAAAAATCGATTGACGACCTCAATTAAAAAAATATACATAAAGGCTAGAGCGCTTATATCTCCCGCGCAGATGGCTAATCTCTGGAGATTCGCCGCTGTGACCGAAATTCGGTCGGGAGGAAATTATAATTATTACCTATTTGCATGTTTTCACACGTCATTGTCAAAGATGAAAAAAATTCCAGAACGCGGAAGTATTTTTATAAGTTAGCCCTTGACTGCGATCTCACCTGATGGTAAGTCATGGGCATCATCTATAGTACCATATAAATTGTATAATTAGGTAAATATGACTCATTAATATTCATTTAAAATAGTGTTATAAAAAACAGATTATGTAACGCAAGTTCCAAAATCCAAATCATGTTTAACATTACAATTTACAACACCTAGTTGAATGAATGAATGAATTTCTTTATTTGTCCACATTACATACAAGTACAGTAAGATTTCTATTTGCTACGATAATTTAATGTGGGGACTGGAGCTAAGCAAATACCTGTGGTTCAAGTCACCAGGCCCTATCTCCGTAATCTTACTAGTATTATAAATGCGAAAGTTTGGATGTATGGATGTCTGGATGTATGGATGGATGTTTGTTACTCAATCACGCCCCAACAGCTGAACGGATCTGGATGAAATTTGGCACAGAGATAGATTATAGTCTGGAATAGCACATAGGCTACTTTTTATCCCGGAAAATTAAAGAGTTCCCGCGGGAACCACAAAACCTCGATCCACGCGTACGAAGTCGCGGGCATTAGCTAGTATGTATATAAAATTATATTCTTTCAAAAAATGTTATTAAAGTAGTAACGTTTAACAAAATAAGTTTAGTGGTCATTTTAAATAGATACGTGGGAGCATAGTGGGTAGTGGGTACTGGGTTACACAGTTTACATGTTTCGTGATATGTGATAGATCTCTGTGAATTTATAGAGGCGTGCGCACACCACCTGAGGGCCAAGACATCTCAAACGGCGTTTTATGCTGAGTTGAGAGCCAATTTGATCCCCTCCCACTTTATTTATACCCGCAAGTATTGGATGTATTGGAGCAGAATGTAGGTCTAAGCTCTAATTCCCCTCTCTCCTATGAGAGTGGAGGCCTATGTCCAGCTGTGGGAAGTTAATGGGCTGTAGTAGATGGGATTTACGTATCATCAACTAAGAACATATTAATTTATAATGGACTTGCAAAGGTTCTCAAACTAGCACGTACCTAGGTATTTTTGAAGTGAAAACTTCTTTAGCCGCGTAGAGCACGTCTTTTTGTAGGGGGTAAACTTGTGGATTCGCGTCACTGACATGCTCCGCGCCGACATGCATGTCGCCGACGTGCTCGCGTCTTAAATATAAACATACTACATTCGTTATTAAACTTTAATCCCTTAGTTTTAAGGTTTATATTATAATTATTTAAAAAAAACGGTTTCACTTCTATCGGCAGTCCATAGCCAATTTTTTTATATTGATCGATATTGGTGCACCGATTGGTCGACAGTCGCATTGCAACATACCACGCGGCATTGCTCGCGGTGTTTTGACATCGGCAAACAGTATTGTGATGGTAGAGCCAGTGTGTGTACCGCCACTGTCCTAAAATGGGGCCGCCATTGCTCGATACGCGATGATGATAATGGGTGAATCATTTAGGTCAGTTTAGTGTTTGTTTTGATGTGGAATTGGTTGCGTTTTTGCGTGTTATTTCAATTTATATTTTATACCTACTGATAGTCTCTTGGAAAAGGTTCGTGTTCATATTTAACGTAAGAATAGATTTATAAGTATAGGTCACATTCTTTGCCATGCGACAGATCATAACAAAATTTGGTACCCGGTTTTTTACCCGGTACATTCAATATACCGGGTAAAAAACGTAGACCCACGTCGCAAACCAGTTGGGTAACATTTGAATTTGGTCACGATCAGAGACTTAAAATAATTTCTTTGGTCACGAATCACGATACTTAGCGAAAAAACCCCTTAAGCTGCCGATCCCGGTTATCTGCATTACTTACGGTAAAAAGCTAGTACTTAGTCGTTTTAAGCTAGGTGTCTTAATTGTCAGGCGTGGTGGACTATGATCCTCCCCATTCTGAGAAATCCGTTCTCAGTATTGGACCGGCGATGGGTTAGATCTGAACATACTGCAGAATCCATACTAGGTAATATTATAAACGCGAAAGAGAGTAAAACATATTCACTACAAGTTAGCCCTTGATGATGACGCAGTCCAAGATGGTAGCGGGCTAACCTGTTAGGGGCATGGCAGTTATATTAAACCCATTACCCTAATAGATTTCTACATGGCATCGTACTGGAACACTAAATCGCTTGGCGGTACGACTTTGCCGTTAGGGTGGTAACTCCCAATAATGAGCTTAAAATCAAATAGTGCAGTTGGATGGGATGGTATTCCAACAAGGGTTTTAAAATCTAGTTCTTCTACCCTAGCTCCAATTATCGCAAAAATTTGTAATCTGTCTTTGTCTAGGGGTATTTTTCCAAAGTGCTTTAAGAAGGCTTTAGTACATAAAAATGGCGATAAAAACTGTGTCAATAATTATAGACCTATATCAATGCTAACGGCACTATCAAAAATATTTGAGAGGGTTTTAAACAAACGTTTAGTTAGCTATTTAGAAACAAAAAGCCTTTTATCGCCAAATCAGTACGGCTTCCGAAAAGGAAAGTCCACTGAAGATGCTGCTCTGGATTTAACTGAAACTGTTTCACGAGCATTAGACCAGAAACTAAAATGCATTGGTGTATTCTTGGACTTGTCTAAAGCCTTTGATACTGTTTCTATCCCCATACTACTGGATAAGCTAAATAAAATAGGAATCAGGGGTCTAGCTCATGATATTATCAAAGACTACTTGACAAACCGTACACAGCAAATCAAAATTAATGAATATCTTAGCGATGATATGCCCCTTACCTATGGTGTCCCTCAAGGAAGCATTTTGGGCCCTACGTTATTCCTTATTTATATAAATAATCTTTGTAACTTGTCTATTCCGAACTGCAAAATTATAGCTTATGCTGATGACACAGTCTTACTTGTAACAGGGGAAACGTGGGAAAATACATTTAAAAATGCTGAGTTCGCTTTAAAAAAGGTATCAGATTGGTTGGCCGCAAATCTACTTAGCTTAAACGTCAGTAAAACTAAATTCCTTACCTTTTCACCTTCTGCTGCCTCTCAACCTTCTAACGACAAATGTAAAGTGAGAGCACATATCTGTAATTATTACTTGAATAACCCTACATGTGATTGCCCTGCTGTAGAATATGCAACTAATATAAAATATCTTGGACTACTTATAGATAGTACTTTGTCTTGGAAATTGCATATTACAAATTTAACGTCAAAAATAAGAAAATTAATATATATATTTAAAAATCTTAGATCGTCCGCCGATAGGTGTACTATCACTATGGTATATTATGCAATAGTACAATCGTTACTTATGTATTGTATATCTGTCTGGGGAGGTAGCAACAAGACATCTTTGCTTCAGCTTGAGAGAGCACAAAGATGTATCTTAAAAGTAATGACACAAGACCTTTTAGATTTCCCACAACAGAACTTTATAAAGATTGCAAGGTTTTGTCAGTCCGTCAACTTTTCCTCTTACAAATTATAACACGTAAGCATAATTCCCTCAGTTATGATAAAAAACAAGTAAACAAACGAGTGTATCTGCCATTTCGGACGGAAAGACACAAAAGTAAACTTGCTGGAAGGCAATACTACATCATTAGCTCGAGACTTTACAATAAAATAAATAAAGCTATAAACATATATCCTCTACATAAAAACGAATGTAAAAAACGTGTTAAAGACTGGTTGCTCACTAAATCGTATGCTGAAACTGAAAAGCTGCTAGAAGTGCTAGTTTAACTAATACATTATATTAATAACATATTATATTTTTTTAAATATAACTGTAAAGGATATGACAATTACTATTATTATATATTTCCACCACACACACACACACACACACACACACACACACACACACACACACACACACACACACACACACACACACACACACACACACACACACACACACACACACACACACACACACACACACACACTAACATACACACACAGATACACACTCACACACGCATTTAATTAATCTGTGTTTTTCAATGTAGATATTAAGTACATAGTTAAAAACTTAAAATATTTAAAACAAAAATCTGATCTAACTTACCTGCAGGTTTCATCTATGTAGTTGTATAAATGAACCATTTATTTAAGGAGAGCGCTGTTGCCTAAAACACAGGTCTATACCTATCTTAGGGACAGCTGTTTTTTCTGTATGTATACATATTTTTGCTTTTGTAACTACAATTTAGAATTTTAGTAATGTTTTTGTCCTGTAAAACGCAGAAATGTAACTGTAACCTATGTATTTTTGGAGCAATAAACAATTTATTTATTTATAACTAGCCACAACGAAGCCTCCCACCAGACCAAACCAGAGAAATTCGGAAATTATAAATTCCCAAATTGACTCTACCGGGAATCGAACACAGCGCTCACCATCACCACGGTGCCAGTGAGGTCGTTAAATTAAAGGCGATAGTACTAGTAATTACCTATTAATAAGAATACCACAAACATAACGTTTTTTATTCTCTGTCCAATCATTTATTTTACTTTTGGCAGCTCGAGTCGACGATGTTCTAATGCGTTACTGATTGGATTTTTGATAACAATCGACTTTCTAATAAGAAGTTTTAATCGATTTGACACATTGATATTTATTTTTGCTCAACATATTTTATTGTTTTATAAGCCCAAGCGTTTAAATGTCTGAGTAGGTATATTATTGGATGTAATAAAATATGTAAAACAGTACAGTAAATGTAATATGAATTCATAGAAACTATCCATCACCAAATATGTGTGGTGTAAGGACAATCAAGTTAGTTGCAGCTTCGTGACTATTTTGAAAAGGAAATTCGTACTGGTAATTACTAGATGAGTATACGAATTACAAAATATCGGATAAAAGGGAACGTCGCTTCACTATTTAAAAAAAACCGCGACTATGAAGTACCTATTTCCTTTTTCCATTGAAAATGGTTATCAGATGCAAATCGCCTGAGACGTATTTTTGGCCATAGCTCCGAGGATTTTGGGAGGATCGAGATGGGAAATAAAGAGTTGACGAATTTATCGAGACACGTGTGAGCGTTTGAATTTTGAAAATCGGCTGCTAACTTTTTTTGAAATTTTGAAAAATGAAAAAAGGCGGGCTTTTTGGGGGGTGTTTGTTTACTAAATAGTAAATATTTCGGAAAAAACGACTTAAGAAAAAAAAGGTCCTAAGATATTAGTTTAACTACAAAATGGCGAAAATTTTGAAAATCAGTTAATAATTGTGACCTGTATGTGACCTGTAACGGATCGGTTAATAATGGATTTGGAATTGTAGAAATTGTTGTCGGGTATTTCCGTACATAAAAAGTGATGTAGCTTCATATAATATAATAATTGACATAATAAATATTGACCGATCGTCACGGTAATGGTGTTAAAAGATGCGGATGCAGGCTAGAAGTGCATTGTTGAGAGTTGAAATTTGTTTGGAATTTCGAGTAAGAAATTTAGGGAAGTAACTTTCAATAAAAATTTCGTATTATTCTACTTGTAATGTGTTATTCAAAATAAAATATTTTTTCTTGGTAAATTTTTGTATTCATTTTCAATGCTCCGATTCTAGCGGGGACTGCGAAATCTGTGATTTTTTTGTCGATGGTTGCCTGTCAATAATAATGAAACTTCACATGCGTGCTTATGTCAAAAGTAAAATAAATGGTTGGACAGAATATTACTTACGTTTTCGGTAGCGTTTTCGTTACACCTGTATACTCACGCTTAGCTAGTAATATGCATAACCTCATATGTATCCTATACTTACCTACTGTTCTCTCGTACGTTTAGATGATAGCTCAAAACCCGTTATTTCAACAGCGAGCAAATTGCGGCTGTAGGCCATGGTCATAGAACGGAA
The DNA here is from genome assembly GCA_923060345.2 of Erebia aethiops. Classification (NCBI taxonomy): domain Eukaryota; kingdom Metazoa; phylum Arthropoda; class Insecta; order Lepidoptera; family Nymphalidae; genus Erebia; species Erebia aethiops. Next base: position 3,644,929 of record OV281093.1, on the reverse strand, counting down.
ACAGAAAGTCGAAACCGGTTTCGTGAAATTAAATTCATCATCAAATATTTAATGAGTAACGCGTTCGCAATTAATTAATTACATCTGTAAAGATGTGTAATGCAGGTAAAAATATACTTTAGGGCTCGACGCACATTGCTGCAGAGTGGAGGAAAAGCGACGAGACAAAATGAATTAAAATGAAAAATGAAATGAAATAAAGTTTATTTGCTAAATATGGGTGGTTAACAAAGTTCGCGTATTTTCAAAAATTTTGCAAAGTACAGCTTTAATGTACAAAACAATATAATAGGGATGATGACAACTCAATCAAATGAGCAATTCTATAACACAATATAATATGAAATATACGTATACCTAGTTATGACGTCATCAAATTTCAGCACAGTTATTTTGTTGAATGGATAGTTTAAAATAATTTTATTGAACTTAAAACTAACAGACGAAACGTCTTTTAGAGACCCATTTTGAAATAATTTACTTTTGACATAGGCATCATCTCTATTTCAACCTAACCCTGCAGAACTATGTACTGTATAAATGACCCACTCGGGTGGAATTTTACGACCGACAATGTCACACATGACACAGGGCCACACAAACACCAAACAAACACAGCCTCTTCGCCGGCGAAGGTCGAGATCGAGGTCCCCGATTTCTTACGTCACCCGGAAGAGGATTCAACCCACGGCCTCGAGGCCATGTGGACTATGGACTAGTCTAACTTCTAGGTCCAACCGACCTCTCACCCGTCCCAACGTCATCCCAAGCCGTGGTCCGATTCTCACAGAAGCGTTTTTGAAGACCTCCGTGGCGCAGTGTGTAGCGCTGTTGCCTTAACGTGTGGAGGTCCTGGGTTCGATCCCCGGCAAGGTCAATTTGGGAATTGATAATTTCTGAATTTTGGTCTGGTCTGGTGGGAGGCTTCGGCCGTGGCTAGTTACCACCCTACCGGCAAAGACAAGCCAAGCGATTTAGCGTTCCGGTACGATGCCGTGTAGAAACCGAAGGGGTATGGGTTTAATATAACTGCCATGCCCCTAACAGGTTAGCCCGCTACCATCTTACACTGCATCATCACTTACCATCAGGTGAGATCGCAGTCAAGGGCTAGCTTGTAGTGGATAAAAAAAAAGAAGCGTCCTTAAGTAGACGTTGCCCCCCATGTTTTCGAGCCCTAGGGCTCATTTCTCGGCCATGACTAGCGCAACACAAGCCCTCGGTGACGCTGTAGTGGTCAGTAGGGCCTACGCAACATACTCAATCCGAAAATAAAAAGGGTGGAGTTTCTGAAAACCCCTTTTCAGTGTCGGTCTATGTTATAGATACGAAAAAAGATAGTTTCTTTTTTGTGGACTGAACTAGTCCACAAAAAAGACACTATCTTTTGTCCAATCAAGAAAGTTGCTCTACATATTTTTAATAAAGTGTATGTGTTTTATGGGCGTTACTTTACGTACCTACATATTTTTGAAGTGAAAACTTCTGTAGGCGCGTTGAGCTGTTTTTGGTAGGGGGTAAAAATGTGGAATGGTGTCAGTCGTGCGACACCATTCTTCTTAGACAAAAGGTCTTAAGTAATAATATAGTAAATTCGTAATTAAACTTTAATGCCTTTGTTTTAAGGTTTATATTATTTAAAAGTGATGTGTAACCGTGACTGACACCTCGCGTTGTTACGACGATAAAAGGCCTTAAATATAAAAATATAGTATGTTCGTAATTCAACTTTAATGCCTTAGTTATAAGGTTTATATTTTAATTATTTTAAAAGTGCTGTGTTGTTATTTTAAATATTCGTTTTCACATCTATCGGCAGTCTGTATGACATGATTTTTGGCATGCTAAATGGTGCCATCGTCAGAATAAAAAAGTGTGAGGATCTAGATATATTTTGTAAAATCACAAAGATAATGGTCCAAAATTTATCTCCAGGATGTACAGTATAGAACATCATCAACATCAAGTTGTACAAATTAAAGAGAAAATTAATGGATCGATTTAGTAATCACTAACTAATCACCCACATGTAGTCATATTTTTCCTGACAGCTTTTGTTGTAATATTTGGATTTGACTCAACACACATCCATCTAATTTAGTGTGTCTTCATCTTAACAGGGGACGTTTGACCTCTCAAGATCTAATTACAAATCTTTTAAGTACTCAGATAATGGACTTTTAATACTAGGTATTCTATGATTATAATATCTAGTCAACCTTGACTGCAAGGCTTACCATACCTCTGTTAGCTGTAGCTAATTAACTATGTATATAGAGTTGATGGAGCTATTGCGAAAATTGTATATCAAGCTTTTAGATATTTTTTTTAATTTCCGCTGGAATTCCTTAATTTTCCGGAATAAAAAGCCTATGTCTTTCCTCGGGGTACACTCTATATCTGTACCAAGTTTCATCAAAATCGGTTGAAAAGATAGTTAAATATAAGCCACACTTTCGAATTTATAATATTAGTATGGATGTAAAAGTGTGTCTCCTACGTTTTTTCCTACGGGATTTTTAAGAACCATGTCGACACGGACGAAGTAGCGGGTATAGAATATAGTATTGGATTTCAACATTGGCATAAGTAGGTACCTACAGGGTCTAATGGATGCCTCAGCCGTGGCTATTTACCACCCAGTGTGCCTGTTTCAATTAGCATTCACTAATTTGAAGGCTATGGTGTGGATCATCAAAATATTCAGATCATAAACACCAATATATCTAAGGGGTCGTCCATAAAGTACGTCACAATAATTTCATGATTTTTTGACCCCTTCCCCGTCCTTGTCACTGTTGGTCATATTATTTGTGAGACCCGCCCTCCCTAGTGTGACGTCACATATCTTGCAATTTTACACCTAGAAACATCTAGAAAACTCGCCAACAAAACAATCTAAACCTTACATAAACAGATAGAGTTGGAAATATTTCGTTAATAGTCTAAAGGCAGATGTATAAGATTTTGAAAAGTGACGTCACGAAACTTAGGACACCTCCCGCCCCTTGTCACACAATGTCACACTGTCAACTACCCCTTCTCCCCCTTAACGTGTGACGTACTTTATGAATGATCACTAATATGACCTAGTCCTCAATAAAAAAATACCACGAGTCTATTTGCTTAAAAAATCATACTTTGATGTACTAAAAGTACGATATTACGAGTATGTAGGTACATGTTTTAATTTGCATTCACCAATTTCAAGGCTATGGTGTGTATCATCCAAATATGCAAATTATAAATACCAATATACCTAATATGACGTAGTCCTCAATTAAAAAAATACTACGAGTCTGTTTGCTTAAAAATCATACTTTGATGTACTAAAAGTACGATATCATGTAGGTACTATTTTAATTCACGTTCACTAATTTCAAGGCTATGGTGTGTAATGTGTGTCATCATAAAAATTATTTCCAAAAAACCGACTTCCAACGCCACTGTAAAGTAAAAAATAATTTGATTTTTACCCACTATGTTGAAGTCGGGCGAGCCTGATGCGTCAACTTTGCTTATCCTTGTTATACCCGCCCGACTTCAACATAGTAAGTAGAAATCAAAATATTTCTTTTTACTTTACAGTGGCGTTGGACGTCGGTTTTTTGGAAAGAATTTTTATTTTTAACTTTTTAGTGGCAGGGTTGAGGATTTGGAGTCAGAATTTTTTTCCACAGACCACCTCGAGAGCTTCCTCTAAAGACTGATAGAAAAAAAATCAAATCGGTTCAGAAAGCACGAAGATATAAACCGACATACATTTTTAAAAAAATACGCGCCGAATTGAGAACCTCCTCCTTTTTTGGAAGTCGGTAAAAAATATACAGATTATAAATACCAATATACCTAATATGACGTAGTCCTTAATAAAAATACAACGAGTCTGTTTGCTTAAACACTTATACTTTTAGTACATTATTTTTGTTTGTACGGGACAATTCACGGGCTTATGCTGTAAACTAAACAAATATTACCATTTTCTTAACCATTACTACACACATGACATAAGTTAAACCAACAACAGTATATTTTTCAATTTCTCATAACAATGCGTGATACGATTACGATTCAAAAGAAATTGTTTGTTGGCTTGTCTTTCAATCACGCCGCAACAGAGCAACGGAACGATGTGATTTTTTGCATGGGTATAGTTGAGGGCATCGAGAGTGACATAGGCTAAAGGAGATCCCATGGGACTTTAAAGAAACTCATTCCATGCGGGCGAAGTCGCGTCATTAGCTAGTAATATTATAAGCATTGTATATGTCACCGTAAGATTGCCAAGTCGTTTGGGTACATGTGCGTGCTACATCCGGACCGTAAGGTGCGTTTCCACCAGAGGTGAGCTACGTTGCTTAGCTACGGATGTGTGTCAAACCAAACCCACCAATAGGAGCACTTGCTTCGTATAGGTTAGATCGCTAGATGTTAGATCAAGCACTCCTATTGGTGTATTTGACACAATAATCATAGCTTAGCAACGTAGCACATCTCTGGTGACAAGGATGCCAGATCGTCTGCAGCGCCAATGAGTGTGTCTTTATCATACAGATACAGACAGATACATACTATCTAAAGAAAAAGTGAGGTTATTGTTTTCGAACTTAATAATAACTAAATGATGTCCGCGACAGACAGACAGACAGACGCACTTTATCATAAACTATAGATATGGATTTAATTGAATAGTATTTTTTTTATGTTACAGGTTTAAAACGGCACACTAGTGAGAAAAGTTGCACTTTAAGATGACGAAGTAAAAGGACAAGCAATGGAAGCTCCGTCGCAATCCAGTGCACAGGCTGTCTTAGGCCAGGCCCATCTGTCCCACTTGCCGCAAAGGCCGCCTATCAACCTCGGCTTTCAAGACCTGTCCTACACTGTCTCTAACGGAAAAAGTGAGATTTTTTTTATCTATCATATTTTTATAATAGGTATAAGTTATATTATTTTTCCATATTTAACTTTCATATTTCCCAGACCGCCTGGCCTAATAGGCAAGGAAGAGGTAAATTAATCTCTATTACCTAAATCATTTATTTTACTTTTGGTATTCAATTGGATTAAATTTTTGATAACAATCAACTTTCTAATAAGAAGTTTTAATAGATTTGGCACATTGATATCTTTGCTCAGCTTTTTTTTATTGTTTTATAAACATACTCAAGCGTTTAAATGACTAAAGTATATTAATGTTTGAATTATATGAAGTTATATTAATAATTGAATTTTTATACAACAGTAGGTAATCGGATAAAAGGGCACGTCGCTTCACTAATGTAAAAAACGATATGCGTCTATGGAGTATTGCATTTTTTTGTCGATCAATAATCATGACACTTCATAGGCTTGCTTATGTCAAAAGTAAAATAAATGGATGGATGGATATAAATCGATAGATTCGTAGATCGTATTGCACTAAGTTTATTCTACGTTTTTACACCCTTGACATATTACACGTATTTATTAATAGCTATTTAATTCTAAATTACAAATCTGGTATTATTATTAAAGGAAAAGCATTAAAAATACTATAAAAAATTAAAAAACAAGTATCATAAGAAAACATAAAATTACAACTACCTACGAGGAAAGAAATAATATAAAAATAAATTTATTTATTTTATTTGAACTACCAACAGAATTACAAGTAGTAGGTATACAAAATGTTGAATGGCTTAGGCAATAGGTAACAAGCAATTCAATTTATAGTAGTTACATCATGCACATAGGAAAAGTCGTACATAATTGATAATTAATAAATAATTCAAACTAATGAATAATTCAAATACTTTGACAAACAATAATATTTTGAAAATCACGTAGGTATGTTAAAAAGAACCCCTAAAAACCGTTAAGTTTTGCGCAAACGTTTCCTTTAAATATTGATTTATTGCCGATAATTATTTCTTGATAATATAAACCGACCAAGCGTGGTTCAAACACGTACACGAAGGGTTCCGTACCATCGTACAAGATTTAACACTATGTTCTTTTTAGTACACGTTTATTGTATGGGGGACCTCTTTTATTTTTAATTTACTTAGTTATAAGTAAAATTCATGTAAAATATAAGTGAAAACTTCGTGAAAACCGCGATGAGAACTTTTTGGTAGGGGGTAAAATTGTGGATTCGCGTCATCGACATGCACGTCGCCGACATGCTCGCGTTGTTAAGAAGACAAAAGGTCTTAAATATAAATATACTACATTCGAAATTAAACTTTAATGCCTTATTGTTAAAAAATATATTCGTTTTCACTTCTATCGGCCAATTTTTTTATTATTGGTTGTTATGGCGGCAAAAGACATACACACTGTGAAAATGTTTTAGCTTTTACGGTTCATAAGATACAGCCCGTTGTCTGAGGGACGGACTCTTGTTGAGCGGAGGCTTAGTAATAGGGTTCCGTCAGCACTCAGCACCCTTTGGGTAGGGAACCCTAAAAATTAATAATTTGTATGGTTTTCAAAAAGAATATAATTTTGGTGGAAACGACCGACCGGAAATTTAAAGTTCGCTAGAAATAAAGATTATCAAAATATTTTGTATTATTATATTATACTCAGTGATGACATGTTTAAGCTTGCGTTTTAACGTTTAAAGTGCAAAAACATCTGAGATGTGAGAAAAATAGAGATAAATCATATTTTTTTTATCCTCCCGATCGTGACCCATGATTGCACCTCTAGTGACGCAATTATAACAACTATCTACTCAAAGTTACTTTATCAAGCACATGTTGGCCTTCATCTTTAATATCCTAAGGCCTAACTTTAAGAACTCATTTATTAAAAAAATATACTTATTAAAGACCGCAGTGGTGAGCGCTGTGTTTTAAGTGTGAGGTCCCAGGTGCCCCAGGCTAGATTCTCGGCGGGCACAATTTCGGAATTTATAATTTCTGAATTTTCTCTGGTATGCAGGCTTAGCATGCGCACGGCGAGATATCTCGCGAAGAGAGAGAGAGATATGTCGTTTCCGCCTAATTTTTCGTTTACATGCACAAAATGCAAGGCACAAAATGCGTATATATTACAAGAAAAAAATAGTAGTAGTAAGGGTTCGTAGAGAAAAATACCACAGATAAGAAAAACAACTTTTATCTCTACTTTAGACGTAACTACTACAGATCTGGTGGGCGGTTTCGGCTTCGGTTTCGTGGCTAGCTACCACCCTACCGGGAAAGTCGTACTGCCAAGCGATTTAGTATCCTGGTACGATGCCATGTAGTAACATATAACTGCCGTACCCCTAACTAGCCAGTTACCTCTAAGACTGCATCATCACTTACAGGTGAGATCGCAGTAAAGGGCTTCCTTGTTGTGGTGAAAAAAAAAAACATTTCTCTATAACTATTTCCCAACACATTGCAGCCACCGTAGATCATGTGGGTCATCGACCCCTATCCTACGAGTAGTTAAGATCAGTCGCAAGGTTTGCACGAAGCCGCAATTACACCGCCGCGTGCATTGGCCAACTGTGTCGAAAGCTTTGTGTGAAACCGTTAGTGATGTGCATATTATAACGTTAACGCCTAACGGTTCTATTTATTCTCTATCTACCATTTCATATGATCTATCCGCCATTTGTACCGATTTTTTTTCTTATTTTTATTGTTGTTGTTTAAATATTTCCTGTATTTGGTAGTCTATGGCAGTGGCGTGCAGTTCATAGAGGGAAAATACGTCAATTATAATTTTTTATCAAGACAGTCTAGCTTCAAATACTGTGCACGCTACTGGTCTAAGATGTACTTACAATAAAGAATATTTCATTCATTCATTCATTATGAATATATATTTCTAGCAGATGCCCGCGACTCTTTCGAAATAAGTTTTTTAAATTCCCACGGAGACTCCCTAATTTTTCGAGTTAATATCTAGAGCCTATGACACTCACAAATAATGTGGCTTTCTATTGGTACCATATTTTTTTGTATTGTTTATTGGTACCACAATTTTCAAAATTGGTTCAGTAGATCCAGAGATTATCCCCTACAACGTCACTAATTCACAAACTCACAAATTCACAAACTTACAAACTTTACCTCTTTATAATATTAGTATAGATTTCATACTTTTTGGGTGTCTCTCCGTTAAACGAAGGTTGGCAGCCAGCTTTGTATTCCTTGCCATTATTTGCGAGGCAAGATACTCGTCAAAGGCTATTTAACTAAAATACCTTAGTAGGAATACCCTAGCAGGTATAATTTAAACGCTAGTGCGTTTTTAATAGGTATTATAAGGTCTGAGAGCAAACAATTTTTGGAGTTACGTACCTAGTTGATATTCCACGAACGTCGGTACGAAGCGTATAAACATAAACTTCCTCGTTTCTAAACCACGCATCGCTAAGGTCCGCTTCCGGCTTTCGTTTTTCCCACTACTTTTGTTACTGAATAGGCAAACGGGCTTCACGTTGGGTAGCATTGTTACTATTAGGCTATTATGTGTTTGCAGTAAAATACGGCAAACTATGATGCTATTTTAGTAATGCTCTAAACTCGCTATCGAAATCGGTTAGCAGATGTTTGTTTTTAATTAACGCAATCTATACCTACTAATATTATATATACGAAAGTTTGGATGGATGTTTGTAACTCAATCACGCCAGAACGGCTGAACGGATCTGGATAAAATTTGGCACAGACTTGGATTATAGTCTGCAACTGCAACAACACATATATGCAAAATTTTGACCCGGAAAATTAAAGAGTTCCCGTGGGAGCCGAAAAACCTCAATCCTCGAGGTGATAGCTTCAGCTAGTTTATAATAAAAACAGGCCAAGTTTCGAGTCACACGCAGAGTAGGGTTAATGTTGTACTTAGTAGGAAAAATGGTTTTCCCACGCCCGCAATATATTTGAACACCTATCCAACGACACCACACTGTGGGATTGACTACAAAATAATCGTAGAGGTAACCTAAAATTTAAAATTTTTGGGGTACCTCTACAATCTACTAATAGTCTCTAAACTAAGCCACGGATGGACGGACAGACATGGCGACACTATAAGTGTTTCTTGTTGACTATGAACCCTAAATAAGACCTAATAATAATATGTCCTCTTTCTAACGTGATATTATTAAAATTCGATAAATAAGAACAACATCGTTATTAGTGAAATATCGATATAATAGCTCGCCCGTCACTAGCCGGCAACACACGACCAGCAGCCTGCGGCCTACAATCTACATCATTCACGTGAATGCACCGACTGGAGAGGCCATTGATGCAACTTCCAGTTCTAGGGCATGGCGCATGTTTCCACTCCAACTATTCCGTTGGGAAAGCCGATTTTTCAGATTTGGAGGCTTTACAACATTGAGATTAGCGGTGGTAAATATAACGTAGCGCAATATCATAGCGCGCTATTGCTCCATAGCGCGGATAACGTGTTATGTGAGAAGCCGCTATGACGCTACGGAGTTATGATCGCGCGATCGCGCGCGGCGCCTCGTAGCACTTGTAGCGGCACCCGCTTGCCGGTAGCGCGCTGCCGCTGGCCGACTGGTCTCGCGTAACGCGCTGTTGTGAGTGAACGTCATCATTGCGTGTTACGAAATTTAGCGCGCTATGAAATTTAGCGTGAATGAATTTTCTTATAACAAGCGCGTTATAACATAGCGTATTTAAAAGCGTGCTGTAAATTTATAGTTTATAGTCCGTAGCGTGCTATCGATTTATAATAGTTTTGAACAACTCTAATTGAGATACATAACCTTTCAGGCTGACGGAGTACAGTTTTGCTGCGACATCACCTAGAAAGAGAGTTAATTAAATAATGTACTTAATCAGATAAAAACTTAATGAAATAATGTAATCAGATAGAGATTGCTTAGTAAGCAATAAGGCCGCTTTTGCCGCCAAGTTTTTAGTTAACTTTACTTTGTATTATTTCATGTGTGCGATAAAGTATTCATCTATCTATCTAATGATTTCTTTTAAAACTTAAATAAATAATACCCAAAAGCTTCAGTACAACCAATTTTTATTTCAAAACGTAAAGTTTGGAGCACTGGCTGTGAACGCACACACAAAATTGAGCTCTAATTCCAATATGTTGCGGTTAATTTCACTTTGACGCTAATTTTCGAACGCTTAAAACGATCAATCGAATTTTCAATGCAAAAAGTTAGACTAAGCATACAGAGATGTATCCCTGGGCACGACATAGTCATTTTATCCCAGGAAATCTAAGAGTTCCCTTAGGGGTTCCCAAAAACCTAAACCACGCGGACGAAGTCGCGGGCATCATCTAGTATTAAGTAAAGTACCTATTATTGTGTTCTGTTGAAATCTTAAATGGCTTTTTGTTAAGCTGCGGCATCCGAACGTTGGTATTTCGTAGTGAGGCAAGAGATATGAAATACAAGATTCTATTTTGCAATACTAAATTCTACTCGTAGGCCTATAGCACATTAGGTATACTCCGCTAGGAGTCTTGTGTGAGATCTATAGAGCGATCTTCGAGTTTGCTTAGACTTAAGACATGGTTAAAAGTTAAAACGAGACAGATTTATGTTACTCACATAAGTCCATCTCGTTTTAACTCTAAGTAAAGTCTGAGCCAAGTCAAAGTACGCTCTATAGATCTTAGCATATTATATTGTTTCCTGTGGCCTATAGACATGCAGGAGCTTTTTACCATTGAAAATGGTTATCAGATGCAAATCGCCTGAGATGTATTTTTGGCCATAGCTCCGGGGATTTAGGGAGGATCGAGATAGGAATAGTACCAAGAGGTGAGGAATTTATCGAGACAAGTGTGAGCGTATGAATTTTGAAAATATGTTGGTAACTTTTTTTGGAATTTTGAAAAATGTAAAAAAGTGGGTTTGTTTTGGGGAGGTAGTTTGATTACTAAATTGGAAATTATTTCGGAAAAATACCCACCAGGTTAGTTTTAAGTTTGATAACCATTTTAAAATATAGATTAAAGAAAAAAAGTGCGTTGAATTTTTATGACGTCACTACTGTGAATTTCATACAACTTCCATGCTAGAAGTGCGTTTTTAAGTTTGATAAAGAGTTGCTGATTTGACTCAGATGGCATCATCCCTATTATACCAGTGATTATTAAATAGAGGATCCCGAACATTTCATGCTTAGCGCGCGTTTTGACATTTGAAAATAAGTTTGTAAAATGTGTTTGTGCTGATTTGACTTGTTGTCAAATACCCAATTCATGACAACGCCGACCACTGCTGATTTCCAAAAAGAAAAGAAAATAAATATTTATGCTAAGCTGCTCCCTACACTAGCTGATGCCCTCGACTTAGTCCGCGTGGTTTAAGTTTTTATTCCCGCGGGAACTCTTTAATTTTCCCGGATTAAAAGTAGCCTATGTCACTCTCCAGTCAACTATCCCTATGCCAAAAATCACGTCGATCCGTTGCTCCGTTGCGGCGTGATTGAAGGACAAACCAATAAACCAACAAACAAACAGACTTTCGCATTTATAATATTAGTATTATACGTGTCATTCGACCCCTGTGTGGAATTAAAATGATATATCAAAATTTTTCGTGCTCTATATTATTATCACCTATTAAATTTAATCTGACCTTCTTATCTACTTCTTGCTAATTATTGTAAGCTTAATGAATTATTGATACCACTATTTAAAAAAACCAAGGTGTCTTCAGCGTATTTTAATTTAATAAATATAATACCAAAAAAGTAGAATCACCGTTTTACGTTAGAATAAGCATTAATTTGTTACTTGATATTTGTTTTCAGGTAGATATGATACCTACAGACTACAGTAAATATTGCAATTTTACGAATTAATCGTACCAAATTAATTATGAAACATATAATCAATCAATATTATGTAGACAGTCAAAATTTTCAGAGAATGTGAATTTCTATATCCGCTATAACAACAAATAAATAATAAAAATAAAATAAAATATAAAAGGGGCCCTATGCGTGACTTTTGAGGTCTTTCTTTTTCCTTTCTTTCATAAAAGAAGCTTTAAATAGTAATGGTGTTAAATGTACGATTGTACGGATCCCTCTGTGTGCGATTCCGACTCGCACTTGGCTGGTTTTATCAACAGTTACTTTCTTGTCTTTAATGCTACAGAAATTTATTTCTTATCCTAAATAGTATAAGGTCATTTTTAGAAACCAGTGCTTCTACACAAGTCCCAAGAACTCCGTACCTCCTATGAATGCAGTGATTTTAATACAATAGCTGAGGTCAAGAGGGGTTAAGAGAGGTCATGTACAGTAGGTACTATTTAGCGTTATTGTAGAGTACCTATTACTTGTTAGGTTTAGTGTTAGACTTTTTAAACCTAAGTAGTATTACTGCAAGCGACTTTATCCGCTTGGCATTTTTTCCACTACAAGTTAGCCCTTGACTGCGATCTCACCTGATGGTAAGTGATGATGCAGTCTAAGGTGGTAGCGGGCTAACCTGTTAGGGGTATTTCAGTTATATTAAACCCATATCCCTTCGGTTTCTTCACGGTATCGTACCGGAATGCTAAATCGCTTGGCGGCACATCTTTGCGGGTAGGGTGGTAATTAGCCACGGCCGAAGCCTCCCACCAGGCCAGACCAGGGAAAATTCATTTGCTTTCGATTTGGTGTCCAGTTTTCCGTGATTAGGTGACTCATTACCATCATCACTTCAACCTGTTGCTCACTACTGGGCACAATTCTCTTCTCAGAATGAGAAGGGTTTGGCCACAGTACACCTTTGAGAACATAATGAAGAACTCTCGCGCATGCAGGTAACTTCACGATGTTTTCTTTCATTGGTTAAAACAAGTGAAATTTAACTTTTTAACATCGACATTTAACTCCGAAAAGTTAGAGGTATTTAGGGAGCCGGACATGTAAACTACAAGGCTATTATTGGACGCAGGCGTTACTTTGCGTAAGTCCATGACAATGAATAAACTAGAAGTTTAATTCGCTAAAATTCGCCACAGAAGGCAAATCTATGTGGCACAGTGCGTATCTCGAACCAGAGGTGCAATCATGTAAGGATTGCCGATGAAATCGTTTAAGCTCGGCTTCAAAGTAAAATAAACCATAACAACATTGATTTAGAGCTCAATTTCGTGTATCCATTCTCATACGTTTAGGGTATCGTACATACCTAAACGTATGAGAATGGAGGAACTTTGAGGCCGAACTTTAACGATTGGATCGGCAATCCTTACATGATTGCACTACTGATGAACGGTGAATGTCACGGGCATGTTCGAGATACCACATAGACTTGCCTTCTGTGGCGGAATATAAGCGAATTAAACTTCTAGTTTTTTTATTGACCAGGCTATTTATTAGCCTTCTAAGTACTACCTACCTACCTACCTACTACTAAGCATTTTTTTGTACCGCTTTTTATTAGTTGAATATGATTGCTGATGAGCCCACGCGGGACGCAAAAACTGAAACGAACGAACGAACGTGACGATGAAACGTTCCCCATACCTAGCCTTATAATTGGGTATTTGACTACTATTCAAATGAATTATTTTTTAGTGATTATTAAATAGAGAATCTTCCGAAAGTCGTATCCACTTCCCCAGATAGTTTTATGTTGAACTAGCTGACCCGGCGAACTTCGTACCGCCTTAGTATGCAAAATTAAATGTATATATTTCAATATTTCTGAGAGGTTTTCTTAATATTTTTTTCCGTAAGAACCTTCTCCTAATAATAACAAATACAACAAAAAAAGAATTAGTGAAATCGGTCCAGCCATTCACGCGTGATGCCGTGACCAAGGAAAACGGGTTTCATTTTTATATATATATAAGATAAGATAAGATAAGATAAGATAACCATTTTAGACAATTGACTAAAGTAAAAAAGTGCGTCGAACTTTAATGCCGTCACATTTCAGAATTTCATTTAATCCGACACTTAGGACGCGTTTTGACGTTTGAAAAAAGTTGCTGATTTGACTATAATATGTCAAATACCCAATTTTGCAAGACAAGATTTCATACTCTATCATAAAATTCGGGACAAGTCCCCGGCTTTGACCTCCTCTGGAGGTTTTATTATTATTATACTAAGAAGGAAGTAGAATACAAAATGCGGCCTTATCGCTTAGTAGCGATCTCTGCCAGGCAACCTTAGGATTAGGAGAAGTTGAGGAAACTAACCTGCGGGTTACAAACTATCCCTGTATCAAATTTCATCAAAATCGGTTCAACAGATGGGCATATGAAATACTCAGGTTTACTGTCCCTTGGAGCTGTGAAAAAATCAAACTTCTAAGCCAATGCAATCAAAAGATACAGCCGTTTATGCTGCAAATTTTCGACACTCGCAAGGGAATCAAAACCTACAGGGTATACTTCCCGTGAACTGAGAATCTTGAAATTTGGTACGAAGCAACGTCTTCTTCTTATTTTGTTCTATGGCCTTTATTAGTGCCACACCAGCACAATGCACTTTGCCAAACGAAGCAACGTCGTAAAATTACGAAGAGCATAAATTTTTAGTTACATCATATAATAAAAATATTTTTAATAATTTTAAACTTACTACATGTTTGCACGGAAGCCTCGGTGCGCGAGTACGACTCGCACTTGGCCGGTTTTTTTTAAGTTATTAAAGTATCGATTGTTATTTTGTTTCAGTATCGAAGCTTATATTGCGGGGAATCAACGGTGAATTCCGCTCCGGTCAGCTGACTGCAATATTGGGACCGTCAGGAGCTGGCAAGAGCACTCTTCTGAACATACTTGCAGGTTACAGGTATGCAAGTTCAGAGGTGCAATCATGTAAGGATTGCCGATCAAATCGTTAATCGTTATTAGAGCTCAATTTCGTGTATCCATTCTCATACGTTTAAGTATGTACGATACCCTAAACGTATAAGATTGGATACACGAAATTGAGCTCTATTTCAATGCTTTTATGGTTTATTTTACTTTGAAGTCGAGCTTTAACGATTTGATCGGCGCAACCTTACTTGATTGCACCTCAGATCTGCCCCCCGATTGTGTAAGAAAATCGTAATCGTAATCTGGGTTCGATCCCCGGCAGGGTCAATTTGGGAATTTATAATTTCTGCATTTTCCCTGGTCTGGCCTGGTGGGAGGCTTCGGCCGTGGCTAGTTACCACCCTACCGGCAAAGACGTGCCGCCAAGCGATTTAGCGTTCCGGTACGATGCCGTGTAGAAACCGAAGGGGTATGGGTTTAATATAACTGCCATGCCCCTAACAGGTTAGCCCGCTACCATCTTATATAGACTGCATCATCACTTACCATCAGGTGAGATCGCAGTCAAGGGCTAGCTTGTATAAAAAACAGGAATTGTTTTTCGAACGAATAATTCGACCCTGTTTATAGAGTTGTTACTGTATAAAGTCCATAATTCGAGTAGTACGTTTTAAAAGCTGTCAAAGGATTACAATTTGCTTAGACAATTGGGCCTTTTAGTATAGATCCGGATAAACCACGACCTACGCCGATCTGTTCCAGATGAAACCTAATTTTTAGGGTTCCGTACCAAAATGGTAAAATGGAACCCTTATGGTGCGACTTTCTCCGTCTGTCTGTCTGTCTGTCCGTCCGTCACACTCGATTATTTCAGTAACTACCAAAGCTATCGACATGAAATTTGGAATAGTTGTGTATATTAGTGGCCCAAAGACACTGGAATTAAAAAAAATTGGAAATTATTTTTGTTCTTATTTAAATAGGGAGGAAAATCGGAGGGTTGAAATTTAAAAGTGAGATAACTGTACTGTGTGGGGTATCATATAAAAGGGTTTACTTTTTACATTCTAAAACCGATTTTTAATTATTTTTAGTCATGATAGTTATTGATTTATCGGGGAAAAAGTCTAAAAAAATACCGTTCCCTCCCCCTTATCTCCGGAGTTTACCAATCGAAAAATCTGAAATAATTATGGTCAATAGGAATTTATGTATATTTTACAGGAAAACTATAGCCAATGCTCTAACTAGCATAGTTTTTTTGATATTAACAGTAAACCTCTACAAACAAAGTTAGTTTTGCGGTTCATTAACAAAGGTAATTATTACCGTTTTACATCTTTGGTCGTTACAGTTTTCAGTACGGAACCCTCGGTGCGCGAGTCCGACTCGCACTTGGCCGGTTTTTATTTTTGTTAGTAGGTATATAAGGATTTTAGATTAACGTTTAGTCTATAAGTTTTTATTATATCTTGTAATTTTGTTTTAAATGAATAAATAAATAATTCTTTATTTTAATTAATTATTCTTAATAAATAAAATATAATTTTTATTTTTATTTATAGATAAATCCGCCTAAAATAGGTTGCCTATCAAAATCCGGTCCAGGCTATTTTAAAATTAATTAATTAACTAATTTTTTTTGACAAGTTTATTGTAGCCAATGCTATACCATCGCGTTTGTTATAAAATTGCCTATATTTTGATATATTATAACTCAAGCGGCCGTGAAGTTACCTATGGACTATGGTAAGTTGGTAAGTTATCATAGTCCTTAAGTAACTTCACGAATCTATTAATAGATTCAGTTAACGGCTCTTAGATCATTTGGTTATTGGATACTGCCATCTACTAGAGCTTCCGATCTCACTCTTTAGATGTTTTTAATTTTTGGCTTTTATCACTAATATGGTATCGGATGTGCGGCATGGATGCTTTATCTGTCCTATTGCCCTCCATCGCCCCCTTTTGTTGTCAAATTGTCCGACCGCATACGTGTCTGTACACTACAGTATCTACAGACTGTAGTTACAGATTCTTTCGAAGTAATTATTGTATAATATGTGGTAGTAGTACCAATAGGTAGGATCTATTATATATTATTACCAATAATAATAATTAAAATATTTACAAAAAGAATCCACCCTAGCTTTCAAATGATATGGAATATTAGGTTCGAATCCTTATGTCCTCCATCCTTAAATCCCGAGAGCCACTTGCTATATGGCAGGGCAGTCGTGTTTTATAATTTTTTAATTAGGTATCTTCACTTGTTTAATCAATGTAAGAATTGCGATACAATTATCACTGAAAGTCTTACTTGATTACAGCTGACGGAAGTATAAAAATGGCACACTAATTCAGTTCTTTGTATTTTATATTGCATCATCAGGTGATTTTCATCTGCCCTCCGATTGTGTAAGGAAACCGTTTAATCGTAATCGTATGTCAAACGGATAATTCGACCTGTTTAAGGAGTTTACAAATCCTGCACGCCAAAAAGCATGTGTAAACTCCTTAAACAGTTCGATTTATACGTTTTAAGCTGTCAAGTGATAAAGATTTGCTTAGACAATTAGGGCTCAGATAACATCAGTCGTCATCCATAAGTCTTATTTATTTTTTAAAGAGTAAACGGAGCGTCAGGCCTCATAACGACAAATGGAGCCCCAAGAGACCTAAAGCTGTTCAGGAAGCTATCGCGGTACATCATGCAGGATGACCTTCTGCAGCCTCTCATCACGGTGCAGGAGGCGATGACCATGGCGGCAGACCTGAAGCTGGGCAATGAAATGAACGCACGGAGGAAGAAAATTATTGTAAGTTCTTTTTTTTGTGAGTAACAGTCAATGAAGTCCTCATAGAGACTAGTAACTACTTAGGAAGGTATGCTATAGAGCGAACATTGACTTTGCTTTGACTTATGACATTGTTAAAAAGAGATAGATTTATGTTACTTACATAAGTCCATCTCGTTTTAACTCTAAGTAAAGTCTGAGCCAAGTCAAAGTACGCTCTATAGCTCTCAGCCTAAGACTAGCTGACACCCTTATGGATAGGTGTAATATCAATATTAATATCAGGTTGATTGGCGTGCAGTTCATAGAGGCGTAAAAGCACTGCTCAACCGAATGGAAATACTTCAATGTTCTGTTTCATCAAAACAGCTAGATTAGGTATTCTGACTAACTAATGCCTACCCTAGCTTCAAAATCTGTGTACGCCACTGATCCTAGCAGCAGCTGTTTCAACCGTTAGACTACTTATTTCTGTGAAGCATCGTCGTTGGTCGAGTATTCACTTAAATTCCGTCACTAGCTGATGCCCGCGAAATCGTCCGCGTGGAATAAGTTTTTTTGGATTCCCGCGGGAAATTTCCGGGCCTAATAAAAAGTAGCCTATGTCACTCTCCAGGTCCTCAACTATACCCATGCCAAAAATCACGTGGATCCGTTGCTCCGTTGCAGCGTGATTGAAGGACAAACCAACAAACAAACTGACTTTCGCATTTATAATATTAGTATGATATTTTCAGCATAAATATTTCTGATTCCAGGTAGAGGAGATAATCCAACTCCTGCGACTGGGCAAGGCGAGGAACACGGTGACCGAGCGGCTTTCTGGCGGGGAAAAGAAGCGGCTGTCAATTGCTCTGGAACTCCTCAACAACCCACCAGTCATCTTTCTCGATGAACCCACCACGTGAGTAATCCGGGGTACAATCAATTTCAGCTTTCTTAGAGCTACACACGCACTGGTTGAGCAGTTGAAGTCAATAGTCCTTGAGTCCAAGTCCAACAGCAGTTCACAACTGCTCGAGCATTATGTTGTTAACTATTCAAGGTTTCCAGATTCTTTAAATACTCAACAACATTGTCATACACTGTCTTACTCCAGTCACATTGATACCAGTGTCCGTGTTAGACAATGGATTGTAATTCTCTATGCAGTCTCAGCTTTAAGCGGTCGACCATGACTGCTTGTTGTATGAAACTATGGATGCTCCTAGAGTGGAAGCAGAATTTCTGGTGGAAAAGATAATCACTTTTACAGAAAATTCTTCCACCGTTGACTTTTATTTCCGTTCAAATACAGATTTAAAAAAAATGTTAAAATAAGGAACTGGACATAAATCGTACAGCACTTAAATTGCTGCTTAAAAATTTATCAAAACAGACATCCCCACTATCTTTAGATGCCCTTTTATTGCAGCCCTTTTCAGCCATGTACCTGCTAATTATTATATATATAAAACCTGCTTGCACTTGTGTTCATTCAAAAATAGATACAATATTATATGAGGATAGGGCTGGATAAACAAATTCATTTAAAGCCGGTGACGCATTGGCGGTACCTACTACCTCTGATTCCGTGGAATATGATCCTTGGTGGCGTTCATAAATTAACATCAGAAATAAGATAGATAGATAGATAGATAAATGCTTTATTGCCACACAAAAAATTAAAGAGAAACAAAAAAAGTTAACAAGCAAAAAGAAAAAAACAAGTGCGCAAAGGCGGCCTTATCACTAAAAGTGATCTCCTCCAGACAACCTTTAATTACAGAAGCAAATGCAATGAAGCGGGATAGTGCAACAACATTAATACATATAATATACTACATAAACCATACATTCTAATATTACATCAACAATTACACAAATAAAATACTAAAATATATATACCAATAGAACCATAATACATATATATAAATATTACAGACATATAAACTACATAACAAAAAGTAAACAAATACATAAATAATTTATAGCATATGAGTAAGATAAAATTCTTTCAAACGATTCTTAAAAATACTCAAAGATTTTGACTGTCTAATATCACCTGGCAGCGCATTCCATAACTTGACTGCCTTTACCGTAAAGGAATTTGCATACACCTCAGTTCGACTCAATGGTATTTCTAACTTGTTGTCGTCCCTTGACCGCAAATAAAAATGAATGTCCTTGCTGCCAATAAAATAAGCGTTGCTACAGAAATCATCTGTAGCGTTTTCTTCAAGAAAGGATTTTTAGAATTCCTACCCAGAGGCCGTTGCTGGTTAGCTAGTTTTAGAGATATAATTAATTAGGTTAGTACTAGAACTTTATTTATCTTAGTAACTAAGTAATTATTTCAACAGGGTATAAATAAACTCGTACATAATGCAAGTAGCACGTAAACGTAATATTATGCGATAAGTGCTAGAGGAAAATTATATCCGCTATAATTAGCCTACTTGACACACGGCATAATGACTGTAATCATCATCATCTTACTTTGATTCATGATTGATTTCATAATTATTTTACTGTAAATAAACAAATGATTGAAGTTTTGTTGTATCTTAAACGCTGATGCTTTTTCTACTTTTATTGCGTTCATCTTCTTCCTGTCCTTATCCCACAGGTTGTAGGGTCGGCACATCATCTTTATCACTTCTGTCATCCATCAGCCTAATGTCCACCCCTTTCTTTGGTCTTCCTCTCTTTGTTTTTCATTCCGCATATTAAACATTATTTATATTCTATTCCATAAGTAATAATTTTTAAAAAGACAGCATCCCAAGCGTCCCAAGTGTATTTAGACACTAGCTGATGCCTGCGACTTCACCCGCGTGGATTGAGGTTTTTTGGTTCCCGCGGGAACTCATTAATTTTCCGGGATAAAAAGTTGCCTATGTGTATTCCAGACTATAATCTATCCTTGTGGCAAATTTCATCCAGATCCGTTCTGCCGTTCTGCCGTGATTGAGTAACAAACATCCATCCATCCATCCATCCAAACTTTCGCATTCATAATATTATATTAGTATAGATGCCCTTAGTTTCAGGAATAAGTCAAATATCGGAGCAATTCTATTGCTTTCATTTTGAGCAGGTTGCCACATTTTTGTACGTTTCTCTCTGCTTTTCGGTTTGTGGCGACAACTTCCCAATGTGACCACTTCCTATTATAACCATATCAATCCCTCTCGGTATAGCAACTTTTTTGTATTTCAAGTATCCTTCCCCGCTTGAGTTCATGTCAATGGCATTTTTTTATTCCACTACAAGTTAGCCCTTGACTGCGATCTCACCTAATGGTAAATGATGATGCAGTCTAAGATGGTAGCGGTTAACCTGTTAGGGGTATGGCAGTTTTATATTAAACCCATACCCCTAGTCGGTGTCTATACACAGAATCGTACCGGAATACTAAAACGCTTGGCGTTGGCGTTGACGCGGTACGTCTTTGCCGGTAGAGTGGTAACTAGCCACGGCAGAAGCCGTGAAGTCAACAGACTAGACCAGAGAAAATTCAGAAATTATAAATTCAAAAATTGACTCGCCATGAATCGAACCTGGAACCTCCCACGTTAAGACAACAGCACTCAACACTGCGCCAGGGAGGTCGGCAAATTAAGCATGCATGCCTATTAAATTAATTCATGATTCTAGTGGTCTGGACGACGTGGCATCGTCAACATGCGTGTCTCTCCTCAAGCGCGTGGCTCGCGGAGGAAGAACCGTCATATGCTCCCTCCACACTCCTTCTGCACGCCTCTTCGCAGTCTTCGACCATGTATATGTGGTGACTGATGGGAAATGCGGTTACCAAGGCACCGCAGCTGGGGTTGTTCCTTTCCTGAAGGAATTGCAACTGCCTTGTCCGAAAACTTATAACCCTGCTGATTTTGGTAAGATTCAATTCAATTCAATTTCATATAACTGCCATGCCCCTAACAGGTTAGCTCGCTACCATCTTAGACTGCATCATCACTTACCATCAGGTGAGATCGCAGTCAAGGGCTAGCTTGTAGTGGATAAAAAAAAACTTTTTTTATTCAAATAGCCTATTTACAAGTGTTTATGAATAGTCGAATGAATCTACTACTGGTTCGGAATGCTGTTCCTACCGAGAAGAACCAGCAAGAAACTCGGTTCTTTCAGATATGGCTAGGTTCTTTATAGTATAGAGAAAGGGACGAGAGATCTAGTTTTGACAACGCATATCAGTCGATTGCGAAGGTTAGGCAACGTTGACCCAAGTCGGTAACTGGATGGGTGACCGAATTTGGAGGTCCAAATTTGGCCTTTTAGAGAGCACGTTAAGCCGTCGGTCCCGGTCACTATGATCTGATAAATAATCGTTACAAAAAACCTAAGAGTTTAAATACTCTTAGTGAAGTCTGCGGAAGGACGTGGTAACCCACCGCATTATTATCCCAAGAAAACTCCTACCATTATTTGATTAATGGAAAGGGCTCACGACCCTTAGTAATAATAGGTAATATGTAAAAGTATGAGGAATACGACGCAGAGAGAGGAATCACAAAATATTCGAATATTTGTTTGGAAGATGTAATTTTTTTGTAAGCGTGTATTAAATTAAACTATCTTAGTATACCTACAGCATCAATCTTAATAAAAAAAGCTAATGTAAAAACACATACATGCCTGTTTTTTTCTGAGAACGCATTAAATTCTGGCTACGAGTACATTGTCTAATTGAATAGTTATATTTTTTTTAAGTATAATGATTCTCAGTAATTCTCATAGTTTTTGTATGCGTAGTACTTAATTGTGTCTATTAAATATCTATTTGCGAAATCTCTTCGCCTCAAAACTTTGCACAATTTGATAGGTACTCATCAATAATAAAATATAATCCAGTTTTTAAACTATTGTGGCGCAGTTCGTAAGATATTAAGATTCATGATATCATGCAGCTTAATATAAGTTCAAGGATATCATACTATCATACTAATATTATAAATGCGAAAGTGTGTTTGTTTGTTGGTTTGTCCGTCAATCACGCCGCAACAGAGCAACGGATCGACACGATTTTTTGCATGAGTAAAGTTGAGGGACGAGTGGCCTAGTTGCGACAACGCATATCAATCAATTTCAATTGTTAAGCAACGTTGACCCAAGTCGGTAACTGGATGGGTGACCGAATTTGAAGAAAAAAACTTTGTCCACGGGACAAGTCGCGGGCATCGGCTAGTATTTCATATGTTTACCTATACATATAGGTTCTTGAAACCTGTAGGTAAAAACACCTAATGTAACATAACTTTTGAACTAGACATAATCAAGTGGACCTAAGCTAAACGTTCAGGTAACCATGCTGGCAGCTGAAATTATCGTGTTAGTCGATTCTGAGAGTCCTGTACCTAGTACAGGAATTCGTGTCAACAAAAGAGATACAGAAAGTAAAACAGCATTTGTTAAGTCGAGGCTATTAAACTGTTGATGAATTTCTTAGCGACAATTTTGCATGGAAGAAATTGGCTTCGCTTTCGGTATTCATAATTATCAGTAATATATAAATTGTGATTATAATTTTAGTCATAGAAGTATCAAGCGGTGAATACGGCTCGCATACAGAGCGCATGGTGGCTGCCGTGGACAACGGCAGAAGTCAAAAATGGAGGCAATACGCGATCGAACACGTCTATGAGGAGATGGAGATAGAAGAATTAAACTCGGGAGTGGAAGAGAAGCATATCTACAAGTACGAGAGCACGCCGTGCCAGCAGTTCTCTGTGTTATTGAAGAGGATGCTGTTACAGATGTTTAGAAATAGGGTAAGTGTGAAGATAAAAGCAGTTTGAATTTAAGTTGTCTCAATTTTCAACCAATGCACGACATTCCAGAGTTACATTTCTCTTTTCTAAGCTTTCCACGGTCAACTCGCTACTTGCATAAGCCTTGAGTAGCGGCTCTTTTCATGTCGTCTGTCTACCTAGTGGGAGATTTACTGACGCTGCATTTTCTGTATCTCTTTTATAAGAAATGATTTTATCTATTTCACGTTGCATTAATTGTGCCACTTATGAAATGTCAAGACTCTACCACCGGTTCGGAAAATAGATTCTACTGAGAGGAACCGGCAAGAATCTCACTAGTTGCTCTTTTTTAAAAAGAAAAAAGAATGTTACAATGTGTAGCTAATACACAATACATACGTAATGTAACAAGAATGACACTGACTTGTGGGCTGCCGAAAGCGAAGCCAATTTCTTCCATGCAAAATTGTCGTTAAGAAATTGATCAACAGTTTAATAGCCTTGACTTAACAAATGCTGTTTTACTTTCTGTATCTTTTGTTGACACGAATTCCTGTACTAGGTACAGGACTCTCAGAATCGACTAACACGATATTAAACAACTGCCTTCAAGAATGACTTCAAGCTTCATTTGTTTATCTTTTCATTTCCTCTTTCCACATTCCCCCTCATCATACCCTCAGGATCTGATCAAACTTATGCCACTCTTTGCTCGTTGAGTGAATATTATGTAAAATTGTAAATATAATATCTAATTTAGTGAACCTCGTCTTATCTTTTTATTTGATTTGTGTTTAGATAACTTATTTATCATCCATATAAAGTACGATTCCAACATCGATTGTTAGAATTCTTCTTTTTTTTTCAGGGTTACCTCTGGTTACGAGTCTACCTTCACTTATTCCTAGGAGCAATCATAGGCGCCCTGTTTAGTAGCATGGGATATGATGCTTCCAAGACTATATTCAACTTCGGCTTCTGCTACGCTTGCATCATCGCCATGTTGTATACCACGATGATGCCCATATTATTAGCATGTAAGTTTATTCACTGATTTATATCCTATATTATTCATATCTCTTTAAAAATTATAAATATTATGATCTAATAATTTTAGTATATAAAGCCCAAAGCACCAAATGTGAAAATCTGAAATTATATGTAAAATTTAAAAAAAATGTCTGAGCTGAAAAATTCATTAAATATCTTATCTAGTAAAAAGTCGCGTAATTTATTTTTAACTGATTGATTGAGAGTTGAGTGTGAATGTTGATCTTTTTTAACCACGTCTAATATAGCCTACTTGCCTTAAAAACAATTATTTTACCACAACAGCCCATTTACGTCCCACTGCTGGGCACAGGCCTCCACTCTCATAGGAGAGAGGGAGTTAGAGCTTAGACCCACCGCGCTGCTCCAATGCGGGTTGGCGGGCTTTGACGACTATTAATTGTCATGTTAGTGATAATAGCCGGGACCGACGGCTTAACGAAACACCGCCAACGTCCTAACTCCGGGCTAGTACTGAGAATTTGTAGTCTAAAAACTTAATACTCAATTATGGCCCGACCCGGGACTCGAACCCCGGACCTAGTCGGCTGCAGTCGACATGCCAACCACTAGACCAACGAGGCAGTTATTATTTTACAATGGGTGTTAATTATTATTATTATCCTATCATGATAACCATACCCGTCATTCTTATCTATACTTAGATCAAGGCTTTTTATACGTAGTATAAAATTACTATTGAAGTCTTCTTTGAATAGTATAATAGCCTTTGTTAGAAAAACTAGTTATTTTTTAGACCCACGATAGAGCTCGTTAAAAAAAAACGCTCAAGCTCCGGTTTAAATATTTTAATATGCTATGTAACTAAACATAGCACTACATAAAAAATTCAAAGCCAAGTACATAATTATTTATTTTAAACTATGTATATTGGGATCTATTTGAAAAATATTTAAAAAAGTTTATTCTTTTATTCTTGGGAATAAATATTGAAGGTCATAGGTAAAATATTGCTTAGAAGCTCCACGTTCAAGTCGTGACTATTTTAAATGTGAAATTGTGTCTGTCTGTTTGTCTGTCTGCTAAGCTTTCACGGCTTATCTATTCAACCGATTTTGATGAAATTTGGTACAGGGATAGGTTGTATCCCGAAGAAGGACAGACTATTTTTTAATTCACGCAGACGAAGTGGCGGGAATCATCTAATTTAGTAATAATGCTGAGGGCTTTATTGAGATAATAATGATCTCCGTGATCATCATATCATACTAATATTATAAATGCGAAAGTGTGTTTGTTTGTTGGTTTGTCCTTCAATCACGCAATGCAACGGATTGACGTGATTTTTTACATTGATATAGTTACTTATTATCCCAGAAAATTAAGGAGTTCCCGTGGGAATAAAAAAAACTTACACCACGCGGGCATCAGTTAGTACTTACTTCATATGTTTACTTCGTACCTTACAGCTGGTTCTTGAAACCTGTAAAACACTTGACACACTTAATGTAATGTAGTAACTTTTGCACTACCCGGAAAATTAAGGAGTTCCCGTGGTAATTAAAAATATTTATTCCAGGCGAACGAATTCGAGGGCATCAGCTAGCTATTATTATAATATTATTTCAAAAAGTCCAAAAAAGACCAAACTCGGACCTCCGAAACTGTTGGAATGTGCAGTTACCAATTTGGATCAACATTGCTTAACTGATTGAACTAGAGATAAAATAACATTGTCTGGAGGACCGCCAAATTACGCAAACTTTTGTGTGGGTCTTCCTGCCCTTTCAGACGTTTGGCCCTATTTTTCACACTCATATAATATATGTTATTATGTCTCATACTTTTGTTTTGAAAATAGTAATCAATAATTCCAGATCCATCAGAAGTTCTACTAGTCAAGCGCGAATACTTCAACCGCTGGTACGGCCTGAAGCCCTACTATGCTGCACTGGTGGTCTCCCGCACTCCAGCCACCATCTTTTTCTGCCTCATCTACGTGGTGATAGTGTATCCCCTCACATCGCAACCCATGGAGATACCGAGGATATTGATGTTTATTAGCATCTGTATATTGACCGCCTTGATCTCTGAGTCCCTGGGAACGCTCATCTCTTCTACGTTGAGCGTTGTGGTAAGTATCCATGCATTACATCATTCGTAGCTTTAATTTTAAGATACCGTAATTAATTATGAGTGAAGGACGAACTGCCTCGGAGAGGACGTTAAGCCGTCGCATGTTAATAGGCTGTAGTGGAGGGACGAGTGGCCTAGTTGTGACCACGCATATCAGTCGATTGCGAATATTAAGCAACGTTGACCCGAGTCGATAAATGGATGGGTGACCTTGGGTGAATTTGGAGGTTCAAATTTGGCCTTTTCGTTTTCTCCGTGTCTCGTAGAGCACGTTAAGCCGTCGGTTCCGGTTATTATCACTAATATCTGATAATAATCGTAACAAACCTAGGAGTTTCGTATGTGGAATGTATGGGAACTGGGAACCCGCCGCATTATTATCCCAAGAAAACTCCTACCATCATATAATTAATGGAATGGGGTCATGACCCTCAATAATGAGGAATACGACGCAACGCGAGAGAGAAAGAGAGAGATTTGCATAGATTGCGTGGGTATGTCACCGTAAGATTGTACAAACCGTTAGATTGTAATCTAACTAGCGATATTGTAAACTGTCGACAGATTACAATTTAACGCATTATTCTTCGGTAGATTGTAATCTGTTAGGTATATTAACCTGATAAAACCTAAGTGCCCACTTAGGCACTACCTGTTCGTTTATGTCGAACCCTAACCTAACCTACAAGAAAGAGACAAGAAAACGTAAATACAATGAATATTTCAAAAATTGACACTCAGAACATTGAACCGTTCACAATCCGTCGACAGTTTACAATATCGCTAGTTAGATTACAATCTAACGGTTTTTACAATCTTACGGTGACAGGTATATTGGTGTTACATTATTTATATTACTAGGAACTACACTCTCCCGTGTATTGGGCATGCAAAAATTATCTAATAAGTAATAATAATAAATACTTATTCTAATCATCATAATGTATTTCAACCAATTACTTATAGCTTATCAATATTTTTCCCTTTTCAGAACTCCATGTTTGTCGGGCCAGTAGTTTCCGTCCCGCTGATGTTGCTGGCTGTGTACGGCATCGGCAGCGGGGATGAGGCCCCCCCCTTCATCTGGAGGCTAGCGAGGGCCTGCTCCTTCATGAGATACGCCCTTGAGGGCCTGGTGATTGCGGTGTACGGCCCTCCTAGAGATGACCTCATTTGCCCTAGCGAAGTGGTGTATTGCGAGTATAAGAATCCTAGGTGAGTTCGTGTAATTTTTGTTTTAGGGCCAGTATACAACTATTTACCCTCTATCCCCCGTTGCTTCGTTGGTCTAGTGGTTAGCAAGTTCGAATACGGCCGATGGGGTACTGGGTTCGAGTCCTGGGTCGGGCCATAATTAAGTATTGGGTTTTTCTGACTAGAAATTCTCATTATTAGCGCAGAGTTAGGAAGTAGGCGGAGTTTCACACCCGTGTCTCGGAGAGCACGTTAAGTCGTTATCACTAACATGATAATAGTCGCCAAAGCCCGCTAACCCGCATTGGAGCAGCGTGGTGGGTCTAAGTTCTAATTCGCTCTTTCCTATAGGAGTGGAGGCCTGTGCCCAGCTGTGGGACGTTACTGGCTTGTAGTGTTGTACAACTATACCAACCAGAGCGGAGTTGGGCGAAAAGTGTACCAATCAAATTATTGATAGACCACGTGATTATTGATCAATTTGCCATTTAAACACATATCTGATTATAATCATCTGATTGCGCGCTAAATTCCCAATATGCGCCAAATTTACCTAGAGAATGCGCTGAAAAAATATAATACTCCCAATTTCTATTCAATTAAGGCGCTGTGTGTGGTCAGGGGGGGGGTCTCCAAAGCAGTGTATCCATTAAATGGTGGCATATGAAAGATTGAAAAAAATATATGATGTTTTCAAGACCTTAACTCAGATATTGTTTTATCCCAAAACACGATTTAAACAACTTCGCTGCATAAAAAATAAATTCAAACATACCTCTCATTTCAGTTTTCAAATCAACACATCTCCAAATTGAAAACCTCAATTTACTTGAAAAATATATCATTAAATTCCAAATTCTAAATGACATCCATTGATTTATTAATATTTATTAAAATGTACACATATTTTCTGTTTTCCATTGTATTCCGGTTTTTCGAGAAGCGCTAGCTCATTTTCACCTCCGCCAGTGTTCGAAAGAACTTCACAGACGATGGATCTGTGCTCCTTTGCTCCAGCGTTTAAATCGATATTTTAAAATGGTTTTCAAACATAACATGAATAAGACTAATGTTTATTCAACATGAATTGACAGAAGACGTGGATATTACAACTTTCGTGAGCTATCTTCTTTTATATAACTAAAAATACATAATCAAATAAAGTATGAATATGTGTTCTCTGACCAAACTTTTGACAGCTCGAAATAATGATGCCGTAATGCGCTATCCATTCGATTTTTGACAACAATCGACTTCATTTACGAAGAAGTTTTAATCGATTTGACACATTGATATTACAACTTTTTGTATTGTTTTATAAACATACCCAGGCGTCTAAATGTCTTTTTTATGTATTAAAATAAATATTTTTGGTGAAGCAATGCTGTAAATGTATATTTTATTATTTGGCAACATCAATAAGGCAGGTCATAGAAACCATCCAACGCCAAAGATGACGCTACTTAAATGACAATCAAGTGAGCTTGTGTTGCAGCTTCGTAATTATTTTGAAAACTATTTTCAAAATTAAAATCGTACTAGTAATTACTAGATTGACATACGAGTTGCGAAATATCGCATAAAAAGGCACGTCGCTTCACTATTTAAAAAAAAACTCCTGCTGGTTGTAACAATGACGTCTTTTAATATTTCCAAGAAGTAGGTAAGTTGTCAAACATCCAATTACTGTCAGAGGGTTCACTGCCATCGCTTAAAGCAGTATTACTTAAAAATGTCAGTTTTATGTCACGTACCTTGAAGGTCCTAAAATAAGGATTATAATTCTAAAAACACGAACGTCAACAATATTAAAACAATACGGATTTAAGCGATAGTAGTATGCCTCCAGTGCAATTTTTGATATGAATGGAAAATAACAAAACAGTGGTAAGACAGAAAGGAAAACTGAAAATCAAGCATTGCCACTTCAGCTTGCTACTGCCTACTCGTCCGCTCTCATTGGACCAGACCGACCAGATAATATTATTATATCGAAAGCTTGCTGAGTAAGGACCTAGTGTCTCAAATACTTCAAATAAGTGCCTATTGCAAGTTTTATTACTAATTGATTGGATATTAGATACCCTTAGGGTTTCGTTTCTGG
Organism: Erebia aethiops; assembly: GCA_923060345.2. Classification (NCBI taxonomy): domain Eukaryota; kingdom Metazoa; phylum Arthropoda; class Insecta; order Lepidoptera; family Nymphalidae; genus Erebia; species Erebia aethiops. Next base: position 3,615,223 of record OV281093.1, on the reverse strand, counting down.
GACCCGGGAGTTAGAAATTTCCGGGAAATACGTCGTTGGTTTTTTTTGTGATTTCCCGTTTTTGTGTACAGAGTATTTTTTTAACTTATCTCTTGAGAAATATTTGAGAACAAGTTGATCTCTTAACTTGTTTATTATAATTCTCCCTGACTACTAGGGCATGCATTCGGTGCTGTGTTTGAGTACCGGGAAATTTTGGACCGATATTGGCACGGAACCGGGAATTCCCGGGACTTTCGATACTTTCGATACTACCTTAAATTATCACAAAAACACGGCTAAGACATTACAGAAAGTATGAAATAGACCAAATATTACTGTTAATTAGGCGTTATACAAAAATTTATCTCATAATATTTCACACAGGAATATACTGAATATTACTATTCATTAGGCATTATACAAAAATTTATCGCATAATATTTCACACACACATTTTCATGTACTTGTACCATAACTCGCTTCGTTACAAATTTCAAAGTTTTATTGTAGTTCATAGGTTTTACAGAGATTGCGTCTTGTATGAAAATACACTTTGAAAAGTTGAAATTTTTTTTATCGTGATACGCTCATATGTAACTACTTTTATAGCAATTAGAAGCCAGTGCAAATATAAATTTACTACATCAAGCAGTTTATGAGAAACAAGCCTTGAGGCTTGGATACACGGACAACAAAGTGATCCTTTACGGGTCTTTTTTTATAGACAGGCGTACGTAGTAACCTCACCTCAAAGAATTACAAATGTTAATCTAAATCAACAATATTTTCCAACCCATACTCAGTATTCCCAAGAGAATCTCGTGAAGATGTTACTCTCTCCTATTCTGTGCCGTTTTTTGGTTTTGCCGCACGCTGATTTGGTCTCTACAATTATATTGGATATGGTACCTCTTAGTATTTTTGGTATCCATTCACCGTCCTCCCCGTACGTATGGAGGATCCTAGGATCGAGGACCCTAGGATTTTCTAAAGACGTTTCCTATAAGCCATAAAGAGCCTCGTTACTGCTGCGTTACTGTCCAGGATTTACATCCATACATAAAGATTGGACTGTTCACAGTCTTGGTTTTTACATAACATTGTATGGAGAACTCCTGAGCATCTTAGGGAATTATGGATACGGATGTCCATATTTTCTTTCCCTCTGCTATTGGTATAATTGACAATGGAGTCAAAAATCAAAATTTAGTAGCCTCGGGCTTATGAGGTATATTTTATATTACAGTCTATCAATATTTTCCTGTCAATCTTCATGTGAAATTTATGAAAGTAACGATACAATTAACAGAATATAGCATAATCTACTGTAATTTATTATGGCTGAACAAATTTTATTCCAGTGACAGATCCATCAATTCATTGATCTTCAAAAAAGCTCTTCTCTGCTGGTAAATAATACTTACCAGAAAGACTAACATACGAAACTGTACGAAGTGGCAGTAAAATAATCGTTATAGCCAAAGTAAAAATAGGGGTTTTTAAACTAATACCTCGAATTTGTGAGCATAAAATACAGTATAGTGAATTAAATTATTGTTACATGCAGAAATATCCACACTTAATTAGAGAAGAATCGACAGAATGTATGTACTTCGAGTCTCAAAAGTATCAAAAGTACCGGTTTTATGGTGTGGAGAACCGGGACTGAAAATTATTCAGAAGTACCGGGAATTTTTGGTACCAGGAATTATCGGGAGCATGCCCTATTGACTAGGTACCTCACTCGCGCAGTGCTGAGCACTATTGTCTTAACGTGGAATGTACCGGGTTTAATCCCCAGCAGAGTGAATTTGGGAATTGGGCGTATTTTTGTAAAATTGTACATGAAATAAAATCGATGTTTTTTTTCATCATGTTTTGTTTGTTATTTTATTGATAAATTTGTGTTTCTTAGTTATTTATCTTTATGAGCAGTAGCACTGTTTACAAATATTATGTTAAATTATAGTAAAAAAAACAATCATTTTAAAATTAAGTGACGGAGAATTATTCCATTGAGTAACTAAACTTTATCTCACAAAAGGCACTTAAAAAAACAACTTTAGATAAGATTCACAGAAGTGTTTTACTAGTCTTACCAATCATGCCAATCACAAAAATAGGACAGCAAACATAAAATAACAGAAACACTATCAAAATTTGATAATTTTAGTTCTTTTGACTAACGTAAAGGCAAATTTATGTCATAATTTATTATATAACTTCTGAAATAGACAATGCTTTTTATTTTTGTTTTTGCAAGTAAGTTAGTTTACGATAAAAAATATACATTTAAATATAACATAACAATAACTTATATTAATGATAAATTGTCAATATTATAAGTATTTATGCAATACTAGCCGATGCCCGCGACTTCGTACGCGTGGATCGAAGTTTTGTGGTTCCCGCGAGAACTCTTTAATTTTTCGGTATAAAAAGTAGCCTATGAGCTATTCCAGACTACAATCTATATCTGTGCCAAATTTCGGCCAGATCCGTTCAGCCGTTGGGGCGTGATTGAGTAACAAACATCCATACATCCATTCATACATCCATACATCCATCTGTCCAAACTTTTTGGAGGATTTTTTGAGAGGACAATTTGTCAGTGGAACCTTGACAATTACTCAAAGGAAAAGTAAGGGCACTGATCACAATGTTAAGAATTATTGTACTTTCTTACCATAAAACTATAATAGTCGTAGTAGGTACTTTTGAGTATTTTAAACTCTTTATTCTTTATTTTGTACTTAAATTATGTAAAATGTCATCTATAAAATATAAGTAGAACTTCCAACCAATGTATAGTATGTTAAATCACATTGTAAGAATGATTATAAGTAACAATTTTTTTTTGCGTTTTGTCTTCTTCGATTCTCCCTTTCTGATATTTTATCTCACCTCGGATATTTTTCTTGTTCTAGATTTTACGAGCTCCAAGTGTTATTTTCTTATATATTATTGTTTGAACTTTTAAGAGTCCCTCTTTAATTTCTCTATATGCCGCCTTGTTATTTCACCAGATGTCAGCGCCATTGTTACACCTGAATAATTTAATATATACAATACTCGTTTCCAATGCAAAACTCGGGGCCGTAAAAGCTTAACCGTGTACAAACCTTTAGAAATCCATTGAGTACCAATTTGTTCAATTGACTGACAATTTCGAAAGAGTTACTTAAAGGACCGTAATGAATTCACGGCAACAATATTTTCTTGCATTGTATTTCAAGAATTTAAATATTCTGAATTTTCTCTGGTCTGGCCTGGTAGGAGGCTTCAGCCGTGGCTAGTTACCAATTACCACCCTACCGCCAAAGACGTGCAGCCAAGCTATTTAGCGTTCCGGTAGGATGTCGTGTAGAAACCGATTAGGGATATGGACTAGGGTTTAATATAACTGCCATACCCCAAACAGGTTAGCCCGCTACCATCTTAGACTGCATCATCACTTACCATCAGGTGAGATCGCAGTCAAGGGCTAACTTGTATTTAATTTAAAAAAAACTGGATATAAGGTACATAAAAGTAGCAATAACTATTTTAAAAAAAATCCCGATTCTCGGGAATTCCCGGGAATCGGCCAATTTTATTCCCGTTTCCTTGAGTTGAAAATTTGCCGTTCCCGAGATTTATTTTTAATTTTGATTGAGTGGGATTTTTAAAAAGTTAATTTGTTTAGTTTCACCCAACCTAAGTCCAGATAATTAATATAATAGGTTTTGCTTCGGACATAATATTGTCAATCAAACTTATAATTTTAGAGTACGGAAACAACGTACAAATTTGAAATTTTACATAAATTGGCTAATTTGCGGTTTTGGCTCTTACGAAGTTCTACCATATAGATAATTCTGTATGTAAAGATAAAAAATCATGACACCAAAATTGTATGATTTTCTTCGTTTTTTATTTTTGAGTATTTTTCAAACACTGTAAATAATACTATATGTCTGCAAAAGACTAGAAATTGATTTCAATGATCAATTTCCAACATCTTTTTGCTATTTAAATTTTTGAAATAACATCTGTATTTCTTGTTTCTGACAAAAAATGAATATCAGACTCTTAGTCGGTAAGTACATTGTATATACGTATGATATTGATTTATGCGACAATTATACTTGTAATTAACTCACGTAAGTAGTTTATGTAAATAAGATACTTATGTAACTCTAGATGATGCCCTCGACTTCGTCCACATGGATTAAGATTTTTTGACTCCCGCGGTAACTGTTTAATTTTCCAGGATAATGGTTCCGGGTAGCCTATGTCCTTCTCCGGGATGTAATCTATCTTTGTACCAAATTTCATCAAAATCGTTTGAGTAGTTGGGCCGTGCAAGCGTAGCAGACAGACAGACACACTTTCGCATTTATTATATTTTGTATGGATATTAGTATGCTGGGCTAGCTAATGCCCGCGACTTCGTCCGCGTGGTTGAAGTTTTTTTTATTCCCGCGGGAACTCCTTAATTTTTCGGGATAAAAAGTCACTCTCCCTCAACTATACCCACGCCAAAAATAACGTCGAACCATTGCTCCGTTGCGGCGTGATTGACGGGCAAACAATCACACTTTCGCATTTATAATGGATTTGCACACGATATGCGATTTACAATAGGTATTTTGTCAATTACCTACTCATGTAAGAGACTTTGGTCGGTACGTGATTTACTCACTTACGTTATTCTATCAATTTCACAAATTTTGAGTTACCGTGTTTTGTCATCCGAGGGCATCCGTGACATGCTATGACAAGCGCGCGAAAATAATGAAAACCGCGACGGGAGCGCCACCCGGCCGAAGTGGGCATAACTGACGTGAGGGGTGACGACTGAGGAGAGCCAACCTCTCGATTTGTGTTTTGATTTTAAGAGCTGACAGCGCCTTAAGCGTAGAACTTTGCGTTACCTATACGACAATAGTGGATGATAGTGGTGGAGTTTAAACCGACAACCTTTTGGATTTTAGTCCGCTCCTTCACTATTGTATTTAATGCCGCTTAAAAAAAATAGCCGCCGAAAGTTAGAACCTTCTCCTTTTTTGGAACTCGGTTAATTTAAATATTTCAAATTCTCATTTAAATGTCAAGGTACATATCTAAAAAAACCATAAAAAAATGGCTAAAAGAATTCACCTACGAAGACACGTAAAAAAATACTACAAAATGTAATATAGTAACACACATAGGTAGGTACACAAACTTACACCCACACGCACGCACACACACACGCTTAATAGACTAATAGTTTAATCAATAGACTAATAATTAATATGTGTGTATATTTTGTATAAGTTGTACGTTCACATTTCAATTTTTAAGTTTTTTCATTGTTACCTACCCTCGGAAGGAAGTGGTTTCCACGATACAGGGATTCCTAGTGTGGAAACCACTGCCCCACTAGTTTTAACCGGAATAATTGTAATGATTTTTGGAACAAATAAATGAAATGAAATTCTTTTGCAGGTATTTCATTAAAGTGATGGGTATGTCTGATGTTTCCTTTTGGGTGGATTTTGGAGTGCTGATCGCCACCCTCTTTGCAATGAATCTCTGCGCCTACTACCTTCTCCGGCAAAGGCTGTCTCCTAACTACGCTTTCCGAGCCATCAAGTATATTGGAAGCTTTATTAAGACTAAAGTGAGCCTCACAATGTAGTGGAAAAAATTGACTTCGAAAAATCAACTACAAATTTTACCATTGGTACTCGCACCTGTATTGTAGTTGGTTGTATAATTACAAACACGAATTGTTAGTAATAAGAACTAGGTATTCGGAACTCATAATTTAAAAAAATACTATTCTTTAGTGATGTGAATTTATGTACCTATATATATTTTAATTTAATTTTACTAAGTAAGCTAAGTACAAAAGGAAGCCCCGTAATTTCGTAGTAAGTCGTCGTTCTATAGCAATATAAGTACCAGTGAACAATATATTAACATATAAAGAATCTGATTATTTTATAATATAGATATTATATATATATGTCTCCGGTTGTAACTCACTTATTTTGTCTGAAATTGTCCGACTAGTTAGTCTATGCTGATGAGACTTCTAAAGCGTACTTTGACGTTGCTTAGGCTTACTTAGAATTAAAACGCGATGCACTTAAGTGAGTGTCATCTATCTCGTTTTAACTCTGTCTTAAGTCAGAGCTAAGTCAAAGTACGCACTATAGATCTTGAACTAACTAAGTCAATTACAACCGGTGACAGTAATAGGTATATTGAATTTGTGGGGTGCTGTTCTTTGTGGTGATAAAATAAAATAATGATAGTTAAAGTGGACTGTTTTTCACTGATGATGATAAATGATAATGATAAATGATAAATGATATGATATTGATTAGGAGTACTATCCGCGCGGACGATCGAACCGTATCTACTGATTTTACCGCACTGTCACACTTAACGTGAAGCAGTTGCGTAAAGTGCTGACTGCGCGGTGTTCGGTTACACGCAGTGTCTCGAACAGAATTTATACTCACGATAATATATAATTATATATATATATATATATATATTATATATTGAATATATAATATATTATACTCAAGATAGTTTAAACGTTGATTTGATAAGAATATTATTATTATTTTCATACTTACTGTTTTACAAAATGGTATTGTGATATTAATTAGCAATAGTTGCGTTACGCGCTGCTGGCAGAAATTTGTAATCTGGCATGCAATAAAGTAAGCCCATCCCCGTGGGCCATCCACCCTAAAAAAGAAAAGAATAAATCGAATAAAGTGCATAATATGTAATATTCATCTTAAATAATTTTACAGATACATGTATCTGAAAATTATATTATTTATGATGAAGCATTATGAATGAGTGATTCGAATTATAAACCGATTCTAAAGTGACTGATCCACTTAAAAAAACTGATCCTGGCTCTCCTGTAGCCCTATTCTAAAGCAGGAATCCATGATTTGGCTGAATGTATTCTATTTGTTCTTGCGGTTAATTAGTCGAAAAGTGTGATTTTTTCCCAATAGATATATTACACTTATATATAATTTTAAGAGTTGAACTTTTTTCTAAAAATGTTTTTGAAGTTTGCCGTCTATTTTTGGCGTTGTCTAACTTTATTGCGCGCCGTTAGATCTCGTATGGAACTTACCTAAAGTTGATTAAGAATAATTATTGTTTAATCCACGTATTCTACATCCTCGATTTAGGGTCTCGCCAAACCTATCGACGCGGAACCGGCTTTGATTTTATATATAGGTAGGAGGAACCGGCTCGAGCCGGCCAGAAAAGCTTTCTGTGAGCTTTATGCATCTAATACAGAAAGTCCACACGGCGCGTTGCGTCTACACTACACTACACGTTAGCCCTTGACTGCGATCTCACTTGATGGTAAGTGACGATGCAGTCTAAGATGGTAGCGGGCTAATTGTTAGGGGTATGGCAGTTATATTAAACCCATACCCCTAGTCGGTTTCTACATGGTATCGTACCAATGCCAATCGTTTTCAAATGCCAATGTGGAGTCACGTCAACAATAATGAAGAGTAGGTAGACGGTTCATGCGGCTAATTGGTACCGACTCCAAAAAATGTTATTATAGAACTACATTAACTCTTGTATACATAATAAATTAAATTATTTTTTACTTTTTAGTGTTTGTGGATTATGAAGTCTGTTTTTATTTTATTTTTTGAAAATTTTTAATCACCTTTTTGTAGGACGTGTGCGTTTCAATATTGCAATCTGTTTCATTTCCTGCTGACAAACAATCCCGTCGCGTCGGCCGGATCGGGTGACGTCTTTTTCACTCTTAATACCATATACATAAAAGCTCTTTCTCACCAACCCAAGCCGGTCCCACGTCGAAAGATATGATTATAAAATGAATATTATACTATTCGATAAAAGAAATGTGGCGCCGAATAAATATGGCTTTAATTTAAATAAAATTGACACTGCATTACCTAAATTATTAAATTAATTTATTCATAGTTACGTTACGTTTTCAAATAATAATTATCTTTCAAAATATAAGAGAAACTAGTAGATAGTATAGTTATGTAAAATAAATTAAAGATGTTGAATAAATTACTTAGAAGGTTTGTATCCTTACAAATTCTTTGGGGTCTGGTTTGGGTTACGGATCGAAATTGGATCAACCCCCAACTGTGTAATGAAATCGTATTCGTTTGTCAAACGTATAATCCGACCTGTTAAAGGAGTTCATAGATGCCTGCACGTCAAAAAGCATGTATGAACTCTTTAAACAGTTCGAGTAATACGTTTTAAGTTGTCAAATTTGCTTAGACGATTGGACCTCTGATCCAAACTATCATTCATAGAATGATAAGTTAAATGACTGCGCCTATTTTATTCATTTACAATTAAATTGTAAGCTATAAAAATTGTAAACTGTCCTACATGGTGTTAAGACTGGTATTTCGTATATAAGTGGTGTAAAATAAATCAATTTCTTAAATACTTATTTCTTCTATCATTTTCCCTTTTTTCCCACTACAAGTTAGCCCTTGACTGCAATCTCACCTGATGGTAAGTGATGATGCAGTCTAAAGATGGTAGCGGGCTAGCCTGTTACGGGTTTAACAGTTATATTATCTCTCTCGGTATAGCAACTTTTTTGTATTTCAAGTATCCTTCCCCGCTTGAGTTCATGCCAATGGCATATTTTTATTCCACTACAAGTTAGCCCTTGACTGCGATCTCACCTGATGGTAAGTGATGATGCAGTCTAAGATGGTAGCGGGCTAACCTGTTAGGGGTATGGCAGTTATATTAAACCCATACCCCTAGTCGGTTTCTACATGGTATCGTACCGGAACGCAAATCTCTTGGCGGCACGTCTTTGCCGCAATTAATTTAATTGGTGGTAATTAGCTACGATAGAAGCCTCCGACCAGACCAGAGAAATTCAAAAATTATAGATTCCTAAATTGACCGCCAGTAATCGAACTCGGGATCTCCCACACAGACAACAGCGCTCAGCACTGCGCCACGGAGGTCGTCGTTTTCCTTTTGATCATTTTATTTTGGAATTTTGGCATTTCATTTTCATTTTGGAAATATCCAAAATATATTTTTTATGAATGTCGTAGTACAAGGTAATATTTTTAAAAAGTAATTACTTAGGAAAGGGAATTATACACACAAATCTTTGTTCAAAATTTATTTAATTTACCAAATAAATTGTATCTCACTAGGACAACGTCACCATTTCCTTTTTTCATACAAACTCATACTCATAAAGATATTTGACTAGGACAGTCAAGTTACAAAATTTAGCATCAAAAGTATATGATACAAAGTAAATGAGGTGATTTCAGATCTTTCGTGCCTTTCGTGCTTTCAAAACATTTTGTATTAAGTTATGTACTTAATACATTTTCGTTAATTCGCACCATAATATTGAATTAATTTTCAAATATAATTCATAAAAGTTTGAGGTGGCACTTTCTTTCTAGTTTTGCGTTTTCATTCTAAAATAGGCTCAATATCATTCTAAATCGTCCAAATTGTAGAGGGAGCCAAGGCCCGCAGCGGGTTGAAGTGCCGAAGACAATATCCAAATATTTAATTTTAAATACAAATAAATTCTGACGCAATCAATATTTTGTTGTTACTTACTGTAAAAAAAAACTATTTGTACCGTTATTGTGACAAGATGAGCCGCATAAACTAATTATTTAATATCTGCTGATTTATTTATTCGCCACGCATCTCGATTACTGAAAAATGCATTTTCAGTTCATTTAAAAGGACCCTCATTAAGTTGGACACTATTTGAGTAGTAATATCTTCGTAATAATACTTACTTAATTTGATAACTTTATCTTATAAAATAAGCTTAAGATATTTACAATCACTAGGTAAAATTATTTTAATCACTAGTTTTCATAATGAATGGAATGTCAATTTATAAAAAAATAACAATTTCTTAAAACAAAATATATTTATAAGCAAACAGTAATAATTATTTGAAAAAAAAAATAATTCAATTTACTCAAAATAGAAAAATAAAAAAATATAGTACAATAGTATAATATTTATAATTGTATACAAACCATTTATGGATTCAATTAAATGGTTGTATGACCTGTGATGGACCCGTGTAATTTATGTCAAAATAATAATATATGCTATTAGTGATTTATTGATTTTAAAGATAGTTGCTCATATTAATTATAATAAGTAAAACTTAGTTTTGCTTGAAGCAATAAATTGTGTAAGTTATACTTTATAAGATACTTTATTGATCAAAATAGTTGAAAAGGAATATTAACACTTTCTAAAACTTTCTATTTCTAAACTATGTTTTAGAATATCATGAATTTATGAAACATTAGGAGCAATAATATGTTTTAAATGACCGAGCAGAAACGGACGGTCTAGTTCCTCTCATGGCACTAATTAAAGTATATTTTTTTCGTTTTCTTTAAATAAGTATTTAACAGTCAATTTTAGGCATGTGATGTTAATTGTTAATTGATAGCCACAACATACGAGAATTAAACCTACTACAAAGTAACGCCCGCTTCTATCCAATATACAAGAATTTTGTTGATTCAAGTATATTCTCGTAATTACAACCGGAACTTGGCCTGTCGCACTGCCGTGCTCCTTGGTTCCTTTTAATTTCCTGTATCGATATATTTATAATATTTGTTATCAACTAAAGTAAACAAAAAACTTATAACCACGATATAAATCTGATTATTTGATTTTATTTACATTAGTTCCTCATTCCACGTCCCCGGCACATATCTTAACTTAATTAGGTATATACACTGTGGTAACTATTTTATATAATTTTGTATATAGCTCATTTTAGGTAAGTATATTATAATAATTAATGTTTTGTTAATGCACTATGTACAAATGTATAGAACTTTTGATATACATAATAACTATTATAAAAATATGTTAAATGGAATTGCAAAAAAAAATTAAATAAACAGCTATACTTATTCTAAAACATAAGCAGTTAATAGACAATAGTTAAAATGCTTTCTAAGCGTACTTAAAATAACAGGATTGATGAAAGAATAAGCTTAATAATTAAATGATATTGATTGATGTATTAAATTATAGGTAGCCATATTTTACATTATATTATCAGTGTTCTACAAATTATACAAAAAACAACTTAAAATCTAGAGATTATGTAAATTATAACCTATTTTGTGTACCTACATTCATGGAATGTTTGTTTCGTGTAAGTATACTTAAGTAGTAGGACATTTAAATATTTGTTCATACTTAGGTTACCTATATCCAAGGCACAGTAGTGCCTACGCCAAGTCGAGCAATGTAGTTAACTTTTTATAAGAAAATAAAGATTTTGCTTTATTTTCTTATAAAGCAAAAAATGTATAATTTATATGAGATTATAAGCTCAAAGCTCGATTGATATTATTAGTATAAGTACCTAGAATTAATAATAATATATTCGAGCTATTAAGATTCGTGAAACTAATATTTTCTAGGCAAGTGTACCTACATTAAGCACTAGAAGATTTTTTTATAGCCTTAAAATTACGTAGTAGATGCTGTAACTTCCTATCTCTCTCCGACTTATATATTTGATATATTAATCATCATAATCACCACCCTTTCGACCCATTTTTATTATTCACCGTAATCACTTAATTACACTTCATGATAGATGTCCATCAATTCGAAAAATGCAAAAACAGCATGTGTAGGAAGGTAAATGATTTGTAAACAAAACTATTTTTATAGTCCCACAAACTTTACTCAGCTGGTGACTCGGTGAAAATAAAAACAAAAAATTGGCAGTCATAGGGACTGCCGATAGAAGTGAAAAAAATATTTCAAATATATACCTTAAAACTAAGGTATTAAAGTTTAATTACGAATGTACTATATTTATATTTAAGACCCATTTGTTTTCGTAACAACGCGAGGAGGTGTGGTCCACGGTTACACAACACGTATTAATATAAACCTAAGGCGTTAAAGTTTAATTACGAATGTACTAACTTACTATACTTAAGACCTTTTGTCTTAAGAAAAACGGTGTCGATCACGCGTAATCCACATTTTTACCCCCTATCAAAAAGTGCTCAACGCGCCTAAAGAAGTTTTCACTTCAAAAACTAAATAGGCATAAAATTTTGTTTAAATTTTGGCCACCGGGCCAGATAAGTTTGTGGCACTGTACACAAGTGAAATTCAAACTTAGAAAGTAAACTGTTGGCTCAACTTGTCAACGTCACACTGCTCCAGGTACAACGCTGGCCGGTCCGAGTCCAGACAAGCATTTAGTTTCGCGTGCCGAATAAGCAGACCCTTCCGTCTCCAGATCTGTGCGTCGTCTGAGAGGTCACAGGCGACCAGAACTGCTGTGACGCGGTCGTCGGCCGATAGAGAGAGGCAGAGGCTGTGGTGGCGTATGACTCCGTTGTCGTAACGCCACTCTTGATTGCCCCCTGTGTTGTGGCAAGGGTACATACCTGAAAAGCCAAGTTAAGTTAAGTATTTAAAATATACAGAATGTCGTTTTTGTGTTTTTTATTGGATACTAGCGAACTCCCGCGGGAGGAATCGGAATTTCACTTTTTTTAGTAAGGCTTGTTAGGGCATGGGAGTGAGCACAGATCACGTTGTTTCCGTGATCTGTGGGAGTGAGTGAGGCAAAACGATTCTGCTTATCTATTAAAGTAAAAGCGAAATAACACTCACTGACTAATCATGATATCTCAGGTACTATAAGACATACAAACTTTGAATTTAGAAAGTAGGTTAGGTAGACATCAGCTAAGAAACTGTTTTGAGAAAATTCATCCCTAAGGGGATGAAATGGGGGTTGGAAGTTTGTATGAAATTCCTATGTTTTTGAAGTTAGACAAATGAAAATCGGCATTTAGGTTATTAGTTTTAAATAATAAAAACCTGTGTAAACTTTTTGCAGCGGGAAAATGTCATAATCTCATAGGAAATCGGAAATTGTATGCGGACGAAGTCGCGGGTGACCACTAGTACATGATATAGGTATTGATTATTTACTTGTCTGCACACCATTGTTACTGCCTCACTGATCTAAGAGAACCGTGAGAAAATCTCTATCAACGCACATGAAACATTTAAAATGATAAAATCTCTAAGATGTGGAATGTACTCACGGCGTTCGTGTTTCTTGCTACGTACTTGAGTACTGTTGAGGCAAGAGATAAAAGGCACTTTTTTGACAAGCGAGCTCTAAAATAGACCTATTAATTGCTTCACAGCTTTTAAGCCGGAATAAGTGATGATGGTGGTAATGAAATTAGGTGGTTGGCCGTGGTAGTTAGTTAAGTTTTTTTGTGTATTTATTGTTGTAATTACCCGGGTCACAGCTAAATAATCAGCCGCGCTTTACTTTGTTTGCATATATGGGCATATTGGAATATAATAGAAGGAATTACACCCGCCGTACACCCCAGTCCCTGTGTGTTTTGCCCCTAAGTCAGTAAATGAACGAGGTAGGCACGTGTTACTTACCGACAGTTCCATCGATGACATCGCCCATAGTGTCCAAGCACCGGGAGCCTTGCCTGATGGTGTAGGAGGCGCTTCTCAGGGTCGGTACCTGCAGCTCTTTTGCCCCTAAACCAGTAAACGAATGAGGAAGGCACGTGTTACTTACCAACAGTACCATCAATGTCATGGCCCATAGTGTCCAAGCACCGGGAGCCTTGTCTGATGGTGTAGGAGGTGCTTCCCAGGGGCGGCACCTGCAGCTCTTTTGCCCCTAAGGCAGTAAACGAACGAGGAAGGTACGTGTTAATTACCGACAGTTCCATCGATGACATGGCCCATAGTGTCCAAGCACCGGGAGCCTTGTCTGATGGTGTAGGAGGTGCTTCCCAGGGACGGCACCTGCAGCTCAGGGTACACGTGCTCCAGGTACCAGCGGAACGGCTTGCAGTGCAGCTTATCCCGGATTGCGATGCGCTCCGATACGCTGGAAAATAATTTATTTTTATACTGTTAGACTGAACATTAAAAAATACCTACATACGTACAAAACCTTACTGCTCGAGAACCATAGAGTTCTCGATATTGTCAACTTTATGGTGGGGGATCAAAATGGCGATTGGCGGCGCGGCCGTGTTAGTCAGTGTTTGTGTACGGTTTGTGTGAATTGCTAAATTATCAAACTAATATTATAAATGCGAGTGTGTTTGTCCTTCAATCACGCTGCAACAGTCGAGAACAGCAACGGAGCGACGTGATTTTATGCATGGGTATAGTTGAGGACCTGGAGAGTGACATAGGCTACTTAATACTTATTACTTACTCATTGGCTACTTATACAGCGACGCTGTTACCAGGTCAGTTAAGTTTGTCGGACTATAACTTAATATTAATGAGACTTATCAAAATACAGGTGAAGCTAATAAAAATCTCTCTGCCCCCCGATTGTGTAAGGAAATCGTAATCGTAATCATTTGTCAAATGGATTATTCGACCTGTTTTAGGAGTTCACAGGTGTCTGCACGTCAAAAAGCATGCATGAACTCCTAAAACAGTTCGAGTAATACGTTTTAAGCTGACAAATGATTACGACTTGCTTAGACAATTGGGCCTCTGGTATGAAACTTACTCTCCGTATTCAACCTGCTTGGCGAGAGGTTGCGACCGGTAGTACAACTGCTTGTAATCGTCCATCCACACTTCGGCAGCTCTCCTGGTGTTCCTTGCGAACACAGCGCCGGATCCTCCTGGGAAAGTATAGGGGTGCCGCTTGCGGAACACATGCCCCACTCGTGAACAGGGCACGATCTCCAGGGATCCACCACATTGCCAAACCCTGGAATTGGATGAAGGTTTATTTGAAATGGTCAAAAATCTTAAACAATTGACATCTACAGTTGGACGAAGGTGCCTTGAAAGGATCTCTACAGAAAAACGGTTCGAAATTGTATCAAGTAGAATTTGCAGGCTCTTGAGAGGATCTCCACAGAAATGGTGTTTGTCTAAACGCAGATATAGTAAGCCCTGGAAAGGCAGTCCTTATTCTGGGCCTAAAATTTGGGACCAACTAAGAACACAATTTTACCTTTGCGTAGGGCAAAGGAAAAATTGTGTTCTTAGTTGGTTTTATTTGTGTTCTTACCTACACTCTCACTACTTTGATTTAGGAACACAGGATTGCTCTTTACTTTGATCAGGTCATTTTATACAGGATTCTAAAAAAATGTTTGGCCAATAGTGCTAATTAGGTAGTTGGGAGCTGCTGGAAGCAAGCGGCACAAAACCGTGTTCTGTGTAGATCCATGCAGATCTTCGTGAGACGTCGTCGTCTCTATCGGATCTATGAAGCTCTATGAAGATTATGCGTACTTCTAGATCTGCGTCTTACCTGAAAGATATCTCCAGATTCTCCCCTCCCCACACATCCATCTTTATGTCGTATTTGCTGGAAGCAAGCGGCACAAAACCCTGTTCTGTGTAGATCCATGCTGGAGACCTTCGTCTAGCACTAAACGTCTATCGGTTGAGACGACGACAACGGCGATCTATGAAGAACCGCGTTAGTCTAAGCACGTGTCTTACCTAAAAGAAATCTCCAGATTCTCCCCTCCCCACACATCCATCTTCATGTCGTATTTGCCGAGCTTGTTGAAATAGCTGCGGTCCATACTGAACAGTCCTCCAGCTATCATCGGGGTCCTGATCACTTGTGTGGGGTCACTGAGACGAGCGCTGCGCTCGGCGTGTGATAGGTATTCCCACTGAAATGAAGAACAATTTGTTTAGCTTTAGAACATAGTTCTTTTTGGCGTGATAAAAAACGGGGATATGGGCTGGAAATATCGAATGTGAAAAAAAGTGGGTGAGTCGGTGAATGGGTGAGTGCTTTAGTGAGTGCAGATTGAGCGATTGAGTGAACGGATAACTGACTGGAAACGACCTAAACAAGTAGAATTTCGAAAATTAATTATGTTCGTTGGTATATCGTGGCTGGTTACTACTAACTGCCCTACCGGCAAAGCCTCCAAGCGATTTAGCGTTCCGCTACGATACCGCGTAGGACGGGATACATAAAGGTTTAATATTACTGCCATACCTTTACCAGCCCCCATATTCTCTAATTCAGTGGCTATCAAAAAATGAAAGCCATTGACATATATTTTTTATCCATTGAAGGTTTGCAATCAGATGTTTTTTTTATTTACATAGCAAACCTTCAATGGAATAAAAAATAAATGTCTGGCTTTTATTTTAGAGTATAAGACGATTTAGCTGCCAATATCTTAGACTGTACGTATGTAATACAATAGTAGCATATAAAAGCGGGTAAGTACCTTTTTTTTTAATGGGCTAAGAATAGAGATTAATTAAAATGGGTTAGTTTTGTAAACACAGTTGGTATTTTTCCAAGACAATTAGTTCCATGGAGGTTTTCCAATTATCTCAATAAAAAATTATTTGCAAAGAACTAATTGTTCCCAATTCAAGAAATCGAATATTTTATTCGTAGAGTTTGGTAATTGCAGCTAAAAACTTTTAATTGGATCAGACAAAGACTTAGTTGATACTTCATCATCAACAATCTATCGCTGATTTATTACTGAGTACGGGTCTAGGAGTGAAAAGGGTTAGGCCATAAGTCTTTGAGGACACTATGCAGAACTCCCGGGTATAGAGGTATCCTGACGATGTTTTCCTTCGCCGTTATAGCAAGTGTTATTTAATGGCTTCTGTTACTTACATGGAAATAATTAAAACATTTTAAAAGCCCAGTTTCTAGGGCATTGCAGAATAAAAAATAGATTCGCTTACCACAGTAATGTGATCTAAAAGTCTAGGGCAGTAACTATTTGAAAAATTGGTCAAGAGCGTGTCAGAAACGCATATGGATTCCGTAGTAGGTTAGTAGTTCTAAAAAAAGTTGATTAGGCTAGTTACAACCCTACTGGCAAAGACGTGCCGCCACTTATAGGTTTACTACTCGGTGCGTGCCGCCAAGCAATTTAGCGTTCCGGTACGATGCCGTGTAGAAACCGATTAGGGGTATGGGTTTAAACTGCCATACCATTGTCAGCCCGGTAAAACCTTCGACTGCGTCATAACTTATGAGATGGTAGTCAAGGGCTTACTTGTCTATACTTATAATATTATAAATCCGAAAGTTAGGATGGATGGATGGATGGTTTGTATGGTTTTTCTCAATCACGCCAGAACGGCTGAACGGATCTAGCTGAAAATTGGCACATATATAGTCTGGAAAAACACATAGGTTTCTTTTTATGCCAAAAATTAAACAGTTCCCGCGGGAACCAAGAAACCCCAGTCCACGCGGTCTAAGTCGCGGGCATCAGCTAGTAGTTTGTAAAAAATTACTACGGAACCCTAAAAATAAATTCGGTCAATAATCGAGGCGATTGGAGAGGCAGCTCACCTTGAACACGAGGTTCCAGTCGAAGCCTCCGCGCAAGTCGGCCGACGCGCCGATGTATTGGAAGGTGTCCATACTGATGACATCGATGACTGGGCAGACTACCCTGGTGGGGTCCTGGAAGAAAAGATTTCATATTTTATTCTGGTTAATAATAAAATACACACGGAGAGCGTTGATAGCCTAGTGAAATTTTGTATCTCTCGCTTTAATGGTGACGGCAGGTCCGAGAAACGAAAACATGAGGTTTTGGAAAAAAGTTGCTAACCTTCGCTTGCTCTTGCTTAAGTCGCTCAGCGAGCGCTGGAGAGAGCTATGCTTGGAGTTTCTGTGATCAAAACATAAATGGGGAGACCCATAGAAAACGATCGACGTACTTAAAGGGTTGCAAAGCTGAAATTGCATTGGGTGGCGTGCTTAGTTTGAAAATAGATACACGTTAGGGTCTTAGGTGTTAGGGTCCTTGGTAACTGGAATGACAACCTCGCACCAAAAAGTGCAGCAATGTTTGACGGAAGACCTAACCTAGGGCTATATTAAATTAAATTTTATTTTTATTTAATGTAACATAGATTATGTAGATGATAGACAAGATTGGATTACATAAAATTATGTATGTATAGATCTTTTATACACATTGACTATTGTTTATCATGACTATTAATTTATTAACTTATTAATTTTATGACATTTTGTATATTTTGTAAATTGTTATTTTGATCTTGTTTATATTTCTTTTTTTAAATTTTATTATCTGGTTTCATGTTTATATTTTATTTTATTTTTGTAATTTTGTAATCTTGTTTGAGTTAATTGTAATTTTACATGACATTCGTAAGAGCTTTATACAAGCCAAAATCGAAATAAATAAATGAATATGAATATGAACATGCCACTAGGTATGTTATAGTTATATAGTCACAGAAGAATAAAAGTTCTCGTAGTTTTAATAAAACTGTAGACGATAATACTATCTACTTCTATCTATCTACTTGTTGTACTTGACCATAATATTATTTATTATGCGAGTGTCTCACGCATTGAGTTATATAAGACATAGAGATTCAGACCCCACGTGAGGTCTTCACAACCTGGCCATCTTACTCTGAGTCCAGGTGCTTCTTTCTGTCTTTGTCCCACGCTATAGAGGGTCGGGACAACGTGTCTTCTTCTACCACTCGTTTCCGTCATTTGTCAACTTATTATCCACTACTCTTACACGTATATCCTCTTTCTTACAATCCGTCCATCTTTTCATTGGTTTTCCTCCACTCTTTTTTACTTCCACATGATGCAACATTATTTTCGTAATAATGTTTTCTTCCCTTCGCGTTACATATCCATACCGTGTCAGCTGTTAATCCTCATCTTATCTGTCACTGGCTCTATATAGACGCAAGTCAACGTTGCTACGACGCCGCAGTGGTAACGAAAAAAGAAAGAAAAATCACTCCTTAGTACTCTATTCTCTACTCTTAGACTGAGTATGTCACGCTCTCTTTAAACATTTCTGTGGTGGTGTCGTGTGGTGCGGGTTGTTACGTTCCCTCAAATATGGTCGAGCGAAGCAATGGCTGGATCATGCGTCATGCTCGTGAACGGGTGCCACCGGCGGGAATGGGGCTACTTTCTGTCTGCCCGTCTTTGACATGAATTGAATAAACAAATTTAAGAAATCCATTAAAAGTATGCTCCTGATAAAAGCTTATTATACTGTTGAAGATTATGTAAATGATAGAGGAGCATGGATTTGATCGCTCCAGCAATGCTGGGGACAGCGGTTACTTATGTACACATTGATATAGTAATTGTAAATGAATTATTTAAAAAAAGCAACCACCAAGTTTCTTGCTGGTTCTTCTCGGTAGGAATGGCATTCCGAACCAGTGGTAGATTCACTTGACGATTCAAAAGTACTTGTAAAAGTTTATTTGAATAAAGAATATTTGATTTGATTTGATTTGATTTGATTTGATTCTATTAATAAAAAAGATATGAGCAGAGTACGTAGTGGGAGATTTTAACGTTGTCGCGATCGAATGCGATCGCGACAACGTTAACTACGATTTGTATGGAATTGTCAAGCGCTTGACAGTTGGTGCTAGATCAATTCCATACAAAATAGTAGTTGGCGTAGTCACGATCGAATACGTACAGTACCCGGCAATAAATATTGCACATCGACCTTTGGAAAGAGACAATCGGAGAGACAAAGCGTTATCTCTGTCGCACACTACCGGATCGGTAGTGTGCGACAGAGATAACGCTATACGAAGCCGAAATAACCGATTGTCTCTTTCCAAAGGTCGATGTGCAATATTTATTGCCGGGTACTGTACCAAACTCCCCCTCGGCCTGCAGAGCGGGAGAGCGACCCTACTCCTCTACTACGTCCATCTCTCCGGCTGCAAGTCAGAGGCCCAATTGTCTCAGCAAATCGTAATAATTTGACAGCTTAAAACGTATTAATCGAACTGTTTAGGGAGTTCATGCCATTGACGTACCTACAGGCATCTATGAACTCCTTAAACCGGTCGAATTATCCGTTTGACAAACGATTACGATTGCGATTTCCTTCCACAATCGGGGGGCTGGTGTGCGTGTGCCTCTAGTAATAGTACAGCTCTCTGGTGTCACGTATCAGTATAAGGTAGCCGACAGGCTGCCTCACAGTCGGCAGGTAAATACGTGCACCATTCGATATGAATCATCCTCGGTCCTTGTAGGGCACAATTGGAAATGTCGCGGACCTTCAATGCTTATCTTTTAATATTGTCTTTACAATTTACATGTCGACGTAAATAATATTAATAACTGGTAAAGTTTGGGTCAGACATAAGGTAGTGTTCCATTGTATTGGCCAAAAATTTTGACGGTCTTGACGGAGGAAGGTGCTGAAATATAAACATACCCCACTCTTGGCAGAGGTTCTCCCAATCATCAAAGTTGCATGGAAGCAACCGGCATCGCATCCAGCAACTCACAAAATTATCAGTGTAAATATTTATTAGGTAACGTATAAATTTTACTTAATTTTATTTACATTTTGTAACATTTTTCTTTTTATGAAAAGAGCAATTGCTGAATTTTTTGTCGACTCTTCTCATTAGAATCATTTTTCCGAACCGGTGCTAGAGTTTGTCATAAGTGAAACCAGTGGTCCTACGTGAAATAAATAGGTACATCATTTATCATATCACCGAAATCAAATATATCGTGAAATAAATACATCATTCATCAGGTCAACGAAAGTGAGAAGTGAGGGAAAGAGGAAGGCTATATAAATCATGTTTCTAATTAGAATGTACAACGGCACCCTACTGTAATAACTAAGGACAAGTACACACTTAGTTGAGACCTGTTTAGTGTCTACTACCACAGCGTAAGTATTCGACATTCATACAGTGGATCGATGCCAATACAAATGACATGAACGGCTAACATGACATTTGTAGTACCCAGGTCTCAGATTTAAGGTACTCTGATAGTATGGTTGTGAGTTGGGACTTGTGAGAGGTAGGACAGTTAGAGTAGTGACAGAATTTTGTACTAAAAATTCTGCTAGTTTCCTCCGTTGTGTTCCTGTCACCAGTAGTGTTGCCCTTACGCGTCCGTCGAACTTGGTACTTTACTGGTAGGAAAGAACGTATTCCTTAGACTGTGTTACAGTGATTCCGTTCCGACTTGCGTCACTGGCGCGTTGTGTAACTGTGCTACTGTGGTACGCGAAGAGACGGTAGTAAGATTTTAAATATCAATAAAATAGCGATTTTTATAAACCAAATTAGTTTTTTTTGTTATTAAATTATGCCTGTTTTAACTTAACACCAAACCAACAGACAAAGATAAATCTTATAGAATTTCTTGTTCCAACTTCCATTGAAAGCTGAAAATTATTTATCTACGTACGATGTCATGTAGTAGCCGATAGGGTATAATGTTGTTCAGTATAAATGTCATACGCCTAACAGGTTAGCCCGCTATCAACTCAGACTGCATCATCACTTACCATCAGGTGAGATCGTAGTCGAGGGCTATCTTGTAGTGGATTAAAAAAAAAAACTTATTTCACGCGAAGTCGCGGGCAATAAAGTAGTTTTTTAAATTTCCACGGGAAGTCCCTAATTAAATAGACATATATGCCTATATATGAGGGTATGGCACTCACAAATAATTTTTCAAAAACAAGCTTTCTATTGTTAGCAGAATTTTCTAAATCGGTTCAGAAGATCCATCAAGTGTACCCCCTACAACGTCACAAACTCGCAAACTTTACCTCTTTATAATATTAGTATAGATTTAGGCTATCTAGTGACGTTTAGTCTGTACTCTGCAAGCACACTTCAAATATTATGAGGGCCGTCTCTCACACCGTGCGTCAGATCCGGTTCGCGGTATGACATTCGCGTGGCCTTGACATGAACGTTCACAAAAGACATCTTCTGTGTGATTGACGGCTAACCTTGCCCGTGGACTTGCTTCTTGATTGGAAAATCGTTTCAACACGTTTCGTGTCTCAGAGGAAATTGGAAAATGATTCCATACTTCCACACTAATATTATAAATGCGAAAGTGTGTCTGTCTGTCTGTCTATCTGCTACGCTTTCACGGCTCACCCGTTGAACCGGTTTTGATGAAATTTGGTAGATACAGGGGTAGGTTGTATCCCGGGGAAGGACATAGGCTACTTTTAATCCCGGAAAATTAAAAAGTTCCAGCGGGAATCAAAAATCCTAATCCACGCGGACGAATTCGCGGGCATCATCTAGATGAAAAGAAAAACTGAAAAAAATATTCTTTAACTAGTTAAAGAATATTTTTTTCAGATCCCACGCATTCTTAATTCCTAATGAAGCAGGGCTGAGGTGCGCCGTCTTTTTAACACAATTTTAACTCACTTCCCGCGACTTCGTCGGCGTATATTGAAGTTTTTTGGTGCCCGCAGATACTCTTTAATTTTCCGAGATAAAAGATGCCTATGTGTTATTCCAGGCTATAATCTATCTCTGTGCCAAACATCCAGATTCGTTCCGGCGTTCTGGCATGTTTAGACATATTTGGCGTTATGGCGTGTATAGATGATAAAATATGATAAAATTGATTTATTTATTTCACGTAGGACAACTTGTGCCATTTATGACAAGTCAAGACTCTGCCACCGGTTCGGGAAGGTGTTCTACTGAGAAGAGCCGGTAAGAAACACAGCAGTTGATGTTTTCTTTAAATAATAATAGTTTAAAAAAACTAAAAAACACGCTTTTGACGCAGACACTCCGGGTCTCAGGAAAACAAAAAATCGCTAATCCTGATTATCCTAGAAAGGATAACGGGTCAAACTGATTAAAATATTGAATTGTCATCGGTCCTTAATAAGTATGCCAAATTTCGAGTTAATCCGACGTTTTAAAGGGGGTCAAAATCATGTTCAAAGATTCCGTTACATACTAACATACCAACATACGAGTGCATAGGTACGTCTGAAGCTAATAAAAAGCGTGTAAAAAATGTAACGCTATAATAAATAAAATTTATACAATGCATAGGTTCCGTTACGTTACGCTCTGATGCGGAGTGATTGAAGGACAAAGAAACATGCTTTTGCATCATATCATACTAATATTATAAATGCGAAAGTCAGTTTGTTTGTTGGTTTGTCCTTCAATCACGCCGCAACGGAGCAACGGATCGATGTGATTTTTGGTATGGGTATAGTTGAGTACCTGTAGAGTGGCTACATATTCATAGGCTACTTTTTATCCCGGAACATTAAGGAGTTCCCGCGGGAATCACAAAAACTTAACCACGCGGACGAAGTCGCGGGCATCAGTTAGTGTTTTATAAAACAGCATATTTTATCATATAACAGTACGATGCGTGATTGACCTTCAACTTTCACAAAACGGCGCCAGAGCAGTCAAAGGTGCGATATCTTTAACCAAGGTCCGAAATGTTTCGGCCAAGGTTCAAATTCAAAATTAATAGCATAATTCTGGTGACGCAACCCAAAATGGATGTCACGCTACTTTAATAATTATGCAAATAAACTGATAAATAAATCATTGAATTTATTAACATTTCATCTCTATCTGAATACCTAACCACAACCAGTAACCACGACCATCTATATCCAAATATTATTTAAATGAGTGACTGCCTCGTTGGTCTAGTGGTAAGCATGTTCGACTGCGGCCGACGAGGTCCCAGGTGCGATTTCCGGGTCGGGCCATAACAAGTTTTTCTGACAATAAATTCTCAGTACTAGCCCGGAGTTAGGAAGTTGGCGGGGGTTGAAACACCGCACGTAAAGCCGTCATTATTAATAGTCCTTTAAGCCGGTCGGTCCTGCGCCTGATCTCTCTCCGGTCCTGTCGGATTTTCCGTCCCATCTGTCTATGAAAGTTAAGGAATAGAGAGTGCAACTGTGTATGTGCACACACTTGTGCACTATATCTCCTGCGCAGTTGACTAATCTCTATGTGTATGGAGAGTGGAGATAGGCCGCCGTGGCCGAAATTCGGTCGGGAGGACATTATATAAATGAGAAACTGTATCTGTCCTATCTGTTCAATCGATTGTGATGAAATTTGGTACGGAGGTAGGTTGCATCCCGGAGAACGACTTATGCAACTTATTCTATGCATAGTCTAGTATTATTGTAATTAATGCGAAATTGTATTTGCATTAATTACAATAATACTAAGATGATGCCCGTAACTTCGTCCGCGTTGATTTAGGTTGTCGAAAAATCCCGTGTGTACTCCTTGATTTCCGGAATGAAAGTTGCATAAGTCCTTCTCCGGTCCACAGTTAAACATAAAAGGGATACATGAGTCAAACCGGAAAACGATATTTTTTTAACTAGTTTTAAGATTTTACTTGTTTGTTAATGTGCATCTATTAACCTTGTTATATTTTAAAAACATTTTAAAAATAAAGCATTTGTATTTGTTTTACTTGGTCCTTCAATCGACTCACAGCGAAGCAGCATGGAATTATGTACTTAGTTAAAGATCTGGGCAGTGAAATAGGCTACTTTTTATCTCGGAAAATCAAACATTTCCCAAGAACGTGCGACCTATTTCCAGCAGCTCTATTCGCTCAATGGCTATGAAAAAATGAGAGCCGCTGACATATATTTTTATCCATTGAAGGTTTGCTATGAAAATGATATTTTTATTTCATAGCAAACCTTCAATGGATATAAAATATTATGTCAGCTGTAGTCAGAGAGTACCCCGGCAGCAGTGGACGTCTATCGGTTGACGACGACGACAGGACCACGAATTTCAAATACGGTTCTCATCAGATCTCAAGTTATCTAGGTATTTCATACAGTCTGTTGACACACCAAAAAATAGATAAATCGCCTACCGCGCTAGTAAATCAGAAATATTTTTTGCGTGAAGCGAACTGAGCCACCATGTCGGTGAAAGGGACAGAAATCGTGATTTGAAATGGAAAAACACCAAAATCACAATGTAATAATTTCAAGTTAGGTGTTAATTACTTTCAGTTAGGGCGAGAACACACCACGGAGCGGACAAAAATTGACAGGCTAACAAAAAGTCTGTAAGAGATTGCTTTAGCAATAAGACCGCCTTTGCACATTTTAGGTAGTTTTACTACTGCTACTAAACTGTATATTTTGTGTGTGCAATAAAGATATCTAAATTAAAAAAAAATAACAAATAAAGTCAGCGCGCGTGGTAACTAGAGTATCATAGAAGGGGGTAACTAATTAGTAGTTTTATCTATTTATGATTAAATAAAACGTCACATTTTTGCTCACACGCTCTCTAATCGGAACTATTCTCTTAGCCTAGGGGCACATTATATAATTTGGTCGACCAACAAAGGACTTAAGTCAAGCTTACACATTTACTTAGCTTATTTACGTCCTTATTCATTTCTCCTTCTTCGCAGTCCCTGTTCTTATGTTTTACTATGTCTAATCGAGCACCGGAAGTATGCAGTGGCTATCACGCGCATGACAAAATGGGCATATCGTGTCGCGCACGTCTGTACGAATCGTCGTATTTCACAAACAATACGACGACTTTTAACAGCGACGTTTTTGCCATGTCCTCTCCGTAGTGTACCTAGTGTTCTCTCTCTCGCTCTATCTCTCTTCCAACTGAGGCTCCCTCTCTTTGCATCCGATCAATTAGATTTCCGTAGTGTGCAAACCGCCCGCACCTTAAATTTTACATAGAGTGCGTACACTACAGGAAAATAAGTCGTTCAACTCCTTGGATGGAATAAACACGGGATAGAAAACGTAAGAAAAATGTATGAAATCACGTTCGACTACCTTTTGCGGGGCGAGGGGAGAGTGCCTTGTAATTTTTCTGTCCAAATATTGACACTAGTGCATGAAAAAGTCGATCACTATGACAACAAAATATCATAATTAATGGCGAAACTGCCCAGTTGGCGGCTAGAGGGGTAATTCGAATATGGCCGATATCACGCGTCCCGTGGTTAATTCGTCCCAGTTCAACTCTAATGCGGAAGTTTCGCGCGTAGTGTGTTCTAGCCCTTACAGCGTGGTGACGGTTGTGTCATCTAATTAGGATATTGAATTACCAGAGGCCTGGGTTCCGTCGTAACAATTGGAGTTTGCGTCACAAGTTGAGAGGTGAAATACATAATTTAATTAGTTACGCAAAAACTGTATGTAATTAGATAACTTATTATTAATCTAGATGTGGCTTCCTTTGAATAATTGAGTAAATTAAGGCTAGAGATAAATCTAGACGTTGTCAACGATTAATCCCACGAATTATATACGGTGCTAGAGCCAAAAAGTATGAACAATTTAAAATCCTTGACACAGAATGAATAGTACATATTTTTTCCTGAAGATGTGATTTAGTCGTTAAGTAATAACAATTTATTAAAAGACATGTGTGTTACAACAGTTAGCATATTAATGAGTAAACTTTATAGTAACTACTTTAAATTTTGATATTTTATTTATATGGCTATGATTGTAAACTATTACTCAATCGAATTTTAATTTATGGGTACAAGTAAATAAAAAATATAGGCTACTTTTTATCCCGGAGAATTAAGGAGTTTCCGTGGGAATCAAAAAAAATTAAACGACTCGGACGAAGTCGCGGGCATCAGCTAGTGATAAAAAATCTTTGCTAATTGGCTATTAAGCACAACTCTATGCAACTCATGTTATTGCGGTTGCCCGGTATTAATGCCCGGTTAGGCGTTGTTCTCAGACGCCAAAAAGAACGCATAGAACACACATAGATGCCACAGATCACGGACTTGTTTCCGTGATCTGTGGCATCGAACTATCTACAACTGGAAAGTGAAGGTACGACAGAAGTCTAAATTTAGTAAGTCTTAATAAATGCTCGTTACATTTTAACGATCAAGTTAATGGTGAAATAAATGCTAAGCTATTTGACCTTATAAAACGTTAATAATATGTTAACATGTGTAAAGGTCTAAAGTTAACGCGCAATCCGTATCGAGATGCATGAGTTCAATAGAACGTTAACGTACTCGTTTGTTTCGAAATATATCCCATCAACCTCTCATCAGTGCGTCTAGATCACGAATACGAAACATTCTCGAATAGTACCGAGGTTAACATTATTGTAAGAGCAAAATGCATTATCTCTTTTGTATGGGGATATCATACATAATATGCTGAATTAGTTGATCACCAGATCAACAAAAATATAGACAAAAATTAATACACTCTGAGAAAGTTACGAAATCTATCAACCTCTCACCGGTGCGTCTAGATCACCGAATTGTATCGAGGTTAACGTATTGTAAGACCAAAATGCATATGGCTTTCTTGTATGGGGGCATGTCATACGTATGCCGAATTATTTGACCACTGGGTAAATGAATATAATTAAAATTATTAAAAAATACGACTGCTTTGCCGTAGCCCGTATTGAATTACCTTTGGAATCTTATTCACATTTTTATTACATGATATTTTTTGTGAATCACTGGATATTGAACTATAGTGTTATATATTTTTGGAATCTACTCATCATTTTCTAGATGATGATTATATTATAGTTAATCTTATTTTCGATTTTTTTTTCAACTTTAGTCTTTAATGCGGGACCATGGTCACCCCATCAATTTTTTTTTAATTTTTACTAGCCTATGTCGGAATAAGCTAGGGATTCTAACGATACCTCATTTATCAAAATCGGGTCAGGCGTATAGAAGTTATGGTGAAATATAGAAACTCACATACATACATACATACATACGAGTACATACATGAACCCTGAAAACAATATACTCCTTTTTTCAGGCAGTCGTATAAAAAATAGACAGATAGAACACTAATATAATTGAAGCACTTACGTTACGAAATCTTCTACCACTCTAACTAGCTTAGCTTACTTGGATTTTTATATAAATTCCAAAAATCTATTTAACCCTTTTATGGGTTGAATTTTTAAAAAAAACATTATCAGCGGATACTTACATCAAAATAGTTGTTTGCCAAATTTCAGCCCGATCCAACCAGCGGCAGTTTTTTCAGTCAGTCAGCCACCTTTTTATATTTTATAATATTTAGACGAATGAAGTTTATGATGTAGGTTTACGTTGCTAAACTATGAAACGTGTAGAATTTGAGCACTGATTTTACATCATAAATCATTTATTTTGCAAAATTGTGGGTACAGGGTGATAAATAACAGCTGTATAATTTAAGTAGAATCTTCCCATACACAATCTACAGTCAGAGACAGTGCGCAAAAATTATATTACACTAAAATATAAAATTATTTTATAATTTACTTTACGATATATTTTCCTCTATGTCCTCTCGTAGGCGTATAGGTCGGTTAGCACAGGAATGCGATTCCGAAACAATGATAGCGGACGCAGTGTTGTTTGTTGCACGAGGGTGAAGGGACCGATGATGCAGCTTGCGCAACGCTGCATCTTCCGTTCACTACGCTTGAGTAACTGTCGTACGGTACAAGGCACAAGCAATGGGGATGATGACAACTCAATCAAATCCGCAACTCTTTATGAAACTTAAAAACGCACTTCTAGTATGGAAGTTAGCCCGCTATTATCTAAGACTGCATCATCATTTAGGTACCATCAGGTGACATCGTAGTCAAGGGCTAGCTTGTAGTGGATAAAAAAAAAGATAAAATAAAAGTTGTATGAAATTCACAATTGTGACGCCATCAAATTTCAACGTACTTTTTTTCTTTAATCTATATTTTAAAATGGTTATCAAACTTAAAAGTAATCGAGGATATGGATTATAGGCCTTTTGGAAGACCCTCTATTTAATAATCAGTTAGAAATAATATATTTTTGATATAGGCATCCTTATTGCAGCAAAATCTAAAAAACTATCTAAAAAACTAGTCAAATCAGCAACTTTTTGAAGTGATACTTCTTTAGAATCATTGTGATTTGAAAATTCGATTAAACGAAAAAGCGACACCAAAAAGAGACAAACGAACTTAAGAAAGTTGCTCCACAAAATTAATTATTTCAAAAAAATCGTGTGTTTTATCTATGTTTTAAGGTGTAAACTTTCCTATTATAAACTAACTGGACGAATGAATAAACTAACTAGGGATTGAATTCCCGCGGGAACTTCTTACATACAAGCTATCTTTGTACCAAATTTCATCAAAATTGGTTGGAAAGGTGGCCTAGACAGAGACACTTTCGCATTAAAAACATTAGTACAAGTATAGATTGTCAAAAATGCGGTAAAGCTCAATTTAATACGGGAGCTTGTCTCTTGTGCCGTAATCGCCTCAATTTTATGCCGTCACTGAAAATGCACTGCATCTGTAAAGTGTAGGAACGTGAGGTAACCGACTTTCAATATAAAGTTTGTGCAACAGCCTCGCCTGACCGAGCCGAGATCAAGTAGGCTTCATCGCGTAACCAGCGCAATC
Organism: Erebia aethiops; assembly: GCA_923060345.2. Lineage (NCBI taxonomy): Eukaryota > Metazoa > Arthropoda > Insecta > Lepidoptera > Nymphalidae > Erebia > Erebia aethiops. The sequence goes on along the minus strand of OV281093.1, from coordinate 3,585,901 downwards.
CGGATATTAGACCCCTAGCTATACTAATATTATAAAGAGGTAAAGTTTGTAAGTTTGTGAGGTTGTAGGGGGTAATCACTGTATCTACTGAACGGATTTTGAAAATTCTGGTACCAATAGAAAGCCACATTATTTGTGAGTGTCATAGGCTATATATTATTAACCTGGGATTTTTTTTAAAAGTAGTCCATCCGGTGGATCATTGCTCACTAGTATAGATGGTGCCCGCATGTAAAAAATCTAGGTGGAAATCTATGATTTTCTGGGAAAAATAACCTATGTGCCATTTGCCTAAGTTCTTTAATACCCTTGTAAAACACATCGATCCGTTGCTCTTTTATGGCGCTACTTTTAAGAAACACTTTTGCATTAAATAACACTAGATGATGCCTGTGACTTCGCGTGGACTGTGTATTGAGGTTATTTGATTCCCGAGGGAACTCCTCAATTTTCCGGGATAAAAAGTAGCATATTTTCTTCTTCCTACCTACCTCTGTACCAAATCTCGTCAAAATCGGTTGAAAGATGGGCCGTTAAAGCGTAGCAGACAGACAGACACAGACTTTCGCATTCATAAAATTAGTATGGATTAGTAGACTTGATTAGGAATGTTACAATACAATCAAATAAATAAGTTTTGCTTTTAGCCTGTCTGCAGCTTATTACTGGCTACTGTATTGTAAAGTTCAACAAACAATAGGTATGTAATAAATAAATAATTGCACGTTTTAAATGTTAATAGCTAGATACTAGATACATCTGATACAATAGCAACTTTAATGAGCCTTGATTTTGACCTTACCTTTTACAATATTGAACAATAATACTAATTAACTATAATAATATGTCAGCCTTTTTTTTTTTTAATAAATTAACTTTTGCACTTTGCTGTTAGTAAACTGTCCCATTATCTTAGAGATGATTTCTTTAGAAGGAGAAGTTTGCAGGTACCTGATTTTATAGATGACGGAAAACGGAAGTCAGGCGGGAAATTGAAAATTCAAACTTTGAGTTTGTAGATGACGGTAAGATCAGCTCATTTGCATCTCAGAACTCGCAGTTTTAATTAGACAACACGTTTTGACATTAGCTAAATATCGAATTGTAAAATAATGATGCCATAAATTTAAGGTAATAGTGATGTGATGTGTGATTGTGTCATGTGAATGAGTCATTGAAACAGTTCCTGCTTCTCTATATTTTGAAGTTATACTTCTTTTGGCGCGTTAGGAAAAAAATATCAGAGTGAATTTTTACGATGCGCGCGACACCGACACACAAATTCGACACTCTGATGTTAGTTGGTCAACGCAGAAAAAGGCCTACCAACAAAATAAAAATAAATACATTTACTGTATGTTGGGTGAGAACTGATTACTATGTTCAAGATATTTATTATTTGCAAATTATTTTATTATTTATCAAAAAGTATAACTTCTTGCGAGCGTACATAAGTACACACGCACTTTTTTTTGATTGCGCGTCGGACTCACAATGTTTGACACGTTTCAGCACTATTTAGTTTTCCTAAAAATCTGGTGGCACTGGAAACGTCAAAAAATGTTATGTAATTAAAAATTATATTATAATTTAATAGGTAGGTACTTTATCTGAGTAACTAATTCACGTTTGTTCATCAAAGTTCATCATTAGTACGCCTGCAGGGCGACCGCGTATCTTTTGCATCAATCATTGATACATCGCAATCACCTCTGATTGGCTGAATTTACATATTCTTGCTGCGTCAATGGATTTCGTCCAATAGTAGAAGAGTGTTAACCAATCAGACTGTGATTGCGATGTATCAATGATTGATGCAAAAGATACGCGGTCGCCCTGCTGGTGTTGACTATTGACGTAAGTAAATATAATTCAAGCGCGTTTCGAGTAGATCAGTGGGCGAAATAAGTAGAGCATAAAACAGGTTTCAAACGTTATGCAAAATCATGATCGATAGATCAACCGGTATCATGTTCGGACCCGGAAATGTGAAACCAAAGAAACATTACCTTAAGGCCTTCAGGCATAAAGTATCCGATAACTACCATGATTATGACCTAACTTAACCATAGACTTTCTTGTGAAAGCTGACTTCAAAAAGCGGGAAATAAAAAAAATGTTCGCGTATCTCCGAATGTGCTACAAATAAACCATTGAAAAAAGCACAGTTTGATCGTTTTGCATTCCGACAGTGTTGGTGACATCTAAAGAAACCGACCAAGTGCGTGTCGGGCCACGTGCAGGGTATGGTTCCGTAGTTCTCACAATATGCGGATATTTTAAAACGAATATTATTAAATATTACTTAAACTATTACTCGTTTTAACTTGTACCTAAGGCCTAGTTAGCTGATGTGATATTTTGACCCGACTGCGGAACGCACAGCGTATGTGTACATCAGTCTATATGTATGTTTGTTCACAGCTACAGCCTAAACGCGTGAACCGATTTTGATGATTCTTGCAGCAGTTCATGCCGAATATATGATTATTCCTTTTAACTTCGTTATTATATATTAAAATTCGATGCAACGAAAAAATGACACTAAAAAGAGACAAACATATTCATAATAGGCTTTAGCCTGTGAGAGAATGAGATAATAATACAGAATAAGATAAATACATAAATTTTTTTTTTTAATCCTCTACAAGCTAGCCCTTGACTGCGATCTCACCCGATGGTAAGTGATGATGTAGTCTAAGATGGTAGCGGGCTAACCTGTTAGGGGCATGGCAGTTATATTAAACCCACGCCCCTTCGGTTTCTACACGGCATCGTACCGGAACGCTAAATCGCTTGGCGGCACGTCTTTGCCGGTAGGGTGGTAACTAGCCACGGCCGAAGCCTCCCACCAGGCCAGACCAGGGAAAATTCAGAAATTATAAATTCCTAAATTGACCCTGCCGGGGATCGAACCCGGGACCTCCGCACGTTAAGGCAACAGCGCTATACACTGCGCCACGGAGGTCGTCAAAATGTGATAGAATACAAGCTATATTTATATACTTTTCTGAAGTTTCACTTCTGCCGTGTGTGAGCATCTTCAGGAGATATTGACTCGACAATGCACGATTGTAAAGACAATTATAAACAATCGTGCATTATCGAGTCAACATCTGAAGATACTCCGGTGTCGGAGTGAAACGTACGTTGAGAATTATTTGGAAGATCTAAGTGGTGTGGTGAATATTGCAAGATACCCATTGTACCACATAGATAAACCCACTGTGGCGGATTATACCGAATTAGATATCAAGATTCTTCATTAAATTTTTTTTTTAATCCTCTACAACTAGCCCTTGACTGCGATCTCACCTGATGGTAAGTGATGATGCAGTCTAAGATGGTAGCGGGCTAACCTGTTAGGGGAATGGCAGTTATATTAAACCCATACCCCTTCGGTTTCTACACGGCATCGTACCGGAACGCTAAATCGCTTAGCGGCACGTCTTTGCCAGTAGGGTGGTAACTAGCCACGGCCGAAGCCTCCCATCAGGAAAATTTATTTTTGACATAGGAAACAATTGAATCTCATTACGTATCCGTTAATACTGTACAAGCAAATCACACCTTCATTTAGATGTGCAAGTGCATTCGGCCTTGACTCTATCTTTACATTGCCGTTTGCGTAACTACAAAAAAGTGTTTACTTTTCACTTCACTTCACTTTACTGTCCGGTCACTGTTGTAACTTTATTTAAAAAGTAACTTAACTGTAATACCGTAGTGATTTGTCAATACGATCGGTACCGAATCATTTGTAATGGACATAATGGGACCAGAGAAAATAGGAAATACGTAATACTATGTACGTAAGTAGCAAATAATCTAAAAAACACCTTATAGTTATACAACTAATTCCATACTTAATATTATAAATACGAAAGTGTGTCTGTCTGTCTGTCTGCTACGCTTTCACGGTCCAATTGTTTAACCAATTTTGACGAAATTTGGTACAGGGGTAGGTTGCATCACGGGGAATGACATAGGCTACTTTTTATCTCGCAAAATTAAAGAGTTCCCGCGGCAATAAAAAAAACTTAATCCACGCGGACGAAGTCGCGGGCATCATCCAGTAATCAATAATTCAAAAAAATATTTATTTAAATATTATTATAAATAAAGTAAAGGCGAAAGTTTGTACGTGTGTATGTTTTTTACTCTTTCACGACTTTCTTTTACAAAAACTACGGGACGGATTTGGCTAAAATTAGGAATGGAGCTGGATAATACCCTAAATTAACACATAGGCTACTTTTTATCCCAGAAGAAAATTAAAGAGTTCCCGCGGGAACCAAAAAACCTCAATCCTCGTGGACGAAATGGCTAACTTAAATATCGGCTAGTGAGTTAATAACTTCCACACATCGACCTCAAGTTACATAGAAGGGCCCTATCAAACAATGTGAACTTATTTTACTAACGTCATCTAGTCTGAAGAGCGGGACAGCGCTATGGCGCGGACAAGGACAGTGTTATACAGGTGAGGGGCACGCTCTACAAGTCGGACGCCCAACTTTTACTATGAAAGGGGCCCATCTAGTACCTACATATATATCGATGCTTCCACATGTTTCCATGATTAAAAACAATATTTATCATGCACCAGTTTCGTCTCATAATGCGATACTGTAGAATCCAACTGAATACATAAGATACTCGTGCGCACGCCACTTAATTGCCAGGGTTCCGTATCCAAAGGTTGCCAACGTGACTCTTTAACTAAGCCTATTCTGTCCATCCTTTCGTCGTATATTATGATCCGTAACACCGTTGTAGACAGTTAAAATTTTCACAAACTAAATATTTCTATACAGTATAAAAGAAACTTGATATTTCCATGTTTTTTGCTGTATCTCTTGAACGTAGGTAGGCAAACGCATGAAATTTTCAAAGAGTGAGCAATACTTTGGCTGCTATTACAATTAATAATGAAAATAAAGGGGGTCCCCTATACAATAAACTTGTACGATGGTACGGAACCCTTTGTGTGGGAATCGGACTCTTACTTGGCCTATTTATTTTAGTAAAATAAATATTTTAACAGTACTTAATACTCCACTACTCGTGTGCTTAATACTTAACAAGTAAAGACTTTTGCAAGTTTTCAAGTTAACATAGCTACCTCGCATCGCTACATTCACTAAATATATAAATATATAAATAATCAGTTCGTAATGAGGCGACGTGGTTACTGGTTACCACATTATTATACTAATATGGGACATAAGCTAAAGGTGAACGTCCAATGCCCACAGTTGACCGTTAACTTTTAGGTGTCTGACATATCATAATCCATATTTCAAATAAATCAAATAAATATATATAAATCAAACTAGCTGACCCGGCGAACTTCGTACCGCCTTAGTATGCAAAATTAAATGTATATTTTTCAATATTTCTGAGAGATTTTCTTAATATTTTTTTCCGTAAGAACCTTCTCCTAATAATAACAAATACAACAAAAAAAGAATTAGTGAAATCGGTCCAGCCATTCACGCGTGATGCCGTGACCAAGGAAAACGGGTTTCATTTTTATATAAATCAAATAAATAATATGTATAAATATTATAAATGCGAAAGTTTGGATGTATGGATGGACGTTTGTTAATCACAACGGCTGAACGGATCTGGCTGAAATTTGTTAAAGAGTTCCCGCGGGAACCAAAAAACCTCAAACCACGTGGACGAATTCGCGGGCATCAGCTAGTTTAATATAATAGTAAAATCACATAATATCATAATTTTAAATAATATTTGTACTTCCGGCTAACATGTTGGGATTCTGTAACTAAATTACTAATCTTATTAATACCTATGTACCCGGGTTCGAGTCCCAGGTCGGGACATCATTAAGTGTTGGGTTTTTCTGACTAGAAATTCTCAGTAGGTACTAGCCTGTTAGGATGTTGGCGGTGTTTCACCCCCGTGCCTCGGAGAGCACGTTAAGCCGTCGGTCCCGGTTATTATCACTAACATGATAATAATCGTTAAAGCCCGCCAAACCGCATTGGAGCAGCGTGATGGATCTAAGATCTAATTCCCTCTCCTATGAGAGTGGAGGCCTGTGCCCAGCAGTGGGACGTTAATAGGCTGTAGTGGTGGTGGTGGTGGGATAAATATGTACACATATTATTATGTAAATAAAGTATTCTGAATCTGAAGATCTCCGCCGGTTGGCGTGCAGCTTTACAGTTACTTTAAAGCGAATGGAAGTCCTTGATTACCATACCGATCACATTTTGTCGGCATATGCTGTTCTTCCGAAGGACCTAATTGTTTATTAATGTCACATAAGTACTTGACTACATTTGCGGTGAACTACATTTTTACCATTACACGAGTATGCATAAAGGTCCTGTTTGGTTATGCGCTTCCGTGTTCTTTCGATATATTAGTGTGAAAACCGTTGTTAAATGATAAATGATTTATTTATTTCATGTAGGACAACTTGTGCCACTTATAATACGTTAAGACTACTACCGGTTCGGAGAGCTGTTCTACTGAGAAGAGCCGGCAAGAAACTCAACAGTTGCTCTTTTCTTAAAAAGAAAAAGGTGACTTGTTAATCTTATCATTTACTCGGCTGGGGCCTGGGGCCCTATTACGGTAAAATGATTAGGTACTGCAGTGTCACAATCGCAATTACCTCAACGCGTTCAGATGAAATTAATTGGTACAGACAGACAGAGTTTGTGTCCCGAGGAAGGATATGAGCTACTTTTTGTGCCGGAAAAAAGGAGTTCTTGCGGCTGATAAAAAAACTTAAACTACAGGACGAAGTCGCGGTCATTACCTAGGCTACATAATTATAGTATTAAGAGTCAAGTCCGTTATATTAATATGACATCCCATAAATCACAATAAGGAAGTACAATCCGCTCGAATAACTCATTATAGTCATATAATGTTAATTCGATGCGACCTTATCAAAAACAGATGTTTAATTTTAAAATAGATCAGGAAAATGTCGCTCGTTTAGTAAATTATGCCTCACATTAATGATGATCACACATTACGTATGAGCCGCACGCTGGACGCACCGAATGCTACATTTTGAATAATTTGTAGGTCCAGCAGTAGACGAATGTTGATGGATGGATGGAGGGATGACCATGGTTAGGTTGAAAATGTAATCTATATATATAAAAATGAAACCCGTTTTCCTTGGTCACGGCATCACGCGTGAATGGCTGGACCGATTTCACTAATTCTTTTTTTGTTGTATTTGTTATTATTAGGAGAAGGTTCTTACGGAAAAAAATATTAAGAAAATCTCTCAGAAATATTGAAAAATATACATTTAATTTTGCATACTAAGGCGGTACGAAGTTCGCCGGGTCAGCTAGTCATAAATAAATCACCTCATGCCACTGGGCACTGACATTGCCTCTCACTCTGGCCGATGGTGTATTGTTTTTATAAAATCGATTTCTGGCGCAGAAGTTAGGGAAAATTTATGGAGGCGTGTAGCATAGAAGAATAATACAATTATTAAAATGGGATATGTACTCGTATTTTCATAAATTCGGTATTCTTAACATCTCTAATATAGAACGGTATTGCGTTTGCCGTATCCGTGTGCGGCATTTGCGGCGTTTGAAATTTGCCCTAATATGTAACCAGTATATATTGACTAAATGTGCTATTATAAAAATAAATATGCATGACATTAATTTCATGCATCGATTGGTTCATTTTATACGTACTGTGATTGGTAATGCCAAGGTCTTTGTCGACCGCTCTGCCTTTTTAACCAACTTCCAAAAGAGGAGGAGGTTCTCAATTCGGTGCGTTTCTTTTTTATAATGATAGGTCTTTTTGAAAGTGCTTAGGTATCTGATGAGATTTTTTTAAATCAACTACAAGTTAAACCTTGACTGCAATTTCACTTCATGGTAAGTGATGATTCAGTCAAAGATAGTAGCGGGCTAACATGTTAGGTGTATGGCAGTTATATTAAACCCATAGCCCTAATAGGTTTCTACACAGCATCGTTCCGGAATGCCAAACCGCTTGGCGGCACGTCTTTGCCGGTAGGGTGGTAACTAGCGGCCCAAGCCTCCCACCAGGCCAGCCAGTAGGTACCAGATACCAGTATGTTCTCACCTAAAGTAGCAGAACATTTTTCTGTTTTATATACTACTCTTAACTCCTTCATTTTCCGGGATAAAAATGCCCTATGTCATTCTCCAGGTCCTCAAACCCATGCCAAAAATCACGTCGATCCATTGCTTCGTTGCGGTGTGAGTGAAGGACAAACCAACAAACAAACACACTTTCGCATTTATAATATTAGATTGATTGACCTCACAACTGCTGCAAAATCCATTCTTGTACTAAAATAGCTGTAGAATCAATTATTTACTCGTAAGTACCTACTTACAGGACAATAGTGTCTTTGTTTTCAAACTCGTTGAAGAATAATATGCAGTGAAGTGCAGCATTTCGTGTTAGTTACGTAGTTACCAATTTTCTGGCAAATGTGCCAGGAAGTTGGCAGCCTTAAAAGTATTTAATCAAGGGCAGAAAGGACGTTTATTTATTACCTAGTAGTATTTAGTACCTAGAGTACACAGCTCTAGGCTCCCTAGAAGTTTGGGAGTGTAGACAAAAATGACGGTAAGTGCAAGTTATTCTTGCACAATTTATTGCATGTTCAGTAATAAAAACTGATGTAAGGATTTTTCTTTTGATCCCGTAGGGTGGTAACTAGCCACGACCGAAGCCTCCCACCAGACCAGACCAGGGAAAATTCAAAAATTATAAATTCCCATATTGACCCTGGCGGGGATCGAAGCTGGGACCTCCGCAAGTTAAGACAACAGCGCTCAACACTGCGCCACGGAGGTCGTCAAAAATTCACTATTCTTAGCTTCTTATTCAGGAGGAGATTTGACGGTTAGATAGTGGCGAGAACAATGGCATAGATAACCGAAACTAAGGCCCGTTTTAATAAACCAACAGTTACGAACAAGTTCTCCAGTCTCTAATGACCGGTCATGAGTGTAGGATCCGATACTAACTGGAAGAGAATACCTCTATTTCGCCTTAAGTTCGCCTTTGTGCATTGTAATTATGTGCAATATAGAATTAAAAAAAAAAAATTGAAATGCAAAAGTTTGTCTGTCTATCCTCCAGTCTGTCTATCTTTCCCTATGGTTTCGCGGCCCATCCGTTGAACCGATTATGACGAAATTCGGTACAGAGATAAGTTGCATCGTGAAGGACTAAGATAGCACGGGAATTTATAAAGCTAAATCTACGCTGAGCATCATCTAGTACCGAAGTTGTTTTTGCGGATCATATTATAGGGATGAATTACACATTGTCTTTGTTTCTTATCATGAGTTCGTAGACCCCCGAGAGCAGTAAAAAGAAATAAAACGACATCTCTATCGAGTATTGGTTTTCATCGCCATTATTTTTTCCGATATTTGATAAATGTCAGCTTATTTCAGACTAGGAGTCTATTTGAAGATTTCGTCTCAATTTTTCGATACACGAGTAGATACTAGATACTCGTATGTGACGATATCGTTCGCCAAAAGCTTAACGTGCTCAACTCACCAATGGAGGAATTAATTTATTGGTTTTCGTTCAAAAATAAGATTGACGCAGTGATATTTATGAAATTACTAGCTGATGCCCGATACTTCGTCCGCGTGGAGTGAGATTGTTTGGTTCCCGCGGGAACTCTTAAATTTTCCGGCATAAACAGTATCTTAAGTGTTATTCGGTATTCCAGACTATAATAATGTGACAGATTTCATCTACATCAGTTCAGCCGTTCTGGCCTGATTGAGTTACAAACATACATTCATCCATCCATCCAAACTTTCGCATTTATAATATTACTAGCGACCCGCCCGGCTTCGCACGGATAGCAATAATAATCATAAGAGTCTATACCCAATATAGCCAGTTAATTTTTTTGAAAATAAAATATTGCCTGTGACCAAAGAAAAGATGGAAGGATTGTGTGAAAGAGGATATGAGTATAAAAGGGGTGAATGAGAGGTTGACGGATAACAGAAGAGAATGGAAGGAGAAAACATGTTGTGCCGACCCCACATAGCGTGGGAAAAGGAGAAGAAGAAGAAGTTAGTCGCTGATAATGTAGCTTACTATAAGGTGAAAGAATTTTTGAAATGGGTTGAGTAGTTTTTGAGTTTATCCATTACAAACAAACAAATCTTTCCCCTTTATAATATTACTAATATTATTAATAGATAGATATAAACTGGCTGATGCCCGCGACTTCGTCCGAGTGCTAAAATAAAAAAAAAAAAAATTTGTGCAGAAGCTGCTTCAAATAATGATTTTTCTTTCTTTCTTTCTTTTTTTTTAAACCATTAAAAGGAATGCAGTTAACCTACATGACATAAAATACTAAAATAATATGCGCATACATTTTTTTATCAATAAAATCTAAATAAGAATAAAAATTGCTCGACAACCATTACAACATAACCAACAACCCAATAAATTAGTAACAGCCATTCATTGCGTAACACAGGCATTGCTCTGCTTGGAAGCGGTGGTTCCTAGTAGCAATTGAAGGTTGCATAAGCCGTGGCTAATCTAAAGCTACCTATGCAAAATGCGGATTGATGACGTGACAAATGAACTCCACAGTGCAGGTAACTGAGAACCGAGCATTTGTCGATTTGAGTTTACCTAGGTAAGTTTTTGCGAAAAGAAAACTGGAGCTACAATTCTAAACGAGTACGATATTTGACGCTGTATACAGTTTAAAGGTGCTAAGAATCCAAGTAAACCTAAAAGTGTTCCTATGTGAGAGTACCTACAGGAAACTGATAATCTTACCTAGGTATTTGCAGGTGAAAATTCGAAACGAGTCCAATATTTTAACGCTGTATCAATGCTAATAGATTTCTGCAAAATAACACCTAGGCCTATTCAATGTTATAGAGAGAGAAGTTTCAATAAAACTCGACAACTATTATAAATTAATAACCCAACAACAAATTATGTAAAAGTCATTTATTGTCACAATGGTATTGCTCTGTTTGGAAGGCTCCTTTCCTAAAGCATGTTCCTAGTAGCAATTGTAGCGTTGCATAAGCCGCGGCTAATCTAAACCTATGCAAAACGCGGACGTGATGTTCCTCGTCTGCATATTGATGACGTTTCAAATGGACTGCACCGGTGTATACTGAGAGTACCTACAGGAAACTGATAATCCGACCTAGGTATTTGCAGGGAAAAATTCGAAACGAGTGCAATATTTTGACGCTGCATCAATGCTAACAGATTCTGCAAAATAACGCATAGGATTTTATCCAAAGGGTGTTTCCAGACAGAAAGACAGACAGACGGACGGACAACGAAGTGATCATATAAGAGTTTCATTTTCATCTTGAGGTACGGAACCCTAAAAGTACAACGTAAACACAAAATATCTAATCCATCAATTGCCTAACAACCCTGACAGGTACAAAAATTCTACATCAATGCTGACAGCTTCGCCTTCGTGAATCGTAATAATGTCATATACTTTGCTCTTCGCCACAGAAATTGGATTCTAATAGCACATTGGCTCATACATGTGGATTGTGGGCGTTCCTTTCACTATTTACTCATTGAATTTAGCAACATAGAGTTAAAAAGTTGCAAAATCATAACATATCTGCATATTTATATGGACTTTTTAACATTCTGGTATGCAACGAGAACGTATGGTAGGCACCTTGATCTACAATTCGTGACTTTGTATCAGAGCCTTGGGTTTTAGAGGTAAAAAATGCGTGAGTATGTAAATGCGTCGATTTGTATGGACGATTATGAGGCATCTTTTGTTCGCATACAAATTAATAAATAGCGGTTTATATTCTCATTCCAAAAAAAATATTGTCTATCCTTCAACTAAATACGATTATAGAATTACTAGCTGATGCCCGCGACTTCGTCAACGTGGATTAAGTTTTTTAAATTCCTGCGGGAACTCCTTAATTTTCCGGGATAAAAAGTAGCTTACGTGTTATTCCAGGCCAAATTTCATCCAGATCCGTTCAGCCGTTCTGGCGTAATTGAGTAACAAACGTGGATCCATCCATCCATACAAACTTTCGCATTTATAATATTAGTATAGATTAGTCCATGGTTTCGTCCAATAGTATTTAGATTTATTACAAAATTTTTGTTTTGGCACCTATTTTCACCTATTACAAAATATTATAAAACAATATTTTTTTTGTTTTAAAATAGGTAGGTTGGAAAACTCTTGACCTCATGAGACTTCTGCTTTTGGAGTTACTTAACACCTTGAACTATAACTCTCTGTGCGTCGTATTCGACTGAGGGTCGTGAGTGTGACCCCTTTCCATTAATCACATATCTAATGGTAGGAGATTTCTTGGGATAATAATGCGATGGGTTCCCACGTCCTTCCGCATACGACTCGACTAAGAGTATTTTAAACTCTTAGATTTAAATACTCTACTCTCTAATACTCCGAGGCATGGAGAACGAACTTTTTAAAGTCAATAAAACCTTATTTAAGTACTAACCTCCTTGATCCTCTGTAGGAGTGGTTCCAGCCAGTGCACGTTGCATTCAACATGCGAGTCCAGGAATGTGAGGACAGGCGCCGTGGCTGCATCAGCTCCTCTCACTCTTGACCTCATCAGACCTTCGCGTCTGGAGTTCCTTATCACTTGGACTTTGCGTATCGCCCGTAATGCTGCGCCATCTTCCGCTGCAAGGATTGTTTTGGTTAGCGTTGGAGATTCAAGAGCACTTGTAAAACCTACCGCCACTATACCACTTAACAATTTCACCTTGCTCACTTTCAAGGAAAGCTGCAAAGAAATTTATATTCGAGAGAAAAGCTATAACTTTGTCCACTTATTTACTTTTAGTTATAGGAAATATTTATGTACAAAAAGAAAAGAATACCAGAAACAGAGGCCCAATCGGGGGGCAGTTTAGAAACAAATTGCCTCTGCTGGGTATCGCACCCGAGACTTATAACACTGTCACTTAGCACTGCGCCAGCGAGGTAGTCAAAGTGAATATACCTACCCATTGTTACGGATTACAATAGATGCGAATAGTGTTTTGCTTCTCAGTTATACTGGGCTTAGAAATTATAATTATGCGTTTGTTTAGAACACATTGTCTTCATATTAAAATGCTTCACATTAAGAGCTGTTGTTTATTCACAACGATGGAGTGCTCGCAGGCTAGACAAGATTTCTCATTGAGATCTTACGTTTCTTTCAATAACTATTCTATAGCTTAAACTTATCTGACCTATCTATGAAAAAAAATTAAAAAAAAAACTAAACCGGCATAAAAATTAATGCGAAAGTGTGTTTGTCTGTTGGTTGGTGGGTTTCTCCAAAGGGTCCTTTTCATTTGACCTTCAATCACGTTGCAACAAAGCAACGGATTGACGTGACTTTTTGCATGGGTATAGTTGACAACCTGGAGAGTGGCTACTAAATCCCGGAAAATTAAGGAATTCCCGCGGGGATAAAAAAAAACTTAAACCACGCGGGCGAAGTCGCGGGCATCAGCTATTGAAAAATAAAATTATAAACAGGCATCAAATTAGTTCCAATTTTGGACACCAATAATTTTGGTCACCGGATCCCAAGTTTGTGGGACTGTACACACCTATAGCACGGGTTATTTTCTATTGTATAGTAATATTATAAAATATACGAAAGTTTTTGTTTGTCAGTCTGTTACCTATTTACAGCCCGTACATCTGACGGTTTTTTTACAAAGATTTAATCTTATCCGAGTGTAATATAGATCTGCATCCCATACAGAGACATTCGTTTCTTCCGGATAAGAAAAACATCATCTATAAATATCTACAAAGATACAAAGGAAAAGGTGTCCACTTGCAATTAAACTTTAGCAGCACACTGAAAAAGGCCTTGATCCAGCAAATGTGTCTGAAGTATTAAATCCAAAATGAAGAGATCCGCAAGAGAACTAAGGTTTTCAGGGTGTATTTAGGACACTGAATGATGACTAGTATCAACATCATCACCAAATCAACACTGAATAGGCATCTTCTAGGCAAGCGCGCTCCACCTTAGGCTCCACCACCACTTGCAAGTAGGTCTGATTGCAGCCAAGCGCTAGCCTATACATCCTTACTAATATTATAAACGCGAAAGTTTGTATGTATGGATGTTTGGATGTTTGTTACCCTTTCACGCCAGAACGGCTGAACCGATCTGGATGAAATTTGGCACAGAGATAGATTATAGTCTGGAATAACACAGCTACTTTTCATCTCGAAAAATAAAAAGAGTTCCCGCGGGAACCAAAAAACCTCAAATGCATGTTGCTCACTCACGCCAGAACGGCTGAACGGATCTGGATGAAATTTGGCACAGAGATAGATTATAGTCTGGAATTACACATAGGCTTCTTTTTATCCGCGAAAATTGAAGAAATCCCGCGGGTATCAAAAACCTTAATACACGCGGACGAAGCCGCGGGCATCAGCAAGTTTGAAATAAAAAGTGTAATCAAGTGCCCTTATCATAACGCGTTGTGTGGGATCAGCTTTACATTCATAGCTCATATTGACGTGGATCGAGGCAAAGCCGAATTGCTTTTTAAACGGCTCATTTGTGATAAATTGAGAAATAATTCCAACTAAACCTCGCGTTCAAGAGATTGTCCGAGATTTATTTTATGAGCTTTTGTCATCAACAGGCGCCATGTTTATGTAATGAGCATTGATGTAGAATTTAAGTACGTAATGAGCATGGATTTCGAAACTATTTAGATATTTATATGTAGAGGGATGACGGATTGTACTACCTCGTTGGTCTAGCGGTTAGCATAGTCGACTGCGGATCACGAGGTCCTGGGTTCGATTCTAGGTCGGGCAAAAAAATTGGTATTGGGTTTTTCAATTCAGAAATTCTCAGTGCCAGCCCGGAGTTGGAAGTTGGCGGTGTTTCACCCCCGTGCATCGGAGAGCACGTTAAGCCGTCGGTCCCGGTTTTATCACTAACATGATAATAGTCGTTAAAGCCCGCCAACCCGCATTGGAGCAGCGTGGTGGGTCTAAGCTCTAATTCCCTCTCTCATATGAGAGTGGAGGCCTGTGCCCAGCAGTGGGACGTTAATAGGCTGTAGTGGTATGTAGAGGGACGAGTGGCCTAGTTGTGACAACGCATATCAGTCGATTGCGATTATTAAGTAACGTTGACCCAAGTCGGTAACTGGAGGGGTGACCGAATTTGGTGGCTCAAATTTGGCCTTTTCGTTTTCTCTGTGCCTCGAAGAGCACGTTAAGCCATCGGTCTCGTTTATTATCACTAACATCTGATAATAATCGTTACAAAAATTTAAGAGTTTATTAGTCGAGTCGTATGCGGAAGGAGGTGGGAACCCGCCGGGCCACCGCATTATTATCCCAAGAAAACTGAAATCATTATGTGATTAATAGAAAGGAGTCACAACCCTCAGTAATGAGGAATACGACGCAAAGAGAGAGATATTTATATTGGCTTATTTATTTTGTTATGATAAAATGCGTAAGTAGCAAAAAAAATCAATTTTCCCGTTGGACCATGATATTTTTCTGGGATGATTAACGATTGAATTTGGTGAAGATTTACACAGAATCTAGCTGTATTAAATTACGTACTGAAAGACTTGGGCTTCGTTTGCACGCTTGAAATATGGTCATCATTTCATCCCATTACCAGTAACCTATTGAGCAGGAGTCTCCTCTCCGACTGAGAAAGGTTTGGCCATAAGTACCTAAAGGTAACAAGATATTTTAAACCCAAGAACTTTAGAACAGCGGTAAGGACTCTACGTTTTGAAATTGGTAATGTGTCGTAAAGAAAATTTTTGAAACAGGAAAAATCTCACTTACCATTATCACTGAAGTCGTCGACTAAAATTATTTCTTTGATCAAGTTCTCCGGACTCCGGTTCAGGACACTAAAACAGATGATGATCAGATATTAAAATATATTCTTTGAATGATTAGGTTGCCTGGAATTTAAGTTTGTTCTAATGAAATATTGTTTGTTTCAAGAATAAATTACTATAATATAATATTTTTCTTGCATTACGAGTTAGCTATCTTACCTAGTGGCAAGATAAACCTATATTAAACCCACCCTAACCCTAAGAAGTTTCTATGCGATACGTTTTACTTGCATGGTGGTGTAGCGGTTACCACAGTGCAAACTAGATGGCGCTAATTGTATCTACATCGCAGGATAGATAATCGACTGAAAACTTATAAGTTACATACAAGCCTGAATCACACTATCGAAGTTTTCTGAGAATAGCGCTATATATAGACCGTTCCAACTTACAACGGTTGGACCAGAAAGGTCCCCGGGCACAACACCAGCCCGGAGGAAGATCTTCCTATTGGTGCGGACGAGTACATATCACTCACTCGTCCCACAGTGGCATTGGCCACTATACTACTGAAGTCTCTCAATAGTCCAGTCAATCTAGAAATCGTACCTGGGACCAGAGAATTCCTAATAATAACTTTCTTGGACTTCCCTTTTTAAGAAGCCGGCTTCCGTTTCTCCATCTAATCAAGAGCGAATAAGCTTCTTCCTAAGTATTCTGTAAATAAATAAAAAAAACTCAGCGTTCACCACAGCGCCATCCAGGGATCACTGAAACCCACACTCATGTACGAGTAAAACGACCTTGCTACGGTCCTGTATTGTAGAGTTATTAAGGTATTCATTACCTGACAATGGTGCGCAGGAGTGTCGACCGAGCTTCGTTGTGGAATGTGATTATTACGCTTGTCTGAGGTAGATCTTCGTCGTACTTTTTAAGTCGGCACCTGTACATTAAAATAATGTGGTACAGATATGGGTCTAATTACTACCAACCAAAAATCGTGAGGAAACTTGAATCCATAATGTTCTCCATAATGTTCTGAAAGGTGTGCGAAAGCTGCCAATTCTACGTCGTGGACTACTTTGATGGTCATTATTTCGTACATATTACCATAGAAAATCTCCCTTTATCTATTCCGTGCATATTACCTAGTCCATTCCAAAATGGGAACTTAAAATATAACACACCGCGTCACCAACCAAATGTAACCGTGTTTACATATTATGGTTGGTGACCGAATGTGTCAGTCATATTCGGTTTTCAGCCAACATCCAGTTTCCACATGTCCGTTATGACCGAATATTGCCAACAGTAACAACTTTTACACAAGGTCGGTCACCGTAAACGGGCTGCAAGCGAATGCGGCCAACCCAATTACAGATTGACATTAGTCGGTGACTGAAAATGGCTGCAGTTGACTGCTCTCTGGTTCCAATGGACGGACAGCGAGGGCTTAGTCGTAGGGTCCTGTTGGCTGCCTTTGGGCACATAACTCTAAACAGGTACTTATAACAGTTGAGTGGCCCCTACGTTGAGCGGCATAATAGGTCTGATGAGTCTCTTAACACGGATTTACGAAGCAAATCCTCACTTCTAATTTCTATTTTTATAGAAGAAAAGTTCTTGTGTCAGGCATTGTCCGGTTACTATAGGCATGTTGTCCGACGCAGCCTGGTTGAATCGGTACCGCACATAGGGGTCGTTGTCCTTGGACCCCCCCACTACGTAGCCCGCCTCGTCGAAGTACCTCCCTGTACTCCGGCTGCCGTACTTCTGAGGGGAGGCGGGGTTGCTCTTTGGCTCCTCAACATCTGCTTGCTGCTTTATTAGCCGTAATTTTTTAAATTAAACCTTTATAGCACTTACATAGCGTTTCTCGTGTCAGGCACTGCCCGGTTACTAGGCATGTTGTCCGACGCAGCCTGGTTGAATCGGTTCCGCACATAGGGGTCGTTGTCCTTGGCCCCTCCCGCTACGTAGCCCGCCTCATCGAAGTACCTCCCTGTACTCCCGGTGCCGTACTCCTCGAGGGAGGCGGGGCTGCTTTCTGGCTCCTCAACATCTGCGTGCTGCTTTATAAGCCGTAGAGCTATGTTTTCTTCCTGTAACAAGAGATATAATGTCAGGGCTATTGAAAAAAAGGAAGTAACTTTAAGGTGTGTTTAAATACTCGTGTGGTAAAGACACGGCGATTGGAGGACAAAATTTTGCCGCGAATAATGTCCTCCCAACCGAATTTCGGTCAAGGCGGCCTATCTCCAGAGATTGGCCATCTGCGCGGGAGATAATTATAGTGCATAAGTGTGTGCGCTATACACAGGTGCACTCTCTGTTCCTTTAGTCTCATAGCCCGATGGAACGGAAAATCCGACACGACCGGAGAGAGATCAGGCGAGGGACCGACGGCTTAACGTGCTCTCCGAGGCACGGGAGTGATACACTTCCAAGTTACACTCCGGGCCTACTGAGCATTTCTTGTCAGAAAAATACTTGTTATGGGACCCCGACCCGGGACTCGAACCCGGGACCTCGTCGACCGCAGTCGCACGTGCCAACCACTAGACCAACGTGGCAGTCAACCAACGAATATAATATGCGCGGCAGACGTCCAAATACAGCGCGGCATTCGGCACGCGGTAGCCGTGCAGGTATACCTCTAGGTTCCACGTCTGTCATGGTAGCCGGGTTTGACATATTTTGTATGTTCGTCGACCCACTGTATTGAATACAAACTACGCTGTGGTACTGCACTACCTCATCCGTTGACCTACGTGAGTGACAAATGCGACTTCGCGACTCGATATGACGCGACAGTATCAAAGAGTAACTGACCCTTCACGTGGCCTGTATGGCTAGCATGCGCACTACGAGTAAAATTATGTCTACCCGTTATCTCTCTCTGTCTACCGAAACTAACATGGTTACTTGTCTCGTTACGCACTGGTTGTTGCGTTGACAAGTTTGACATTTTCTATGGCGTCTTATGGTATCTTTTCTGTGGTATCGTGTCACGTCGCGTGGCTTCTGTCGCTTCCTAGGCCAACGGGTAAGCATTCAGTTCTGTTAATGTGAAGGCAAACGCCCCCAGTGACTATGTCGTGTCATTTACCTTGACATATGACACACGACCCCGGACTGTGAGTTAATTATGTAAATAGTCCAGTTTTTTGGAGCAAGTTCATATTATGTCGCCACCAACTGGTCTCTTTTGCGACAGGCATCTAAAATTATACATCAGTGGCGGCAGATCTTAGTATACTTTGGTTATTTAGATATTGCCCAAATGCTAACTCACAATCTGCGATTTGTTCTGTATTTTAATTTGATCCACTATCAGTTAAGTTGTTTCATTAAACCCATATCCCTAAGCCCTATGAATAAGACAGCTCATTTAGCACTCACTAATGTGTTCTGTTAACGATACAGCTGATGTACTATTATAATATAATCTGCCCTGAAACTTGTAGGTATGATCCGGGTCACCAAAGAAATCCCCTAGAGGTGGAGCTGCATGTTTTCGCATGTTTTCGCAATAATAGTTGGATGATAAATGATCCAGTATGAAAGAACTTTTGAAAAGTCAACCCTTAATGGGGTCTAATAAGGGTGTGAAATTTGCGAATCTAATTGAGCAATCAAATCAAATCAAATCAAATCAAATCAAATATTTTTTATTCAAATAAACTTTTACAAGTACTTTTGAATCGTCAAGTGAATCTACCACTGGTTCGGAATGCCATTCCTACCGAGAAGAACCAGCAAGAAACTCGGTGGTTGCTCTTTTTAAGTAATTCATTTACAATTACTATATCAATGTGTACATAAGTAACCGCTGTCCCTAGCATTGCTGGAGCGATCAAATCCATGCTCCTCTATCATTTACATAATCTTCAACAGTATAATAAGCTTTTTTCAGGAGCATACTTTTAATGGATTTCTTAAATTTGTTTATTCAATTCATGTCAAAGACGGGCAGACAGAAAGTAGCCCCATTCCCGCCGGTGGCGCAAATTGAGCGAAACCGCGGTCGGAAGCGAGTGAACAATAAATTATCAAATGTTAATGATGATAAATAAAACCTGGGAGCCAAGGAGCGTCTGTCAATCAACAAAAAAAGGCAAATGAAATGTATTTCTTTAGGCAACAACTGGCAATTTCTAAACGAACAGAGCGTATCCAATTTAACAGTATTTTCCCTATAAATCTTCTCGCTATGAATATTTTATTAATAGATACGAAAAACGTGTTTCGCGCTAGATCACATTGACACCTGATTTTGATATGATGATGAATATGGAATGTGGCAACCAGGAAGACTACTACCATTGCTTAAATCCGTATTATTTTAATATTGTTGACGTTCGTGTTTTAGAATTATAATACTGACTAGCTGATGCCCGCGACTTCGTCCGCGTGGTTTAAGTTTTTTTTATTCCCGCGGAACCCCTTAATTATCACTATGTCACTCCCAGGGTTCTCAACTATGCCTATGCCAAAAATCACGTCGATCCGTTGCTCCGTTGCGGCGAGATTGAAGGACAAACCAATAAACCAACAAACAAACACACTTTCGCATTTATAATATTAACTTAATAATTAACCAACTTAGTATTCATTTCATTTTTTTTTAAAATACAATATGTGCTAAATAACATTGAAAACTGTTATGGTAAAGTGTAATGCTATATTTTACTTACCTATTGTGTGTTATGTTACTGTATGTTTTTCATAATAAAAATAAAATAAAAATAAAAAATAAAAATAAAATAATATTAGTATGAAGTATGATTTTAGAGACGCTTATAAGCGCTAAGGTACGTGACATAAAACTGTCATTTAGAAGTAGGTAATACTGGTTTATGTGATGGTAGTAGCCCCCCAGCCCCAACAAAATTATGATTTAATTATTGCACGTCACCAAAGTTGAATATAATATGAAATTAAATAAAAAGTTTCATATTTTTACTCATGCTGTGGCGCTTTGTGTTTTGTTGTTTAAATTACAAGTTCTAAACTATCTATGTTCACACAGCTCTGTGGCAAACAATCCGTGTAACTATGCTTTTGTTAAGATCAACCAATATTTAAGACTACCCTCATTGGAAATTAAAGATAACTTTATATTTTGTTTGGAATTGTACGTTATAAACTAATTTAACTTAATCATGTACGCAAAATGCTAAATCTTGTTTACATATTGCTAGCCTGTTTCATATAAGTGAATTGTAAAATTATTTTTGAAACAATAAACTTCTTAAACCAGAAACCAGAAACTAAATTGCTTCTAATTGGTTCTAAACCACGAAGCTATAGAGTTTATATTAGGTTTAGGGTCCCGTTCAAGCACTTTTGAATCCACCACCCATTGGCAGGTTTATTTTTTTATGCTTCTATGTTTAAGCCCTTAGCTGTAAGTCTAAGACGTAGCGGGCTAACTTGATAGAGGTGTAGCAGTAATAAACCCATACCCCTGATCGGTTGCTAAGTGGCATCGTACCGGAACGCTAAATCGCATAAAAGCACGACTTTGCCAGTAGGGTGCTAGGCAGCCGCGGTCAAAGCCTTCAACCAGGATAGACCAATACAATTTAGAAATCATGAAATCCCAAAAAAAAATTACTGGGAATCTAACCCAGACTCATTCACTAATAATATAAGACTAGCGAATGCCCGCGACTTCGTCTGCGTGGTTTGAGGTTTCTTGATTCCCGCGGGAACTCTTTAATTTTCCGGGATAAAAAGTAGCCTACGTGCTATTCCAGACTATAATGCCTATCTCTGTGCCAAATTTGAGCCAGATCCGTTCAGCCGCTGGCGCGTGGTTGATTAACAAACATCCATACATCGATCCATACATCCATCCAAACTTTCACATTTATAATATTAGTAAGATCACGGCACTCATCACTGGGCCAGGGAGGTCGTCTAGGTTACCGATACGGGGAAGTACTTAATACCACAGGTTTATTATATATTTCTATATCAGAATGAACTTTGAACCTCGATAAGAATGTATTGTAAACACAAAATAGCAACAAAATTCATCTCAGTTGCACTTGCTTTCGACGGTTGACTTCATATCCTAGTTTAACTCCACTGTAATACTAAGTTAATATTAATAGTTGTAATATTAGTAGGTAATAGTTAGTTTTCTGTGGTTAAACTAACCAGTTAAAAGTTAGTGGTGAATAAATGGATTACTCGCTAAATGTATTGACTTGCCTTGCAATGTCCATTGGTACGTGAACTTCGAAGTTTTGTAGTACTAAATAACTTCTTAGGCTCGAATTTACCTTGAAAATAACAGACAGCGCGTTTATATTAGGTCGGTTTGGCCGCATTCGACTGCAGCTGTTTTCGGTAACCGACTAATGTTAACTGTAATTCGACTAGCCACATTCGATCGAAGCCCCTTTGCGGTGATCGACCTAATGCTGAGTTGTTATTGTCGGCCGTATTCAGTATTATGCGCCTGGATTGCTTGCTGATGGCTGAAAAACGAATACGGTCGACGCATTCGGTTACCAACCTAATGTAAACAAGCCATTAGATCTTTTTCTTACTTTTCGTTATTGACTACCCTGTGTAAGGGCTAAAAGGACTAAGGACTGGATATTAAAAAAAGTCCACGCAAAACGCCCGCGTCAAATGAGAAACACTTTTTGTCGTGTCGCGCAAGTCTGTGCAGCTTCACATAAAACACGATGTGTTTTTGCACGTAATTACTTTTTTTTTTCAGGCGATCCGCCATCACACCATGCCACCAGCACCACAAACACCAACATCACAACCATTTCTTCAATATCTTTGAATGTAGTGTCACGGACGGATTGGTTGGCGCAAGATACTGAAGGAGTACCGAAAAAATTGTACCTACCAGTTCCTTGGGTTATCATTACCCATACCGGTACTGAAAGCTGTCTTAGGCAGGTAAGTTTGATTTCTTTAAGGTTGTCAGGGGGCTTATTACCATCGCCGGCTCTTCTCAGTAGAAATTCCGAACCAGTGGTAGTCTTAACGTATCTTAAGTGACACAAGTGGTCCTATATGAAATAAATAAATCATTTATCGCTTAAAGCGTATTATTTTAATACTAGCTGGTGCCCGCGGCTTCGTCCGCGTGGGTCGAGGTTTTTTGTTTCCCGCGTAAACTCTTTAATTTTCGAGTTATTGTTATTCCAGACCATCTATCTCTGTGCCAAATTTCATGCAGATCCGTTCAGCCGTTGTGGCGTGCCGCGTGATTGAGTAACAAATCTCCATCCAAACTTTCGCATTTATAATATTAGTATAGATTGTTCATGCTCTAGTTTTAGAATTATTATCCTTATTTTAGGGACGCCATGGTACGTCAAAAATCAAATCATACCTATTATAAATGCGAAAGTAAGTTTGTTTGTTGGTTTGTCCTTCAATCACGCCGCAACGGAGCAACGGATCGACGTGATTTTTGGCATGGGTATAGTTGAGGACCTGGAGAGTGACATAGGCGACTTTTTATCCCGGCAAAATTAAGTTCCCGCGGAGAAAAAAACTAAAACCACGCGGACGCACCCTCCAATTATAGGAGTGCTTCATAGCTTAAATCCACTGAGTAGGGAAATGCTTAGCAACATACCACATCTCTGGTGGAAAGGCAGCCTTATACCTGTAAACCAGCGGTTTAGGCATTGAAATAGAAAGGTACTAAAATTCTACATCAATGGGTTTAGGCGATGCAATCGACTGCAGTAGCTTCAATAGAGAGCTAGCTGCCTCTGCTCTTTATTTTAGGTGGGAGCCTGGTTTTGTACAGAGCTGAGATTTTTTTGTATCAATCCTTTGATCAAAATACCTACCTATTTTTTACTATGCAATAAATAAATTAACATTCATGCAAATAAATAAATATTCTATTCTATTCAAATGACGAAATCGATTTAGCAGAATTTTGGAATGCAGTTGACTTACAACCGTGAATTGAAAATCCTTAATCCACCCATGTAAGGTCGAAGTCGCAGGCATCATCCACAGCCTAACCGCTGGGATTAGAAACTTGAAATTAGTAGGTTCCTTTTGTGATGTAGGCGCTCACTCTAAGGGGGAGAATTAGGGGGTGAAAGTTTGTATGAAAGTCCGTCATTTCTCAAGTTATATCAATGAAATTTGCTATACGAGCTACCTGTTGAAAATAAAGAAATACGTGTTTCACAGAGTTTGAAAATTCTACCCCCGAAGGGATGATGAAAGTTTGTATGAAAGTTCTTCATTTCTCAAGATTTTCTCAAGTTATATCAACGAAACTTGGTATTCTGGCTTTTGGTAAGAAATAAAGAAGTACGTGTTTCACAGTTTTTCAAAATTCCACCCCCCAAAAGGGTAAAATAGGGGTCGAATGTTTGTATGAAAGCTATATCCATGAAACTTGGTATATGAGCTGCGGGTTGAAAATAAAGAAATACACACAGTTTTCACCCTCACCCCCCCCTCTTTGGGGGGTGAAACGTGAAAATGAAACTTGGTACATGAGCTACCGGTTAAAAATAAAGAAATTCTTCCCCCAAAGGGGTGAAATAGAGAGATGGTCCTTCAATCAAGCCGCAACAGAGCAACGGGTATTTTGCACGGGTAGTTGAGGACCTGGAGAGTGGTACAGGCTACTTTTTATCCCGGAATATTAAGGATTGCCTGTGTGAAAACAAAGTTATACCACGCGAACGAAGTCGCAAGCATCCGCTAGTTTTATCATATAGTAAAGAAATAAGTTTCTCTAATAACAATTTTATCATTTCAGAGTCAATGCGTCCTTCGTGTACGATTAATACAATCGTTTCATATTGAGTCTAGAGGTTGGGTCGACATTGGGTACAACTTTCTCATTGGGGGAGACGGCTCTGTCTATACCGGCCGAGGCTGGGACAATCAGGGGGCCCATACGTCAGGATACAACAAAAAGAGTATAGGTGGAGTATTTATTTTTAGAGCATATTTATTTTAGTCGACCTTTATATCAACTAGCGAATGCCCGCGACTTCGTCTGCGTGGTTTGAGGTTTTTTGGTTCCCGCGGGAACTCTTTAATATTCCGGAGTAAAAAGTATTCTATGTGCTATTCCAGACTATAAAATCTATCTCTGTGCCAAATTTCAGCCAGATCCGTTCAGCCGTTGGGGCTTGATTGAGTTACAAACATCCATGCATCCATACATCCATGTTTGGATAAGATGAGATTACAAAAATTATATCAGTTGTCTACCAAGACCCAGCCCAAGGGGGGTTATGAACCCCATGACCCCCCCTGGATCCGCTCTTGATCTAAACATGCAGGAAAAGCAACGCACCGCCACCAACCCACCATATCACACAAATCATTCAAAGCACTTTCAAAGTACGTTTCACTCCTACACCGGATCCTCAGGCTAAAGTCACAGGTAACGCCCGCGACTTCGTCCGCGTGGATTAAGATTTTATTGTTCACGGGAACTCTCAAATTTTGCGGGATAAATTGTACCCAATATGGTAATTCAGGCAGTAAGCGGTTCCATATTTCAGACAAATCAGTTTAGTCATTGTGGCTTGAAGAAGTAACAAACAACCAAACTTTCATATATTTTATGATAGTAGCACAGTTTAACGAAGTGATAGTAGGTAGTACCATTTAGCACAATGATATATGTTCCTTGAATCTCTCTCTCTCTGCGTCATATTCCTCGTCGCCGAGGGTCGTGACCTCTCTCCATTATTCACATAGTGGGTTCCCAGTTCCCACGTCCATTCGCATATACCTACCTACGACTCAAATAAGAGGATTTTGTAACGATTATTATCAGATATTAATTATAATAACCAAGACCGACGGCTTAACGTATTCTCTGAGGCACGGAGGATACGAAAAGGAGTTTCATCCTCCAAATTCGGTCAACTATCCAGTTACCGACTTTGATCAACGTTTCTTATCAAACGCAATCGACTGATTATATACATATATACGTTGTCACAACTAGGCCACTCGTCCCTCATTCCTCGTTCCTTGCATAACTTTTATCAATTATTTATAGGCATAGCCTTCATCGGCACATACAACCAAGACTCCCCTACGGAAAAGCAAGTCGAAGCGTGCAAGAAACTTATCCAACAGGGCGTCGAGCTAAGAAAACTCAGCAAGGACTACAAACTCTTTGGAAAAAGACAATTGGCTTCTACTTCCAGTCCTGGAGATAAAGTTTTTGATGTTATTAAAGAGTGGGATCATTTTGCGAGAACTTGAAGAGTTTTCCATTAAATAAAAAGCAATAGTTGTGGAGTGTAAGTTTTTTTCTATCCACTACAAGTTAGCGCTTGACTGCGCGCGATCTCTGGTCTGGCCTGCAGGCTTAGCATGCGCACAACGAGATATCTTGCAACGAGAGAGATTTCTCGTTTACCCTAACATGTACAAAATGCGGTATATTACAAGAAAAAAATAGTTGCCATAATTTATGGTTCGTAGAGAAAAATACAACAGTGAAATAAATAATACAGATATTGACGTAACGAGACAAGTAACCATGTTAGCTTCGGTACACAAATAGGGATTACGGATAGACATAATTTTACTCGTGCGCATGCTAGCCCTACTGGTGGGAGGCTTCGGCCGTGGCTAGTTACCACCCTATCGGTAAAGACGTTTTGCCAAGCGATTTAGCTTTCCGGTACGATGCCGTACTATGTTTGATATAACTGCCATACCCGAACAGGTTAACCCGCTACCTTCTTAGACTGCATCATCACTTACCTGAGATTGCAGTCAAGGGCTAACTAGTAGTGGCGTAAAAAAAAGTCACCTGGTGGTAAGTGACCGTAGTTTCTACATGACATCGCTTGGCGGCACGTTGTTACCAGCAACGAAGCCTCACACCAGACAAGACCAGAGAAATTATAAATTCCCAAATTTACCCCATTAAATTAATGCGATAGTTTGGACGGATGGATGGATGGATGATTGTTACTCTATCACGTCAGAGCGGCTGAACGGATCTGGATGAAATTTGGCACAGAGATAGATTATAGTCTGGATTCTGGAATAACACGTCGGTTACTTTTTATCCTGGAAAAATAAAGAGTTCCTGCGGGAATAAAAACTGTACCTAATCCACGAAGTCGCGGGCATCATTTAATTTCTAATAGTAGTATGACGTTTTTGCTCACGCATGTAGCTCCGGTGGAGAGAATTTGTCGTGTGATTCTAGATAAAGAGTTAAGACGATATCACGAGTGTCGTGCCAACTGGGGGCATAGTACCATCGCTAGAAACAGTATTATTTTAATATTGTTGACGCTCTTCGTTCAGAACTATAATTCTTATTTTAGGGATGTCAAGGTACGTCATATAAAATTGCAATTTTTTCATTTTCGTTCTGTTCGTCGAGTTCGTCAAATTCAAATGTTTTTTTATTCAAATAAACTTTTACAAGTGCTTTTGAATCGTTGCGTCGAGTGAATCTCCCACTGGTTCGGAATGCCATTCCTACCGAGAAGAACCAGCAAGAACCTACGACGGTAGTTGCTCTTTTGAAAAACAATTTTAATGGATTTCTGAAACTTGTGTTGTGTCTTGTTTGAAAAGGCAAGTTTATAGTAGGTTGTGGAATTTTGTTATAGAATAGAATGCTCATGCTGAAATTTTAAAATAATACTGCTTTAAAGCGATTGTAGTAAGCCAGCTGGGAGTTAAACGGTTAATGGCCGTGTTTCCCACAGTTCATGCCGTTTTCGCTGACGCGCATAAAGAACCAATTGAATGACACTTTGTTCTGTTTTTCTCAACAAATTTCAACACGAATGAGATATTTTGTTGGCATACAAGCTCTCACTCCTGTTTTGAACCGAACTGCTTTTTGAATTTGGCCCTTGAATTATTCCTAACAATCATTTAGGAATGATAGGTTTAGCCCGTAATTATATGTAAGTACAAAGATTGCTACTAATTATAGTTCCATTTTTGGCGCAGTGGTGAGCGCTGTGGTCTTATAATGGGAGGTCCCGGGTCCTATTCCAGGCAGGGTCAATTTGAGAAATTGTAAGTTTCTGAATTTTCATTGGGTCTTGTCTATCCGTACCCTATCGGTAAAGATGTACCGCCTTGGATGAAATAACCGTACCGCCAAGCTATATATCGTTCCGGTACGACGCAGCCAGATTACCATAAATCACCCAATCATTGAAGATGCAGTTTTTTCGGGATATGGACTGGATTGTCAACGACATTTTCATGTTCAAAATCGAATTAACATTGACATTTTATCGAATTGTGACAGTAGGTCATAGAATTATGTAGCGCAGCGGAGACCAATCCTAAATCTGCGCAGTAGATATACTTAGAAAGGGCAAATGTAACGATGAACCTCTCTGATTTCGCTTCTCATGAACAAACTTAAGTCCCATTAGCATTTAAATAGGGCGCAATAAGCTTCGTAAGAACAAACTGAATTAGCTTTTATGAGGGGTGCAAAAATCCGAAAGGAGTTAGGTTATACCGGGCGGAAAAGAATTCCCTTTTTTTTTAAATTGAATTTGTCTAATGGTCCAAACTACTCATATTAATCACTCTATCATTAGGGACCGTGTCAATGTCAGACAATCAATTACTTACATTTCTTACAACAAAGTCTGAAGGCGCGGCGCCGAGATTTTCAATAGAATTACTTAACTACTTACTATAACTACCTACTGAAAATTCGCCAAATAAATGCGGATTCCGTCACTAAAAATAACCCAGTAATTTGGTGCTCAAAAAGGGAAAGTTTACCTGGAAAGTTTCTCGGGAGTATTGAAAATTGGTGTATTTTATAGATTTCGACGTGCTCTTTCCGAATTTTCACTTTGCCACCTCGTATCTTTGCCGGTCGCACCGCCATATTGGAAAAATGGCGCCCAAAAACAGTTTTTTGACAATAACTCCTTTCGGACTAATTTTACGATGAAAATTGTTTTGTATTAAATTAAACTAGAGAAATTTTTCTACAATTTATGTGGTAACCATTTTTTTGTAAAATCAATAGTTTCATCGTACGAGAGCCGCAAATTAAAACTTAAATTCACCTTCCACAGTTCAAATAAATTTGTATTGTGGGTGTTTTACAAGTTCTTTAAACTAAATTCAATTGACTTGGCTAAATCTAGTTTAGCCGACAAACTGATGTGACCCGGTGACAGCGTCGCTACTCGCTAGTGTATTTGAAAAATAAAATAAAATCAAAAAGTAAACGGATATAAAAATAAATCCCAATTTTGGCCACCGGGTCAGATTGTTCCAAAATTGGAACAAATTTTTATGCCCGTTTAGTCAGATAATTTCGTGGGACTATAGGTACTACAGGCGTTGAAAGACGTAGGCGCATCTTCAACGTGAAAGTGTAGGCCTTAAATTAAATGATTTATTTATTTCACGTAGGACAACTTGTGTCACTTATGATACGTCAAGACTCTACCACCGGTTCGGAAACATTCTACTGAGAAGAGCCGGCAAGAAACTCAGCAGTTGCTCTTTTCTCTCAGTATTAGTAGTACCCTTTATAATAAACCTTGATTATATCTACTCGTACCTAATGTTAGCATTATTACAGTTTGTCATTATATCTCATGAAACAGGAAGTGTAATATCTGTCAATTTACTCGTTTCATGTCATGTCAAGTGCGAGTGTTTTGACGATGGTAATTCAGTCTCCTGCCGGCAGACTCAGCGATTATTGAATACTTTTGTGTTTAGATCGCATTTTAATTCAGAGCTTAACGATATCAATCGTGGCCAGATCAAATGAATCTTATCTTTAAATTTGGCCAACTTTTATCTAATTATATTAAATCTCTCGTGGAACCTCTACACGTTTAACCAATATTCGTGCAAGTTCTAAATGAGAGTACAAATATATTAAAAGTGTCTCATAAATACCTACTTCTGGATTGTCTCTAACACTAAGAAGCGATAAAGGGAAGTGCGGTGTAGCATTGAAAGTGCAAGTATCATTACGTGCATCGAACTGTTGACCGTGACGGTCACGGTGCGTGTGCCCAACCGTTTATCGCTCTTGTGTAACGAAAAGAAAAGTTTGTTTGTTTATAGTCGCTAAACGGCGATGCGTCTTACTCATTAGCGTCAAAACAACGGAAAATTAGCGACTCTAGGGACTTGATACTTTTTACTTTCGACTGTTCATTGTACTTTTATTAATTTAAGGAAAAAGTATTTCAAAATGGGTCAGTGACATGAAACGTGGTGGTACTGTTTTGGGTTTGTTGATAAAAAAAGGATTTTTACAAAACTGCAACTGCTTAGTTTCTTGCCTGCTCTTCTCAGTAGATTTCTTTCCGAATCGGTGGTAGAGTCGTGACTTAATTCCCGTGGGAACTCCTTAATTTTTCGGGATAAAAGTAGCCTATGTCCTTCTCCGGGATAAAATCTATCCCTGTACCAAATTTCTTCCAAATCGGTTGAACGGATGGGCCGTGAAAGCGTAGCTGACAGACAGACACACACACTTTCGCATTTATAATATTACTTAGTATGGAGTGTGGATTTTCATCTAGGATAAAAAAATGGATTTAACCTTAAAATCACTTGGAAAATTTTAAATCTCTTTGCTTCTTTTAAAATTACACCTGTAAACTATGATTATCTGAGTTATACATTTCTGCGTGATTGAAACTGAGAATAATGTTGTGTAGAAATACTTCAAATCATTTTAAAAATAAAGTTAACTTAAGAGTGTAGTAGTACTATTTTATTTTATTTTTACTTGGACTACCAACAAAATTATATGTTAATTTAACTTAGGGAAGCGGAGCACACATCATTTCACCTAAAGGCAGCGACATCACACAATATAATATAATATGTATAGGTCGTACTTACGTAAACTAGATAAAAATATGTTTAAAAAAATATAAATATGTTTAAAAAAAGTATTAACTTTCCATTACTTACTAAATATTTTAAACTTGACTTATTCACTTACTTAACTTATTATTAATATAATCAAATCATTTTTTTAATAACCGAATTAAATTTATATTTATCAAAATAAATCTAAATGAAAAACGAAACATTAAAAATATCATATATGCCGCTGCAATAAGGCCCAGAATATGTGCCCAGAACGCTGGCTGCTTAAATTAAATTAGGTCTTTTTATTTTTTCAATAAATTATTTATTTTGGTAAAAACCAAATAGCTTGTGGTCAAGCGTAAGCCCTTTTTTTTGGCGTATTTAAAAGTAGGTATTGATGACTTTCGCTTTCATTTTTTTGATCTTGTCAAGGAACACGTCGATAGACTTATCCTTGCCCGTTTGTTCCCTATATACAGTCTACTCAGCCCGGGTATCCAAGTATATTGTCTGGTGGGAGGCTTCGGCCTTGGCTAGTTACCACCCTACCGGCAAAGACGTGCCGCCAAGCGATTTAGCGTTCCGGTACGATGCCGTGTAGAAACCGAATAGGGGTATGGGTTTAATATAACTGTCATGTCCCTAACAGGTTAGCCCGCTACCATCTTAGACTGCATCATCACTTACCATCAGGTGAGATCGCAGTCAAGGGCTAACTTGTAGTGGACAAAAAAAAAACTATAGAATGCCACTTTGTTATACATATGCTCGAAGATCTTATAACTACGAGTAAAATACACGCTCAAAGATATTTGCAGCAGAAAATGTAAACAAAAATTGTTTTAATTTATAAGCATGTTACAGAAGTTTTGAATGAAATTATATTTATTTATACGAAAACGAATTGGTTGTAAATTACGCAATTAATTATTATCAAGCATATGTTTTATTTCGAAACAAGTAACGTTTGTAAATTGCGTTTCACGTAAACAGCGATGAAAAAATATACGAAAGATATGTTATTGCTTTTGAACAAACACTTTTGCAGATGGGAAATCTTTGGATGATTTTCAACATCTGCAAAAATAAACTTGAGTCTGATACAATACAATCCTTTGTTTCGAATGAAAACAACACAATATGTCTACATAATATAAAAGCAGCATCCACACTATCTCTGCATCGTATTCCCCATTACTGAGGGTCGTGACCCCATTCTTTTCCAAGACCAAACCCAACCCCCCCCCAACCCCAGAGTTTTCTTGGGATGATAGTGTCCCAGTTCCCACGTCCTTCCGCATACGAATCGACTAAGAGTTCCAAAAAAGCTAGGCTACCTACTCTTCCAAACCATACTAATAAATAATAATATAAAGTTGAAAGTATGTAAGTCTGTCTGTCTGTCTGCTACGCTTTCCCGGCCTATCCTTTCAACCGCTTTTGATGAAGTTTGGTACAGGGATAGGTAATAGGGAATTTAAAAAAGTCGTAGGCATCATCTAGTCAAATAAATAAATCAATCAAATATCAAATATCAATCAATCTAATATACTTATATATAAATATTATAAATGCGACAGTTTGGATGGATGTATCAAATCAAATCAAATGTTTTTTATTCAAATAAACTTTTACAAGTACTTTTGAATCGTCAAGTGAATCTACCACTGGTTCGGAATGCCATACCTACCGAGAACATTTTATCATCGTGACCACGACAATGAGAACCTGATGTCAGGCCAAGGACACCACTTTCACATGCCTTATGCAATCGGATTAGTTTATTTTACCGCCCGTTTATATGTGACTCGTATTTTAATACTTGTGATCTAGAATTAGAAAGGCAAGGCCTCTATTTATAGCAATTGATCAAAGTTTACATACCTGCATATCCATACTACAATATCTATCTATATATATAAAAATGAAACCCGTTTTCCTTGGTCACGGCATCACGCGTGAATGGCTGGACCGATTTCACTAATTCTTTTTTTGTTGTATTTGTTATTATTAGGAGAAGGTTCTTACGGAAAAAAATATTAAGAAAATCTCTCAGAAATATTTTTGCATACTAAGGCGGTACGAAGTTCGCCGGGTCAGCTAGTTTTATCTAAATTCTAAATGCGAAAGTATGTCTGCCTTCTGTCTAGGATTTAGGTAGAAATAAAAATAATTCACGCGGATGGAGTTGCAGGAATAAGCATGCGTTTAATAAATGTTTCTTTCATATTTTTACAATACTAGCAGATGCCCGCGACTTCGTCCGCGTGGTTTAAGGTTTTGATTCCCGCGGGAACTCCTTAGTTTTCCGGGATAAAAAGTAGCCTATGTGTTATTCCAGACTATATCGATCTCTGTGCCAAATTTAATCCAGATCCGTTCAGCCGTTCGGGCGTGATTGAGTAACAAACATCCATACCCACCCACCCATATATCAACACTTGCTGGCAAGCTTAGTTCTGCTGCTTACGCTGTCAGAAAGATTCGACAGTTAACTGACATCGAAACTGCCAGGATCGTATATTTTGCTTATTTCCATAGCATTATGTCTTACGGAATCTTACTGTGGGGTAAAGCGGCAGATATTCTAAAAAAATTTGTACTTCAAAAAAGGGCAATACGAGCAATTTATAATTTAAAACCGCGTGATTCACTTAGACAGAAATTTAAAGAAATGGGTATTCTAACAGTCCCTCCTCCCAGTATATTTACAGTAATATAATTTTTGTAAAACAGCACCATCCATAATTATAAAAAAAATGCGATCTGCACGATAGGCCAACTAGAGGCCGTAATAAGCTCGTGACTCCATCGCTCCGCCTCAAAAAAGTCAGAAGGTCATTCGTGGGAATGGGCATTATTTTCTATAACAAAGTTCCACAACCTATTTTGGACTTGCCTATAAACAAATTTAAGAATTTTAAAAATTTAAGAAATCTATTAAAAGTATGCTCCTAAAAAAGGCTTATTATACTGTTGAAGATTATGTAAATGATAGAGGAGCATAGATTTGATCGCTCCAGCAATGCTGGGGACAGCGGTTACTTATGTACACATTGATATAATAATTGTAAATGAATTGATTATAAAGTTTCTTGCTGGTTCTTCTCGGTAGGAATGGCATTCCGAACCAGTGGTAGATTCACTTGACGATTCAAAAGTACTTGTAAAAGTTTATTTGAATAAAAATCATTTGATTTGATTTGATTTGAAAGCTAAGCGATGTAAGATATGCTATGAAGTAATAACTAGTAGGTACATCAGCTACCCAGCTGTGCTCCATCTTACTAATATTATAAATGCGAAAGTTTGGATGGATGTATGGACTATGGATGTATGGATGTTTGTTACTCAATCACGCGCCAACGGCTGAACGGATCTGGCTGAAATTTGGCACAGAGATAGGTATGGAATAGCACATAGGCTATACTTTTTATCCCGGAAAATTAAAGAGTTCCCACGGGAACCAAAAAACCTTAAACCACGCAGACGAAGTCGCGGGCATTCGCTATAGTTCTTCATTTAGCTACACCACTCGTGCAACCCTAGCTCGCATCCCTCGCTTCAACTATAGGATGTAAATATGTAGCTTCTGTGAAGCCCTTTCTACCACTAAGTTTGCATTTCCTAGCTTAGTTAGTAGTAGTTAGATGTTGATGATCTACGGATACGGATACTGCCTCGTTGGTCAAGCGGTTAGCTTAGTCGACTGCGGATCACGAGGTCCTGGGTTCGATTCCCGGTCGGGCATAAAAATTGTATGTATTGGGTTTTTCAATTAAGAAATTCTCAGTGCCAGCCCGGAGTTGGAAGTTGGCGGTGTTTCACCCCCGTGCCTCGGAGAGCACGTTAAGCCGTCGGTCCCGGTTATTATCACTAACATGATAATAGTCGTTAAAGCTCGCCAACCCGCATTGGAGCAGCGTGGTGGGTCTAAGCTCTAATTCCCTCTCTCCTATGAGAGTGGAGGCCTGTGCCCAGCAGTGGGACGTTAATGGGCTGTAGTGGTGGATCTACGGATGTGTATCAAACCCACCAGCACTTGATTTTCATAGCTTAGATCGCTAGATGTTAGATCAAGCACTCATATTGACAACACTAATTATTAAATTAAGTGGAGTGCGTCGGTTCTATTTACGTCACTAAAGATTTATACGTAGGAAAAATGTAAACAATAAACAGACAATTAGGTAACAACTGAATCATAAAAAACATGTACCATTATAACCAAAGACCAGTGGGTTTTTCCAGTAAATATAACGAATCACAAAATAGAGACTAGACAGGTAACAGAAGGTCCGTATAATACGATGCGCGAGAACAGCGGAACTTGTACTGAAATTCAAATAAAAAAACATTATATCCAAACTTACGCCATAAAAATAACTAGTGGTCCAGGCAGAATCTGTCCTGCCCTGAACCTAGAACCAGATTGCAGCGCCACCTACCGGGTCCAATTGTGAATATAAACCATCCCAAGATCTAGTCGAACACACACAAAAAAATAGGTACATATATTATGTAGGCAAGCTAGTCTATTTATAAATTATTAGTATGCGTTGTACGGACTGGACCTTTTGTGAGACGGTTATCAATCTATTTTGTGGCTAAACGTACATAGGTAGGTGCAATTAGGTACATAATTTACGTACGTACCTAGAACGAAATTGCTAAGGCGCGTCTTGGTAATCCACCATGTCGAATTGCCCATACAAATTACTATGGTAAGGGCAATTAAAGATAACATCGCGTAGATATAACAAACATTTCGTATTCCTCAATTTTCCTCCTTAAACGCACAAGGCGTGTTATAGGATTATACTTTCAATATACTTTTAACTCACTGTATGTTACTCTAATGTCATCTATATGGGCGTAGATCCACTGTATGTATATACAGGTATATATAGGTTCTGGTATTGTTATCTTCTGTTCATGCAATGCCAAGCCACAAGATAAGGTTAATATTCCGTCAAACATATCTGACCCGATGTCAGCGTCGCTAGTAGGTAATGTTACTAATATTATAAATGCAAAAGTTTGGATGGATGTATGGATGGATATATGGATGTTTGTTACTCAATCACACCCCAACGGCTGAACGGATCTGGCTGAAATTTGGCACAGAGATAGATTATAGTCAGAGTTCCCGCGGGAACCAAAAAACTTCAAACCACGCAGACGAAGTCGCGGGCATTCGCTAGTGAAAAATAAAAACAAAAAATAAATAAAAATTAGTTCCAATTTTGGCCACCGGGTCAGATAAGACTGAGACTTGTACAAGAATATCCAGTGGGGTTAATACCATTGCTAAATCAGTATTATTTAAAATGACAGTCCTATGTCACGTACCTTGACGTCCCTAAAATAAGGATTATAATTCTCAAACACGATCGTTAACTATATTAAAACAATACGGCTTTGAGCGATGGAAGCATGCCCCCTGTAGCGAAAGAAAGATGACACCTTTCTCATCTCATCCTTATATAATTTTGTCCTTCAATCATGTCGCAAAGGAGCAACAGATTGACTTGATTTCTGGCACGGATATAAAGACCTGTAGAGTAATAAAGGCTACATTTTATCCCGCAAAAGTAACGATTAAAGAAACCTAAATCCAATAATCCAGGCGGAATCAGCATTATGCCCGATAATTTATACTAATATTATAAATGCGAAAGTTTGGATGGATATGGACGGATGGATGGATGTTTGTTACTCAATCTCGCCAGAACGGCTGAACGGATCTGGATGAAATTTGGCACAGAGATAGATTATAGTCTGGAATAGCACGTAGGCTACTTTTTTCCCGGAAAATTAGAGTTCCCGCGGGAACCAAAAATCTCAAACCACGCAGACGAAGTCGCGGGCATCTAGCTAGTAGAAAATAAATTCAGCGCGTCTCAAGTATTTAGTTACAAGTATATCCGATATCAATCTTGATATTTTTATCAAACTCCCGAGGGAGTCCAATCTCGCCTACATTTGAACTTTGATACTTTATCCACCCCCGCAAAAATCTCTAGAGTTATTTTTAAAAGTGCGGAGGCGGCTGCTATTTCTGAAACCTGTAATATTATGAAGTTTTGAAGGGTCTCATCAAAGGGTAGCTAAATTATAACAGGTAGTAAATTTTTCGACTTCGTCCGCGTGGATTGAGGTTTTTTGTTTCCCGCTGGAACTCTTAAATTTTCCGGGATGAAAAGTACCCTATGTGTTATTTTTTATTTTATTTTTATTTATAAGGTTCGCTAGGGATTTTTACAAACGTTAATCATAAGTTACATAAATTCATAGATACATGCCAATGTATGTAGGTAAAATCATATGAAAGCATCATACAGACTACAATCTATCTCTGGATCTAATTTTATCCAGATCCGTTTAGCCATGGCGTGATTGAGTAACAAACATCCGTCCATCCATCCAAACTTACGTATTTATAATATAAGTATAGATATAGATTTTAATCTATAATGTCTCTGATAGTACCTTAGATAAGATGATTTGTGAGATGGTGATAATAAAAATAAAAACCCGGCTGAGTTTGTTGTGGGCTCTTCTCAGACCAGGGCGCGTTTAGAACCCTCGTATTTTAGTTTTAAGATACCGTTACCCATTATCACCATCAGGCTTTTTAAGTAAGTAATTTTTAGACGAAAATAAGACCTACAGTGTACCTATATTGAATAAATGACTTGAATCTTGAACGGCTTTGTACAAATGGGTCTTAGTATTTACTATTGCATTGATATGCTATTTATAACTGGCTTATTGCTAGACAAGTCGACAGCAAGTGGCTGTCAAATAGTTATGTATTAGCCGCCGAGATTACTTGTAGAGATCTCTCAGCCAAAAGTTCAACTTTAATCATGTATCTACACTCGTGGCGTGCGTAGGTTTGCCATAATTTAGCCATCACTCAATAATACCACAATTCTTTCCCACGAAATCAGTGGCACAAATAATAGAAAGGTTAGAATGCCTTAGCTCAGCCCATTGCCTGATGTAGCCCATATACCAGGGCTGGCGAACCATTGACACGCGACACAATATTTTGGGCACGTCACCGATCACAAAATTAATTATAAACTAAGGAAAAAAAGTGTTAAGTGGCCATGGAATGCGTTACCAGACACATTTAACTGTTTGAAGAAGCTGGCTCATGCTATTTAAAAATATTTTCATCTACCTATACCTGTGAGTCATTATTTTCAGAGATGAATAACATTAAAGACTCGGTTAGAAACCGTTTGACAGATGACTCCAGTTCAGCATGCATTCGGCTAGAATAACATCTTACAACCAATAATATAAGTATTTGTAAGTAATTTAAATTACGCGTACAAATAAGACATTGCAAAATGTATTTTTTTTGTATTAAATAAAGAGTTTTGAGTTTATAGTATTTGGTTATTATATTATATTATATATATATTATTATTTTCCCAATAATCAAGTGAAAATTATTTGACGGCACGTCTATGACCTCATTAAACATTTCTTTAGAAAAATGGCACGTTGATACATAAAGGTTCGACTACCCTGCCATAGACCATAACCACGCCGACCAAGTGCAGAATAGTTTATGCACACTTTGAGAACATTATGAAGCACTCAAAAGTCTGGGATTCGAACCCTGGTCCTTCCAATTAAGGCGCTGTTGTCGTACTTATATTATAAATGCGAAAGTTTGGATGAATGGATGGATGTATGGAAGGATTTAATATTTGTTACTCAATCACGGCCGAACAGCTGAACGGAACTGTATGAAATTTAGCACAGAGACAGATATACTCTGGCATAACACATAGGCTACTTTTTATCCCGGGAAATTAAACAGTTATCGCGGGAACCAAAAAACCACAATCCACGCGGACGAAGTCGCTGGCATCAGCTAGTGTTGTATATTTTAGGTTTTAATTTTCAATCATTATTGTTATGTTATTAATAATTTTAAGTCGTATTATGTTCTTTTTAATTAGACTAATTCGAGTAAGGTTGCTATTTATTTTGATAAAAGCTAGGTATATAATTACAAGATATAATAAAAAGACTAATTGGATATTGTCTGTTCTAGTTAAATATTGGTTACCCTAGCATGGTGGGAGCGGACGCCAGTTGTTAGTTGCTATGTCCTTATATTCCAGGCTCGCAACGGTTGGTACCAGTATTCGCTCTAAACGTGTTTGGAAAGTCACTGGCGGAGCTTTTCTAGTCACGATGGTATTACAGGTATCGACAGATTGCAGCCTGTGCTTTGTTATTGTTGAGAAATTAACTATTCAATCAATCAATATTTATTTATTCAAATTAGGTACACTGTACACTTATTAGCGGCAAATCATACTAATATTATAAATGCGAAAGTGTTTGTGTGTTGGTTTATTGGTTTGTTGGTTTGTCCTTCAATCACGCCGCAACGGAGCAACGAATCGACGTAATTTTTGGCATGGGTATAGTTGAGGACCTGGAGAGTGATATAGGCTTCTTAATTTTCCGGGATATAGACTTTTAATAAAGTAATAATAAAAATTCTTTTCAAAAAAACGACGCTATAAATGAAGTAAAAAATAATTTTGATTTCTAGCCACTATGTTGAAGTCGGGCGAGCCTGATGCGTCAACTTTGCTTTAAATCCTTGTTATACCCACCCGACTTCAACATAGTGGGTAGAAATAAAAATTATTTTTTAGTGTCAGGGTTGAGGATTTGGAGTCAGAATTTGATCCTCTAACAACTAAAAAAAATATTTTTCAAATCGGTTTAGAAACCACGAAGATATGATATGAAATTTAAAAAAAAAATGCGCTCCGAATTGAGAACCTCCTCCTTTTTTGGAAGTCGGTTAAAAAGTAGGTTATGTTCAGGTCCTCAACTATACCTATGTCAAAAATCACGTTGGTTATCGTTGATCCGTTGCTCCGTTGCGGCGTGAACGAAGGACAAACCAACAAACAAACACACTTTCGCATTTATAATATTAGTATGATTATATTATCTAAATTATAATAATAATAATAATAAAAATCTTTATTTATTCAAAGAAAAAGGTACAATTTCCTTAAATTACCCTGGACCCCCAAACTAGGATATACCCGTGACTTGGGGATCAGTCTCTTCCAAATAGCTATTCTAAAGTAACAAAAAGGATAAAAAACACATTACAATGAAACAAAAGAGCCTGTAAGTACATAACTGCAGGATAACTATGCCTTATCTATCTTAACAATATTTACAGAGTTATAAATACTTACAATTTTATTCAATTTATTTAAGCTAGCGAGTTCTTAAATTATTGTTTAAATATTTAAAAATTCTTGGCTTGTTTATTTTTTCTTTTTAAAGTAAATTATTTTTTTTTGTTTTTGATCTACTTTTAACTTCTATTATGCATGTTGAGTTAGCCTGTGAGTCTGTAATCAATGGTAGTCATAAGATTATATAACTAAGTTGTAATAGAGTAAGACAAAAGATCATTGTATTTTTTTCACATCATAAGATGCAAATTCAGTAATGTGTTTGTTTGTTACTATTTTACTTTGCTTTTTTACGCCTCCGCCTTAAATAAAAGGTAAGCTTTAAAATTGCAGACGTCAGACTCTGATGAAATATTTCTTCTTATGGGTTAAATAACTAAATAATAAATGAGTTGAAAAATACCTAGCTGAATTATATTATCTTATATTATTGAGAAAAAAAAACAACGGATTTCCGTTGCGAGTGAAGTCGCAGGAAAAGCTAGTTAATAAACAAATAAAGTCCTAAGGAACAACTAGTTTTAATTTACAAAGATCCTATTGTTGTTAATAGGATTAATTTCATCCATTCTTCTCTTCAAAGGTCAATTAATAGGTCAATAGCTTAATAGTTACGAGGACATTAGTCGTAAAACTGATTGCATATTAAGAAACTATCTGCAAGAGATGCAATATCCGAACGCAATGTACGTAGTTTCCGAATTGATGCAACTTCGCATTACAGACGTACAGTGAGACTAGATAATATTATGATGCCCACGACTACGTCCCCGAGAATTCAGTCTTTTATTCCCACTGGAACTCCTTATTTTTCCGGGATAAAAAGTAGCCTATGTCCTTCCCCGTAGTTTTGAATTAGGTATATTGTATTTCTATAGACCACACGCGGGTTCGACCCCAGTGAAATCAAAAATCTGGCCTTATTCAGCATTCTAAGTCCAAGGTTTTAAGCTGAGCATTGATGAGTCACTCAGTGAGTGAGTTAGTCAAAAACTTTTAATTTTATGAAGATTGAGTTAATTAAGAAACAATGACATGCTGTACCGGTATTAAATACAGAAGATACAATTTTTATGTTTCTTTTTTATAAATTTTCAGTTAGTACGTTACGTTTCGTACAGCTTTTGGGGAAGTGTGCGATCAAACTAATAGAGCTAAATTAAATTGGCACCTTTAAACATGATAGAAATGATAAAATCGAAGCACGTGTTGAAACTCGAAATGAACAATAGCTTTCAACACTAGTGGGGTAATAAGTAATTGTTGTACGGTTTTATATCGCAACCCAATCTAGGTAACAGGTATTAGGTATAGTATCTAGGTAATAGAGAAATATTACGCCAAACTTAGCCACTACTTTTGAAGTGAAAACTTCTTTAGCCGCATTAAGCACTTTTTGGTAGCGTCACCGACACCGCGTTGTTACGAAAACAAAAGGTCTTAAAAAATATACTACATTCGTAATTAAACTTTAATTGCTTAGTTTTAAGTTTTATATTTTAATTCTTTTTTAATTATCTATATATATAAAAATGAAACCCGTTTTCCTTGGTCACGGCATCACGCGTGAATGGCTGGACCGATTTCACTAATTCTTTTTTTGTTGTATTTGTTATTATTAGGAGAAGGTTCTTACGGAAAAAAATATTAAGAAAATCTCTCAGAAATATTGAAATATATACATTTAATTTTGCATATTAAGGCGGTACGAAGTTCGCCGGGTCAGCTAGTTTTAAATATTATTCGTTTTTACTTCCATCGGCAATCTCTATGACTGCAAATTTTTTTACTTAACTTTTAGTTTAGTAGTTAATATTGGTATGTATCTTCAAAATTGAAATCAAGACTCAAGAGGGCATAGGCATCTTCTATGCGCGCTCCACCTTAGGCTGCATCACTACTTTCGGCAAGTCTGATTGCAGCCAAGCCCTAGTCTATAAAAAAAGTGTTTGTGTGCAATTCACATACGGCAGAAGTGAAACTTCAGAAAAGTAATCTACGGCAGAAGTGAAACTTCAGAAAAATAATCTACGAGAGAATGACCTAAATACAACTTGTATTCTATCTCATTCTCTCGCAGGCTAAATCCTATTTATGAATATGTTTGTCTCTTTATGGTGTCGCTTTTTCATTTCATCGAATTTTCAAATCACAGCGGTGCCAAAGAAGTTTCACTTCAATAAAAAAAAACCGGCCAAGTGCGAGTTGGACTCGCGCACCGAGAGTTCCGTACAAACCTGTATAGGTATTTAAGTAAAAGTTATGGTATTTGTATTGCTAAATGATATCCATAACATTAGTAAGTTTAAAATTATTAAATATATTTTTATTATATGATGTAACTAAAAATTTATGCTTTTATCAATTTTTCTTTTATCTGTGTTATAAGACGTTGATTCGTACCAAATTTCAAGATTCTGAGTTCACGAGAAGCACCCTGTTGGTTTTGTTCCCTTGCGAGTGTCGAAAATTGCACCATAAACGGCTGTATCTTTTGATTGCGTTGGCTTAGAAGTTTGATTTTTTCATAGCTCGGAAAGTAGACTTGAGTATTCGATATGAATTTCAGCTTGATACCTCCATGCGTTCCCGAGAAGAAGGGTCTTGACAGACAGACAGACGGACAACAAAGTGATCCTATAAGGGTTCCGTTTTTTCCTTTTGACGTCCGGAACCCTAAAAATAATTTCTTAGTTCCTTTCGTTAACATTTGTTCTGTGTCAATAAATAAATTGATCGTTAAAATTCCTAGGTCAATGGCGATTGGGAGCTAATACAAACCGACTTTAAATGAAAGTTGATTACTCACTCATATTACGAAAGTAACTTGTAATCGTTTATTACGCCATAAATTAATGTAACAGTAGATTTTAAAGCCTTTAAAATTTGTGGTAAAAAGGAAGTATTTTATGACATACTATAGATTTGACTTGATAATATGATATTTTATTTTGTAGCCATTAAAATGTAGTTATTATTTATGGATGAAGTAGTTTTCGTTAGACAACATTCCTATAGCGTAAGTGTATCTCTTTCGGTCTATTAATTTGTCTATCTATTAAACCGATTTTGATGAAACTTTATTGAGATACCGATTGTAGGTACTGTGATAAGTTTTTATCTCTGAAAATGAAAGAGTCCTTACTCCTGACAGGCATTTTGGAAAATTCTAAATCCGCGTGGAGATATACTTACGTTCTATTGTATTTTTTTTTAGGTAAGTGATGATGCAGTCTAAGATGGTAGCGGGCTAACCTGTTAGGGGTATGTCAGTTATATTAAACCCATACCCCTATTCGGTTTCTACACGGCATCG
Source organism: Erebia aethiops (assembly GCA_923060345.2). Taxonomy (NCBI): domain Eukaryota; kingdom Metazoa; phylum Arthropoda; class Insecta; order Lepidoptera; family Nymphalidae; genus Erebia; species Erebia aethiops. The sequence continues at coordinate 3,542,599 of OV281093.1, read as the reverse complement.
TACCGGAACGCTAAATCGCGTGGTGTTTACCGGTAGGGTGGTAACTAGCCACGGCCGAAGCCTCCCATCAGGCCAGACCAGGGAAAATTCAGAAATTATAAATTCCCAAATTGACCCTGCAAGGGATCAAACCCGGGACCTCCGCGCGTTAAGACAACAGCGCTACACACTGCGCCACGGAGGTCGTCACGTATGGGCGTCGTCCCACTGTATGAAAATATACTTACGCTGTGGTATTATTTAGCCTTGCGTAGGTGTAAGTACGCTTTCGGAATTGTTTCAGACGTCAAAAGAAGATTAGCATTGCATAATGAATGAGATGATTATCTCTAGAACATCGACCAAGTCCGGGATATCGCGTGTGAATCTCTTATCTAATGGCGGTTCAATTATTATAATGGTTACTCTTAGATCAAATATATGATGTGATTTTATTACGTAAGGCTCTATTACGTTGAGTAATTTGATCCCGATTTTGTTATGCATCTACTCAACTGTTACGACTTACGGTCCTAACTAAAAGGAACTTAAGTTATCTTTAAGTTAATCAATCCATTAATGGTACAATAGAGCGGGTATTTTATAAGGTTACTAGGAATTGAGTTTCATTAGGGTCCCGGTTTCGAGTCCCGTGTCGGGGAATAATTGAGTATTGGGTTTTTCTGACTAGAAATTCTTAGTACTAGCCCGGAGTTAGGAAGTTGGCGGTGTTTCACCCCCGTGCCTCGGAGAACACGTTAAGCCGTCGGTCCCGGTTTTTAACCGACTTCCAAAAAAGAAGGAGGTTCTCAATTCGGCACGTATATTTTTTTAAAATCACTAACATGATAATAGTCGTTAAAGCCCATCAACCCTCATTGGAGCAGCGTAGTAGGTCTAAGCTCGAATTCCCTCTATCTTATGAGAGTGGAGGCCTGTGCCCAGCAGTGGGACGTTAATGGGCTGTAGTGGTGGTGGGAATGTCGTATACATAAAGTTTTCTGATCTTGTCAAGCCGGTTCAGGGTCAATGGATTTGGGGAGACCCTAAGGCTCGCAATATGTACGATTTATAGTGTAATTAATAGATATTCAACGATTTATCTTACCCTTTCTTGAGCAATTTGAATGCAATAACAGCGTTTAAACTTGATTAGGCGCACGTGAGCGAGCGAAAGTTTAGGATTAGAGGCGTAAGGTGTTTGAAACATACGTAGGTATATAATTGGTGTTTTCTTTATTATATCACTAGCGAATGCCCGCGACTTCGTCTGCGTGGTTTTAGGTTTTTTGGTTCCCGCGGGAACTCTTTAATTTTCCGGGATAAAAAGTAGCCTATGTGCTATTCCAGACTATAATCTATCTCTGTGCCAAATTTCATCCAGATCCGTTCAGCTGTTGGGGCGTGATTGAGTAACAAACATCCATACCGACATCCATACAACCAAACTTTCGCATTTATAATATTATAAATAAGATAAGATTTGATTGACTAGCAGGTTGGTAGTTATAGCAATTTTGGCGACCTCAGTGGCGCAGTGTGTAGCGCTGTTGTCTGAACGTGCGGAGGTCCCGGGTTCGATCCCGGCAGGGTCAATTTGGAGATTTATAATTTCTGAATTTTCCTGGTCTGGCCTGGTGGGAAGCTTCGACCGTGGCTAGTTACCTGCACCCTACCGGCAAAGACGTGCCCGCCAAGTGATTTAGCGTTCCAGTACGATGCCGTGTAGAAACCGAATAGGGGTATGGGTTTAATATAACTGCCATGCCCCTAACAGGTCAGCCCGCTACCATCTTAGACTGCATCATCACTTACCATCAGGTGAGATCGCAGTCAAGAGTTAACTTGTAGGGGTATAAAAAAAAAATTAAAAAAAAATTGAAAAACATCATAGCTCCAGTACTCAGATTATATGGATTGGTTCAATAGGTTTTCTATTCTATTACAAATTAGCCCTTGAAGTGCACTCACCTGGTGGTAAATGATGATGTATTCTAATATTGTAGCGGGCTCACCTTTAAGAGATATGTTAATTAAACCCCGTGTACGGGAGCAGGTGAAATGGCTCGACCGTAACAAAGGATGATATCATCCACCGAGCGGGTGTTGTGCTCGGGGACCACTGGTCCAACCGTTCATCGTTGGAGGTCGTATATATGCGTAATTCAGAGAACGCTTCGTTAGCGTGAGTTAGGCTCTTCGTGTTCATCGTGCGCTACTAGTAATGCCATCTATTGGATTATGTGCGGACTGCGAAGGCCGCTACACCCCGTAATACTCGGTTTCTATACGGCATCGTACCGAAAGCTTAGAATACCTATTACTTAGTACGATTAGATGCCTGGTCCTCATCCACCACCCATTCCAGGTCATTTCTGCCACGTACCCGCAAATGGTGGAACCAGCTTCCATCTTCTGTGTTCCCTCATGATTATAATATGGGGCTCTTCAAAGGGCGGATAAACAAATATCTTAAAAGCCAACAACGCATAGGCGGTTCCTCTGGTGCTGCAAATGTTCATGGGCGGCGGTAATCACTAATCATCAGGTGACCCGCCTGCTCGTTTGCTCGCTATACATATTTAAAAAAAATACGATGGTTTTAAAACGCACAAAATGATGTGTCAGTACTGTAAGACATACACAGTAAATGTACCTACGTAAGCCGAACTAGGCTTTGATGGCCTAATAATAACCTTAGAGCATTGGCCGAATACGTTAGGTCAATGTGTATGTCTTTTCTATTTTTTTATTATTATTATTTACACTATTTGAATATATAATATATTTGAATATATAAATTTAAGTATATTGTACGTTTCGCCTGATATTATCAGCTTAGCCGTTGTTAGAAAGTTTAATGTTAGTGGTCATTTTGAATTCTATTTATGATGTCATAAGTGCTATTATTCTTGTCGCCATAAAACGGAAAACATTGTTACCGTGGAGTAGGTAATGTTAATGGTATGTTCTGGTTTCCTATGATAGCAAGGTTGCTTTCCCACAAGTTTTACAACCTGTCTGGTATAGCGGTGTTAGTATACCTACTTGTTTTGCAAGTTATAAGTATATTTTGACGACCTCCCTGGCGCAGAGTTGAGCGCTGTTGTCTTAAGGCGAGTCACCTCCAAGATTTTAGGAGGTGAGGTGTGGGGTGCCGCCCGCGCGTCTCGCGGTACATTTCTCGTAGAGACTGGCGGGGAAGCGGGCAGCGCGGTATATTCTGAAACCGCTTGGCAACGTTCAAGTTCTGGGATTAATTTGAATTAAATAGATATAGGACTTCAGTTTGAAATAAATTTTAGCAGGTTCTCATTAATACTTCAAGAGGAATTTATCCATATAAAAATGATGAGCAAAGTCGAAAATTTTATTAATAAAAAATTAGTTTTAAACTTTTAATTTAGCCTGTTTCAAGATTTTTTTTGATCGAGTAAAGTACATCCTATCGTGTAACAAATTAGCACATTCTTTAGACAATATCTTTAAGTGTATCGGATATTTTTTGTAAGACCGTTATTTAATAGTAAATACCGAAAAAATTTGATCTAGCAAACCAGTTTTCACCGCTGAGCTGAGGTGACTCGCCTTAACGTGTTGGTTCGTTTCCCGGCAGGGTTAAATTGGGAATTTATAACTTCTGAATTTTCTCTGGTCAGGTCTGGAGGAAAGCCGTGTTCAGTTACCAGTTACCACCCTAAAGACGTACCACCAAGCGATTTAGCGTTCCGGTACAATGCCGTGTAGAAACCGCCTAGGGGTTTAATATAACTCCCATACCCTTAACAGGTTAGCCCGCTACCATCTCAGACTGCATCATCACTTACCATCAGGTGAGAGCGCAGTCAAGGGCTAACTTGCAGTGGAATATAAAAAAAAGTTCTGTCTTCGTCAACCGATAGGTCCACTACAATAATGGCATATTATCTATCTTGCAGTGACTTCCATAATATTATGTCGCCGCTCGCTTGATATCGTCAACCTTAGCCGTACCACAAGAGGAAAAAGGAACCCTTATAGCATCACTTTGTTGTCCGTCCGTCTGTCCGACTGTCTGTCTATCAGTCAACCACCCTTTGCTCGAGAATATGTGGAGGTATCATGTTGTAATTAATATCAAATACTTAGGTATACTATACGGTCCCTTGCAGCTGAAAAAAAAATCAAGCTTCTGAGTCAACACAATCTTAAGATACGGGTATTTGTGTGTGAATCCAATTTCCATACTAATATTTTAAATGAGAATGTGTGTCTGCCTGTCTGTCTGCTACGCTCTCACGGCCTATAAGTTAAACTGATTTTGACAAAATTTGGTAGGTCACATCCCGGGAAAGGACATAAGCTAGTCTTTATTCCAAAAATTTGAGTTTCCGCGGGAACCCACGGGAATCCACGGGACGCCTCGTCCACGCGGACGAAGTCGGGGGCATCCTCTAAGTATAGATGCTAATAAATTCCAATTTCATAAAAGCAGAATGTTGTAGAAAATAAGCCTATTATTATCGCGGTAAGACAATTCCTTCCTCGTGCGATAATGAAAGATTTAGGGGCTTATGTTGCCATGTCGGATCCCGGGCAGAAAATAATAAATTATTCTCTCGTTTATACCTACACTGTAGGCTGGTAGCCTGGTAAGTGGTAGGCATAATGCGTAAGTGTGTTTGTTTGTTGGTTTATTGGTAAGTTGGTTTGTCCATCAAAACTGAGCAACGGATCGACGTGATTTTGCTGGAGAGTGACATAGGCTATTTTTTATCCCGGAAAATTAAGGAGTACCCGCGGGATTCGAAATAGATCTTATATAGGTATGCAACCAATATCTGTACCTACCATATTTCATCAAAATCGTTTGAAAAAATCGCTTTATAATAACTTTAGACAGACAGACTCTTTCACATTTATAATATTGATACGGATATGGATCCTGTTCAAAAAATACCGAGGTCGATTCGAAGAGGTCGCGGATTTGATTCCCGACAGGGTCAATTTGGGCATAAAGATTATATTGTGCTCGTATGTATATAATATAATACCTTAACCTAACCCGATACAGATGATATTGGGATACTATCATCTGGATCGGGTTTAAAATAGGTATATCTAGATAAAATAGGTTTATCCCTTTTCCTCTTAAGATTACAGTCACCCGAAAGAAAAGGATATATAATGCTAACTGTCATCCTAAAAGCATTTGGATATGTTAGTACCATTGAAGTGATAGTACATAATTATAAACTTTCGATTTCCATGTTTGTTTCAATTTCTACAACATAAAGAAATGCTCTCCGTTAGGGTTGCTGACCATTGACATTGCTCTCCATTTTCCAAGAAATTTTAATTCTGTAGATACCAAAATAATACAACTAGATGCCCGCGAATTTTTCCGCATGAATAAGGTTTTTTGATTCCCACTATTTAATTTTACGGGATAAAAATCAGCCTATGTCCTTGCCCGGGATACAATGCATCCTGTACCAAATTTCATTGAAATTGGTTGAACTGAATCGGTGAAAGCGGAGCAGACAAACCGACAGACTTATACACTTTCACATTTATAATATTAGTATTTAAAATTACTTGTGTGAAAATTGCAAACTATATATTATTAGATGAAAATACAAGTACTGGAAAGTCAAAACAAGTCTATTTATTTTATCTACAATATTATATCAAGAATTATCATCTACAATATAAATATATAATAAATATCATCTACAATTTTATATACAATATATAATCAAGCAGTGGCTTGAACAAGTTTAAGTCAAAACACGTACCTACGCAATACGCATGTAACGTTTGTTGTTTTTATTGAATGGAGTTGACAACCCTGATTTCCATGTTCTAAATGACGCTAATAAATGCTGTAAGTAGTGCTTGTTTCTTTTTTGTGCTCTCTGACCCAGATTTCGGAAGAGCAAAAAGTATATTATTATGTAATTACATTTAAAGATGATGTGGTCAAACGAAATTATAATTTTAGAATAATCAGTAGGTACATAAAAAAAAATTGCTCTAGTCAGGGGTTTTATGATTGAAATAGGTCGTTAATAATCGTTTCTTTTTATGTATTGCATTTTAATAATAATTCGTCCGAAACTTGTGGATCCACGGAAGACCGACATATATGTTACATAGACATAACATAGCAAATGCTAAGTGAAGTCCATTTTGGGATCCCACCACCACCACTACAGCCCATTAAGGTCCCACAGCTGGGCACAGGCCAGGGCTTGGGCTTGGGCACTCTCATAGGAGAGAGGGAATTAGAGCTTAGACAAACCACGCTGCTCCAATGCGGGTTGGCAGGCTTTAACGACTATTACCATGTTAATGATAATAACCGGGATCGACGGCTTAAAACGTGCTCTCTGAGGCACGGGGCTGAAACACCGCCAACTTCCTAACTCCGGGCCAGAAAAACCCAATATTTAATACGACCCGGGACTAGAACCCGGGACCTCGTCGGCCGAAGTCTAAAATGCTAACCGCTACACCAACGAGGCAGTTCTGGGATGACACAACTCATATTTCTGTTCCTATCTGTCTACAACAATAGTACCTACCTAACTATTATAGTTCCAAATAAACGCTTTTCATTTCTTTCTTAATATGTTAGCCGTGGTTATACGATACCCACATAACTACTATGTCCGATCGAACTAACGAACTACGATATCCCACAAACTTATAGCTGACCCGGTGTCAGCGTCGCTAGTATCTATTTAAAAAAAAATTGGCAGTCATAGAAGTGAAGTCAGTGAAGTGAAAACAAATATTAAATTTACTTAGGACCTCTTGTCTTAAGAAGAATGGTGTCGGTCTCGCGTATTCAACATTTTTACCCCCTACCAAAAGTGTTCAACGCGCCTAAAGAAGTTTTCACTTCAAACAAGTAATAAAATAAAAAAATTAAAAAACCCACGACGAACTGCAGAGCTCCATTGAAACAACAATTAGAACTTAGCAAAAGTATATATAAAATATTATCTAAAACACAAAACTGCATATTTGCCGGCTCAGTAGTTTTTTGACCAGCGTGGTGGACTATGGCCAAACCCTTCTCATTCCGAGATAAAACTTGTGCTTAGTAATGAGTAGAGGTGTCAAATAGTGTTAAATTTTAATATTCTGATAAAGATTGTTAAAAAAAATGTGATCACTTAAGGAGTTTCTGTGACCACTTCCTGGCTCCATCACGAGACCCTGGGCAGCATCAAGGTACAAAGTGGTAGTCAAGACAAATCAAAAGAGACCAAATACGACGGGTTACGATGAGAACTTAAGGAGTTCCCATGACCACCTCCTGGCTTCATCATGAGACCCTGGACAGCATCTAGGTACAAAGCGCTCGTCAAGACAAATCAAAAGAGTCCAAATACGACGGGTTACGATGAGAACTGAAGGAGTTCCCATGACCACCTCCTGGCTCCATCATGAGACCCTGGTCAGCATCTAGGTACAAAGTGCTAGTCAAGACAAATCAAAAGAGTCCAAACACGACGGTTTACGATAAGAACTTAAGGAGTTCCTATGACCACCTCCTGGCTCCATCATGAGACCCTTGGCAGCATCTAGGTACAAGCTAAATATATCTAATGCAAAAAAACCGCATCTCAATCAGCCCAGTACTTTTTGTGAAAAATGGTATCATATTGAAAAATTAAAATCATAGACTACAGCTCAGCTTGGTTGTCTAATGGTCCTAAAATATATCTAAGAACCTTCTCACAAGCTATACATATCTAATCCAAAAAACCGCATATTAATCGGTCCAGTAGTTTTCCAGGAAAACGGTAACAAAAAAGTGCACAAACAAACATACAAACAAACAAACAAACACACAACCTCTTAGGGCAAACACATATACCGTCTCCGTTTCGTCAAGGGTACAAACCACAGAGTACATTGAATATAGGGGTATAGAGTTAACACTCAGAATTATTGCATTAGCGCCATCTAGCGATAAACGACGTCCCTAAAGCCAAGCAAATCGCGCTCATGGTATTTTTTTTATTTTAGTACCTGGGTTACCGAGCTTAGCTTAAGCCGTGTTTTTTGGAAAATTATATGTTTTAAAAATAAAAAAAAATAAAAATAACGGACTGAAACTGGAACTCGAACCAGGGTCTTCTGGTTTGGGGCCGCCTTGTTACAACCTGAGCTATCATAACCTTTTAGATGACGGCGAAATTTACCTTCGTATTCTGATGATATTGTAGCAGATTTTTCTAATTGCACGTAATTCCAATGAAACAAGTAAAGTCACCGGAGTCCAGGAATCAATAGCGCCATCTACTGCAATGTTGACGAACTTTTTTCTCTAAGAAAAAAATATTTGTATGGAGTGTTAGGACACTGGTACAAACTAAACAGGCATAAACATTAGGTACCTCTAACCACGGAATAGATATATGTATTTATTTTTTCAATGCCTCTAACTATTCGGTGTTACGTAGGTTTGATGCTTAAACGGTAGGTACAGGAAAATAGCGTGGGGAAAATTGCATGCCAGTGACTTTCCATTATGATGAAATTTGCCAATATGTAAGATTTCTAGTGAATGTAAACAAGAATTCGTTAAAAGCAGGGATAATAATATTTCAGTAATGAAAAAAAGGCAGGGACAATAATATTATTATGTTTACAAAAAGAAATCTTTTACCAAGATTTTTCTTGTGAGCCGCCATTCTTTAGCTTCCCTGCGATTCCTTGGAGAAAATTAATTATGTATTAAGAACTTCCTATCCATTATAAGTACCTACTTAAATGAAAAGGAAATCGCATAACTTTTTATTAATTTTTTGTCGGCTTAACTCGCAAGTTCCTACTTTGAAATTAGTAATTAAGAGAATCTGAAGCTCTTCATTGTTTTCGTCTGTAAGATTTTATGTTGAATGTTATTTAAGTTAATCACAGTATGTTCATATAACATAGTATAGATAAGTCTCATAATTATTTTTTTGACGACCTCCGTGGCGCAGTGTGTAGCGCTGTTGCCTACACGTTGTGTAGCGGAGGTCCCGGGTTCGAACCTCCTGGTGGGAGGTTTCGGCCAGACCAGGGAAAATTCAGAAATTATAAATTCCCAAATTGACCATGCCGGGGATCGAACCCGGAACCTCCGTACGTTAAGACAATAGCGCTCAACACTGCGCCACGGAGGTCGTCAAACTCAAACTTTTACTCTGTAACTCTCAGACTTTTTTAAACTCAAAATGTTGTGTCACGTGACACGTCTGTAGCTGTATACAAACTTAGCTGATATCTTAAGTCATTTGATTTAGATTATCTCTATAATACTTGATTGAAATCTTTGGCCGTCTATCGGTTGACGGCAACGACCTCAATTTACATAGACGGGACCTGTCAAACAAAGAATGTGAACTTATTTTACTAACGCCATCTAACCTGAAAAGCGGGACAGCGCTATAGCGGGGACAAGGACAGGCTTATACAGGTTTGGAGCACGCTCTACAGGTCAGACGCAATCTTTTTCTATGAAAAGGCTCATCTAGTACATACATATTATATATCGATGGTTGACGACGATGACGAAAGGTCTTGTACATAACCACCATCTGAGGTTGTGACGTTAATCAAAGATAATCTAGTACTTTGATTCTTCATGCGTGACGGTTGTAATAAGCTCGCAAAAGTCAAGTATTAAATTTGCGATGGCATAAAAGTAGGTTGCGAAACGATCAGCTGTCAGTTTGGTAACAGAGTGGAGTTGTGGTCACGACATGCACTCAAAAGTGTTCTAAGGCCTTACTACCATCGCTTAATACAGTATTATTTCAGTATACTAGTTGATGCCCGCGACTTAGTCCGCGTGGATTTAAATTTTTTGATTCCCGCGGGAACTCTTTTATTTTCCGTGATAAAAAGTAGCCTATGTCCTACCTCGGGATACAATTAACCCCTGTACCAAATTTCATCAAAATCGGTTGAGCCGTGAAAGCGTATCAGATATACAGGCAGACACACTTTCACATTTATTGACCGAGCGAAGCGAAGGTCTCTGAGTCTACTTGGGTGAATTGGCACTTGTCCGTCCGCCCGTCCGTCCGTCCGTCCGTCCGTCCGTCCGTCTGTCAGAGCATTATAACTTCTGAATTACTGAACGCAATTACTTCAGCTTTAAATATAATATGTAAACCAATGGCCTCCCGCCGAATATGGCTTAAAAAATAATAAAAATCTTTATTTCAGGGGGGCTCTCATAGAAGCGAATGCGAAGTAAAATATTTTTTATAAAGTTACATAGGGTTGCGGTATATCATTTTAAAGATAATTAGGAATAGAGTCCAAAAATATTTTTTTTTTAATTTTTCCCCCAAAATTGACGAAATGGGGGGCTTTCAAAGTGGTGATTTTCTAACGTCCAAAGATGACCTCAGAACTCTAAATTTTCTGAAAGGATGAGCCTGAAACTTGATCGATTATTTCAATTATATCCTGTACTTAAACAACAAATACTAAAATTAGATAAATATTGTAAGGAAACGGAATTATTTAATTTTTAATGAGCTTCAGTATTTTTAACAGAACTTCACATTTATGTCAATAGATGGCGCCGCTAGGTCTTAGTTCGGGGCGAACCACTAGTAATATTAGTTCCGGGTTAAAAAGTAGCCTATGTCTTTCCCCGGAATACAATCTACCCTGTACCAAATTTCACAAAAATTGGCTGAGCAGATGGGCTGTGAAATAGCAGACAGACAGACACACTTTCGCATTTATAATATTAGTATGGATTGTTGACGCTCTTCTGAATTATAACCCACATATGGACGTCAAGGTACGTCATATAAAACAACTACTCGGTGTATAAAACTGTAATTTTAAAATAATACTGCTTTAAACGGTGGTAGGGCACCAGATGTATTGAGCGGTAAGATGGATTTTGAATTTATACGAAGGTTTTTGTTTTTTAACTGAAAAAGTGAAAGGAATTTACAAACTTACTCAAACTTATTTAATTTTTGAATAACATCTACCTTCTACCTCAATATATTAAATAGTTTATTATATATAATATTATATAATTGTTGTGTTTTCCGAAATATCTAATTATATTATAAAACAGTGTTTTCTCGGTAAGTGAATTGTACAATTCTTTTGAGAAAATAAATTCTTAGACTTTAGAACCAAAGAGTAACCTGCTACGATGTACTATAGTACCTATTAAGGTGCGTTTCCACCAGAGATGTGATACGTTGCTAAGCTATTGATGTATGTCAAACGGCGTTTGACGCACAATCAAACCTACTAATATTAGCATTGTTAGTTGTTACCGTGATCTGTGTAGTAGGCTTCTACTCGTAGCGTTTGATTTTCATAGCTCAAATCGCTAGATGTGTGATGTTAGTTAAAGCGCTCCTATTGATGGATTTGACACACAAAATATACGCAACCCTAAAAAACTGATGCTTAGCAACGTAGCACATCTCTGGTGGAAACGCACCCTTATTTCCATGGATTTTACAACTTACCATAAGCCTACTAGCCTACAACACACGAGTATATTATATACGATAACTTGGTGACCTAAATGACGACTGCGTTATGAAGCCTTTGACTTACCACCGTAGGTATATTAAAAGCCTTTTTACTCGGCGCAAGTACCTGAAACAAAAAAAAAAATAATAAATAAAGATTTTTATTTATTTATTTTTAAACTACCTGACCCGGCGAACTTCGTACCGCCTTAGTATGCAAAATTAAATGTATATTTTTCAATATTTCTGAGAGATTTTCTTAATATTTTTTCCGTAAGAACCTTCTCCTAATAATAACAAATACAACAAAAAAGAATTAGTGAAATCGGTCCAGCCATTCACGCGTGATGCCGTGACCAAGGAAAACGGGTTTCATTTTTATATACATAGATAATAAATAATATAAAATTCTTTATTGATAAAAAAATAATAATTAGTAGGTAGGTAGATACAATACGACCCTGGGAAGATGGCAGCTTGCTGTGGCCAACAAGCAGCCATACCTCACGTACAGGTCCGGGTAATGAGGGGACTTCTCCAGCAGTCCGGGATGAGCCCTATGGGCATCGCACAAGGGGGGCACCTTAAGAGATCTCGGAGCCTCCCGACATGCGTCAAATTCGGCCACCGGGGGGGTTTTAGTAGGTAGAAATCCTACATAACCCGATTTCCCCCCCCCAGGAAGTCGGGTATCTTAAGGAGATTTCCCCCCCGAAAACAAAAAAAAAAAGGTAGGTAGATTAATGATATTGTTTTATGGGTTTTCTTGTTCTGTGGTTTGACTGCTGTTCTTGACGGGGCCACATTTGACATTGCGACTTCGAGCACCATGGTTTCTCGAAGCATATCGACCTCTCTACTAGGATTAAATAAAAAACCAAAATTGGCGCTCTTCTACGAAACCGTAGTAGCATGGTATAGTTAATTATTTTGGGAAAATCAGGATTTCGAATGAAATTATTTAAGTCTTAAGGGCGAAAAGTCAGAGCGAATGACCTCGTTATATAGGAAATATTCTCCATCATGTCGCACTCGTCTGTACAGGCCCATTAAAGGTCTTGCCCCACTTGAGATGCATGGAGCGGCGTGGCACGTAGCGGCAAATATTTTTTGTATGAGTTTGTACGGGGCCTCGTCGCGCATTGCATCTCCGTGCCGCACGGCATATAACTTTATAAGGGAGCATTGTCGGTAGTGATTTGGTCTTCGGGGTCGTTAAGGGCGAGGGGCTGAAGTTTTGTCCTGTCCTGTGTCTCTCTCTCTCTCTCTCTCTCTCTGCGCCTCGTATTCCTCATTGCTGAGGGTCGCGACCCCTTTCCATAAATCACATAATGGTAGGAGTTTTCTTGGGATAATAATGCGGTGGGTTCCCACGTCCTTCCGCATACGAATCGACTAAGAGTATTGAAACTCCTAGGTATCTGTAACATATTATATGAGATGTTAGTGATAATGAAAGGGACCGACGGCGAGAGCACGGAGGAAACGAAAATGACTTCCGAATTCGGTCACTCATCCAGTAACAATCGCATGACTGATATGCGTTGTCGCAACTAGGCCAGTCGTCCCTCAGACTGTCCTGTCAATAGTGTCCTGTTCATCATCCATTTGCAAAGTGGTTATAATGTAACGCATGAGGCGTGCATGACAGGTTAAGGTCGCGGCCTTACTCAACTGTCCGAGTATAATTGCCTAAAAATTTAGTGTAATTTGTGTTTAATAACCCGAAAACTTGCATAACACGCGTACAGACCGCAGATAATAATCGAGTTGATCGCTCACAGACCACAATAACATAATAGCCACCTGCTGAGAACAATAGGTATTTTAAACTTATTTGTTAGATTGCCAAATTGTAGACCAACAATTTACAATACACATAAGTAGAGATACTTAGAGTCTGACAGAGAACCTGTCTCTCTATGTCTTGTCAAATATAAATATTATAAATGCGAAAGTTGGGATGGAATCGTTGGGAACCGAGAAACCTCAATCCACGCGGACGAAGTCACGGGCATTAGCTAGTTATTATATACTAGCTGACGCCCGCGACTTCGTACGCGTGGATCGAGGGTTTGTGGTTCCCGCGGGAACTCTTTAATTTTCCGGGATAAAAAGTAGCCTACGTGTTATTCCAGACTATAATCTATCTCTGGGCCAAATTTCATCCAGATCCGTTCAGCCGTTGGGGCGTGATTGAGTAACAAACATCCATCCATACATCCATACCGACATCCATACATCCAAACTTTCGCATTTATAATATTAAAGTAATATATACGTGTTATTATATACTATCCATATTCCATATCTACTGATATTATAAAATAGCTGATGCCCGCGACTTCGTCCGCATGGATTGAGGTTTTTTGGTTCCCGCGGGAACTCTTTAGTTTTCCGGGATAAAAAGTAGCCTATGTGTTATTCGTTCAGATCCGTTCAGCCGTATTGGCGTGATTGAGTAAGACGACCGATTTTGACGATTTTGACGACCTCCGTGGCGCAGTGTAGCGCTGTTGCCTTACTGTCCTGGGTTCAATCCCCGGCAGGGCCAATTTGGGAATTTATAATTTCTGAATTTTCCCTGGTCTATCCTGGTGGGAGGCTTCGGCCGTGGCGAGTTACCACCCTACACTGACTGACACTACACTGACACCACTTAGTCAGGGAGGTCTGATTGTTTAGAAATGTCTGACATTTGTTGTAACACAGTAACACTCAATAACACTAAAATAACTCCAATGTCAATGTGCAATTGACCCTGCCGGGAGTCGAACCCGGAATCTCCCATTGGACCACAGAATAGGTAATAGTACAGATAATATTATAACCACACCACTTCGTCAGGGAGGCCTGATTGTTTAGAAATGTCTGACATTTGCTCGAACACAGTAACACTCAATAACATTAAAAGAACTCCAATGTCAATGTGCAATTGACCCTGCCGGGAGTCGAACCCGAAATCTCCCATTAGACCACAGAATAGGTAATAGTACAGATAATATAACCACACCACTTTGTCAGGGAGGTCTGATTGTTTAGACATGCCTGACGTTTACTGTAACACAGTAACACTCAATAACACTAAAATAACTCCAATGTCAATGTGCAATTGACACTGCCGGGAGCCGAACCCGGAATCTCCCATTAGACCACAGAATAGGTAATAGTACAGATAATATAACCACACCACTTCGTCAGGGAGGTCTGATTGTTTAGACATGCCTGACGTTTACTGTAACACAGTAACACTCAATAACACTAAAAGAACTCCAATGTCAATGTGCAATAGGCCATAATCTCATGTGAACAATGGATGTGATTTTCCGACACAATATGCCATGTTCTGCAATACGATACAACTTGGTAATGACGCTGTTACTACTTTTTGTTCATGTGTTTTATGACTGCATTGAAATGTATTGGATTTTGTCACAGCTTATTATTATTACAGACCTCAGATAAGTTAAATTGTACCTGGAGGAGGTTTGACGACCTCCGTGGCGCAGTGCGTAGCGCTGTTGCCTTAACGTGCGGAGGTCCTGGGTTCGATCCCCGGCAGGGTCAATTTGGAAATTTAAAATTTCTGAATTTTCCCTGGTCTGGCCTGGTTGAAGGCTTCGGCCGTGGCTAGTTACCACCCTACCGGCAGAAGACGTGCCGCCAAGCGATTTAGCGTTCCGGTACGATGCCGTGTAGAAACCGAAGGGGTATGGGTTTAATATAACTGCCATGCCCCTAACAGGTTAGCCCGCTACCATCTAAGACTGCATCATCACTTACCATCAGGTGAGATCGCAGTCAAGGGCTAGCTTGTAAGGATATATAAAAAAAAAAAGTACAATTTAACAAAGTCATCTGACCCGGTGGCCAAAATTGGAATTACTTTTTATGCCTGTTTAGTTTTTTTTATTTTATTAATTTTCATCTGTACTAGCGACGCTGTTAACGGGTCAGTTAGGTTTGTCCGGACTATACGGGTGTTTTGACTGCGGGAATGCAGTCTCTCACTGGGGCTCAAACGTTTAATAATTGAGTACCCTCGGTGTTTAAATCGTAATTTAGATTAAGAGGTTGCAATAGTTATTGCACCTTGATCAAATGATTACTGTCGTAACTCGTAAGGCTTTCACCAAGTTTTATAATTAACTAATTAGATTAAATCTCTCATGAAACCTAGAACGTTGTAACAATTTACTCGTGCAAGTTTAAATGAGAGTAAAAATATGACAAAGTATTAGATTTTTTTTTCCGTGGATCGGGGAGCACATTAAAGCCGTCGGTCCCGGCATAGTATTGGTATTTATCAATACTATGGTCCCGATTATTATCACTGACATGATAATAGTCGTTAAAGGCCGCCAACCCGCATTTGAGCAGCGTGGTGGGTCTAAGCTCTAATTCCCACCCCACTCTCCTATGAGAGTGCAGGCCTGTGTCCAGCAGTGGCCCGTTAATGGGCTGTAGTGAGGCGAGGTGAGGTATTAGATTAATATTTACTTATGGAAAGACGCATAAAAGACTAATTTCAAAATTTTCCCGATCACACGGAAAATCTTAAAATACTACATCCGGGTTAAGCTTTCATGGGCCTCTCTCTATCGCGTTGATATACCGGTAATACGAGAATTTAATATGCAAAACTAATTGAATGTAACAATTATTTACCTCCTTTTAGCGTCGCGTCGTAGCGACTAATTACAGAGTTGATCTTCATGCATGTGAATAAGTTTAAAAAAATATCATGTTTCTCTCAACTCAAGTTCAATTTTGTTTTTATCCACTACAAGCTAGCCCTTGACTGCGATGTCACCTGATGGTAAGTGATGATGCAGTCTAAGATGGTAGCGGGCTAACCTGTTAGGGGCATGGCAGTTGTATTAAACCCATACCCCTTCGGTTCCTACACGGCATCGTACCGGAACGCTTAATCGCTTGGCGGCACGTCTTTGCCGGTAGGGCGGTAACTAGCCACGGCTGAAGCCTCCCACCAGGCCAGACCAGGGAAAATTCAGAAGTTATAAATACCCAAATTGACCCTGCCGGGGATCGAACCCAAGACCTCCGCTACACACTGCGCCACGGAGGTTGTCACTTGTCACGTACCCACTACCCAATCCATCACGTTTTTTTATTTTTAAAAACACAGTGACATAACATACAATAGGTAATACTTATATAATATAACACTTAATTCATAGCAGTTTCAATTATTTTTGCACATATTATTGTATAAACATTTTATGTAGATGTAGAACAATTTCAAATAAATTTCACACTTTTACGAAACTAGCTCAGTTTCATTATTTTGTTAAAAGTTTATCAGACTGCAACCGGAGGTTTACCTACTTTACGTAAACAATCTACGCTTATATAAAGAAGATTTATCTGATAATTCTATTTGACTATGGCATGAAAAAAAAATCGAATGCGTACTTTGCTTTCGTAGTTTTCACAAAAAATGCATTAATGTGAAAATTCCCAATTCAGAGTGAAAATTGTCTGGGGGAAATTATTATTATTCGCCTAAATAATAATAATTTATTTCTTTCAAGTGGCAGGACTCATAAATTTCAACAATTATTTTCACACAGTCACATTACTTAAATAAATTAATCAAAATAACTTCTTATAAACATTACATTACATCAAATTACAAAACTAAATGCAGATATCGCTTAATAACATACGAAATTTTATTATTTATTTCATGAACTAAAAACATTCATCAACATCGGGAAGAACATTATAATAAAATAATCTTCTAAAAACTTTTGCAATTTATTTTAAAGGCGAATACGTCGGGTCATTGACTCGATGTTTTAACAATAAACTCGAACCCGTGAGTTTTACCTGAATGATAGAGCGGCTATTTGAAACAAGACACGTATTTTTTTTAATCCACTACAAGTTAGCCCTTGACTGTGATCTCACCTGATGCTAATGCTAGTACCGGAATGCTAAATCGCTTGGCGGCACGTCTTTGCCGGTAGGGCGGTAACTAACCACGGCCGAAGCCTCCCACCAGGCCAGACCAGGGATAATTCAGAAATTATAAATTCCCAAATTGACCCTGCCAGGGATCGAACCCGGGATCTCCGCGCGTTAAGACAACAGCGCTATAGTCGCTACACACTGCGCCACGGAGGTCGTCAAAGTGTCAAGTGTCGTCAAGACCTGTCGATTCTTATTTCAATCGTCGATTTCAATGTGCTACGAGTATCTAGGGATCTAGAGTGAAAAGGCATACTTTGGGTATGGGCCTTACCAATAAATCACTATAGCCATTACCATTTACCAATAGAAGTAATTAATTAACCGCAAGTCTATGTCTTTTAAATTCTCTAGTCCTAAGTCCGAATGTTAGTCATTACTTAGGTACATTCACACGACTTCATACACAATGAAGATAAAATAATTTCAGTGCTCAGCATGTAATGTATTTTATCTACTCCAGCATCGAAAAGTTCCAATTTCGAATTTGACAACTATATCGAATTGAACCCTCTTTCGTGTTTGCTTCTCATAACGATACAGTTCGTTGTATGGGAGCTGTATCGTTATGAGTCGTAGCTGTATCGATATGGTTATCTTCATAAATAGGATACCTATAGCTTAGCGGCTCAGGGTTCTGGCACTTTTCCAACCAGTCAATTGATTTGACTTTTTTATTAATTTACAAAGTAAAAAATTATAAAGACGGCCTTGTCGTAGATAAAATCTTGTATGCAACTGTACGTAATTAGTCATTTTAATTCTCGTACTATCCTATTTTGATACTCGGCAAGCCTCGTATCAAAAAACAGCACTCGAATTAAAATGACCCTCATTACGATACAGTTGCATAAATAGCTATTATAGATTACATGTATAGTGAAATTGAAGTCAAATTTGCGAAAATAATATAGAGTTTGTAAGCTGTGAAGCACGAGCTAAGTTCTGATTTTTCTTATCGCATGACTTTCATAATGTCCTATCTGTCTCTAATATAACGTTCAAATATCATCGCTTCAAACGGATGCTTTTGGTAGAGAATATAAAAAGTATTTTTTTACGTGTCTCGATAAATTTAGACCAATTTACAAGAAAAGGTTTTCAAAGGAAACAAGTAAATGCAAAGAATTCTTTCGAAGCGCTTGTTATTTCTTTCTTTGACTTGGAAACTGGTATCGGTTTCTCGATAAAAGCACTTTTTAACAGACTTCAAAAAAGGAGGAGGTTCTCAATTCGACTGTATGTTTTTTTTGTATGTATGTATGTAACGCGATCATTCCGCCAATTATGAATCAATTTTGATGATTATTTTTTTGTTTGGTAGGTCATACTTCAGAGATGGTCCCGGTCCCATATAAATTTTATCGAAACTGATTTAGCGCTTTTTGAGAAAATCAACAAAAAAAAATATATATAGATAATGTTTTTTTTTACATTTTAGTTTAAGTTGGTACTTTAATAGGTAGGTATAGTTTTGAAGTCGGTTTTTGTTTTAGATGAAAGCGAATAATATTGAAGCAAGTATTTGTAGACTTAAATATGCTATTTTTAACCGACTTCCAGAAAAGGAGGAGGTTCTCAATTAGACGCGTATCTTGTTTTTTTATAAAATAAAATAAAAATTGTCCGTGGAAGCGTAGCAGACAGACAGACATCCATATTCCATACTAATATTATAAATGCGAAAGTGTGTCTGTCTGTTTATCATTCTAGATACCCTCGGTGCGCGAGTCCAACTCGCACTTGGGGCCAGTTTTTAAATTTCGACGAGTACATTTAAACACAACTGGACATGTTTCGTTTCACTCACTCTCAGTGATGCTAATTGCTTACAGACAAAAATTGAATAAGATAATATAGATATCCTACTTACTCAGACTTTATTTTAGTCCGTATTCCTACATCCATGGCCAATCCGAATCTGGACCTATAAAAGGATCACCATTTCGAGATAAGGTACCCTTTAGAACCAGTAGCGTTTTTTATTGAAGCCTTCATGTTGTTGTTTTTTTCGGCAACCGATACCGAGGCGATAATCTCAATCAGAATACTTTCGCTCTGCGGTTTTAAGGCGAGTCACCTGCAAGATTTTAGGAGGTGAGGTGTGGGGTGCCGCCCGCGCGTCTCGCGGTACATTTCTCGTAGAGACTGGCGGGGAAGCGGGCAGCGCGGTATATTCTGAAAGCGCTTGGCAACGTTCAAGTTCTGGGATTAATTTGAATTAAATAGATATAGGACTTCAGTTTGAAATAAATTTTAGCAGGTTCTCATTAATACTTCAAGAGGAATTTATCCATATAAAAATGATAAACAAAGTCGAAAATTTTATTAATAAAAAATTCGTTTTAAACTTTTAATTTAGCCTGTTTTAAGATTTTTTTTGATCGAGTAAAGTACATCCTATCGTGTAACAAATTAGCACATTCTTTAGACAATATCTTTAAGTGTATCGGATATTTTTTGTAAGACCGTTATTTAATAGTAAATACCGAAAAAATTTGATCTAGCAAACCAGTTTTCACCGCTGAGCTGAGGTGACTCGCCTTAATAAAACCAGCAATAATTATTATTGGTATTCTTTTATTAATTTTATTTGTCAAAATACTTTCGCTCTGCGGTTTTAATAAAACCAGCAATAATTATTATTGGTATTCTTTTATTAATTTTATTTGTGACATATATTTCTTGCTATTGTTAGGTATATTATATAATCATTCCTTTATTTTTTGCCCTGATTTTTAACCCTGATGGAAGTATAGAAATATTCAGATTCATTATAACAATTTATAATGAATCTGAATATATACTTCCATCAGGGTTCAGTTGTCAAATATTTAATTTTTTTAGATTAAGGATAAAAATAATGTTGCACGCCAAACCTGGCAGGATATGTGGATATTATATATTTATTAGCAGCTATGTAAAAATGTTGCATGTACCATATTCTGGCAAAATAAATAAACGATTATTAACAGGAAATAAGGATCTAATTAAATCCAAAAGTTCCATCGAATAGTACTTTTAAATACGGCTATTTTGAATTTCCCAATATTTTAGTTTTGAGGGATAACAGCAGCTTGGAAGCTGGCATCGACCATATTACCTACTAGCTGATGCCCGCGACTTCGTCCGCGTGGAATAAGTTTTTTTGGATTCCCGCGGGAACTCCTCAATTTTCCGGGATAAAAAGTAACCTATGTCACTCTCTAGGTCCTCAACTACACCCATGCCAAAAATCACGTCGATCCGTTGCTCCGTTGCAGCGTGATTGAAGGAAAAACTAACTAACCAACAAACAAACTGACTTTCGCATTTATAATATTAAGTATGATGGTCGATGGAAGCTGGTTTAATGTAATGGTTTGTGAGCCGGATATACAACGACCTTCACCGATCTGTTAACGAAATGAAACCTACTTTTTATTTATTTTATATTTAATCATACTTAATATTAAAAATGCGAAAGTGCGTTTGTTTGTTGGTTTGTCCTTCAATCACGCTGCAACGGAGCAACGGATCGACGTGATTTTTGGCATGGGTGTAGTGGAGGACCTGGAGAGACATAGGCTACTTTTTATCCCGGAAAATTGAGGGGTTCCCGTGGGAATAAAAAAACGTATTCCACGCAGACGAAGTCGCGGGCATCACCTAGTAATAGATAAATACGCCTCAAATAGGTTGCCTAGCAACGTATATATGCCTTCACGACTTCAAGTAGAGTAAGTAGATAAGCATAAATTACAAGAAAGTGGCTGGTGGTGGTGCTAAGCTGATTTGTTAGAGCAAGTTTTTACAATGGCGTATAATAGATTATTCCACAGTCCACACCTTGATTTCAAGCTGGTCTGTATGGAAGCACCTTTAAAGCTTATCCGCTGGCTTATCAGAACCGGTGCTGGGGGAAATAACGCCTTATTTACAGTCTTGATACATCGCAAGTGAAATTATACGATCGGACGGTATACGAGATTACAAATGCTGTCACCAACTTTCCACGGGATACGTTTAATATTGTGATTTCTACATAAAATAATTCATACTATCTATATCCACGAATAGACAGACAAGCGGACAGGCAGACACATTTTCACATTAATTACCTATAGGTATTATTATGGTATGGATTTATCTTTTATTATTATTAGACAAAAATGATTTTAATTTTCAATTTTATCACTTTCTGTTTTGATTTGGCGTCTAAAGCCAGAATCTTAAATAATAAATCTAAAGACTGTAAAACAGCATTTGTTAAGACGAGGCTATTCATAATATTAATACCACGGAGTAATATTGTAACATTATTTTTCTTTTTTTAAACGAGCAACTGCTGAGTTTCTTGCCGGTTGTTCTCAGTAGAATCTTCTTTCCGAACCGGTGGTAGCATCTTGACGTATTGACACAAGTTGCCCTACGTGAAATAAATAATTTAATTCATATTACATTACGTTTGGCAACCCCAGTAATCTAGTTATAGGTCGTCCGCGCCCGAGCTCCGAGGAATCGGAAACTCAAGAAACGACGGCTGTACGCCACTCCCGATCCTCGCTCTATGTCCAGCTCACTCCCAGCACTTGTTTCGAGCTTGACGCGTGTAAATTTGCGATAGCAATATTGTTTTGCACTTTAAACAACTCTAGGTCATTACTTTAACTTTAGGATTCCTCGGAGATCGCATGCGGACAATTTTTTTTTTTAATTTTTTATCCACTACAAGCTAGCCCTTGACTGTGATCTCACCTGATGGTAAGTTATGATGCAGTCTAAGATGGTAGCTGGCTGACCTGTTAGGGGTATGGCAGTTAATCAGTTAAATTAAACACATACCCCTTCGGTTTCTACACGGCATCGTACTGGTGCTATATGTGTATTAGTCGAAGTTATTAGAATGTCCTACCATACATACCTACTGTCACTTCACCTTGATTGACTGAACTAAAACAGTTTAATTTACTTTCCATTTTTACTTCCTGCTTCACAAACATCGTAGCCAAGTTAAGTACCTACCAACAATACTAATAATGTAAAAATCTTGCAATTTATGTAAATGTACCTCTTCAAGTCTCTGTTATAAGGATCAAATTCCTAAGCGTAGGTACACAAAACTGATCCGGCGAGGCTATCCTACGAAATGCTCGTGCCTCGAATATAAGTGAGGAGTTCGGAGTACTTTCTTATTCGTGTCGAGAATATTAGTTGTTAATCCGGTGATCTAGGTATTGCGTAGTTTCGCATTTTGACTTTTGCTTAAATTCTTGTGTGGTAACTTTAGTCATCATCTAGGAATTTATCAGCATGACTTGGTGGACATGTTTATAAATTACTATATGATGCCCGCGAGGTCAGTTTTGTCAGCGAGGATTAAGTTTATTTTTTATTTTCGCGGTAATTCCTTAATTTTTCAGGATAAAAAGTAGCTTAATATGTTCTTCCCGGGGATACAGCCTATTTCTGTAGTAAATTTCATCAAAATCAAATAAAGCGTAGTAAACAAACAGACAGACAGACATACTTTAGCATATATAATAGGTATAATATTATTATATATGCGAAATATAAGTAATTAAGTATGGATTTTAGATACGAAGTAGTTAGGTCATATTTTGTTTTTGTATAGTTATGAATTATGAGTTTTATAAAAAAGTGTTATTATGTGTAAGTTTTGAGTATCAGAAAACAAGTTTTTATAAAAATGTCTGTGTGTAGAAATCTTCCTCGAATCCAAATCAAATGAAATATACGAACGCGTTCAACGCCCTGCCTTCCGTTTATTCGAATGTTAAAACGTGATAAGATAAATTGATATTGTATTGTCGCATTTATGTCACAGTCATATTTCACATTTTACTGACTGTAATAATACCCTTTTCCCCTCTAGCTGACATAGGTAAACGTACGACCCTTTTTAGAGATCCGCAGTAATACCGTTATTACCTATTCTGTGGTAATACAAAGAAGCCTTATGTCTTGAAAGATCTTATGCCCGGAGAAGGCCATTTTTATCCTGGAATCGGGCAAAGTCGCGGGTCTCATTTTGTAGTCAATCCATACTAATATTATAAATGCCAAAGCGATGTGTTTTCAGCCGATTTTGATGTAATTTGGTACAGAAGTAGGCTGCATCTCGGGTAAGGACACGCGGACGAAGTCGCGGCCATCCTCTAGTAATTTAATATAATATGTATGGCGAATAGTTGCGATTCGAATCCACTCGGCTCGGCGAGCATAGTGGACGCCAGTCCTAAGTCCCATCCAGCCCGACCCCGAGCCCAAAGTTGAAAGTACAGTGGACGAATTCGTTCCAAGAGCCACCATCATAATATGCCAAATGATAGTGTATTTAAGCAAGCAAAAGTGCAATAAAGTTTGTCTCGGTGATTGCGAGACACGATGGTAGTAATAAATAATTTTTTGTTTACATAAACAGCCCGCGCGACGCGCACACGATTTGATAAAGTTTTAGTTGTATGAATATTATGTGACACGGTTATAACCGTGTTGAATTGGATACAGTGCCGTCAGCCGCGATATGGGTAGGTATTTATGTGCTTTACTACTTCTGTTTTTTGTATTTACTATTTACTTTCATGTTACTTGAGTAGTTGCGTGCAATCAAGAGTCTCTCAACAAGTTCAAAGATTTTGTAAAACGTTAACTAACTTAATTGAAAAATCCTATTACAGTGTAAAGGATTATTTGAGTGATAAAAATGAATGGGTATGTATTGTTACAGACTTACAGTACAGCGGCTAATTATGTAGTTGTTATAATTATAAATCTAATTTAATTTACGATATTTGTGAGATGGTGATAATTTAAAAAATCCGGCTGAGTTTGTTGTAGTCTCTTTTTCAGTATCACCATAACGTCTTATACTTTGTAAACGTGACGTTCAGAACGTGTACTTACTTGTGTAGGTTTCAAATTTCAATCAAATCAAATCAATCATCTAATATAATAATACAATAATACAATCTTACTAATATTATAAATGCGAAAGTATGGATGTATGGATGGATGTTTGTTACTCAATCACGGCCGAACGGCTGAACGGATCTGGATGAAATTTGAAATAGAGATAGATTATAGTCAGGAAAAACACATAGGCTTTTTATCCCGGAAAACTAAAGAGTTCCCGCGGGAACCAAAAAACCTCAAACCACGCGGACGCATGTCGCGGGTATCAGCTAGTTGAATAAATATTATACTTTGAGTTTGAGTTAATAAATCATAATAATATTACTAATAGCTATTAATAATAATCATATTATCGGTATCCTACATAATATTCTGTTCATATTTTATTATTCTTGTGATAGTCTGCTCTAATATATTATATAGTCCGTCCGTTTAATGTCAAGGCGGGCGCCCACTCCGCAGCACTTGCAACCTATAAGGTGCATCACGAATGTAAATTTATGCTAAGACGATGGCTAAGACGGTAATTTACATAAAATATGTGTCAAAAGTTTTTTTTTAAATAGATTGTTCAATATGACCTACATTTAAAATTTAAAATAGTGCAATTCGATATCTGCAGTGCAAACTATTTGTAAGTTAGCTGTTGTAAGTTAGCTATTTGTAAGTTAGCTATTAGTTGTAGCTAATAGGTATTTTATACTTTTTTTTTAGCTTAAAGGTATTTTTATATTTTATACTGCTCGTTGGTCTAGTGGTTAGCATATTCAATTGCGGCCGACGAGTTCTTAAAAAGTGGATGCATATTGGGTGATGACGATGATGATGACGACTTAACGTGGGAGGTCCCGGGTTTGATCCCCGTCAGAGTCAATTTGGGAATTTATACTTTCTGAATTTCCTTTGGTCTCGTCTGGTGGGAGGCTACGGCCGTGGCTAGTTAGTAGTTAACTAGTTATCATCCCACCGGCAAAGATGTGCCGCCAAGCGATTAAGCGTTCCGGTACGATGCCGTGTTGAAAACGATTAGGGATATGGGTTTTATATAACTGCTATACCTCTAACAAATTAGGCTGCTACCATGTTTGACTGCATCATCACTTACCATCAAGTGAGATCGCAGTCAAGGGCTATCTTGTAGTTGACAAAAAAAATCTTGCTATAAAGAACTTTGAAGTTCTAACTTAATCTAATCCATTGGTAAACGAACACCAATAGTTAAGTATTTTCCTATGTAATAGCGAGATTTGTACCGAGTAACGTTAAATTACTTCCCTACGATACGATAGGTAATTGCTGTTTCAGTTCCATACTTCCATTAGTACTCGATAGGTTATACCTAGGTATTAGAAAATCTACTCGTTAACAGGTTAAGATTCCTTGTGAAACCGTTTTTGATTAGAATTTATTATTTCTGCTTTCTGTATTTATGTAGTTTTATGCGTTTTACTCGCATTTCACGTGAAGTTCGTTTCTTAACTAAAACTCCGCTAAGCTGGGGGGTTTTAAAGCAGTATTATTTCAATAACAATAATAATAATTTCAAAACGAATAATTCAAAAAAAATAATTGAAAAATTCCAGATAGATCTTCCAAAAACCTTAATCCACGCAAACTAAAGTCTACCTATTTTACTTACTAAGATTATGATTAAGTCGCGGGAAATAGCTATTAATTAAAAACTAAACACGTAAAACTAATAATAGCTTTTAAAATTAATGCTCGTGCTCAGAGTTTTCTTTTAAAATATCTTTCAGTAAGATCAGGGGGTATTCTACCATCGCTGAAAGCAGTATTATTTCAAAATTCACGCACCTTGACGTCCCTAAAATAAGGATAGTAATTCTAAAACATGAATCACAACAATATTAAAACAATACGGCTTTAAGAGATGGCGGTATGTATTTTTTTGTGTGGCAATAAAGCATCTATCTATCTATCTATCTATCTATCTAACTAACTAGTAAGAAGTGGTAAACGCTGATAAATCGATACCAATTTTCCTGCAGATTGCCACAGTGCATTTGAACGTCCGGTTAATTCATTTCCGCAAGGTAATTGCGAGAACACTGTCTGGTACAGGAACTATAAATACAAGATTAGAAAATAAATAACAGACAAAAGGAAGGATAAATAATAGATTTATTTATCGTATTTTCAATCGAATTAAAAATCATATTTTTTTTATTGTTATTTCGCTGTCGTCTCTACCAATAGAGTCCAGTACTGCACGTCTCCTGGGATCTCCATAGAGCACGGTCTTGTGCCGCTTGCTTCCAGCGGCTCCCAGCTTGAGAAGTTGAGAATGTCCGTTCACCTAGTGGGGGTCATCCAACGCTGCGATATTTTTGAGCACTTTTTGGCAATTTATATTGAAGTGTTTTATGTGAAGTGTAAAATTTCTTTAGGCGCGTTGAGCACTTGTTGGTAGGGGGTAAAAATGTAGAAACGCGTGACCGTAACCGACATGCTCACATGACCGACATGCTCGCGAACATATTATAAATATACTACATTCGAAATTAAACTTTAATTAAGCGTTAAGATTTATTTTTTAATAATTTGAATGGAAGTATGCCTCTCTCATAGAGAGTTACATATTTGTTCCGTTTGCCGTGGAGACCCTGGGGCCATGGAGTCTTAGTGCCAAAAAATTTTTACGAGATATTTCACCGCGGTTAATTGCCTCATCTGGTGACAGAAGGGCTGGCTCATTTTTTGCGCAAAGGATCAGCCTGGCTGTCCAGCGCGGAAATGCAGCCAGCATTCTTGCCACCATTCCACGCGGGCATGATTTATATAGTAATTAGGTTAGGCTAGCTAGCATTAAGTTCTCTTGTATTATTTTCAATAAAGGTTAAAAAAATAAATAAAAAAAAACAAAAAAAAAACAAAAAAAAAATTTGAATTAAAATAATTTAAAAAAAATCTTTTTCTATGACAATTTTTTTTGTGGAGCGCGCTTGCCAAGAAGATTCCTATTTACTTCTGATTTGAAGGTTACCTTAATAAGAGGAAGGGAAAACGGAAGCCGGAAGGGCATTCATATCCTAGCGGTTCGAATTAGGAACTATGTGCGAGGCCACCATTCAAGAACCTTGGGAACTCAAGGTTAAATTGCTTGGTGTGGTATGAAGCAATAGTGAATAGAGTTTGCTAAAAGCACTATGAAATAAGATATCTAGGTAAGTATACTATATTTTCTATATCGATACAATATTTTTACAAACTATAGTATAGGTACTTATTAGAGTACCACAGACGATACTAATAATTTTATTATAAACTATATGATACCCGCGACTTTGTCCGCGTGGATTAAAGTGTTGATTCCCGCGCGAACTCTCTAATTTTCCGGAATAAAAATTAAAAATTAGCCTATGTCCTTCCCCGGGATTCCACATAATATGTACCAAATTTCATGAAATCGGTTGAATAGATGGGCCGTGCAAGCATAGCAGACAGACAGACACACTTTCCATTTATAATAATTTTGTATGGATGCGGAAGTCTGAGTTTATAAAAAAATGTTTTAAAATGTAAAATGCAACAAAAAAGATTATATAAATAATCTATTATTAACATAAGTATAAAATATTATGAAGTATGTGGGTGTTATTATTATAATTTATGTTTTATCATAAGAAACATTATTGCGGTTTCGTAATTTACACGTAACTGTTTCAATATTGTATAATAAAGTAATTATTTTAATAATAAATGCATAAAGATATCATTTACTTTGGTTTCAGCTACATACTTAGCTGCTTAATTAATTTTTTAATGTTAAAACGAGATATAATATTATGATTCTTTATTTTATTTGAATGAATTATTTATTATTTACTTAATGTAATTTATTTACATAATTAATTGGCGCACAACTCGCGAATTCGCTTAACATTCCGTTGGGAATACTTATTAATTGATTAATTATTTATTGATGAATACATCAATAGTTAATTAAAATTGGTTAAAATATTAACCAATACTTAATGACGTATAATATAATGTCCTCCCGACCGAATTTCGGCCACGGCGGCCAATCTACAGAGACAGAGAGATTAGCCATCTGCGCGGGAGATATTATTGGTCGATGTATAGAGCACAAGTGTGTGCACAAACACAGGTGCGCTCTCTGTTCCTTTACTCTCATAGCTCGATGGGACGGAAAATCCGACACAACCGGAGAGAGATCAGGCGCAGGACCGACGGCTTAACGTGCTCTCTAGGGGGTGCAACACCGCCAACTTCCTAGCTGCTTGCACTGAGAATTTCTTGTCAGAAAAACCCAATACTTTTGTTATGGCCCGACCCGGGACCTCGTGGGCCGCAGTCGAACATGCTAACCACTAGACCAATCAAGCAGTTCGTATATAACTACATATGAACGTTCAAACTTCAATGGATATAATGAAAAACAAACACTACTTTGGAGAAGGGGACCTATTCAGCACTTGACTGCGTAAACTCAAACAACTTCATTGTTTACAATCATTGTGATAGAATTTATTTTTAACCCTGTAGAGTCACCCTAAATAAACATCCCTTGCCACGCGGTTCCTATCGATCCGCAGCCTTTTATTTGAAACGAAGTTTCCAACCTATATTGCTCTCTTTCTGTTAAACTAATCCATTTCACAATTTTCCCATAAGGCTGTCTCTCTTTGTCATGAATAGTAAATTAACACAGTCAAAGAGGAAAACGATTGCAAACAGCTTGATTTACTAAAGGGAAACCGGCTTTGGGTTGATTTGTGATACCTACTAATAATAATTTAAGTACAGACAGGTAATAACTGTAAAGTAACTCTTGCTATGAGTAATTTTATGTTATACCTACGTCTTAGGAATAAAATTTTTAAATTTTGACGGAATTTCTTTACAACATCGGTCAAAAGCAAAACATTAAACATTATTCGGAGTTGGTAATTTTTTAAATATAATATAGGTATATCGTGCAAACGAGCAGGCGGGTCACCTGATGGTAAGTGATTACCGCCGCCCATTTGCAGCACCAGAGGAACCACCAATGCGTTGCTGGCTTTTGAGAAATTTGTTTATCCGCCCCTTGAAGAGCCCCATATTATAGTCATTAGGAAACACAGAAGATGGAAGCTGGATCCATAATTTGCAGGTACGTGAGCCGCTTGTTGCAGCACAAGCAGCTGTGCTTCAAGGTAAAGCACGTGAAGGGACCTCAAAGGACCGCTTTGCTAGGGACGAGCCCAAGTGCAGCGCCAGGGAGGCCTCGATTGCGTTCATTTATGAGATCTCGAAGCTTCCCGACATACGCGTAGGATGGCCTCCGAGGGGGTTTTAGTGAGTAAGAATCTCACATAACCTGGCTTCCACCCCAAGAAGCCAGGTATCTTATGAAGATTTCCCCCTCGTCAAAAAAAAAAAAAAGGTATACGTGGCAGAAATGACCTGGAATAACGGGAGGTGGAAGAAGACCAGGCATCCAGATGGTGAGGATGAAATTTGTTTCTGCGACGAAGGGTGCGACTGGAGAACACGGAAGGTGGTTACATCAGATTAAATAACTCTTCAGAGCACTCCCCATTGTAGAGACGATAGAACACACAAAGAGAACTAACGTCTCTTCGGTGCTCTAGGGACTCCAGCGTGCAAGTAATTTTGGGATTGTCCACGAGTCGAACTGCCCGCTTTTGTATCCGGTCAAATGCAAGGAGCTGGTACTGGTGTGCTCCGGCCCTAGTGAGAGCCGTACTCCATGTGGGCCACAAAGCTTATTTAAAAGTGACGACCTCCGTTGCGCAGTGTGTAGCGCTGTTGCCTTAACGTGCGGAGGTCCTGGGTTCGATCCCCGGCAGGGTCAATTTGGGAATTTATAATTTCTGAATTTTCCCTGGTCTGGCCTGGTGGGAGGCTTCGGCCGTGGCTAGTTACCACCCTACTCGCAAAAGACGTGCCGCCAAGCGATTTAGCGTTCCGGTACGATGCCGTGTAGAAACCAAGGGGTAGGTATGGGTTTAATATAACTGCCATGCCCCTAACAGGTTAGCCCACTACCATCTTAGACTGCATCATCACTTACCATCAGGTGAGATCGTAGTCAAGGGCTAGCTTGTAGTGGATTAAAAAAAAAAAAAGTATTAGATAAAATGTCAATAGGGAATATGAAAACTCAATCAATTCAGTTACTCTTTATCTAACTTAAAAACACGCTTCTAGTATGGCAGTTTGTATGAAATACATCACTTGTAACGTCCGTCATCTAATATCAACCCTCTAGTTTAACCTCTATTTAATTACCTCATTATTATTTACCTCATTAACCTCAAAAAAAGAAATTTAATCCACGCGGACAAAGTCGCGGCCACCGGCTAGTAAGTGGGCTGTAGATAAAAAATGTTCCATCCATTTAGAAAAATCAAAATCACGCGGTTGAAGTCGCGGGCATCATGTAGTATTTATTATAAGTGTCGATTTCACCAACTCCGAATAACGTCTAACCTAGGATTAAATTTGAAAAATTGACAGAATTACTACATAACATCTGTCAAAACATCAATTTTAATCCTAGGTTAAACTTAACGCGGAGTTAAACTCCGCGTTACGTTGGTTGTTGAAATTAAAAAGTATTTCACCAACTCCGCGTTACGTTTAACCTAGGATTAAAATTGATGTTTTGACAGATGTTATGTAGTAATTCTGTCAATTTTTCAAATTTAATCCTAGGTTAGACGTTATTCGGAGTTGGTGAAATCGACACTTATAATAAATACTACATGATGCCCGCGACTTCAACCGCGTGATTTTGATTTTTCTAAATGGATGGAACATTTTTTATCTACAGCCCACTTACTAGCCGGTGGCCGCGACTTTGTCCGCGTGGATTAAATTTCTTTTTTTGAGGTTAATGAGGTAAATAATAATGAGGTAATTAAATAGAGGTTAAACTAGAGGGTTGATATTAGATGACGGACGTTACAAGTGATGTATTTCATACAAACTGCCATACTAGAAGCGTGTTTTTAAGTTAGATAAAGAGTAACTGAATTGATTGAGTTTTCATATTCCCTATTGACATTTTATCTAATACTTTTTTTTTTTTTAATCCACTACAAGCTAGCCCTTGACTACGATCTCACCTGATGGTAAGTGATGATGCAGTCTAAGATGGTAGTGGGCTAACCTGTTAGGGGCATGGCAGTTATATTAAACCCATACCTACCCCTTGGTTTCTACACGGCATCGTACCGGAACGCTAAATCGCTTGGCGGCACGTCTTTTGCGAGTAGGGTGGTAACTAGCCACGGCCGAAGCCTCCCACCAGGCCAGACCAGGGAAAATTCAGAAATTATAAATTCCCAAATTGACCCTGCCGGGGATCGAACCCAGGACCTCCGCACGTTAAGGCAACAGCGCTACACACTGCGCAACGGAGGTCGTCACTTTTAAATAAGCTTTGTGGCCCACATGGAGTACGGCTCTCACTAGGGCCGGAGCACACCAGTACCAGCTCCTTGCATTTGACCGGATACAAAAGCGGGCAGTTCGACTCGTGGACAATCCCAAAATTACTTGCACGCTGGAGTCCCTAGAGCACCGAAGAGACGTTAGTTCTCTTTGTGTGTTCTCTTTGAAAAATTGACAGAATTACTACATAACATCTGTCAAAACATCAATTTTAATCCTAGGTTAAACTTAACGCGGAGTTAAACTCCGCGTTACGTTGGTTGTTGAAATTAAAAAGTATTTCACCAACTCCGCGTTACGTTTAACCTAGGATTAAAATTGATGTTTTGACAGATGTTATGTAGTAATTCTGTCAACTTTTCAAATTTAATCCTAGGTTAGACGTTATTCGGAGTTGGTGAAATCGAGCTGTTTATTTTATTCCCGCGGTAACTCCTTAATTTTCCTGGATAAAAAGTAGCCTATTAGATGTCACCCTCCAGGTCCTCAACTATACCAATGCCAAAAATCACGTCAATCTGTGGCTGTGTGATTGAAGGACGAACCAACAAACAAACACGCTTTCACATTAATAATTGGTATGATAATACATAGATATATCGATGATAAAAGTCTAAAATCCATTCATGATAGTAGGAAATTCAATTCATTCATCACCATAAAAAATCTACACTTCACTACACTACACTATTGGATACTGATAGTATTGGTTTTTAAATACTTAAAAAAAGAAGTGAGATCCCATAAAAAAACATTATCAACTTCCTATCAAAATCCATACTATTATTATAAATGCGAAGGATTGTTTGTCTGTCTACTACGCTTTGACGGCTCATTTTGTTGAAATTTGGTACAAAGAATAAAGATAGGTTTACATCCCTGGGGAGGGCCATAGGCCACAATCCTGGAAAATTAGAGTTCCCGCGGGAATGAAAAAACTTAATTCACGCGAACATCATCTAGTCCAATACACATTACACTCCAATTTTATGACAAAGTTCTTTGAATGTTCGGCTTAGCGACGCGTTCTTAATCCCTGTTATACCTATCTAAGATTTATTTGGTATATTTAGTTATACCAAATGCCAAAAATTGTGATCAAAACAATAATACAAAAAAGTAAGTAACTCACAAATTCCGTGCAATTAACTATTTGGTTCAGCACAGTTATAGCGCAGGTTAAAATTACGCATTTGTCCACAGCGCCATCTGTGGACAAATTTTGTACACAGGAACTTTTAAAACGTTTTCTTATTGGCTTAGGTTCTACGTTTAAGAGTACAATATTAATTTCTCATGAGGATACCTATGACCAGGATTTCACAAGTAATTTTTACTCACGTAAGTCATTCACGTGAGAAACTTACGGTAGGTAAGGAGTCTTGTACGTCGCATATCGTATGCAAATGTTACTCAAAGTTACTTGCATACGCTATTTACATAATAATTTACTAACAAGTGTAATTCGGGCCTATTAATAATGTCCTCCCGACTTATTTTCGGCCACGGTGGCCAATCTCCAGAGAGATTAGCAGCCTGCGCGGGAGATGTTATAGTGCACAAGTGTGTGTGCAAATACAGGTGCATTCTCTGTCTCTCTCTCATATTTCGATGGAACGGAAAATCCGACACGACTGGAGATATATCAGGCGCACTGGGAAGGTGTCACGTCTCTGACACCCTGGACGCCTTCATCGTTTGAGCCCTTCATGTTAAAGGACTCTTAAATTGAATTAGTGCATTTTTTAACAGCAATTTTATGCTCGTTTAAATGTGCTTGTGCAAGTGGCCTGAAAAACTCAAAAGGTTAATTAATTTTACTGACTTCCTAAATAAAATAGTAAAATTTGGAAGGAAGGTTCCTTCTATGTTGTAGACATCAGCTAATAAACGGTGGAAATGGGGGTTGGAAGTTTGTATGAAAATCCTTTATTTTTGAAGTTAGAGACATGAAAATTGGCAATTAAGTTAATAGTTATAAATAATAAAAACCTATATAAGCAATTTTACAAAAATCTACCGCAATAGGGGTGAAATAGGGGTTGGAAGTTTATATGAGGGTTTTAAGTTTTTGAAGTTAGAGACTTGATAATCGGCATTTAGGTTATTAGTTTTAAGTAATGATAAACTCCTTTAGCAATTTTACGAAAATCTACCCCACAGAGGGTGAAATGGGGGCTGAAAATTTGTATGCAAGTCCTATGTTTTTGTAGTTAGAGACTTGAAAATTGGGATTTAGGTTATAAGTTTTACATAGCATTAGCAATTTTATGAAAATCTACACTGATAGGGGTGAAATAGGGGTTGGAAGCTTACATGAGGGTTTTAAGTTTTTGAAGTTAGAGACTTGAAAATCAGCGTTTAGGTTATTAGTTTTAAGTAATAATAAACTGCATAAGCAATTATACGATTATCCACCCCAAAGGGCGTGAAATAGGGGTCGAAAATTAGAGAGAGTTAGAGACTCGAAAGTCGGGATTTAGGTTTTTTGTTTATAAAATATAAAACCTCTTTAGATAGACTTTTGCAGCGGGAAAATTTCATAATCTCATAGGAAATCAGAAATTGTACGCGGACGAAGTCGCGGGCGACCTCTAGTTGATATTATAATTTTGATAGCCATTTTAGGTATAATGGCGCCTTTTAGTGGAAGAGCTTCGGGTACTTTGATATTTGATCTCTTTGCGGGCTTGCTTGTGTTAACTACTATTAAAATATTATTACTTTAAAAATAATGATGTAGCAACTAGAAAACTCATTGCTGATATCCTCATTTGTGGAACACGCTTCCACTGTAGTCTGCGTGATAAAGTTTGTTTATTCCTCTTATCAGTCAAGTCACCGTTGAGACGCCATGAAAGAATTTAGCAGGCCAAGTTATGTCATAGCTCTCAAATTCTAATAAAAAAAAAACCTATAACATTTAAACAAAGCTATACTCACATAGCTTGATAGGTTTTTACTATTAAAAACTAATAACTACGCCGATTTTCGTATTGTCTATAGGTAGTAGGTACCTACTTCAAAAATATTATAGAACTTTCATGTAACTTTGGAGTTTTTGAAAATCGGTTGATAAAATTTTGAAAAATTATGAACAAGAGATTTTTGTTTCAGAAATTATTTTTCGTAAATTTTTGAGATTTTTGTATTCATTCTCAATGCTCCGATTCTTGCGGGGACTGCGAAATCTGTGAATTTTTAAATTTAAAACTAATAACTAACATGCCGATTTTCATGTCTCTATTTTCGAAAACATAGAACTTTCAGGTTACATTTAGGTAAAAAGAGTGATATGAGTACTATAATGTTAATAAGCTGAAGCTGAAGTTAGAAGAACCGATAGACGCTGGGGTCTCAAAGTGCTGGAGTGGCGACCACGCACGGGAAAGCGCAGCGTTGGTAGACCCCCTACTCGCTGGACAGACGACATCAGGCGAGTCGCAGGGAGCCGCTGGAGCCAGGCGGCGCAAGACCGAGGCGTGTGGAAATCCATGCAAGAGGCCTATGTCCAGCAGTGGACGTCTATCGGTTGGTAATGATGAAAAAAAAAATGATGATGAATGTTAATATAAACAACAAAAAAAGTAGAAATTGAGAAAGTAGGTATTCGTGAAATACGCACTGGACGCGTGCGAATAGTATACACATTCAGTACAATGTTTACTTTTTTTAACGCCACTACAAGTTAGCCTTTTTCTGCAATCTTACCTGACGGTAAGTGATGATGTAGTCTAAGATGGTAGCGGGCTAACCTGTTAGGGGCATGGCAGTTATATTGAACCCAATCCCATACCCCTATTCGGTTTCTACCTTTACATCGTACCGGAACGCTAAATTGCTTGGCGGCACGTCTTTGCTGGGTGGTAACTAGCCAAACAAATTCTCAAATTCACTCTGCCCGGGATCGAACCTGGCTCCTCCGCACGTTAAGACAATTACAGCGCTCAACACTGCGCCAGGCAGGACGTTAAAAATTTACTTAATAAAAAAATTACTAATGCAAGGGAACTCAACAAAAAAGCGAAGATGATACGAAAAGTGAACGTACGCGTTGCGTTGGACGTGTTACATTTATATCTTACATCATTAGGGTTGCCAGTTGCCACTTTATAATATATAACACCTTTTGTCTTAAATGAAAATTGGAAAATCATACTAGTTAGTTCGTTTTTATTCGATATTTAAGGCAAGGCAACATGGCAGGTATAAAAATTTCATAAACTTAGACTTAAATTGCATCAGTTAGGTATAGCGGTATTTCCAATACGAGTCAATCACGACCACTTTCATCTAGGACTCAGTTTTTCCTATTTGCCCACTCTTTCCCGTCTGACTGCTTCATAAAGCACACTGTCTTTAAATAAATTCAGTTGAAGTAGGCAGCCCTAATTAAAAACCAACCTGCCAAACACGATATGCGCCCGAACTTTACGAATAAAAATGAAAGCTACGTACACGGGACCGTCGGATAAAAGTATTTGTTTTGTTTTGGCGCCTGCACTGTTGAAACAAGGGTACCACCGACCTACCTATATTCACAAGTACTAGAAGTGGCTGTTTCTTGACAAGTTTCTTGTTTTCAATGTCAGTGTCACCTACTTGGGCCACTAATACTTATGGATTAAGCGATAACACGATAGTTGAATATTTAACTTTTGACGTTGAAGTTTGAAGTTTAGTTTTAGATTAATTGACTTCGCTTTATCGTGCGGTGGCAAATGATTTTTGAAAATTACATACAGCCGATTACCTCCTATATTAGGTAACAATTTAAATATTAAGGCCGCCTCGTCTAGACAAGACTAGTTACTTCATTTAAATGCTTGTGATTAAGTTTGAAACCAAAACATCTTGCGCGTGCACCGTTGAAAACGTATACTTATCTAAGCATCTACGTCAGACCACACTTTAATATAATTATAGTGTAGCAGTCTTCGCAGTCCGCACATAATCCAATAGATGGCATTACTAGTAGCGCACGATGAACACGAAGAGCCTAACTCACGCTAACGAAGCGTTCTCTGAATTACGCCTATATATACGACCTCCAACGATGATCGGTCGGACCAGTGGTCCCCGAGCACAACACCCGCTCGGTGGATGATATCATACTTTGTTACGGTCGAGCCATCACATCACCTGCTGCCGTACATAATATAGCATACTACTAAAATAATACCACAGTGGTGAGCGCTGTATCAAGTCTTATTATGGGAGGTTCCGGGTTTGATTCTCGGCAGGGTCGAATTGGGAATTTATAATTTCTGAATTTTCTCTGGTCTGGTCTGGTGGGAGGATTCTTCAGTGGCTAATTACCACCATACTGGCAAAGACGTACCGCCATTTCCGCGTGCGATGCGATGCTATGTAGAAACAGATAAGATTTATTTAAAAAATACCAAACCAAAGACAGCGTTATATTACTTAATAGAGAGGCATATTACTAGAATATGCTAAATTAGTCCTGTCCGGTCAGTCTTAGTCGCATCATAAGGGTTGCAAACCTACCTTATAAGTACGCAAAACCAAAAAGCTCTCCAATAGTAAACCCTGTGTCATATCCAGGCGCTTTACATGCGTGTAAAATGACTTAAACTTTATTAATTACGCGTCCCTCACGGATTATATATAAAGCCGATTTTAATCTCCTTACCTTATTTGTATTAAGTACGACACGCAGAGGCTTTTAACATGCACAAAACATTTATGAAGCTTAATTATTTTGTATCGAAAATACTTGTTTAAATTACTTCAAATCACAGCTTCCGGGTTTGTTCATAAGCCAGCTGCGAATATGATAAATGATTTATTTATTTCGCGTAAGACAACTTGTGTCACTTATATTATATCAAGTCAAAATTCAACCACTGGTTCGGAAAGCTGTTCTACTGAGAGGAGCCGGCAAGAATACCAAACCAATGTGAAGTGAGTTTAACTTCGAAGTGAGGTTATCTTATTTGTAAGACATTATTATTTTTGAGTTAACAAATTATTATTTTATATTATAAAACAGAACTCCATTTTGGGCTATAGCCCTACCAATGTCAAATGATGGATACTTTTTTGAAAGGGGCTCTTTCACTTTGGTAACAGTCCTTGAAAAGCGGAGGCCGGCATTCGCTCTGGGACACGTTTAAACCTAGGTATGTGGTGGGAGGTAACCCTCATAAAAGCTAATTTATTTTTTAAAAGAACTATTCAAGTAGACTGCAATTATTTCTATACTTTATTAATTTGTAATTAAAGAATTTCAATACCCGAATGAGTTTATTTTCTCAGCTTTCACACTTGAGTGATGGTAATTTAGTGAATAGCCCTGGTTCCCTATTCGGTTCCCGCGGGATCTCTTTAATTTTCCGGGATAAAAAGTAGTCTTTGTGTTATTCCAGACTATAATGTATCCCCGTGGAAAATTTCATCTACCTAAACTAGATTTTAACCACTACCTAAGCTACTAAACATGATGTTTGAATAGAGAACCTTATTATGCGAAACTAGGTTAATAGCGAGTAAACACCGTACACACTACACGTATTAACTTTATTACAGTAACAATGTTGGGCACAACCAAACACTGTTAATGTAACAAAGTTATGTGTACAGTTCTGTATCATTAGTCATTCTCATTGGGTACTCATAACATGACATGAAATGTTATAAATACGTACCTAGTAGGCAGTAGGCACAAGTAGATTGTGGTGTCTGAGTCAGTAGTACGCTAAGTCTGGTTCAAGTAGTATTTCTAGTAGTCTAGTAGTTGTAGTCTAACTGCCTCGTTGGTCTAGTGGTTAGCATGTTCGACTGCGGCCAACGAGGTCCCGGGTTCGATTCCCGGGTCGGGCCAAAACAAGTACCGGGTTTTTCTGACAAGAAATTCCCAGTACTAGCCCGGAGTAAGGAAGTTGGCGGTGTTACACCCTCGTGCCTCGGAGAGAACGTAAAGCCGTCGGTTTTGCGCCTGATCTCTCTCCGGTCGTGTCGGATTTTCCGTCACATCGGGCTATGAGAGTAAAGGAACAGAGAGTGTATCTGTGTATGCGCACACACTTGTTCACTATAATTATCTCCCGTGCAGATGGCTAATCTCTCTGGTGACAGGCCGCCGTCTCAGAATACAGAACAAATCTGTATTCTGAGGCCACCGTGTGCGAAATTCGGTCGGGAGGACATTATTAAAAAAATTAACGACTATCGCACACGACCGACATTTGTCGGTCCAGCAAAAGTCAGTGAGATTAAATAACACCACAAATGCGAATGAATTTTTATTGTAACTTAATTATATCGAATATTGAATATTCGATATAATTAAATTGATATTATATGACGTAGGCTCTGACCTCTTTTTATAGACATTTTGTGTTTTCCCACCATTTCCCTAATTTAATGGTTTATCAAAATATATTCGGCAAGAATTGTAATTCGAATCACTGTACTGATAAGGTGTCAGATATCTTCACGTAAATGTCAACAAACACTGTATAATGTAAAATGTGTTAACTCTAATCGCTACCTAGATACCTATATTTATAGGGTTCAATTTTCAAAAATTCTTCACAATCCGCGATCGCTTAGCAAAACCTACGCTTTGTAACGAGCGAAGGAGCACCAAGACTTAAGGAGAGTCACCTCAGCTCAGCGGTGAAAACTGGTTTGCTAGATCAAATGTTTTCGGTATTTACTATTAAATAACGGTCCTACAAAAAATATCCGATACACTTAAAGATATTGTCTAAAGAATGTGCTAATTTGTTACACGATAGGATGTACTTTACTCGATCAAAAAAAATCTTGAAACAGGCTAAATTAAAAATTTAAAACGAATTTTTTATTGATAAAATTTTCGACTTTGCTCATCATTTTTGTATGGATAAATTCCTCTTGAAGTATTAATGAGAACCTGCTAAACTTTATTTCAAACTGAACTCCTATATTTATTTAATTCAAATTAATCCCAGAACTTGAACGTTGCCAAGCGGTTTCAGAATATACCGCGCTGCCCGCTTCCCCGCCAGTCTCTACGAGAAACGTACCGCGAGACGCGCGGGCGGCACCCCACACCTCACCTCCTAAAATCTTGCAGGTGACTCGCCTTAAGACATAAGTTTATTGGATTTTTTAAATGTGCTTACTTTAAGCCCTGACATTCCTTACCATATATGGGTTAACCCTATTACTGCCGATACCGATACCGAACCGATATACTCGTATCCAATTAAGGATTAATTAATGTCATTTGATCCTTGTTGAAGTAATTAACTAGGAACTATTATTCAGAAAGGAAAGATTGATTATACTTAGTAATATGTACGTAAATATCTACCAAGTAGGATTGGTTTACATTTCATTTCGGTATTTGAACAACTATACTAACATTAAACTAATAAATATTGTATCTAGTTATCTACATAACCATAATTATGGTAAACTTATTGCAACCTGCATTTAAATAAACTGTGACAGGTACATATTTAAAATAACAAATGTTCACGATTTGGATTTCAATACTTTTCCTGAGTAGGAAAGTTTCATATTCCTACTTACAAGGAAATGAAACTCAAGGCGAAACGCGCAGGACTTTTTATTTTTTTACAAGTCAAAAATACCTATTTATGTTTTAGTTATTTTAAATGAAACAAATAAAAACATAAATTTTAAAAGCTGTATAGTAATGATATCGTTATTATTTACTGTTTTATATCAATATTTCACTCGCACTCATAAAATTTCACTATTTTAGCATCAACTAGGTTCCCTGATTAGCCTGACCACTGTTTTTAACACGAATCTATCTCTCGGTATTGACTGTGTGTATTATTTCTTTTTAAATATAAATAGGTACCTAACCTTAACATAATTTTACTTGCATTTTTAAGTAAGTATATTAAAAGTAAGCCCTGCGATCTGACCTACGAGAAGTGGGATGGTAAAATATGATGAAGTTCAAGATGGAAGCGGGTTAACCTGTAATAGCTATCTGTTTTAATTTTCATACGGCATCGTACGGGAATATCCAATCGTTTGGTATACCTTTGTCAGTAGGGTGGTATACCTATCAATAAACTCAATTTATTTATAAGTAAGTATAACATGTAGGACCATACAGGTGTCTCTATGTTATGTCATGTTTTGACTCTACCACCGGTTCGGAAAGAAGAGAAGCTTCTGAGAAGAGCCGGCAAAAAACTCAGCAGTTGCTCTTTTTAAAAACCTCCTACCTCAATATAGGTACACCAACTAGCTGATGTGCGCGACTTCGTCAACGTGGTTTAAATTTTTTTAATTCCCACGAGAAGTCCTTAATTTTCCGGAATAAAAAGAAGCCTATGTCACTTTCCTGGTCCTCAACTATACATATATCAAAAATCACGTCGACCCGTTGCTCTGTTGCGGCGTGATTGAAGGACAAACCAACAAACAAACACACTTTCGCATTTATAATAATAACCCTATTCTATACGTAAAATACTGGCAGGTATCCGTATGAAATACAACCCTAAGCAAGATAGGTCATAGTGCTGCAGCCTAACCTGTCATGCGCAATGCAGAACAGCTGATTTCATAAACAAGCGCAAAAACCAACCTTATTCGTCGTAGACTCCGGCTGCATGTAGTAAAATAGCACAAAAATCCACGCTCCACCCACAAGGAACAAAATTTTCACGTTCCTACGCATTTTTAGCTATTTTGTGACACTATTTTAACACACGCGCGGTTTTTACCACGATTTTACGTCGATATTTTTACGAGATCGTATTTCGCGGGCGCGCGGCCGCGCTTTAGCCTGTCGGCGTGCGGACTGAAGGAGTGGTGATTACAGATAATACGGTCTTCTCGCGCATGCGTATATCGCCACTACTAAAATAGAACGGCGTGCATTCGCGGGTTACGGCATTGTTTCTAACCCTGATAATGGGTTTTTGATAGTGAAAGTGTTGTTTTTATATTTGTTTTGACATTTCTGTCGTATTGGAGCAGGAAAAGCTGTGGAGCTTTTTTGAACTTTTTTGATTTTATTTTTATGATTGTTTGTTTACCTTATTTGGTTTGGTTACCTTTGATTACCTTAATTAATTTTATTGAGATTTTTTTTTAATTATTTCAGTTTGCCGCAGCCCGCACCCCGATGCCATTATGCTAAAGAAAGCTCGCTTCGCTTCCTACTACGTTTATCCTCTACAAGCCCTTGACTGCGATCTCACTTGATGGTAAGTGATGCGGTCTAAGATGGTAGCGGGGCATGGCAGTTATATTTAACCCATCGGTTTCTACACGGTGTCGTACCGGAACGCTAAATCGCTTTGCCTTTAGGGTGGTAACTAGCCACGGCCGAAGCCTCCCACAAGGCCAGACCAGGGAAAATTCAGAAATTATAAATTCCCAAAATGACCCTGCCAGGGATCGAACCCGGGACCTCTGCACGTTAATAGCGCTCAACACTGCGCGAGGGAGGTCGCCAAAGTTCCTTTCGCTTCCCTTGATTATGTTAATTAAGTAAGTTTCCTTATCTTAACTAAATAATTATTTGAGAAGTAACAATAATCAAATAATATTACAAATGCGAAAGTGTGTTTGTTTATTGGTTGTCCTTCAATCACGCGACAGAGCAACGGATCGACGTGGTTTTTTTCATGGGCATAGCTGTTTAGGAACTGGAGTACTTTTTATACCAGAAAATTAAGGAGTTCACGTGGGAATTAGAAAACTTATTCCACGTGTACGAAGTCGCGGGCATCAGCTAGTAATTAATATAGTTTTGGGTTTTACTGACAATAATATCTCAATACTAGCCCAGAGTAAGTAAATTGGCGGTGTTCCACCCCCGTGCCTCGGTCAGTACGTAAAGCCGCCTGTCCTGCGCCTGATCTATCTCCGGTCCTGTCAGATTTTCCGTCCCATCGGGCTATGAGAGTAAGGGAATCGAGAGTGCAATCTGTACTTGCACACACACTTGGCAGACAGTCGCATGCACAGGGTTTGAAGCTAAGGTAGGCATTGGTAAGTCAGAATACCTAGGTATTTACTTACTACTACAGTGTCTTGATAAAAATGATCATTGACGTATTGACTTGGGTAAGTTGTGCTTTTGTGCCTCTATGAACTGCACACCACTGCGCACAGATGACAAATCTCTGTAGAGATTGGCCGTCGTGGTCGAAATTCGGTCGGGAGGACCTTATTCTGACATAAGTAGACCATAAAGTAGATTGGAATTTACAGCCATGCTAAATGTGAAAGCCATGCTAAATATGCAGAGCGAATGTATGGTGACACATATACATTTACTCTGCATTCAACTCGCGCAAGATAAGTAGAAAAATATGTAAAATAGATAGATGTAGATAAGTATGTAAAATAATTATTGTGAGTCATCGTAAAGTGATCATTGTAAGTTAATGATAACCCGACGACCTTAATGATACAAACATAAAAGCATAATAACATTATTATACCTATAGTTCCCTACCAAGCTATAATAATAATATTATAGTTGGGTTGTACATCTCTATCATCATACCTAAACCTACTTAAATTGTCAGGTGTAAAATAGGTAGGTAACTAAGTATGTCGCTAAAATAATCCATGAAAATAACGTTGCTTAATCTATAAATAATTTCGCGTTTATCTCCTAAAATGTGTTATCACCCACCTTCAATAACAAAATCCTGGGCTTCTAATTTTATTTTTCCAGACGCACAATAATAAAATTTATTTTTCAGCGATGAAACTGCTCTCTTTTGCCTAACATGCTTGCTCGACTTTAGTTCCATCTAGCAGACGTTGTTTTAACTTCGATGTAGGTGGCGGCAGTAGTAAGGTTAGCTTAGCTGTGGTTTTCGTATTTCACCACGTAGCGCTTCGGTTGAACTTCGTAACAGGGACTGAAAAACAGTTTCATAAAGGTTACAGAAATATAAGTGGTACAGATTGAAAGTGTAACAGAAACGAATCTGTAACCCTTTTGAAAGTGTTTTTAATTCGGTTAACCCGAAACACTTATATTTCTGTAACCGAAATGAATCTGTAACAGAAATAAAGTGTTTTAAAGTGTTTTAATCGGTAACCGAAATAGCGACGTTGCCAAACTTACTGTGTACATAATATTATTGGCTATTAGATAGTAACACTGCCTCGTTGGTCTAGTGGTTAGCATATTCGACTGCGGCTGACGAGATCCCGGGTTCGAATCCCGGGTTAGGCCATAATTATTAAATACTAGCTACTTCGTCCGCGTGGATTGAGGTTTATTGGTTCCCGCGGGAACTGTATAATTTTCTGGAAGTAAAAGTACCTAGCCTATGTGTTATTCCAGACTATAATCTATCTCTGTGCCAAGTTTCATCCAGATCCGTTCGTCCATCCATCCATCCATCCAAACTTACGCATGTATAATATTATAGTATAGATTGGATTTTTCTATCAAGAAATTCTTAGTACTAGCTAGTAGCTCGAGTTAGGAAGTTTAGGGAAGTTGGCAGTGTTTCACCCCCATGCCTCGGATATCACGTAAAGCCGTCAGTCCTGCGCCTGATCTCTCTCCGCTCGTGTCGGATTTTCTGTCTATGTGAGTAAAGGAACAGAGAGCGCACCTGTGTATGCGCACACACTTTTGTGCACTAACCTATAATATATCTTGCGCAGATGCCCTGAAGATAGGCTGTCGTGGCCGACATTATTTTTATATCGATAGTTTGAGTCAAAAGAATGAATTTATTACTCGTAGTTATTTAATTACTTACTTAAAACCAGTGTAAAAAGTTCATCATAATTTAACAAGAACGCTTGAAACTACATTATTTTAAAATTACAAATCTTTAAGTAGGTACTAACTTATATTGCAACTGTATCAGGTCAAATTCTGTAAGTAAGTAGGTATATTGAATATATTCTGAAATTTTGTCTGTTTGTATTTTGG
This sequence comes from Erebia aethiops, assembly GCA_923060345.2. Lineage (NCBI taxonomy): Eukaryota > Metazoa > Arthropoda > Insecta > Lepidoptera > Nymphalidae > Erebia > Erebia aethiops. Next base: position 3,497,842 of record OV281093.1, on the reverse strand, counting down.
CCGCGCAACACGCCGAAGCTATCTACTGAATGAATTCAAATGAATTGTAATTAGCATGATTATAACCTTTCATTTTGCTACGGTCAACATTTTCGTAGCTCTATCAGTTATTATGGAAATCATAAGAAATCTTTTCATGCAACACAGATAACATATCTCCGAAACTATTAGTCTTATCGAAATGAACTATAAAACCTACCACCTAATACCACCTAATAACTATAACACCAGCTAAGAGCAAAGTTCCATAATACATAAATATTAATTTCATGTTCTAGTCAAGGTAAAAAGAAAATAATTATTCAGGTATACATTTTTTATTATGATTATTGAAGTCAAACTCCTTTAGCCGCTTTGAGCACTTTTTGGTAGGGAGTAAAATGTGGATTCGAGGCGTCAACGACATGCATATCGCCGACATGCTCGCGTTGTTACGAAGACAATAATTATTAGATCTTAATATACTACATTCGAAATTAAACTTTAATGATTCAGTGTTAAGGTTTAATTTGGTTTAACATGCTTCGTCGATCCATTGCTCTATTGCATCGTGATTGAAGGACAAGCCTACAAATAAACAAACACACTTTTGTATCACTAACATATTTTATACCTACCAAATATTTTTTATGTATAAAACAAAGTCGCTTCCCGCTGTCTGTCCCTATGTACCTACCTATGCTTAGATCTTTAAAACTACGCAATGGATTTGCATGCGGTTTTTTTAATAGATAGAGTGATTCAAGAGGAAGTTTTATGTGTATAATACATGCATAATATAGTAGAGAAACACTGATAATTTTAGAGGTTTCTAATGTGATGTCGTAAATAAACACATTTTTTGCGTTACATTGCAAACGCTGGCTGAACCCTATGAGATAGATCAAAATAATGTACTACAGTATTGTACACATTAAAAAGATCTACAAAAAAGTCCGCGATAGTATATGTCTATCTCTTAGGGATAACCCACAATAACCATTTTTTATTCTTTACTTTTTACTAGAAATAATGGCTTATTTACGAAGCGATTTTACGCAATACAGCATTAATCCTTATCCAATTAAATACATTAAATACATTGTGCATTTAGTATAGATCCACATGGCCCTTTACAGCATGTAATTTAAATTAATATTTTCGAAGATATTACAGATTTAAAATGCATAGCGGTTGCGGCGGCGGTCGGGGGTTATTTAATATCAGCATTGCACCCGTGCGAAGCCGGGGCGAGTCGCTAGTTTATAATAATAATATTATTATTGTAGGTATGATGTACAGACACCGTCAAAGAATTCAAAGAAATTCAAACTGAAAAATTCAAAGAATTGACAAAAACCTAAGTAGGTATAATAACAAAATTCTAAATCAATGTTTTTAACCTTGTTTCATATGCAACTAAATCTAATCTTGAAAAATAGGAAAGATCTTAACTTAGTTATTTCTAATTTGGACCTAAGTTGTAGGCAACGAGGGTCGAAATTGGTAATATAAATAAAACACTAAAGTCTCGTGTACGTTGCTATACGTAATATTACACTGTTGACGCGTATTCAAATTTGAACCTAATTGAAAGCAGCAGTTATGGTTGCAATTGATTTAAGAAAACCATGGCCGATGTGGTGTCAGTGTGTATAAAGTCCAATGAAGTAAGAAGTTGCACAAAGAGAGAGACCGCGCATGCGGCGTTGCCACGCGCGATATTCAAGCGGTAGTAGGTCATTGCATGTACTTTATATCGGTTACAGATTAAAACACTTATTAACAGAAATAAAAGGTTACAGATTGATTCTGTTACAGTTTCGTTTCTGTTTCCGTTATAAGGGTTTCTGTTTTAAAACAGTTTCAAAAAACAGTGTTTAAACCCTTTATTTCGGTTACTGTTTCAGTCCTTGCTTCGTAAGATGACGTTGTAAATAACCGCTGATGTACTTTTTTTTTAAAGTGCAAAGCTTCTCCATCTGCAAAGCATCGCCGGCGTCGCCTAATTTTAAATGTCAAAATTTTCAGAAGGATATTTTTTGCCAGTGACATTAATTTTTTTAAATATTTTTTATTGGTCAATTTAAAAAACAAGCCCACCAATCGGCATTGGAGCAGTGTGGTGGGTCGGAGCTCTAATTCCCTTTCTGCTATGAGAGTGGAGGCCTGTGTCCAGTTGACGCAAACGGGCTGTAGTGATGGTGGTGGTGGGGACATAGTATTTAATTCTGGGTATAGGTTAACCTAGAGCTAAGTAAAGAAGACCTATCTAATATTTTATTTTGATTTCGCTACTATGATGTAAAAGCTCCCTTATTCCGCTTTCCCGCCAATATACCACGCTTCCTTCCAGATTAAAAAGTAGTCCATAGTACGCGGAGTACCAACACGTCCTGTATTTGGCATCTCACTACGCATCTTATTAACACGGTAAATTGGAATATTCATCTTTTATTTAGACGACAAGCAAGTTCCCACTGAAATTATTAAGTCTTTTCCAACGTCACAGGAAGAACTTAAATTTAAACCCCCCGATTGTGGCATTGCTTCGCTTCTTAAAACTTTAAGATCTCTCATGTAAAAGCTCTCTTATTCCGTTATCCCTTCAACACTAGCCAACCCTACAGGCTTAAGATGAAGCCTATGTATTATTACAGACAATAATCTATCACTGCGACAAATTTCATCCAGATCCATTCAGCCGTTGTGGCGTTATTGAGTAACAAACGTCAATCCATATTGGACATCAAAAGGTAATACAGGGTAGGGGTACCTACCTAATTTTAATACATACATTGAATTGACCCTCGTAATAGAATAGACAAATCGTATTGCACTTGAGCTTAAAGGTAATCTCAGCCTCATGTAAAGGCCCCCTTATCCCGTTTTCCCTCCAACAGGCTAAAGTCGTCCAACTCCACAGTACGCGCGCGTTTCGTCAGGAGTCAGTACCACACGTCCACGTACTTGGCACTCTCCACAACTTATTACGATAAATTAGAATATTCATCTATTTATTAAACACTACTTTTTAGTCAAATCGTATCGTAATCAAGCGCACACCGTAGAAGTCTTAATATGTGAGCCTAATATCTGGTTTCTCATGTAAAAGCTCCCTTATCCCGTTTTCCCTCCATCAGGCTAAAGTCTTCCAACTTCACAGTACCTACGCGCGCGTTTCATCGGGACCACACGTCCTGTACTTGGCATCTCTCCACAACTTATTACGATAAATTAGAATATTCATCTATTTATTAAACACTACTTTTTAGTCAAATCGTATCGTAATCAAGCGCACACCGTAGAAGTCTTATATGTGAGCCTAATATCTGATTTCTCATGTAAAAGCTCCCTTATCCCGTTTTCCCTCCATCAGGCTAAAGTCGTCCAACTTCACAGTACGCGCGCGTTTCGTCGGGACCACACGTCCTGTACTTGGCATCTCTCCACAACTTATTACGATAAATTAGAATATTCATCTATTTATTAAACACTACTTTTTAGTCAAATCGTATCGTAATCAAGCGCACACCGTAGAAGTCTTATATGTGAGCCTAATATCTGATTTCTCATGTAAAAGCTCCCTTATCCCGTTTTCCCTCCATCAGGCTAAAGTCGTCCAACTTCACAGTACGCGCGCGTTTCGCCGGGGCTACACGTCCTGTGCTTGGCATCTCTCCACAACTTATTACGATAAATTAGAATATTCATCTATTTATTAAAGACTAGTTTTCAGTCAAAACGTATCGTAATCAAGCGCAAACCGTAGAAGACTTAATATTATGTGAGCCTAATATTTGATTTCTCATGTAAAAGCTCCCTAATCCCGTTTTCCCTCCATCAGGCTAAAGTCGTCCAACTTCACAGTACGCGCGCGTTTCGCCGGGGCTACACGTCCTGTGCTTGGCATCTCTCCACAACTTATTACGATAAATTGGAATTCGTGAACCGAACTGTGTTTTCAGTTGTCTATTATGTTGTGATTGGATTGGACTGGAGTGGACTGTGTATGTGGCTTTACCAGATGTCGGAGTAGGTAAGGAAATATTTATGACTTGAAAATTTCAGATAATATTTTGTAGCTTTATGAGTCTACAATTTACTGATCCATCAATCAATCAATATGGGTTAGTATCTAATTATATTTATATGTGCTAAATTATGCATTTTACAAAAATATATTTTTTTTTTAATCCACTACAAGTTAGCCCTTGACTGCGATCTCACCTGATGGTAAGTGATGATGCAGTCTAAGATTATTATATATTAAACACCTATTCGGTTTCTACACGGCATCGTACCGGAATGCTAAATCGCTTGGCGGCACGTCTTTGCCGGTAGGGCGGTAACTAACCACGGCCGAAGCCTCCCACCAGGCCAGACCAGGGAAAATTCAGAAATTATAAATTCCTAAATTGACCCTGCCGGGGATCGAACCCGGGACCTCCGCACGTTAAGGCAACAGCGCTACACACTGCGCCACGGAGGTCGTCAAATTTTGCTTTTGATTAGAATTTAGAGCTCTGTAAGTAGGTACACATGTATTAAAATTTTCAGAATTTTCTCTGGTCTGGTCTGATCGGTCTGCTTCGGCCGTGGCTAGTTATACCACCCTACTGGCAAAGACGTGCCGCCAAGCGATTTAGAAGCGTTCCAGTACGATGCCGTGTAGAAACCGATTAGGGATATTGGTTTAATATAATTGCCATACCCTTAACAAGTTAGCTTTCTACCATCTTAGAGCGCATCATCATTCATCAATTACCATCAGGTGAGATCGCAGTCAAGGGCTAACTTGTAGTGGATATTAAAAAAACTTAATAAAAGCGCTTAAATTTCTTTAAGAAAACCATCGATATTAAAAGCCTGTAAAATGAACAAAATTTTCTTGTTTGGAAAATTTGTTTGTATTTACTTAAATGTTATAAAACAAAAATAGTTTATGGACAGAAAGAAAACTCAATGTTCATATTCATCGCTATAAAGTATTTTTAGTATTATAAATGTAGATATGAATAGGCATTATAATATTTTATTCCACATTATAACTTTTTAGATCGGTATTTTCCCTGGAAATTATTAATTCGTTAATATTTACATTACGTTAAACCCTGAGCGACTTATTTGTATCCTTAACCTAATATTTATAGTTTTGGAATAAGTTAAACATTCATCAACAAGAAAACTTGTATAAAAAATAAAAAAGCTCAAAGTGTTTTATGATTATTGTACACAATAAGTAGGTAAATAGGCAGGGACTTACCAATTATTTTACCAAATACCTAATTGCTCTGATTTTTCTCTCTAAAATTGAACGTAAAAAAGGTAGAAAAATAATGAACTTTTTGACTTTTATTTTAGTGGTAGACTGTGTAGTCACTAACGTGAATTCTCGCATGTGTGAACTTCCCTTGTCACTTTGAACTTTTTACCCCAATTAATTTTTTTTGAACTGACGCTGAAGTAGTCTCTACTCTCTACGCACCCCTACAAAGGAATTTAAAATAACAATTTTTATCTCTATATTTATAAAAACATCATTTTGTCTGTCTGGCAGTCTGTCACTTGAACATGTAAGTCGAACTACAATCCTTTAAAGCGACGTGTAAAATTTGCCAAAATTGTACGGAGTGGGAGAACTATTTAACGAAGACCAGAATAGGCCCGGCAGACGTTGTCTTGCCTTAAACCTAAAACCCGATCGCAGCGCCCCTACCGGGTCCAATTGTGAATATAAACCATCCCGGGACCCACACAAGCACCACAAAAAATCCCATCAAAATCGACTGCGCATGACGAGGTTACGGTTTCGATTCCCGAATCCCGGGTTGGGCCATAATTAATTAAGTGTTGGGTTTTTCTCACAAGAAATTCTCAGTACCGCCGTGCCTCGGAGAGCACGTAAAGCCGTCGGTCCTGCGCCTGATCTTTCTCCGAATGCACTTGTGTTTGCGCACACATTTGTGCACTATACAATCTCCCGCGCAGATGGCTATTCTCTCTGGAGATTGGCCGCCATGGTCGAAATTCGTTTGGAAGAAAATTATTTATTATAGATAATTTAACCTCAATTGCAGATTTTTTGTTACGCTCATCTGAGATATTATAATATTATGACACCAAAAACAGTAAAAAAAAACTTAAATCAGCCCCTATAAAGTTACATGGCCCATTGTATACCAGAAAAGTGATAAATCATTAGGGTTGCCTCGAAAATATGCAACATTTTCATGACATGAGAATTCAATTAGTGCTAACAAAATAAGAGGCAATTGCACCATGCATACCAGTTACCACTGGTACCTTACTCATATTATGAACTACCAGCCCCTTTGTAATCTGATGTAGGGCTGCCACTTGCTAATAATAATAAAAAATAAATAAGTTTTTTTTTATTAGAAAGTCCACCAGTCTCTACCTAACTTAAGCTTGACATGTTTAAAACTATCCCTTTTGAAATTTAAAAAAGAAAACGAAAACATAAGGCAGGAATGAAAATAATGTAATAATACTACTGTTAGTGTCGCACGGCGCACCCCTGAAAGATGTACTTAACGCACAATTTAAAAAAAAATAGTTCAATACATAAAACCAACTTTAATAATATTCATTAATATTATTCATTTTTAAATTTTAGATGACTGTTTACGAGACAAATTTTAATTCTACATTATAATGAAAACCATAATTATCAAGATTTTTTTATTAATAAAACAATAGTTTTAACATAAATTACAGCAAAGTTGACTCAATTGTTTTTCAAAATTAGAACTTTTGAGATCTGCTTTTAATAATGAAATGAAAAGTTTTATTTTATTTAGGACAACTAGTGTCCCATGATATAAGTGTTCTTCCACCGATTCGTAAAGAAAATCGTACTGAGAAGAGCCGACAAGAAATTTAGTAGTTACACTTTTTTTTGTACTGAATTATGTGCTCTCACACGCTCAAATGAAGATACTAGCATTATGTCGATGTGAAATACTGTACAGTAACTCTTTCTTAACTATCGACAGCAATTAGAGTGGAAATAAAATGAAATCTACATTAATTTTATTACATTGAAATTAGCTCTGTGACATACAGCCGTGGTTTAGTTGTAAAGTCGAAACCCCTCATAAACTGTGTGCATTAGGGACGATAGGGCTGTCTCTTAAACGAAATGTAATATCCAGACTAATCTATTTAATTTATACTAATAGTAATATTATAAATGGCAAAGTTTGTATGGACGGATGTATGGATTTTGTTACTCAATCATGCCAGAACGGCTGAACGTGTTCGAATGAAATTTGACATGGAGCTAGAATATAGTCTGGAATAACACATGGGTTTCTTTTTATTCCGGAAAATTAAGGAGTTCCCGCGGGAATTAAACCCTCAATCCATGCGGATGAAGTCGCGGGCATTCACTAGTATGTATATTATAAAGATTTATATTAGATAATCTGTTTGTGATATAAAGTTTCGAGAGCATTCATCAGATTGCCATAATTTTTTGTACAATTGTTGTTGAAACTTACAGAAAGGTTTCATATTATAAAGAGGCATTACCGGGCAATAGTTATTTGATTAACGATTAGATAATATTACGATTTTCTTACAAAATCTGGACCAAAGATTTTACGTGCTCTCCCAAGCAAGAGAACGAAAACGCCAAGTATCCCCAAAGTGCGTCATCCCATCTTTGAGATCACACCAACTTACTCGTGATAGCGTTAGAAAATAGTATTTTCCTTGAAAATAGTAATTTTAAGTAACAATGTTTTTTTGTTTTAAGTAACAACGTTTTTTGTTGCCGTACCGGAACGCTTGGCACCACTTGGTGGGGTGGTAACTGGTAACTAGCCACGGCCACAGCCACACCAGACCATACCAGGGAAAATTCAGAAATCATTAATTCCCAAATTGACCCGGCCGGGGATCGAACCCGGGACCTCCGCACGTTAAGACATCGCTCAACTGGCCACGGATTGTGATAGGAATGTCACAATCCGTGGCCAGTTGAGCAGTTTCTACTTTGAACGCATTTTAACATCTTTTGATGACCCTGTGCATTTCTGGTATACGCCTTGTATCTACTGAAAGTATACTTTGATGACATGCGGTTACAAAATAATTCATTGACATGTTATTGACAGCACGGGAGCACAAGCCGAATTTAATGAGTAACGGAACATTCTGGACGTTGATTTTGTAGTTTGATCAATTTTAATCATTTCTGTTATATTTTAATCAAAGTGAAACTATTTCAATTATTTCTGTTTATAACATTTAGTTTAAGCTACAGGCAACGTGGATTTTAATAATATTGATTAATATAAATATTTATGTGATGTTATAAAATAAGTTTCAAAAAAAGGATGAAGTGGTCAAGGGGCCATTGCTATAATCTGTCCAACCATTTATTTTACTTTTGACCTAAGCACGCCTATGAAGATTCATAATTATTGACAGGACCGTCGATAACCGTCGACAAAAAAAGCAATATTTCATAGACGCAGATTTTTTTACAATAGTAAAAGCAACGTTCAGTTTAATCCGATATTTCGTAACTCGTACAATCATCTAGTCATGACCAGTACGAATTTCCTTTTCAAAATAGTCACGAAGCTGCAACACCAGCACAAACATTAGACAGAAACATACAAAGATCCATAGAGCACTATTTATTTAATTTGGTGTAGGTATACCTATCTGTCTCGCTCGGCTAATCCATACTAAGCTATATCCATACTAATATTATAAATGCGTAAGTGTGTCTGTCTCTCTGCTACGCTTTCACGGCTCATCTGTTCTACCGATTTTGATGAAATTTGGTATAGGGCTAGTTTGTATCCCGGGGAAGGACATAGGCTACTTTTTATCCCGAAAAATTTAAGGAGTTACCGCGGGAATTGAAAAAACTTAGTTCACGCGGACGAAGTCGCGACTCGCGAGCATTATCTAGTATAGATTTAAGTATGTGATAATTTTTGTTTTTAAAGGGTGAGGTGTCTAGGGACATACATTTCTTATGCATTGTTTTAGTAGTATTTTTTCTAGCCCTACTTGAGATGTACAGATAATTTGACAGTTAGATAGATGCGAATACAAAAAAAACCGGGCAAGTGCGAGTCGGACTCGCGCACGAAGGGTTCCGTACCATTAATAATAAATAATTATCTTTGTTAATGAACCGCAAGACTAACTTTGTTTGTAGAGGTTTATTGTTAATATCAAAAAAACTATGCTAGTTAGAGCATTGGCTATAGTTTTCCTGTAAAATATACGTAAATTCATATTGACCATAATTATTTCAAATTTTTCGATTGGTAAACTCCGGAGATAAGGGGGGGGGAACGGTATTTTTTAGACATTTTCCCCGATAAATCAAAAACTATCATAACTAAAAATAATTAAAAATCTGTTTTAGAATGTACAAAGTAAACCCTTTCATATGATACCCCACACAGTACAGTTATCTCACTTTTAAATTTCAACCCTCCGATTTTCCCCCCTTTTTAAATAAGAACAAAAATAATTTCAATTTTTTTTTAATTCCAGTGTCTTTGGGCCACTAATATACACAACTATTCCAAATTTCATGTCGATAGCTTCGGTAGTTACTGAAATAATCGAGTGTGACGGACGGACAGACGGACAGACGGACAGACAGACGGAGAAAGTCGCACCATAAGGGTTCCATTTTACCATTTTGGTACGGAACCCTAAAAACTGTCAAATCCTCAAATAAATTGAAAACTGGCCGTAAGCGTAACTTATATCTACGGAAAATGTTTTTGTTTATCCATTTTATCTAACTCTAAGGTAGGTATACTCTGCAACCACCCTCGCCCTTCGGCCGTCACATCCACTCGCCCTCATATAAATAAAACAACCCTTGGATTGTGCAATACTAGCGCATTCTTTGCGTTCAGTACTCATCTAAATATTGAAGGTCACGTGACAAATACCATGACGTTACCATGTTGATAATAATTATTTTACCCATTTAGATTTAAGATCCTTATGGCTGAGGGTTGTGACCCCTTTCCATTAATCACATAATGGTAGGGGTTTTCTTGGGATAATAATGCGGTGGGTTCCCACGTCCTTCCGCATACGACTCGACTAAGATCACTATTTCAACTCTTAGGTTTCTAACGATTATTATCAGATGTTGGTGATAAGAACTGGTGTTCTCCGAGGCACGGAGGAACTTCAAAGGCCATATTCGGACTTCCATATCCGGTCACCCATCCAGTTACCAACTTAAGTCAACGTTGCTTAACAATTGCAATCGACTGATATGCGTTGTCGCAACTAGGCCACTCGTCCCTCAATGTATCCTTTGCACAACTCTACCGGCCGGCAATGGGTTGAAGTGATGGTGATGATGATATTGCAGTTCTTACCTAAACAATTGGGTTGATATAATACTTTTTGCCTAAAAATGATTTTCAAAATTGATTCATAGATAAATAAACAATTGGGTCGATTTAATACTATTCGTCTAAACTCAAAAATGATTTTCAAAATTGCTACTTGGATAAACCTGAGTAAGTTAATTTCGTGACTCGAGAATAGGGATGATGACATCTCAATCAAATCAGCAACTCTTTATCAAACTTAAAAACGCGCTTCTAGTATGGAAGTTGTATAAAATTCACAATAGTGACGTCATCAAATTTCAACGAACTTTTTTCTTTAATGTATATTTTAAAATGGTTATCAAACTTAAAATTAACAGAGGATATGATTTTAACGTCTTCTGGAAGACCCTCTATTTAATAATAATCAGTTAGAAATAATTTATTTTTGATATAGTCATCATCCCCCACTGCTGCGCCAGCGGGCGTCAATAATTATAATAATTAATTATAGTAATGGTTCAAGGCAGACGTTGTTCTGCCTTGAACCAATAACATTACTGGGTCCAATATAAACCATCCCTGGACCCACTGAAACACACGCAAAAAATTCCATCTAAATCAGTGAAGCCGTTTTTGAGTTTTAGCGAGACTCGTGACGTATCCGAGGCCTCAGGACGGTAATACACGGACTGCTCTAGCAGTTAGCCAGTGATCAAGATACACGGACCGCTCAAGCAGTCCGACTCAACTGCTTGAAGCTACCATTGTCAAGCTGCTGCTAGCCGCCCGAAGCAGTCGCAGTTGCTCGAGCAAGCCATGAATGTGTGTACGTAGAAGACGTAGTTCACTATGCAGTCGCAGCTTGAAGCAGTCCATTCTGACTGCTTCACGAACTGCAATTCATTTTTAAATATAAGAAGATTAATATAGAGTTCGTCAACGTCAGTCTAATTCATTTGCCAGGAGCACATTTCTCACTACCCCGTATTAAAATAATGCGAAAGCGAGTAAACGTTTTAAATGTTTCCGTCGGTTTTTTTAATCTGGATAATACGTTTTAGAAAGCGTGTTGTTTTAACGGACGGTTGTAACTTTTACCTCATAGTTTTGTTTATAATGTTTTAAGTAACTTTTTTTAATTTAAGCAATTTTTTATTAATATTTTAATTCTTAAAAATATTCCAACTTGAATTTTACTGTACATTGTAGATAATGTTATGAGCGATTATACTTTTTTTCCTTTAACCATAAAGCACCATCTAACATGGCAGCCTTATTTTATACTAAAATCGAATTAGTAATATTACAGCTAATTATGAGTAATTTATACATCTAATTTACAGCCCAATAACTGTCCTTATATAATTCTAATATACTTAGTGTTCACTATGTTGATGTGACCTAGATAATTAGCACAAGCACTATAATTCAGCGATTACAAAATATAAATAAAAACAAAATTACTTTTGAAATATTTTATTTCTTTTCTTTATTAATTGCAATTCCACAGATACACTTATTCCATAAAATATAACATTCAGTCAATGATAGGCAAGGTAGGCTATGGATACCCAGTTTGGGTGTAGCAACACTGCATTGTAGTAGGGAGACCGATTTTATTTGTGTTTGTCCGTATCATTAAAAAAGTCATTAATAGTGTAGTAACACTTGTTGATTAAATAGTTTTTTGTGTGTTTTTAAATTCTTTTTCTTTTTCAATATTTCTTATGAAATCTGGTAGATTATTATAAATATATTTTATTGCAAACAAGGTTTTTTGACAGTTTGGATTTGGAGTTAGGGAATTTACGCACTGCATCCGACCCGAATCCGGATGTCGATTTCACACTGCGTCCGTTTCAGTCGGGGACTGAAAAACAGATTCATAACTACCTACTAGGAATCTGCTTTGGTCCGTGAACAACGCTGCGAATTGGAGATTCAAATTTCGAATTCGACTGTTCGAAGTTACCGAAGATCGTCAGACTTCGTCATTCAAATATCCATTCCTCCTAACGCATAAAACATTATCATGATTTAGGAGTTAGTCCCTTTTCGAAGTTCTTTAAGATACGCAAACTGGAACTTCTGGAAAGTTTGCGCACCGTTCACAAAATAATCTGTTCGAACCTTTTGTGATTCATTTGCATTTCAGCATCTGTAGTCCCAAGTTACATTAGTTAATATGATAATGTTGCTATCTGATGCCCACGACTATGTCCGCGTGTATTGAGGTTTTTTGGTTGCCGTGGGAACTCTTTAATTTTCCGGGACAAAAAGTAGCCTATGTGTTATTCCAGACTATAATCTATCCCTGTGTCAAATTTCATCTAGAACCATTCAGCCGTTCTGACGTGAAAGAGTAACAAACATACATACATCCATACATACTAACTTTCGCGTTTATTATATTAGTAAGGATTAATAGTGCATTAATAATTATTCTTGATAGTGAATTTGTAAAAAAATCCTAATAAATTGTAATAAAATGCGTAAATTCTCGCTACCCGCATGGTCGTCGCGTCACGTGAGTTACCTGCTATAATACTTCAAAATGACAGTTTTATGTCACGTACCTTGACTTCCCTGAAATAAGGGTTAAAATTCTAAAACACGAACGTCTACAATATTAAAACAATACGGATTTAAGCGATGGTAGTATACCCCGAACCGGCGGTGATTGAAATTGTCACGCAATATTAATTGAGACGCTAATTGGACACTTCTCGTCTGCTAACCAATTTGCGGTTACGACCTTTTACATTAACGTTTTTTAGGGTTCCATACCTCAAAAAAAATAAGGGACCTTTATAGGATCACTTGGTTGTCCGTCTGTCAATACCCTTTTTCTCAGGAACGCATGGAAGTATCAAATGAATACAAAATACTATGGTCTACTACCGTCCCTTCGAGCTATGAAGTTATCAAGCTTCTAAGTCAACGCAATCAAAAAAATATAGCCATTTATCTATTCTTCTAAACTAATATTAAAAAGAGGTATAGTTTGTAAGTTTGTGACGTTGTAGGGGGTAATCTCTGGATCTACTGAACCGATTTTGAAAATTCTGGTACCAATAGAAAGCCACATTATTTGTGAGTGTCATAGGCTATATATTAACCCGAAAAATTAGGGAGTTCCCGTGGGAATTTAAAAAACTTATTTCACGCGGACGAAGTCGCGGGCATCGGCTAGTGCTGTATATTTTTACACTCGCCAGAAACTTAAAGCCCATATGGTACTTCCCGTTGAATTCAAATCATGAAAGGCAAGAAGCAAGTTTTGCACGGAACCCTCGGTACTCGACTCACTCGCATTTGTTCGGTTTTTTATTATTAATATTTCTGGGAATAATTACGAATGTTGCTTAGGTCTTAAAAACTATTTTGTTCTGACACGTTCAACTTAATAATTTGTATGCAAATGTGAACTTACAATAAATGAACTTGGATAATAAGTAATATATTTTACTACTTAATTGTAATACGATTTAATTAATTAAAATAAATGCATATTGTAAATTAACAACAAAAAAAGAAGACTACAAATATTGAAAATTGTAAGAATAGAAGTTGAGTCGAATTCAAATATTGGCCGAAACTCCTACCAGACCAGACAAACGACTCCCTGCTGGGGATAGATCCCGAGACCTCTCACTTTTAAGACCGCTGTGCCAGGGAGGTCGTCAAAAAATAAAGAGAGGAGTACAGACCCCACACATTTCGAAGTATTTCGAAACACAATAACTCGAAATGCACGCTTGAGATATTTTACTATCCAGTCAGAAATCGCCTATTTGTGGGGATGTTAAAGTGATTCGTTTCAGTGGTCAACAGGGTTGTCACCTGATGTCAATAATCATGCCAGAAATCCTTGTTTTTTTTTATTCCACTACGTCAGCCCTTGACTGCGTGCTCACCTGATGGTATGTGACGATGCAGTCTAAGATGGTAGCGGGCTATCGTGTTAGAGGCATGGCAGTTATATTAAATGCTTCCATACCCCTAGTCGCTTTCTACACGGCATCGTACCGGAACGCTAAATCGCTTGGCGGTACGTCTTTGCCGGTAGGGTGGTAACTAGCCACGGCCGAAGCCTCCCACCAAATCAGACCAGAAAAAATTCTAATCCCGGTAGGAATCGAACCCGGGGCCTCCCACGGCCTTCACTTTGGAATTTGTAGACATGTGTTGGTTTTATTCAATGTTTTTTATCATATTCAGAGGCATAAGTAGTCCTTCAACGTGATCTCAAGTGATTGTACGGTCTAAGGTGAAGGCCGGCTAGCGTGAAAGTGTGTGGCTGCTAATTTCCTCCTCTGCATCTTGCAAGAGGCATGTTCATTTTAATTTTTGAGAGGAAATGTGAAATACTCATAACTGAGTATTTTAAACTAGGCTGGTGTACGAGAAGCATCTTTTCTTGCATTATGTAATGAAAAAAATATATTATCACAGATCATATTATGTCGGTCATCCCTATTCACATATGTCACGCTGAGGCGCGTCGCCTGTGGAGGGTCACTCACGTCCCGAGACGGCAGACTACTCGCGTGACGTCACTTGCACTGCAAGAGTTAATTACCCATGTAAATTATACGCCTTACGAGGAAATGCGTTACGCAAGGAAGATACAAGTGCTGGTACAGAAATAAAAAAAATCATCGTAGCTTTAAGATAGGTAGAGCGAAAATACACTACGGACCGTTTGGAATAAACTATCTAGCGTAGTTAGTTAGATCCAGGTTGGTTGGAGAAAAACAAGTCTTGGGAATGACGTACTGTTATTCTTAAGTCTTGCGAGTATTTTACTGTATTATGAAATCTTGCAGGTCATTATGTTGGTCATCCCTATTCACATCTGTCACGCGAAGCGTGTCGCCTGTGAAGGGTCACTCACGTCCCGAGACGGCAGACTACTGGCGTGACGCCACTCGCACTGCAAGAGTTATAATTTCCCATGTACATTTATCATGTAAATACATTTTGTCTTCGTAACAACGC
The DNA here is from genome assembly GCA_923060345.2 of Erebia aethiops. Taxonomy (NCBI): domain Eukaryota; kingdom Metazoa; phylum Arthropoda; class Insecta; order Lepidoptera; family Nymphalidae; genus Erebia; species Erebia aethiops. The sequence continues at coordinate 3,482,504 of OV281093.1, read as the reverse complement.
GAGGTGGCGAGGTGTCGCCTACGGTTACACAGCACTTATTAATATAAACCTTAAAACTAAGGCATTCAAGTTTAATTATGAATGTACTATATTATTATACTTAAGGCCTTTTGTCTTAAGAAGAATGGTGTTGATCACGCGTATTCACATTTTTACCTCCTACCAAAAAGTGTTCAACGCGCCTAAAGAAGTTTTCACTTCAAAAATATCGTAGCTTTAAGATTTAATTAAGGTATAGGTTAAAAACATATTAATAGTAGGTACGGGCCGGATAGAGCTAAATTGCATTCAAATCCGTCCAGTAGCTTAGGTGTGATGCCCGAACATACAGATAGATATGCAAAAATGTTTAAAAAAAATGTTTTGGGCTTTGTATCGATAGTAAAGCTTCGTCCAAATAAAATTTTCAAATATATTCAATGTAAGGAAATCGTCCAGTTACAGTTTTATTATAAGTATAGAATTATGTCGGTCATCCCTACTCACATCTGTCACGCTGAGGCGCGTCGCCTGTGAAGGGTCACTCACGTTCCGAGACGTCTCGCGAGATGCTACTTGCACTGCAAGAGTTAATTACCCATGCACCTACATTATACACCTTACGAGGAAATGCCTTACGCAAGGAACATAAAAGTGCAGATGCAAAAATAAAAATAATAAATTAAATCTTTGTCTAGTAGCTTTAAGTTTTAATTTTATTAAGATAAAGGTTGCCTTTTTTTTAATCCCCTACAAGATAGCCCTTGATTAGTTCTCGAGTTTTGAAGAGTCTGACAAAAGTTTTGGTAAATGGAAAGTGTCTGACACTTATGAAACTATTTTATTTAGAATAATGTTTTACAAAGCATATATAAAAATCAGCCATGTAAATTTAAGTTAAATAACTCTTATTTTTAGTTACCTTTCTTACCTGGTAACTGGCCCATGTGTCACAGGGTGAGCTCCACAAGTACGCAGGCAATCAAAGAACATGAGACGCTACTGAGAACCTAAAGTTTCATCTATGTTTAAATAAGTATGTCTGATCGCTCTGGGATCTTACTCTATAATGAATTAACTTCGTCCTAAATCACTGTCAATACCATTTACGCTATATTCAAACATTTTGTTAACAGTGTGAAAGCATTTCGTATAAATCCTCGCAGGACATGCGAATCTGTCTTCAGCATTCGTCAAATTAATGCGTCGCCATTTGTAAAAATAACCTCGCTTCCGCACCAATAAAGTTAACAACCAGCAAACAGAAGGAAGTATTACGTTTATTTTCGTTTATTACCACAATAATGAAGACAGGGATAATTTATTACTTGGAGCTTCGATAAATCTATACTAATATAACGCGAAAGTTTGGATGGATGGATGCTTGTTACTCGATCACGCCACAACGGCTGAACGGATCTGGCTAAAATTTTATCCCGGAAAATTAATCATTCTCGAACCTGCAGACATCGGTTAAAGCTGTATTTTTAATTTTTAAGTTTTAATATTACTCACGATCATGTTTACAAAGTAGGTACGTGACATAAAACTGTCATTTAGAAGTAATACTGCTTGAAGCGATGGTTTACTACCATCACTCAGAGCAAAATCTTATTATTTCTAGTATATTTATGTACACTACCACCACCACCACTACAGCCTATTAACGTCCCACTGCTGGGCACAGGCCTCCACTCTCGTAGGAGAGAGGGAATTAGAGCTTAGACCCACCACGCTGCTCCAATGCGTGTTGGCGGGCTATAACGACTATTATCATGTTAGTGATAATAACCGGGACCGACGGCTTAACGTGCTCTCCGAGGCACGGGGGTGAAACACCGCCAACTTCCAACTCCGGACTGGCATTGAGAATTTAAATGAAAAACCCAATACCTAACCATTTCATGCCCGACCGGGAATTGAACCCAGGACCTCGTGATCCGCAGTCGACTATGCTAACAGCTAGACCAACGAGGCAGTATGTACACTAATTCGTAGATATTTAATACGTGTGTGGTAAATTCAATTAAACACATAGACAGTGATCGAAGTGCTATTCCTAATCTAGAAATTTGAAGCGAACTGACGTAATTAGTTCAAAGAGCGACATGTAGTACTGTTTCCTGATAGGAACTGGGTCGAGAAACTTTTGCTGCAAGAATGTTTTCTCTATGTGGGAGTAACTTGAATAGCTCTTTATGAAAAATTTTCGACGAATTCTCTGGTGCAGTATTAAACGCTGTTATGTGGGATGTCCCTTGTTCAATCCCCGGCGCAGTGATGATTTGAATTTATTATTTACTAGATGACGCCCGGAATTGCGTCTGTGTGATTTTTTATCTTCTCTTTTCCTGTTTAAATAGTGGCCTATGCTCCCCGTGATACAACCTATCACTATACCTACCAAATTTCATCGAAATCGGTTGAAAATATGGGCAATATATTAATTAATGCTGTCATTTTAGTATAGTTTAGAGATTGTGTACAACAGAAACAGAGGCAGAGTGTACAAGCGAGCCGAGGATAAAGCCCGTGACCAGGCTAGACAATTATAAACTACTAAAATGCCCTTTCTGATGATCAAACCCGGTACCATCCATTTAAAAGACTTCTGCAGCGCTCACCACTGCCCAAGGGAGGGCTGAGGGGACTCTTGGCATACTTTACTCTGCGAAATGGATTTCTTGGGGATTTTAAATAGGCGGCATACAGCTAAATTCATGGACAAAAGGTTGTGAGAAATACGCAGAACACAAAGATTCTGCCATTGAAAAGGCACGAAATCCGTAGGACAAAAAAAAACTTGAAAGCGGACTTTTCATTCTTTGTTTTGCTGTAATTTTCTTAATTATTTTATTGTTAGTACGTTTTTACAGAAGTTATTTGTTGTTCTGGAATTCGTGATACCAAAAGTGAGCTTTACGAAAATAATAGGTCCATGGGACTGTAATTAGTGTAACACAATTAAAATTATGTAACGCAGTAGGTCAACGGGAAAATTCTATAGAAATACGAGTACATAATACGTACTACGCGTAAACGCGGGCTTGTTCCTTTGTTTCATCGTGCACTTTTTTTTGCATGTTTTACAGCAAACACTGCATGAAACACAGAGTTCCAGCAGCAAACAGACTGGCGCAGTACAAATTACATAACAGTTTATCTAATAATAAGGATTTGATTTAAATTTATTGTATAGTTTTTATAATATTTAGATTTTAGATTTACTTCTATTGTGTTTATAGGTATTAAATAAAGATAATTTAAAATGATAATAATATTTATCTGAGTTTGTTGTGGCCTGTGGGCTCTTCTCAGACGCGCGTCATGAAGCTTGTGCTTACACAGTTTTCGAACGTCAATAAAACCCAATACTTGTTATGGCCCGACCCGGGACTCGAACCCGGGACCTCGTCGGCCGCAGTTGAACATGCAATGAACCCTAGACCAACGAGGCTGTCAATAAAAATACACAGTGCACAACAGGGGTACCGACTTGTAATAAACAGTTTGTGACTTTGATATTTCTGTAATTTGTAGATAAGTTTCTTGAAGGCACAAGAACGTGTCATGTAGAGATGCACACTTTCGTCCAGACAGCGTGCTCAGGAACTTCGCAACCTCGTTCCTCCTTCACCATTTTACCACAGATCTACGAGAAGCCGTGAGCGTTGGCATCCTTACGTGGTTCATGTTCAATCAAGTCGTACGAAACGTTTTTGTTCCACATTACTGATACGAAGCGCGGTTTGAAACGCCCTTTCGGCGACCGTGTCTCCTGCCAAGTTTAACTTGAGTACGTTCAAGGCAAGAGTAAATAGGCGTTTTCTAGGCAATCACGCTTCTAGACCTCGTTATAGCTGCTCATAAGGATTGTCGTCAAGAGCAAGCCTATCTTGCAATAAAAAAAAAATACGGTTGTCTTTAAAGTCGGTTTACGGACGATTTTTTACGTGATAACTAGAAGTTCTCGAAGAAGCTCGCGTGGCGGCTTCCAGTAGCAGAACTATTCGAACTGCTAGCTCTGACGTCACGCGAGAAGAGAGATAAATATGTCACAAGCCAACGCTTTGGCCGATCGTGCCTCTCTATCGCTTGTTCCGCGCTCTCACTTGCACGCTCAGGCTCAGGCTGAACGTGACACTTTTTCGTGCATGCAGCCGGTGTTCCTCGATTTATCAAAAAAGCATTTGATATCAGTTGAGACGATATGGCTGGCTAAAACACGAACGTCCCAAGGGCGTACCATTGACAATCGACGCTATTTAGAGTTCGTTGGATCGACGCGACGGCTAAACGATAGTCCTGCCAAGCGACATAATAAAATATGCATCACCCAATCTATGCTCTCGACCGCACCATGCATGTGCACCATTGGTTCTTCACTCACAATGGGGCCTATTGTAAGCTCGGTACAATAGCGCCGGGTCTACACTGGGTATTCACAAATTTTCCTCAATTTAACGCGACAGCTTGGTTCCGCTGCGTCGTTCGCATATTTTTGGGGTTCTGTGTTAAAATAAAGAACCCTAGTTCTGCCTGGGCTGTCTTTTGTCGGGCGAGTATAACAAAGATAGGCAAAGTTGACGCGTCAGGCTGACGTAATCACACGGGAGCTTAACCTATGGTTTTTTGGTTGGCATTGCTGTCAAATTCCACTGGCTGGACCGATTTCAATGTACTTAGTTACTTTTATGTTGAGGTTTAATGCTTTGTTTGGAGTCTGATGTTAATAGTTAATAATAATATAATATCTAAGAATTTGGTCTAGCTAGCTTTGCTTGCTGCTTTGATAAAATGTACGGAGAGGTGAGGTACCTAAACAGAAGCAAACAAAGACACACATTTATAAGAGTCTCGTATTTCTAGCATTTAAATATGGCAATAACCTTAACTTTAAAAAGATAAACAAACCATTAAGTATTAAAAAATATTAACTGAGTATATGAAACCCACACTCCTTATTGGTTTATACACGGCATCGTACCGGAACGCTAAATCGCTTGGCAGCACGTCTTTGCCGGTAGGGTGGTAACTAGCCACGGCCGAAGCCACCCACCAGTCCAGAAAATTCAAAAAATATAGATTCCCAATTGACAATCAAACCCAGGACCTCTCTCGTTGACACAACAGCACTCAACACAGCGCCAGGAAAGGCGTGAAATTTAAGTCTTAATAAACTTTGTTATTTTGATAGTGTAGTCCTACCCTAACCCGCAGGAGCGTGCTAACACGACAAATCAGCGAGGGTAGGTACTGCACTGGTACTACAGTTGGATACTCGAACTCTCCGAAAAAAATAGCACCCTTTCTAAATAAACAAAGAAACTCCAATTTGGATCCTTGTTGAATCGGTGTTTGAATTTTTTATTAGTTCTCCTTTGTAAAGCCCGAACTGAATCGATTCTAATTGAATTTTTGAACAGCGGATTTGGAAGGCAAAAAACTTAATGAAACTTGTTGTTAGGTTTATTGTTATCCAAGTTCCTCGTTATTGCATTTTATGTAGTAAACATTGACTTAATCGATGGTAGTAAATTATATTTTGATGAACAAAACCTTAGTATTTTTATTAGTAGGTTTACTTACTGTTATTCTATACTAATTTTAACCAATTCCATCCATTATCCATACTACATTATCTTATAAATGCAAAAGTGTGTCTGTCTGCCTGCTACGCTTTCAACGGGCCATGTATTCAACCGACTTCGATAACATTTGGTATAGAGGTAGGCTATATCCCGGGGAAGAACATAGGCTTTTTATCTCAGAAAATTAAGATGTTCCCGCGGGAATCAAAAGCCTTAATCCCCGTGAACGAAATCGCGGGTATCATCTAGTTTCATCATAATTTTTATGCAGTAAAAGTGTGTCTGTCTGTCTGCTATATTTTCACAGCCCATCTGTTCAACTGATTTTGACAAAATTTGTTACAAAGATAACTTGCATCCCGGGACAGACATAAGCGATTGAATGTGTTTGGACTTGATTCTTTAGAATCTTTGACTTTCTTGAATAAAGAAATATTCTATTTCCTTCCCCAGGATGTGTCGTTTATACTACCTACTTCATTTCGTCACAATCAGCTTAACATATGGGCAAACAGAGCAGACGGATAGATGGATAGATAGACCGACAGATAGAACTTTCGCGTTGATAATGTAGGTACCTCAGAAAGAACTATAAAAGTCGCTAGTGTGGTTAAATACCCTTACTGCAGCGTTTCCCTCAATGGAATTGACTCGTTGAGGCGCATTATGTGTGGCTGTAACCTACAGCTGGGATTCAGGTTAAGTTGATAACTATGCTCTGAATGGCGTCGGTGTAAACTTAGCGGTTATGCAACTGCACACGGGTTTTATTTTTATTATTGTAAAGGCGATGCTTTGCTCCTATTTCGTTGATGAGGCTAAAAATTAAAGAGGCTAATAAAATAAAACTAAAACAAACAAATATTATCACACTAATATGCTAAAATCTAAATATTAAACTAACTATGAAATAAATTTAAATCAAATCCTTAAATACCTACTAACAAAAAATAAAAATAAAACCCTAATCAAAAAGACCACCCCTGGTAGTCCCTGGGCCAAAGGTACCCATCAAGCTTGCAGCATTGCCACGCTGAATGGCGATGGATAACCTTTGAACCAGGTAGGAACCAGAACGTGGGTCGCAGCGCCTTTCCCTCAAACGACGGCCGATCTCTTTTATAAAAAAAATATTTTAAAAGAGATCGGCCACTTTTTCTACTTAAACATGAATACAAAAAATTAAATTTCTAAAATCGTATATAAGCTAGATCATAAACTCTTTCCCAGAAATTCATAGTACGAGCTTTTGGATTCGTGCGAAGTATTAGATTCTGTCCAACGTCCAGGTATATAGCGGATGCAGCATCATAAGGTGGCCAGGATACACCAAGGGACGCATCAGGGGTCGGGTTACTGTAAAAAAGATAACATTTATTACCAATAATTAAATAAAGAATAGCTAACTATACTATACTAATTACATTTGTACAGTTATTACTTAAATAGGTTATAATCGAGTCCTACTATAGTCTCTTAGGTGAATTTTCATTCAATTAATTTTCATTCGTACGTCTATATTATTCATAGACACCTTAGACAATTTATCATTGCTTATTAATTATTCTTGTATAAATTATGTTTGTGGATTAACTGATTACGGTTTTATGAATTAATACTTTTGACAATTTCAACTCATGTTATAAAATTTTCACGCCAGTAATGTCGAAACATGTTTGGCCAAATTTAGTCTTTGTCATTTTAATTGTACAATATTTCCAGCAAATAAAGGATTCATTTATTTATTTATATTTATTTATCCATCCGTCCGTATGCCAGAATCTCATAACTTCTGAAATAATGCAGATAATTACTTCAAATTTACATATATTATCCAAATCAATGGCCCAAAGCCGAATAAATATAAACATTCAGATATAAATATAACGATTCCATCCATCCATCAGCCTGTATTCGTCCACTGCTGGACATAGGCCTTTTGGAGAGCACGCCACCACACACGGTCCTCTGCTTTTCTCATCTCATCATACAACATTTAGGTACACATTTTTCATACAAAAATATGATGAAGATGAGCACCTTTCTATTCTCTAATCTAGAAAATCTAGAAACTAGAAAATCTAGAAAATTTTCCCTGCAATTCTTTCTGCCATATCGTAACAATTGTTTACACATACAGTTTACACATAATTTTAGATAATTCCTGGACCATAAACGAGGCACAAAACAGGTCTGAACAGGGCGACTGAATATTGGAACTCCAAATCAAAAAGTAAACTAAGTACGACATCAGAATATAGTTATTAAATAAAGTATTAAAACTCTTGTTTACATACCCAAATATTGCGAAGTTAGTATACAAAGCGCAGATCTGTTGTATCAGTTTGTAAGAAGTAGCACTTTTATTGACCGTTAGATTCAAGCGATTTGGGTTAAACACATAGAATAGGTCTTCAATGTGTGAAACTCCTGTTAATCCATATCTCCTGCCTGGTTGGCTCAAAACATTCCGTTCAGAAACACTCGAAAACTCAAATAAATATATATGACCATTAGCCCTAACATTAGATAGACGCCTTGCGTATCTTATTAGAGGATAAATAAAAAGATCGGTTCCATAGGACACGAAAATTGGTATAGTATTTAAAGACCTCAACGGTGAACCAGTGAAGTGTTGTCTTATAACATCTGCCAGTTGTAAGTGGGTCATTGGTGTTGTTTGATAAAAGATATCTCGTGGCACTAAAACTTCTGGAAATCTGCGATAATTTGCAATTGTAGTTGAGTTTTCAAGAAATGGTACAGCTATTAATGCTTCATTTGAAGTGTATCCTAGTAACATATCGACCTCGTTTCGTCCTTTCTCAACAGAAATAAGAGGAGGTTCTATTAAAAATCTCTCTTGACCAAAATCTGTTTCTACGACTGGCACAATATAATATCCTTTTGTTATAATCTGAATATAATCTTCCGCTGCTATAATAGAAGAATTAGTATTGATCAGATCTCGAACAGGCACGGTTTGGAGAAATTTTAACAGCGCTGAAGCATCTGTAGTCTCGAAGCCTAGCTTTTTACCAAGTTCAAATGCTCTCCGTCTTTGTTCAAAAGCTTTTGCGAAATCGTTTATTGGCACTCCACTCGTTCCTATGACTCTGCGAAACAGCCCTTTCGAAATTGGTGATAGTGCGTGTAAAGTTACAGAAGTACAACCTGAACTTTGTCCAAAGATGGTGACTTTGTTTGGATCTCCACCAAAGTTTTTAATATTCCTCTGAACCCATCTTAAAGCAGCTACTTGATCTTTCAATGCTGCATTTCCAGGCACGTCTGCAGTATCTAAGCACAGTAACCCAAGATTGTCAAGTCTGTAATTAATCGTAACCACAATGATATCGTTTTGATTGAGTAAAAAATCTGGTCCGTAGTTATCATCATTACCAGATCCGGAAACCAAACCACCTCCGTGAATGAAAAACATAACCGGTAAAAGTGCGCATGGTTGTAGTGTTGGTGTGTAAACATTTAAAAACAGACAATCTTCGCTGCCAGGTATGTACATATTCGTTAATAGGAAGTCAAATTGAGGACATACATTTCCATGTTCAGTAGCTTGTCGTATTCCTTTCCATGACCGCGCAGGAAGAGGTTCCTAAAATAAGTAAGGTATTACTGGGATTACAAGTTACTCAATGTTGACCTTGGCTTCGCTTATATGCAATTAAGGTTAAGCCACGGTAAACAGATACAACCAGTATGGAAACTACATAGAAAAGTTTGAAACAGCTCACTCACACAAACATGCGCATCGAACATGCGATGACGCGGCTCACTACTGGCGGCACTGCGACGATCGTTTAAGGGTCTCGTCGATGCGCATGTTTGTGTGAGTGAGTTGTTTCGAACGTTTCTAGGTAGTTTCCATACTGGTTGTATCTGTTTACTGTGGTTAAGCTATACGTTGGGCGTATGTTGGGTTAGCTGAATGTCGGGTACGGTTTTGGATACGGGCAAATTAATCTAGATTCTAAATGATGAGTCACAAATAAATAAACGTACCAACTGAAAAGATATTGATATTTTTAATGCTAGGTTATCTTCATTCATAAATAAATTATATAAAATAGTTAAGTAGGATAACACTGTGTTCGTTATTATTATACTAGGTATTATTAATTTTCTATTTTGTGGTTTACTTTGCACGCTAGATTAGACCTTATTCATGTAGTGCGACTCTGTAGGATTACAATAAGATTAAAATGTTTTTAGTTAAGACTTTAGGTTAGATCAGTATTACTATTGTAATCTGTTTTTGTTGCCAAATAAATAAAAATAAAATAAAATAAAATAAATATAATATTTTTGGTGCTTTAAACACACCGTCAAAGACAATCAAAGAAAAGTTTACTATGATTTTGCAAACTCAGCTAAAGAATGTAGCACCATAACACACAAAACAGTCAGGGGAGTCTTCATCTGCTGTAACTGCAGACAGTCACTACTGATGGAGATCGTTTTTGGGAGGCCCGGTTTTGATTCACCTTTCAATACTCCAAGTCTTTTCTGTCCCGTTCCAACAAATTTTGGAATCTGCTTCCATCTGTATTCCCTCAAAACTACAATATACACAAACATATGTGCAATAGGCTTATTCAATGGGCGGATAGACAAATTTATCTAAAGCCGGCACTGTATTAGCACTTCCTCTGGTTGTTCAACTGCAAGTGTTCATGGACAGTGGTAATTACGTGTCATGAGTAATTATCACTAGCCTGCTCGTTTGCTTGCTATGTATTTTGTAAAAGGAAGCTTTTTAAGAGAATATGGAATTATGGAGACATACTTAGAACTTTTTCTGATTTTACTATAACTTAGGTACCTTAAATCTCCTCCTGCCAATGGGCGGAGCTGCGTATGGAATGCCTTTAAAACTATAGAAACGTTTATCTCCCGTTATCGTCCATTTTTGTTCACCTTCCAGCAATCCTTGTTCGACCCGCACAATCACAGCGTCTACATTATACTGAAATTTAATTTAATAATAGGTATTGCGCTAAATCCAAAAGTTAATTTAAATAAAAAAATAAAATTTAATAAAATCATTCTGACCCATAGTAGTAGTCCTAGTATGGATAAAAATATCGTGAGATACATAGCCTGTTTTAAAAAAAATGTTGCAAGGTGGTGGTTTTTACTTGCTTTTAAGTACCTACTGAAAGTTGTTATCTATAACTATAATATAATATAAAGATAAAGGGTCATAATTACTTTTGCACGTAATACATATTAATTTAAAACGTCTTAACGTCTATGTAACAGTCGAAACTCATAACCGGTCAATACTACTTTTAACTGAAAAATATTGGGTAATATTGATTTTGAATAAAGTTCAACAATTTTCGACTTGTTTAAGCACGTTTGACCATATCATTAATGTAGGATGTCGATACAAAATACGTGGACATGACTAGGTTGCGCTGATTCAGTTTTGGGTCGCCAGCTCTCTTCACTTGCCACCTCCCTCCTTCGCTCCGCTCGGCCTCGTAGGCAGGCTTGCTTCCTGGCTTCACGATTTTCTGTTTTGGGACAGATCTACATTTTTAAAAGTTACTGTCACCCTTTAACTACTTGTTATACCTATCATATTTACTGCTGACGGCATTCTTGGTAAAATCACTTTTTACCCATACAATTTATCCAAAATATATCACCCAAAAGTTTCGCAATTAAAAGTGGTTTTGAAATTGATTCGTTATGAATTTTGAATGTAACAGTTTTTGCAGTTAAAAGTGGTTTTGACCGCCGTCCTTAGTCAGAGGTACTTTTGAATGTTTTTTTGCAGTAAAAAGTGTTTTTGACCGGTTATGAGTTTCGACTGTTACATAGACGTTAAGACGTTTTAAATTAATATGTACTACGTGCAAAAGTAATTATGACCCTTTATCTTTAGACTCATTGTTTCAATAGTTGTTATTCAAGTTTATTATCAGCTATACAATACATTACTAATGTAACCAACGAATATTTTTGAAATAAGTATAAATTCTACTATGGTATATACGAAAATGTGTCTGTCTGTATACTATTTTTACTGCTTATCTGAAGTACAAGTCTAAGATCTAGACTGTCAGGATCCTATATCCCGAAAAATTAAAGAGTTCCCATGGGAATGAAAAACGCTAAATCCTCGTGAATAAAAAATATTATCTCAAGCATCAGCTAATAAAATTTAATAAAATCTGTCTGTCTGTTTGCCACGCTTTGACGGCCCATCTGTTCAACCGATTTTGATGAAATTTGGTATGGGGATAGTTTGTATCCCGGGGAAAGACATAGGCTACTAATTATCCCGGAAAATTAGAGAGTTCCCACGGGAATCAAAAAATCTTAATCCACGCGGACGAAGTCGTGGGCATCATCTAGTTGTACCTTAAATTAAGCTAATTGTAAGAAACACCGTAGGTACAGTTATCACAAAATTCGAAACTTAGGAAAACTCAGTACAAAATTGAAACCAAGAACGCACTGCGATTGCAATTTACAAGCCATTCGAAATGACGGGAAAAATAAGGAATATGGGAAAAATAGGAAATATTAGAAAAATTGGGAAAATTCCATAGTGTAGACATAGCCGATACCATTGTTCTGTAGTTTCCATAGTCTATGGACCTATTGTGGACGATGCATTGTAAAAAACCAATGGTGTGGATGTGTACGGTCGAGGACACAGATTGCCTGATGGATATCTGAAAGGGCTGGTCCAGATGTATAATGATTATCACTTCCGTGTTGGTCTAGCTCTCTTTCTCTATGCATCGTAGGCCTCATTTGGACTAAATGAGAGTGAGGAAATATAAAGTGCACCTGCGTTTGCGTACACACTTCCTACGTAGTTGGCTAGTCCCCAATGAGATTGCCATGGCTGAAATTTTACAAGAAGCACATTACTACATTAAAAATGATCTTGTAACATTATACTTATAAATATATAGACCTATCAACGTACCTACAACCAAAACTAAATTATATTAATAGAACCTTGAGAAAAAGCAAGCTGGTTTTCTCTTTGCCTCATACCTCCATATAACAATTATTTTGGCCAGACATATTTTATACATTGCCTGAATGTTACAGATATTCTATAGAATACTGGATTACATAGATTGACGATAACATCTAAAAAAAACTTAAATTATTTAAACCACGTGCACACAATCGTATATTGTAACACCTTCATTGTACCGAATAAATATTTACTTGTTTACTTCAATGAAAACCACATTTCCTCAGAAAACTAGGGTTTCATGTTTAATTTTCATTGGATTTGTGGATCTGTGGATCAATTTTTGTTGGATTTGGATGTTGAATCAATTTCAGATGTTCTCTGTTAGGTTAGTGATAAAATTCGAGCTTAAAACACATTTAACGACCGAGTAAAATGGATCTAAAATTCCTTAAGGCCCTGTGTAGCGTAAAAGGGGGTTTTTAAAAGCAGTGTATCCATCAAACGGTGACATAATGCATGCTTGTAAAAATAATGTGCCGTTTTCAAGACCTTTGAGCAGCCATTGACGCATCTCAAAACACAATTTAAAAAAATCTCTGCATTGAAATTCATTTTAAACATACCTCTTAATTTACCTTTTAAAGCAATTTTTCTCCTTAATTTAACCAATAATTAGCTCTAGAAATATAAAATAAATTCATATTTCTAAATCAAACACATTGGCGGATTCATTTGTATTGAAAAGTAAATATTAATTTTTTTACAAAAAAAATGCATGAAATAGCATTTTTTGCGACATGCGCTTGCTCGATTTCACCCCCGCGTACCTGTGTTTTTCATCTCGTGAGCTCACATCGTTATACTTACATACTACGGATGTTTATTTCGCAAGGATTCCTTCAGCTTAGAGTTCAAGTTGCATAGTACGAGTATATTCTTTGTGAACTTGAGCTTTAAAACAGGGCAGATAATTTACTATGAATAGATATATTTCACTATGAATTTTTACTATTTCGACGCTCGAATTCTATCCAAGTTTTCGAGATGTATAAATTCATACTAACCTCATATGCATCAATCGCACGCCGCCTCCTGTGTGTCGGCGCATGTAAACGGTTAAATACGAGCAGGTTCATAGATTATACCAGGGATTCCCAAAATATTTTGGACAAGAGACCCCTTTTCCAAAATGAACTGATACCACAGACCCCCATAGCCAAATTACTTTAAAATTCCTATCTCTAGTTTTTTTCCTATTGATACAAAATACTTACCAATTTAAAAACTTTGCGGTTGTTTAAGTGAGTAAAATTGATATCATTTTCTCATAAAAAATAACAAAATAAACAGACATAAAATTCAGTAAGGATCAAGTGTAATTAATAATTATTAATACAAATTACGTAATTATTTTTTGAAAAACCATTAAAACTAAATTTTTCATTAGTATAACCTCAAATACTTCTAGATTTTGAGATTGGATTAGATTAGCCCGCTACCATCTTAGACCGCATCATCACTTACAATCAGATGAGATCGCAGTCAATGACTAACTTGTGGTGGAATTAAAAAAAAATTGTATTAGATTCCTAGAAATCTTACGTGTTTTATTTGCAAAAAATATGTAGACACAATAAATTCAAATGTATTCTAAAATCGTATATCTGCTAACTCATAAACCCTTTCCCAGAAATTCATCGAAGACTCTTTTGGATGCTCACGAAGTGTAAGATCTTGACCGACATCCAAGTATACAGCTGATACAGCATCGTATGGTGGCCAAACTACACCGAGAGAAGCGTCAGGCGTGGGATTACTGTGAAGAAAATGACTAATTAGCTTACTTAATTATTGAGCGAGGCTGCTTGCGTTTGTCTTTGAACTTATCTGTCCATTCGTCCCTCTATCAAAGCCTTACCTTCTGATTTTATAAACATAACAGACAAATATATAAATAGTTCACAGCTAACCACTTGTGTAAAAAAAAATATTTATTACTAGAAGATGTCCGCATTTTAGATTCCTGCTTGAAACTTTCAACTTTTTGGTATAAAATGTGTGCTTATGTGTTAATTTAGTTTATCTCTCAGCCTCGGTTCAATCATTAAAGGGTAATAATAAATAATAAATAATAAATAATAAAATAATAATAAAAAAGGTAATAATCATTAAGGAGTAACAAACATACAAACTTACAAACATTCAAATTTTCATAATTTTGACATGATAGTAGGATAGTAAATACAGAGAATAATGAAACCTTATTTGTCGTTTGCACTGTTGTAGGTAGCCAGCTATCTACAACAGTGCACCGAACCGATGGGTGACCGAACACTGGTACTCTAAATTCAGCTTTGGTATGCTGCAGTCTTAAGGAACGAGGTTCTCTAGACGTGGAGACCGTCCGACCGAGTATTCCCCGGCTAGGTGGATGGAGGTGACAACTGAAAAGTTGCAAGCATCAGTGGATGCAAACAGCCAAGGATAGGATATTAAGATCTTAATAATATTGTCAACTAGTGCATGTTAGTAAGTAGAACTTAGTGTTGTCACACCTGTAATGAAGAACCATACGGGAAAAGTTGAAATATTATGTCATAATTATAGTGTATTGAAGAAGTTGGTGCGTATCAAAACAAAACCTATCAACAATAGGACACGTTGGCACAATCTAAAAGATTATGCCTATGTTCAATAGTGGATGTATACTGGATGGTGAATGATGATGATGCCCGTTTCCAGAATACCATAATTATCTATAATTTTGTTATAAAATAAGCTCAAATTCAAAATATAAATAATCTTACATACCCAAATATTGCGAAGTTAGTATACAAAGCGCAGATCTGTTGTATCAGTTTGTAAGAAGTGGCACTCTTATTGACCGGGAGATTTAAGCCATTTGGGTTAAATATATACAGTAGATCTTCAAAGTGTGAAACTCCTGTTAATCCATATCTCCTGCCTGGTTGGCTCAAAACATTACGTTCAGAAACACTCGAAAACTCAAATAAATATATATGACCATTAGCCCTAACATTGGATAGACGCCTTGCGTATCTAATTACAGGATAAAAAAAAAGATCGGATCCATAGGGCACGAAAATCGGTATCGTATTTAAAGACTTCATCGCTGAACCAGTAAAGTGTTTTCTTATAACATCTGCCAGTTGTAAGTGGAGCATTGGTGTTGTTCGATAAAAAATATCTCGTGGCACTAAAACTTCTGGAAATCTGCGATAATTTGCTATTATAGTTGAGTTTTCAAGAAATGGTACACTAATCAATCCTTCATTTGAAGTGTATCCTAGTAACATGTCGACCTCATTTCGTCCTTCATCAACAGAAATAAGAGGTGGTTCTATTAAAAATCTCTCTTGACCAAAATCTGTTTCTACGACTGGCACAGTAAAATATCCTTTTGTTGTAATTGAAATATAATCTTCCGCTGCTATTATAGAAGAATTAGTATTAATCAATTCTCGAACAGGCACGGTTTGGAGAAATTTTAACAGCGCTGAAGCATCTGTATTCTTGAAGCCCAGCTTTTTACCAAGTTCAAATGCTCTCCGTCTTTGTTCGAATGCTTTTGCGAAATCATTTATTGGCACTCCACTCGTTCCTATGGTTCTATGGAACAGCCCTTTTGACATCGGCGATAGTGCGTGTAGAGATACAGAAATGGAACCTACACTTTGCCCAAAGATGGTTACCATTTTTGGATCTCCGCCAAAGTTTTTTATATTCCTCTGAACCCATCTTAAAGCTGCTACTTGATCTTTCAATGCTGCATTTCCAGGCACGTCTGCAGTATCTAAGCACAGTAAGCCAAGATTATCAAGTCTGTAATTAATCGTAACTATGACGAAATCGTTTTGATTGAGTAAAAAATCTGGTCCGTAGTAATCATCATTACCAGATCCGGAAAAAAAACCACCTCCGTGAATAAAAAACATAACCGGTAAAAGTGAGCATGGTGGTAGTGTTGGTGTGTAAACATTTAAAAACAGACAATCTTCGCTCCCAGGTATGTACATATTCGTTAATATTAAGTCAAATTGAGGGCATACATTCCCATGTTCAGTAGCTTGTCGTATTCCTTTCCATGACCGCGCAGGTAGAGGTTCCTAAAATAAGTAAGGTATTACTGGGATTACAAGTTACTCAATGTTGACCTTGGTTTCGCTTATATGCAATTAAGGTTGAGCTACATGTTGGGTGTTTGTTGGGTTAGCTGAATGTCGGGTCCGGTTTTGGATGCGGGCAAATCAATCTAGATTTAAAATTATACTCACAAATAAATAAACGTATCTACTGAATATATTATTTTTGATGATTCAGAAACACCGTCACAACTCACAGAATCAAATAAAACTTTGCTCAAACTCAGTTTAAGATTGTGTCGCACCACCGTCAATAGTGGTGGGGAAACTGCAGTTACTGCAGCTGGAGGTTCCATCACTTGGATGCCTGGTTTTGTTTCACCTTTCAATGCAGTATTTTCTGCCACTTTCCTGCAAATTTTGGACCCTGATTCCATCTGCTGTAACCTCCTTCCCTCAAAACTACAATATACACAAACATAACTACAAAAGTTAATCAAGAGGCGGATAAACACATATTTCTAAAGCCAGCACCGTATTGGCAGTTCCTCTGGTTGTTCTACTGCAAATGTTCATGGACAGTGGTGTCTGTGACTGTTTTTAAGAAGGAAGGTTTTTGAGAGAATTATGGAGAATATGGAAAGTTCAATAGTACAGAATTATCTGTACGATACGTACGATCGGCAAAAGTTCAGTATGTTATAATGGTATATTATACATACAATTTCTTAAAAAATCTTTAAAATCTAAATTAAAAACTAAAAACTAAAAATTAAAAATATAATCTATGCCGCTGCAATGAGGCAATGTGCCCAGAACGCTGGCTGCGTTACCCCGCTGAATAGCCAAACTTATATGTTGGCCGAGGTAACTGCCAGCCCTCCGGTCACCTGTGGACTCTGTGAGACGAGAAGATAGATCCTTAAAAAAGGATCTAGCATCTATAATGTTATAATTATATTACAATGAACTTCTTAACGATCTTATAATGAAGTTACCTTAAACCTCCTCCTTCCAATAGGCGGAGCTGCGTATGGAATGCCTTTGAAACTATAGAAACGTTTATCTCCCGTTATCGTCCATTTTTGTTCACCTTCCAGCAATCCTTGTTCGACCCGCACAATCACAGCGCCTACATTATACTGAAATTTTATTTAATAATTGGTATTGCGCTTAATTCAAAAGTTAATTTAAATAAATAAAAAATTAAATAAAACCATTCTTACCCAAAATAGTAGTCCTAGTATGGATAAAACTATCGTGAGATACATAGCCTGTTTTTAAAGAAAATGTTGAATGGTGGTGGTTCTTACTTGGTTTTAAGTACTTACTGAAAATATTTTATCTATGTTACCGTCAAAACTGATACCCGGTCAAAACCACTTAATTGCAAAATATTGGGTAATAATATAGATTTTGAATAAATTTTATCGGTAAAAAGTGATTTTGACCAAGAATGCTGTCTGCAGCATATGATATGGTATAACCTTGGGTATAATAAGTAGTAAAAAGCTGACAGTAATTTTTTAAAATGTGGATCTGTCCCTCTCTGTGAAGTTAAACCGGCGGTTTTGACCGGTTATAAGTTTTGGCTATAACATACGTTTTTAATATGTATTATCAATTACCTATTTTGTGGTATTACGCACAAAAACAGTTATCTATCTTTAATGTCATTGTTTCAATAGTTGCTATACAAGTTAATTATATAGGTATACAATAAATATTACATTAGTAACTTATACATAACGTATTTAAGTATAAATATTACCATGCTTAATATGAAAGTTAAATCTATTTTGTTGTTAAATCTATTATATTTTTTATAATTATAGATTTAACAACAAAAGAAATTGATAGAAGGATTGCAAATGGATGGAGGAAATATTGGACTTTAAAAGAGATAATGAAAAGTAGAGAACTAGGATTGCGTTTAAAAAGTAGAGTATTCAACACTTGTGTCTTACCATGCTTAACCTATGGTTGTGAAACCTGGGCTCTCAATGCGAACCACAGAATAAAATTGGTAAAATGCCAGAGAGCTATGGAAAGAAGCACGATGGGAGTAAAGATAAAAGATCGACACAGCAGCCAAAGTATAAGAAAACTCACAAAAGTTACCGATATTCTAAGCAAAATAGACACACAAAAATGGAAATTGGCGGGACACTCGCAAAGGGACAAACAAGACAAGTGGAGTAAAATTATAACAAACTGGTATCCACGAGATGGAAAACGAAATAGAGGCAGACCGCACCGTACTCGTAGATGGGAAGATGAAATTAAACAGACCGCAGGACCGAACTGGCGAAGAGTAGCGCACGACCGAAAACAGTGGCGGGAGCTAGATGAGGCCTTTGCCAACAGGCAATCCGAAATACGTGACATTTTGTAAAAAATTAAGTTATTAGGTACTTGACATTTATATTTTTCATTAATTTTTAATTCAATTTTCCAAAATAATAATATTATAATAACTACAAGATTGACATCATAAATATCTAAACTATTCTGCAAAATATTCTGTATGACGTAAAAATGTATTTATTTATTTATTTATGTAATGTTTATTTTTTCGCATGTTTTCGGAAATAAAGGCTATTTTTATTTATTATTTTTATTTTATTTATTTATTTATTTAATATGAAAGTGAGTCTGTTTAATTACTATTTTTACGCCTTGACTGCAGTACCGGTCTAGAAGATCTAGAAATGTTAAGATGCTTACTTAGTAGTCTGCTACGCTTTCTCGGCCCAAATTCGAAACTTGAAGGAAAACTCAGTACGAAAATGAAACCAAGAATGCACTGCGCTTGAAATTGACATCATTTGAAACCAGACCGCGACGCGGGGAAATACCAATAGGGAATATGGGAAAATAGGAAAAATTTGGGAAAAATTTGGAAAATTCCTCGGTGTAGACACAGGCACACAGCCGATACCATTGTTCTGTAGTTTCCATAGTCTATGGGCCTATTGTGGACGATGCGTTGTACCAATGAAAGAAAGAAAGAACCAATGGCGTGGATACGTTTTGACCACCTCGGAGGTCCTGGGTTCGATCCCCGGCAGGGTCAATTAGGAAATGTAAAATTTCTGAATTTTCCCTGGTCTGGTCTGGTGGGAGGCTTCGGCCGTGGCTAGTTACTACCCTACCGGCAATGACGTGCCGCCAAGCGATTTAGCGTTCCGGTACGATGCCGTGTAGAAACCGAAGGGGTATGAGTTTAATATCACTGCCATGCTCCTAACAGTTTAGCCCGCTACCATCTTAGACCGCATCATCACTTATCATCAGGTGAGATCGCAGTCAAAGGCTAGCTTGTAGTGGATAAAAAAAAATACAGGCGAGGACGCAGATTGCCTGATGGATATTTGACAGGGTTGGTCCAGATGGCTAATGCATATAACTTCCTTGTTGGTCTATCACTATTTCTCTGTGCATCGTATTCCTTATTTCGGTCATGTAGGATTGCCGTACCGTTGGACTAAATGAGAGTGAGTAAATATAAAGTGCACCTGTGTTTGCGCACCCACTTGCGAATTAGGTTCCTGCGTCGATGGCTAGTCTCCATTGAGACTTGTCGCCAATGTTAAAGCTTTATCAGCATAACATTACATTAATAGCTCAATATATGGAGATAAGTTTTTTATGAATAATATACATACGCTGTGTTATTAGTATCACCACAGAAAAACGCATAATAATTATTATAGTAATATTATAGATGATGCCCGAGACTTCTTCCGCGTGGATTAATATTTCTTGATTCCCGCGGGAACTCTTAAATTTTTTCCGGGATAAAAAGTAGCCTATCTATCCTACTTTCATACTAAATTTCATCAAAATCGGTTGAACAGATGGGCCGTGAAAGCGTAGCAGACAGACAAACAGACAGACAGACACACTTTCGCATTTTATAATATTAGTATGGATATAGATTCTTAGCGCATCAAAAAATAAATAGAGCCTTGAGATTTTGCATTTAAGTTCTCTGTAACCCTCCGCCCGGCCCGTCGCGCCTTTTTTGTAGCAGGAGACGTCGCGCGGGGTCTTTAGAGACCCCAAAAATTAACAGGGTATTGTAACATACAATATTGATATTATTTTATTACATTTTAGTAAGTTTGAAATAAAACGAGAATAGTTACATATTAGTTGTTTATTTTTCTAAATATAACTAAAAGAAAAACATAAAACCATATTTCTCTATTTGAAACATTTTTACTGTAGTTTAAACTTGTGGTGTATTGATATTGTGGTGGAATTAAAAAAAAGTTGCATTTGATTCCTAGAAATCTTACGTGTTTTATCTGGTACAAATATGTAGACGCAATAAATTCCACTGTATTCTAAAATCGTATATTTGCTATTTCATAAACCCTTTCCCAGAAATTCATCGCAGAAGCCTTTGGATGCTCACGAAGTGTAAGATCTTGACCGACATCCAAGTATACAGCTGCTACAGCATCGTATGGTGGCCAGACTACACCGAGAGAAGCGTCAGGCGTGGGATTACTGTGAAGAAATTTATTAATTAACCGCGGGAATCTTTCAATGTTCTGGGATAAAATGTGTGTCTGTGTTAATTCAGGTTATAAGCTATCTCCAAGTTTCAGACAAATCGGTTCAATAATTGCGGCGTGAAATCTTACTTACTAATATTATAAATGCGAAAGTTTGGATGTATGGATGTCGGTATGGATGTATGGATGGATGTTTGTTACTCAATCACGCCCCAACGGCTGAACAGATCTGGATGAAATTTGGCACAGAGATAGATTATAGTCTGGAATAACACATAGGCTACTTTTTATCCCGGAAAATTAAAGAGTTCCCGCGGGAACCACAAAACCTCGATCCACGCGTACGAAGTCGCGGGCATTAGCTAGTAGTAACATACATCTAAACTTAAAAAACATTCAAAATTTCACATTTTTTGTATTAGGAAGATATAGTAAATACTGAGGATAATGAAACCTTATTTGTCGTATGCACTGTGGTTGGTAGGTGGACGAATTGAAAAGTCATACTAAGTATACTGTCATTTATGTAGAATTTTAGTACCCATACTCATTCTATGTATTTCAATGTATACTGTAGTTATAAGGACTGAGGTTCTCGAGACGTGGAGACCGCATCTTCGCTAACGGAATATGGGGTATTCCCCAGCTAGATGGAGTGATGACAACCGGAGAGTAGCAAGCATCAATGGATGCAAACAGCCAAGGATAGGCAACGTTGGTGCAATCTAAACGAGGCATATGTCCAACAGTGTATGTATACTGGCTGGTGAATGGATGATGCCAGATGATGCCCGTTTCCAGAATGCCTTATCTATTGCTTTGTTATAAAATAAGCTTAATTTAAAAAATATAAAAAACCTTGATTACATACCCAAAAATTGCGAAGTTAGTATACAAAGCGCAGATCTGTTGTATCAGTTTGTAAGAAGTAGCACTCTTATTGACCGGGAGATTCAAGCCATTTGGGTTAAACACATAGAATAGGTCTTCAATGTGTGAAACTCCTGTTAATCCATATCTCCTGCCTGGTTGGCTCAAAACATTCCGTTCAGAAACACTCGAAAACTCAAATAAATATATATGACCATTAGCCCTAACATTAGATAGACGCCTTGCGTATCTTATTAGAGGATAAATAAAAAGATCGGTTCCATAGGACACGAAAATTGGTATAGTATTTAAAGACCTCAACGGTGATCCAGTGAAGTGTTGTCTTATAACATCTGCCAGTTGTAAGTGGGTCATTGGTGTTGTTTGATAAAAGATATCTCGTGGCACTAAAACTTCTGGAAATCTGCGATAATTTGCAATTGTAGTTGAGTTTTCAAGAAATGGAACAGCTATTAATGCTTCATTTGAAGTGTATCCTAGTAACATATCGACCTCGTTTCGTCCTTTCTCAACAGAAATAAGAGGAGGTTCTATTAAAAATCTCTCTTGACCAAAATCTGTTTCTACGACTGGCACAATATAATATCCTTTTGTTGTAAACTGAATATAATCTTCCGCTGCTATAATAGAGGAATTAGTATTGATCAGATCTCGAACAGGCACGGTTTGGAGAAATTTTAACAGCGCTGAAGCATCTGTAGTTTCGAAGCCCAGCTTTTTACCAAGTTCAAATGCTCTCCGTCTTTGTTCAAAAGCTTTTGCGAAATCGTTTATTGGCACTCCACTCGTTCCTATCACTCTGCGAAACAGCCCTTTCGAAATTGGTGATAGTGCGTGTAGAGATACAGAAGTAGAACCTACACTTTGCCCAAAGATGGTTACCATTTGTGGATCTCCGCCAAAGTTTTTAATATTCCTCTGAGTCCATCTTAAAGCTGCTACTTGATCTTTCATTGCTGCATTTCCGGGCACGTCTGCAGTGTCTAAGCATAGTAAGCCAAGATTGTCAAGTCTGTAATTTATCGTAACCACAATGACATTATTTTGAATTAGAAAATCAGGCCCGTATATATCATCATTACCAGATCCGGAAACATAACCACCTCCGTGAATAAAAAACATAACCGGTAAAAGTGAGCATGGTGGTAGTGTTGGTGTGTAAACATTTAAAAAAAGACAATCTTCGCTTCCAGGTATATACATATTCGTGAATAGGAAGTCAAATTGAGGACATACATTCCCATGTTCAGTAGCTTGTCGTATTCCTTTCCAGGATGGCGCAGGCCGAGGTTCCTAAAATTAGTAAGGTATTAATTACTGCGATTACAAATGACTCAATTTTGAGTGTGGCTTCGCTCACATGCAATTATCAAGATTAAACTGTATTGAAAATAATACAATAGAACTTAATGCTAGCTAGCCTAACCTAATTACTATATAAATCATGCCCGCGTGGAATGGAGGCCAGAATGCTGGCTGCATTTCCGCGCTGGACAGCCAGGCTGATCCTTTGCGCAAAAAATGAGCCATTTAGCCATTAGCTGTATTATGTATGGTGTATGTCGGGTACGGTTTTGGATACACAACAATATACGCAAACATAACAACAAAAGGGTTATTCAAGGGGCGGGTACATAAATTGTTCTAAAGCCG
Organism: Erebia aethiops; assembly: GCA_923060345.2. Classification (NCBI taxonomy): domain Eukaryota; kingdom Metazoa; phylum Arthropoda; class Insecta; order Lepidoptera; family Nymphalidae; genus Erebia; species Erebia aethiops. Next base: position 3,458,794 of record OV281093.1, on the reverse strand, counting down.
GCGGTTCTCTGGTTGTGTAACTGCAATGTGTTCATGGTCAGTGATAATAACGTGACCTGCCTGCTCGTTTGCTTGCTTTTTTAAAAAGGGATATTTTTAAGAGAATATGGAATTATGGAGATTATTATGGAAAGGTCAACAGTACAGATGATTTTAACATACTTTTGCTCATTTTTTAATGACTAATTACCTTAAACCTCCTCCTGCCAATAGGCGGAGCTGCGTATGGAATGCCTTTAAAACTATAGAATCGTTTCTCTCCTGTTATCGTCCATTTTTGTTCACCTTCCAGCAATCCTTGTTCGACCCGCACAATCACAGCGTCTACATTATACTGAAATTAATTTGATAGTATTGTGCTAAATCCAAAAGTTAATTTATTTAAATAATATAAAAATTGAAATAAAACTACGCTTACCGAAATTATTATGTCAAGTATGAAAAAAATCGTCGTGAGATACATATAGCCTGTTTTGAAGAAATGTATGGTGGTTGTTTTTACTTGCTTTTAAGTACTAAAATTTTATCTATATGATTTAGACGTTTTAAATTAATATGTATTAAGTACGTGCAACAGTAATTAGGTATGGCTCTCTATGTTTCGAGTCAGTGTTTCAATAGTTGTTATTCAAGTTTATTATCTGTACATAGAGGGCTGATTCTGTAGTGCACATTTCTAACTAAAATGACAGCATTAAAAATATTGCTAACACTTCCATAATACTGCGGTCTGCGGAATGGGACATAAGTAGATTTAAAGCTGTGATTTTAGGAGATTGTGTTAAATATATTACTATATAAGAATATTTAAAAAATAAATTAGTGGTATAAATTCTATTAAGGTGAAAAATAAATTAGTGGTATAAATTCTATTAAGGTGAACATGAAAGTGTGTCTCTCTGACTACTCTTCTTACTGCTTAATTGCAGTACCGGTCTAGAAAGTCCAAGGTGCTTGCTATCCCTATCAATTTAAAGAGTTCCCGCGGGACCAAAAGACTTCAATCTACGCAGGCGAAGTCACAGACATTAGCTAGTAGATTATAGTTCCCTTTGAAATAAAACGAGTATTAAATGTTAGTTGTTTATTTTTCTAAATATAATGACTTAAAGAAAAACAAGGAACAATCTTTCTATATTTTAAACTAGCTAATGTTAGTTATAGTTTTTGAGTTTATCCATTACAAACAAACAGTCTAACAAATGTTTCCTCTTTATAATATTTATTATTACTATTTTTAAAATGTTTAACGTAGAATAAATATAACGTTATTTAAAGAAAAAAAAACAAAAATTCTTCCAATCTTACAACTATTTGTTAGCCATGACTAGAAATCCAATGAAAAAATGTGCAATCTGTGACTTTGGAAATTCAAACAAAAGTGTAAAAAAAAATAGTGTCGTCAGCTCCGACGCTCTTTACGAACTATTATAAAATAATATATAGATTAGTAAATGAGGGTAAATGAACGCATTTTTTATATTACTGAAAGCATGCTTGATACATTTATTTATATTAATTATTTAATTTATATTCATCAAAATACATTACATTAGTCATGGAAACAAAGTCAATAACGTAACGGAGAAAATTTGATTTTACTTCCCTTAAGCTTTCATACCCCGGGCTTATTTATGAAAATCGATTCTTAAGGAGGTAAACTCCAATAAACTCCAATAAGATAAGACTCCGTGGTGCGGTCACAGAACTCTTAATTGGTTAGCGATGGCTGCTGGGTGAGCGCCGTTGTCTTACAAGCAGGACGATTAATTGTATTGACGCTTTTCCACCACTGCAGCCTATTAACGTCCCACTGCTGGGCATAGGCCTCCACTCTCATAGGAGAGAGGGAAATAGAGCTTAGACCCACCACGCTGCTCCAATGCGGGTTGGCGGGCTTTAACGACTATTATCATGTTCGTGATAATAGCCGGGACCGTCGGCTTAACGTGCTCTCCGAAGCACGGGGGTGAAACACCACCTAACTCCGGGCTAGTACTGAGAATTTCTAGTCAGAAAAACGCAATGCTTAAGTATGAACCGACTGGGACTCGATTCCAGGACCACTAGACCAACGTGGCAGTTATCCAATCAGTTCTTCAAACTATGTAATTCTCAAGGTGCTGGAATGGTAATCCTGCACTGGGAAGCTCTATTTGGTAGGCCTTCACAGTTCACTATGTGGATGGATGATCACAAGCGTGTCGTAAATGTAGTAGATGATGCCGCATATAGAAGACTAGCTGATGCCCTCGACTCCGTCCGCGTGGATTAAGGTTTTTTGATTCCCGCGGGAACTCCTCAATTTTCCGGGATAAAAAGTAGCCTATATGTGCTATTCCAAACTATAATCTATCTCTGTGCCAAATTTCATCCAGATCCGTTCAGCCGTTGGGGCGTGAACAAACATCCATCTATACATCCAAACTTTCGCATTTATACTATTTATTTGATTGATGGATGGATGTTTGTTACTCAATCACGCGCCAACGCGCGGCTGAACGGATCTGTAGATTATAGTCTGGAATAGCACATAGGCTACTTATTATCCCGGAAAATTAAAGAGTTCCCGCGGGAACCAAAAAATCTCAAACCAAGCAGACGAAGTCGCGGGCATTCGCTAGTACATCCATACATCCATACTTTCGCATTTATAATATTTATTTGATTAGACTGCATCATCATGTCTTGCAATGATGATTGATGAGACCAGAGCGACCTAAATCCATCCGATCGAAGCTGGTCAGCTAGTGAAATAACGAATCTCACAGTTAAAAAGATTAGTGGTCGGCCGTGGGCCGTGGCCAGTTTCTACCCTACCAGCATACCGTAGGGCCAAGCGATTTAGCGTTCCGGTACGATGCCGTGAAGAAACCGAGTAGGCCGTAGGGGTATGGGTTTAATATAACTGCCATACCACTAATAGGTTAGCCCGCTACCATCTTAGACTGTATCGCCACTCACCATTAGGTGAGATCGCAGTCAAGGGCTAACTTGTAGTGAAATAAATAAAAAAATAGAAATCTTACGTGTTTTATTTGGTAGAAATATGTAGACGCAATAAATTCTACTGTATTCTAAAATCGTATATCTGCTAATTCATAAACCCTTTCCCAGAAATTCATGGTAGAAGCCTTTGGATGCTCACGAAGTTTAAGATCTTGACCGACATCCAAGTATACGTCTGATACAGCATCGTATGGTGGCCAGACTACACCAAGAGAAGCGTCAGGCGTGGGATTACTGTGGAGAATTTAACTAATTAGATTACTTAATTACTGACAAAATCAATCACGCAAATTATCTATCTATATACTAAAACTAGCTGATGAAGATTTTCCGCGGGAACCAAAAAATCTCAATCCTTATGGACATGGCACGGGCGTCATTTAGTATTATTATATCAGTGGCTCACATCTGAGAAATTACTAACATTAGTCATATTACAAAAACAAAATAAAGTACTCAATTGATTTTCTTTGCAAAAAAATTCGCCAAGTTTTAGCAATGGAGAAGTTTCATGATGTTGTGAATATCATATTTAACACAACGGATGTAAAATATAGATTAAAACTAATAAATCAGTGGTTTCTTTTTTACAATCCATCAATAAATGACTGAGAAATGACGATTTAAAAGTTTAATTATTTAATATACACCGATTGCTGTATCTTACTCGAGTGAGAAATTTTGTGAGTGAGTTTTAATACCTCGCCGAGATTTAATACTTCAAAATTATCTTCACACACAAATTAAGTGCTTTTAATTCAATTAAGTCACGCTAACTAGTCGCTAAGTCCATTTATTTCTTTTGTTCGGCTTTATAGTCTGTTGATAGGGAATTATGACGTCACGTCTCCCGTCTTGCAAGCGCCACTTTAAAGTTCCATAACTTTTTCACTTGTTGAGATATTTTAATGATTTTTTCATATTTTTGTCTTATTATGTCTTAATTTTCATTAAAAAAAATGGTAAGCTTCTCCATTATTTCGATAGGTTTCGCTAGCACAAACAATTTGAAAATAATCATCTTGCGCTATATGGGTCACCTTTTTTTGAATTACGGCTAGTAATTCAAAAAAAGGTGACCCATATAGACAGATAATATAACTAGTTCAGGGCGAAACACTTGTACCTTATTATATATTATGGTAAATACTGAGGATGGTGAAACCTTATTTGTCGTTTGCACTGTTGTTGGTATCTGGACGGGGTGTCACGGGAACATTGGAACTTTAAATTAAAAAATCACCTATGGTATACTGCAGTCATAAGAACTCAAGTCCTCGAGTAGAGACAGCGTGGCAAACGGACAGTTGTAAGGTACAAACAGCCAATGATAGGCAACGTTGGCGTAATATTCTAAAAGACGCCTAACTATAAGTATACTGATTGGTGAATTAATGATGATGCCCAATTTCAGAATGCCATAATATTATCTATAATCTATAATTTTGTTATAAAATAAGCTAAAACTAAATTATTATAAAAAATTGGCAATCATTGGGACTGCCGATAGAAGTGAAAACAAATACTTATTTAAAAAAATCTAATTAAATAAAAAAAATTATAATAATAAAAATATTTCAAATATAAACCCTAAAACTAAGGTATTAAAGTTTAATTACGAATGAACTATATTTATATTTAAGACCTTTTGTCTTCGTAACAACTCGAGGTGACAGTCTCAGTTCCACAGCACTTATTAATATAAACCACGGAATAGATAATATAAGCCTTAAAAAACTAAGGCATTAAAGTGCAATTACGAATGTACTATTTATACTTTTTACCCCCCAACCAAAAAGTGTTCAACGCGCCTAAAGAAGTTTTCACTTCAATAACCTTGATTACATACCCGTATATTGCGAAGTTTGTATACAATGCGCAGATCTGTTGTATCAGTTTGTAAGAAGTAGCACTCTTATTGACCGGGAGATTCAAGCCATTTGGGTTAAATACATACAGTAGGTCTTCCATGTGTGCAACTCCTGTTAATCCATATCTTCTGCCTGGTTGGCTGTAAACATTCCGTTCAGAAACACTCGAAAACTCAAATAAATATATAGCTCCGTTAGCCTTTACTTTTGATAGACGCCTTGCGTATCTTATTATAGGATAAATAAAAAGATCGGTTTCATAGGGCACGAAAATCGGTATCGTATTTAAAGACCTCATCGGTGAACCAGTGAAGTATTTTCTTATAACATCTGCCAGTTGTAAGTGGAGCATTGGTGTTGTTCCATAAAAAATATCTCTTGGCACTAAAACTTCTGGAAATCTGCGATAATTTGCTATTATTGTTGAATTTTCAAGTAGAGGTACTGCAACCAATCCTTCATTTGAAGTGTATCCCAGTAACATGTCGACCTCATGTCGTCCTTTCGCAACAGAAACAAGAGGAGGTTTTATTATAAATCTCTCTTGGCCAAAATCTGTTTCCACAACCGGCAGAGTATAGTATCCTCTTGTTGTAATCTGAATATAATCTTCCGCTGCTATAATAGAAGAATTAGTATTGACCAGTTTTCGGACAGGCACGGATTGGAGAAATTTCAATAGAGCTGCAGCATCTGTAGTCTCGAAGCCCAGCATTTTTCCAAGTTCAAATGCTCTTCGTCGTTGTTCAAATGGTGTTGAGAAATCGTTTATTGGCGACCCACTCGTACCTATGGCTCTGCGAAACAGCCCTTTCGACATCGGTGACAGTGCATGTAAAGACACTGCAGAAGACCCCACGCTGTTCCCAAAGATGGTTACTTTGTTTGGATCTCCACCAAAGTTTTTTATATTCCTCTGAACCCATCTCAACGCAGCTACTTGATCTTTCAATGCTGCATTTCCGGGCACGTCTGCAGTATCTAAGCATAGTAAGCCGAGATTGTCAAGTCTGTAATTTTATCGTTACCACAATGACATTAAATTGAACTAGAAAATCAGGTCCGTACATATCATCATTACCAGACCCTATTATATAGAGTCCTCCGTGTATAAATAACATCACTGGTAAAAAACCGCACGGTGGTAGTGTTGGTGTGTAAACATTTAAAAAAAGACAATCTTCGCTTCCAGGTATGTACATATTCGTGAATTGGAAGTCAAATTGAGGACATACGTTCCCATGTTCAGTAGCTTTTCGTATTCCACTCCATGACCTTGGTGGTTGAGGTGCCTGGAATTAGTGAGGTATTACTTTAATTACAAGTAAATCAATTTTGACTGTGACTTCGCTTGCATGCAATAATAACAAGATAAATGTCGGGTGTATTTGGGGTATGGCTTTTGGTACGTTCAGAATAATAATTTTTTTAGCGACGAATAGCAAATTAATAAATTGTGAATATTATATTTTGATTATTCTGAAATACCATCATAGAAAATACAAGACAATATTGCTATGATCTTGCAATCTCTCACCCTGTAACTGCAGATAGTGACTCCCCGTCCCCACCGGCCTGGTTTTGTGTAACCTTCAACACTTCAGGACCCAGTGCCGTGCAGATCATATACGCAAAAATGTACTGTTTACCTTAGTTGTAGTAACGACATGCTTTTTTTTGCATTATGACCAATGACCTATCAACTAACAGATTTCTGCCTAAATGATTGTCTTGGTAATGGTTAAAAACCATGTGCACGCCACTGCCAGGACCTGTATTAATAAATCAGCATCAGCTAAGCACAGTTACTCAAGTCTCGTACAATCTATGCTGAAGATCGGTTATAAGCATAGATTAACCGATACTTGAGAACGTGTTCTTAGTTGATGTCGGTTTATTAAGGTGCCAGCGGAGAATGAATTGCCCATACAAACGTAATACCAGAATAATTAATAATTCGAGAACATTTCCACCAAAATGAGAGTTTATTTGGATTCAAATTGTATTTATCTAGTCCCCTGGATTTATATGTTTTCAAAATACTTTCCTAAAATGAAATGTAAATGAATTGCGTTTTGCATATTTTTACGACAAGATGGACATGTTTCCCTCTTATTTGTTTCATATTAAAACCAACGATATCTTACGTATTAATTGGTCAGCAGCATAGCCTATATTGTCAAGTTACAGAATAACAAAACGAAGTAAAAAGCACGATAAGTTTTCATTCATCATTTTTGGTATTCACGGAACAAGACTAAATGTATAACAAATTCTGTAAGCTCATATTGCTATCTCGCTTGAACGCTATCATGTGTCATCAGTGAAATAGAGATAGCAATATACCGGCAAATTTATATTTGCGGTTCGAATAGAAGTTGCGAGCGGCGCGAACCGGCCTCTTAATACGGGCCCAGGAGCCATACTGCCATCGCTTAAAACAGTACTTAAGCAATATTACTCAAAATAATAGTGTGATATCATATACCTAATCCTTATTTTAGGAACGTCAAGGTATGACGTTCCTAAAATAAGGATTATAATTCTAAAACACGAAAGTCACCAATGATGAAACAATATAGCTTTAAGCGTTGGCAATATGGCCTCTGGTCTTTTCTGCCATGTTTCAGCAAATTTTGAAACCTGCTTCCAACTGCTGTGTTCCTTTAAAACTACAATAGAGGGTTATTCAAGGGGCGAATTAACATATTACTCAAGAGCCGGCAACTCATTGGCGGTTCGTCAGGTAGCAAATGTTTAAATGGGAGGCTGCATTTTTTTTATCCACTACAAGTTAGCCCTTGACTGCGATCTCACATGATGGTAAGTGATGATGCAGTCAATGCAGATGTTAGCGGGCTAACCTGTTAGAGGCATGACAGTTATACCTAAATAACCCATACCTATAATCGGTTAATTACATAATAACTTAACATCGGGTAATCCACCTACTTGTTTGCTTGCTATTTATATAAATACTATAATATTATAAATGCGAAAGTTTGGATGGATGGATGGATGTATGGATGGATGGATTAATGTTTGTTACTCAATCATGCCACAACCGTTGAACGGATCTGGATAAAATTTGGTCAGAGATAGATTATAACCTGGAATGGCATACGCTACTTTTTATCCCGGAAAATTAAAGAGTTCCCGCGGGAACTAAAAAACCTCAATCCACGCGGACGAAGTCCCGGGCATTAGCTAGTATTTTATAAAAGGTGGATTTTAAAGACAGAGTAGTATGGCATTTCAGGCCAATACAATAGAAACATGATCTGTAGCTGATTTAACAATGGTTTACCTTAAATCTCCTCCTGCCAGTAGGCGGAGCTGCGTATGGAATGCCTTTAAAACTATAGAAACGTTTATCTCCCGTTATCGTCCATTTTTGTTCACCTTCCAGCAATCCTTGTTCGACCTTCACGATCACAGCGTTCACATTATACTGAAATAATTTATTTAAAAGTTTTTATAATATTTTAATATTTTTTTTTAATATTTTATTTTATACTAATAATATAATTCTTTATTGTACACCATACAAGTCTAAATAATAAAACATATAATAATATATACAATTTCTTAAAAAATCTTTAAAATCTAAATTAAATCTAAATTAAAAACTAAAAACTAAACATTAAAAATATAATCTATGCCGCTGCAATGAGGCAATGTGCCCAGAACGCTGGCTGCGTTACCCCGCTGAATAGCCAAACTTATAATATGTTGACCGAGGTAACTGCCAGCCCTCCGGTCACCTGTGGACTCTGTGAGACGATAAGATAGATCCATAAAAAAGGAACTAGCATCTTCGCCCCACGACCCCATGGTTTCAACACCAAAAGGCACAAATATGAAATTATTTTCTATAGTTTCATATTTGCGCCTCTTGGCTCTTTCTGCATTAGAAGCCGCCCACCCCGCCGTCATGGAGGTCGCCTGCAAGTGGGACAACGCCAGCGTATCCACGCATGTGGCATCCCAAACAAGCGACCTTCCTAGCTTCCACGGAACCAGAGTCATCCCGTCAGGTCTCTTACTTGAATATTTTAATTGAATTTTGGATTTAGCACAATTAAATTAAATAAAAATTGAAATGAAACTATACTTACACATATTATTATTCCAAGTATGAAAATAAATATCTTAAGATACATATAGCCTGTTTAAAAAGAAAAATTGTATGGTGGTTTTTTTTTTACTTGCCTTTAAGTACTGAAAATATTATCTACATGACAAAACACGTATATTACGTGCAAAGTAATTAAGGCCCTTTATCTTTAGAGTCAGTCTTTCAATAGTTGTAATTCAAGTTAATTATCTATTCAATGTTATATTATCCAACGAAACACTGAATTTTTAACCGACTTCCAAAAAAGGAGGAGGTTCTCAATTCGGCGCGTATGTTTTTTTTTAAAAATGTATGTCGGTGCATATCTTCGTGGTTTCTAAACCGATTAAAATTTTTTTTTTCACTGGATATAGGAAGCTTGCGAAATGGTCCCATAAAAAATTCTGACTCCAAATCCTCAATTCTGATGCTGTAGCTGTTCTGTACATGAAATCCTCAAAACTAGGGAGTTAGGAAATTTTGATGGTGAATTCATATAGAAGTTATCAAGTCACGTGTATACAATATAACTCTGAGTCACAACTCCTCAATCCTGATGCTGTAGGGTACAGAACTCCTTAAAAATAGCGATTTAGGATTTTTTTATAATGAATTCATATTGTAGGTGTCAAGCAACGACTTCATACTTAAACCCAAGTCCCAACTCCTCAACACTGATGCTGCAGGGTACTGCACTCCTAGGCCGTGGGGATTTAGATTACACTAAAAAGTTAAAAAAATTTTTTTTTTGAAATAAGATAAGATTCTAATTTGGTAAATACTATAGTGTGTTACATGTATGTGTGTAGCCACAGCCGATAATATTGTTCTGTAGTTTCCATAGTCTATGGACCTTTTATGGACGATTCATTGTAAAGAACCAATGGCGTGGCGTGGATGTCTACGTTCGAGGACCCAGATTGCTTGATGGATATTTAATAGGGCAGGTCCAGATGAATAATGCATATATTAATTCCTTGTTGATCTAGCTCTCTATCTCTGTGCATCGTATTCCTCATTTCTGTCCTGTAGGATTGTCGTACCGTTGGACTATATGAGAGTGACGAAATGTAAAGTGCACCCGTGTTTGCGCACACACTTCATTTTATTTATTAGGTCCACTTACGGTCATTAACACATACATTCAAAAATAATAATTATTATCCTATTAAAAAAAATGCTTGCATAACATACAACTTGTTAAACATAACATTATCAAGCAATTACTTATTAGTTACAAAAAATTAAAAACACAAATAACACACTAAGTACTTGTGAATTAGACTCCTTCCTACGTAATTGGCTAGGTTTATAGGCTTAAATTTAATAAGGAAAACGTTAGGTACATTAAAAATGATGACATGAAACCTGTTTTTTTTCTTCTGATAAAGATTTCCTTCTTTCTTTCAAATACCTGAAATAGTTCAGGGGATTATTACGGAGTAATATTGCAATCAGACTAGCTCTAGAATAACAATTATTTTGACCAGACATCATATTATTATCATACTTCATACTAATATTATAAATGCGAAAGTGTGATTGTTTGTTTGTTGGTTTGTCCTTCAATCACGCCGCAACGGAGCAACGGATCGACGTGATTTTTGGCATGGGTCTAGTTGAGGACCTGGAGAGTGACATAGGCTACTTTTTATCCCGGAAAGTTAAGGAGTTCCCTGCACGGGAATCAAAAAACTTAAAACACGCGGACGGAGTCGCGGGCATCAGCTAGTATTTTATACATTGCCTGAATGTTTAAGGCATTCTATAGAATACCGGATTACACAGATTGGCGATAGCATCTAAATTAATAAATCACGTGAACACAACCGCATATTACAACACCTTCAATATACCTAATAAATATTTACTTAATTTACTTCAATGAAAAACACATGTTTTCAGAGATAAAACTGGTTTCGTACGGATGTTGAATCAATTTCAGATGTTGCCTGTAAGGTTAGTACGAGATTATACGTCTGACCAACAATGATAGAATTCGTGCTTCAAAACACATTAACCACAGAGTAAAAAGGACCTAAATACCACGGGTGTTTATTTCGCTTGCTTCAACTTGATTCAACTTGGAGTTCTAGTTGCATATATTGGTAAGTACAAAACTAAAAGTTGGGGGATACTTAATTAATTCGTTGTTACCACAACCAATGGGTTTTAATTATATTTAATAAAAGTAATAAAGTGGACTGTCGATCTGCGTTTTAACCCCAAATTAAATACGAATTATTGGTCAGTTTTATGATATAAATAGGAAAATTAGGTAAATATGGAAATGAACTTATGAATTACGGCGCTTTTATTTGCACTCACAAAATTCACTTTATATCACCCAGTTTACCTGCGGCCGCAGTTTATTCTATAGTTTGAATACACTTAATCACAAAATGTTTATGATTTTTACAGATTTAATCGAACACGTGTTAGCCTAATTTCAATGGCGGTCACAGAGGCAGTATTTGCATAATGCGCGCATGCGAGTTGTTACGATGAAGTTTTGTAAGGAACTGGTTAGATTTTATGCAAAAATGTAATTTGCGAGAGTGAGGGAAGCGATAGGATGTGGGAATGAGTGCGAGGGAGACAATATCATAGTAAGTCTGTCATATTTCTAAAAATAGACTACAAATTATAAGTTTGAAACCAAACATATATGTTATATATTGTGTGTGTACTACCTCGTTAGTCTAGTGGTTAGCATGTTCGACTACGGCTGACGAGGTCCCGGATTCGAGTCCCGGGTCGGGTTATAACAAGTATTGGGTTTTTCTAACAATAAATTCTCAGTACTAGCCCGGAGTTAGGAACTTGGCGATATTTCACCCCCGTGCCTCGGAGAGCACGTTAAGCCGTCGGACCTGTACCTGATCTTTCTCCGGTCGTGTCGGATTTTCCGTCCCATCGGGCTGTGAGAGTAAAGGAACAGTAATGGTAATGCACCTGTGTTTGCGCAGACACTTGTGCACTATAATATCTCCCGCGCAGATGGCTAATCTCTCTGGAGATTGGTCGCCGTGGCCGAAATTCGGTCGGGAGGACATTATTATATATTGTGTGTGAACTTGAGCTTTATAACAGTGCAGATAAGTCCATTTTACTACGTTTTTTCACTATTTTGACGCTCGAATTCCATCCAACATCCAATTTGGCGAGATGTATACATTCATACTAACCCTATGTGGATCAATCGCGCGCCGCCTCCTGTGTGTCGGCGCATGTAAACAGTAAACAGTTAAATACGAGCAGGGTCATAGATTATACACTATATACTGTAGAAGCAGGGTTGCTGCATTCGACATGAAACAAAATTCTTTCCAGAAAACAGACTTCCAACGCCCGCGCCACTGTAAAGTAAAAAATAATTTTTATTTCTACCCACTATGTTGAAGTCGGTCGAGCCTGATGCGTCAACTTTGCTTATCCTTGTTATACCTGCCCGACTACAACATTGGGTAGAAATCAAAATATTTTTTTTTACTTTACAGTGGCGTTGGCAGTCGGTTTTTCGGAAAGAATTTTTATTTTTAACTTTTTAGTGTCAGGGTTGAATTATTTTTTCAGAAAAAAAATCTGACTTCAACTGACTGACTGAGCTTCCTCTAACGACTGATAGGAAAAAAAAATCAAAACCAGGGTGCACCGAGATACATTAAAAAAAAAAAAAAATACGCGCCGAATTGAGAACCTCCTCCTTTTTTGAAAGTCAGTTAAAAATCGGATAACGGCTCATAGAATTTACAACCATGATAACAAAATAAAAGTAACAATATTATGTTTATGTCACATGGGTAATTTAATCATAATCATGGAACAACACATAGGCTAACTATCCGGAAAATTATCAGCTTTCCAAACCGGTGGTAGAGTCTTAACGTATCATAAGTGACACAAGTTGTCCTACATGAAATAAATAAATTATTTATCATTTATAGAGGTCCAGCGGGAACCAAAAAACCTCAAAATCAGTTTATTAATAAGATTTAAATTACCACACAAAGTTTTCAGAAGCCCTGCAAGTTTACGTCGCCATATTGTTTACACGTAGCCTCTCTATCAAGGTGAAAGAATAACAGTACAGTCGTTGAACCGCATGCATACCTTTGTAGTTTTGTAAACAAACAAAAAAAAACTAAAAGCGTATGCGTTTATTTATATTGGGAGATAAAATAAATTCTCAACTGAAACAAAAGGGAAAAAGCTCACTACTATTTATTCCGTAGCTGGTTTACACAAACGCAAGGCGTAGTAGATTACACCTCACAGTCTGTAATCTAGTTCTCGTTAGGTAGAAGATTATATTCTACTAGCTGATACCCGCGACTTCGTCCACGTGGTTTAAGTTTTTTAATTCCTGCGGGAAGTCCTTAATTTTCCGAGATAAAAAAAGCCACCAGGTCCTCAACAATATCCAAGCCAAAAATCACGTCAATCAATTGCTCCAATGCGTCGTGATTGACGGACAAACCAACAAACCATTTAACCAATAAACAAACACACTTTCGCATTTTTGATAATAAGTATGATGCTCGATTCTTAATCCGCAGACAGACAGTCAGACAAACTTTCGCATTTATAATATTACTAGCTAATGCCCGCGACTTCGTCCGCGTGGTTTAAGTTTTTTTGATTCCCGCGGGAACTCCTTAATTTTCCGGGATAAAAAGTAGCCTATGTCACTCTCCAGATCATCAACTATACCCATGCCAAAAATCACGTCAATCAATTGCTCCAATGCGTCGTGATTGAAGGACAAACCAACAAACCAACAAACCAATTAACCAACAAACCAACAAACAAACACACTTTCGCATTTATAATATTAGTATGATATGATGATACGGATTTCGATTTTCGGCACACGAATAGCGAACCAATTCGACTGATTGCATCGGAATCAATACAACAGTGTTTGGAACGCATTTGCAATCATATATTTTGGAGTTCTGTCCGGACCCCTTTTAATTTGTAACATTAAAGCAGTTTGTGTTCGCAAATACGAGCCCCCTATTTATTTAGGGCCGTCAATAAGCGAGTCTCTATTATGTTTGCTTAAAAATCAACATACGTAGGTACTAGGTACTATAAGAGCCGGTGCACATTTTTGGGTGTGCTGCACGATCAATGATTTGACACTTGACAGTATAACCAAATGGACGGTTTATTTCGTCTAACTTTGACATAGTCACAGTTTTACTAAAACTGTACTTAGACCTATAATACTCTTCTCAGACCACAGGGCTAGGATGCGCGCGTAGAGATATATCTCTCTACTTTTGTCGCTCTCTTTTCTCTTTCTGATCCATATTGATAGACAGAGAAAAGAGAGCGACAAAATTAGAGAAACATATCTCTACGTGCGCATGCTAGCCATACTGGGCGCCTTTGGAATCCTCGTAGCTTTATTTTTAAAATACCGTAAGTCGTAACTGATAATCACCATCATGTTTTATAAGTACTAGGACGTCATTAGGTGTATAGTGTACCTAATTTGATTAAATGAATATTGATTGATTGAATTTATAGATGATACCCGCGACTTCATCCGCGTGGATTGAGCTTTCAATTCCCGGGGGAACTTCTTATTTTTTTAGGATAAGAAGTAGTCTACCTCTATACCAAATTTCATCAAAATCGGTTGAACAGATGGGCCGTTAAAGCGTAGCAGACAGACATACAGATAGACAGGCAGACACACTTTCGCATGTATAATATTAGTGTGAATTCTTTGACTCAGCTACATTGTGGCTGCCTAAAGTGACGACAAATTACAAGAAATCCTACCTCTCAGGTGGGCAGAAGTTGTGAGAAACCCATTGGCTGTTTTTATTTTGAAATACTTAAAGCATATAATATATTATATACCTATTTATAATATATTCATATTTATATTTGCTTTTTTTTATCCACTACAAGCTAGCCCTTGACTGCGATCTCACCTGATGGTAAGTGATGATGTAGTCTAAGATGGCAGCGAGCTAACCTGTTAGGGGCATGGCAGTTATATTAAACCCATACCACTTCGGTTTCTACACGGCATCGTACCGGAACGCGAAGTCCCCGGTAGGGTGGTAACTAACCACGGCCGAAGCCTCCCACCAGGCCAGACCAGGGAAAATGCAGAAATTTTAAATTCCCAAATTGACCCTGCCGGGGATCGAACCCAGGACCTCCGCACGTTAAGGCAACAGCGCTACACACTGCACCACGGAGTTCGTCAAAATGCTAATGACTTGTGGATGTTTGGTTTACGTAAGGAAATAACAAAGTGCAACTTAGTCGTGTTTCCTGCTAGCGGTTGTCGTTTAATAAAAGCACGAATACAAAGTATTATCCCAGAATATAAATAAAATAGTACTTGGTATGAGTTTGTAATATTATGTGTGTTTAAAATCGATTTTACATTGAGTAAAAGTGGAGACTCTCTTTTATCATTGGAAGATGGTACGCTTATAATCAGACACTACCGGAGAGAGATCCATTATAAACATGCCTACGTTAGACAAGTTTAAGAAATCCATTAAAAGTATGCTCCTGAAATAGTACATTATGGTACAAGTGTGTAATGTTGGTGATTACCGCTGAGGCGCCGTTGAGACCCGAGCCGTCCAAATACAACGGGCTTACGATGAGAACTTAAGGAGTTCCCATGACTACCTCTTGGCTCTATCATGAGACCCTGAGCAGCATCTAGGTACAAAGTGCTTGTCAAGACAAATCAAAAGAGTCCAAACACGACGGGTTTACGATAAGAAATTATGGAGTTCCTATGTCCACCTCCTGGCTCCATCATGAGACCCTGGGCAGCATCTAGGTACAAAATGCTAGTCAAAACAAATCAAAACAGTCTAAACACGACGGGTTTACGATGAGAACTTAAGGAGTTACTATGACCACTTACCAAATCACGATTGCAGCTCAGCTTGATTGTCTATGGTCCTAAAACCTGGAGCCTTCTCACAAGCTATACATATCTAATGCAAAAAACCGCATCTCAATCGGCCCAATACTTTCTGACAATAATGGTAACATATTGAAAAATTTAAATCATAGACTACAGCTGAGCTTGGTTGTCTATGTGTCTATCTAATGCAAAAACCTGCATCTTAATCGGCCCAGTACTTTTTGAGAAAAATGGTAACATAGTGAAAAATTAAAATCATAGACTACAGCTCGGCTTGGTTGTCTATGGTCCTAAAATATATCTAAGAACCTTCTCAAAAGCTATACATATCTAGTGCAAAAACCGCATATTAATCGGTCCAGTAGTTTTCCAGGAAAACGGTAACAAAAAAGCGCACACACAAACATACAAACAAACACACAACCTCTTAGGGCAAACACATATATACCGTCTCCGTTTCGTCGAGGGTAAAAAGGAAAAGGTGACTGACTGATCCATCAATGCACAGCTCAAACTAATGGACGAATTGGGCTGAAATTTGGCATAGGTGTAGATAGCTACCTACTGTGAATTGTGACCTAGGCATACGCTAAGGATTTTTGAAAATTCAATCCCTAGGGTGGTAAAATAGTGTTTTGTTTGAAAATCAAACCTATAACGTGAGCGAATCCGTGGGCAAAAGCTAGTTATAAATAATTAATAAAACATACTGCAAAACCAATCGCAAATAGCCCCATCCATTTACCTTCTTTACGATGGTACGCGCGCAGAACCGTAAGCTTTAATAAGTAAGGTTTCTAGTTAACAATTTAGTGAATTTTCGCCGTTGAAGGAAAATGTAGGTGGAGTGTTTCGTTGTGGCGCTTTTCAGCATTCTACAAAATGGAAACACACATGGTTGGGTATAGCGCTTTGCAGCATTACAAGGAATAGAAACAAACATTGCTAGGTGTTTTCTGAAATGGAAAATTTTCAATACAACTTTATTTCAAGTTAAAATACGACCATCACAAACTATCATCACCATGTTTAATATCTGTTATGTATTTTACGGGAGATTTATTCTTTTACAGGATAAAAACTATCCAATATGTTAACCCGTGTTAGCTACAAGTGTGCCAAGCGGCACATATCATATCACAATCCGTTCAGAATAGTTTCAGCATGATGCCGCAACAGATATCAAACAAAAATTTTTGGTAAGTAAAAAATTGTAGAATACCTATAGGTTCTGATATAGTCAGACTCTATGAAAGGTGAATGCTAGACTTGTGACCACGTGCGCGAATATTCCGCGTTTTTAAGTTTATTCAAGGATATTCGATACATGCATCAAGCATTACAATTCTATAGCGAGCTTGCTCGTAGAACAATTCTCTACGTGGATACTACGGTATGGTATGCTGAGGTTTTAGATAAATTACAATAAAAATACGAAAAAATTGATATAAATAGCGTAATGCAGTCGTTTACGAAAACATATAATAGCTATTTATGCAACTGTATCGTAATGAGGGTCATTTTAATTCGAGTGCTGTTTTTTGATACGAGGCTTGCCGAGTATCAAAATAGGATAGTACGAGAATTAAAATGACTAATTACGTACAGTTGCATACAAGATTTTATCTACGACAAGGACGTCTTTATAATTTTTTACTTTGTAAATTAATAAAAAAGTCAAATCAATACAAATTTCACAAGTTGCAAAAGTAATCCGTTTACCGCGTAATTTTTTACTTTTTTTTTAAATATTGGCAGTAAGAGTGGCAGTACCAACCATAGAGTGGGTTCGGTACATAGAGTATAGAGTAGGTGGAGATGAAATATATAATAATATGTACATATTTAATGACGGGTGCCACCATCCGCCATGATGTAGGTATGACTCCTCTACATACTAAGAACTCTATGGTTGGGAAAGTGCCAGAACCCAGAGCCGCTAAGCTATAGGTATCCTATTTATGAAAAATTGTATTATCCATACAGAACCCAAACTGCAATGGGAATTTTCAAAAAGTATATGAATCGTCCAGTTATTATATTAGGTATGTTACAGGCTAAGTTCTCTTTCTCTGCGTTCTATTACTAAGGGTCGTGACCCCTTCCCATTGAAGTTCCCAGTTAGTTGAGTATTAAAAGTTGACTCTGCCCAGACAGTTGCAAATTGATGATTAAAAAAATCTTCTACTTTCTCTTTCTGTCTTCTTCTTTCTCCTAGCCTTTTCCCATTATTTGGGGTCGAACAGCCGTTTTGTAAATCTTGCCTTTTGTCTTAATGTTCTGCTTTCTCTTTCTGTAAACATGTAGGTAAAACTTTGGAAACTTCTCGAAGTAAAAAAATTTACCTGTGTTTATGGAAGTGAGTGGTACCGAACCAGTGGTAGAAACTCGACGATTCGAAAGCACTTTTGATAAGATTATTTGAATAAAAATGTATAAAATTTGAGTGTTTTAGATTAAAGTATTTTTACATGTATGTATGTATATATTAATCTATGTTTTAATTTGCAAACGTATGTTTTATGCACATAAGTTTTAATATTGATATAAGACAGTATAGTAGTTACGACCACATTCTCGAAGGAGTTGAAATGATTACTTAAGGTTCCCCTCCGGCCATTATTCATAATGTCTAATCAAGCAGAAAAGTGCAAAACACTAAACATTATGCAAGGGCACGCTCCCAAGTGCAGCTGAAAGGTTAACGCGCACTCAGATTAAATGAGGAAAAAATTAAATTAAGCCAACCCACGGATTCATTATGACTTCATTTGGAACTTTGAATAGTGATATAAACCTAGAAAGTACGTGCGTACTGCGTACGTACCGGACTGAAAATGTTTACCAGTTTTTAAAATAGATTCTTTATAACACTGCTTGCAGTAAGATCTAATGTCTGCATAAAATTACGTTTCAAAGTTATCAAAGCAAGTTTCAAAGTCAAGCATCGAATCCATAATATTAATATTATAAATGCGAAAGTGTGTCTGTCTCTCCGTCCATCTGTCTGTCTGCCACTGTTCACGGCCCATCTATCAAACTGATTTTGATGAAATTTGGTACAGGGATAGTTTGTATCCCGGGGAAGGAGATAGGCTACTTTTATATCCGGATTACGAAAGAGTTTTTTGGGCATCAAAAAACCTCTTTCGATGTTCCACGCGGACGAAGTCGCGGGCATCATCTAGTGATTGATATGTCCATAGCAATTAAAAGGGTTTGTTGAGAAGAATACGAAAAATGAAATAACGTCAAATTAAATTCAATATGGCGGGCACTAAAAACTAATTTTTTAAAAAGATTTTATTTTTTAAGACTTGCTTGTTTTATTTATACTCTAACTAAATCCTTAATCTTCAAAGATAAAATAGAAAATTGAAATCGAATAAGACAACTCGATATTCCGAGCGATAAGTTCAGCATTTCCGATCACATGCAATGATGCTGAACGCTGAATCTCGTTTCTCTTCCCTCTTGTTTTGCATACTTTGCATTTTTAATCTTCAATTTTGAATTCGGAGTGGATTGTTCTCGAAAATACTTTCGTAGAATGCTTTTGTAGAAGTCGAAGTATTTGTATCTAGCTGATAGAATATTTAGAACGGTAGAGGTAGATTGAGATTATTATCGAATGCTTTAAATTTTTAATCTCAATTGTATTTCTGATTTGAATGAATGTAGAATGAAATATTTTTTATTGTACACCAAAAAAAAATACATTAAATAATAACAATAAAAATAATTAAAACAAATCGGTACAATTAATGGCGGCCTTATCGCTTTGAAGCGATCTCTTCCAGGCAACCACGCTTTATAGGAATTAAGCCTAGAATAGAATATTTATTTATTTGCAGTGAGTCGAGGGTGTACGTAAGTTTAGGAGGAAATAATAATAATGTAATAATTTATATTAATATAATACTAATAATAATAATATATATATATATATATATAACTATAGATATACATATACTAAATGTTATGCCAAAAAAGGGAGTAAAATAAAATAAAAGCCAGAAGACGCAAAGTAGACTTGGTGGCTATCAAGCAATTTTTTTTTGCTTAACTAGGGTCTACTCTTATACAAGAAGGGCTTATGGCATATTCTACCATGCCGGCAAATTGTGGATGTTCCAGACTTTACACACCTTTAGAATACTTAATGAGTCCTCAGGTTTCCTAACGAAGTTTTTTTTACAGTAAAAGTATTTTTTTTGGTATTTGTACTCTATCTGCAATCAGTTTCGACTTTAATTAAGCAGATGTTTTTGAGTGCGTCGAGAGTTGGGATAAGGTCACTCGGATCCTTCGAGAAACTCTTTCTCATTAAGCTTTCGCTGGGTTTATTGTCCACGGGACAGTTCTTAAACTGTCATATGTTTAGTCTTGTGATACTACTGCATGTGGTAAGTGATACTGCCAGACTATTCACATGGGATTCAAGTCTGTACCTATATTATCTAGCATCACTATGTATTTCTCTAATTGTAGGCATTTCGAGGTACTCGTGCGCATTTCACTTGTTATCGTAAACCGGTAATGGAGCGTTGATAATTGTGCGAAAAACTGTGTTTTTATATCAGTAAAAGCAATTAATTGCGTAATAAGCGCATAACGTCGAATAGTTAGAGGTACCTGGGCTTCGAACTATGCACCCTCTGGAATAGAGGAACTGCTAAAATGCTCGTCATGCACCGCGCAAACCGTCTCGTCAGTCAAAATCTACGCGACTTTTTTTATTCCACTACAAGAAAGATTTGACTGCGACCTCACATGGTAAGTGATGATGCAGTTTAAGTTGGTAGCGGGCTAACCTGTTAGGGGCACATTAAGCCCATAATTCAATCGGTTTGTATACGACATCCTACCGGATTCTGAGTCGCTTGGCGGTACGTCTTTGCTGGTAGGGTAACTAGACAAAGCCAACCAGGCCAGACCAGAGAAAAATTCAGAAATTATAAACTCCTTAATTCACACCGCCGGGGATCGAGCCCGGGACCTTGTGGGTTATCCCTAAGAGATAGACAAATACTATCGATGACTTTTATGTTGACCTTTTTAAGGTGTACAATATTGTAGTGCATTATTTTGATCTATCTTGTAGGGTTCAGGGGGGTTACTATCACTGCTTAAAGCACTATTATTTTGATATTGTTTCGACAAATCCTACCATGACGCCCCTAAAGTAAGCTTGTTAGAACATTGTTTTCCTAAACAGTTTTGTGACGTCATTACGCAAATCATTCACTCAATTCGTACCATGAAGTGTTTTTTGAGAGCTAGCATTATTGTATTACGTAGGATTTACGTCAAATTTAGCAATCATAAAAAAGTTACTTTCTTGCGACGGATCAACAACGAATTAACTTTATAAACAAATAAATAGGAAATTGTGGGGATTTATAATATACTTACTTAAGTGAATATTGGATTACGGTAAGTTGAGAATTGAGATATCTAATAAAAAAGAGAGTTATTTAATTTTCCAAAATGTATTTTTATTAAGTTAGGTTATTATTCTTATGGGGTTAGCTGCTGATAACTATGAAAGGTAAAAAAGAAACTCAACTGCAGCCGACGAGGTACCGGGTTCGAGTCCTGGGTCGGGCCATAATTAAGTAATATGAACTTGCATGTATTGATTCGTGTTTATCTTACCTTGTTGCCACGAGACGTTTCTTTGGTTCCTGCGGAGACGATTTAATGCTAGATGTACCTAATAGGTTTTTCAATAATTGTTTTTTTTTTGTGCTTAAGAAGCCTGAGGCGCAGACGTTTTTGCATTGAGGTCAAACCTCTGTGGTTTTTTTCAATGTGTAATAACTATGTGTTTATTGTATTGTAAAATAATAAATAAATTAAAAAAAAAAAAAAAAAAGTACTTATTGGGTTTTCTGACTAGAAATTCTCATAGCCCGGAGTTAGGAAGTTGGCGGTGTTTCACTCCCGTGGCTCGGAGAGCACGTTAAGCCGTCGGTCCCGGTTATTATCACTAACATGATGATAGTCGTTAAAGCCCGCCAACCCGCATTGGAGCAGCTTAGTGGGTCTAAGCTCTAATTTCCTTTCTCCTATGAGAGTGGAGGCCTGTCCCCAGCTGTGGGACGTTAATAGGCTGTAGCGGTAGACTGGTGCACTGCTGCTGCACCACAAAACCTATCCGAACATACCGCCTAGCGCCACAATTTCACCAGTATTTTTTTGTTTTATCCATGAGAGCAATTAACACACAATTATTATACTTACTCGAGGCCCGACATATTAATAATAAGTAATTTATTTATTATTTATTAGTTTTTTATTTAAAAAGTTTCAAACGAATTTGTTTAGGTATTTGACATAATCAAATTTTCAAATTCAAACTACTATCGCGCCTTGTTTGACATTTAAAACAACCGTTTCGTTTTACACCATGGTAAGTTAAGATTTTTGAGTTAATTTTTAACCTAACAGAAAAAGAGCAAACAAACAATTATTATTTAGTTTAAGATAACATTAAAAAACATTTTGTTCATTTATTGCACTTTATAAAGGTATAATCACTATGTAAAGTTATAATATTTAATTTAAAATATATCAACACTGTGTTATATAAGCATGAAATGAAACGCGATGGAATTGAGATAGCGCTATAGAAAAAATATAGCTACATCTCGCTTACTCTGAAAGCAATGAATAGACAATGGTAGAGTATCATTCGTTCTTGCCATCATGTCTAAAAGAGTAAAACTATGATAACTTTGTGATGTCATGGTAGCTTTCTCAGTAATATTACAAAGAGATTGAAACAAGATGTTCCTGTATCATAATGGTTTTCTAAATGTTGATAGTAACCGCCATGCGTTTGCAACGTAAGCGCAAAAAAATGTGTTTATTAACATCACATTAGAAACCTCTAAAATGATCAGTGTTTCTCTACCATATTATGCATGTATTATACATGTAAACCTTCCTCTTGAATCACTCTATCTATTAAAGAAAACCGCATCAAAATCCATGGTGTAGTTTTAAAGATCTAAACATACATAGGGACAGACAGCGGGAAGCGATTTTATATTATGTAGTGAAGTATGGATAAGCACAGCGGAAGCGTTGCCAAAATTCTCGTCATGCATAATTAAACCAGCGAAGTATCGCGCCAATCAAAATCTATCAAGAGTTATTGGAAAACGATCGAGCAAAACCGTTCGTTATAGTTCAATTGGTGGGCTCAATTGTCCTCAATCGCCCAGGCAGAGCCATTTTAGCTACGAAATTGCAATATTGCATTCTAATGGGATTCTTTAAACGGCATTTCTCATTTCCAGCAAGTTTGTAGCCAATGAATATCTAATTTTCCATTTCAATCTACAACCACACACTACAACAACTAAGTAACATGACATAAGTAACATGAGGCAGTAGCCTCGTTGGTTTAGAGTCTAGACTCTAGTGGGTGGCATGTTCGACTGCGGCCGACAAGGTCCCGGGTTCGAGTCCCAAGTCGGGCCATAATTAAGTATTGGGTTTTTCTGACTAGTAATTCTCAGTACTAGCCCGGAGTTAGGAAGTTGGCGGTGTTTCACCCCCGTGCCTCGGAGAGCGCGTTAAGCCGTCGGTCCCGGTTATTATCACTAACATGATAATAGTCGTTAAAACCGCGTAAATTGGAGCAACGTGGTGGGTCTAAGCTGTAATTCCCTTTCTCCTATGAGAGTGGAGGCCTGTGCCCAGCAGTAGGACGTTACATGACGAGGTAAGCCCACCCGTGCGAAGCCGGGCACGTCAGCTTGTCTACACCAAGCAGAATACAAACGAATTCCAAAAAGTTTTGAGTAATGTTATAGAACTTTGTTTTTCGCTATCTCCTTTTATATTCAGCACTAAACATCCCTTACTTTCCTGAAGTTGATGAAATAATTGCGAAATAGTTTCAAATGACTGAAATGAATGTTGATGTAGATGCAAAGGAAGACTCGCAATGAGACTGGTATTCGTTCCTAATTCACTTTGAGCAGTTTTAAGCTCTATAGCTCCACTACAGATGCAGTGCGTGGCACGTAGCGGCAAATATTCTCTGAATGAGTTTGTATGTTACAGTTTGAGGGACGATCTAGTGCCAAAATTCACAGAATACTAATAAGTCCAGGCTAGTACCTACCTTTCTTAATTAGTAACAGCCTTAACACCTAACTATTGCAAAGGATTTTTCAACCGCATTTCTGGACCAGTTTATAATGAAAAAGGTTCTACTAACTTCTATTCAAAACCGACTAGTGTCTAGATTTCTCTTTAATCCCAGGTTAGCTGTTAGAGCTTGGCAAACTTATCTTTGCGGGTGGCGGAGGCGCCACTGTCTATTAAATTTTCAACATTTTAGGATCAACATAGACTAGATTCTGTTAGTTTGGAATATTGCCACCAGAACAGATAAGCTTGTCAGAGTACCTGTCTGAACAAGTTTTATTCCAGGCCGTCCGCAAAGGTTGGATCTGTCAGACGTTCAGTTTGTTTTTCCGACACCATCTCTTGTTTAACGAATAAGCTGCGAGCCTCGAGGACCCATACAATGACGTCATACCTTCCCTTTGATGAATACATTCCGGCGAATGATAGCATTTTATCCCCATTCGAAAATGATTCTTATGTAAAGAGAATAAGGTTGGGTTTTTTTTGATGTTGTTATTTTCACGCCACTCCATTTATTAGTCGAGTGATAAGGTTGATTGTTATAAATCTCTGCGTGGATGAAATTTTTAATTAACAGGTTTGTTTTTTTAGGAGCTTATATTATTCGATGGAATATACTTTGGCCTATTTAAAACAAACTTTAGTACCAACATGCAAAATAATAAGTTTTTATTATTATATACAAGCCTATAATACTTAGTTTTCTTTAATTAGTACTTTATTATTATTATTATGAGTTATATATATCATCCCACTGCTGGGCAAAGGCCTCCCCCTTCTCCTTCCACTCCTTCTTATTTTGGGCTGTGCGGAACCAGAGTTTTCCTCCAAATGAGTTTTTATAATGGTATCTATATTGGTTTATCATCACTCAAATATCAATCAATCATCAAATCAAATAAATGCGAAAGTTTGGGTGCATGTATGGATGTATGGATGGATGTTTGTTACTCAATCACGCCCAAACAGCTGAACGGATCTGGATGAAATTTGGCACAGAGATAGATTATAGTCTAGAACACATAGGCTACTTTTTTTATAGGAAAACTTAGGAGTTCTCGCGGGAAACAAGAAACATCAATCCACGCGGACGTAGTCGCGGGCATCAACTAGTAGCATTATAAATATGCGAAAGTGTGTTTGTTCTTCAATCACTCCGCAAGTCGCAACGGATCGATGTTATTTTTTTTCCATAGGGATGATGACATTGACAACGCAATCTCTTTATCAAACTTACAAACGCTCTTCTAGTATGGAAGTTTGTATATGAAACTGCCTCGTTGGTCTAGTGGTTAGCATGTTCGACTGCGACCGACGAGGTCCCGGGTTCGAGTCCCGGGGCGGGCCATAACAAGTTTTGGGTTTTTCTGGCAAGAAATTCTCAGTACTAGCCCGGAGTTAGGAAGTTGGCGGTGTTTCACCTCCGTACCTCGGAGAGCACGTAAAGCCGTCGGTCCTGTGCCTGATCTCTCACCAGTCTTGTCCGATTTTCCGTCCCATCGGGCTATGAGAGTAAAGGAACAGAGAGTGCACCTGTGTTTGCGCACACACTTGTGCACTATAATATCTCCCGCGCAGATGGCTAATCTCTCTGGAGATTGGCCGCCGTGGCCGAAATTCGGTCGGGACGACATTATTTTTTATTTTATTGTATGAAACTAAAAGTGTGTCTGTCTGTCTGTAACCGCTTCACGGCCCATTAGCCTTACCAATTTTGACGAGATTCGGCACAGCGATAGTCTTAGTTCTTACCCATTGACTTTGGCCTTGCCTTTTAAAAACTTAAATCGCACTTTTTATCGCAAAAATCTTATGGGCTTCCATAAGATTTGTAAAAGAGTTGTGAAAATGTGTATAGAAAATATTTATATTTAAAAGTATAGTTTCCAACGCCCTTTGAACCTGAATACCTATTCAAGGCAAGTCTTTGAACTATCCGAAATAGTGCTTATAAGAGCTCCTACATTATAGCTCGTGCTCCAAACTGAAGTGTACTGAATAGCTGTTCTTGTTTCAGTTGCCGAGGACAATCATGAGTGAGAGCGGCACTAGGGGGGGGAGGCGCATCCCCACCCCCATGCCTCCCCCTAAGGAGATGCATCCTAGCAGGTGGGTGACAATAAACAAAATACATGGTACATCTTGTCTAGTGAATAGTGATGGGAAACGTGAGGTAGCTTTCACACGAAGTGAAGCACGTTGCATAACAGTAGCGGTTGCGTCATCTAATTAGGAACGCAAACTGCGAGATTCAAACAAAAAATTCTATCTATTCTTCAAATTCATGTAACATAAACAACAATTCTGTGTATTCTTCAAATTCATTTAACATAACATGGACAAATTCTATGTACCTGTGTGTCACCGTAAGATTGTGAAAGCCGTTAGATTTTAATCTGTCTAGCGAAATTGTAAATTGTCGAAAGAACTTTTCGGTAGATTGTATGATTGTATTCGGTAGGTATGTTAACCCGATAGAACCTAATTATTTATGTCGAACCCTAACCTAACCTAACCCTACATGGAAGAGACAAGAAGCGTAAATACAATGAACATTTCAAAAATTGACACTCGAGATAAAAAGCGTTAGATTGCAATCTGACGGTTTTCGCAATTTTTCGGTGACATATGCATATTAAACTTATTATATTATTTAAATTAAAATTATACATCAATAGTTTATTTATTTGGGAGAATACGGGTGATACAAGATGTTTATGTTTAAAATTACATTCGCAATACAATTTTTTTAGTTACACAATGATTTACATTAATTATTCTAATCACTTACTTAATATTGCCAATCTCAGTGGTTCAGAACTTCTACATTCATTCAATGACGTTCAGAACTTATCTGAAGCTGAAAAACTTGAAGCTGAGCCTGGTGGGAGGCTTCGGCCGTGGCTAGTTACCACCCTACCGGCAAAGACGTGCCGCCAAGCGATTTAGCGTTCCGGTACGATGCCGTGTAGAAACCGAAGGGGTATGGGTTTAATATAACTGCCATGCCCCCAACAGGTTAGCCCGCTACCATCTTAGACTGCATCATCACTTACCATCAGATGAGATCGCAGTCAAGGGCTAGCTTGTAGTGGATAAAAAAAAAAAACTAAACTACAAACCGTGAAGCAATTTTGGGGTATTATAAATATACAACTTTGTAAAATTATTTATAATAGGACCTAGCTAAAACATTACACTCAACTCTTGTCATATTTTGTTAGTGTCCTCCCAACCGAAGTTGGATTAGTGTCCTACTCAGAACAGCTCCCAATAGTTTCAGAATATAGAGGTTTGGAACAAACTTTCTTTTCAAAAGCACGAACGCTAATCTTAGTATTATCAATTTGTCATTAAGTAGTTCATTATAGAAGAAATTTTTGATTGTAGAATAATTTTACTGCCGGCTCAAAATAAAGAGCCGACTCTTACAATCACGCGTGACGCGCAACACTTCTTACACCTACAATAGTTTGTGAGGAGTCTCGGGACAGACCAGTGTGTTTACTACTCTTTTAAAATTGCAGTTTTATATGACATACCTTGACGTCCCTAAAATAAGGATTATAATTCTAAAACAAGAGCGTTAACAATATTAAAATTATACTGCTATAAGCGATGGTGTAAGCTCCCAGGTTCAGTATGTGGAAGCACGAAACGATTGTCAATATTGTCTGTTTGTCTTTAGTGAAGCAATTTTAGGGTGTCCCGAGTTTGCAAACTCGTAACATGTGTTATTCCTAATAACCTCCTTTGTTGAATATTGTAGTGTTGGGCAGTTTAGGTTTGTTGCTAAGTACCTACTTGTACTAATGAGGGTATAGAGAACTCGTAGAATAAAAGTTGTTTAGTATGATGTACAGAAAATACACTTGTGAGCATAATATCAGTAAGTACCTTTTTTTTTTAAATTTCCCTGTACAATCGGAAAAGATAGAGCGTGAATTTGACAGCCGGGACAGGTGGGTTATATTCTCTAATTAAGTGATCATCACCAAATGAAAGCCACCAAATTAGTTCGATATATGCTGCTTTACTGTGCAAAATTAAAATAACATTTCATAGAAAACCTTCAAATATATTATGTCAAATAAGCTCAGTGGCATAAGTCATAATATCTTGATAGCCACTGAGTTAGAGAGGACCAAAGCAAATATTAAGCCCCCATCTATTTTAAGTAACTACCGATTTTATTGCTAGTTAAATTCTTGTTCTTTGGGAAATCTGAAAAAGTAGTAAATTAGCTTGACTATTCTCAAACACTTGTTAAACTCTATTTGAACAAAAAGCATTCTATTTCTATTACAAGTAACGCGTACCTGCTAAATATTTTAACTTTTCTACTTGTATTTTAATTAAACAATGCATGACTTCCCTGCTATTTGTATTCAATACATACTAGGGTCATCAATTTTAATTACAGCGAATGTCACGATAGACGTAAGTGATACTCTTGTAATATGATATACCCGAATGACAGCACAACCCTAAAATTCCAAGTTAGCGCTAGCACGCACTACCGGTGCCGGCCAGTCACCGCAAACATATTGAAAAACTCGTTTAATATAATAAATATATTTTTTATTGACGTGAAAGGCGCGTTGAGCACTTTTTGGTAGGGGGTAAAATTGTAGATTCGCGTGACCGACATGCTCGCGAACAGCGACATGCTCGCGAAATGCATGCATGGAATTAAACTTTAATGCCTTAGTATTAAGCTTTATATTTTAATAATTTTAAATTTAAAAAAATCGCTTTTACTTCTATCGGGAGTCCCTCTGACTGCCAATATTTTTTTTAATGTTCCAATTATTTCATTTCATGGTGTCAATAATTTTATTCATATAGGTACATACTTATCCAATTATTGAGACGTTATAACTGCGTTATTTTTATATACGAACTTTCATAAGCTATATGTAAACAATATGTGAACTAAACTTAATTGACAGGACTCTAGTGCTGGCCTTTTCCGCAGTGACTATTATGAATGGAATACCAATAAATTTAGTGCTGTCGTAGAAAGTGTACCAGACAGACATACAGACAAGGTAGGCAGACAGACATACTTTTGGATATTAGCTGTTATATTAGATGTCCTCACTCCTCTATGTTTATTTGAATAAATTGCATCGATTGGATGCGAAAGGCCGAGGAAAGAGCATATTGGAGCTTCTTGAGAGGCATAATATTATGTCCAACTCCAACAGTGGCTGATGATGATATGAAATACTTAAACAAAGAGTTTGAGTTTTTTGGTGTTTTCCTTGAGGTTTTTCAATCTATCTTCCTATAAAATTCCTTTGGTCGCTGCGGTAAGCCGTAGTGCGAGTTAACTCTTACTGTCGAGCCGCACGTGTGTTGATTAAGTATTCCGTCGATGATCACGTTCTGGGTACCAACGATTAAATTTACATCTCTTATTAATGTCTTTCACCTTCACCAATCTAAGTCAATAATGTGATTTACCCTGAATATTCTAAAACTAGCTTTTACCGCGCGCGACTCTTGCATGCATCATCACTTACCATTAGGTGAGATCACAGTCAAGGGATAGCTTGTAGTGGATAAAAAAAAATTGAAAAAGGAGTAACGCCAAGAAATTTCAATAAATCATAAGACAGGTATTTTGAACTAACGGTACACATAGTTACAGACTAACTTAATTATGGTGCCACTTACACATACAACCGAAGCGTGATCGTATCTAACCACAGATATAGGAATCTGCATAAGTAGATATACACGCATAATAATAATACTAAGCGTGTATCTAATCCTAAAAGAGTAAAAGTTGGAAAACCGATGAAAATTACTACCTACATTTCGATTGTCAGCTTTGGTTTCCGAATCCGATGGAAGTCGTAAAAACTCTAAAGTTCTGACAAACTTCGCCCATAGAAACTTCGAAATAGCTTGTTCTGCTTAGATTTGAATTTTTATACAGTTTCGAAAATTCACAATTCAGATTTTAGGTAGATGGTGGATCTTAATACACTGTGGATAAACCTGTTGTAGGTACAGAATATTTGTTTCTAAAAACAGCAACTACCTATTGAGTTTTTTGCCGGTTCTTTTAAGTCGAATTTAGTACTATTACCTATTCTGTGGTAGAATCTTCGTTCCGAACGCGAACTGGTCTGAGAAGAGCCCACAACAAACTCAGCCGGGTTTCTTTTTTTATTATCACCATCTTACAAAACATCTTAAATTAATTGGATCTATAGCTTTCAATTTAGTTTTGTTTAGAGTTTTGTATACATCAGAGTTAGCCATTATTATGTCACTAAAGTATTAAAGGATTGAACCACGAAAAAGTATTATAAAAGGAAAAGATGACTGACTGACTGACTGATCTATCAACGCACAGCTCAAACCAGTGGACTGATCGGGCTAAAATTTGGCATACTTAAAGCTCACATAGGCATCCGCTAAGAAAGGATTTTGAATATTCATATTCATATATAACCGCTATATGGGTAAAATAAGGGTAAATAAATATAATCCATACCAATATTATAAATACGAAAGGGTGTCTGTCTGTCCGTCTGTTTGTCTGTCTGTCTGTCTGCTACGCTTTCGCGGCACATCTGTTCAACCGATTCTGATGAAATTTGGTACAGGGGTAGATTGTATCCCGGGGAAGGACATAGGCTAATTAGGAAAATTAAACAGTTCCCGCGGGAATCAAGAAATCTTAATCCATTAATAATTATCTAGTATGTATTATAAATTTAAAACCGAACTTAAAGAGAGCGAAGCCGGCGGCAAAAGCTAGTAAACTAATAATAATAATATAATAATAATATGTATTTATTAAAAGGCATATAAAACCCAATATACAACAAGTCACAAAACACTATAGAAATACACATTATATAAAACATTCAAAACTTACGGCTAACTGAAATGGTTAAAAAACTCATTTCAGATGTCACAATTAGTCAAAAGACACAATATATAAAAACATTAAAACTTACGGCTAACCGAAATGGTTAAAAAACTCATTTCAGATGTCGCAGGTCACAGGTAGGTACTACTTTCTGTTCTTGTCACGGTGCACAGATAGCCAATAGTCAAAAATAGGGCTAGGACCCTCACAGACGACCTTGAGGATTCGATTGATTGAGCTCCGGAGCCTTTCCCAGAAAGACGCCACACGAGCTCTCACAATACAATAAAATTCAGGCACTCTCGCTTCAGCAAACATTGTAGAAGCACTGCAATACCGCGGTAGCCCCATGAGTATTCTAAAAGCATCGTTATATTGCACACGTATTGCAGTGTATGACTTCCTCAAAAAGTTAGTCCATAGCTGGCACGTATAAAAGCACTGACAGTAGGCGTTAAATAGTGTTATTTTAACTGCCTTACTGCATCTGCCAAATCTACGCGCCAGCATATTGCAACGAATCGAGAGTGCCCTCCTTTCTCTCTCAATGTCACTGTCGTCCTTTAATTGATCTGTCAAAATATGTCCAAGGTATTTGAACTTCTGTACAACCCGAACTGCTTTACCATATAACATTATTCCTGGAACCCCTTCCGGACCTTTTCCTGACTTAAAGACTACCATCTCAGTTTTATCAACATTGTATTTCAGGCCATGAGCATTCGCATAATGCTCACAGACGGAAATCAACTTTCTGAGGCCTTGGACAGACGGGCTGAGGATCACCATGTCATCAGCATAGCTCAGGCTGTTCACACAAACACCATTGATATGGCATCCGACATTGGTGTCCCTCAGCTCTTCTATTAAGTTGTTCATGTAAATATTAAAAAGGTCCGGAGAAGTAATTCCTCCCTGGCGAACACCGCAGTCTAATTTATACGAATTAGAGGTCGCTTCGCCCCATTTCACAGTATTTGTTTGGTTTCCGTACCAGTGTCTCAACAGACCCACAATTTCGTTTGGGACCTGAGACCGGTACAATTTCTCCCAGAGAATATCATAATTAACTAGATCGAAAGCCCGGCTCAGGTCTAGAAAGCACGCATAAATAGAGGTCTCACGGTTAGTGTAGTACTGTACCGTGTGTTTCAAACCAACAATAGCTGAGTCCGTCGAGAGACCAGGACGAAAACCAAACTGAGCATCATCGATTAGCACATTTCTAAGCAGTTCGGGTTGTACTAGACGTTCTAGAATCTTACCCATTACTGTACCCAGGGATATAGGACGATAGTTAGCAGCAGAACCCAAGTCACCGGTTTTATTTTTTGCAATCGGAACAACTATTGTCTTCATTAAATTATGGGGAAGATACGAATATCTTACACACAAGTTATATAGACCACATAATTTCTCATGTAGTACTAAACCACCATATACAACGTGCTCAATGCTTAATTCATCGTATCCCGGGCTCTTCCCCCTTTTCATTTGTACTACAATTTTCGTTATGTCTTCAGTCTTAAACCGTATCTTAACCTCGTCAAAGTTGGGTACTGAATGGACATAGTCATTACCTTTTAACATAGGATCTACTTCCAGCGGTTGAATTTTAAACCGTTCCGCAAACATATTGGCTATCTGTTTGTGGCACTGCAAACCGTCTACTTTTATTGGTTTGCTTTGTTTGTAATTAAATGCCCTAGTCTGTCTCCAAAACTTAACAAAATTTTTCTGTTTACGTTGCATGGCCAAAATGTCTAATTTAATGGCTTCTTCATTTCTTTGACACCAACGTAATTTATTTTTAAAGATTTTACGTGATTTTAACATATTATCATGCACAGTACCAGTAGACGGTTTACCCACCAACACCCATGATTGAAAGCAAAACTTATACCTACTATGACTTTCTTGAACATGAAAATTCCAGCCTGTGACCTGCTTGTGCTTGATATTGTAGGTCTAAGCTCATAAGCTCATAAGCTCTAATAAGCTCAGGTTGTATGAATTATACATAAGTGCACTTGAAAAGACAACGCACGCTCAATAGATAACACGCTCTTAACACTTGACCTGTATAAGTGAATGCTAATAAGCTCAGCATAGCTAACTAGGGTTCTGGGGTTGATACTAACCACTATTCTCTACTGTTTATTTTTTATTGTTTACTAGATGATTCCTGCGACTTCGTCCGCGTGGATTAAGTTTTTCCAATTCCCGCGGGAACTCCTTAATTTTCCGTGATAAAAAGTAGCCCCCGGTCCTTCCCCGGGACCCGGTATGTCCTTCACCGGGTTATCCCTAACCTATCCCTGGGCCTTTTAGTACGGACCAAATTTCAACAAAATCGGTTGAATAGGTGGACCGTGAAAGCGTAGCAGACAAACAGATAGACATACAGACACTTTAGCATTTATAATATTATTATATATAGTAAGTATATAGATAGTATGGAAGTATGGACAAACAAACAAAACAAACAAACTAGATGATGCAAGCGACTTGGAGCTTGGATTCAGGTTTTTGAAAATTTGAAAAAATTCATTGATTTTCCGGGATAAAATGTAGCCATGTTATTCAGGATAAAAACTTTCTTAGTTCCGAAAAAAAATCGGTTCAGCCATTGTGGCATGAAGGAGAAACAAACAACCAAACATACAAACTTAAGTACAAACATTTGAACTATGTAATACATCTTTCTTTGAGCTTAACAATATAAGATTGATTCGTACGTTAAACTGGTAACAAAATGATAGACACCCGGAAAATTAAGGAGTGCCTGTGGAAATCGGAAAAACTTACGTAGTCCACGCGGACGAAGTCGCGGGAACCATCTAGTAAAATAAATAATAAATCATTACAAAAACCTAAACTATACCACAATCAAAACAACTATTAAGTCGTGAGTCGCAACTCTCGCGAACTAATTTGGGCGAATGCGTGTTTTTTTGTGTCAAGCAATCATTAGCGATTGTATTGAAGCATATGCCTTCGTTATTTTGTACCTGCGTAGGTTCAAATTTGCATGTGTGTAGGGTGTCTTCATTTAGAAATGTCTAACGAATTTAGCGGTTATTATATTAATTAATATTACTCATAGCTGCTTTAGGGCAAGTTATGGACGTAACATATTAAGCAGATTCTTAGTTCCATGCATAAGCAGATTCCTAGTTCCATGCGTAACACTATATTATAGTATAACAGTGGACTGACTGCAACTGTAGATGATGATTAATTGTTTACCATAATATCATAAATTTCACTCATTACTTTCGTAATCACAGCGTATTTTGAATTTAAAAAATTGTAATATTGGGTGGTTAAATATTATATAGCATATATAATATATAGCATTTTATCTGAACCGGAATCCGTTTCAGCTAAAATCCTATTTAACTTTTATATTAATAGTAAGTATAAAAAATAGAATAGATACATAATCAACGAGTACCGATGGAAGTGTTTTCGTGTGGCGTAAAAGTTGGCACATGACATTAATAACGCTTTAATACGCATTACTTTTGACGTCTTTATTTAACTATACTGATCATTGATGTATTTTAGTAATGATACTAATATTATAAATGCGACCGTTTGGATGGATGGATTTTATTATTGATTTATTTATTTTATTATTCATTTATTATTTAATATCTAAAGAGCCATTTCGTTTTGGTGTAAACATAAACTCGATTGAGTTTTACCGTACACCAATGCCGTCGACCTTAGGATAAAGACCTAAAATAAATTCGGTACCTACGCTTATTATAATATACAATGTTTACACAATATTAGTATATTACACTATTATTAAATAAAACTATTATTATAGATGGATGTTTGTTACTTAATCACGCCAGAATGGCTGAAGAGATCTAGAAAAAAGGCACAGAGATAGATTATAGCCTAGAATATCATCTTGGAATATCCCGGAAATTTAAAGAGTTCTCGCGGGAACCAAAATACCTCAATCCACATGGACGACGTCGCGCACATCCACTAGTTTTTGTATAAATATCGCCGAACAACTATACAAGAGTGGATAACAAATTACTCTTAATAAAAAGACCTCTAAGAGTATTTAACACGTTTGGTTGTTTCTAAGCGATCATACTGTACTTGCATTCGAGTCTCGCAGCTCTATAATCATTACAATTGTAGTAATGTGTACCGATGGATGCGTTTTCGTGTGACGTGCGACGAATGCGAATCATCATATTGATTGCTGATGACGTCACTCAACAGACAGGAAACACGAGAGCTTTGTTTTGTATTCGAGTAATGATACGGCGAGACTTTTAGTTAGTGGGCAATCTATACTATTATAAATGGGAAAGTTTGGATGGATGGATGTATGGATGTACTACCTGATGCCCGCAACTTCGTCCGTGTGGATAGAGGTTTTTTTGGTTCCCGCGGAATAAAAAGTAGCCTATGTGTTATTCCAGACTATAATCTATCGTTGTGCGAAATTTCATCCAGATCCCCGTTCTGCCGTTCAGCCGTTCAGCCGTCCAGCGTGATTAACACCCATCCAACCATCCATCCTAACTTTCGCATTTATAATATTAGGATAGAAGTACAAAGTACAAACCCATATTATCTACTAACATCGCTTTATGGATATTATCAGTTAAATCAAGTACTCTTATAATATATTCTGTGGTTAAATTAAGATAACTGAAAACTTACACAAACGAAACCTCTCGCTCTTTGCACCAAGTTAAATAACTATACTATGAAGTTCAGAGTATAAATTGAATAAATTATTAAAATTTACAAGGGAACTTTTCAAAGCCGCTCCCGCCCAAGTTATTAGGCGGCGTGCAAAGTTATTAAATATACTCGTACAAGTGCCGAGTAGAATTACATGGAATTTCAACGTACATGCAGTCTACAGAGGGACTGCATGTGCGCTATAACTTATGACTAAGGTTGCCACTAACTACGAAAGAAAGGTAAATAAATAAAATAAATAAAAATTTTATTTTCACACAAAATATATAAGATAAATAAATAAACTTTTTTTTGAAACACGAACACAAGGACATATTTAAAACATCAGAATGATAATCCTGCAAAATAATAACCTGTGTTGTAGTGATAATCGCCCGCCTCAAACATTGTACAGTGTTTCAGATTATATTATAAACAATGGTAAATGGTTACAAAAATTTAACTATATAAATTAGAACACAAACACATGCTCTTTCGAAATAAAATAGCCGATACGAATTTCGCCATCGTCTTTGCAGATGAATAAAGGCAGTAAATTATTATCTAAAGTATAGCTTAAAGAGCTTATTTTTTTAAAAATAGAAAGAAAATGTATTGTATCTTTAGTCAAGAAAAAGAAAAATTATTTCCATTTTTCATTTCATTTTGTTCTATTTATTTTTTGTCATCACAATTTATATTGTTTTTCAATACAGTACCTAACTGCCATCAGTTTTCCAAAGGTTTTCCAGCTATAATCAAATTTTATTAATTGATGTTGATTAATTTTGATATTTTGTAGGGATTTTATAACTAGGGGAATGTCGGATTTTTAGAGTATGTTCCTCTAATACGCATTATAAAATGATTATCGAGCATATTATTATTATCTAAATAAATGAACTTTTTTGTACGACGTAGCTCGATCTGAAAACACTCTTGATTTAATGAGACACATTTCAATACTGTCAATCAATCTAGAATAAAAGCTACCAATACTGACACTTTTTTCTCGAATCTGTTGACTATTTTGTCTATGCTTTTAAAGCCTTGTAATATTACAAGCTTTTTGTTAGTATTTTAAAAAAAGGGAATTGCCTTGTTGGCAGCCCTGAGCTTACCGAAATCGGATATGGGTATAATAACAGGGTGTATTATGGGATATTGTGGTACACACGTTTCCTAGCTCAGTTCTGTCGATACTCGTCAGCTTCAATAAGTTAGGTTTAGGATACTAGGATGATATACAGTGTAAAGCTTAACTATATCCTACGTACGTTCTCTATGTAGGTACTCGTACTATACGCATATAGAATGGAGTGAGGTCTTCGAGTCTTCTTCTATACTTTACTTTATTAGTTTATAATATTATAAATGCGAAAGTTTGCATGTATGGATGTATGGATGTATGGATGGATGTTTGTTACTCAATCACGCCCCAACGGCTGAACGGATCTGGATGAAATTTGGCACAGAGATAGATTATAGTCTGGAATAGCACATAGGCTACTTTTTATCCCGGAAAATTAAGGAGTTCCCGCGGAAACCAAAAAACCTTAATCCACGCGGACGGAGTCGCGGACATCAGCTAGTACTTCTATAATTGCCATTGTTACCTACTAGATGGTGCTAGCGAATAGGCGTAGAATAACATTTTTGATTCCAGTCTATTGGGTCTATTTCATCAAAATCGGTGAACTATTTAGGGAAATATATGGAATTTTAAAAAATTCTGGCAAGGGGTCATCTTCAGCTGGTTTTAAGTACCTACTGAGATCAAAATTATGACCAAATTCTTTAAAATTACGCCTTTATGTAATGTGGATGTAGCCCACCAACCCGCATTGGAGCAGCGTGGTGGGTCTAAGCTCTAATTCCCTTTCTCCTATGAGAGTGGAGGCCTGTGCCCAGCAGTGGGACGTTAATGGACTGTAGTGGTGTTGGTGGTAATGTGGATTGAAAGTCGCCAAGCCAACAAAAGCCTAGCAAAGAACTGAGGGGGTGAAAACAGCGTTAAATGTTTCGTGTAAAAACACATAGGCAATGCGTGCAGTAGGCCGAAATTTGGCTTCGCACACTGCCGTGCGCCTCGATGATTTTCAGCGAATTATACATTCCCAGGAGTGGCCTAGTTTTGAAAACGCATATCAGTCGATGTTAAGTAACGTTGACCCAAGTCGGTAACTGGATGGGTGGCCAAATTTGAACCTCCAAATTCGGCCACCCATCCATTTACCGACTTGGGTAACTTGGACTTTTCGTTTCCTCCGTGCAGCCTCGGAGAGCACGTTAAGCCGTCGGTCCTGGTTATCATCACTAACATCTGATAATAATCGTTACAAAAACCTGAGAGTTTAAATACTATTAGTAGAGTCGTATGCGAAAGGACGTGGGAACCCACCGCATTATTATCCCAAGGAAACTCCTACCATTATATGATTAATGGAATGCAGGAAGATTACATTCCCAAATTGTCCCTGCTGGGGACGGAACCCGGGAGCTCCCACTTATTAATACCACAGTGTTCTCCAATGAGCCAGGGAGGTCGTCGAAATCTCGTTATTTGTGTAGGGAGGCACCTTACACGTTTGATTCGCGGATTATGTCCATGTAAGACCACCCACAAGCATGTCAGACCTTAGCAAGAGGGTTATCATCTGAGTTCCTTGTTATCATTCCTAATGGCGCATAACTTATTGTTAACACAATGACTATTTGCTGCGTTAGAATAGAACCAAGATAATAATGGTTATTTTAAACACCAGTCACATTGATGTATATGTCAATTTTTTTACGAACTCCGTGGTGCTGTGCTGATCGCGGTCGCCTAATCGTGTGGAGGTCCCGGGTTCGAGCCCCGGCAGGGTAAATTTGTGAACTTCGATTGTAAAAGGTAAAATTAAATGTGATAAATGCAGTTTTTTTACTTAGTGGGTATCTTAGATACTTATCTTCCAATTTTACAATCCCACTATATACATTATTTTACATACATTCCTTCACGCCACGACGACGGTACCGGTTTGGCTGTTTGGAATAGAGATATTATGTAGCTTCTTATATTCTGGGGGTTATTAAAAACAGTCTTATTTTAAAGTGACAGTTTTAGTGTTTTTTTTTTAATAAAACTATAGTCCACAGACATAAGCGTCCGTGCCTCTTTTTAACTTATTTTTTGATTTATTAACATTATATTATTGTTAGGAATTGGCTATTTGACAGTTGTAACGATAAAATATAAAATATGTTAATTAGGGTAGCTCAAAGGTTAACAATTATTATAATATATCTTTTTTGAATTAAATTAAATTGTTAATATTTTATTTTTGCAAAATAAATTTGGGTTTTTTAATCTGTGGATTGCAAGACCCGAAACGCGAACGCCATTGATTTAGCATTGTGTGACGTCATATCTCAAAAACAATCGCACGGAACTGTTATACTCCTAGCGAAACAAACGTCGGGTGTTACATAGTAGTATTCGTTTTTTTGAGAAAATTAATATAAAATATTTCGATTTGAGCTTGTGAAAGGTTTTACGAAATGGAGTCAGGCTATTCGGCTAAATATATCGGCTAAAGCCGATATCGGCTAAATATATCGGCTAAAGCCGATAGTGCAAACCTGCCTAAAGTCGATTCATTTATGGTCGCAAATTTCTTTGCATGTAATCCCGACTTTTGCTGTGCCGAGTTTCGGAATGCAAAAACTTCTGTGTAAGTACCGAAATAAACAAAGTAATATTACTAAGGTCTCGTGTTTCAGACCTAAGAAAGTACTGCTGTAAAGTGACAGAAAAATAATTTGTTTTAATTTTATGTTATGTTTTATGAAGAAAATGTTAGGTCAGGTTTAATTCATTTTTGCTAGATCTGATTTCTTCTTGATAATAACATCAAAGTGGTCTTCACAAAGTAATATCGCACATATATATCCGATTTAAATTCCGGGTCTCGGCAGATTAACTGTAACCACTGCTTTCGACGTTTATGACATAATATTGTAGGAATGTGTTTATACAATTTGTCAGGATATTAATTAATTATTATTTATAGTATTTCTACACACGTCTTATAGCTTGTAATTTTCACAATTGAAAAAACTTTCCACTCAAATTACTTATGACTTGGCGAGCGTCGTAGTTAGCTTTATTTTATTTTGTGCTATGACGTCACAGCTAGCAAATGTCACGTGACCGGCTGTTTTCGCGCGAATTTAAAATTAATGTATTAAAAATGTATTTTTTCCTAATAACTAACGCTTATTTTGAAAAAAAGATAATTGTAAGAGGTATAAAATGAACCCACGTACTTTTTTAAGTATTTTTCCGAAAACTGTCAAATAGCCAATTGGTGCTACATCACACCATTACACAGCATTCTTAATCTAATTATAATTAATTATAATTATTGCTACATTATTAGGACTACTTTACTATATTTTTTGTTTTGTTTTGTTTTTTTTTTATTTTTAAATCACCTTTTAGGTCACCTTGACGTCTCTAAAATAAAGATTATAATTCTGAAACAATAACGTCAACAATATTAAAACAATACAGATTTAATCGATGGTAGTTTGCCCCCAGAACGAACACCTAGGTTACTTTTTTTCCGATAAATTGAAGATTTTCACGAATTTGATTCCCGGCCGTTTCGTAGCTTTAGTTTTAAGATACTTACCGTGATTAATTATCACCATCACGTCTTATACTTTGTAAACGTGACGTTCAGAAGGTATACTGTGTAGGTAACAATTTCAAATAAATATACTTTTGTTTTTGAGTTTGTCCTTAATCCACACGGACGAAGTCACGGGCATAATCTAGTAAAACATAATGACTATGTTGACTCTCTTAAAAGTTAAAATAATGTACTCCGCAAACTTGCACCTCCATTTAAACTTTAGCAGACATCATAACGCTAAAAACCCTTTTAAAATTGCAATTAATTACAGCCAGAGCTATCTAAATACTCCATTAAACCCATCAAAGGGCAGACATAATATTATGCTCTCACTGTAACCATAATGGTTACCAACGATGGAAATATAGGCTTGCTGATGGAAAAAACATTTTTTAAACGCACGCTACTTTTTTAAAGGGGTATTTTAACGTAAATGCTAAAACGCATATGATAGTGGGTCCTTGTAAATTATGTTTATAAATCAAAAGTTACGGTTATGACCCTTCACACGTTATGCTATGTTAAAAAGCTAAAACGCAAATGTTGACTTTTAAAACAGTTTAGGTACATTGAAACTTTTCAAAGCATGCTACGTGTGGAAATGTTTTAATTTAATGATTAAAACGTTTTTCATTTAATTACTAGTTAACGTAAAAGTCTTATTGTGCAAAAGACCCGTAAAATTAAATAAAACCAAATGAGCAATTTCGACATTATTTTCCCGCTTTTGGTTTTCAATTTCAGTAGATATAATAACTATCTGTCGGTGTCGGTTTGTTGCTTTTCTGTCTGTAACTAGAATGTACATGCTTGAATAAGTCTAGTATGTTGGTCGGTTTATTGCGACGTCGTCCGCGTGTTTTTTTTTATCTTGCAAGAACTCTTTGATTTTCCGGGATAATAACTAGCGTAGCAGAAACACTCGTATTTATAATATTATATTTACATGGATATTCAGATTCTTATAAAAATACTAGTAATTATTCCATCATGCATCCGTCAAGCCATATGCCCAACCCCATACGGGTTGAAAGTAAATATTTTAATGCGAGTGGTAGGTAGGTAATGCGTTTAAAAAATTAATGCGCCTCGTGTGAGCTCCAAAGCCGCTACCAAAGCCGTGAGTTTTCGATGACAGCACAGTAAACAGAGGCACACGTGTTGTGGGTTATGGTACAAGTCGTTGCATCTAGCGGTTACAGCATTGAGTGCGAAAATAGAGCTAACAAAAATAATTCACCTCGCGTAAGCTCCAGAGCCGCTACCAAAGTTTTCGATGACAGCACAATAAACAGAGGCACATGGGTTGTGGTTTGTGGTAGAAGTTATTGCATCCAGCGGTTGCAGCAATGCGGTTCAAAATTCGTTATACAAGTAGGAGCAAGTTCTTCATTCTAGGGGCATACTACCATCGCATAGAGCGGTATTGTTTTGATATTGTAGATGTTCATATTTTAGGATTATAATCCTTATTTTAGGGAGGTCAATGTACGTGACATAAGCGATAGTTGTTATCTCCCAGAGCTACTACCAAAGAAGCTGTGAGTTAAAATATTTATTAGTGATTACTTGATTAATGATACACACATAAGTGACTCAAAACGCAGACGAGGCCGACCTTTTAGAAAATGGTGTGACGACATGGACGAGAGTGGCTAAGGACAGAAAGCAATGGTTGCTAATGGAGGGGGCTTTTACCGCAATAGGCGGTCCTTACAATGATACTAACTTAGTTTAAGAAACAGTTTACTAACCTACTAATTCTTTAATAAGTAACTTTCCTTTATTGTACTTATTATAAGAAAAAATATTGTAAGGAAATAAATAAAGCTATATTATTATCATTATTACTTGATTAATGATAAACATCGCCCTTCGCTTTTATTTTGAGCCAGAGCTTGGCTTCGCGCCATCGCGTTTCTTTTTAATAATGTGTGAACTCCCGAAATACATAAATTAATTTTTTTACCGCGGCTCTAAAATTATTGTGGCTTTAAAAATGACTACAATAATAGGTTCCTGGACTCTATAATACATTTTTCTTCTTTATTGACTATCGCTGTACTAAGTGGATGTTAATTTGATTTATTGAAATGGATTTTGTATGATCTAGTTCAAGTTTTATTTTAGCCACTAGCCGAGGCATCCCGGTTTCACACGGTAGGGCTTACCTTACAATATACAGCATGTACTTACATTTAAAATGTATAGTTAAAAATTAACCTTGCTATTATCTGATGCTGAGCAATTTGATTTGCTTTTACCCGTTGAGGAGTTTCGCCCGCCATTTCCTAACTATTCAGTAAACGTCAGATTGAACACACACTTTCAGACGAAATTTTGTACTTAGAAAAAAGTCGTCAATTTTTTTTCAGATTTGACCAATGATAGTTCTTATAAATTTCGTCATTGGATTTGATGGAATCATTGAGTAAAATGCCCAAAACTTTCATTCCTTCACCTGAAGGAACGATTAGTCCACTGATCAAGTGCGGATTTGTAGGAGAACGTTATGA
Source organism: Erebia aethiops (assembly GCA_923060345.2). Classification (NCBI taxonomy): domain Eukaryota; kingdom Metazoa; phylum Arthropoda; class Insecta; order Lepidoptera; family Nymphalidae; genus Erebia; species Erebia aethiops. Next base: position 3,415,900 of record OV281093.1, on the reverse strand, counting down.
AGAAATTTTGGGCATGCAAAACATGCTCCTCCTACACCGTTTTTCTCAAAAAAAAGTGCATGCCCAAAGATCATACTGCTGAAAACCAGAGAAGACCCGAGGCCGACGTCTTTGACGCTATTGTAATTCTTTACATAGGCAGAATTTGCATAACTTTGAAGGTATTTGACTGTATTAGACTCTACAATTTTTTTTATCCACTACAAGTTAGCCCTGGACTGCGATCTCACCTGATGGTAAATGATGATGCAGTCTAAGATGATAACGGGCTTACCTGTTAGGGGCATGAGAATTATATTTAACCCATACCCCTCCGGTATCTACACGGCATCGTACCGGAATGCTAAATCGCTTGGCGGCACGTCTTTGCCGGTAGGGTGGTAACTAGCCACGGCCGAAGCCCACCAGGCCAGACCAAGGAAAAATCAGAAATTATAAATTCCCAAACTGACCCTGCCGGGGATTGAACCCGGGACCTCCGCAGTCGCTCAACACTGCGCCACGGAGGTCGTAAGACAATCATACTTCAATATTATAAATGCGAAAGTCAGTTTGTTTGTTGGTTTGTCCTTCAATCACGCCGCAATGGAGCAACGGATCGACGTGATTTTTGGCATGGGTTTGAGTACCTGGAGAGTGACATAGGATACTTTTTATCGAAGTTCCCGCGGGAATCAAAAAAACTTAAACCACGCGGACGAAGTTGCGGGCTTCAGCTAGTATAACCATATTTATGCCCGTTCTCATTAGATTGAAGATTTCTCAGACAAAAGAATACAAAGCCATCATTCCAATCTGAATTAGAACCTCGTGCCTGTATCGTTTTATTGCCCGTCTGATAAAAGATTTCTAAAGAATATAAGTCTGGGCCGTAATCTAAGGCATTTTTCCAGTCCCTCCATTATAGACGCTTCAATGGGTAAAGATGAGACGCAATAAAAGGATTATACTGGAAATGACACTTAGCACTTCGTGATTTATGATACCCTAACCGCCTAGTACATAGTTCGTTGGGGGGGGTATTTTTCTTATATAAATATTTATTTAGTTTATCAATATACATACCTACGTTCATAGCATCGTGGTTCAATACTCTCGTTACGCCCAAACTAAAACACCTACAAAGGCGCTATTTTTTGACTGTGGTTCTGTTCGTTTGTATCGGACTGCCGTCCCGCTTTCTGATTAAGAGAGTGGGGGAACATTCAACAGATTTTACTTAGTTTCGTAAAAGAGTTTGGGGTACTTTTTATCCCGGGTAATCAAAAAGTTCCCATTAATTGATTTAATAAACGCTTGAAAACGGCTTGGAATGTTTCTGAATGTGTTTGAACTGTTCGTGATGAATGCAGAATGAAAATTGGCAAAGTTTTCGGGAAAATCAGAAAATTCGGGAAAAACTAATCGGGATCGGGATGCTTTTTTTCTATGGGCTTTTTGTTTAGACTCAATTGGTTTAGTCAGTTAGTCATGCTAATCCATATACTATAATCCATACTAATATTATAAATGCGAATGTCTGTCTGTCTGTCTGCTACGCTTTCACGGTCCACCTGTTCAACCGATATAGGTTGTATCCCGGGGAAGGACATAGACTATCCCGGAAAATTAAAGAGTTCCCGCGGGAATCAAAAAATCTTTAACCATGCGGACAAAGTCGCGGGCATCATCTAGTATTTTAAATGCGAAAGTGTATTTGTTTGTTGGTTACAATCACGTCGCAACATAGCAACGGATCGACGTGATTTTTGGCTGAAGAACTGGAGAGTGACATTACTTTTTATCCCAAAAAATTAAGGAGTTCTCGCGGGAATAAAAAAAAACTATGAATTCGCGGGCTGATCAGTGGGTTCTTAATTATTATGAATTTAATAGGCATGATGACTGATTTTGAGAAATAGTCAGATTATGTTCGGAAGTATCTACTATTTCGAAAAAATATCTTATTTCAGCAGAAAAATAAGGTTTGGTAGATAATATTGGCATTTGAAATTTAAATTTTAAAATTCACGCCAAAACGCTCCCCGGTGTCATGGCGTCGTTTGTGACGTCACTATTATTTTTACCAAGGTACTCTGTGCAGTGTGCAGTAAGCAATAGTGTGATTGTCTTGGTGTTTAACCAATATAGCGGATTGCTGTTTTTATAACTTTATTTTATCAAAATAAATAGCAATCTCACTCGAAATAGAAAAATAAATGCGTTTTTTATAATCCATTAATCCTATTTCATTAGATAAATTCATAGTTTCATTGATTCTTGGTTACTGTCATCATGCCTATTGCATACGATTGGGTTAAAATACCACATCGTTTTTCTCTAAATCCGTGTAAAACTTGACGCTACTCCAGTGTCCCCCCAAAGCGGGCGTTTGAAAAGACTCGCAATGCTGGGCCCTCCAGCCACCAGTGGGGGGTCATTTGGATGAACTGGCGATTCTTTGAAATGCTAAGTATCTGATCTTGATTACGCAGTAATGAGGTATAATTCAAATTTTGCGCCCTCGTGCTTACCGGTACCACCCCCGCAAGGTAGAAGTTTTAGTTGGATAGAAAGAGGCACTTGTGGACTCATTTATGCGTGTTCGTCTACTGGTACTGAACTAGAAAAAAAATTGTGGCACTAAAGGAAAAATTATTGCTTCTGTGTTTGTGACGGTCGCAATGAAGCCTGATTTGATTGGTCTCTTTCACTTTGGCTTTATTTGCCATAAACCATAATTATTCACTATCGTAGCAAGAATGTCAAATTCTTCCGATCACAACGATAGAGATTGTACCAATGGTTGATACAGCTTTTACGGAATAGGGCTACTGAGATGTGCTACGGCCTACGTTGCTCAGCTACGCTGATAGAGCAGTAAATCAGAAAAGACGGTTTCGAGAAAATGTAACTTAAAGATTTGATTTTAAGCACCATTTTCCAGAAATCGTCCTTTTTGACTGACTTATACTGCAGTGTGGATGTTTGTCAAACCCACCAGAGCACGTGATCTAGAAGCGATATCAGGGGCTCCTATTGGCATGTTCATACAACCGTAGCATAGCAACGTAGCAAGTCTGTGAAAACGTATCCTTATGACTGCAAGTGCGTTAAGAAATAAGTACTCCTCTATTTCGTCGGTACCTCTATCGTCAGGATGGCCGAGCGGTCTAAGGCGCTGCGTTCAGGTCGCAGTCCACTTCTGTGGGCGTGGGTTCGAATCCCACTTCTGACAGATGGTTTTTACTTTTCATTTAATTTATCAGTAAATTATTTTAAAAATGTGGCGTAATATACCTACTTTTAGGTTTTTTAACGAACAAGGAAACTGTTTGTGTAAGCTTTTATCCCATAGATTTCTATGTGTCTTGCTTTTTTAATTTGTTAACAGCCAACTACCTACATTAGATTTAGAAATAATATTTTGCCGCCGAAATTACTAGTAATCAATCAGTCTATATTATGTTACTTACAAGCGTTGTTATATTTATTCGTGCCCGGGAATCGATCTTCTGACCACCCAAATACAAAGCCGGGTGTCTAAACCACCAGACTACGGATACATAATAAAAATTATTACCAAAAAACCGACTTCCAACGCCACTGGAAAGTAAATAAATATTTTTGATTTCTACCCACTATGTTGAAGTCGGGCGAGCCTGATGCGTCAACTTTGCTTATCCTTGTTATACCCGCCCGACATCAACATAGTGGGTAGAAACTAGAAATCAAACATATTTTTTTACTTTCCAGTGACGTTTCAAGTCGGTTTTTTGGAAATAATTTTTATTTTTAACTTTTTAATGTCAGGGTTGAGGATTCGGAGTCAGATTTTTTTATGGGACCACCTCGATAGCTTCCTCTAACGATTGATAGAAAAAAAAATCAAATCGGTTCAGAAACCACGGAGATATGCTCCGACATAAGTACATTTAAAAAAAATATACGCGCTGAAAATTGAGAACCTCCTTTTTTGGAACTCAGTTATAAATTATGAAACACAGTGCATCAAACGTCATGCCGATAAAAGCTTACACAATCAGTTTCCCTGTTCGTGATAAAAACTAAAAGTAGGTAATCATTTAAAGAGATAATTAATTATAATTTATAATTAATTGCAGGTTATAGGGCAGTTGTAGCGTGTGGTAAGCTTGATAAGAGATGAGATGTACCTATCTTTGTCAGTTTTATAACAGTTCAACTTTTGTTAAGATAAAATAAAATATGATATCATATTTTTTACTACGAAGCATGGCATAGAGTTAATAAGTCTATTCTGTTTTGAAATACCTGTCTAAATTTTTTTTTTATTTTAGACTAGCTGACCCGGCGAACTTCGTACCGCCTTAGTATGCAAAATTAAATGTATATTTTCCAATATTTCTGAGAGATTTTCTTAATATTTTTTTCCGTAAGAACCTTGTCCTAATAATAACAAATACAACAAAAAAAGAATTAGTGAAATCGGTCCAGCCATTCACGCGTGATGCCATGACCAAGGAAAACGGGTTTCATTTTTATATATATAATAATAGAAGATTAAACCTCCAAGGCGTAGTGGTGTAATAAGCGCAAGGTCCCGGGTTAGTTCACGCCATGCAATGAATAATCTAAGACGCCATGCATCAGTAGGTCTCACTATACTTCTATGTAACTATGAAAAAAAGTGAATAAAAAAAGTGTGCGTGTGCAATTCACACGTCATGATAGAAGTAAAACTTCAGAAACGTAGCCTACGAGAGAATGAGATAAATATAACATGTATTCTATCTCATTCTCTCACAGGCTAAATCCTATTTATGAATATGTTAGTCTCTTTTTGTTGTCGGTTTTTCGTTTCATCGAATTTTCAAATCACAACGATGCTAAAGAAGTTTCACTTCAAAAAACATCACGTCTGCCAATAGAGTATGATCATTGAGGAGTAGGTTCAATATTCTAACCATGATTCTGTTGAACTCATTAAAAAGTAACCATCAAATATGAAATTCTGCAACTTGATATCTCCATATTTTTTAATGCGCAAGGATCATTAAAATATTGATCAATCAAAACCTACAGAGTCCGATTCCAAAAATAATCACACGTCCACAAAAAACAATAATACGTAGATAATTGCGACGACCTCCGTGGCGCAGTGTGTAGCGCTGTTGCCTTAACATGCGGAGGTTCTGGGTTCGATCCCCGGCAGGGTCAATTTGGGAATTTATAATTTCTGAATTTTCCCTGGTCTGGCCTGGTGGGAGGCTTCGGCCGTGGCTAGTTACCACCCTAACCACCCTACCGGCAAAGACGTGCCGCCGAGCGATTTAGCGTTCCGGTGCGATGCCGTGTAGAAACCGAAGGGGTTTGGGTTTAATATAACTGCCATGCCCCTAACAGGTTAGCCCGCTACCATCTTAGACTGCATCATCACTTACCATCAGGTGAGATCGCAGTCAAGGGCTAGTTTGTAGTGGATAAAAAAAAAAAGTTTTATTTGAGATGTAATATAATAATAATAGTTAAGATATGAGATCCGTAGCCAATAATTTCGTTCACGGCAATTTTGTGTGTATTTTTTGCTGAAAACGCGGTTTTGTCGCGGTAAATGGTAATACGGCGCGGCGACGTCCGGCGTTCCCCTTTGATCCGCCATGTGGTTCCGGCGAACGCACGTGCCAACATTGAGATGGTCAGTTATTGCTTTTCCGACTACATCATGTTTGTATACTTGCAATATTAAAAACGTTCACGCGAATTCACACTCTATTAATTTTGTAATAATTACGAAAATAGCGTGAATGTGTTGCGGTATTGGGGCTAGTGTACAGCGATTTGGTATGTAAAAGCTGCGCACGCTGAAATAATTCATGACTTGTAAACCATACGTGTTATAATAGAATGCATCACTCTTGTAACAAACAGTATTTGTATACAAGCAAACTTATATCGTATCCTCAGACAATAAAGTATATTTTTGGTTGCCGTTGGGGTCGATTCGGTATCCATTTGGAGCCGTTTAACTATCAATGAGTTGCAGGTTATGAATGCGTCGACAAGGCACGCCATTGAGTACAGAATACGTGAGAGTCGAGACAATAAATATGGATTAGGAGCTTTACTTCGAGCGTTGTAAACATTTTCGTTTGATGTTCGAATTTCGAACATGGAGGTGATAGAAAACTGAATAACTAGCAGTTCTTTGGAATATCAATAAATACCTAGGTAAGTATATGCTTTCGTTGAGCAGTTCATATTTTATTATTTGTTGACCGACTTCCACATAGGAGAATGTTCTCAATTCGGCGCGTATTTTTCTAATCTACGATTATCATACTAATATTATAAATGCAAAAGTGTGTTTGTTTGTTGGTTTGTCCTTCAATCACACCGGAGTAACGGATCGACGTGATTTTTGGCATGGGTGTAGTTGAAGGCCTGGAGAGTGCCATAGGCTTATAGAAAATTATCGATTTCCTGCGGGAATAAAAAAAACTTAAACCACGCGGACGAAGTCGCGGGCATCAGCTAGTTAAAAATAAATTTGTATACTAGGTATGTTTGTAAATTTGCAGCCAACAAGTGCTTGACCTTTTAAAATAAACCCGAGTTTGATATAAATTTTTACATGTGCAATTGATCATAAAATGTATTGTTAACATGCGCACCAGATCAAAGTGGAGGAAGCCGTCGATTGATCGAGTTAAAATTTTCTCATAAACATTCCTCATCGCGAATCGAAACGTGTTCCCACTCGAAATCGAAAAGGCGTTGAATTAATTCTCGGTAAAATGAAACCGATATGTTAAATGTAACATGGCAACAAAGCACCTGTGTAAAGCTAGATTTCCACCAGGGATCGATAGCGAGGGAATTGATATGGTGTGATTGAAACACATACGAATAATTTATTTTCATAGCTGAAGCACTCAGGCTCCGTACGATTAGACTTTTTCATTTTCACCTCACTAGCTCAAAAAGGGCAAAAGTAGATTTTGCTCACTCAGTAAGAAAAAGTATTTTGAATTTAAAACCAGTGAGCAAAAGCCCTTTTTAGCTCACTCAGTGAGAAACTTTTCTGGTTACTACAGCTACAATAATTTTCTTATATCCCGCTACAGTGGTGAAAAATTGTATGTATCGCTTTCACTATCACATGATAGTCAAGTTTTTTGTTTCTCGTGCTTTTTAAACCCCTCACTACACTCATGATTCTAACTTAGAATTACTCGCTACGCTCTATTGGGTTTCTACAAGGCATCGTACCGGAACGCTAAATCGCTTGGCGGCACGTCTTCGCCGGTAGGGTGGAAGCTAGCCACGGTCGAAGCCTCCCACCAGGGAAAAATTAGAAATTATAAATTTTCAAACCCTGCCGGCGATCGAACTCCCCTCCGCGCGTTAAGACAACGAAGGAACTTCGCCACGGAGCTCGGCAAAATCTTTTCACAAGTCGCTACTTATGTATCCCCCCGGTGGGAAGGCAGCATCTCGTAAAGCTAAGTACAGACTATCAATGTATTGTCTTGTGCAGAGGATGCGAGCGGTGACTAATCGAGAACATCCATCTATGGCTGGCTTGGAGCTTGTATCGAGTAGGACCTAGGTATTTACTATTGTATCGATGTCATTATGTACAAATAAGTAGGTAAAATAGTTTCCTATTGGTTCCAAATTTTATTATATGGGTAGTAGCTGATGCCCGCGACTTCGTCCGCGTGGAATAAGTTTTTTTGGATTCCCGCGGGAACTCTTCAATTTTCCGGGATAAAAAGTTGCCTATGTCACTCTCCAGGTCCTCAACTATACCTATGCCAAAATCACGTCGATCCGTTGCTCCGTTGCAGCGTGCAATTGAAGGACAAACCAACGAACCGACAAACAAACTGACATTCGCATTTATAATATTAGTATGAAGTATGATGTAGTCCTATAATAATATCCTCCCATCCGAATTTCGGCCACAACGGCCAATCTCCACAGAGATTAAGCATCTGCGCGGGAGATATTATAGTGCACAAGTGTGTGCGCAAACGCAGGTGCACTCTCTGTTCCTTTACTCTCATAGCCCGATGGGACGGAAAATCGTGCTCCGAGGCACGGGGATAGAACATTTCCTAACTCCGGGCTAGTACTGAGAATTTCTAGTCAGAAAAACCCAATACTTAGGTAATTATGGCCCTACTCGGGAATCGAACCCAGAACCTCTTCGGCCGCATGATGATTGATAACTATAGACTAACTAGGCAAAACGATGTTCTATTATATTATGTTGGTATTAGGAGCTGTTGTTTTATTTAACCTGTTCGCCAAATAAACTATTCAACAAAAATTCCGCACAAATTAACATTTTCCAGTACTATGCGAAAGTGTGTTTGTTTGCTGGTTTGTCCTTCAATCACGCCGCAACGGAGCAATGAATCGACGTGTTTTTGGCATGGGTATAGTTGAGGACCTGGAGAGTGGCATAGGCTACTTTTTATTCCTGAATATTAAGGAGTTCCCGCGGGAATTAAAAAAACATAAACCAATTTTAAATAATAAAAAACTGCTAGTTACATAACACCTGTATAGATAAACTTTTTGCAGCGGGAAAATTTCATAATCTCATAGGAAATGAGCAATTGTACGCGGACGAAGTCGCGGGCGACCTCTAGTCAGCTCATAATTTAGGTAACGTACTGACGTAAATGACGTCACACTCACAATGTACTCAGTACTACCCACAACATTTTCTTAAATAATTATGAACTGCTCTTAATTATCTTAAGTACAGTGAATAAAAGGCCTGTTTCATTCCCTTTTTTTTTCGTCTAGTTTTTAAAAATATTCAAAACTGCATCAAAAAATCTCGTTTGCAGCAGAGGTTGCATCGTATGACATAACCCTCTAAACAGCGAGGGCGACTGCACTTAATCGTCTATCAGAGCGGTCCGTGTGACAATAATGGCCTGGGGGTTGGAATGGGGTGCTTTTGATCGCGGTTAGGGTGTATTGATAAGGTCACAAAGAAGCATAAACTGGGATGATGGATAGGTTTGGTAGGTTCCTAGTACATACCAACGCATAGTCTGAGTGTATATTTACTAAGTAATTAAATACGTCTTAAGTACTACAATAATTATCATATTTAATACCATAAATGCGAAAGTGTGTTTGTTTGTTGGACCGTTGGTGTGTCCTTCAATCACGCCGCAACGGATCGACGTGATTTTTGGCATGGGTATAATTGAGGACCTGGAGAGTGACATAGGATAATTTTATAATTATATAAAATTAAGGAGTTCCCGCGGGAATCAAAAAAACTTAAACCACGAAGTCGCGGGCATCAGCTTAGTTATTAATATTTAGTTTTACCTACTTCCATCCATCCATCCATCCATCCATCAGCATGTATGCATCTGTCACCGTAAGATTGTAAAAACCGTTAGATTGTAATCTAACGCTTCTTATCTCGATAGATTGTAAACTGTCGACGATTGTGAACCGTAACATACTGCTTACATTTTTTTCGGTAATTTGTAATCTATTAGGTATATTGACCCGATAGAACCTAAGTGCCCACTACCTGAATATTTATGTCAAACCCTAACTTATCCTATAGTTCGCGCGCGAGTTGAATGCGGAGTAAATGTATGGTGATTGATGACACATAATTTACTCTGCATTCAACTCGCGCGCGAACTGTACAAGAAAGAGACAAGAAAACGATAAATACAATAAATATTTCAAAAAATAATACTCTTAAAACATTGAACGGTTCACAATCTTTCTACAGTTTACAATCTCGCGGGATAGAAACCGTTAGATTATAATCTAACGGTTTTTACAATTTTACGGTGACACATCCACTGCTGGACATAGGCCTTTTCGAGAGCGCACCACCAAACACGGTCCTCCGCCTTCCTCATCCACCCACTTCCCGACACCTTCTATATGTCATCTAACGGTCAATCAAAAGATGTTGAATTTTTGTATTCAGCATTATTCTTTTGAATTAAAAATATTTACAGTCTAACGCGCATTATTTTGAAAGTTCCTACATTTCGTTGAAACAGCAAGCGCCATCTGTTGAAAGTACGGATAAACATAACGCGAAATGTCTTGCGTTGTTCAGAATATACCGCTAGATGGCGTTACGGGCAAAAACGTGTTGTAGTTTTAAGCAACGTAGCCAGATGGCGCTGCGCTGAGAATAGTATGTGGCGTAGCTAAATTTGGCTAAATACCACATGAGTATTTAATAGGTACTGAAAATACAACATAGGTATCAAGTACCAACAAGCAAGCAACCAAGGCAGTTTAGCGCGTATTTCGTAGACCACGGTATCAGAGTACAATATAAATGTTCAATGTTGCAGTACGGTACCTACTCTCTATCATGGTTGAAAGTGGTAGGAAATTGCACATTTTAACATTAGAGTGGCAGGATTTTGTTAGAATGGAATATTCTCCCTGTTTTTCCGTCACGTCCCTGTCATCCCGCAGCGTTGCTCTTATCTATCTTCTTAGCCTGTGATAGTACCTACCTACCTACCTATTATTAGAGCAAGGAACTCGAAAGGACTCTCTTGGTCTAAGCTCTATTCCATAGGTAGAATACATAAATCTTAGCTAGGCCAATTCTACAGATACGAGTTACGACCAGTTATTGCACAACCCATTACAAAGGCAGTATGTAGCGAGAGACCAATAAATATTGTATTGTTCTTAGCACAAAAGGTTCTTACTCATGTATTGCACGTAGCTAAGAACCTAGGTCTGAATATCTTCCATGGTACCTTACCAAGCTTCGTACGCTGGGTAGATACATAGTTTTACGGAGCTTTAATTATCTACCGTACTCGACATTTAAATAATGTGTCAAAGATCTTCTTTCAAGCATCTGTAGGCATGTAACTCTATCTCGAAAAGCTTCATTCATGGTCCGTGCCTACATCAATCACTGTCTCAGAATTTATGCTGTTTTTGACAATGGATATCCATTGTCAAAAACAGTTTAAATTTCAAATTTTGGCCAATAGTGAAAGAGTGTTTGAGAGAGAGAGAGATGTGATGATTGGAAATACTTACTTATTGCGTCGGTCTTGGTGGTGTGGTAAGACACCACCATCCTTCCCATCCTACCCTTGACGACGTCCCTGGAGCAGTGTTGAGCGCTGTTGTCTTAACTTGCGGAGGTCCCGGGTTCTATCCCCGCCAGGGTCAATTTGGAGATTCATAATTTCTGAATTTTCCCTGGCCTGGTGGGAGGGTTCGGCCGTGGCTAGTTACCATCCCACCGGCAAAGACGTGCCGCCAAGTGATTAACGTTCCGGTACGATGCCGTGTAGAAATATAACTGCCAGGCCCTAACAGGTTAGGCCGCTGCCAATATGGTAATAACACTGCATCATCACTTACCATCAGGTGAGATCACAGTCAAGGGCTAACTTGTACCAAGTGGATAAAACAAAAGAAAACACTCCGCAAGAACATAGTACCTACTGCACAGCGCTTCCCCGACCGAAATTATACGTAAGTTACACCTTTTGATGTTGTAACACCGTTTATACAAGGCTCTTAAAGAAGAAGATACCGTTTGATGTACCTAGTCATGATGTAAAGTCATTTTTGAGATAACACCCAGGACCAAATTGGTCTAAAATAGTCTCTCAAATCGTCAAATTTTGTTGTAAATATTACTAAAAAACATATTTTTCTCGCGTTTTATCGCCCCAAAAAAATGTTCTAAAATATTAGATAGATAGCAACAAACAATATAATCATCTCCATCATCATAAAGAAAAATCCTTTGAATTCCAGAGCATAACAAGAAAAAACTAAAAGTCTAAAAAAGAAAATTCTAAGAACACTTAATCTTCGCTGAGCGAAAATGTTGGATTCTTTCGAGAAAGTACCTACTTGCTCTGTAATCTTTGAGATTAGACGAATTAAGATTATAGGGTGATACGTAGGTACCTACTTAGGAAATAGAAGTAATGCTTTTTAATGAAATAATAATTATGTTAGAGGTGATTATTGTGATATGTGTACCTATCTACAAAATAATTGTAAAAATAACGACAAAGTTACTTTGATTTCAGTTTTACTGCATTAATACATTAAAATGTAAAATAAATAGTATAGTTTATTTAGGGAGATCGAAACGTGGATTAAAAAACAATGATCAATTATCAAAAGAACCCAGAAGACATGTTGAAGATGTCTCTGAATAAGTTCAAAGTTAATGTAAAACGTATTGAAAAATCTTATTACCTACAGTAAAGGATTACTTAAATGACAAGGAATCTTGGCAATAATTTGCTCTAATGGCACTGATAGTTCCTTATTTTAAGATCATTTGTGAGATGGTGATAATTAAAAAAAAGCCGGCTGAGTTTGTTGTGGGCTCTTCTCAGACCAGGGGGCTTTTGGAACCCTCGTAGCTTTAGTTTTAAGGTACCGTAACTGATTATCACTATCATGTTTTTTAAGTAATTTGACGTCAAAAAGTGTACCTACAGTGTACCTACCTAATTTGAATAAATGAATATTTGATTGGTTTGATTTGATTTGAAAAGCCAGGATAGGTAGACAATTAATAATATAGTGGGTGTGGATAAATCATTTAGAATAGAGTTTATTGGACCAACTTATAAAAAGTCCGCCTATTATGACGGGCAACTACGGAACCCTACATTGCGCGTGGCCCGACACGCACTTAGCCGGCTTCCGATTGCACAGTTTCTGAATGAAATGACATAGGCAGGCTTTAAAATTGTATGTGGCCCGAATATAGGATTTCTTCAGAATTACTTGCCAAAAGTGCTGAAATCGCTGAAAAAACGCGTTTCATGTTTCGATCGCCGGAAGCTAAAGAAACGTAGTTAAGAAGATACTTGTGAGAAAATAAAAATAAATGGCATATCTAAAGGTCAACATGAAATTTTAAGATGACGCTTTCACCCCAAGTAGTAAGTACAATCAGAGTGACAAAGCTTTCTCGTGAATTTTTCATCAATAAAGCCTGAATATTATCAGTTTACGCGCTGTGGTTTTACAAGTAGGTAGGAGCTAACGTTCGATCGCCGGCGGGGTCAATTTGTGATTTAATAATTTCTGAATTATCTCTGATCTGGTATAGTGGATAGCATTTCTCTGGTATCGTCTGTCTAGTGGGTGGCCAAGCGGTTAAGCGTTCCGGTACGATGCCGTGTAGAAACCGATTTGGGGATAGGTGTATGATAACTATAACTATACTCATAACGGGTGAGCCCTACTGTATCTTAGACTGTATCATCACTTACCACCTGGTGAGATCGCAGCCACGGGCTTGGAAGTGGAGTAAAAAAAAGCTGCCACGGGGATTTCTTGTTGTACGGAAGACTAAAATAACGTTGTATTTATTTTAGTAGGTAGGTTTAATTACCTACCTACTTGAGTCTCACTGAACTATTAGAATTTTCCAAATTCCGAAACGAAGAAAAAACGTCCAAGATTACTCGTTGTTTTAACTAAGGCACCGGGGAAAAAGTTTAATTAAAATTTAAAGTATTTAAAGTTCCTTCTATAAATCTACATCTAGTTCAAACCAAGGATCGGACCACTTTAAATCTATTTAAGTATTTGTTTTTTAAGTTTTTGATCCGTGTAAAATTTAAAAAGTAGCTCTCAGATATATAAAATGAGAATTTTAGCCCTTGACTGCGATCTCACCTGATGGTAAGTGATGATGCAGTCTAAGATGGTAGCGGGCTAACATGTTAGGGGCATCGCAGTTATATTAAATCCATACCCCTATTCGGTTTCTAGACGGCATCGTACCGGAACGCTAAATCGCTTGGCGGCACTTCTTTGCTGGTAAGGTAAGCCACGGCCGAAGCCTCCCATCAGATCAGACCAGAAAAAAATCAGAAATTATAAATTCCCAAATGGATCCTGCCGGGGATCGAACCCGGGACCTCCGCATGTTAAGACAAAAGCGTTCAACACTGCACCACGGAGGTCGTCAAAAAGCTACTTAGAACGAGTCTCCTCTCAAAATGATATGCGTTTTGGCCATAGTCCACCATGCTGGCCAAGTGCAGATTGGCAACACTTCATAACTTTTAGATCCCGGGGATTAAGGAAAGATTAATATAATCCCGAAAAATTAAAGAGTTTTCATGGGTTATTTAAAACCTAAATTCACGCGGTCGAAGTCGCGAATGCCATCTTGTAGTATCAGAATCCCTAAATCTCGTTGACAGCTAATTTTGGTTATAAATATGCACAAACAGACCGACAAAAGTGCCAGAGCGCGTTTAGCGAGAAAATATTGTGACAGATGCTCTGAGAGTTATTTTTATTGTTTAGGGTGCGAACTGTAATACCATCGCATCCCTCATCACTTGTAAAGAGAAATGCCATGCAAGTGATGAAGTTATACGCAGACTTCCTCTTTGTCAAATTACCTGACCATTTGATCAAGTAATATATTCTAGAGTACAGTGTATATAGTATATACGTACGTAATTACTTTATTAATAGCATGTGTTGTTGTATTTTATATGCGTTGTAAATAGTATGCGAGCTAGAGTGTGTGTTGATTTTAATTCTTCTCCACACAGTATTTAGTTCAAGGGTTAATAGACACGCGAAATTTCTACAAATATATAAAATTGATAGTAACATATTATAAGGAAATTCGGCGCAGTTAGAAGAAAGCAAAGAAACCTATACCTGTCAGCGGTTGACTATACATAGGTCGGTATGTTTTCTAAACAAAGTTTGCAGAACTGTAACGCTATCTGTTAATCAGCATTTACCCTACCTGCACAGTGCACTATGATATTTTGTATCAAACAAACGTACTACGTCTATACATACCCTTAGAAGTGTTAGTTGATGACCACTGATCATTAGACGTGGTGTTAATTAGAGAAATCTTGTGCTGAAGAGATGACGGTAGATTTGAGTAAAATTTATCAAAGTACTACATTACTTACTCAAAATATTGCCTGCTTGAGTGATTGGTGAATTTGACAAATTAACGCTTTGTTAATTGGGGCTACTGTTTTCAACTCCAGAGACCAGATGTCAGTACGTTTTTGAAATTGCTTAGCAGATTTAAGTTTTTGAGGTTTCATCGGCGTGCATTTAGGTTAATTAACTTTGAATTAGGTAACCTTAATGCATGCGGAAGGACTTGCGAACTCACCGCATTATTATTCCAAGAAAAACCCTGCAATTATGTGATGATTAACGGAAATGGACTCGACCCTCAGCAATGAGATGCAGAGAGAAACCAAAATGCACCACGCATTAACTTTTTGATTTTTAAGAGGCGCATAACCTGTTAGCGTTTGAAAGGGTTAATATGAGTTTTTTTTTAATTTGACGTGGCAAAGGCAACGATAAAGTAGCAGACGCAGATTTTAAAGTATTTCGTGCCAAAGTATGGATTAAATAGAATAAAAACAACGTAAAACCGATGGAGCCAAACATCCATACTAATATAATAAGGACGAAAATGTGTCTGTCTGTCTGGTACGCTTCACGGCCTATCTATTAGACCGAATTTGGTGAAATTTGGTATAGGGATAGGTTGTGTCCCGGGGAAGGACATAGGCTATTTTTTATCAAGGAAAATTAAGGAGTTCCGGTGGGAAGCAAAAAAAACCTTAATCCACACGGACGAAGTCGTGAGCATCGTCTACTTTTACATAAAGGTACGAAGCGGGCGGTTCCCTAGTTTCAATTTTGCTCTTAACACCATCGTGATTCGTGATTCGCGGTGCCCCCATAATAATACAGACAAGTTAATAATTTAACATAATTTTACACGTCAAAACATATTGTACGTTTCTCCTAAACGTATGGTTACTCGCAACGGCCCAGTAATAAAATTACTCACAGCTATTTGAGTAATTTACAGTAACTAGTGTAAGTAATCATCTTTTACTCCCCGTGCGAGAGAGAATTTAACAGTTAAGTCGTGTTTCTATAGTTTAACATTTTAATAGTGGATCTCCGTATAACAGGCGTAAAGGGACTGCAGGCACGTTTATTAAATAACAGGATTAGGTATTATTATAGAAAATCCATCCTCATAATATATATAAATGCCCAAATAAGGGTCCCTAATTTGTTCTTGATAAAATAGCGGCCACGCCCACCCTTTCCACAGGGCCCTGTGAAAAGTGCAGTGTAATCATACTAATATTATAGGCCTATAAGCAACAAGTAGATATTAAAGACAATAAAAATTACTTGGCTCGCTTGTATGCGCTGGCCCTAAGACACTTTTTTGGTATGAACTCTAGTATTAGTCACTCACCCTTAGGCAACAAGTAGCTATTATAGACAACGTGTATAAAATGACTCGGCTCTACTCCGTCGGTGTGCGCTGGCCCTAAGACAGTTGGTGTAATTCGTGTTCAAACGGATCATCGACTCAAACGGTCGTGAGTGTGACATCGATACTTAACTTCGAACAAAACTATACCGGCGAATATAGGTACGGACTCCACGATTAAAGCATTTCTGGGACAATCCGGGAATAATTAAAGATAGTTCAAAACAGTTAAAGTAGCATGTCAAAATTTCGTTTGAGAAGATTATACAAAAAAAATAGCTTATGTATGTCGAACTATTGAACGAATTAAAGTCAGAGGAAAAAGATTCTTCACTAAAATAAACTTTTACAAGTTCCACGGATTATCACGTGGATGTAGCCACTAGTACAAGAAAAGAGGAAAAGAACAGCAAAAAACTAATTGTGAAGCTTTAGTAAAAGCTTACGCACTTTTAACTAAATAGGTAACTGTTTACTTTTTGCTTAGAAGATTTTATTTTGAAATAAACATTTTAATATAGCCGTTAATTACCTGTTTTGTTCATACCTCTTGATATTTTTCAAGACATTGAAAATAAAAACGGACATAAAGTTACGTTTAGAATACGTAACAAATTTCACTATTCCTTGTTTGATAAGTAAAATGAAAAGAGAAAAAAGACGCGTACGATTTAGAATTTTTATTAACCAACTCTAATTAAACTTTTTTTTTGCGTGATTTTACCTGAAGATCCCTTAGTGTCGATTTCACCAATTCTGAATTACGTTTAACCTAGGATTAAATTTGAAATGTTGACAGAATTACTACGTAACATCTGTCAAAACATCAATTTTAATCCTAGGTTAAACGTAACGCGGAGTTGGTGAAATCGGCATTAGAAATATTCAGTATAATATATACCGTTTCAGGTGGTGAGTTGTATACGTTGTTATAATATGATCAATCTGATTGCTCCTCCTTTTATAACCTAGGTACTGATTTAATATAGCATGGTCTCCCTACATCACACGTGTTCTATGTTTACCTTTGAAAACCATCTTTACCGACTTCGTTTCCCAATGCCCTTTTGATCTGTCAATGTAATTCCAATTCTACGCTAGATCCTTTATACCCTAGTTTACTTTGCACTTGATTATGAAAGTTATTATTAAAAATTTTACCACGGCATGCCTTTTCATTGTTTTTGGTAAAAGACATGCTCTTAATGTCGTGTGTATAGTTTTGTAAGCGAATGCTGTTACATGAGTTGACCAAGTAACCTTTGATCCATACACCATGTTATGGACTGTGGTGTACTTACTAGACGATTAGTGTCATGTTAACTTTGATAAAACTAATGTACAGTACCCGGCAATAAATATTGCACATCGACCTTTGGAAAGAGACAATCGGTTATTTCGGCTTCGTATAGCGTTATAGCGGTATCTCTGTCGCACACTACCGATCGGTAGTGTGCGACAGAGATAACGCTATACGAAGCCGAAATAACCGATTGTTTCTTTCCAAAGGTCGATGTGCAATATTTATTGCCGGGTACTGTACAAGGTAGTCCATAAAACGAGTCAATAAGAGCAGCTTTTTTGGATTCTTATAATTGGGGTGTAAGCCGTGTAACCCAGGTGATCAAATTTAAATCCATAAATCCATACTAAGTATACCTACCTAGTATATCAATAATCTGCTGCGTTTGCGCAGCCTAACACTTTAACTAACTTTGACGAAATTTGGCACAGGCCAGGAGGCCCCTGCGGAATCCCCTCCCCTATATCTCGGCTATCTGAGGCCTGAGCTATATCTCGAAAATTAAAAGAATTCCCCCCACAAGT
This sequence comes from Erebia aethiops, assembly GCA_923060345.2. Classification (NCBI taxonomy): domain Eukaryota; kingdom Metazoa; phylum Arthropoda; class Insecta; order Lepidoptera; family Nymphalidae; genus Erebia; species Erebia aethiops. The sequence continues at coordinate 3,397,791 of OV281093.1, read as the reverse complement.
TCTGTTTTCTGAAAATTTGTTATGCACCACAAAGGCGGTTCCATGGACCATTCAGAATATGAATGATATTAGAAATAAACAAAACAAAATAGTGTAAACATACAGAAAAACAGTTTTAACAATTTTAATAAAATAGCTATCTGGTAAGTTTCTAACTCCATTAACCTTAGGGGTTCAGTCCCCCATATAGTGAAGGTAAGTGTCTCGAACCTTTACTTGAGAATATTAATAAAGTGCGCGCAGACAGCCGCGGGCTCTCGTCTCAGACCCCATGTGACCACACGAACCCCTACCATTTGTCTTCTCTAAATCTTAAAATATGTACTTGTGTAAATCGTCTTATGTAACGTCTTTCTCATTCTCTGACTGTCTCACTCACTTAACGCTCAGCCCCGACCCTTGGACCTAGAAAGCTCAAATTGGGCACAGAGTTTCCTATAAGGAAAACAATTAATAAGGCCAGATTTTGTGGCTGGAGCCTCAGGCATCGTTAGTAAGTCGTTTATCAGATCCAAAATAAGGTCGCTTATGCCTTATAAGAACGCAGAGATCTTGCTAGTGGTTTAAAATTAGAAGAGATCGGTAGAAGAAGTCCCTAAAAGTGCCTGTTAGCAGCTTAGCTAAATAACAGTGGGCGTACCTACTGCATTTTTTCTCAAATCTAGGTAGGTATGTGAGCATACAAAAAATAACTTCTTTAACTTCTTTTACTTATTTCTAAATAATAAAAATCGAGTTTCAATAGTTATATCTTAGAGAAAGTTGCAACCAAAAGCCGGCAAAATTCAACTATCCTTCCCGTCTAACAAAGTTACCGCACGCCTCCTGGGAGCGCGTCTCTACCTTGTTTCACTTTATATCTCTTAATTATCAACTCTACCACTATTTCTAGGTACTTTTTGTACCTAGTACTAACTAGGGCATGCAGTCGATACTGTGTTTGAGTACCGGGAAATTTTGAACCGATACTAGCACGGACCGGAATTCCCGGTACTTTCGATCATAGACTTAGAATTGAGCGTAGCGAAAAAATCCTATGCTTTCGATACTACCATAACAAAACAAGGCACAACAAACATTACAGAAAATATGAAATAGAATAAATATGAGATTAAGTTTGGCATAATATATAAAAACTGTAGCGTGATAATCCACAGGACTGTAAATTCATATTTTTTTCATTTACTTGTGATGCAAAAGTAAACTTCGCTCCAAATTTCAAAGTTTTATTGTAGTTCAACGGGAAGGGCTGGTGGTTCTTGTTGTTGGTGTTTTTGGGACTTCTCCCAACTTCTTGGGATTTTCTCAATCTCAAATCTCATCAATCAATTTTGAATCTCAAGCTCGCTGAAAAAAAACATATAGTATGTTTTGTATGTAAAATCGTATAGAACCGTATGCTATATGCTATGCTATATGCTATGCCATATGCTAGGCTATATGCTATGCTATATGCTATCGTATAGCATGGCATAGCATAGCTGTTTTTTAGTAGCAAGAAGCAGCAGGAAGCAGAAGGAATCAAACCCTAATCATACGATGAAATCATCAGTCGAGCACGTAGTTCACCACGCTGGCCAAATGCGTATTTACAGACAACTTTTAACATTTATAGAGAAATGTTAGATTTGGTAGTTACTACGCCGTGTTATTTTACGTACCTTGACCTTACTAAAATAAGGATTATAATTCTGAAACACAAACATCAATAATATTAAAACAATACGGCTTTAAGCTATAGTATATAGCCCCCAGGTGATGTCACGATGTCAGGAGGTCACGGTGTTTTTCTTCACCGTTAAAGCAAGTGATATTTTAATTGTTTACACAATTTAGTCTCTAGCACAATAAAACAGGCTACACTTTAAAGATTAAAGTAACAAACAATAAAATTGTGATTCATACAAATCCAAGCATAAATTATTGCTGTGAATTGTGATTTATAAAAATCTGTGTCCTGACTCCTGTATAACCAGTACTAGGCCTAGTGCGAGTTTGCAAGTCTCGACAATGACAATCAATTTTGATTTTAAAAACACTAAACATCTAAGGTAAAATAATTTCAAAATTTTACTCCCTCAATTGAAATTATTTTATTTTAATTGAAGGAATAAAATAATCACTTTATACTCATAATGAGAAAGTGTGTTTGTTTGTTGGTTTGTCCTTCAATCACGTCGCAAAGGAGCAACGGCTCGACACGATTTTTGACATGGATATAGTTGAGGACCTGAAGAGTGACATAGGCTTTTTGTCCTGGAAAATTAAGGAGTTCCCGCGGGGATCAAAAAAACTCAATTCACGCGGACGAAGTCGCGGGCATCAGCTAGTAAATAAATAAAACTATGATATAATTAATAAGTACAATATAGTATACAAAAATAACCTACTAGAAAAAAAAAGCAATAAGTTGGTAATGTTTGTTTTTACCGAAGTCTTTGTTGGCCTAAAATCTGAATAATCACCAGCTCTTGGGTCGCCTGTAGCCTTAACGAAATTTTTGGAACACGATATTTAACTAAGTGTTTCGTCTGTTTAAGTATTTCGTGCGTCTGATGGCCAAAGATACAAAATCAAATAATATAAGTGCTACTAACATGGTGTTCTTACTGATGAGTGATGTTAATGACTCAGCGCGTTTGAGCGAATTCGGCAGTTACGCTCACTTTTCAGGACGTTCCCGGTAAGTGAGATTTGATGCCAATGTATTAGCTAAAGCCTCAGAGTTTAATGGATATGATATTAATTCGTCCATTTACCGCCAGCACGATTACTTTGGGAAACTGTATTGTCATGAAGGTCCTTTAGTTCCAGTTAACTTTATCGCTATGTTTTTCGATATTGGAAATCTATTCGATAGAGTTATCGATACGTGACAACTCATATTAAGAGTTTTTATTAAGTAGAGATTCTTTTAGAGACTTGGGGCGTAGTTGAAGATTTATTATTCGAGGTTAACTACGATTTGTATGGAATATTCAAGCGCTTGACGACAGTTGACAGCTGATCAAATCCATACAATTAGGTATAGAAGTTAACTTTAACTCGATCGAATTGGTTAACAATCTCCCACCAGGCCCACAGATCCCAGCTATGAAAAGAAATGAAAGTTGAATTCGTTAGCGCATAAGCGTCATAAATAAAACAAAGCGCGCAAACTTTGCGCTATTCGCCTTCTGAGGTCACCGACGACCGGCGACCTTATTCTGGTGGCTATATGTTTGCTATTACTAAAAAAAACCGTTTCTTAACCCTAGCAAGAATATTTAATTTCAAATTTTACTTTATTCAATATTATATTTAAATTTTTTTTTCTATCAAAATTCTTTTACGGTAACTGCTATACGGCTTTGGAACTTTCTTCCTTTGGATATTAAGCTATCTCAATCTCTTCCTATCTTCAAAACTAAATTGAAACAACATTATCTATCATTATAATTTATTTATTCATCTGTCGTCTATTATCTATTACTTCTATACTGTGTATTTATCCTATATATTTTTACATTGTTTTTATGCTTATAATATTTATTTATTAGTATTATGTCTCAGTACACCCTTCCCGCTTTTTTAAAAGTTTCCTCTGCCCTAAGGTTGCCTGGAAGAGATCGCTGTTTAAGCGATAAGGCCGCCTGTTGTGCCCTATCTATTAATATGATTGTTTTTTATCTTTTCATTTCTTTGTGTACAATAAAGTATATTTTACTTTTTTATAGTAGACTAGCAAATGCCCGCGACTTCGTCCACGTGAAAACGGTATTTTAAATTCCCACGGGAACTCCCTAATTTTTCGGGTTAATATATGACACTATGAGCCTATGACACTCACAATAATGTAGCTTTCTATTGGTACCAGAATTATCAAATTTTAAAAACCCCTACAAACTCACAAACTCATAAACTCACAAACTTCACCTCTTTATAATATTAGATGATGCGCGCGACTTAGTGAATGAAGATTCTCTGATTCACGCGTGAACTCTGGAGTTCTGGACTTTAGCCTATCCTTCACCGGGACACAAGCTATCCCTGTAAAAAAATCATCAATATCGGTTGAATAGATGGCCCGTGCAAGTGTAGCAACCAGACACACTTTCGAATTCATAATAATAAGTATGGATAGAAAAGCAAAAGATTTTTTTAAAACAAGCTCAAAATCGATTCATTGAGACAACGACGATGACGAGTTTGCTGACACTAAATCATTCGTTCGTGTCTTTATTTCAGTTTTCTAGTAAAATAAAATAAAATAATGTCGCAAAAATTAAATACAACAAAGCCCAGTAAGAACTACATTATTAATTCATTGCGCAGTAAAATATTTGGTTTTAAAATAAAGCCGCATCGCTGTGTAAACACAGGAAGTCCAGAATAAGTATTCGTCGGCGCAATTTGTCGGCTTGGACGTTTGGCCGCTCTCCGCGGGAAATGAGCGTATTTGTCTTACCTGAGCGAGGTGCGGCCACAGTTATAGCTATAAACTAGCTGACTCTGATTTCGGTCAGGTGGTTGTAAACCGATATACGTCTACAACTGGGTTAGTGTCTTTAAAAAAAGTACGCTGCGGTCGTGTGCCACCTGCATCTAGCGGAAGTCCAGAATAAGTAATCGGCGGCACAATTTGTCGGCTTGGACGTTTGGCCGCTCTCCGCGGGAAATGAGCGTATTTGTTTGACCTGAGCGAGGTGCAGCCACAGTTATAGCTATAAACTAGCTGACTCCTTTTTCGCTCGGGTGGTTGTAAACCGATAGACGTCCACAACTGGGTTAGTGTCTTTTAAAAAAACACATTGTGGTCGTGCGCCACCTGCATCTATCAGAAGTCCAAAATAAGTAATCGGTGGCACAATTTGCCGGCTTGGAAGTTTGGCCGCTCTCCGCAGGAAATGAGCGTATTTGTTTGACCTGAGCGAGGTGCGGCCACAGTTATAGCTATAAACTAGCTGACTACTTTTTCGCTCGGGTAGTTGTTAATCGTTAAACGTCATCATCATCATTTACCACCAGAAAAAAAAAAATCTGCATCGATTTCGCTCGGATTGTCGTCAACCAATATAATACGTGCACTGCTGGATAATATTACATCGATTGTAGGAACTTTCACACACCGCCTAGCTCTTGTTTCGCTGCATCCAGTCTGTCTCTCTCTCTTCGGTTCAAAAGACAAAAAAATCTGAATTGTCGTCTACAGATGAATAGGTAGTGCACGAGTAATTTTATCGTAACAAGATAATTAGTTTCTTTTAACTTGTCTCTCAGTCGCTTGCAGTCTCACCACGCCCTTTCCTCCGAGAACCATATTCATAAATTTACTCGTAGCCACTCACATAAGAGTGTTAATTATTAAAGGATTATTTTATTTATAGGCGATGAAGTCTTGGTTTTGCTCATACGCCATACGTACGAAGATGAAGAGATGCTGAAGATTTATGTGTGAAAATAAACAAATATTATGTTGGTGAGACTTGTTCAAACACTAACTGAGAAGTTAATTTAATTTTGAATGCAAGTAGGAGGAAATTAAGAGAATGAGGAATGATGAGATGAATTTACATCATAAGTTTTTCAATAGCTTACGATGTAGGTATAGCCTATGTCCTTCCCCGGGATACAATCTACCCCTGTACCAAATTTCATCAAAATCAGTTGAGCAGATGAGCCATGAAACCGTAGCAGACAGACAGACAGATAGGCGGACAGACAGACAGACACACTTTCGCATTTATAATATTAGTATAGATGCGACATATACACTTATGTTTTATCCTTCTGTCATGCCACAAGATCGCAACGGATCGACGTGATTTTTTTGCATAGGTATGTAGTTGGGGACCTGGAGAGTGACATGGCTTATGACGACGACTTGAAACGACGACAGCTGCAGTTCCTATGACTTCACGTAAAAGAGGTACTATCACCTCTCTCAGTTACAAGACTAAATTTCCTTCCTAAAGCTAGTTTTCTCTGTTTCAGATCCGCTTTGCGAGTGGTCGGGTCCGAGGCTTCATACAAATTGAGCCCATACGAAAAGGAGGCACTCAATGCGGTAAGTGGTAAAATATAATATTACTTTAATAAGTAACACTTAACATCAGGTGCGATCGTAGTCAAGGGCTAACTTGTAGTGAAAAAAAAACTATATATATATATAGATAGATTTCCTTTTAACTTTGTTAAATATTAGCTTTTACCCGCAGCTTCGCTCAGGTTAAGTTCAATTTTCATACAAATTTCAAACCCTTATTTTACCCCTTAGTGGTTGAATTTTCATTTTTGTTACTCAATCACGCCCCAACGGCTGAACGGATCTGCCTGAATTATTATAGCCTGGAAGCTATTCCAGACATAGGCTTTTTTTTATCCCGGAAAATTAAAGAGTTCCTGCGGGAACCAAAAAACCTCAAACCACGCAGACGAAGTCGCGGGCATTCGCTAGTACCTATTGGCTATATGTATGCCTTACAAGGCGTTCAGTCCCAGTGGTTTGAGCTGTGCATTAAAAAATTGATAGATTGCACCTTTTCCGTTTATTTAATACCAAGAATATTTTTTTCACTTATCCAATAACAAACATTTAGCTGGAATATGTATACCTAGCTGTATACCTTCTAGTAAGGGCCCCTTGATGCTGAGATCTATAGAGCGTACTTTGACTTGACTCAGACTTTACTTAGAGTTAAAAAGAGATGGACTTATGTGAGTAACATAAATCTGTCTCGTTTTAACTATGTATTGAGTCTAAGCAAAGTCAAAGTTCGCTCTATAGATTTCACAATCAGTCTCAGTTGATCCGGGTACAGAAAGTCAAGAAAGATAGACAGACGGACGGCAATGGCGAAACAATAAGGGGTCCTTGTTGATTACGGAACATTAAAAACTGTCAGACCAGCCTGTATCAGTATCAGATATGGTCTGGCGCCAGTCTAGAGGTGGGTAATTCCCTTAATTGTGCACAATGGATTCACGCCCTACATGTATCGCCTCATTGTGCAATTAGCACGCTCCTTAGCAAGGTTATAATCGTGCCTAGGCGTTACAAACGAAAAGGTTACTCACATTTCCACTGGAAGAAAGGTACCATAAGGTTCATGCTACTTAAAGGTCAGTAATATTGTGTGATTCTCAATTAGGGACACATAAAAAAATATCAAACTGGGTTAAATAAGGCCCATTTTCCATCGACAGGAAAACAAAGAAAATTAAATAAGTCCCATTTTTATCGACGGGAAAAATATTAATGAAAAATTAAAAAGTTTTCTTACATTTCTACTGGATGAAAGGTTCATGGTACCTAAAGTTCATGCTACGTATAGGTAATCAAATATAATATAAATATTATAAATGCGAAAGTTTGGATGTATGTATGGATGTTTGTTACTCAATCACGCTCGAACGGCTGAACCGATCTGGATAAAATTTGGCACAGAGGTAGATTATAGTCTGGAATAACACATAGGCTACTTTTTATCCCGGAAAACTAAGGAGTTCCCGCGGGAACCTAAAACCTCAATTCACGCGGACGTAAGTATAATCTTCAATAAGGGACACATTATTATATCAAACTGGACCCCATGTAATAATCTTACTTCCTACTAATATATATTATAACTGTGAAAGTTTGTATGTTTGTTAATCCTTGGCGGCACGACTGAACCGATTTGACCGAAATTTGGAATTGAGATAGGTGAATACCTATCAGGTATTCAGGTACCCTGAGTTAACATTATGACGCGTATATTTTATTATGGAAAATTAAAAAGTTCCCGCGGGAATCAAAAACCTTTATCCACGCAGACGAAGTCGATGAAAATGGGTCTAGTTTGAATCCGTTTTGTTTCATGATGAATTCAAAAACTTGATACAACAGGTGAGAGTGGGCTGAATGTCACGGATCAAAATTATGTTACTTTCCTGGTTTTCAACTGTACACATTGATCCGTTGCTCTCTTGCAGCGTGATTGAAGAACAAACCAACATTCAAACACACTTTCGCATTTATAATATTAATTTCAATTTCAATTTCAATTTATTATTTCAAAAACTTACACACTAGCCACACCAATATCAAATATAAATTACATTTAACTTACTCGTACTAGTAAACTATAACGGAATAATTTGGCCATTTGCGTGGGTGGCTGGGTCTGAATCCTAACTAGTATGACTGTGACTAGGATTTCATGCCCACTTCCATCGCGGTTTGCGGCTCGTTAGTTTATCCATTTTATTATATATTAAGATAGGTACTTTACTCCACATAAATACTCCTAAAAATGCACGAAAACTTAGCTAAAACTCCACACTAAATAGAATATGCCGAAGAAATTGTATGCCCTACCCGCTTTCAAAAAATACTGGCTCGATCGACGCAACGCGACATGACGCGAGCATTGCGATATTTTACGTAGATATTAGACTCACTTTGCAAGAAAAGACATTGAGCGTACTGGTTACTTACGTAGAATGGCGAACCTTGTTATAATGTGTATAACTATAAGTAAGATTTTAGTTAATTTCTATTTTGAACGTAATTACGGAGTTTATTTTAGTAATATTTAATCATTATGTTGTTGGTATGTCCCGTATTTAAGGTATTATTATTGTTATCTATTATTATTATTTATTTATTTTTGTTCCTCCCCGTAGGTATGCATAATGTCGTGAATATAATATAATATGTATGTTTGTTGTGTTGTATGAGTTTAAGTTAGAAATATATTTTAAAAGTTGTTTGTATTTATTAATTGTGCCTTATAATTTATAGGTATTTTTTTTTTAACCGACTTCCAAAAAAGGAGGAGGTTCTCAATTCGGCGCGTATGTTTTTTTTTTTTTTTTTTTGTATGTTTGTTACGCGATTTCTCCGCCAATTGTGAACCGATTTTGATAATTCTTTTTTTGTTTGGTAGGCCATACTTCAGAGGTGGTCCCATTTTAATTTGGTGAAGATCTGATGAATATCTCCGGAGATGGAGAATGGAACTCCTCAATGGATAAGAGTAAATTGCTCGCGATCAGTGTGATAGTTTTGTAAACAGTATGTTTTAACCATGCATAGCATATCTTTTTTTTTTAGGGTTCCGTACCAAAATGGTAAAAATGGAACCCTTATTACTTTCTCTTTCCGTCTGTCACAGTCGATTATTTCAGTAACTATTAAAGCTATTGACATGAAATTTGGAATAGTTGTATATAATAGTGGCCCAATATCATGGAAATCAAAAAAATTGAAAATTATTTTTAGTTTAATTAAAAAAGTGGGGAAAATCAGGGGTTTGAAATTTCAATGTAGGATAACTATACCAAGTGGGGTATCATATGGACTTTGTACTTGACTTGTCTAAGTTAGACAAGTCGACGAGTAACGATTAAACGACGTTATTCTTAATAACGCTAAGTTTTTACTAGCTTTCTGGTTACATCCTGTATTTTAAAACAGTGGGGCCACTAAAAATTGTGAAATAAAAAATTTTCAAAAAAAAAATAAAAACCGACTTCAAAAACCACAAACACTAAAAAGTAAAAAATAATTTAATTTATTATGTATACAAGAGTTAATGTAGTTCTATAATAACATTTTTTGGAGTCGGTGCCAATGTGGAGTCACGTCAACAATAATGAAGAGTAGGTATAGACGGTTCATGCGGCTAATTGGTACCGACTCCAAAAAATGTTATTATAGAACTACATTAACTCTTGTATACATAATAAATTAAATTATTTTTTACTTTTTAGTGTTTGTGGTTTTTGAAGTCGGTTTTTATTTTTTTTTTGAAAATTTTTTTTGCATTTGTTGTTATATTTCAATATTTTAAGGGAGAATAGTATGAAAGGTTTGAATTATAACTGTTATTGTTAATTCATAATGGTCAGTAAGTTTTCGGTTTGGTCATAATCTAAGGTCATTAAGTAATTAATTATTAGAACAGATTAAATAGATTATTAAACGGATTCATCGTTAAAGTCAAATATCTCTTCAATATCCAGTTTATTGACACTGATTCAATCTGGCATAAGCTTTTCCTTTATAAGTTTAAAAGAAAATGTCATGATGATCATTCATTGCGCACATAAATCATATTCCAAGTCGATTTACACCGCCGGTATATTTCGTTTCGAGATTTTTACACCCTCTGACACTTCCTTTGCTCCTACTATTTTCCTAAGCTCGATCGAACATTTTTTCATTTACGAGCAAAGGTTTTTTATCATTTAAAGCAAATTTACTGTTGAAGTTTTTTTTTTTTCTCTTTGTTTGTTTAGGGACTTTTATACTTATGTACATGTCAGCCCCATTATAATCTAAGTTTTTTTTTATAATTGCAAAAACTTCGTCTTCCTCGTATACCGACAAAACTGATGAATATAAATCTTGTAAGGATTTATACAGTAAGCCGCCTGGATTTAGCGGCGCCTCGCTTGATGTCGTCCATTCTAGCACTTTGGGACTCCACCTATGAGTTCTTTGAATTGTAACTTCGTGTTTTGACTTAAATATTAATCTTAAATAGTAAGTAGTAATAAAGATTCAAGATTACAGATAAAGAAAGGAACTATCTTTGCCTATATCTCGCCAAGTCTGAACATATCTTTTTCGAAAATCGACCACAAAATCTCATAAAAACTCGATCGTGAGTACAGACCGATCGTTGGGGTGTCAAATTTATTTTCCCCTACACAAACTTCCGACACCATTTGAAATTCATTCTTTACGAAACGTGTGATGTAATAAAAATAGCGTTAGATCCAAGGTAGTGGGTACATGATAAATTATGCACCCCTCGATTTAAAGATTGCTCGGTGCATTAGGGGCCCACTTTTGATGTATTTTTTAAAGGAAAATGGGAGTCAAACGTGTATTATAGGGTAATCGAGTGATATAATTATTCTATTAGGTAACTGAATGTGTTTAGTGTAATTATTTTGACCCCTTAATTTTGGGGGTCTTTCAATGCATGGGTTAACATTTCACAATGATCAGATAATTAAAAAACCGCATATTAATCGGTCCAGTAGTCTTCTAGGATAACGGTAACAAAAAAGGGCACAAACATACACACAAACAAACGCACAACCTCATAGGGCAAACTCATATACCCTTTCCGTTCCGTCGTGGGTAAAAAAGACAATCATTTAAAAAAATTGTGTTCTGGAAGGCTTTTAAAATAGTATGCTCTCAGACTGTATCAAATCAAATTTTGATAAAAAGGGTATTAACCGCGACTTCTTTAGGCAAACGATTCGCGGCATGAACGTTTATGTTATGTTTGATTAGAAAAAACACTTGGTTGAAAGACGTAGTATGTACTATTGTCTTTTCTGTCCTACAGGTCTATAAAATGCAGGATCTTAGACTTAGGCTAAAGCGTTCGATTAAAAAAAAACACCAAATTATTTCCACCTAGTTTTTCCACATTTTTGAACGTTTTTGCTCGACGTTTCTGATCGGTGTGGAACATCCTCCCAGCGCACGTATAACCACGCCACGTATAACTTAGGAACCTTCAAGGCAAGAGTGAATAGGCATCTTCTAGGCAAACGCGTTCCAACCTAGACCTCATCATTGCTTTGTACTAAGCATGAGTGTCGTCATGCGCAAGCATATCTCGCAATAAGAAAAAAACAGTTTCTAGCTGGCATTCAGTTTCTGAATGGCATTTCGAACCAGTTGTAGATTCACTCAACTATTCGAAAGCACCTGTTAAAGTCTACTTGAATAAAGTTTTGTATTTATATTTGTATTCATGTCTCATGCACTTCTACTTTAGTCTATGAAAAACTTTAACACGAATAACGTAAGACACTCGTTCTTGCCGTCCCCTCCTCATCAGTATTTGCTGAGTCATCACCAACTAATAAACTGTGCTGAGAATTATGTTAGTCCAGACTCCATGGTGTTTCCCTCCCGCTAATGTTTTGATTTTGCAATTTTAATTGCAAAGATAATTGCAAGGTCACGTAATTTGTTTACTGCAGGAGGGTTAGCAGTTAGCACGGAAACTGTGATAATCGCATTGGGATTGTTGTTGCATTTTTGTAATTGTCTGAACAATGCTTGTGTAATAAATGCAAAAGTATGTCTGTCTGCACATCTTTATTCATTGTCCATCCGTTATTTGGTTTAGCAAAATGTCCAAATCAAAGATTATTTATTTTATTTATTTATTTATTTCACAAGTAAAAAATACATATTTTATGGTTTCTTCGTGCTCGTAAGCGCTTGACGGCTTGTCTGAGCACTGCACATTCCTCCATGCTTAATAACTAAATATGTAGGTGTAAAACGTATTAATTATTATATGTATAATCTATTCTAAGGTGTTACATAAGTATAATAAGAGATTTAAGTTATAAAAGTTAGGTTCTTACTTATTAATTTTTCCTTATAATGTAGTTGTAGGTAGTTTTAAAATAAATGTAAACTAGACAAATGTTGCGCATTCAAATCAAACTTTTATGTATACAGGCTGCTTCACTTGGAATAATACTAAGTTTACTCAATGTTTAGTTTTTAATAGATAATTTTTAATTTTGTACTTGATGTTGTTTTTTGTTATTTTAGATTTAAGTTCTATCGGGAGTTCATTTATTAGCCTTGGAAGTAAGTAATATGTAGTTCTTTCGCCGTAATAGTTATTCGCTTTTGTTGTAATAAGTTTCCGTTCCGTAATTTTCCTTGTTGTTATTTTGTGGTTTACATAATTTTGGTAGAAATCAAAGTAATTCTGGACAAGTAGAATATGTTTAATTTTGTTTTGGATGGGTAGTACCTTGCAGTATTTAAATATTGCATCGTCGTTTTGAATAAATTTATCTTTGACTTTTGGCGGTACAATCATTTTGAGGGTTCTTTTTTGTATATTATATATTTTATTAATGTGTGTTTTAAATGTTCTACCGTAAGCACTGAGACCATATGAAACAATACTATCCATAAGGGCCGTGTATAATAATAAAGCTGTTTTATATTTCATTTTATTTTTAACTAAGTATAATTTTGCCATAATTGCTCGGAGTTTGTTGCATATGGTCTCAATATGTTTTTCCCAGTGAAATCTGTGATCTATTACTAAGCCTAGGTAGGTGTGTTCAGTGACTTCTTCTATAGTCTTACATTTACACATGGGGAGTTTTGCGTGTAGGCAGTCGTGAGTATGTGAAACGAGATTGGGTTTCTCGGTTGTTTTATTATAACTGGATCGTATATGCAGCATTTTAGTTTTTTGTGAATTAAGTACTAATCCAACATCATGAGACCATTTACATAGTAAGTCAAAGTCATGCTGGAGATCAGCTACAGCTGTTTTTAAATTTCTGTCAGCAGCTATTAAACAAGTGTCGTCAGCATACTGGAACAACTTACATTTGGTTATAATATTTTGCAAATCATTAACGTATGCCAAGTAGTGTAATGGGCCGAGAACGGATCCCTGTGCAGTTCCTTCAGTAACGGGTATTCGATCGCTAAATACCCCATCAACCTGTACAACATATCCTCTCCCGGTTACATAATTTCCATTCCATTGTCGCTTCATATTATACTAATATTATAAATGCGAAAGTGTGTTTGTTTCTTAGTTAGTTGGTTTGTCTTCCAATCACGCCGCAACCGAGCAACGGATCAACGTGATTTTTTGCAAGGGTATAGTGAAGACCTAGAGAGTGAGGCTACTTCTTATCCCGGAAAATAAAGGAGTTCTTGTGGAAACTAAAAAAAACTTAATCACTCGGACGAAGTCGCGGGCGTCAGCTAGTATAAAATAACGGAAAGCTCATAACCTGATCTAGCTTTCTTAGAATAAATTAAGGAAAGAACTTGTGTCACATATGAAACACTCTGAGTCTGCCTTCTGAAATCCGCCATTCCAAATCGCTCTCAATTTTCAAAAGTCGCTTGTATAATCATTATATTTTATCTCTTTGTAATTATTAGTGTATATTTTATTCTATTAATGAGTATATATTATAGATATATATTTATTTATATAGGTATATTTATATATGTAGGTATATAATATATTTATTGGTCTATTTATGTAATTTATCTTGTATGCATTACTTATTATTATGTTTTTATTTTAAATACAGCACCATCCCTCGCTCCGGTTTATTTATCCTTTCACCAAAGGTTGTCTGTAAGAGATTGCTCTAGCAATAAGACCGCCTTTGCACATTTCTATGTAGTCTTACTAGTTATTAAACTGTATACTGTATATTTTGTGTGTGCAATAAAGATATCTAAATAAATAAATAATAAATGAAACGTCAAGACTAACTCTACCACCGGTTCGGTAAGCTGTTTCGGTTCTAATATACCTAATTGACCGATAGATCTAATAGGTAAAAATAATAAAATGTCACCCACAAAAGTTTAACTAATGAGCGTTCCGCAGACAGGACCACAAAAGAGGCAATTCACAGTGAATTAGCTCGGTCGGCGATCACCGCATCTCGGGCCCAGGGCAATGAGGTGTCTCGGATGAAGATTACTCATCCTATCCCCTTTGCTTTCCACTAGAAATGACTTGAATGGATAGATAATAACTTGTGAGTGCTCTAACTTTGAGTTAATATTATCCTTACTTTATATTGGCCGTGGCTAGTTACCAGTTACCACCCTACCTACCGATTGAATAGTTTTAACCCAAGTGGGCTTTAAAAAATTAAGAACATATCAGAGAGGCTTGGACTCGGTACTATTCCGTGTAGAAACCGATTAGGGGTATGGGTTTCTTACACTGCAGCGTCAGTTACCACGACGTGAGATCGAAGTCAAGGGGTAAACTTGTAGTAGAATTAAAAAAATATAAATGTGAAAGTTTGTTACTCCTTCACTACACAATGACTGAACTGATTTGGCTGTTTAGGATTATAAACATAATGTATAGCCTCAATTAATAGATACGCTACATTTTATACCAAAATATAAAGGTCTAGCCCCACTTGAGTGTCTCCCTATTATTTGTATGAGTTTGTAAATAAAGGTCTAGCCCCACTTTACTGCCTCCCTATTAATTGTATGAGTTTGTACGGGGCCGCGTCGCTAAAGTGGGCCGAGCTCCATACTCATACAAATAAAACTTGAACTTAATACTTACGTCGGGCTAGACCAAACTAGACCAAAGTTCCACAAAAAATGAATAAAGTCAAAAATTCAGTGAGTTCATCCTTCAAGTAATTTCTGTCAAAAAGACCGTAAAAATCTCATCTTTTAAGAACATAATCGACACTTATCCAACAGATCAAAAGAATATGAAAGTCTCATTTGGCTCTCGCTTCACACTTCAATCCGATGGACCAATTACATACTCTAAAATATCAAAGCATTTCCTACAATCAACCCACAAGAGAAATCCTCCGTGAGTACTGCTAGGGTTAAATCACTTTTTATCCGACTACGGCAAAGCCGAAAAGAAGGGTTATGATTTTAGCAGTCATGTATATTTACATATTTTTCATTTATACATAGCAAATATGCATATTTTTCATCCAAAAAAGTGGGCGCCTCAGTAAAGTATGTATGTTTGTTTATATGCCTATATTTTACCTTAACGCCTTAACTACTCAGCCGATTTTGATGTATGATGTGTCAATCTATTCGTTATTATGGTCCGGGTAACAAAGGCCACATGTTACACAATCCAAAACGATAAGACGGATGTTATCTGCATCCAAAAAAGTGGGGATTTGAGTTATTTCCCGTAGTTGGGTTTTCTAACTCACTGCTTGTAATTGTTTTGTTATGGTTTTTTGTAACAAAACCTACAATACAAGTGACACTAGTCATACCCGACTTCACTTTAGGTTTTAGAAAAATTCCACTAAATACTTATCTTTGAATAAGTGAAATACTTATCGTTGAATAAATAATCACGTCGAAAGTTTTGGCTCTGAAGGCGTAGCAGACAGATAGATAGACAGACAAACTTTCGCATTAACGCTTTAACCTTTACCAAAGGCTACCTACTTTCCCTGTCTTTCTACTTTTTTCATTTTTTCATTATCCCATAAAATCATGGGTTCGCACGGGATTTTTCAAAAACCTAAACCCACGTGGACGAAGTCATAATATTACATTATATTAGTGTGGATTTTTGGCTGATAAATTTTTGATTTTCCGAATTTTTTCGTCGTTTCTCCCAGATTCCCTAACACGCATAATCACACCGCGAAATTACAAACGAGCGAACTTTTTCCGCAATTCCCGGTATATTTCCGGATTTCTTGCTGCGGGGCGGTGAATTACCACAATTTGTGACACGTTCGCCTCACAGCCACCACCGTAGAGCGACGCGATCGTTCTATAGAACGGAACCAGAGACGCAATAGGGATGATGCCTACCTCAAAAATAAATTATTTCTAACTGATTATTAAATAGAGCGTCTTCTAAAAGATCTGAAATCAAGAAAAGATCATCCTCGGTTAGTTTTAAGTTTGATAACCATTTCAAAATATGGATTAAAGAAAAAAAGTGGGTTGAAATTTTATGACGTCAAAACTGTGAATTCAAAATCAAAAATCAAAATCAAATATTTTTTATTCAAATAAACTTTTACAAGTACTTTTGAATCGTCAAGTGAATCTACCACTGGTTCGGAATGCCATTCCTACCGAGAAGAACCAGCAAGAAACTCGGTGGATGCTCTTTTTAAATAATTCATTTACAATTACTATATCAATGTGTACACAAGTAACCGCTGTCCCCAGCATTGCTGAAGTGATCAAATCCATGCTCCTCTATCATTTACATATTCTTCAACAGTATAATAAGCTTTTTTCAGGAGCATACTTTTAATGGATTTCTTAAATTTGTTTATTCAATTCATGTCAAAGATGGGCAGACAGAAAGTAGCCCCATTCCCGCCGGTGGCACCCGTTCACGAGCATGACGCATGATCCAGCCATTGCTTCGCTCGACCATATTTGAGGGAACGTAACAACCCGCACCACACGACACCACCACAGAAATGTTTAAAGAGAGCGTGACATACCCAGTCTACCCGTATCAAAGCATCGAATTGAATACTAATATTCAAACACTAATTTATAATAAGTAACCGCTGTCCCCAGCATTGCTGGAGCGATCAAATCCATGCTCCTCTATCATTTACATAATCTTCAACAGTATAATAAGCTTTTTTCAGGAGCATACTTTTAATGGATTTCTTAAATTTATTTATTGGCAAGTCCAAAATAGGTTGTGGAACTTTGTTATAGAAAATAATGTAACGAATTGAACAAGTTCCTTAGTAGAAGTGCGTTTTTAAGTTTGATAAAGAGATGCTGATTTGACTGAGTTGTCATCATCCCTTTTGTCTAACCAAATCGTAATTATTTGACAGCTTAAAACATATTACTCCAACTGTGTAAGCAGTTCATAAATGCTTTATGACGTGCAGGCATGTATGAACTCCTGAAACAGGTCGAATTATACGTTTGACAATCGATTACGATTATGATTTCCTTACACAATCGGGGGGCTGCCCAGTTACAGCCCCACAGTGTATTAGTACGCTTAGTCTAAGTTTTTACATTCCAAGTTCGATTGATCGCGTTGAGCGTTCACGCAAAGTAAAATAGATCCAACAGCTCTTGATATAAAGTCACAAATTCTGTACAACCGATTTTAATTTCGAAACGTATCGTTTTGAGTGCTGGCTGGATGTGATTGCGAAACCAACAGGATTCGAAGTTCGAACCTTACGATTTTGACCACTGCCTAGTGGTTAAACCACACTTCTCTTAAAAGTTTAAGTAGGTACAGTTGGCGTGATTTCCAGAGAGACGTGAGTACGTACAAAATCCGCCAATTGTACCGACTTGTATTTTTTATTTATTTTGTTTATTGTTACTGATTATTTATGTTATGTGTACAATAAAGAGTATTTCATTCATTCATTCATTCAAAGATTATGTATGACAAAACCTTCCGATGACACGTCCAGGCGGGTTGAGCTGTCGTATTGACAGTTAAAGACCACCGCATATCCCCTAAAATCGATAGAACATCTATCAATATCGTAAATTTGACTATAACAACGTACTTCCTGCGTGCCGCAGCCGTGGGGAGCAGAAATTAATAAGAGGAAACGCGATTTTAACGACTCTGAGACAAATTGATGTCGAACGTCGAACGATTATTTTTGTTGTTCGACTTCATGTGATCCACGCATTCGCATTTATATACTTATATTATAAATTCGAAAGTTTGTCTGTCTATCTGTTTGTCTGTCTGCTACGCTTTCACGTTCCATCTAATCAACCGATTTTGATGAAATTTGGCTACTTTTTATCCCGGAAATTGGTTCTCTTTGTTCTCGCGGGCATCATCTAGTTCTTAATAATTTACTGCGTTCACTCCAGAGCGCATTTCTTTCTTACTTCTTCGGCTTTTTTGAGCGAAGCCGCGGGCAATCGTACATATACCAAGGAACATCAATATTTATTTGGTAAACAATCAATTTTATTGGAAAATTGCGCTGCTGCTAAAAGTTGTGGTAAATGCAGGTTGGTCCTCCATTCAGGTGGATTTACACGCACGTCTTGCGGGGTATCCAATGACAACATACGGTTTAATGGTGATGCTAGATTCAGTGTCCCAAAATACCTACGTATGAAAAAAAAATTGTGAGGAAAGCATAACTATTTTTTACTCTTTATTTGCACCACACAAGAAAAACAAAGACAATAAGACATGAAATAAAATAAATAAGAAGGATAGGTACAAAAGGCGGCCTTTTCGCAAAACAGCGATTTCTCCCAGGCAACTTTAAGATTAGGAAAGCGCTAAGAAACCAGAATGCAGGTGGCTCAAAATTTTTACTTCATTAAATAATACACATAAATATATTATACTTAAACTCAAATATATATATATATAAACTATCAACAAACTGACAAGAAAAATATTGTATCCAATATTTTTATTCCGTACTAATACCTGTTTACAATAATAATTGGCACTTGGCATCAGCACCTGAGCCTCAATTAGACTCGCGCACCGCTGTGCCAATAAGGGCGTATTCACATTGATCAACATGTCAGCGGTGAATCACGCGTGAGTGCATTGTGTACACGTCTTAATAATCTTGAATGGTATAAATTGTGTACGTCGATCATTATTTACATAGAGGTGCGTCCAGGTATTTAAGTAATAAACTTGTTATTTAAAACTTTCGTTGCATAATTACTTTCAGTTTTTTTTAAGAGACGTTTGCTTATGATATTTGTTTTTGTTATTAGTAATTTTTTCCTGTGGCTTCGTCACTAGTATCGGTGTGATTAAAAGTAATTTAAAATTGTAAGTATTTTATGAACTGTTTTGGTTTATAAAATAGGTACGAAAAAAGATTCATCACAGAACAATAAACTTAATTCACTATAGTCCGCCAGAACAGACAAAATCTATGTGTGTATCACATATATTTTGTTTAGATAGGTGCAGCTTGCGTTATCAACAAATGGATTTCCGCAAAGTAATGTCTGCTACTTATTCAATATTTAAAAACCGGGCAAGTGCGAGTCGGACTCGCGCACGAAGGGTTCCGTACCATTATTAATAAATAATTACCTTTGTTAATGAACCGCAAGACTAACTTTGTTTGTAGAGGTTTATTGTTAATATAAAAAAAACTATGCTAGTTAGAGCATTGGCTATAGTTTTCCTGTAAAATATACGTAAATTCCTATTGACCATAATTATTTCAAATTTTTCGATTGGTAAACTCCGGTATTTTTTTAGACATTGTACAAAGTAAACCCTTTCATATGATACCCCACACAGTACAGTTATCTCACTTTTAAATTTCAACCCTCCGATTTTCCCCCCTTTTTAAATAAGAACAAAAATAATTTCCAATTTTTTTTAAATTCCAGTGTCTATGGGCCACTAATATACACAACTATTCCAAATTTCATGTCGATAGCTTCGGTACTTACTGAAATAATCGAGTGTGACGGACGGACAGACGGACAGACAGACGGAGAAAGTCGCACCATAAGGGTTCCATTTTACAAAATTTTCCCTAAAAATGATTCAAATAAACTTTAACAAAATTTTCAAATTGTCACAAAGTGTCACAATGTGAAAAGTAAGTAGGTATGACAGTTCAAAGCAAGAGTGCATAGCATGTACTAACTCTATGATGCATAGGCATTTTCTAGGTAGGCGCGCTCCAACCTCCAATCATTGGTTTCGTAAGCTTGTTATTTAAAAAACTAAAGTCTAAGTTCCAATCTTCAGCTGATTCATCGTTGTGACAGCGTTGAAACCAAGGCTGTGCGTACAGACGAAGCGCAATCAAAGTTCAAGATTGCAAGTACAAAGACTTTCAAGTAAAAACAAAAATCTTTGTTACTCGCAAGACTTTGAGGCAGTAATCACGGTTGTCACTTTTTTGTAGGAAGAGACAAGTCAAGACAGTTTTTTCAACTTTGTCTTGAAGAAAACTGCCATAGCATCTTTTTTCTTTGCAACGTGATCCTTATATTATAGGAGATAGCCGTACGTTTGGTAACTATCGCTGGGAAGGCTGATTCGGTATTTGATGCGTGTAGGGCTCTCGTCTGGTGGAAATGGTGACAATCTGCCCACATGCGGTTGGGCAACTAACTACTTTTCGCTGTTCAAAGACAAGTTATTGTTACCAAAAATGAATTGGAAACAATAACTTGTAATGGCAATAACAGAGGAGAGCCCTAGACGCATCAAATACTGAATCAGCCTTCCTATCGATAGTTAACAAAAGTACAGTTATCTCTTAGTGTATTAGTTCTGTGTATAATGTATAATATGTCACCGCAAGATTGTAAAAACCGTTACTTCTAACTAGCGATATTGTAAACTGTCGACAGATTACAATATCGCCAGTTAGATTACAATCTAACGGTTTTTACAATCATTCGGTGACATAATAATATTATAATATCCTAGAAAATAGTAACTTGTGTATACAATCCCATACAGTAAAAAGTCCTGGGGGCATACTACCACCGTTATACATCCGTTTTTAGGGTTCCGTACCAAAATGGTAAAATGGAACCCTTATGGTGCGACTTTCTCCGTCTGTCTGTCCGTCTGTCCGTCCGTCACACTCGATTATTTCAGTAACTACCGAAGCTATCGACATGAAATTTGGAACAGTTGTGTATATAAGTGGCCCAAAGACACTGGAATTAAAAAAAAATGGAAATTATTTTTGTTCTTATTTAAAAAGGGGGGAAAATCGGAGGGTTGAAATTTAAAAGTGAGATAACTGTACTGTGTGGGGTATCATATGAAAGGGTTTACTTTGTACATTCTAAAACAGATTTTTTATTATTTTTAGTTATAATAGTTTTTGATTTATCGGGGAAAATGTCTAAAAAAATACCGTTCCCCCCCCTTATCTCCGGAGTTTACCAATAGAAAAATTTGAAATAATTATGGTCAATAGGAATTTACGTATATTTTACAGGAAAACTATAGCCAATGCTCTAACTAGCATAGTTTTTTTGATATTAACAATAAACCTCTACAAACAAAGTTAGTCTTGCGGTTCATTAACAAAGGTAATTATTTATTAATAATGGTACGGAACCCTTCGTGCGCGAGTCCGACTCGCACTTGCCTGGTTTTTTTTTTATATATAGGCTAGCGCTTGGCTGCAATCAGACTTGCATGCAAGAGGTGATGCAGCCTAAGGTGGAGCGCGCTGTAATGCCGTATTGTGTAATATTGTTGACGTTCGTGTTTTAGTATTATAATCCTTATTTTAGGGACGTCAAGGAACGTGAATTGAAGTGTCATTTTGAAATAGTACTGCTTTAAGCGATGATAGTATCTAACAAAATTATAACTTAATTTTTTTTTTCCTTTGTGGATCTTCCACTCCACCTGTCATTGGCAAAGTGCTTTGTGCTGGTGTGGCACTAATAAAAGCCATAAAACAAAATAAGAAGAGGAACGTTGGATAGAAGCAGGCAATACTATGCTTACTGTCTGTTCTAGCGGATTATAATGAACTAGATGATGCCCGCGACTTCGTCCGCGTGGATTAAGGATTTTTGATTCCCGCAAGAACTCCTTAATCTTAAGGATAAAAAAAAATTGTCAAAATCTGTTGAAAACATGGACCAGAGAAGCGTAGCAGACAGACAAACACACTTTCGCATTTATGCTAATATTAGTATGGTCTAAGCTGTTCCGTCACACTCACTTCTCAGTCTAAACTTTAGATTCAAAAATTTCAGCTCAGCAAAAATTACTTAGCTGTAATTTTGAACGTAAGTTTTATTTATAATGTAGACAGTGAATCGGGCTGGATTTTTCAAAATTCCTATAGGGAGTCGCGACTCGCGCGCAGTCGTTAGTAGCAAAAATACAATTTGGACACCAAATTAGAAATAATGAATTACCAAACTGCCCCTGGAAGAACCAGAATGTCCCATTTAGAAAAACACCACCACCAAGCCAGGGAAATTTCCTTTATGTTTCGGTAAAAGCTAAAATGTAATTATTTCCGTAAAGACAACCAGACGCATCAATTTCGAGTGTTTTCGAGTACTTGCATACATGTAGGCTGGAATCATTCGTCAAACTGAAGAGGCCTACAATCGAGACCAGCATCGATGTAAACATCCCTCACTGCTGGTGGAAACCAAAACACGAGATCAAAGCGACAATGCGGGAGGGTGAATTTGTCTAGGTGATTGTCTGTCCTCTACTTACTGCGTCTAGATGTGGCACCGTCAATTTATTTTTATTGACATGATTCAACAAACTTTTGTTGGATAATACATAATTTGACTTTAAAAATCCTAAAGAAAAATAAAGTGAAATATTATTAAGTTGAATATATTAAATCAATAATTGTTGTTTTAATTGGCATGGAACATACGTTACAAATATAATTATTTGTAGTGTTGAGGACTTAATGCAAAATATTTAATCTAATGTGTTAGATTAAATGTTTTGCATTTACATGGTACTTTTTTGAAAAAAGTTGTGTGTCAGATAAAATTATTATTTTCGCATTAATAAAATTACGACGCAAAGTTTCATTTATCGTATCGTATCGTATCGTTACACAATTGGAATTAGCATAGCTGGCATGAAAATTGAATAAAATGTAGTTTGTGTTTCAATGGACCGAGATTTAAATAAAAATAGAGTAGTAAATGCTATGTAAATGACACAGTTGTGACTGGGGCATCTGGAAGAAATCTCTTCAAGAGATAAGTTGTCCTTGTGCATGTCCTTTCAATGTTTGTTTTATTTTTAAGTTACTGGTAGGTACAGAATGTATAAATAAATAAAATAGTTTCGTCAAATTTGATGCACTGGTTTTTGCGTGATGACTGGTCACTAACAAATACACAGATTGACTATAAATATTTATGAGAGTAGAGAAAACGCTTTAAATACTATATTCCGGCCTTATCTAGATTTTCTGTATCCAAAATGTGTAGCTACACAATGATAATTGCGAAGAGTGTTACAATGTACGTCATTAAATACGCAACAAAACTTACACCCTCTGTGAATGTGATTCAGGATAATAAGAATAAGCAGAGTAAAAAAATATTAACAACGCACCCACCATGTAACATAAATCTGAAATGCGATGATATGTACAAGATCTTTTATTTTTTAATATATAAGGGGCAAAAGTTTGCACCAACTGTCCTATATATACCATACATTATTATCAGTATGTTGAGATATATTTTTGTTTAAAAAAAAATCATAATGACAGCATATTTTTGACAGCTTTGGCTGTTGTAATTTGTCAAGCTCTATTGACGTTACTAAAATATAGCATTATTAAATGAAAAAATTATCGTAGCATGTTTTTGTTGAATCATTATTGGCTTTGTCATTTCTATAGTGGATCTAAGGTCTATTCTTTGTATCCAATAATTAATGACGTTATCTGTACAACATAAGTTTAACGCAATTTAATGCTTTGTATTAAATCTTAACGGATTTGTCACATCTAGTGATTCTCTAAATCCCTGTCTCTAACAAGTGAGGCTGGCGATATAACGTACGTCATTAACGCCGTGGAATGTTTTTTATTGAATCTATATTGGCGGTGTCACATCTAGTGGTTCTACAGTCTATATCCGTGTCTCTAATAAGTGCGGCTGGCGATACACCGTACGTCATTACGTCGCAAAGGGCAACACAGCCGAGGAATGCTTTGTATCGAGTCTTTATCGGCTTTTTATCTCGCACCTCTCGTGTGATGTTTGTCACTCTTTGCTTTTTACGACGTTTTTATATGCCAACAAAACCTCGGTACTGAAAGATAGATTGAAAAGAAATACTTGACAAAAATCTGGGGATTTTAAATTGGAAAATGAGTATTACCACAGAATAGGTAATAGTACAGCTGTATAATATGTATTAGTAGTGGCATTTATGCGATTTTTATTTATAAGCCTGGGGTGTGAAAATTTATGGGGAGTAAAATAAAACTTTCTCCGTTATTTGTATATTTGTATATTTGTATTTTTTATTCTTCGCATAGACTTATAAAAAGCGCTTACGAAAGTCAGATTGATATAGTACAACACAATATTAATACAAAACATTATGTCATAAAAATTAATAATTTACCTAAGTACCTAGTCATACAAAATTTAAATAATGTGATTTACAAATATGTGTCGTATCTTCATAGCAAAAATGTCATAATTTCATAATAAAATGTCATAATAAAAATGTCATAATATTGGAATAAAAAAAAAAAGGTACTCAAGTACATAATTTTCATGTCATAAAATAAAATAAAATATGTAATCACAATACAATATTATAAGTACACAAGTACATAATTATTAAGTTACGTTATTGACTTTAGTTTTCCATGGTAAACCTTGTTAATGTCGCGTACGCGTCTGTGGGATTTCAATTATATACGTAACGTAACATATCAGTTTTAATTTATTTTCTTTGTTTAGTGTTGTCACTAATATTAGTGCAACATGGCAGATGGCTCCAGCCCTCTATTTTGAACAAGGTGTGCAATATATAGAGTACCACACCACATCTGTTGAACACGGAAACAATTTCCCGCATCGGTCCCTCAGGTGACGTTGCTATTATTGGCACTATTTTTATAACAACATTCTTACGCTGAGATCATTGATGTAGAATTTTTTTAGTACTGAGATGCACGAAACAAATATTTTTTTAATTTAAATTTAAATTTAAATTTCAATTTATTTATTTGTGAGTAGAGTACATTTGATGTTAAATAAGTATAAAAAGTGCTCCTATTCCACAGTGTGGTGTAAAAATATTCTTAATTTTATAAAATTAAAATTATTAACAATTTATCATAGTTAGATACGAGTAAACAATATATATATTTTTTTTAATTTATTTAGTACCAAAAGGTTATAAAATACGAAGAAAAACAGATACATAGTGGACAAGGAAGCACTTATCCTCTATAAGAGATCTCTACCAGTGACCCTTGGCAGTGAGAAAGGTTGTGGAGGAAGAATAGGTACAACAAGATATGAGATAGAATGAAACGAGATATTATATCATAAACTTAAATAAAAACACACAAATATACATATACTAATGACATAAATATATATACATACTAATTTTGAAGTCTAAGGGGACTTACATTTTAGTGATACGTCTTGATTATTATAGATGAAACGAATAATAAAAGTAATAAAATAGGTAAAAAATAAATTCTTGCAATTAAATTAGTAGGTATAATCTATACTTAAATTATTGGATTTGTTACGTGCAACTCTGCTTTAGAATGAAGAAGAATGAAGAAAAGTATAGAAAATATTTGACAGTCATCACTTACCATCAGGTGAGATCGTAGTCAAGGGCTAGCTTGTAGTGGTTAAAAAAAAAAAAAAAAAAAAAAAAAAAAAAAAGACGTCCTTGTAAATTATCTGAAGTTGCGCAAAATACAGAATTAGTTAAGAAAGTGTGTCTGTCTGTCTGTCTGCTACGCTTTCATGGCTCACCTTTTCAACCAATTTATACTTCTATACTAAAATTATAAATGCAAAAGTTTGGATGTATGGATGGATGTTTGTTACTCAATTACGTCCCAACAGCTGAAATTTGGCACAGAGATAGATTATAGTCTGGAATAGTACATAGGCTACTTTTTAACCCGGAAAATTAAGGAGTTCCCGCGGGAACCAAAAATCCACGCGGGCGGAGTCGCGGGCATCAGCTAGTTTTTTTATAAAATTTGGTACAGTGATAGGTCGTATACCAGGAAAAGACATAGACTAATAGCGATATGGTGTGTTTACAACTTTGATAAACAACATTATATTAATTACACTTTGAAGTCTATTTCAGTGGGTTATGTAATATTGATACGAATTACTTTCATTTCATCATTTAATTCACTCGACGATTCAAAAGCACTTGTCAAAGTCTGCTCTAATGAAAAATATGAAAATGAATTTCATAAAATGAGATAATCATACTAATATTGTAAATGCGAAAGTCAGTTTGTTTGTTGGTTTGTCCTTCAATCACGCTGCAATGGAGCAACGGATCGACGTGTTTTTTGGCATGGGTATAGTTGAGGACCTGGAGAGTGACATAAGCTTTTTATCCCGGAAAATTGAAGAGTTCCCGCGGGAATCCAAAAAAACTTTTTCCACGCGGACGAAGTCGCGGGCATCAGCTAGTATATATTTTGTAATTAACAATAATAGCTATTTATGCAACTGTATCGTAATGAGGGTCATTTTAATTATTCGAGTGCTGTTTTTTGATACGAGGCTTGCCGAGTATCAAAATAGGATAGTAGGTACGAGAATTAAAATGACTAATTACGTACAGTTGCATACAAGATTTTATTTACGACAAGGACGTCTTTATAATTTTTTACTTTGTAAATTAATAAAAAAGTCAAATCAATTGACTGGTTGGGAAAGTGCCAGAACCCAGATCCGCTAAGCTATAGGTATCCTATTTATGAAGATTACCATATCGATACAGCTACGACTCATAACGATACAGCTCCCATACAACGAACTGTATCGTTATGAGAAGCAAACACGAAAGAGGGTTCAATTCGATATAGTTGTCAAATTCGAAATTGGAACTTTTCGATGCTGGAGTAGATAAAACATATAAATCAATTAATTAAGCACCATCGACCACATTTATATTGTCATTATTTAACATCGAGTGCTGGATGTTTTCACGAATGGATTGACAGAAATAAAAGCCTGCCCGTGTAAACGGAACGACCGGTAATGAAAACATTTTTTTTTGTTTTTCCGCTTTTCATACGTTAACATCTGTATGGATACGCCTTCTCATTGAAAGGGATTAATTTGTAACGCGCCGAGCTACTGGAAAATATCTATGATAAACTTTCTATGAGATTCTAATATAAAGGTTATTTTTATAGGCTTAAACCTCATTGGAATGATATTGTTATGAGGCCATACAATAGCGACTGTATTAACACTTGCTAGATTCATTAAACTCTAATATCAACACCTCCTATTTTTTCAATACATTAAATAGTAAATATAGGTTTGTAAAGGGACGTTATTGAACGATTCTTTTTAGACATATTGTAAAGACGTGTTTTATGAGACTAGATTAATTCAAATATTACTTTCAGGTATATTTCAATCATCCCACTTGGTTACAAAATGTTTTTTTTTGAATAATTTTTGTAGAAATACTCTAGGGATTACTTTCTATCTAGAATCTAGATGTTCCTTATGTGGTTGACGTCCAATTTGCTCGCACGAAGCGTTTTTGCTCAACGTTTCTGATACGAACCGCTAGGGTGTGGAACACCTTTCCAGCGCACGTGTTTACTGCCACTTATAATTTAAGTATGTACCTTCAAGGCAAGAGTGAATAGGCATCTTCTAGGCAAGCGCGTTCCAACCTAGACCTCATCATTGCTTTGCACTAAGCACGATTGTCGTCAAGCGCAAGCCTATCACGCAATAAAAAAAAAGATAGATATCTGATAATGCTTGCAGTTTTATGTAAGTACGATCCGTAGATATTACCTAGAACTAACTATACCTCAATAAAAATGGCGAATGTGGCGAAATCGAAAGCAGTGCCTGAATATTTTAAAGAAATATATTATAAAGGCATGTCCACACATGCCTGCGCTACGCATAGGTATTGGGCGCGTTTTCATCGCGTAATAATCGCTCGCACCTGTCATCTGCGCCGGGCCGCTCGCTCCGTCACTGTCTGCCGCCGCACGAAACACGGACGTAAACAAATACAATACTTATATATTTTCTACATTTAAACACTGCTTGCTAATGAAAGGGGCTAATTAATACATTTCGGTATATTTTTAGGGTGATAATACACTATGGACAAAAGACCGTGCACACTGTTAAATGGAGTTTGCAACTACAGTGACAGGAACAAGCATTTTTCCCAGAAGTTTTACGCAGACATTTTGTCGTATCCTGTCCATGGTGTGTTTTCACCTTTACATGGTTTCATTATACAATTTTAAAGGCAAGTTTAGTCATAATACCTACCCAAATAAGTTCATAATCACATTCTATGATTGATTTAGTAAAAAGGCTTTGTTAGTTAACTAGTTAATAAGCATTTCGTGTACTCTGACCATGACCTGTTTTCAGTTCAGAAAACAAACTTTCATAGCATAAAATAATTAATGTGTGTGATATTCCGAAAATCTCTAAATGGCCCGAATGAAATACGTTTATTATTATTGGGTCATGAAAAACAATTTTTTAACATATTATGAACGAAAGACAATAACATTTTCATAACTCGCCGACCGAGTGGATAAAATCCGTCCAAAATGCCAATCTCAAACCCCAATTTACCATTCTGTTCAATTATTGGTATAATCCTGCGCTCTTTAAAAGCAATTAATATTCCATTGATCCTGGCCAGCCCCGCCGTGGTGCTGTATGTGCCACCTGAGATACATTGATTTTAATACCGATCTCTCCGCTTTCAATCATTCGGACATTTCTGAGTACTGACGGATAGGGGAGTGTTTGAGTTGTTTTATTACACACTAACTCCTAAATCTATGTTTACTAGCGGATACCCAGCGTGTGCTACCAGGCTAAAAAAGGTAAAAAACACCATCTTCGCATCATTACATTTCTAATGAATCCGGTTTGGGGCACATCGGTGGGATGGTTTCAAAGTCTATAACGGACATAGGTAGAAACAATTTTTGAGTAATATAAGTAACCTGTATATTTATACAGGTTAGTATAGGATTTCATTTTATAACAATTTTCGAAAATTGAATGAGATTTTATTTATTTATTTATTTATTATTTTTGTACAAAATATCGTCTTAAAAACTAATAGAAAAAAGTGGACAAAGGTAAAGCTTATCTCTAAAAAGAAATCTCTTCCAGCCTTGAAAGTGAGTAAGTTGAAATTGTGAAGTGGAATAGGTACAAATATAATATACTATATTGAAATTATTAAATTCTAACAATATATTATACTTAATAAATAACTTCATAAACTTACTTATTTACTTATATTATAAAAACGACATACTATTATACACAAACTAAATACATATATACAATACATAAACATAAAAACACAAATAATAAATAAATATATATTTGCTATATGTATACTGAATACATACTATATAATTCTATTTATATAGAAAGTTTAATGATAGATAATATGTATATTGTATACTATAACATTGAAAGATAATGCTGTTTAACTCTGAATTTAAATATATGCACTGAGTGACTTCCCCTAATTTGTTCAGGAAGGGAGTTCCATAGACAAGAAGCTTCTGTTGTGAAAGATCTTTTATAGAAGATAGTGTATATTTTATACATCGTTAAGTATGTACAAGCAACTTTATTTTCATAAATATTGTGTACTAGATGATGCCCACGCCTTCGTCCGCGTAGATTATCTTTTTTTGATTCCCGCGGGAACTGTTTAATTTTTCGGGATACAACCTATCCCACATTCGGTTACATCAAAATCGGTTGAACAGATGGGCCGTGAAAGAGTAAGTAGCAGACAGACAGACATATAGACAAAGAACAGACAGACAGACAGACACACTTTCGCATTTATAATATTAGTATGGAGTATGGATTCAGCCAAACTCAGCTGACACCAACTTTTCTGCAATTTCCGTGATTCTGTTTGTGATTTTGGGACATTATAATCTTCTTCCGTTTTGAGAGGCAAATAATATTCTATTGATCCTGCCCAGCCTCGCTGTCGTGCTGTATGTGCCATCTGAGATATACCGATCTCTCCGCGTTTAATCATTCGGACATTTCCTAGTACCTACTGACGGAGTGTTGAATTTTGAGTTGTAATTTGTGCTTATTATGTTATAAAATTCAAAAATAAATGCGGTTTTCGCGCAATTTTGTACAGGGTGAAACTTCAATATAAATCATGTCCTTTGCATGTATCTCAATAGGATGGAACTATATTTTCTAAAATCCCACAAACTTATCCGACCCATGTCAGCGTCGGTAGTGAATATTAAAAAAAAAAACAAAAAAAAATGTTCCAATTTTGGCCACCGGGCGGGTTTGACGGCTTACAGCAGAATGCGATTCTTCTACGTCACTTACACTATTAAGGCCATGTGTAGCGTAAAAGGGGGTTTTTAAAAGCAGTGTATCCATCAAACGATGACATAATGTATGCTTGTAAAAATAATGTGCTGTTTTCAAGACCTTTGAGCAGCCATTGACACATCTCAAAACACAATTTAAAAAAAAAATCTCTGCATTGAAATTTATTTTAAACATACCTCTTAATTTACCTTTTAAAGCAATTTTTCTCCTTATTGAAACCAATAATTAGCTCTAGAAATTTAAGATAAAATTCATATTTCTAACTCAAACACAATGTCGGATTCATTTGTATTGAAAAGTAAATATTAATTTTTTTACAAATTATTTCATGCATTTTTTGCGACATGCGCTTGCTCGATTTCACCCCCGCGCGCCTGTGTTTTTCATCTCGTGAGCTCACAGTGCCTTAAAGCGCTGCTATTAAATAAAATACATATAAAATGTGTCACTACTGAGATTGCAAGCTAACAAATCATAGTGAGCTGGGTGTAACAGTAGGGAGAGCAGATTGTATTAGTTGCCGCGACGCCGACGCGACGTTGCGTACGCGGAAAATGAATTCACTTTCTCGGGGATCGCCCCTACCAAGGATACTTGAAATCTATATTTCTATACTAATACTAATATTATAAACGCGAAAGTTTGGATGGATGTATGAATGGATGGAAGTTTGTTACCCATCACGCCAGAGCGGCTGATCGGATCTGGATGAAATTTGGCATGGAAATAGATTATAGTCTGGAATAACACATAGGCTACTTTTTATCCCGGAAAATAAAAGAATTCCCGCGGGACCCATAAAACCCCAATCCAGGCGGATGAAATCGCGCATCAGCTAGTACTGAATACCTAATATTCACTCAACATTATCATATTTTCACACACGCACCCCCAACTTTTCGAAGCTATGCGCATTATAAGAAATTAAATATCACTTGCTTCAAACAGTGAATGAAAACGTGTGAAGTCTGCCAATCCGCACTTGGCCAGCGTGTTGGACAATCAGTGGCGTGCACAGGGTCTGAAACTAGGGTACTGGGTAGGCATTAATTAGTCAGAATACCTATTTACTGACTGTCATGATGAAAAATAAGCATTGACGTAGTTCCATCTGGATAATCAGTGCTTTTGCCTCTATGAACAGCACGCCACTGTGGACTATGGCCAAACCCTTCTCATTTCGAGAGCAGACTTGTGCTCAACCGGCAATGTGACCCTTTTCACTTCGAGAGCAGAATTGTGCTCAGTAGTGAGCCGACAATGGGTGGGTAACAGAGAGATATATAAACAGTTGGGGTCACATGTTGCATTAAGTTTTCAAACTGTTTATCGCAGTAGTTCCCCAGTCAGACGAGGGTATTAAGACGTCGGCACATAATTTTTCAATTTGCCCAGTTAAGGCGCGTTAAGGAGACGGATTAATAAATCTCTCGCGTAGGGGGCGATATCGAGTTAGCGTTCCTGCACCCTCCGACCCCAGTTCCAGGAACTAAATGATCTCACGATAGCTAAGCGTTGCTGAGAAAATAAAAAAGTTTATTTACTTAAATATAATTTACTAGATGATGCCCGCGACTTCGTCCGCATGGATAAGGATTTTTGATTCCCTAGGCTCAACCTTCCTTCCTTCAACCAGGCTTCCTAGCCTAGAAGTACCAAATTTCATCAAAATCGGTTGAGCATAGATAGGCCGTGAAAGCGTAGCAGACAGACAGTCACACTTTTGCATTTAAATTATTAGTATGGATTAGTATTATTATGTATAGTTAATAAGTAAACCAGCTGATGCCCACGATTTCATCCGCGTGTTTTAAGTTTTTTTGATTCCCGTGTGAACTCCTTAATTTTCCGGGATAAAAAGTAGCTTATGTGTTATTCCAGACTATAATCAATCTCTGTGCCAAATTTCAGCCAGATCCGTTCAGCCGTTGGCGCGTGATTGAGTAACAAACATCCATAGGTACAGCCATACATCCATCCATACATCCATCCAAACTGATGACGCCTTTATTCAGGTCGTGCCACACACGATAAGCGTCATCGTTATGGCGTATGGCCTCAAGGTAAGTATGTATGGCACATTGGTGCGGCGCTTCTGGGGGTAACACTTACCTCAAGGTAAGTATGTATGGCACATTGGTGTGGCGCTTCTGGGGGTAACACTTACCTCAAGGTAAGTATGTGTGGCACATTGGTGTGGCGCTTCTGGGGATAACACTTACCTCAAGGTAAGTATGTATGGCACATTGGTGTTAATAAATGTTTTGAAGTGAAACTTCTTTAGAATCGTTGTGATTTAAAAATTAGTTCAATCAAAAAAGTGACACCAAAAAGAGACAAACATATTCATAATAGGATTTAGCCTGCGAGATAATGAGATAGAATACAAGTTATCTATAAAATTTATCCCACTCTCCCGTAGGCTACTTTTCTGAAGTTTCACTTCTGCCGTGTGTGAATTGCACACACACACTTTTTTTCTTTCTCTCTTAACAACAACTATATAATATCAAAGAACGAACGAACGTGGTCGAAGTCATCAACGGTACCATCTAGTTTTATGTATAGAAAAATTCCCTATTCCCACCAAACAGTATGAAGAATAACAAATATATTAGCACCCCAAAGTTATCCCCTACCCCCTATGCCGACTAATCTCCGGGTCGTCAATCAATTACTAATATAGTTTTTACCCCATATCTCCCCACTTTCCGAGAGTTCACTACCACGTTATTAATGTACGTCTGTGACTATTAAATCTATCCTATAACTGCTTCATTACTTTTGTGGTTAGCATGTTCGACTGTGACTGACGAGGTCCCGGGTTCGAGTCCCGGGTCGGGTCACAATTAGGTAAGTATTGGGTTTTTCTGACAAGTAATTCTCAGGACTATCCTGGAGTTAGGAAGTTGGCGGTGTTTCACCCCCGTGCCTCGGAGAGCACGTAAAGCCTTCAGCCCTCTACCTGATATCTCTCAAGTGTCGGATTTTCCGTCCCACTGGTCTATGAGTACTTTTACTAAGTGTGTATTGCGTAGGCTGGCAGATTTCTACAACAATAGATTAATTAGCTAATGCCTAGTCTACCTCAAGTCCTAATTAATATATATAGATAGAACGATAATCAATTTCCATCAGATAGACGGACGGTTTCATTACGTCAAATACCTACCTACCTATTGAAGAGAGCATTTAAATCAGTATAAGTAAAGATTAATTGCACGTAAAGTAGTTAATCTTGCGCTTGGGGGTCAAAAAGTGTACAGTATACCTAACTTGAATATCTAAATAAAATATATTGATTGATTAATTATTGATATCTCGGAAAATTAAGGAGTTCCCGCGGGAATAAAAAAACTTAATCCACGCGGACGTAGTCGCGGGCATCATCTAGTGTCTATACAAAATCGTACATTACACATCATAACTGGAACAATCATAATAACTTAATATTTTTCTTGGTAAAGTAATTAGTGGAGGGTTCCGCCTAAGTTTGTGGAGAAAAAGGAACTCGCTAACAACTGGGAATAAGTGATAAATGGTGGTTAATGGCCAAGGGGGAGACTTGGTCTTTGATCGACTTGAAAAATATATGGTTAGATCAAAGAAATTGTCCAAATGTCTTTATGAGATACTAGTTGATGCCCGCGATTTCGTTCGCGTAGATTAACCTAAGGTTTTTTGATTTCTGTCGTACTCTTTTATCCCGGCATGAAAGTAGTCTATGCCCTACCGGGATGCAACCTGTACCAAATTTCGTCAAAATTTGTTGAAAAAGGCGGGGCAGGAAAGTAAGTAATGTATAATATAAGGTTGTGGTGAATTTTAAATAACTATATTGTAAGTAAGAGGCGTCAGCATTGACGAAACATGTTTGTACTATTTTTGGACTGTCAATAATACAATGTTTCAAGCAAATAAACGATGAATTGATTGATTGATATATCGTACAGTAAGTCGATGCCCATACAAATGAGATACCCGGTTACCATGATAGTTGTAGTACCTACGACTCTCAACATCGTACATCATATTATACGGTATCGTACTGAAACGCTTGGCGGCACGTCTTTGCCGGTAGGGTGGTAACTAGCCAAACCCGAAGCCTCCCTGCAGACCATACAGAAGTTATAAAATTCCCAAACTGACCCTGGAAGTAGTCGACCATAAATCTGTAATAGTCTGGTTCTCTGTAAGTCTTATCTCCGATCATTTAGAGTCCAAGTCATTTAGAGCAAAAATAAAGGCAAGAAAAAAACCATTCAGAGTACCGACCTAGAACAGTCTCAGTCTCAGTCGCAGGAAAAATGAGAACATATTATTTAAAAAAAAGTGTGTGTGTGCAGTTAACAGACGGCAGAAGTGAAACTTCAGAAAAGTAGCCTACGAGAGAATGAGACAAATATAGCTTGTATTCTATCTCATTCTCTCACAGGCTAAATCCTGTTGTGAATTTGTTTCTCGTTTTAGTGTCGGTTTTTCCGTCTCATCGAATTTTCAAATCACAACGATTCTAAAGAAGTTTCACTTCAAAAATGACATGTCATTTTGAGGGAACCTGCAACTTATAAAACCACAGCACTGCACCAGGTAGGTCTTCAAAATGCTTCAACCGTCTGATCCAAGTGAAGAGCTCCAACGTCATAACAAATCAACGTCAGACACACGCGAACGTATAATTGGCGAACACAATCAACAAGACAAACTGGGCTTAATTAAACACTGTCGCAGTTTAAACAAAACGAGGGTGCTGGGGGTGGGGGATGAGATTCTTTAAGCCGTACCACTGTTTAACTCAAATTTATTTCATGCAAGAGCTGTTCAAACTCAAACTCTAACTCATATTTTTTAAATTCAAATAAAATTATTACAAGTGCTTTTGAATGAATGAATGTAGGTCATATTCTGTATTACAGGCTTACAGCTATACGTCTTGGACACGACCTTTGGAAAGCTTTGATTTCTTTTTATCCACTACAAGTTAGCCCTTGACTGCTATCTCACCTGATGGTAAGTACTTAATGAGTGCCAACCTGACTTCAATCGGTTTTTACACAGCATCGTATCAGAACGCTAAATCGCTTGGCGGCCTTTCTCCTTGCCTCTCTCTTTGCCGGGAGAGTGGTAACTATAGCATAAGGCCAAACCAGGGAAAATTCGGAAATTTTTATTCCCAAAACGCTGCTGGGGA
The DNA here is from genome assembly GCA_923060345.2 of Erebia aethiops. Lineage (NCBI taxonomy): Eukaryota > Metazoa > Arthropoda > Insecta > Lepidoptera > Nymphalidae > Erebia > Erebia aethiops. The sequence goes on along the minus strand of OV281093.1, from coordinate 3,361,996 downwards.
TCGAACCCGGGACCTCCGTTCGTTAATATAATAGTGCTCAACACTGCACTAGAGACGTCGTCAAAATAACCTAGTGGTTAATCCGATCTCCTATTTGGGTGGTCGCTGGTTCGATCCCCGGGCACGCATCTCTAACTTTTTATAGTTAATATGCGTTTTAAGAAATTAAATAACACTTGCATCAAACGGTGAAGGAAAACATTGTGAGGAAACCTGAATGCCCGAGAGTTCTTCATAATATTCTCGAAGGTGTGTGCTGCCAATCCGCACTTGGCCAGCGTGGTGGACTTTGGCCAAAGCCTACTCAATACGCGAAAGCGTAGCATTAAACATCCGACAGACAGACACACCTTCGCATTCATGGATTTTTTCTTCTAATATTATAGGTAGACATTTATAACATAGGTATAGGTATTACTAACCGATGCCCGCGACTACGTCCGCGTGGATTGAAGCTTTTTGGTTCCCGCGGAAACTCCTTAGTTTTCCGGGATAAAAAGTGGCTTATGTGCTATTCCAGCCAGATCCGTTCAGCTTTTGGGGTGTGATTAAGCAGTGGTGTGCACAGGGTTTGAAGCTAGGGTAGGCATTAGTTAGTCAGAATACCTATATACTGACTGTTATGATGAAAAATGAGCATTGACGTATTTCCAATTGGGTAAGCAGTGCTTTTATGCCTCTATGAACTGCACGCAACTGTGATTAAGTAACAAACATCCATACATCCATCCAAACTTTCGCATTTATAATATTAAATAAGAAGTAAGATAATTGATGTAGGGTAGGTATTTAGGTAAGTATACTCAAGTAGAAACCAAAGTACAACGGAATAATATCCAACGTCTAGAAAGGTTACCTTTCTCAATATTTTTAAATCCGGCTTAAGTAGACGTCGCTTCCCAGACAGGAAAAGCCGTCCAACCCTCTCTGAAGCATTCCGACAACGTTATTCCACGTGCTTTTGTGACCACAGAGGGCAAAAGTTGTTCAGTAACAACGACACGACTACGGTATGATTTAGTATAGATCTATTTATATTACTTACTAGTGTTAATGTTAAAGGTAATATTAATTACATGTTTTTTATTCATCCGCTACAAGTTAGCCCTTGACTGCGATCTCACCTGATGGTAAGTGAAGACGCAGTCTAAGATGGTAGCGGGCTATTACCTGTTAGGGGCATGGCAGTTATACCCTATTCGGTTTCTACTTTCTAAACGGCATCGTATATCGAATATTAAATAGCTTGGCGGTACGTCTTTGCCGATAGGGTGGTAACTAGCCACGGCCGAAGCCTCCCACCAGGCTAGACCAGGGAAAATTCGGAAATTATAAATTCCCAAATTGACCCTGCCGGGGATTTAACCCGGAACCTCCGCAAGTTAACAACAGCGCTCAACACTGCACTAGGGAAGTCGTCAAAGGTACTTACGTTAATTAATCCATATATTTTCAGATAAACTATTTGATGCTCACGAATTCGGCGGCGTAGATTTTGATTTTTGGTTTTAAAAATTCTATTTGATTTGAAACTGATTTACCGCTATCAAAAGACGTGCCGAAATCGGTTGAACGGATAGACCTTAAACCGTAGTAGACAGACAGACAGACAGACAAACTTTCGTATTTATATCTAATATTAGTAGAGTATAGATGGGTACAGATGATCCATCTTAATACTTCCATGTCACTTTTAAGTATATCTCTCATAAAATGAGATCGCAGTCAAGCGCATTAAAAATCTGTGCATTAAAAAAAATAGTATTGTCAATTCTATATGAATAGTTACCGATTAAATGTTACAAACTGGTTACTAAGTAACCAATTGCGCTGTAAAGTTAGTGATATTGATAGCCCATAGCTTCTACCGTTACAAGCAAATTGCCAGTAAAACTGACATTAAGCTTTCAAGAGCTTGCTCATAAACGGTGAGATAAAATTGCGGTATACTATGACACTTACCTGTCGTACGGTGTACAGACTACAGACCTATAATCTAGAGCCTTAGAATATTTAAAAACAGATGCACCAATCTATACCTACTGTAATATTTTAAATGCGAAAATTTGGATGGATGGATGGATGTTTGTTTGATACCCAATCACTCCACAACGGCTTAACGGATCTGGATGAAATTTGGCACAGAGATAGATTATACCCTGGAATAGCACATAGGCTACATTTTATCCCGGAAAATTAAAGAGTTCCCGCGAGAACAAAAACCTTAGCCCACGCGGACGAAGTCGCGGGCATTAGCTAGTTTGTCAGAGACTTGAAGGTTTGACGACTTCCGTGGCGCAGTGTGTAGCGCTGTTGCCTTAAAGTGCGGAGGTCCCGGGTTCGATCCCCGGCAGGGTCAATTTGGGAATTTATAATTTCTGCATTTTCCCTGGTCTGGCCTAGTGGGAGGCTTCGGCCATGGCTAGTTACCACCCTACCGGCAAGACGTGCCGCCAAGCGATTTAGCGTTCCGGTACGTTGCCGTGTAGAAACCGAAGGGGTATGGGTTTAATATAACTGCCATGCCCCTAACAGGTTAGCCCGCTACCATCTTAGACTGCATCATCACTTACCATCAGGTGAGATCGCAGTCAAGGGCTAGCTTGTAGGGGAAAAAAAAACTTGTTAGGTGTAGAAATGATATAAATAAAACTTGAGTTAAGGAAAAACGAGTAACTTGGAGTGACCTGTAATTGAGCTGAGCTTAGCTGAAGGTCTTGCCCCACTACAGAGAAGCGACGCTGCGCGGCACGTTGCGGTGAGTATGTTTTGTATGAAGTTGTACGGACCTGAGCCGACCGGAAAAAATCTGTGGCGCCCACTCTTTTGTATGTAAAATATACAAATATAGACTGCTTAAAGTATAACCCTTCCTTTTGGCTTTGCCATAGTCGGGTAAGAAGTCTATCCGTCTGTCACAAGTTCTGATTTCAGTATCGACTGAGGGACGGGAAGGCAAATCTTATAGAAACTTTAGCCACGTATGAAGTTTAAAAGTCTATATAGAATTGTCATATTATGTTAGGAATACTCTTCATCTTTGACGGTCCGGCTTAGAGAAGCATTAATCCACTCATCTACCTTTCATTACGCCATAAACTTGCTCGTAAAACTGCACTTTCCACTCGCCATGGATTTTTCATATTGGTTTTTTCACGTCCGTGCTTAGTAATAAAAGAAATCACTTAAAATTTGCAGCTGGGCGCGGACGGAGGGATGATTTCTTACGACCCATGTGACACACGGTTGCGACATTTTGCAATCAAAAGTCAATGTTATCATAAAAAAAACCTCTTTGTAATTTGATTTAAGTTATCATACTAATATTATAAATGCGAAAGTGTGAACTTGTTTGTTGGTTTCTCCTTCAATCACGCCGCAACGGAGCAAGGAGCGGAGAATTGACGTGATTTTTGGCATGGGTATAGTTGAAGACGTGGAAAGTGACATAGTCTACTTTTTAACCCGGAAAATTAAGGAGTTGACGCGGGAATACAAAAAACTTAAACCACGCAGAAGAGGTCGCGGGCATCAGCTAGTTCTTCATAACAATTTGTTAAAAATTTACAGTTACAGTTAAGTTGACACTCCATATTCATGTCTTCACGGCAAAATAATTTTTCTTCCCCAACGGAATAAATTAACAGGACAATTTGACAGTATGAAACAAGTGATTATTAATAACATCTACAAGTATTAACTTAAATTAAGTCGTGTATTTTATGGTCGTTATTTGGCCTTTTATAAACCAAAGTTTTTACAAAATATTGTTACATTCAAGGGTGAACTACAAGCCAAATGGTTTCATGATCACAATAAATAAGGGGGGCGCGTATTCGTGCATTGAACTCAAGTATATTCACTACAGGTCAGGTAACTGGATGGGTGACCGAATTTTGAAGTCCTAATTTAGCTTTTTCGTTTCCCCCGTGCCTCGGAGAGCATGTTAAGCCATCGGTCCTGATTACAATCGTTAGAAACCTAAGTGTTGAAATAGTACTCTAGTCGTATGCAAAAGGACCTGGAAACTCACCTCTTTATTCTCACCCACCTCATATTATTCACCCACTTCATATTTCTCACCTTGGGATAGTATTAAGATAATTATGTGATTAATGGAAAGGGGTCACGACCCTCCGCAATGAGAAATAAGACGCAGAGAGAGAAAGAGATTTTCAGCGGTTTGGTAACGGTAAGCTCCACGATCGTAGGGTACGTGTGTGTCACCAACCACTAGGGTGAAAACAACAGGGAGCTACCGTTGAATAAAATCTGGAGGCACACTCCAGGGGTCGCCACTCGCCGGTTCAGCCCAGCAATAGAAGATTAATACTTGTTTCCTTTGTGTTTCCTTGACAAATAACCGAGGGACGTCCTCCCCTGACATCAGTCTATGATGCATCATTTGGGATTATGCATACAACCTGTAATACAATACTTTTAAAACGCTACGGAAGCTGAGAAATCTACGGCAAGGGCAAAGACTTCTAAAGAAAATATTATATAATACTAAAGAAGTTGTATAGTTTCGTCTGTAAATTTTAAATGCGAAAGTGTGTTTGTTTGTTGCTTTATCCTTCAATCACGCTGCAACAGAGCAACGGATCGATGTGATTTTTTGCAGGGGCATAGCTGTTGAGGACCTGGAGAGTGACGTATGTTATTTAGGTTTTTTCCAAGTCCCGTGGCAACTGTTTTTTTCCCGGGATAAATATTTGTTATATAATATGTTATAGTCCAAATCCGAAATCCTCAGATAACGCAAGTTTCCTTTGAAATTGAATTATTTAAAACGCACATATCTTTGAAAAGAGGTGCGTGCCCGGGAATCGAACCCGTGACCACTCAAATAGGAAACTTGACATTTAAACTATAACTGGAGTCCATATTCACTTGTTTTTGGTTACACGTAAATATTTCTAGGAAAATTACTACTAGGTGTATAAGGTGGGTTTATCTAATTACTGAGTGTCGCTAATGAGGTTACGGATCACGCCAGAGTTGATTCCGTCGGTACAAACAAACTGATTGGTTTAATCTATACTAATACTAATATACTAATACCAATACTAATCCTAATACTGATCCTAATCCTAATTCTAATAATTTAAAGAGGTAGTTTGTGAGGTTCTAGGGGGTAATCTCAGGATCTACTTGATTTTGATAAGTCTGGTACCAATAGAAAGCCACATTATTTGTGAGTGTCTATATATTAACCCGAAAATTAGGAAGTTACCGTGGGAATTTAAAAAACTTATTTCACGCGGACGAATTCGCGGGCATCTGCTAGTGAATAATACAATTATTTGGCTTTTTACGACCTAATAATTTCACTTAAGTGGTTTAATTTTTTTTGCGTCACAACATGTTAGCCCTTGACTCCAATTTCAACTAGGTAATGGTAAGTAATGATGCAGCCTAAAATGGTAGCGGGCTAATTTATTGCGGGTATGGAAACCCATACCTCCAAGTGACATAATAAGTGACACAAGTGATCCTACGTGAAATAAATAACCCTATTCGTTTTCTAGTTTCTACACGGCATCGTACCGGAACGCTAAATCGCTTGGCGGTATGTCTTTGCCGGTAGGGTGGTAACTAGCCACAGCCGAAGCCTCCCACCATGCCCGTATTGTATATTTAAATGTAAGTATAAACTATGAACCCAGTGCGTGTTGCTCTATTAAAATATTCAAGAAGCCTTGAAGATGGCCTTTCTTTTGGTATACACCCGTATCAAATTACTACGTGAAATTATGAGAAAATGCCCAAGGGGCGTACAACCAATAAATTGTAGTTTCTATAATTTTATCACCTAATAATTTATGTCTCGGTATTCCCTGATCTAATCATTATTCACCGTATCTGGTCCCGCCCTTACATTGTACCACTTAAGCAAAACTCCCTTCGCCTTGAGGTTAGAAGAGCTAATCTTTTCATTAACATGGCGGCGTCAAGGGTACTTATCTCCATGGATACATGGATATAAGGCCAAGTACACAACATGACATTTTGATATTATATAAACATAATAATATTATTATGAGAGATTATTTTAATTTATAAATGCGAAAGTTTGGATGAATTACGCTTGAACGGCTGAATGGATTTAGTTAAGATAGATTATATTTTGGAATAAAGCATAGACTACTTTTTAACTCAGATAATTATGGAGTTCCAAAAAAACCTAAATCCACGCGGAGGAAGTCGCGGGTATCAGCTAGTTATATTATATGAATATTGAATTATATTTAAAAAAAAATATAAGTGCTACAGTCGATACTTCATATGCGTTAATTTATGTTTTTTTTTTCAAAGTCCGTGGAATCTCTTAGAATTATCGGGACCAAAAATAGCTAATGTACCTACATTTCCGTAAGGAATATTATATTATATTATTTATTGTTCTATTGATTATCAAACAATCATTGTCAACCAAAAGACATTGGTATCTTGAAGGAACATCCACACAACCAACATATGCGACCTCTATAACAAATTTCATCAAAAGGAGGGCATAGCAGACAGACGTATGACGAATACGGCATAGACGTGCCGCCAAGCGATTTAGCGTTCCGGTACGATGCCGTGTAGAAACCGAAGGGGTATGGGTTTAATATAACTAACTGCCATGCCCCTAACAGGTTACCCCCGCTACCATCTTAGACTGCATCATCAATTACCATCAGGTGAGATCGCAGTCAAGGGCTAGCTTGTAGTGGATTTAAAAAAAAAATACACACTTTCGCAATTATAATAGTATGAATGTAACTGACAAACAAGAATAACATTCTACTCGCACGAAACGTTTTTGCTCGACGTTTCTGATACGAATCGCTAAGGTGTGGAATACCCTCCCGGCGCACGTGTTCCCTGCCACTTATAAATTTAGTACCTTCAAGGCAAGAGTGAATAGGCATCTTCTAGGCAAGCGCGTTCCAACCTAGACCTCATCATTGCTTTGCACTAAGCATGATTGTCGTCAAGCGCAAGCCTACCTTGCAATAAAAAATTGGCAGTCAGACTGCCGATAGAAGTGAAAACGTCTTTTTTTTTTTAATTAAAATTATTATTTTAATAATTTTAATTTTAAAAAAACGTCTTTTTTTTTAAATTAAGAATATTATTTTAATGATTTTAATTAAAAAAAAAGACGTTTACGAAAAAAACCTTAACATTAAGGCTTTAAAGTGTTTAATTTCGAATGTAGTATATTTATATGTTCGCGAGCATGTCGGTCACGGTCACGCGAATCTACATTTTTACCCCCTACCAATACGAAATATGAAACTGTTAATTTTTTTTTTCAAAAGAGCAACCGCCGAGTTTCTTGCTGGTTCTTCTCGGTAGGAATGGCATTCCGAACCAGTGGTAGATTCACTTGACGATTCAAAAGTACTTGTAAAAGTTTATTTGAATAAAAATCATTTTGAATTTGAATTTACCAAAAAGTGCTCAACGCGCCTAAAGAAGTTTTCACTTCAAAAATACCAAATTAAGGAAAGACTAAAAAGAGACATCCCTAATCATACTTTGTACCACCCCTATAATCAAAAAGTCATAAAACCGATCTCAGAATACACATGTATGAATTTGTATGAAAGTCGAAAGCCCTTTTTTCTAAGTGTTTGAACATTAGAAAGGCTATCAAAGGGGCGAAATCTTTTGAGAGTTATTTTAAAAGTAGACACTTAATTCTTTTATTTCATTTACATTCATATTTTTTACATTTTTAAATATTTAACTATTACAAAAAAAAAAAAACATTTAAAAATATAAAAAATAGCATTCCATCGGTCTCGGGAACAGGTTCCAAGAAACCGACGGTCAGGGTTCCAAAGAGAGGAACCTCCTGACGATGCGAGCCGTGTCCAGGAGTACAGCCTTCTGGATATGGCCCTTGACACTTAATTATTATTATTGTCACTTATTACTGTAGCTACAAGCAAGTACTGAACAGATTATATTTTAACTAGCTAAATGATGCCCGCGACTACGTCGGTGTGTTTTTGTTGTTTTTTTATTCTCGCGGTAATGTTCCGGTAGCCTATGTCTTTCCCCGGGGCACTGCCTATGTCTGAATAAAATTTTATTAAAATCGGTTAAAAGTGGGCCGTTATTAAACCGTAGCAGACAGACAGACAGACACTTTCGCATTTATAATTATATAAATTTACTAGATGATGCCCGCGACTTCTTCCGCGTGGGTAATTTTTTTTTAATTCAAAGGGGTATGGGTTTAATATAACTGCCATGCCTCTAAAAGGTTAGCCCGCTACCATCTTAGACTGCATCATCACTTACCATCAGGTGAAATCGCAGTCAAGGGCTAGCTTGTATAAAAAAAAAAATGGGCCGTTAAAGCGTAAAAGACCGACAGACAGGCACACTTTCGCATTTATAATATTAGTATGGATTAGTATGAATTTAAAAAATACATACTTTTTTAAATTTCATTAGTATGGATTATATTAATATATTTTTACTCAAAAAATTCAATATTTTGAATACTTTGGCATATTCGCATAATATAAACAGGTTCGTTCTGGTCGTGATCAGGTAACTGAAAGCCAAAAAAAATTCAAAAGCAGAACCATACAATATTACATACTTTAATATTATTGTTAAACCTTAAACCTAATTGCTCCGATCTTTAAGAACGGCACGCGAAAAAAGCATTAACATAATGTTACTGGCAGGGGAAATGCACCTGTTAATTGATTACCTTCCTCGTCGTTCATAATGATATCTAGCGAGGAAGGTAAAGACTGTAATTACACTTGAAATTTCTCAAGGCCTGAACAGATAACAGCCGCGGAGCTAAGCCGCGAGCAGACGGATGGACAGATAGACGGACGGACAGACAGACGGACGGACAGACAAACGGAAGGACATGGTGAAACTATAAGGGTTATTTGTTGACCACGGAACACTATAAATCGATAAAATGCTAAATAAATGATCATATCATCGTAATTATCACACACATACACACACACAATACTCATTCACACACAACACCCACTCACTCTCAACACACATACTCACATTCACACACAACACACAACACCCAAAGGTACTCATGCAAACTCAAGCCTACACGCACATGCATTGTTGTATTTTTCTTGTGTCTGGAGTGGAGTCTGTGTCTTTAACTAGTTCGGAGAACAGGTGCACAATAATATTTAGAATATATATCAACTATATTAGTTTTATCCTAGGTGTAAGGCACATATTTAAAGACCAATCCTAAATCTATGGTGTAAGGCTATAAATGTTATTTAGTTATCCCACACTATATTTATGAAATAAACTTTTCTTTATCCTTATCGTATTCATAGATAGATAGAAAATAAAACTCTTTATTGCACACACTTATAACAAAGATAATAAACAAAAAGGTTAAAAGATAAAACAGAAGGGTGCGAAGGCGGTCTTATTGACATGGGCTACTTGTTATCCCGGAAAATTAAGGAGTTCCCGCAGGAATTAAAAAAAACTTATAACACGCGGTCGAAGTCGCGGGCATCAGATAGTAGCTTTATACTCATGTCATGTGCTTATTACTCATATTAAGTCAATATTGTAAGTGTAGTTTAAGATATTTTTTAACTCTTATTACCTCTTTCGACCACTTCACATATCATGCCGCTTGGTTAAGTCTGATGCCTTCCCGATATAACTAATCTGTTTATAATTACAGTGTGGACGTTTTTTAACTGCGCGTTTATCTGGTTGTCGTGTGCGAAGGCTCTAAGCGAAGAGCTTGTTCGAACAACTTAATTTATTAATATAGGAGCTCTTCCAAAGTAAGTAAGCTGGAGTTTCAAACTCAAAGGAACTTCGGTATGAGAATTTTAATATGGTAAAAAAGTAATTTTATATGAAAAAATTAATATTCGAAAAATACTATATACAAGATCGTCGAGAGAACCTACGAAAGATCTTTTATGCCAAGGATGTCCACTGACGGGTTTTCAAGGGTTAAGAATTGAGATGACTATGTGATTATTTATCATTGCTAAAACAATTAATATACTAAACTAGATGATGCACGCAACTTCGCCCGCGTGGATTGATGTTCTTTAAATTCTCACGGGAACTTTTCAATTTTCCAGGGTAAAAAGTAGCTGCTGTCCTTCCCCGGGATGTAATCTGTCCCTGTACCAAATTTCATCAAAATGGGTTATGCATAGCAGACAGACAGACAGACACACTATCGCATTTATAATATTAGTATCGATTAGTATAGTATGTTTTTATTTATTTTCTGTAGCAAAAAGTAGTAGGTAACCGAAATATCAATCCCCGGGATGCAAGTTATCTGTGTACGAAATTTCGCTTACACTTGTAAAGCTGATGGACTCCGCAAAGGTAACAGACTTTTGCACGTACGATGTTAGTATGCATATGAATATTATTAAAATTATATACAAAACTAGCTTTTGCCCGCAGCTTCGCTAACGTTAAGTTCGGTTTTTCACATTTTTTTAAGAATTTCAAATTTGTCTATGAGTACTTAATGGATTGAATTTTCAAAAATCATTTCATAGGGGATGTTTACGTAATAGAAGCTATATGAATTTCAGCCCGATCTGCCCACTGGGTTGAGCTGTGCGTTGATAGATCAGTTAGTCAGTCAGTCAGTCTTTCCTTAAGTCACCTTTTCCATTTATGTAGGTATATAGATTATGATTATTACATGAAAAAAAAGAATCATGCTAATATTATAAATGCGAAAGTGTGTTTGTTTGTTGGTTTATTGGTTTGTCCTTCAATCACGCCGAAACTGTGCAACGGATCGACGTGATTTTTGGCATGGGTATAGTTGAGGACCTGGAGAGTGACATAGGCTACTTTTAATCCCGGAAAATTAAGAAGTTCCTGGGGTATTTGAAAAAACTTAAACCACGCGGACAAAGTCGCGGGTATCAGCTAGTTTATGATAATGGTACATAACAGAGCAACAACCGTATCCGGCGGGTCCCGTATGTCAATATTTAGTGTTGGCGGAACAAGCGCCAACAATTCAGAACAAAGACTTCCTAGATGGGACGGATAAATTCACATGCACCTGCATGTGAATTTATCCGTTTGATCTCAACTTTGTTTCCGTCAATTTACGGAACTCAAATATTTATGCTTATCTCTTTCCTTTGCGTTCGTTTATCTTGCTGTAGTTACTCACTGCTGAGGGTCGCGATTAATTATATACAAAACTAGCTTTTGCCCGCAGCTTCGGTCTTTACATTGATTACTTATGTAATCAATGTAAAGAGGAGCCCTGCCACAACTAATTGAACTACCTAGGCCAGATTGAATATAGGCATCTCCTAGGCAAGGGCGCGCCAATCTACTTAGTATAGGATTAGTACGTAGCAGTAGCAGTAGGATTAGGATTAGTAGTAGGAATTCGTATGAAATACTGAATTGTGACATCATCAAAAGTCATCAACTTTTTTTTTTAATCCAATACAAGCTAGCCCTTGACTACGATCTCACCTGATGGTAAGTGAAGATGCAGTCTAAGATGGTATAGCGGGCTAACCTCTAACTTCGTTTCTACACGGCATCGTACCGGAACGCTAAATCGCTAAGGCGGCCCTTCTTTGGCTGTAGGGTGGTAACTGGCCACGGCCGAAGCCTCCCACTAGGCCAGACTAGGGAAAATTCGGAAATTATAAGTTCCCAAATTGACCCTGCCAGGGATCGAACCCAGGACCTGCGCACGTTAAGGCAACAGCGGTACACACTGCGCCACGGAGGTCGTCAATTCACTTTTTCACTTTAATCGAATAATTTAAAATGGTTGTCAAAAATAAAATTCACAGGAAACGTGCAACGTGCAACGTCTTTTGGCCCTATTAAATAATCACTTAAAAACAACGATATACAGTATGTAGGTACTAGATGGGCCCTTTCATAGAAAAAAGTTGGGCGTCCGACTTGTAGGGCGTTCCCCTCATCTGTATAACCATATCTTTGTCCCTGCCATAGCGCTGTCCCACTTTTCAGACTAAATGGTTACTAAAATAAGTTCCCATTCTATGTTTGACAGGGCCCGTCTATGTAACTTGAGGTCGTTGCTAAAAAATAATTTATTTAACTAGTTGCTAAATACCCAATTTATGATAGAAATCATACTTAACATTATCAATTATAAATGCGAAAGTGCGTTTGTATGTTGGTTTGTCCTTCAATCACGCCGCAACGGAGCAACGGGTCGACGTGATTTTTGGCATGGGTATAGTTGAGGGGTGAGTGATATAGGCTACTTTTTATCCCGGAAAATTAAGGAGTTCCTGCGGGAATAAAAAAAACTTAAGCCACGCGGACGAAGTCGCGGGCATCAGCTAGTATAATAATATAATTTATCAGTCCAAAACCTCGATTTTAGGAACGTATTACCCTTAAACTTTTGATTACAATAATGAAGTAGGATCTCGATGTAAGTAATATTAAAAATGTTCTATTAAATATTCCGTTACGATATACAGATGTGAGTCCATTGTCTATCCCCACGGGCTCTCCTCCATAAGGATTAGGTTCCGGACAGTTTACCTTTGTGCTTTCGGCCCTTGCTTTTGCCCACTTTGAGTGGTTTAGCTTACGCGCCGTGATAGATTTTCGAAATTGAACTTTACTGCTATTGCGTAGATTCGATTTCAATTTGACGCATATTTATTTGGTGTATAAAGTACTTGAAAGTAAAGAAGACTAGACATTAAAAATAACAATTATCATATCGGTAAATTTAAATTGTTTCTGAGGAAACTTTCGAAGAAGTCAGTCGTATAGAGTACGGCTGATTACTTCGAAAGAAACGCTCGTGCAACGAATGCTACCAAACGTAAATTGGTTTAAATATTTTGCCCAACCTGCTGTGCCACCATTTTTATTTTACGAAATAGCGTCCATTCATAAATCCTGTATTTACTTAACAATAGCTTATATGAATACGAGCAAGTATTATATTATGAGACACAAACTTCTAAAGTCAGATTTCCGAGATATAACCCATCTTTATAATCGACGATGATGGCGCCACCAGCACAGCTGGTACCCCATAAAATGGCGGGACGGGAGGTGCCTGCTAGGCTCCATACAAAAATATTTAAACCGCTTTGCAAAATGAATTCTCCCGGGGAGTTTCGTTCTTCATTAATTTTTCGGCGTCAATAGCCATGGTACTAGTAAAAACAAATTGTAACACTGCTAGTTTTTCCTTTTAATCAATCATGATTAAAAGGAAAAACTGGCAGTGTTACAATTTGTTTTTACTAGTATCATGTCTATAATAATTGTAATCTGTAATTGTAATTACAAAGACAAAACGTATTTTACAAATTTAAAATATCTGAACAGTCCTGCAGTCCTTTTAAAAATTCGGTCAAGTGCGTGACAGAGTCACCCATTGTGGGTTCCGTAGCTGGGAAAGGGACATACATTAAACGCAGAATACACACGCACCTTTTATGCGACCCTTTATCAAAGTCAAATAAAGAGTATGAAACGGTATGCAAACAGTGAAGTAAAACAACCCCGGGCAGTGCGGTATCAAAGTAGGGATCAGTCAGACGTGTGTAGACTAGGACATACTACTACCATTGTTTTAATATTGTTGACGATCGTGTTTTAGAATTATAACCCTTATTTTAGGGACGTCAAGGTACGTGACTGATATCTAAATATATAAATGAAAGGTGTCTGACTGATTGATCTATCAACGCACAGCTAAAACCACTGGACGGATCGGGCTGAAATTTGGCATTGAGATAGCATTTATGGCGTAGGCATGCGCTAAGAAATGAATTTTGAAAATATATCGCCCATCTAGCGCCCCACAGGATAATATAATAACTTACACAACTGATTATAATTTATATACCTACGTATTGTAGATAATATCTTGTTTTTTTAAAAAGGGCAAAGCTGCTCAATTTCTTGCCTGCTCTTCTTAGCAGAATTTCTTTCCGAACCGGTGGTACAGTCAAAAAATGACATAACATAAGAGACACCTGTACCTATGTCCTACATGTTATAAATAAAATGAGTTTATATCCTCAAGAGGGTAAAATTTTAAATTTGTGCAGTTCGTAGCTAGTTTTGGAATAATACTGCTTTATGCGATGGTAGTAAGCCCCCTGAGCGGGCAGTTAGCATTCAGAAAGACGCCGTGAGAGTCTGCGATAGCATCAGCACAGCGGTGACGAATGCCGTGAATGAATGACCAAGATTAGCCAGCTTTAAGACGTGCGTGCAAGGATTTAGAACTAGGACACATGACGTAACCTATTATCTGTTGTAACCCACAATTTAGTAAAGGTGATGGTGATCCCATGACTTCGTTCGCGTGGATTTTACGTGTTTTTTCAAAAATCCCGTTAAATTCGAATTCAAATGTTTTTTATTCAAATAAACTTTTATAAGTGCTTTTGAATTGTCGAGTGAATTTACTACTGTTTGTGTAAAGTTTCCAAGACAAAAGTACTTAGCTTCTTTTTCAGCTTTCGGACTGCATTATCACTTACCATCAGGCGATATTGCAGTCCAAGGCTAACTTGTAGTAGAATTATAAAAAAGTGAGTCTGAAAATTTTGTGCTTTTATGAACTTTAAACAAAATAGTACTAGTTTCTAGATTTATAAAATCCCGTGGGAACTTCGTTGATTTTTCGGAATAAAAATTAGCCTATGTCCCCGGGATGCAACATATCTCGGTATCATCAAAATTGGTTAATCAGATGGTCCGCGACAGCAGATAGACAAACACACAGACACACTTTTGCATTTGTAATATTAAAGTATGGATAGTTCCGATTATGGATAAGCTATTCATTCTAAAGAGAATTTGTTCGGTACTTTCAGGCAATCATACTAATATTATCATGCGCAAGTGTGTTTGTTTGTTGGTTTATTGGTTTGTTGGTTTGTCATTCAATCACGCCACAACGGAGCAACGGATCAACGTGATTTTTGGCGTTGGTACAGTTGAGGACCTGGAGAGTGACATAGGCTACTTTTTATCCCGGAAAATTAAGGAAAATTAAATTAAGGTAAGTTCCCCCGAGAATCAAAAAAAACTTAAACCACGCGGACGAAATCGCGGGTATCAGCTAGTAAGTTATTAAGCCAATACACAGCATTGCCAACGATGAGAAGACTTTGCAATCCACAAATCCGATTAGTGTACTAACTCCATGATAGCCGGCTTGTAAAATAAAATCTAGACGCAGGTGTAGAAGCAACTGTGTTTTTACCGAAAATATCGCTCAATATAGGCTGCCTTTCCACGTTGTTGTTTGTGTGAAGTGCGAAGTTGCTAAGTGACGAGCGAGATTAAAACTAAGCTGACGACAGCGCACATCTCTGGCGCAGCGTTGAGCGATGTTGTCTTAACGTGGGAGGTCCCGGGTTCGATTCCCGGCAGAATCAGTTACCACTTTACCGGCACAGACGTGGCGCCAAGCGATTAAGCGTTCCGGTACGATACCGCGTAGAATATAAACCGATTGGGTGTATGGATTTAATATAACTGCCATACCCATAACAGGTTAGCTCGTTACCATTTTAGACTGCATCATCACTTACCATCAGGCCAGATCGCAGTCAAGGGCTAAATTGTTGATAAAAAAGAAACTAAAAAACTGTGTATATTTCCATCAAAGCTAAGTAGAGCGGGAGATTTGCTATGGAGATACGCGTGTAGGTAACTAGGACGCCAGCTAAAATATGCTCCATACTCCCCATAGCTCCACCTCTCGTGTATCTCTAGGTCTTATCCTTCGCTTTAACTTGTATGTATATGAAAAATATATACAAGTTACAAAATATTGGTGGATTTGAAACAGATCCAAACAAGAGAAAGAAGAAAGAAAGAAAATTCATTTATTCAAAATTACAAACAAATAAATACTAAATGAAATGAAATGATTTCTTTTATATCACGTAGTACAACTAGTGCCACTTATGATTTAAATAAAGAAATGATAAATCGATAAGACTACCAGCGGTTCGGAAAGAATTTTATTGAGAAGACCCGGAAAAAATTTGCTCAATACAAATATTTTTGTGCGTGACACCACCCTGAATGGATGTGCAGCTCAGCATTTTGCCCTGTATCCTACTGCAATACATGCACAAAGCATGTAAAATTAAGGGTGACGCCATAGCCTACGCCGTAACTTAACAACGTATATTATCTTTAGTGGAAAGGCAGTCAAAAAGCGGTTTCTATATTTTCGAGAATTTCCGAAATACAACGCGTAATGTTCAGCCAATATTATTCACCCCCTACTAACCAGCCTACCCATCGATCATCCACCGCAAAATACAGTGAAACTCAGTTATCGCATCGGTCGCCTACATTATCTTTAATACAAATACATCGAGCAAAACGGCAATGTATGTAAACAAAAAGGGAATTCGCAAAATAGACAAGGTAAAGAAATGTAGGTACGTAATATAATAAATGTACTACGTATAGTTACGAAACTGGAACTCAAAACTCAACCCAAAATGAATTTATTCAAACTGGGTAACATTGTATCTACGCAGAGAAAAGGCATAGTAGGCATAATATTATATGCGGAATAAAATAAAGTACGCGCCTAAATCTAACAACTTCGTAATAGGCATGATGACTGATTTTGAAAAATGGTCAGATTATGTTCGGAAGTATCTACTATTTCGAAAAAATATCTTATTTCAGCAGAAAAATATGGTTTGGTAGATAATATTGGCATTTGAAATTTAAATTTTAAAATTCACGCCAAAACGCTCCCCGGTGTCATCGCGTCGTTTGAGACGTCACTATTGTTTTTACCAATGTACTCTGTGCAGTGTGCAGTAAGCAATAGTGTGATTGTCAAAGCTCGAAAACAAACCATTGTGACGTCACTCGCTTCTTGGTGTTTTAACCAATATGGCGGATTGCTGTATTTTAAAATTTTATTTTATCAAAATAAATAGCAATTTCACTCGAAATAGAAAAATAAATACGTTTTTTATAATCCATGAATCCTATTTCATTAGATAAATTCATAATATCATTGATTCTTGGTTACTGTCATCATGCCTTAGACATATATTTCGTGGCCCGACCGGAATTGTAACCCACACCTTGCCACCCACAGACGAGCATGCCAACCACTGGACAAACAAGGTTTTTTTATTTAGGTATATACAACAGGTAAACCCACAAACGCAGACTAGACTAACGGCTGAATACTAAAACAACTAATAAATGAATGCACCTGAAAATTATGCTAACGCGTTTCAGTATTCCAAGGCTACAATCTAGAATCAACATTTTCACAATAACATTGGCATACCAAAACTTTGCCAGTTGGAAATTCGGATCCAATGAAACGGCACCGAAATTCTAAAAACATTCTGAATAGTCAAAAACGCTTTGTAAAAGTCAATAAAACGCTGCCCCACAAAAGGTATTGTGCTGCGATACAAAGCTTTTTCTCTGAATACCACTGTCAATCGACTATCGGAGTTGAAAACTTGATTCTCTTCGCGGTTGAAACATTGATAAGCCTGTGAGTTTGATCTGCCCACGTAGAAATTGTTTGAATTGAAAAATATTAGATATACGTATACGTTTATTTTGACAAATAGTCAAATAATTTTTTTAGTGATTATATTGATCTCCCATTAATATCCACGTCCCTTTTTAGTTTTATCTTGAATAACCATTCTAAACTAGGTATCGATAGAAGTAAAAAATGTGTGTTTGTGCAATTCATACACGGTAGAAATGAAAAATTAGTTAGTTATGCTTATTAGCCATTTTAAATATCAGGAATAATTATTTCATCGGTAAATATAGAATGTAATACAGTATCATAGTACATCTGAAACGAAAAAGATTGCGGATAAAATTGTAGTCGTTAAGAGAACTGAAATATTGAGAGCTTTTTTAATAATCTAATAAGTTAATGAGATAGAAATAATACTCTTTATACATACCAGTTTGAAGCTATTTACTTTGTATCTAATATCGAACATATTTCAATATTTTAATATCAGCGGAACGTTTAGGTAGATACCGTTTTGACGGCAACGCAAACGGGACAGTTTGGCGAAAATAAAGGAAAATTTATGGAAAATTCCAGATAAGTATGTACCTACGGATCGCAGCTGTCCTGAAGGAAATATATCTTGTACTTTACTGTGAATAATATTGTAAATTCGGGTAAAAAATAAGTCAAATTCAATGTTCTTCTTTGCGAGTATTTACTAAAATCAAGTCGGACTAAATTTTTAATCGCCTAATGATTACTTAGTATTTAGAGTGGGTTGTGACTATTTCAGCCAGTAGAAACCGTAATAAAATAATCCGTTCGAGGATAGGATCTATCTTCGAACAATTTTTAGTAATAAAGAAACGACCGAAGAGAAAGAGTGAATTTTTCGTTTGATTCTAAGTACTCCTTTATAATTCGACTGAGCTTCAGTTATCGCATACTAAGAACGAAGTTTTGACGACCTCCGTGGCGCAGTCTGTAGCGCTGTTGCCTTAATTTGCGGAGGTCCCGGGTTCGATCCTCGGCAGGGTCAATTTGGGAATTTATAATTTCTGAATTTTCCCTGGTCTGGCCTGGTGGAAGGCTTCGGCCGTGGCTAGTTACCACCCTACCGGCAAAAACGTGCCGCCGAGCGATTTAGCGTTCCGGTACGATGCCGTGTACAAACCGAAGGGGTATGGGTTTAATATAACTGCCATGTCCCTAACAGGTTAGCCCGCTACCATCTTAGACTGCATCATCACTTACCATCAGGTGAGATCGCAGTCAAGGGCTAGCTTGTAGTGGATAAAAAAAAAAAAAAAAATGATACGACATCCAAGATCTGCATCGGGGGTCGCCAGAGGCGCAAAATCTTTCTCACATATTTTCTCTACCCACTGTTAATTATAATATTTGCTAATAATGTACCGCTACATATTACAAAATATTATAATTAAACCGAAAAATTTAGATGCTGGAAGCAAAGGTTAAAAAAGCTTCTGCACACACGAATTTCCATACATATCTTAGTTATATCTAAAAAAAAATATTATACATTTGAACCTTGGGACATGGAATGTTGCTAAATCCTTTAAGAATCTGTCGATCTAAATTACTGAGTCTGAATTATACAATCCCGTGGACCAGTATTCAACCAGCATTCAGCTATTAAGCGGGGTAACTCAGCCAACTTTATAGACACAATCTTTACTTAAAATTAAAATAATTGGTCGAAATAATATAGTGTTATCATTTTCTCAATGTTCCCTGCGGAAAAAATAGCATTAGTTTTAGAGCCACATTATGTTATCAATTTCTTTTTTTAGTCTGCCGATTGCCACTTTATCTGTTCTGGCACATCTCGCGGTTTTTGCGGCCGTAAACGATCCCCGAAATAGGTGTCTATTATGCTATGACTTAAGAATACTATTCAATATGTTTGCATGCGAAACATTCTGTCTTTATCGAGGTAGAGCGACAGTTAAAGTGGCGTCATTTGCATGTTAACCATTAAAATTTTATAATAGATGATTGTTCAAGGAACTACTGTAACTACAGGAATAGTTCATAACATTTCATTCATTAAAGTCCCACGTCAATGGTTTAATGACGCTCACTTGACTCTACTATGACCATAAGTGTACAGTCTAAGTAGAGAGGAGGTACCTACTAACCACAAAAGATATAATACGTTTGATTACTGGACGTGAGAATTATTATGAATGAATTAATATGAATTTCTGTTTTATAGCATTTTTTCTTCTTTGTTTGTTAATTTTTTTACAGAAATTTAAAATAGAGATTTTGCAATTTTAATTCAATAAACTATTGACAGTAACATCGGGAAAGTTCGCCCCGTAGATCATAGTAGAGACTTTTTTCAATTCCCAGATTGTCTTTGACTAGAGAGGTCATCTAAACTAGATTTATACTTAGGTTCTGAACCTCTGAAGTGATCAATGATCACACTATTTATTTGTCCTCAGGTCAAAGCCACAACCCCAAAAATGGACCGCAACGGCTACTTCTTCTACGTGGCCTCTACAGCGAAGAAGAAAAAGATTAGCCTCATGCAGCCAAAACCACCGCGGATGGCTTTCGAGGAAAAACGTCGACCAGGGGTGGCTGAAAGATTACATAGCTCCCCATTTTCCCACAGTGTGGCTCCAACCGCCACGGAGAAAGGACGTGGGGACCTTATGTCGCAACGGCCCGCAACGGAAGCGCCACGCGCGCGCTTATATACGCAACTCGAAAGTTATCAACCTCGATATCATACGATACGTGAAAATAGTGATAAGAGAGTGGAGAGTGAGTGTAAAAGAAGGCGAAACGAGCAGCGGAGAGCTGGATACCAGAGTGTCAGGTGAGTTATTGTTTTCACTTGTTGATTCTTTTTGTTGTTGTTCGGGGATAATCAAATAATTGTGGAGCTTTGTTGTTTATTTTTTTAATATTGTTCTTATCAAATTATTTTTAGTAAAAAGGAGATTCTGAGCCTTATATTAGTTATTGATAGTAATTGGCAATGATATTTTATACCAAAGGTGATTCTTATGACTGATAATAATTACTTATAACTTTATTTTTGACGAGATAACACCGACTTCATAATATTAGAGCTAACCGTAGACGACGGATTTATAAGGGTTTTGCACCATCAAAAATTTGACTTACATCCATAAATAAGGTTATAAGTCAAATTTTGGTAAAAAGATTAAGATTTTATCAGGCAGTGACATTTATTTTATTATTTTAATAATAACCTTTTTTCCCGAGATGCAACCTGTACCAAATTTCACCAAAATCAGATGTAATGATGTGAAGGCGTAGCAGACAGACAGGCAGACAGGGTCAGGGCCTAGGCAACTACCCCTTAATAACCGCATGTGGCTAACTTTTCCCGTTGTTTAGGTTACAAACACGAAGCGATAGTATCAAACTGTACGTAAGGTTAAACCGGTGTCCAATTTTCGATAGTGTCGACTTTTTTCAGACATTATTATCACTCATTTGCAGTACTCGTCAGTTGTTTTGTATTGTTCGTAGATAACTCGACATAAACCTCAAATCTGTCATTGTTAATCCTCTAATCACGTCGCTGTGCTGTTTGTGTTTATATGCAAATGCAATTAAACATTTGATATGCGAATATTTAATGGATAAGCGCTTTCAACGAGTATATGAAATGAATATAAATTAGTTTGACGATTTGGATCCATAGTTTAGTACATATTTGGTAATGTTAATTTGTCTATTCTGTGGTTCAGCATTGGTATTATGATAGGATTTGATATTCAGAATTTACTGCTTCAATTATTGGTACCATGTAGAATTTCTAGAATTATGGTAGAATATTTAGTTTGTGGAAATTCAGTAGTCTGCAATGATTTTTTTTTCTACTAGGTACTTACCTAATTTACCTTCCTGTAGATCTACCTTTTTTCATTATAGCAGAAACTAGCCATAGTGAAAATTAATATTCTGTGACTAGGCGACGCCCGTGAATTTTTCTTTGTAGATAAAATATCTCTGTGTCAAATGATTATCAAGATCATTCCTACGGTTGAGCCGTTAAAAAGTGACAAATAGAGAACTCTTTCATAAATATTATCATAAGCATTGACATCATCCGCGTGGATGGGAACTATTAAATTTTCCGGGATAAAAGTAGCCTATGCCCTTCCCCGGGATACAAACTATCCCTATACCAAATTTCATCAATATCAGTTGAACAGAAGAGCCGTGAAAACGTTTTTTTTTTTTTTTATCCACTACAAGGTAGCCCTTGACTACGATCTCACCTGATGGTAGCAGACAGACAGCCACACACATTCACATTAATAATATTTGTATGGATAAAATAACTTGAAGGCCCATTTGTTAAAAAAAATTGACGTATTTTGGTACAGAACTACCTGGATCAAACCGCATTTTAAGAACCTCATTTCACAAGGACAAAATCAGGGGCATCATCTAGTTACGAGTATCAGTATAATTAAATATAGTTCATATTCGGATATGATATTCTATTTAATGATAGGTAAATATCCCTCCTCACTATATACACACCACGAAAACCTATCATAACATTTCATGCCGTTTCGTCAATCATTCATGACCCTGTTTTCATTCCATTTTTCTTCACACCACCGCTTTTCCCGGTGAAATCTAACGGTGAAATAAGTTTTATTCAAATTTCAACCCAACCCCATACTAATTAGACACATGAACAGGTTTTCGAATTAAACTTTTAAAGTTGTCGCGAAAGTTTCTGCCCATATAGTCTCGGTGTTGCATTATTAATCATGTACAGTTGGCGTCAGATATGTCTGAACATTCAAGGTTATTGTTTAAAAACTTAAATCATTCAGGAAAAAAATATAGTATAATTAATGCAAAGAATTGCTTGTTTGATTTTCATTCAAAAGTTACGATAAACTACCCGAGTTGATTTGAATATCATGTAAAAATCTAAAGTGAAGTCATGAGATGTTTTCCATCATAATAATTTATTATAATCCGAAATAATTATCTCTTTTCACGAGATCATCATCATTTGACGTGCTCTATTTGTTTTATCTAAACATCAATTTTTTTCGATAAAAAATTACTTGAGAAAATCTTATGAGGATTTTTTTTTTTTAATTTTGTTTAATTCATATATATTATTTGATGCAACAAGTCTAAAAATAGTCAAGTTTTCTCCAGGAAATAGTTGATAGCTCAAATTCACAACCTTTAAAACTTAACAGACCTTGTGAGCCTTATTCTAAGGCTGAGTGTACTCTCCCTTTTTGGTAAAGAGGATTATAATAAGCCCAATACGGAAATCTTTTATCAAAAGCCAGTAGCAATATGATATTATAACTAGATTAATCATAAGAACTAACGCAGACGACATAATTTTACCAAGACCAATTAGTTATTTATTATCTTTCTGACGATCTCCCTGGATGTACAGGGTTCGATCCCCGGCGGGGTCAATTCTAAAATTTATAATCTGAATTTTCTCTTGTTTGACCTGATAAGAGGCTTCTGCCGTGGCTAGATACCACCCTACCAGGAAAGAGATTTAGCGTTCCGGTACAATGCCATGTAGAAACCGATTAGGTGTATGAGTTAAATATATCTGCCTTACCCCTAACAGGTAAGCCCGCTACCACCTTAGACTGTATCATCACTTACCATCAGGTGAGTGTGCTGACTGCACTAAGGGCTAACTTGTGTTGGCGTGTAAAATCCAGTAGCCAACATTACACGGTGAGAAACAGTGTATGACTTTACATTGACTATTCAACGGTCAAAGCGTTAATGTTCCATTCGTGCATTCGGATAAAATCAGATGGAGAGAGTTTTTCATAGTAATTTTATTTTTAGTACGCACCTAAATGTGATCTATTTGAGTCGACTTTTGTCGATCACTTTCGGTAGTCTGCGGTTACCATAATAGGTACAGTTTGTTACTTATTTATTAATTGCATGAACATTGGCCAATGATTCTTGTCATGTTGGATTAGGTGCTATAATGGGATACCAGTTTTCTCAATGAGATGACCTTTCACATCTGATCGATGAGTCGACAATTTAGACGTATTTGGACCTATAATCTGCTGCCTAGCCAGCCTAACCTTACCATGTACCACAAGTTAAGTCACGTATGACCTACCTATTCAAATATTCTAAACTCTAGCTCGTTGACTTGACGAGTGAGCATAATTAAAAAAAAATAACAATCACGAATGCCCCGCCATATTGATATTTTTTCATTTTTTTTTTTTTACTGGTGACAATATGTCAGTATTATGACAGTTCTATCGTATACCTTGTTAAATATACATATACCTAATCAATAAATAATTAATTCTAATTTATATAAAAATCTTTTCTATCTAAGTAACAGTTAACTTAAAATGCTTCAAGTACTTCCTAATCTATTTAAAAAAATGATAGCAGCCGGTGTCACTCGGGATGATGTCGGATTCTAACGATACATCTAAATCTGTTCCGGCATTTAGAAGTTATGGTGGAAGAAATTCGTATACATACATGAACCCTGAAACATTACACTCCTTTTTATGGGCAGTCGTGGAATAACCGTGTGTTCATATTGTACTTCTTCTTTCCCATGCCCTCATCCCATGTCAATTGGAGTGAGAAATGCTTTGGCTTTAGGTTTTACGGTTAGTTGCCACCTGACGCCGAAACATTCGCCTTGGTGGTGATCTTTCCAAGACGTTGGTGCCACCGTCAACTCCTATAGAGCTCTTCCGCCGGCATCCCTTCTATGTGCCCCAGCCCAGACACACAGCACTGTCGGGACCTCGACTCCGAATATGTCGGAGAAGTTCGTCGACAGGGGGTTTCATGTAGGAGAACCCTTCTCCGAACGGACCACACTGTCTCCTTGATATGGGGTACCTACCTTGGTGACCGTAGATTCTCCATATTCCCTTAATCGCCTCTTACGATGCCCACGGGATAGATAGGGGGTGGCAATATTCTGCTCTGCCGTTGCCACACAGCTAGTGTTCCCAATTTTGTACAACTAATAATAAACTAGACGATGCCCGCGCCTACGTCCACGAGAACTCTTTAATTTGTAGCCTGTGTATTATTCCACACAATAATCTATCTCTGTGCCAAATTTCATCCAGATCCGTTCCGTCGTTCTAGCGTGATTGAGTAACAAACACCCATCCATCCATACGTCCATCCATCCATCCAAATATTCGCATTTACAATATTAGTATAGATAACAATAGGAGTTCCTTTTTTGAGGTTTAACTTTGAGGTTCGCTCATAGACTTTATATCATTGGGTCCGCTATCTAAGTTAAACGACCTGCCGCCTAAAAAAACAAAAGAGGCAAAGAGCAATTCATTAATTTAGTTTTCACATGTACTGTGGTTGGTAAATACCTAGAAAGCGATATTGTTCGTGACTGTGTACATGTGTAAAGCTTTTGTTATATAAAAAGAAGGTTTTTTTATAAGTATACCTAACCAAGTTTTTAACCGCTATTTAAATGCGCTACATCGCTTGAACATTGAAAATATTAAAAAATATTGAACTCGTCAAATTAAAAAGTTATAGTGTATATTCTTATACATTAGGGGCTTTTTGTGATAAACCTACTTCTACTTCTAAAACCAGCAAAGACGTAGATAGTTAAGATGCAAACCGCAAATTGACGACCTCCCTAGCGCAGTGTTGTCTTAACACGGGAGGTCCCGGGTTCGATTCCCGGTAGGGGCCGTTTGGAAATTTTTAAAAAAATCTGGTCTGGACTGGTGGGAGGCTTCGGCCTTGGCTAGTTACCACTACCGTTTACCGGCAAAGACGTGCCACCGAGCGATTCAGCGTTTCGGATGTCGTGTAGAAACCGACTAGGGGTATGGGTTTAATATAACTGCCATGCCCCATTATCATTATCCCATGACTGCATTATCACTTACGGTGAGATTGCAGTCAAGGGATAACTTGTAGTGGATAAAAAAACCTGCTTATATAAACCAATGACCTCAAGTTACATAGACGGGCCCTGTCAAACAAAGAATGTCAACTAATTTTACAACGCAAACTGGTCTAAAAAGCGGGACAGTGCTATGGCGGGGACAAGGATAGGCTCATACAGGTGAGGGGCACGCCCTACAAGTCGGACGCCCAACTTTTTTCTATGAATGGGTCCATCTAGTACCTACATATATATCGATATTATAAACATGTTCTACTATTAAAACCAGCAAGGCTGTAGATACTTACCGCAAACCGCTATTCTTGGTACTGGTAAAGCCCAGGCCAAAAAAAATATATCCGAAACAGCATGAATGCGTTCGATAAATCGTTTTCTCGCAATAAATCGCCTATAATCACAACACGAGCGTCAATTTATGTCGCCGAGAGGTCATTATACATTATTCTTAAGATTTCACACGGATAATTTGCCATCCTGACGCCATAAATTCTCCGTAATAATATGTCTGCCGTTATACTCTGGGCAGAGGAGCTTGGCGGTGATTTTTAAGGTTCCGCATCCATACCACAGTAAACAGCTGATACAACCAGTATGGAAACTACCTAGAAACGTTTGAAATAGGTCACTGACACAAACGTGCGCATCGAACATGCGATGACGCGGCACGCACTACTGACGGCACTGCGACGAGCGCTTGGGATCTCGTCGATGCGCACGTTTGTGTGAGTGAGCCTGTTTCGAACGTTTCTAGGTAGTTTCCATACTGGTTGCATCTGTTTACTGTGTCCATACTATAGTACATAGTATATATAACTAATTATAACTAATATAATAATGAGAAAGTGTTTCTGTCTGTCTGCCTGTCTGTTACGTTTTCACGGCCCATCCCATGTTCAACCGATTTTGATGAAATTTGGTACAGGGATAGTTTGTATCCCGAGCAAGGACATGGGCTACTTTTTATCCCGGAAAATTAAAGAGTTTCCGCGGGAATCAAAAAACCTTAATCCACGTGGACCATCTAGTAGGTAGGTAAGTACATAAATGAAAAAAAAATCCTAGAAAATAACCGACGATGTCCGTCTGATGCTGCTACAGCTAAACAAAACTATTAGAATTATAGTTGTTGTAGGTATAGCGGGAAGTCCCGGGTTCGATTCCCGGCAGGGTCAACTTGGTAATTTATAATTTCAGAATTTTCTTCGGTCTGGTCTAGTCTGGTGGGACTTGGAAGGCTTCGGCCGTGGCTAGTTACCACCCTACCGCCAAGCGATTTAGCATTCCGGTACGATGCCATGTTACCGATTAGGGGTATGGTTTTTATAATATAACTGCCGTACCTACTCCTAACAGGTTAGCTCGCTACCATCAGACTGCAACAACACTTATCATGAGGTGAAATTGCAGTCAAGGGCTAAGTTGTAGTAGAATAAAAAAAAATAGCCGTAGATTTTGGCAATTTTAGGTCGTAAAGGCTTAATATAGTTAGGTCATAGGTTCCATTAACTGTGGAATTAAGTTACAGCTTAGATATACCTACAACTTAATTTACCGTAGCCCCAATTGGTAAAATCAGTTTGCGTGATACTAATACATATATTTTAACAAACAATCAAAGAAACTTAATAACCTTTTGACAAGAATACCCTACAGGCGCCATTATTTTCCACAAGTTATAAAATTAACCAAAAATGTTTAAAAAAACTGACGATCTATTTCTTAACTAAGGTACGGAACCTTTATTAAGCGAGCGGGACTCAGTCTTTTTTTTTAAGATTCCGCAATTTATGAAAGCGACTGTCAAATTATTTTCATACTTGGAAGGTTAATAAAGTAGAGCTCCGGGGAGTGTATAAGCATTTTATTAAATGGATGCCTCATGAAGACTTAAATGCGTTCTCATGAGATTCGAGAGCCATTTACCACGTCACGCCACTTCAGAATGTGTTCGTATCATAATTTCGTTTCTTGATAGCTTTATTCTGTAAGGGCAAAAGCACACTACCGATAGGAAAGGAAATTTCTGAATTTTCCCTTGTCTGGCCTGGTGGGAGGCTTCGGCCGTGGCTAGTTACCACCCTACCGGCAAAGACCTGCTGCCAAGCAATTTAGCGTTCCGGTACCATCGTATAGAAACCGAAGGGGTATGGGTTTAATATAACTGCCATGCCCCTAACAGGTTAGCCCGCTACCATCTTAGACTTCATCATCACTTAACATCAGGTGAGATCGCAGTCAAGGGCTAGCTTGTAGTGGATAAAAAACAAGAAGGCACAAACGTCCGTTTTGTAGGGGAAATAAGTTTGGAACAATCGCATTTGTATAGAAAGTAGAGAAATTATATGTAGATTAATAACTGTATTGCAATTTCTATGTCTGATTAGTGTATTTGGCCTGTAACAGTTCTTATCCATACTAATATTATAAATGCGAAAGTGTTTCTGTCTGTCTGTCTGTCTGTCTGTCTGTCTGTCTGCTACGCTTTCCCGGCCCATCTTTTCAACCGATTTTGCTGAAATTTGGTACAGGGGTAGATGGTATCCCGGGGAAGGACATAGGCTACTTTTTATCCCGGAAAATTAAAGAGTTCCCGCGGGAATAAAAAAACTGTCTCTTCACCCGATTCTGATGAAATTTGGTACAGGGGTAGATGGTATCCCGGGGAAGGACATAGGCTACTTTTTATCCCGGAAAATTAAATAGTTCCCGCGGGAATCAAAAATCTTAGTCCACGCGGACGAAGTCGCGGGAATCATCTAGTTATAAATAAACTAGCTGATGCCCGCGACTTCGTCCGCGTGGACTGAGGTTTTTGTTTCTGAAAAAGTCTTTTCATCTTTTTGCAACTTAAACATGAAAGTTAGTTAGTTAGTTATCAAGATCCACAACTTTTTTCTAGAACTAAATCATATATCTCTCATCGTTAAAGCAGCGTTCGTAAGAAACGTTTTCGTTGGAACGTTTTTTCTCCGACTTACTTTGCAAATCCGACTAACACGAAAAAGTCTTTTCATTTTTCGGGTTAACATAAAGCCTATTGCACTCCCAAATAATGTGGCTATCTATTGGTAACAGAATTTTCGGTTCAGTAGATCCAGAGATTACCCCCTACAACCTCACAAACTTTACCTCTTTATAATATTATTAAGTATAGATATTTAAATAAATACATAAAATTTGTATGATAAAATCTAGTCAATACCAGTAATAGCACTAATAGGTATTGGATAAGATGAAAATCTCGGTAAAATTTTGGAAGTATTCCATAATGTAATTAAAAAGTTAAATTGAACAGCAACGAAATTGTGTTGAGCTGTGGAATTAATTAATCGAAAATGCTTTCTCATTGACGGAGTCGTTAGCTATCTATCCATTCGGATTTGCTCGTAACAACTATGTTTCTTTCTTTACTTTAAGTTAGCCTTTCACTGCGATCTCACTGATGGTAAGTGATGATGCAGTGTAAGATGGTAGCGGGCTAACCTGTTAGGGGCATGGCAGTTACATTAAACCCATACCCCTATTCGGTTTGTACACGGCATCGTACCGGAACGCTAAATCGCTTGGCGGCACGTCTTTACCGGTAGGGTGGTAACTAGCCACGGCCGTAGCCTCCCACAAGATTATTTAAAAAAATAGTTATTATATAACAAAAGATAATATTATAGAAGTTTTACCCTGCTATGCTAATCTAACCCTTTGGTCTCCTTCACCGCTTTACCACATAACTGCGAAAACCCGCGTTTCATGCCATTTAATAATATGTCAAATCCCGGGCAATCAAAAAAGTTCCCACGGAATTTCTTAAGATCCCAATTCTACGCGAACTTGAAAGAGTAACATATTATAAAATTAAGTATTATAGACAAAGTTCACACATCCTCTACAGCCCATTAACGTCCCACTACACTCTCATAGGAGAGAGGGAATTAGAGCTTAGACCCACCACGCTGTTCCAATGCGGGTTGGCTGGCTATGTTAACGACTATTAATCATGTTAGTGATAATAACGGGGACCGACGGCTTAACGTGCTCTCCGCGGCACGGGCGTGAAACACCGCCAACTTCCTAAATCCGGGCTTGTACTGAGAATTTCTAGTCAGAAAAACCGAATACTCAATTATGGTCCGACTCGGGACTCGAACCCGGGACCTCGTCGGCCGCAGTCTAACATGCCAACCACTAGACCAACGAGGCAGTCACACATAACATAAGCATCCCTAATCGAATCTGACTAAATACTACAGATCAAGCGGGCCGTACTAACTAATTAGCTCCATACATGGCTGCGATATAGTCCTTTGACTGACGTGACAATGTGTGAACAAGACATTGAATTGACTTTAATGGATTACTCTAGTGTTCTATGCAGTCCTAGTACCTTCTGATATGTGATGTATCTAGGTTAACCTACTACCACAGTGTAACTATATATTCATACAGTGGGTCGACGCTCATACAAATTATAGACCCAGCTACCGTGACATTTGCAGCATCCAGTACCTCGGGTAAGAAATTGCATACTTTATTATTTTAACATTTAACAAAATGACAAAATTTTCTATTGAAAATTCTGTCAGTTTCCTCTGTTTTGTCCCATGTCACCCTGCAGTGATCTGTGGAGGCTCTAGACCGGACGACTGGAACGTAGAAAAAAATTATCGCCTTAGAATTTATTTCTAGTTAGAATTTACAACTAATTAGTACTTATAATAATATTTACTGATGGTTTCTGGCTTCGATTTTTAAATAAATACTTGAAGACCGAAGCTGGGTATTAGGCATCATACGTAGATTCGAATAACCTAACCCTTTACCATCGTACCTCTTTTACCTCGGCCGCTACTGTAGCCCCGTTACAGGGTACTTTGGTCATTTCACTAAAATTAACCATTGCCAAACTAAAATATTACAAAGTAACTTTGCCCAAACACAAGTTGGGGCGGAAACTTTCCCATTGGAGCTGGGGAGTCAATTTTAAAACGAATGCCAACATTTGTACTATGTCAGGAGGATTGAAGTCCTGAAGTAGGTTCGGCAACTTTGTCGTTTCCAATAAAACTTGCGCCTGTAATCTCGTACATGACGGGAATACGCTCGGAAAAGTAGTTCTTAAGGCTTTTAGCATAATGACGAGGATTCCGAGCAAGAAATCGAATGTGATTTTGCTTAATAAACTCGTTGATTGCATTTGGAGATTAGGTTATGGATTCGGTAACGATGAGGAATAATATTCTCTGCTTTTTATATGTTATCGTCGCATTACTTTACAAGGTAATTTAAATGTATTAAAATTCTTCGTGCGACATCGCCTCAGAGCGGATAGAGCATCCGCGTAGGAGACGACCGACGACGTTTTGTTCAGTACAAAAACTATTGTCTATTAAAGTTCTATTCTAGTTTTGTTTAAGTTTGTAAGTAACAAATTCGCAATTTTCTTATAAAAACAAAACAATTTTATTTATTATTTTTTATGTGTATTATATATATATATAATTATTATTAGTATACATATAATTTTGTCTTTATTATTTTAATTTCCACGATCCCTAAAAGTTCGTGATATTTTACCAGCTTTTTAAAGACTGTATTCTGTCAGATAAATTGAAAGTAAGTAAATGTTTACTAATGAATATCCATATCCATACTAATATTATAAATGCGAAAGTGTGTCTGTCTGTCTGTCTGTCTGCTACGCTTTCACGGCCCATCTGTTCAATCGATTTTGAGGAAATTTGGTACAGGGGTGGATGGTATCCCGGGAAAGGACATAGGCTACTTTTTATCCAGGAAAATTAAAGAGTTCCCGCGGAAATCAAAAAATTGTCTCTTCACTCAATTTTGATGAAATTTGGTACAGGGGTAGATGGTTTCCCTGGGAAGGACATAGGCTACTTTTTATACCGGAAAATTAAAGAGTTCCCGCGGGAATCAAAAATCTTAATCCACGCGGACGAAGTCGCGGGAATCATCTAGTATAACATAAATAAGCATGGAAAATATTATGATCTACAGAAAAATGTATGAGAAAAGCGGAAAACGTGTAAAAATAGTGCAAACGCAGTAGGTAGGTACGTGAATGCATTACTGAAGTAATATCATTGTGCATATTATTCTTGTTGCATTAAGGCGAGTAATACTCTACTTAGAGTACTCTGTCATTTCATTATAGTGATGAAAAATGATTTTCCTTTACATTTCATTCCCAAAAAACGAAAATATCGCGTTCATTTTTCGTTCATCGATAGCACAGATCGATAGGCTGGGAACAATTGGAACAAGAAGCTTATTCTAAATAATATGCTTGTACTTATACCAATCAAATCAATCAATCAATCAAATAAATATTATAAATGCGAAAGTTTGGATGTATGGATGTATGTATGGATGTTTGTTACTCAATCACGCGCCAACGGCTGAACGGATCTGGCTGAAATTTGGCACAGAGGTAGATTATAGTCTGGAATAACACATAGGCTACTTTTAAACCCGGAAAATTAAAGAGTTCCCGCGGGAACCAAAAAACCTAAAACCACGCAGACGAAGTCGCGGGCATTCGCTAGTATACTAATATAATTTCTAATACTAATTAATAATAATATTATAAATGCAAAAGTTTGGATGGATGGATGGATGGATAGATATTAAATAGATAGACAGACATAGATTATAGCCTGAATTAACACATAGGCTACTTTTTATCCCGGAAAATTAAAGAGTTTTAATTAAAAACGTGGTTTGGGGTTTTTTTGATTTAAAAACCTCTAACCACACGGGCGAAGTCGCGGGCATTATCTAGTGTAAAATATTATTTTTTAATTAAAAGAAAAAAACACAAGTGCAGTAATATATAAAGCGGTCAGCAGACGTAAATACTTCAAAGTTCAAAAATATATTTTAATAAAATATTAATTGCAGGTACGAAGTGCAAGTCTCGCCCAAGGGTATCAAAGTGTATAAAAAATTCCATTCTACCCGCATACACAGAAAACAATGTTAGTAACGGCGCGTTTTCAATTCGAAAATATTTTTAATTTACCACCGCACTTTCATTAGAGAAAGTACCTTTGAAGTCAGCAAATGTAACGTAGCAGGTTTAGTATGGGATAGAGTTCGTTTCTACGGCAGTTGGAATTTCGTTCATACACACGAAAGTGTTATATTATAGATTGCGCAGTAAAAAATTGTGGGCAATTAATTAAATTAACAACAACTTTAACCTCACAAAGAAATTAAAATAAACCGAGTTATTGAGTTTAAAATATCCAGCAATTTTTTCTCATCTCGCTAACTAATAAAATTACAGCGTACGAACGCTGTAATGTAGCGTCAACGGCTATAAAATGATACCTTAAAGATCAAGTTCGCCCATACATAATATTGGGTGTATATTATGTATGGGCGAACTAAGGATATAAAATCGGTGGTGGTATTTAAATACGGATATTGATATTGTGTTTCGAGTGTTTAATTCTGTCAACTTTGGCAAGTATTAAAATTTCATACTAGCCTTGCCGACTGCCACCATACTGATACTAATATTATAAATGGGAAAGTGTTTTGTTTGTTGGTTTTGGTTTGTCCTTCAATCACGCCGCAACAGAGCAACGAATCAACGTTAATTTTTGCATGGATTTTAGTTGAGGACAGGAGAGTGACATTAGGGCTGATTCTGTGGTGCACAATCTCTAAACTAAACTAAAATTAGAGCATTACAAATATTGCTAACCCTTTCATAATACTTCCTACGGAAAGGGACAGAACTACATTTAAAGCTGCCATTTTAGTTTAGTTTAGAGATTGTGTTACACAGAATCAGCCCCATTGGCTAGTTTTTATCCCGGAATGAGTATTGGAATTAAAAAACTTATTCCACGCGGATAAAGGCGCGACATCAGCGAGTAATGTAAGTATACATGGTGGTCCAAATAGTGACGTCCAAAGAAAAAAAAATTGATTCCTCGTACTTAGACCTTTCTGAAAATACTCCATGTATGTTCAGCGATTTTTGGTAGTTTTCGAGTTATAATTTTTTAAAGTTTTTTCGTGAGATTTCTGAGAGTGAGTGTTCTGAACATTTTTTTTGTTAACATGCTTGCTATAAAGTTTTATACACTTCATACCAAGCATGTTCACAAAAAATGGTCAGAAAAAAACACTAAATAAAAAGAAAAAAATTAACACTCAGTCTCAGAAATCTCACGAAAAAACTTTAAAAAGTTATATCTCGAAAACTACCAAAAATCGCTGAACATACATGGGATATTTTCTGATAGGTACGATAGATCAAAAAAACTTAATCCACGCGTCGAAGTCGCGGCTATTGAAAAATATATATAAAAAAACTGAATAATAAATAAAAGGTTGAATGAATTGATTGATGATTGAATTGATTTGATTTTGATTCATAGAAAAAAACATAATTTAAATCGATGTACAGATCTTTTTCAAGACTTCATTTCGAATAAAAGAGCCAATCGTATTCCCTTTAAACCCTTCATTTTAGTTGGGTAACAGCAAGAAATTTGCAATTAAATACATTGCGCGTGGCTCGAAACTTCTGATAATTCCACTTTGGTACTAAACTTAAGTAACAGTGTCTTAGGAAAGAAAAACACCGAACTCTATATTGAGAGTAGCGACACAGTAACTAGGTATACTAGAAGTGGCATTGTTTTTTTCACTACAAGTTAGCCCTTGACTGCAAATCAGCTCATGGTAAGTAATGATGCAGTCGGAGATGGTACGGGGCTAACCTGTTAGGGGTATGAGAGTTATATTAAATCCATAACCCTAATAATGGTTTTGTACGGGAGCACGACCGTAACAAAGGAAGATCATCCACCGAGCGGGAGTTGTGCTCGGGGACCAATGACCTTCTAAAGGTCATTGTCGGGGACCACTGGTCCGACCGTTCATCTTTGGAGGTCGTATTCGTAGTTTAATTCAGAGAACGCTTCGTTGGCGTGAGTTGGGCTCTTCGTGTTCATCGTGCGCTAATAGTAATCCAATGATTATATGCGGACTGCGAAGACCGCCACAGTTTCTATAAGGCATCGTACCGAAACGGCAAATCACTTGGCGGCACGTCTTTGCCGGTAGGTTGGTAACAAGCCAACGCTGAAGCCTTTCATCAGGACAAACCAGAGAAAATTCAGAAAATATTTTCCGAATTGACCCTGCTGGGGATCGAACCCGGGACCTCCCACTTATAAGACCACAGCGCTTATCGCTGCACCCAGGGAGTTTCTTACAATTTAGTCATTTAATATACTTGGGCGTGTCAATTCTTTTTGTAGCTTCGATTATCTCTTTTCTGCGATTTAAACTGGTGCAAATTAATGTTGAGGTCCAAGAGAGAAAAACTCTAATGTTGAACGGGTATGACACAGATCAATGCCCCAGACCGTGAGTCAAAAAAATGCCTGTTCATCATACATCTCAATCATACAAGCCTTATCCAGGCTAGCTTTAAGTCCTTGTTAAGCAATTTATTTGGCCTTTGCCTCTGGTTTTTCGTTTTGCGGCTAGCCTGGCTAGCTCATAATGGAATATTAAATTGATGGAAAAGTGATTCCCAGAGGTAAGGGGTGGTCGCACGCTAAGCGTAACGGCAACTTCAGCAATGCTAGATGGCAGTGACTACAGCTTAGTTTATTCGCTTCGCTTTTTAGCCCGACGTTAAGCTGCATCTGCATCATCTGCATTACTGCTGCTGCTGCAACCATTACGCTCCCACCAAACTTGACTTGAGGATATTTGTTATTATTTTTGTAAATAAGATTTTACAAAATCACGTATTATATGCATTACTAACTGGCTACTTACTAGACTAGATAGAATAAGAAATTATTAATTCCCAAATCGCCCTAGACGGGACTTCCTACTTATAGCGCAAAAGCGCTCACTATTGCCAAGTAGTTCATTAATATCCCGCCATGGGTCGGCCCTTAAGCTGTTACCGTGACGCGTTATGTTTGGCTAAGGTCTTAATTCATAGCAATACGAAGTACTACCACAGAATAGCTAAATTATTTAATGTCTGACCGGGTGAAGAAATTAGATTCTTGTTTCATTTATTTCGGTGTTTGTAATTAGCGACCAATCATTACAATTGTAATAATTAAAACCTTGGTTTTCGGAGGTAGTTTAGTTTTTATTTTAGAATAAATCATCCGAAATAGGGTACTATAGCAACTATTTTTTTAAACGTCAAAACGCGCGCTCAGGGATTTTGTATGAAATACCTGCTTGTGACGTCATCAAAATTAGTCGCACTTCTTAAATGGTTAAATTCAACAATAAACTAACAAGGGATGCAAATACTGTCTTTAGGGAGATACTCAACTTAATAGTAACAAAAATAAAACATTAGTAACATCCCAAATCCCACATCGGACCGATTTAGATAAAAAAAAACATTTTTTTCTCATTCGACGGCGAGCTTAGTCAGGATAGATCTTTGTAATGTTTTATAAAAAACTATCTGATGCCCGCAACTTCGTCCGCGTGGATTGAGGTTTCTTGGTGCCCGTGGGATCTCTGCGCCAAATTTCATCCAGATCCATTTTTTTGAGTAAAAAGCATCCATCCATTCATCCATCCATCCAAACTTTCACATTTATAATATTAGTATAGAAGTATGGATGCCCGTACTATGTAGTCTTTCAGGATTATGAGCTTTTTCTCGACCACTGTAAGGATGTTAAATTACTTCCACTTATCTAATCGGTAAGAACCTAAACACGTCGAGTATAACTAGATTATTAAGTATATTAAAGTCCTACTGTATTACGTCTAGATATTGCGACGTTATCTTGCCCCAAGAAAAACGTTAGAAAGCCCCGGAGAAACGTAATCGACCTTTTTGTGATTTATTGTCGAGTTTCCTATAGTTCGCAAGTTTTATTATGCGACCGGGCTGACGGAAATCCGGCGTTTTTCGCTGCGAGTTAACTTTATGGTGCGTGTGGACGTGCCTTTAGCTTTACTTTCTTTTTTCGTGGATGAAAAGTTAGGCTTGAATGCGATCACACCTGGAGCCTTATTACGTAAAATTAATTTATGCAGTTTGTCGCTGTCGTACAAGCGACGAAAGCCTTTATTTTAAAAAAAAACATACAGTAACATGACATACAATAGGTAGGTAAAATATAGCATTACGATCTTAGACCATATCAGTTTTCAATGTTATTTTGCACATATTGTATAAAAAAATTCAAATGAATACTTACTTAGTTGGGTAGTATAGCTGGAAACCGAATTAATTTTATTTAGTTCTTTGAATATGGAGACTTGAATGGAGTTACTTTTATTTTAAACTAAATATATAAAAGGAAAAACTAACTGACTGACTGATGTATCAATGTATCTACAGCTCAAACCACTTGATGGATAGATAGCTATTATGACGTAGGCCTCCGCTAAGAGAAGGTTTTTTTGAATATTCAACTGTGTTACAACACAAAGTGAGTAAAATCAGAGTTTGAAATTTGTTTTAAAATTGACCTTAACGTGAGCGAAGCCGCGGAAAAAGCTAGTATGGAATGTGCGCCATGTAGACATACCTTTAGCTTCACTTTAGGAATTTTCTTTGATAAAAAAAGTAAGGTGAAGCTAGCCGCTAGATTTATTTTTGCGAAATAACTTTCATAACCTTAGGGTCTTCTTGTGACCCAGATTCCAAAATCTGCTTTCTGTATACAATTTGATATTATGCTATTTTCGTTGAAAACATTTTTCAAGTAGTAGCGGTTTCCTATGCCTAGAAAACCTCACACAATTGTTGAATAAACATTTAGAACTAGTGAATTTTTACTCGTAAATGCCAAAGTGTGCTTGTTGATATTTTGTCCTCCAATCACGCCGCAATAGATCAACCGATCGATGGGATTTTTTCCTATACAACTGAGGACCTGGAGATTGACAATAGACTTTTACATCCTGGCAAGCCTCTAGTTATGCTCGTATATAAAAGATCATTGCCGGCAAATTAAAGAGTTCCCTCAGCATTTTTAATGTCACATTTGGCAATAATTGACACAAAATATAATTACCTTGGAATGTGGATTTTTTAAATTTTGCGGTTTCCATTTAATAAAATGTTCCTTTGATTAACATTTCATAAAATGTAATTTAATTCATCCAACCATGTTATATAAACCGTGCAATATCAATTTAATTTCATCCGTCCCTTTCATCTTCTTAGAAAAATAATAATTGTGGCTAAATGAAAAACGATATAATCAGTCTGGTAACATTGTATTAAACGTTAAAAATCTGCTGCAAAAGTACGCGGGTTCGATTCTTATCTTAAACGGACCGCTGTGTGAATGAGCTCTGACCAAGCGAAACCTAGGGAAATTAACATTTATACAAACAAACTGACTCGCTAAAATTGTTTACGAGCGAGGATCAGACATATTAATCAAATTTTGTCATAAACGAAACGTGCGTCGTGAAATATCGTGACAAAAAAACGGTATGCCGAAGCCAATTTGTGGATTTATTGCGTTAAAATCATTGAGCACCATGCGTTAAAGCCTAAGAGAAGCTTTCTCATCATACAAATTGAAAATTTAATTTAAGAAGCCTCCTGAGGAACTCCTTCGGCAGTGGTGAGTGGGACGCTGTATTGTAGTGAAAGTTACAAATAGGAAGTCCCGAGGTTCAATTCAATATTTATAATTTACTAGCGAATGCCCGCGACTTCGTCTGCGTGGTTTGATGTTTTTTGGTTGTTCCCGCGGGAACTCTTTAATATTCCGGGATAAAAAGTAGCATATGTGCTATTCCAGACTATAATCTATCTATGTGCCAAATTTCAGCCAGATCCGTTCAGCCGTTGGCGCGTGATTGAGTAACAAACATCCATACATTCATCTATACATCCATACATCCATCCAAACTTTCACATTTATAATATAAGTAAGATTTATTGGTTTAGGTCTGGTCTAGAAGCAAGGCTTACTGTGGCTAGTTATCACTTATCACCCTTCCGGTACAGCAGTGCAGCCAAACTATTGAACGTACGATGCTCCATAAAACATAGTTGGAATTTAGTTAAGGGTTTAATATAAGCTGCCATAACCCGCTATCTGCATCTTAGACTCATCATCATCACTACTTACCAAGAAATGTGATGCAGTCAAGGGCGCAAACAGCTTGTATATGAATTAATAACAACGCCTTTTTCGAGAAGCCTTAGAATGAATTCATGTGCGGAGAAAAAACAATTTTATAAGCATACCAAAATGGTGAAAATAATCCGTGGACAACACTTCAATAAAAATAACACCAGCATCGCTATGAATCTATATAAAAGCAAACTGCAATGTGTACTGCGATGTCACCGCTGTAAAATTATAGGACCCATTGGGCCGGTATTTTGGCAAAGGTGTACGTTATATATCGCATGTCCCTATCTCTCCTTTGAAGCGGGGTCGCTCAGCTTGTTGGTTGAAACCATTGGTTGAAACTCGAAAACAGCTGTCGTCGCAAAAACTTGCCGGATTGTTAATAGCAGCCTCACCATTTGTGGTAGGGGTCAATTGAGTCATATATTATGTCAAATTAGCCCTTATTACGTTCAACTACGTGTCAAAACTGCGTGAATAATGTGCGCAATTAGTGCTATGCAATCAGTTTGTATGTAATAGTATCACTGGTGTTTAAATAATACCGTGGAAACAGGCTACATCCAATCAAATATTTGTACTGTACTATTTGTACTTTCGTCACTAGCAAGGGTTTACCTATTACCCAAATTCTAAATACCTTCTAAATTGTATCTAGGTAGAGGCTTCGGCTTGGCCGAAGTTCTAAGTTACCATTCCACAGACATCACGTACGGCCTTGAATCTTTCACTAAACTAAAGTCCGGAGACTATTTTAAATCAAAATACATTTTAATAATATTTAATAATGTCCTCCCGACCGCATTTAAGCCTATCTTCAGAGAGATAAGCCAACTGCGCGGGAGATATAATGCACAAGTGTGTGCGCATACACATGTGCACTCTCTGTTCCTTTACTCTCATAGCCCGATGGGACGGAAAATCCGACACGACCGGAGAGAGATCAAGCGCAGAACCGACGGTTTTACGGGCGGGCACGGGAGTAAAAGACCGCCAACTTCCCAACTCCGGGCTAGAACTGCTAGAACTGAGACTTTCTTGTCAGAAAAACCAAATGCTTGCTATGGCCAGGACCTGGGTCTCGAACCCGGGACCTCATCGGCCGCAGTCGAACATGCTAACCAGTAGAATATTATTATAGTACATTGGCTACTAAGCTGGACAGCCTTCTCTACAGATGCTGGAATGGTGCACACATTCGCGCTGGAAAGCTCCAAAGAGCCTTGCAGTCATGACGCTGTACCTGTATGTATAGCCCGTGTCACGAAAGAAGTCCCCTACTGGCGGCGCTAGTAGTCGCATGTTTATGCAGTTATTGTATGTAATATGCATTAGTTCCACAAATCGCCGCGAGTCTTCTTTCGTGACACGGACTATAGGTTAGGTTAAGTTAATATTTTTTTTTAACATAGGTTAAGTGATTGTTACTAACAAATTATGGGCTGGCAGTTGCCTGAAAAGTTTTTATTTATTATTATAGAGGATATTATTATTTGGCAACATATAATAATTCAGTTTCAGTTTATTTATTTAAACATTTAGGACATACAGGTGTCTCTTATGCTACGTCATGTTTTGACTCTACCACCGGTTCGGAAAGCAGATTCTGCCGAGAAGAGCCGGCAAGAAACTCAGCAGTTGCTCTTTTTTTTTTAATATATTACAATACTTAAGTAAGTATAATATAAATTAAATACAATAGTGTAAGTTATTATACTATCCTGTGGGGAGCTGGACCCGACGCCGGTTGCTTCCATACAAGTTTGTCATTAAGAAATTCGTCAATTGTATAATAGCCCCGACTCAACAAGTGTTCTTTTATGGATGTAATTATAATCGTATCTAGCGTATACGTAAAACTACATTTTGTTGAGCATTAATACTTAAATAAAGGTAGTTCTCATTTATAATATTGGTAAGGGTCAGCACCGGAGCACTATCTCGGTGCATCACGCATTATTCCAGTCGGGCAATTTGTCAGAGAACAATGAGGGATTTTTAGCTCTGAGCTAAAGTATTGTCGGTAAAGACCGGTAAGTCAAGCGTTTGTGCGATTTGTGCGGTGCAAGTAATAGGCGCGTGAAATCTGTAATTGCAACTCCACCACCACCAATACATCCCATTAACTGGGCACAGGACTAAACTCTCATAGGAGGGAGGGAATTAGAGCTTAGACCCACCACGCTCCAATGTGGGCTGGTGGGCTTTAACGACTATTATCATGTTAGTGATAATAACCGGGACCGACGGCTTAACGTGCTCTCCGAGGCACAGGGGTGAAACACCACCAATACCTCGTCGGCTGCAGTAGAACATGCTATTAAAATCGCTAACTCTTACGACTTGGGACGTATTTTGAGATAGGATCATTCCGCTATCGCTGGTAATCGTCCATTGTGGACCGATAGCGATCTAAGCTGTGACGTTCCCACGTGACGCTCAGATCAGTCATCTTCCATACAATCCTCGGTAAGTCCCGTTTGCAACCGCCAAAATTATATTATCCATTAAAATCGCTTTCTCTTATGACTTGGGCTGTAGTTTAGAGATAGGATCATTCCGCTATCGCTGGTAATCGTCCATTGTGGTCCGATAGCGATCTAAGCTGTGACGTTCCCACGTGACGCTCAGATCAGTCATCTTCCATACAATCCTCGGTAAGCCCCGTTTGACTCATTGTTGTGAGTGGTATTTAAGTTATCGGTAATGGACGATCTTGAGTAATGACTGGGATGAAAGGAGAAAGGTTAGTGGTATTAAAATGAGGTATTATTTCATTTTGACGACCTCCGTGGCGCAGTGTGTAGCGCTGTTGCCTTAACGTGCGGAGGTCCGGGGTTCGATCCCCGGCAGGGTCAATTTGGGAATTTGTAATTTCTGAATTTTCCCTGGTCTGGTCTGGTGGTAGGCTTCGGCCGTGGCTAGTTACCACCCTTCCGGCAAAGACGTGCCGCCAAGCGATTTAGCGTTCCGGTACGATGCCGTGTAGAAACCGAAGGGGTATGGGTTTAATATAACTGCCATGCCCCTAACAGGTTAGCCCGCTACCATCTTAGACTGCATCATCACTTACCATCAGCTGAGATCGCAGTCAAGGGCTAGCTTGTAGTGGATTAAAAAAAATATTTAGAAATTATTTGTGTCAGTTTTATGTCTACACCTTCCTGAATATTTGTTTTTGGGTTAAGTAAAGGCAGTGAAAAAATTAAGCTATGTTAAATACTGCTGATAAATGCTATCTCTTACTAAATAATACTCTTTTTATTCCACTAGTCTACAAGTTAGTCCTTGACTTCAATCTCATGAGCAGGTGGTAATTGATGGTACAGTCTTAGATGGGAGGGGGCTAATCTGTAAGGGATATGGCAGCCATATTGAAACTACGACCCTAATCGTTTGTATACGGCATCTCACTTGGTGGCACCACTTTGCCGGTATGGTGGTAAATAGCCACGGCTGGGGCCTTCCACCAGGCCATACCTACTAGAGAAAATTCAGAAATTGTAAACTCCCAAATTGACCCTACCGGGGATCAAACTCGGGACTTAATAAGACTACACCCCTCACCACTGCGTCAGTGGGGCCATCAAGTACCGGCGCTAAAAAAAATTAAGCGATAAAAAATTCTTCTCACAAATGCTATCTCTTACTAAAGAATACTCATTTATGTACCTTCCTCTTTTACGCTGAATATACAGGTTGAACGGACCTTAAACACATGCTTAATATATATTATGCGTTTTATATTATGTACCTACACGACGACGTATATAAGGAATAGATAGATAGAAGATAGATATAAGAAACAAATAGCTACATTAGTAGCTTGTAATATACAAGACCCAGCTATTTTTAGCTTGGATGTAACTGTGAATGGTACATGTTGTACCCATAATATTGATTTAGCTAGTAATATTAGTACCAATTCCAGTATATTGGACCCAGCTATTTTTAGCTGTAATGTTATTGGCAACTGTACATATTGTACTGAGAATATTGATATTAGTAACTTTACTAATTCCAGTCTTTTGACACCGGATGCAAATTGTATGAATCTGAGTAGTAGTATTTTAACTCCAGATACAAACAATTGTAATATAATTGTTGGAAAAAATATTTTAAACTAAGTAATAAGACAACAGGTAAGGCGTGTAATATTAATCTTGTACACCAGAATATACAGGGCTTACCTGGCAAAGAACATGAGATTGAGCTTTTTATTAGAAATTTTGATATTGACATTTTATGTCTTACTGAACATTGGCTCAATAGTTATCAATTATTATTCAATCTTAAGAATTACTCTCTGTCAAGTGCGTTCTCCAGAAAGAAAGCTATACGCGGAGGGTCTTTAATAATAACTCGTAACAATAACAATTGTAAAGAAAGAAAAGACATTGTTAACCTTTCCGTTGAACGCACTATTGAGCTGTCCTGTGTTGAGTTGGAGCGATACATCATAGTTTGTGTGTACCGACCTCCTTCAGGTGACCTTGCACTGTTTGAGGATGTTATGGAGGAGGCCCTAAGGCGGATATGTAAGTCATCCAAAAAAATTTTAATCTGTGGAGACTTTAATATAGATATTTTGCATCTCACTTCTCCAGCTGAGAAATTACTTAACTTATTTAAAAGTTTCAATTTAGACAACATTTTTATTGAACCTACAAGGATAACTGCAAGTACAGCTACCTGTATTGACAATATTTTCAGTGACTGTAAAATTGTCAACAAATCCGTCATTACTCATCTAAGATCTGATCACTGCGGGCAAATGATATCTATACCTAGCTCTAAACAAAATACAACTAAAATAATAAAGTATAGGCCAATTACCACTAAAAAAGTACAGAAATTTAAACATGAAATTTCAAATAATTTACCTACGCTCGATTTTACACAGGGTGGTCCGGATGAACTCTATAACACCTTCTTTGATTTGCTAAATTCTCAATTTAATTCCATCTTTAAAGTAGTAGAAAAAAAATTGTTTAAGAACCTAAAATTTAGTGACTGGGCTACTGTTGGCATTTATAAAAGTAGAAACAAGTTGTT
Source organism: Erebia aethiops (assembly GCA_923060345.2). NCBI lineage: Eukaryota > Metazoa > Arthropoda > Insecta > Lepidoptera > Nymphalidae > Erebia > Erebia aethiops. The sequence goes on along the minus strand of OV281093.1, from coordinate 3,318,309 downwards.
TAGCTTGTATGCCGAAAAGCAATATAATTACACCCCCACATTTGTTAAATACGTCAGAAATTATTCAAAATTATTTAGAAATGTCTGCATACAAGCAAAGTCACTTCATATAAAACAAAAAATTATAAATTCAGATGACAAAATTAAAGCAGTTTGGGAAATAATCGCCGATGAAATTGGGAAACATAAAGTGGACGACAATAAACTGGAGCTAAAAATTAACAACCGTATTATTGACTGCAAAACAGAAATCGCGAACACATTTGAGAATTTTTTTCGAAATATTCCAGTCACCACTACTAGTTTCCTTAACTCCTCGCCAACAGAAGCCCATAAACTGCTCAAGGATAGTGTCACCGAGTGCAGTGTGCTGTTTAAGTTTAGACATGTGACCCCATATGATATTATTAAAGTATTTAAATCTTTGCAACTTAAAAAAACCGGAGACCTATGGGGTATATCCGTAAAAATAATCGGCAATATTATTGATGTTATTGCACCATATCTTGCTCTAGTTTTTAATGAGTCTGTAAATTCAGGATCCTTTCCAAACCTTATGAAATGTGGTAAATTGATTCCACTTTTTAAATCGGGTAGCAAAAGCGATCCAAATAATTACAGACCAATTTCAATTTTGCCAACACTCAGCAAGATATTTGAAAAAATTATGCTCAACCAACTGCTTCAGCACTTTAATTCAAATAAACTTCTTCACTCCGAGCAGTATGGTTTTACTAAAGGTCGATCGACAATTGATGCGGGCGCCGTGCTGTTAAAACATATATTCGACGCGTGGGAGAAATCACAGAATGCTATTGGTATTTTCTGTGATTTGTCTAAGGCATTTGATTGCGTTGAGCACGAGACGCTTTTAGTTAAGTTGAGCTACTATGGAGTCAAAGACACTGCGCTTGGCCTCATTGCATCCTACCTCAGTAATCGCATTCAAACAGTATGTGTCAACGATGTGAAGTCATCCGGATCAGCCTCACTAATGGGTGTCCCTCAAGGCTCCATTTTGGGTCCCTTCATGTTCCTAGTGTACATCAATGATTTGCCATATTTTGTCCGTAACACTTGCGATATTGTACTATTTGCTGATGATACGTCCTTGATTTTTAAAGTCGATAGACATAAGGACAACTTTGACGACGTAAATACTGCAATTTCTCAAGTCACGAACTGGTTTACGGTTAACAATCTACTTTTAAACACAAAAAAAACTAAATGTGTCGAGTTCGCATTGCCGAATGCCAGATCCACAAGTGATATAAAACTAATGGTAAATAATGACATGTTGAAAATAGAAGATACTACTGTGTTCCTGGGGGTGACCTTGGACGCAAAGCTTCAATGGGGCACCCATATATCAACACTTGCTGGCAAGCTTAGTTCTGCTGCTTACGCTGTCAGAAAGATTCGACAGTTAACTGACATCGAAACTGCCAGGATCGTATATTTTGCTTATTTCCATAGCATTATGTCTTACGGAATCTTACTGTGGGGTAAAGCGGCAGATATTCAAAAAATTTTTGTACTACAAAAAAGGGCTATACGAGCAATTTATAATTTAAAACCGCGTGATTCACTTAGAGAGAAATTTAAAGAAATTGGTATTCTAACAGTAGCCTCGCAATATATTTACAGTAATATAATTTTTGTAAAACAGCACATCCATAATTATAAAAAAAAATGCGATCTGCACGATAGGCCAACTAGAGGCCGTAATAAGCTCGTGACTCCATCGCTCCGCCTCAAAAAAGTCAGAAGGTCATTCGTGGGAATGGGCATTATTTTCTATAACAAAGTTCCACAACCTATTTTGGACTTGCCAATAAATAAATTTAAGAAATCCATTAAAAGTATGCTCCTGAAAAAAGCTTATTATACAGTTGAAGATTATGTAAATGATAGAGGAGCATGGATTTGATCGCTCCAGCAATGCTGGGGACAGCGGTTACTTATTATAAATTAGTGTTTGAATATTAGTATTCAATTCGATGCTTTGATACGGGTAGACTGAGTATGTCACGCTCTCTTTAAACATTTCTGTGGTGGTGTCGTGTGGTGCGGGTTGTTACGTTCCCTCAAATATGGTCGAGCGAAGCAATGGCTGGATCATGCGTCATGCTCGTGAACGGGTGCCACCGGCGGGAATGGGGCTACTTTCTGTCTGCCCGTCTTTGACATGAATTGAATAAACAAATTTAAGAAATCCATTAAAAGTATGCTCCTGAAAAAAGCTTATTATACTGTTGAAGATTATGTAAATGATAGAGGAGCATGGATTTGATCGCTCCAACAATGCTGGGGACAGCGGTTACTTATGTACACATTGATATAGTAATTGTAAATGAATTATTTAAAAAGAGCAACCACCGAGTTTCTTGCTGGTTCTTCTCGGTAGGAATGGCATTCCGAACCAGTGGTAGATTCACTTGACGATTCAAAAGTACTTGTAAAAGTTTATTTGAATAAAAAGATATTTGATTTGATTGATTGATTGAGATAAGAGCAATTTTATTCCATTTTCGCTCGTCTTTCTCGCAAATAACAATATAAACTCGCTGTGAGCAAGCAAAGAGAAACATTTTCATACAACTTAATGTAGTCGGGCGTTAATAAATATTCTAACACTTGCATTTCTTGCCGGTATTCGTTTTACAGGAAAGTATTCATGTACTAGATGATGGCCCCGACTTCGTCCGCTTGGATTAAGGTTTTTCGATTACCGCGAGAACTCCTTAATTTTCCGGGATAAAAAGAAAATGTCTTTCCTCGAGTCGCAATCTATCTCTATAAGTACCAAATTTAATCAAAATCGGTTGAAAAGATGGGCCGTTAAAGCGTAGCAGACAGACAGACACACTTTCGCATATAATATATTAGGTACTAACTGCTTTATATTATCACAGAATAAGTAATAGTACAGCTGTATTATGTCCAATATTTTCCTAAACTTACATTAAAGAAGAAAAAAAATTAGGACCGGTAAAATCTTCGAACTGAGAAACACCTAGAAGCACCCACATTAGAATGCAGATGTCAAAACATTCTTAACACCCACATTTTCCGAGTTCATGAATTTTACAACAGTGCTCTTGTACCTACTGAAATACATGTGGTATGCAAGCCGCGAACCGTTTTAACCTATGACCCATTGTTCCCAAGTTTAAATTTTTATAATGGTACAATTTACACAAAAAAAAATGGAATTTCTTAGAATTACTTATTTCCAAGATATCAAGCTTAGGTTAGGTTAGTCTTTACTTCTATACCAATATTATAAATGCGAAAGTTTGTATGGATGGATAGATGGATGGATGTTTGTTACTCAATCACCCCAGAACGGCTGAACGGATGATCTAGATGAAATTTGATACAGATATAGATTATATTGTCTGAAATAACATACAGGCTTCTTTTTATTCCGGAAAATTAAGGAGTTCCCGCGGCAACCGAAAAACATCAGTCCAAGCGGACGAAGTCGAGAGCATCAGCTAGTATAGTAGTCTTATAGTAGTAAGACGAATTGTATTTTTCTTCTCCCTCTCCGACCTCCCTGGCACAGTTGTGAGCGCTATTGTCATATAAGCGGAAGGTCCCGGCTTCGATCCCAGGCAGGGTTAATTTGGAAATTTACAATTTCTGAATTTTTGCTCTGATCTCTGAAGATTCGGTGGGCATTTATCACCCTTCCCGGTAAAGATGTGCCGCCAAGCGATGTGTGAAGAGTATTCCGGTACGATGCCGTGCAGAAACCAATAGGTATGGATTAGATATAACTGCCATTGATACCCTTTACAGGTTAGCACGCTACTATCTTAGCCTGCATCATCACTAACCATTAGGTGACTCAAGGACTAACTTGTGTTTTTTTAAATAATCAAAAGACATTATGATCGTCATCAATGAGAAACATAATATTCAGTCTTCCAAACGAACATTTATTTAAGGCCTGTGTAGCGTAAAAGGCGGTTTTTAAAAGCAGTGTATCCATCAAACGGTGACATAATGTATGCTTGTAAAAATAATGTGCTGTTTTCAAGCCCTTTGAGCAGCCATTGACGCATCTCAAAACACAATTTAAAAAAAACTCTGCATTGAAATTTATTTGAAACATACCTCTTAATTTACCTTTTAAAGCAATTTTTCTCCGTATTGAAACAAATAATTAGCTCTAGAAATATAAGATAAAATTCATATTTCTAAATCAAACACATTGTCGGATTCATTTGTATTGAAAAGTAAATATTAATTTTTTTACAAATTATTTCATGCATTTTTTGCGAGATGCGCTTGCTCGATTTCACCCCCGCGCGCCTGTGTTTTTAATCTCGTGAGCTCACAGCGCCTTAATCAAAAGCCCTCAAATTAAAAATTAATACTATCGCATTTTAAACTTGAACCGCCTTTACGCCGCAACAAGTTGTAAATTACATCATGATTAGTTTCATCTCTGTTTTGTTAATTGTTTGTGTGTAATAAAGTGTTTTTCCTTTCCTTCCTTCCTTCATTGAACTAACAACGAAGTTTTATACCTAATTACTGGTTCAAAACTAAAGTTTTTCGTTGTTTATAAAATAATAATAATAATATATTAATTACTTTTACGGGACTGGTAATTACATTTTCCACTAAAATAATTCGTGTCAGATGTGAAATAAAAGGCGTTTTATATCGTTATTAGGCTGTCGTAACCATTAGCTGTGCTGTTCTTGATAATTGAGTTTATATCTTTCGATACGACTTTAATTCGACTTGCGTTGCCTTTCTTCTTTAACTTAATACAAAGCTGGTGCTAGAAGTGGGTATAGCAACAGGTAGAGTCCAATTATTGAGCTTACTTGTTATAAGGGTTATATAGAAGGCTTTGAAAGACATAAATCGCCTATGAATTGTAATTATCCAATTACTTGTGGTTTGAAATGAGATTAAAAAAATAAAAAATAATCTTATCTTACTTCTTACTAATATTATAAATGCGAAAGTTTGGATGTATGGATGTATGGATGGATGTTTGTTACTCAATCACGCCCCAACAACTGAACGGATCTGGATGAAATTTGGCATATAGATAGATTATAGTCTGGAATAACACATAGGCTACTTTTTATCCCGAAAAATTAAAGAGTTCCCGCGGGAACCACAAAACCTCGATCCACGCGTACGAAGTCGCGGGCATCAGCTAGTAATTATATAAAAATATTACACATAGATACAGTAAATTCATTCATTCATTCATTCATTCATTCATTTTTTACCAATAGCTAGGCTCTCAGTCGGAAGCAAGGAAGGAATATATGCGGATGGACCTGGGAACCCACCGCATTATTACCCCAAGAAAACCCCTGATTTATGTGATTAATGGAAAGGGGTCACTACCCTCAACAATGAGAAAAACGAAGCAGAGAGAGAGAGAGAGAGAGAGAGGTTCTCAGTCACTTATAGTAGCTGGTATCTATTTAATATCAAAGACAGCTTAGTCAGAGAAGGTACATAAAATTGCACGCAATAGGAGTCGTCTCCAGGCTCCTGATTTCACGGGTGGGTATATCGTACGCTGAAAATCGCACGACATAAATGTCTTATCAAATGACAATTCAGTCTCTTTTAACATCGTATTTAATGCGGGGCCACACATTAAAGCCCGCGTTTCGAGCTGTAAACCTCTGTCCTACGGCTAAATGAACGCCGATAAAGTATATACTTTAAATGAACTTCTATAATTTGTTTCACTTTACGATCGCACTGCTGATGTCTTGAGAGACTTGTCAATTAAAGTAATAGGCTCTCAAAACGCTATTTTGTCTCAGTTTTACTTCTCGGCCATAAAATACTTTCCATTAGACGCTGAAGAAGTATAGGTACTAATTTGACGTTAAGGCGTTTCGCATACGTAGACACTTTTGTGTTATGTATCGGACAAGTAACCATGATTGAATATTTTATTTTCATGCAATCAATTTGAAATCAACTAACAACTTTTGACGACCTCCGTAGCGCAGTGTTGAGCGCTGTTGCCTTAACGTGTGGAGGTTCTGTGTTCGATCCCCGGCAGGGTCAATTTGGGAATTTATAATTTCCGAATTTTCCCTGGTCTACCCTGGTGGGAGGGTTCTGCCTTGGCTAGTTACCACCCTACCGGCAAAGACGTACCGCCAAGCGATTTAGCGTTCCGGTACGATGCCGTGTAGAAACCGAATAGGGATATGGGTTTGATATTTAACTGCCATGCCCCTAACAGGTTAGCTCGATACCATCTTAGACTGCATCGTCACTTACCATCAGGTGGCAAATGTAAATATGTTTTGGGTCTATTGTCCAGTTAGTTTTGCTTGACACTCAAGAAAATAGCCTATGAAAAAATTATCGGCATTAATTTCGTCTCCCCTATGAGAGTGGAGGCCTGTGCCCAGCAGTGGGACTTTAATGGGCTGTAGTGGTCAGCAACTAGACACTAAATTAGTTGTTAGTTGAATATACATAAAGATGTATATTCCAAATAACCAAATATCTTATTACACGACTGCCCAATAAGAGGAGTGGAATGTTTTCAGTCTACATGTATGTTAGTTTATTTATTCCACCATAACTTCTAAATGCCTTAACAGATTTGGATGTATGAGGTATCATTAGAATCCTTACACCATACCAATTTCCGAGTGACATTGGTTATAAACTTTTTGAAAAAAATCTTTTTAGCAGGGCCGTCTTGTTTTTGAATTGTTTAAATTAGTTTCAGCTTGTTTTGAAGAACTATTTTTCACGATAGTATACATAACCTAAAGCTTAGAGCTTGAGCTGTGAATAAGGTTTTGTGGAAACACTTTTATCGTGAACAGTACGAAGCAGGCATCAACTATTCGCTGTATATTATTTTATATTTCATGCACGGACGGAATTTGAGTAATGCTATCATATTCTAGACGCTAGTGTCTTGAGTCTTATGCAAAGGCGGTGCTTGCTCTCATCTTGAAAGATGCATCTTAATAAAATATTATACTTTGTAAAATCTTGAACACCGAAGAGATGTCAGTTCTCTTTGTGTGTTCTATGAACTTAGAAAATTTTACTCTACAACGGGGAGTATTCTTAGGAGTTATCATTGATCTTTTTTTTTTAACCACTGCAAGTTAGCCCTTGACTGCGATCTCCCCTGAAGGTAAGTGATGATGCAGTCTAAGATGGTATCGAGCTAACCTGTTAGGGGCATGGCAGTTAAATATCAAACCCATACCCCTATTCGGTTTCTACACGGTATCGTGCCGGAATGCTAAATCGCTTGGCGGCACGTCTTTGCCGGTAGGGTAGTAACTAGCCACGGCCGATGCCTCCCACCAGGCAAAAAGTAACTCCCTGTTTTTCTTAACTGTGTAAGGACCTTGGGTTAGTTGGTTAGAGCATTACGTTGTTACGTTCCCTCAAATATGGTCGAGCGAAGCAATGGCTGGATCATGCGTCATGCTCGTGAACGGGTGCCACCGGCGGGAATGGGGCTACTTTCTGTCTGCCCGTCTTTGACATGAATTGAATAAACAAATTTAAGAAATCCATTAAAAATATGCTCCTGAAAAAAGCTTATTATACTGTTGAAAATTATGTAAATGATAGAGGAGCATGGATTTGATCGCTCCAGCAATGCTGGGGACAGCGGTTACTTATGTACACATTGATATAGTAATTGTAAATGAATTATTTAAAAAAAGCAACCACCGAGTTTCTTGCTGGTTCTTCTCGGTAGGAATGGCATTCCGAACCAGTGGTAGATTCACTTGACGATTCAAAAGTACTTGTAAAAGTTTATTTGAATAAAGAATATTTGATTGATTGATTGATTTGATTGATAGAGTAGTCTCGCGACAACAGCCAGAAGAGTGTATAGGTTCAGCTCCCGTCTGTACCTAGGTACTAATACTAATACTAATACTATAGTACCACTGTTGCATTCACCGAGCAGGATATTTTTTAATTTACTGGTCAGAGAACAGGTAGGTACACCATCGGTAACAGACCAGTCCGTAAGTAGACCGTTAGTAGAATAGTTCGTTTATTTTCATTGTTTTCTACTACGCTGGTTGCGATTTGCAGACATAAGCCTATCTAGCATTATTTGTTTCATAGAAAGAGGTCACGAGTCACGACCCTCAGCAAATGAGAAATACGCAGATAGAGGATTTAATAGAAATCGTATAGACAGTAGGAAGTACCGAAGGGATTTAACGGTGCACTGAACTAAATCTACCAATTAGACGTGCATGCTTGATTGGCTTCCGTAACCGAGTCTATGAGCTCAGTGTGTACACACCATTAGATGGCAAATTAACCAAGACATGGTAGCCAAAATCTTTATCCATCATCATTTTAACCCATTCACAGGTACAGAGCACGGGTCTTCTCTCAGTGTGGATGTGCAGACTTCACACAACTTTGAGAATATTATGACGAACTTTTGGCCATGCAAACCAAATCTTAATTCTAATAAGTACTAAATTCTAAACTTAAAGTTGACATCGTTAAAAGAAAAAAAACCAAGTGCGTATCTATGCATATCTATAGGATACTGTTACTAATATGATTATCAACATCACGTAATTTTGCAATTAAAATTGTGGAACCGTTTCCATCTTCAAAGATAAACAAATTTCTCAAAAGACGGCAAAGCATTTACAAAATCGTGAAAGAAAAACAGTTTTAGAAATATTTAAGCAATCATTCAACTTCAAATAATTCACAGCGGTTGTTGATATGACATTTTTTTTAAAACTTAAAATGACGAGGAAATGAAATTTTCAAAAACAGTTCACAGAATGGCGCTACCGGCTGCACTCATTAAAAGGAATAAAGTGTCTAGGTTCCTCCCGACTCCTGAATTTTAATAGGAACACTAGTGGATGTTAATTTAATTATTAAATAATAAGGCGTCCTTCCAGCACGCTCTAATTGACTCCGGGATGATTCAGGGAAGACATTCTCCTGCACGCTTTAGAAATTTAATAAAATGACAACTTTTTTTTTACAACCCCTTTCACACGTAAGTTTGTGGAAATTCGCGTGGGTAATGCGTGTTTTTCTATTAAGCGAGGGCGCTTGAGTATACCTTGACGATCCTTTATTTACTTATGTTTTACACAATTCATTAGAATATCAGCTGAAGTGGTCTGTAAAAGTATGACTTATGAATGTAATTAATATTCAACGCTTCTGGTTATAATTAATATTAATTAGTAGAATCCAGTCCACCTGTCTGTTCCACAGCCTAAATTACCTAAACTATATAATACTGTAGAGAGAACTGTACGCTTACTTTGAGTTTTAACATTGCACACACGATTGATCGACGTGAGAGCTCACCACGCCAAGTGAAAGCGAACGTCAAAGTAAAATGAACCTTGACTGCATTGGTTTAGAGCTCATTGCATCATTTCGTGTATTTATTCACAGCCAGCGCTCCAAACGCTGAATTTGTGACTTTAAAGCAAGAGCTTTTGGGTCCATTTTATTTTGACGTTCGCTATAAATGCGAAAGTGTGTCCGTCTGTCTGTCTGCTACGCTTTCACGGCCCACCTGTTCAACCGATTTTGATGAAATTTGGTACGGGGATAGTATGTATCCCGAGGAAGGACTTAGAAGAACTTTTCTTGGGAATTGAAAGAACTTAATCCACGCGGACGAAGTCGCGGTCATCATTAGTACTTAAATTATAAATGGTAGATAACGTTGTTACGAACGAATATGTAAAAATTGGCTTGGCCTGCTGATGCCAGTGCCATCGGCCGTCTTGGGTCACGTGACCAAATGAGCCAGGCCTGATTATACTATCACCAAACACGGGTACGTTTTAATTACGTAGGTACCTACACAATATATTACAGGATTACCCTTGGGCCTAGATTCCATAGAATACGAAAACTCTCGCTTCAGTGCTCCTGAAACGCTAATCACGACCTAGCTACCCGACTGAGTCGAGAATTTAATATGGGTTAGAAGCTCTTACATGTTTTACTTGAAACTAAAATTACTGTAGACTGTAGAGCGTTAATGTTGTACCAGATAAGCTTATTTTTTCTTATTAAAACAAGGACCTTTTAACATTAATGTCTATTGAGTTCGCTCAATAGATATCCAGGTTTAATGTAATAAAATATGAGAAAGTGTGTCCGTTGCCTTTTAATAGTCATGTGCGTAATCGTTTTTGACGAAATTTGATACAGTTGTAACTCTCGCCTGAATTCTAATTTCTAGACATGCCATGCTCGCGATTTCATACGCACGATACAGATCCTACAGTTGAAATATTTATTTTCAAATTGTATTTCTCATTAAAACATCATGTATTGTGGTATAGCTTTGTATCTTTTAATTTATTGTTAGGTAGGAATAGGTAATAACTATTTATTATGCTAGAAGATATTAATATAGCTTTATTATTAAGAGAGGAAGGGGGCATACTACAATCGCATAAAGCCGTATTATTTTTAAGTGTCACATATATAAGACGTACCTTAACGTCCCTAAAATAAGGATTTCATTTCTGAAACAAGAGCTTTAAGTAACTATATTGAAATAATACTGTACTGCTTCAGGCGTGATAGTAACCCCCCTGAACTTTGTCTTGACATGAAGCCATTGAAATAATAAATGTTTAGTGAAAAGCTACTGAACATTTTGATGCATACTCTTTGAAGTTTACAATATCCTGTGGGATCGAAGCCAAATCTACAAACACTGCAAAATACTGCACTAGAGCTTTTTGGCATATGAAAATATAACGTCTAATGCTTCGGGTATGGAATATAAAATATTATCGTACGAATAGCTAATGCCAGCCTCTCTGTCTCAGGTACATGCTCGGCAATTTTAATCTACCTGGGCTCAGAGAGGCTCAGACTGTTTAGGTATTTATGCTTTCAGGTTGAGTTTTTACTGTATCTTTTTTAAACTAAGGAACTATCAGAGACATTAGAGCAAATTATTGCCAAGCTTCCCTGTCGTTTAAGTAGTCCTTTACATGGTAATAAGATTTTTCAATGAGTTTACGTTTTACATTAACTTTGAACTTATTCAGAGACATCTTCAACATGTCTTCTGGGAGCTTATTGTAGAAGCGGACACTGTTTCCAACAAATGAATTGCTAGTTTTACTAAGCCTAGAAACAGGCATTACAAGTTTATTTTTATGTCTAGTATTAACATTATGATAATCACTTTTCTTCTTGTATGTATCAATGTGCTTATGCACGTGTACTATATTTTCAAATATATATTGGTTGTGCACTGTCATTTCTTTAAATTTATCTCTTAGTGACTGTCTTGGTCCCATATTATGGATGGCTCGAACAACCCTCTTGTGCAACACAAAATCAGAATTAATATCACAATAATATACCATAATATGACATAATGCTGTGAAAGTAACTAAAATAAACTAATCTCGCCGTTTGTATATCTGTTAACTGGCGAATCTTTTTAACCGCGTATGCAGCTGAACTAAGCCTGTTCGATAAGTCATTTATGTGATGGCCCCATTGGAGTTTAGCATCTAACGTTATTCCGAGAAAAACAGAGATCCATACATCATCCATCTATCCATACATTCATCCAAACTCTCACATTTATAATATTAAGTTAGATTGTGACGAAGAAACGAGAGGATCTGGAAACCACTTACGGCCGAAATTAGTAATCAATCTATCTGTAGTCTGTCGATAAGTTGCTTAGCAACATTGTTTTATGACGAAAAGCGCAATACAAATAACAACGTTGCTTGGTAACAAACCGACAGACTACAGATAGATTGATAATTAATTATTTATTTCGGCCGTTAGTAAGCTGGCCTAGAAAAATCGTACGTGACGTAAAAGGTTACACTCCCTCCCTCCGGTATAGATGTAAAGAGGCAGAGTACTGTACGATTATTTTATTATTCTAGCTTAACATTCTGAACAATTATATATTATATCTTGTCGTGGCTCTACAGGGATTGATATCATCGACTATAGCAGACATATTTCAAAATGACAGTTTTATGTCACGTCTTAAAAATAAGGATTACATTTTTAAAACACGAATGTCAACAGTAGGTACAGCTTAAAACGATGGTAGTAAGTATACTCCCTGCCTTAGTTTTGAATTCCACTCACGAGATGTATTATTGAATCGTTTTTTTTAAAGAAAACCACGCGCTTACCGAGAGTATCAATCAATTATTCAGAAAAATTCAACAATTCTCAGTAGTAGTGTGGTACTAGCCCGCCCGGAGTTACGCAGTTGACGGTGTTTCATCGGAGAGCACGCCTGATCTCTCTCCGGTCGTGTTGGATTTTCCGTCCCATCGGGCTATGAGAGTCCACCTGTGTACATGCGCACACACTTGTGCACTATAATATAGTTATATAGATCGATAAAATTAATTTATTGCACACACTTAAAAAACATTAAGACTAACACAATAAAAAAAGGTTTAAAAATAAAACAGAACGATGCAAAGGCGGTCTTATTGTTGAAGCAATCTTTTCCAGACAACCTTTGGGGAGAGGAGATTATCAACCAAGAGCGCGGGATAGTGCAACATCGAAACACTAAAATATATAATAAATATACATACAATATAAATACAAACGTACATATAGATAGATATAATATCTCTCGCGCAGATGGCTAATATCTCTGGAGAATGGAGATAGACCGCCGAGGCCGAAATTCGGTCGGTAGGACATAATCAAATTATTGAGTCAATATACTCACGTGAACATGCTAGCCCTTGACTGCGATCTCACCTGATGGTAAGTGATGATGCAGTCTAAGATGGTAGCGGGCTAACCTGTTAGGGGCGTGGTAGTTATATTAAACCCATACCCCTTCGGCTTCTACACGGCATCGTACCGGAACGCTAAATCGCTTGGCGGCACGTCTTTGCCGGTAGGGTGGTAATAAGCCACGGCCGAAGCCTCCCACCAGGCTAGACCAGGGAAAATGCAGAAATTATAAATTCCCAAATTGACCCTGCCGGGGATCGAACCCAGGACCTCCGCACGTTAAGGCAACAGCTCTACACACTGCGCCACGGAGGTTGTCAAAATTGTCATAACGTAGTATTAGATTCACTCGGAACGTTTAACCCGCAAGTTCAAAGTTTCCCTTTGAGTAGGTACACGCCGACCTCGTTGTATGTAATGCGCTTCTCGCGTTCATTAGTCGGCTCTAGAACATTATATTTATTATACGCTAAATTATACCATATCATGTTATATGAAACACACGCTTATATGAAGAATGCTTTGTGTGAAGAACAGGATTTTGAGGTAGAAATAATGATATATACTACAAACGTTACATAGGTTATTATTGTTATCAGTTTAACACGATTATGTCTGTCCGGTCAAACTTAGCATATCCAAAAAATTATTAGCTACAGACTTGGAATTTGGAATATTTAAAGTCTGTAGCTTGCTATCGCAAATAATTCTAAAAATATTATTATTATGGTGAAAAATGACCGAATTTCTACCCCCCAAGTTCCGAAGTTTGCTAGAACAGAATAGTTTTTGATTTGTGGCTGTGCTGATTGAATATTCCTATGTCTAAGAGAGCAAACCTCAAAAATACCTCCAAAAGTACGATACGTCTTTCATCAAGGATATATAAAATCGAACAAAATAATTTTGTCTAGCGGAAGTAAATGTCTAAAAAAACTAACTTAATATCAGTCGATGTGTAATTTGTATGTCGGTATGTTTATTTGTTAGTCAGTCTGTCACCGTTCATATGTTTACCCGACTTTGGCGAAGTTTAGTCCAGATACCTAGATAACATAATTTAGCTACTTTTATTCCCAGAAATCAAAGAACAAAGGATTATCTACTTAAATAAAAAGTAAATAAGCTAGTATTGACACAGCATGCAAACTGATTTTAAAAGTTTCAGACATGACATTTTTGTTTTTGAAACAGTGCATGAAGGCTGTACATGATAATGTACGTGCAAGGAGAGAGTTTTAGGCGCCCACTTTTCGGGTCTCAAGTTACCCTCTTACCAGCTGAATTTTGAGGCTTTTAAAGTCGAATTGTTCACTCACAAAGTGACTTATACTTGTACCCATCTCAGAACTTTCAACTCTACCTAAAACTACGAGAATTTGAATAGCTAGAGGAGTGTTATTTGATCGTCTCATATAAGAATAGGGATGCCCGCGATTTCGTCCGCGTTGGTTGTGATTTTTTGATATCCGCGGGAACATCTTTATTTTCCGGGATAAAAAATAACCTTTGTTCTTCTCCTTGATGCAAGCTATCTCTTTATGACATTTCATCAAAATCAGTTGAAGAAATCGGCTGTTAGGTAAAGCGTAGCAGACAGACAGAAAACAGACAAACACACTTTCCAACAGGTCTGGTCGTAGAATTCATATTTAATTAGCAGATGACTGAACGACCAATCATTATTAACTAGTAGTGGACCGTTGATGGGTTAATGGTAACAACTAAAAACCGATCAACGGCCCACTCCATAATCCACCACGCTAGTGCAGATTGGCAGACTTCGCAAACTTTTGAGAACATTACTTGCAAGTTGCTGCTTTAAGACATGCAAGTTACCTCACGATGTTTCACTTCACCGTTATAGGAAATGAAATTCAATTATTTAAGGAGTTACGTGTGATAACTCCGAAAAGTCAGAGGTGCGTGCCCGGCGATCGAACCCCAGAACATTGAAACAGGAGGATGAACGTCTATACCACAGGGCCATAGCCGCTTATCAACTTTAAAAGTTTCTACGCGACATCGTACTTGGAACGCCTAATCACTTAGCGGTAAATAGTTTTCCGAAATGGTGATAACTTAAGCCTCCATCAGACCAAATCAGAGCCAAATTCTATAAAAACTGCTTCTAAAAAATGAGTTCCATATGAAATGTTAATAAAATAAAAAGTACCTACCTAATCTAACAAAGTCAATTTTCATCAGATTATTTTCGTAAATTTTCTTCTCTGCAGATACTCGTGAGACATAATTTACACTTGGATCGTACTCTACATAAAATAGAGATGGGCCCTATTTAAAAAATAGATAGGCCGATAGGATAACTATGGGGAAAATGTGGGGGCCTCTGCATACCGTCGTATTTCAGTTTATCAATATCAAGGACCTTAATAGCTGGAGAGATGGTGAGCATTTTGACGAAGTGATTCATAAAAACAGGAAATTTGTTATGGTTACTGCTACTAATCTTAATCTTAATATCTTAATAATATTATAAATGCGAAAGTTTGGATGGATGTATGGATGTTTGTTACTCAATCATCTTCTTTTTTCAAATTAAAGAGTTCCCGTGGGAACCAAAATACCTCAAAACACACAGACGAAGTCGCGGGCATGCGCTAGTAAACTTTAAAAACATTATTACAGCACAACTTGCAACAGGGGTAACGAATGTTTTCATACTACTTTGCGAATAACTCTATTCGAAATTCCTGGCAGGTGATGATAAAAACAAATCGCGAACCTACGAATCGGCATACTATCTTGTGTCATGTTACTGAGTTTTGGTGGATTAAAGATAATATTATATGCCTCACTATTAAATTTTGTTCTATTACGTCTAAGTACCAAGATAAACTAATATTTTTAACAAATCCATACTAATATCAAAAATGTTAAGAATAGCAACTAAGTACTAATTTTATAAAGTACCTCCTCAAAGTTTCCACCCGCTCTCGTAGCACAATATCAGCCGAACGTGGGTATGCGCTGAATATTTCATTACAAAAGGTAAAGAGGACAAAGAAATGCGAGTTAGATCGCGCGGCCTAAATAAACGATGGTTCTTACTTAAGGTTCTCGATAGATAAAAATACATATTTTGTAAGTATCAATAATACGGTCACTCATCAACATCATCATTATCATCGCAACCAAGCACCGGCGTGCTTGAGCACGAGGCTCCAGTCAGAGTAAGAATGTTTTAGGCCATGGTCCACCTCACCGGCCAAGTGTCTATCAGCAGACTTCACACACATTTGAGCTTGTAGGTTTGGGCATACGAAAAGTAAGAACGTGCGTTAAGAGACCGAAATCTTAAGTACGTAGGATACAATATACAATAGCCAAATTAAAATCCGTTCACGTAATGAATAAATGGTTCCCGATACTAAAATATTGAATAAATGGTACGTACCTATATTATATAAAATCAACGGGGTTTGTTACTAGAATTAGATCCTTAGTAAGGGTCACGAAATACTAACCAACTCTACCCAAGGCACCGACATTATTTATTTAATATACTCAAAGGCTACAGCCAGATAATTGTTTCTCTCCAATTTCGCGCGAAAACACGCCGCTACTTCAGAAACATTCCACTGGAATGGATTTATAAGGCCGATAAAATAAATATTTATGAATGAACCACTCTACATTTCAATCTCATAACCAATAGGGACACTATTTTTTATTCTGTACTCACATAAATAAAGTTTTTATAACTTTACTATCCCGTCTTTCAAAAATAGGTTCTGACTATAGGTAATATTGAATTGACTTAGCTTGAATTGGCCATAGATCTCGTCTAAATCACAGTTGCAATTCGGCCTAACCTCCGTTGGTCTTGTGTGCAGTTCGTCCAGTACCGACGACTTGTTCCTAACGATCTGTACCATATATGAATTAATAATAGTCTATATTTAAAGCGTTGGACATAAATGTGGTTTTTTAGACCTATGTTTCAAACTTATAGCTGCTGCTACTTTTTTTCAAGGCTATTTCAGAATCTACGTTATTTTTAGGATTCTTGTATTTCTTTTAAAGATAGAAGAAAGTTAATTAAGATTTCAATTCCATTCATTATGTTTAAACAATACATATATTTATATTTTGCTAAATTATTCATATACCAACAGCTGTTATCAATTTAATGAAAGTCGCAGTGTGGAAAACTATAGCGATATTTAAAAATCTTTACAAAGATTGGTTAAGTACTTTATTTCAGAAATCCCACCCAAGCGAAGTCAATAGTCATCTAGTTGGATTAAAAAAGTCACTAGTTTACTACGCTCGGCCTTCCTCCACCCTAACCAACTCAATCACCGGAGGGTAAAGACAAAGGCAACAATTATCCGCAGAACAGAACAATCAGAGATCGCTCACGATGCGGGTATTGTGGCGCTTCGATTTTAAACTGATAATGACATATTCAGATTATTTGGAGCAAAGAATTGGCCGTCTATTGGGATTTAATGAAATACGTTTATGTGGTTGGCTGTGGTGAGGAATTTTGCCGTTTTTGTATTTTGTATAAAGATGGGTTGTGTGTAGTAAATATTGGTCCTAACATAATATGAAATTGGCGTTTTGTCGTACTGGGTACTTTGATCTCAAATATCTCCTCTTTGTTTAGGAACACACTCCAACACTAAAACCACAGATTAAAAAAGTGCACAAAAAGTTTTGACGACCTCCGTGGCTGTACGGAGGCCTCGAGTTAGATCCCCAGCTTATAATTTCTGAATTATCCCTGGTCTGGCCTGGTGGGAGGCTTCGACCGTGGATAGTTACCACCCTACCGGCAAAGACGTGTTGCCAAGCGATTTAGCGTTCCGGTACGATGCCGTGTAGAAACCGGATAGGGGTATGGGTTAAGTAACTGCGATGCCCCTAACAGGTTAGCCCGCTACCATCTTAGACTGCATCATCAGGTGAGATCGCAGTCAAGGGCTATCTTGTAGTGGATTAAAAAAAAAAACAAATGCACAACCTCTTAGGGCAAACACATAATACCGTCTCCGTTTCGTCGAGGGTAATAATCGTCAATTCGCTACAAAAATACTGGGAATTTTCGCGATCTTTCTTTACCTTAGTCTTGAGTGTTATTCGTTTATTTTATTTTTTTCTTCCCAGAGGAGGAGGAAAAAATCCCTTATGGACTCCTGCCTGATGGCAGGGCGTGTCCGACTCGCACGGACTAAAAACAACCTCCCCCCGAGGCTCCCCGATCAGCACGGAACCGCATTTGCATTTGCAAGAAATGCAGAAGACTGATCGTTTATGATCCTGGAACTTGCAACCTGGAACATTACCTACCTAAGCCGGAAACAAAGCAAAATGTATTCATATTATCTGCTTCAGCGGCAAAAATTGTAATTTGAAAGTTAACATCAAAATCATACATTCGGGGTAATCTAAAATTGTCGGGACACAGCAAAGGGTGAATTTTAAGCGAGCTCTATTATACAAATTTAATTATTCGTCTGGAAAATGGAGTTTGTCTTTCGTTTTCAACGCCTTTGTACCTTTGCGTGATTGTTTTGGGTTATCTTTTTGTGCCGGGGTCAAGTTTTGTGACGTCAGAGATAAGGGATTACTTGAGTTGTTAATTATTTTCTAATTCTGCATTGTTTGTATTACTAATTGGATATTTACTGTGTAAGCTTTGGGTATAATGTTTGCGTTCCGTCAAACGTAACGTTTTTGTTTTATAACAACAACGCACGCACGTGGCAAGCATGCAACGCATAGATAACTAAAGTGCGACAAATTTATCTGACCCGGTGGGCAAAATAGGGCCTATATCCAAAATAAATTATTTCTAACTGATTATTAAATAGAGGGTCCTCCAAAAGACCTAAAATTCACATCCACAGTTAGCTTTAATATTGATAACCATTTTAAAATATAGATTAAAGAAAAGTGCGTTAAAATTTGATGTTGTCACAACTATGAATTTCTTTTGCGCGTTTTTTTTGCGTTTTTAAGTTTGATAAAAAGTTGCTGATTTGATTGAGTTCTCATTATCCCTATTGGAACTAATTTTGAAGCCTGTTAATTTTACTTTTAATATAATACCTACTAGCGATGCTGTCATCGGGTCATATAAATTAGACAGACTGTATTTCGCGATGATCTTTTTCGTTATGCATATTTTTAACTGAAGCCTTCTTAAACTGACGACTTCCGTGGCGCAGTGTGTAGCGCTGTTGCTTTAACGTGCGGAGGTCCTGGGTTCGATCCCCGGCAGGGTCAATTTGGGAATTTATAATTTCTGAATTTTCCCTGGTCTGGCCTGGTGGGAGGCTTCGGCCGTGGCTAGTTACCACCCTACCAGCAAAGACGAGCCGCCAAGCGATTTAGCGTTCCGGTACGATGCCGTGTAGAAACCGAAGGGGTATGGGTTTAATATAACTGCCATGCCCCTTACAGGTTAGCCCGCTACCATCTTAGACTGCATCATCACTTACCATCAGGTGAGATCGTAGTCAAGGTCTAGCTTGTAGTGGATAAAAAAAAAAAAACTACCTGTCTACTTGGCATTAAAGTCAGCTATTGTAAAAACATGGAGAAATTGACTTGTTGCCAAAAATTATGCCTTGATAAGCAGAGCAGACTTCTACAACTTTTAATTCTATATCTATTTATCTATATTCTATATCTATCTAAGGCCCGTATTAGTACCTAAATCGAAATAAGCTAAGAACAGAGGCCCAATTGTCTAAGCAAATCGTAATCATTTGACAGCTTAAAACGTATTACTTGAACAGTTTAAGGCGCTGTGAGCTCACGAGATGAAAAACACAGGCGCGCGGGGGTGAAATCGAGCAAGCGCATGTCGCAAAAAATGCATGAAATAATTTGTAAAAAAATTGATATTTACTTTTCAATACAAATGAACCCGACAATGTGTTTGATTTAGAAATATGAATTTTATCTTATATTTCTACAGCTAATTATTGGTTTCCATAAGGAGAAAAATTGCTTTAAAAGTAAATTATTAGGTATGTTTAAAATAAATTTCAAAGCAGAGATTTTTTTTAAATTGTGATTTGAGATGCGTCAATGGCTGCTCAAGGGTCTTGAAAACAGCACATTATTTTTACAAGCATACATTATGTCACCGTTTGATGGATATACTCCTTTTAATAACCCCCTTTTACGCTACACAAGGCCTTAAGGAGTTCATAAATGCTTTTCGCCGTGCAGGCATCTATGGACTCCTTAAACGGATCGTATTGTTTAACTAAAAACTACACAATCGGGGGCCAGGTTCTTAAGTATGATACTAATATTATAAATGCGAAAGTGTTTGTTTGTTAGTTTGTCGTTTTGTTGGTTTATCTTTCAATCACACCGCAATGGAGCAATGGATCGACCTGATTTTTAGCATGGGTATAGTTGAGTTGGAGAGTGGCATAGGCTACTTTGTATCCCGGATAATTAGGGAGTTCCCGAGGGAATCAAAAAACTTAAACCACGCGGACAAAGTCGCGGGCATCAGCTATGCCCGGTTTCTGAGGTACTTTTGGTTTGGTTTATCTCTTCAATAGCGCTATTGGTTCGATAACTTAGGGTAGAGCGTTTCTGAACCACGCGATGAAATCTGAACCGCGCGCGAATAAACTCCGTTTAAACATAGAGATAACTTAACCGACCGATCTGTGCCGTTTATCGGTTCCATAACTTTATATTTGGATGTTTTATCATAGATTTAAGGTAGCAATGTAGAATTATACTTAGTTTTTTTTTAACTACGCTTTCCAACTCGCCTACCTACCTGTTTTACCTTACATAACCTACTTACCTGAACCTGCCTATATATTATGGTTAAGACCAGTCTTGAAAAGCTGTTCTTCGCTGATGTCGGCTAATAACACGTCGGGCCTAGGAATATTGGCGACTTGTCTGCATTTTTCAAATTCCTCAGTATATTAATTTATTTTATCGTATAAATGTTAATGAGTTTAAAAAAAAGTCGCGGTGCCCCTTAGGGAGCAAAAAGAACCTATTATTATTATGAAATCGGTCATTACCATAAGTTCCATAACAATAGGGCATTCGTTATAGCTTTTTCCTCGACATCACTGAAAGCATAAACGGTGTCTCTAGGGCAGGAATGTGTTTGAAATTTCCATTAACAAGGGCCTTTGCGTCACGCGAACATGCTGTGGTATTCTTCGCTGCACGATTATTTATATGATCACTATCTTCCCTATGTGGTGATAGCCTGCTTAAGTCAGCGGTTTAAGAGTCATTGGCTTGCACATGGTTTGAAACCAGGGTAGGCATTCAGGTAGAAACCTATTTATTGATAGCTCACAATGTAAAAAAAGCTTCTAGTTATTACATCCAGGGTAAGCAGCACTTTTATGCCTCTATGATCTGCACGCCACTGTTAAGACGTCTGTCTTTTGGTCGCGAATCCAAGGCTCAATCACCAGGCACGCACTTTTCATCCATACTTCGTACTAATATTATAAATGCGAAAGTTTAGATGGATGGATGTTTGTTACTCAATCACGCCAGAACGGCTTAACGGAGCTGGATGAAATTACGTGAAGGGTCAGCTACTGTTTGATGCTGTCGTAAGTAAGTAATTGACGTCAATAAGTGTACCTATAGTGTACCTAAATTGAATAAATGAATATTTTTTTTGATTTGATTTGATTTGTCGCGTCGTGTGGTATCGAGAAGCGGTATCACGTTTATCCATTGACTTATCAATGCGTTTGTCGCTCACGTAGTGCGACGGATAAACCAACAAATACTATTTACGACATCTTTACGACATAATCTGAGTATGTGTTATAAATTGTTATAAAAATATAACGGTGCTATATAAACTTGTCAGCTAGGCGTCGATTGCACCAATAAGAGTAACAGCCTTAGTTTACAGCACATGTACAACATTAACATTATAACGCTTACCATAAAAACTCGTAAACAACTCGAAATCATATCACATTAATCATACTGGGCCTCATTAACCATCCTTATCGCTACACAATTTAATGATACTTTAAATAGGGCGTTACTGTTACAATTTTACTATAACTACCTTTCTTTGGCTTTTATCAGGTGCCGTGTTTTATAAAAAGACGTACTTAATGTGTGTCCGCACGCTACGTGATTAAAATTAATAAAATTAGTATTTTTTGGGTTCCGTAGTAAAACCAGGAAATCTTTTTATAGTGAAATGCGAAAATCTTCAAACAAAAAAAAAGTGTGTTCGTGCAATTCACACACGGCATGAGTGAAACTTCAGAATTACGCCTACGAGAGAATGAGATAAATATAACTTGTATTCTATTTCATTCCCTCGCAGGCAAAATCCTATTTATGAATATGTTTGTCTCTTTTTGGTGTCACCTTTTCGTTTCATCGAAGTCTCCAATCACAACGATTCTAAAGAAGGTTCACTTCAAAAAGGTTACCCTTTCGCGTGATCTACTACCTTTTGCCCGCGGCTTTGCTCACATTAGGGTCACCCCCCTCTCACTTATTTTACCTCCCTGTTGAATTTTAAAAATTTCTTTTTTAGTAATAGCTAGTCGTAATAGCATGCGTACGTCGAATTTCAACCCGATCCGTCTGGCGGTTCGAACTGTGCATTGAAAGATCAGTCTCATTTTCGTGACCCAAAATTGGAACAAATTTTTATGCCTATTTAGCTTTTGTTAACCGACTTCCAAAAAGGGAGGAGGTTCTCAATTCGGCGCGTATCTTTTTTTTTTGAAAATGTATGTCGGTGCATGTCTCCGTGGTTTGTAAACCGATTTGAATTTTTTTTTTAATATTATTTTACATATCTACTAGCGACGTTGTGACCGAGTCAGTTTGCAGGACTGTATAATATGACTGACTGTATAATTATGTTTATGATAGAAGTCAAAGATTATGAGTTTCCATATACAGCAAAGACCTCGTTTGAAATAATGACAGCCAAAGTTTTTATATCTGCGGAATCTACGTTGTGCTTCTTTGACACGCACTTGTCTAGATTTTTTTTAATATTTGTGCCGGTATGCTGCAAATAGGCGTTATAGCGTGTAACTATAAGCTAGGGGGTAATTTTGAAATATTTTAAACATTTAGCCACAGATCCATGTGGAATAGATTCATGACATAAAAGGTATGTATTTCAATGCATTTTTGTCCCTAGTCTGTTTGCGCTCCAAAAAGAATCATCTTACTAATAAGTATTTTGAATGCGAATGTGTGTTTGTTTGCTGTGTCCTTTAATCACGCCGCAACAGAGCGGACGGATCGACGTGATTTTTTTGCATGACCATAGTTGACGACCTGGGGAGTGACATAAGCTTTTTTTGTCCCGGAAAATTAAGAAGTCCCGTGGCAATCAAAAAAGCTGTTATATCACGCAGATCAAGTCGCAGGCAGCATATTATCAATGCGAAAGTCTGTTGGTTTGTCCTTCAATCAGGCTGCAACAGGCCGATGGATCGATGTGATTTTTGGCATGGATATAGTTAAAGATCTGGAAAGTGACATAGGCTACTATTAACCCGAAAAATCAAGGAATAATCTTACTAATATTATAAATGCGAAAGTTTGGATGTATGGATGTCGGTATGGATGTTTGTTACTCAATCACGCCCCAACGGCTGAACAGATCTGGATGAAATTTGGCACAGAGATAGATTATAGTCTGGAATAGCACATAGGCTACTTTTTATCCCGGAAAATTAAAGAGTTCCCGCGGGAACCACAAAACCTCGATCCACGCGTACGAAGTCGCGGGCATTAGCTAGTATACTATAAAGAGACAATCCAGAAGTAGGTATTAATTTAATATATTTCTCCTCTCATTTGAAACTTGCACGAGTAAATGGGTTCCACTAGAGATTTAATGTAATTAGATAAAAGATGGCTAAACTTAAAGACAATATTCATTTGATCCGGCCACGATTGCTATCGTTAGCTCTAAATCAAATTGCGATGTAAACACAAAAGTATTCAATAAATATCTAATTATTTTCAACTAGCTGATGCCTGCGACTTCGTCCGCGTGGTACAAGTTTTTTAGATTCCCGCGGGAACTTCTTTTTTTTTTTAATCAACTACAAGTTAGCCCTTGACTGCGATCACAGCTGATGGTAAGTGATGATTCAGTCTAAGATGGTAGCGGGCTAACCTGTTAGAGGCATGGCAGTTATATTAAACCCACACCCCTTCGGTTTCTACACGGCATCGTACCGGAACGCTAAATCGCTTGCGGGACGTCTTTTGCCGGTAGGGTGGTAACCACGGCCGAAGCCTCCCACCAGGCCAGACCAGGGAAAATTCAGAAATTATAAATTCCTAAATTGACCCTGCCGGGGATCGAACCCGGGACCTCCGCACGTTAAGGCAACAACGCTACACACTGCGCCACGGAGCTCGTCTTATAATTTTCCGGGATAAAAAGTAGCCTTTGTCACTCTCCAGGTCCTCAACTATACCCATGCCAAAAATCACGTCGATCCGTTGTTCCGTTGCGCCGTGACTGAAGGACAAACCAACCAACAAACAAACACACTTTTGCATTTATAATATTAGTATGATACGGCGTCCGTATTCGCTGATTAAATCGTATGACATGAAACAAGTCAAATTGACAGATATTATACTTCCTGATTCATGAGATATAATGACAAATAGTAATAATGCTAACAAATAAAAAAAACTTAAAGCACGCGGATGAAGTCGCGGGATCCGCTAGTAAATTATATTTGCACAGATTGCTAACAAAAAAAAGCAAATACGCTAAGCAGATTAGCTTTAATCGTCCATGCTGTAGTGCTTTGCCAATATTGGCTGCCGGCTGCAAAAAGGCTATTAGTTTTATTTGAATAATGATCAACCCCTACAGCCGACCTATATTGCTTATATTACCTATCGGAAATAAGTTATGTTTTAGAGTTCCTTAGTAAAACGAGGAATAATAAGGATCGTTGGGAGTTTGACCACCTAAAACAACTTTGAGTTGCAGAATTGATTGTTTTACTTTTCACCAAAATTTGACTTATAATCCATACTAATATATTCCGGTACCAAAAACTAACTACATACTTATTCAACTTATTTATTATTCGCGCTTCTCGCCTTCTGAATTTTGTCCACAACGAACCTAATATATAATTAATTTGCGGCAATATGTGTAGTGTACGTCTAAATCTTACAAAGGTATTGATACTGTCAAGTGCAACTAACTAATTAACTGCTGGTATCGTTTTTTAACAACTTGCATGTGTATCAACAGGTAGGTTAATTAGTGTCTAATGTGAAAACCTGTTATTAGCTATAAGTTACCTAATTTTAAGACTATTTAGAATATTAAGCTGTTGGTTTTCCTTGATAAATAAAAAAATATATTATAAATGCGAAAGTGTGTCAGTCTCCAATGCTACGCTTTTATGACCCATATATTTTCAACTGATTTTGATAAAATTTGGTATAGAGATAAGTTGCATCCCGGGAAAGGATATAAAGGCTATCAAGGCTACTTATAATCCCGAATTTAGTAGTTTCCGCGGAAATAAGAAAAAAACTTAACGTATACTTATACACACACACGCGCATACTTACACACACACACACACACACACACACACACACACACACACACACACACAATTATTATTACTTACTCACACACGTACTATTACTAAGTTACAAATATTTATTATTATTTTACTTATAATATGTTCTACTTACTACTACTTTTTTATATTCTTATACTGTAATCGTTTATGGCCTTATTTAATGTCAGGCTATATTTTTTGTTAATGATTACTGGGAAAAATAAAAATAAAATAAAATAAAATACTAGCTCATGCTACTCAATTTGCTTGCTTTGGTGGAAATTCCACTGTTAGTTATCTTATAACGCAGGCATCTCTGGAATGTCACCTCTTATCAGTTTCGCATACGCTTAAAGCCGGCTACACACCAGCGAGCTCAGTAGCACACATAAACAATGAGCGAGCTAAGCCGAGGGGATATTTTAATGTGATTGGTGGCCAGCTTCCCCCATCTCGTCGCGTCGCTGAATTATAAATGCATCCTTTATTGCGATCCATTGACGCTTGTAACGGTCAACTGTGCGGTTGGTTACTTTAAGTCTTGGCTTGAAATAGGCATTTCTTGCGAAAAATACCTATAACTAAATTTGTAAAAAGTACAAAAATCATACACCAATCATTTTGGAGATGATACAATGGTGCTGATTCTGTGGTGCACAATCTCTTAACTAAACTAAAATGACAGTGACAAAAATATTGCTAACCCTTTCATAATGCTAGCTGCGGAAAGGGACAGAACTAGATTTTGTTATACAGAATTGGCCACAAAATGTTATAACGCAGGCATCCCTTATCAGTTTCGCATACGCTCAAAGCCGGCACCACACGTCGCTGTGTCTAAGCAGCGGCATCAGGAGCACACTTATACAAGGAGCGAGCTAAGCCGAGAGGATATTTTAGTGTGATTGGTGGCCAGCTTCCCTCGTCTCGTCGCGTCGCTGAATTATAAATGCATCCTTTATTGCGACGGTCAACTGCGCGGTGATTTTGTTTTTGAAGTGAAACTTCTTTAGAATCATTGTGATCTTACTAATATTATAAATGCGAAAGTTTGGATGTATGGATGTCTGGATGTATGGATGGATGTTTGTTACTCAATCACGCCCCAACAGCTGAACGGATCTGGATGAAATTTGGCACAGAGATAGATTATAGTCTGGAATAGCACAAAGGCTACTTTTTATCCCGGAAAATTAAAGAGTTCCCGCGGGAACCACAAAACCTCAATCCGCGCGGACGAAGTCGCGGGCATTAGCTAGTTTAAAATAATGATGAAATGAAAAAGTGACTCTTTAAAGAGACAAACATATTCATAATAGGATTTAGCCTGCGAGAGAATGAGATAGAATACATGTTATATTTATGTCATTCTTTCCTAAGATACTTTTCTGGAGTTTCACGTCTGCCATGTGTGAATTGCACTCACACATTTTTTTCATATACTTCGTACTTACAAGTTAGTGTTATTAGTTAGTGATGATGCAAAGATGGTAGCGGGCTAACCTGTAAAGGGTATGGTAGTTATGTGGTGCTCCGCTAGCTGGCCTCTTTGCTTCGCACCGGCCAGTGCATACGTCTACGAGCTATGTATTGAAGTTCGCCCTACAGTTATATTAAACCCATACCCCTTATCGGTTTCTACACGGCATCGTACAGGAACTTTTAGTCGCTTGGTGGCACGTCTTTACTGGTAAGGTACTAACCACAGCGGAAGCCTCCCGCCCATCGACCATATAACCAATTACCATTCCATATAACCATTAACCATACCATATAACCATGCTCCCACCAGAAATTATAAATTTCCAAATTGACCCTAATGCTGGGGATCGAACCCAGGACCTCCCCTTAATAATATTAAGACAACAGCGCTGACCACTGCGCCAAGGAGGTCATCGAAAATGCCTTAATATTATGCCATTATATCCACAATAAGTAAATCATGATAATATATTTATTCAGATAAAGATAGAAAAAGCCCAAAAAGCCAGAAATGCAATAAATATTATCTACTTATTAAAAACTACATAAGAATTGCTAAATACTTCGGTGACTTCGTCAGGTTTTTTCTAAATTCTCACGGGAAAGGGATAGATAAATAGAGCTATCTCTATACATTTCGTAAAATTTCGTCAATGCGCGTTGTGAGGAAACAGACAGACACACTTTCGCATTTAAATTAGGACTAATAATAATAATTATTATTAAATAAAGCTCGCACATTTCCACGACAGTGTGTATCTCGAACTTTCGCGTTCGCTTCGTAACTAATTATTTCCATGCATTTTGGTATTCCCTTTGCACCGTCAAAGTGTATGAAATATTAAAAATAAGTCCATGCGCTTAGGTTTATGAAATTTGAGCTTTTGTTCAACGTCATACTGGGTTTATAGTTATAATGGTCTGGCTAAGGGCCTGCGCCCATAGACCGCATGGCAGGGCTGGGGTTTTTGCCTCGACGAATAGAAAATAAAATAAAAATTGAAATTTCAATGGATATAAAGCATATCGCTTGTGCCTAAAGTGTATTTATACCCACAATGATAATCATTGAAATTGCGTATTTTTTTAAAAATTTGGAATGCAAACTATCTTTGTACCAAACTCCATCAAAATCGGTTGAGCAGATGGACTGTGAAAGCATAATAGACAGTGAGACAGACACACTTTCGCATTTATATCGCAAATTATGATAAACCTAATCTACGCAGATGGGTTAGCAGGTATGTAGTAGGTATGTACCAACTAGAAAAACGCTAAAGACTCCAAAATGTCGGTAACCTTTTCAGATGAGGGATTCCATATAAAAATACATCAATAGTTGAATCACCGCGATGGGACCACCGGCGTAAATCACTTTAAATTCACGTCACAGTGTTCCGTTAGAGCAGTAGGCACGTGGTCGGTGCTTTGACGTTGCGTCACGAGTCCATCACCGAATGAATCCTAATCTAGTTCCTCGTAAAGCACTAAACACTATGGTGTGGTTTTATGCACCACCTCCCACTGTCCACTTGTTCATTGTCTCCGTATCCATAAGGTTGTCTGGAAGAGATTGCTGGTTAGTGATAAGACCGCCTTATTATATATATATATATATATATATATATATATATATATATAAATAGATATATAGCAGGCGGGTCTTACCTGATGGTAAGTGATTACCGCCGCCCATGAACATTTGCAGCACCAGAGGAACCGCCAATGCGTTGCTAGCTTTTGAGATATTTGTTTATCCGCCCTTTGAAGAGCCCCATATTATAATCATGAGGGAACACAGAAGATGGAAGCTGGTTCCACCATTTTGAGGTATTGTACCTACGTGTTAAGTTTTCATGTTTGTAATCTGTTTTTTTTTGTGTTTGTGTGGTGTACAATAAAGAATATACATACATACATAATATTTATGGCCTGCTTACATTAGGAAAGTAACCGATTGCGTGAATTCAACCGTATAGTGGGAGACTTTGGCCGTAGCTTAGCCGGCAAAGACGTGCCGCCAAACGACTTAGCGTTCCGGTACGATGCCGTGTAGAAACCGATTTGGGGTATGGGTTTTATATATATAGGGAGTTTCTTGCCGGATCTTCCCAGCAGAATCAGCTTTTCGAACCGGTGGTAGAGTCTTAACGTATCATAAGTGACACTACTGTCCTATATGAAATAAATAAATCATTTATTAATCATTTATCATATAATTGCTATTCCCTGGTGACTTTTGGTGCAATAAAGAAATTTTTAGTGACAGTGTGTGGATAACTTAAAAAGGGGACCTTTAGCCACGTGTGAAATCCTGTTCTATTACGAATTCTACCCGAATTAATAAATAATTATATGAAAGCGATATCACGTGAATTTGTCATGAATAGCTAAGCCCCGGTAATAAGGGATGTAATATTAATATACCGGTAATACCGTATCTGTGACCTCGTTAGGAGGACTCATTTTGACTGGCAATCCATACTAATTAACAATATACGAGTACATGCTGATGTCCGCTTCGTCCGCGCGATGACTTCGTCCGCGTGTTTTAAGTTTTTTTTAAATTCTCGCGGGAACTCCTTGATTTTCTGGGTTAAACTATAATATAATAATCTCCAGGTCCTCAACTATATCTGTGCAAAAAATCACGTCAATCCGTTGCTCTGTTGCAGCGTGATTGAAGGACAAACCAACAAACAAACTAACTTTCGCATTTTTAATATTAGTATGATTATTTCGAATAGGTACTTACTTACTAACCTCCTCTACTTTTGTGGAAAGTGAAAATTTGAATAAACCTTCGTAGTAAACTAGATGTAAAATGCCATTCATGCCATGCCAAAATGCCACAGCTATAAGTGCCATTATTTATCCGTACGGAACCCTAAAAATAATATCCAAGAGAAATCCACTGTGAACGGAAGTAGTTTCCTGTAATGGGCTTATATAAGCACAACAAAGCTTTCCGATTTAGCCTATTTTCTTCTGTTATCTGTGCTCACTTAGGATTTTTCTTTGCGAAATCGTGATGCTTAATTCAAAGAAGAGATAAAATTGTTAAGCCTCGTATTCACTGGGGGACGAAGTATAGTTCTTGATATTCACGAGTGCGCGTGATACATTTGTATGCGTGTAAATGTGTGCTTGTACGTGATTGCGTGTACGACTGACCGCTTCGGGAGGCACGCACACTTATGCAATGCGCGTAACTACAAGTAAACTTCACGCGCGCTCGTGAAATGCAAGAACCATACTTAGGTCCCGCGACACGTGTGAAGATGTCGAGCGACGTTGGACGATGTCAACTGACGTCGCCAGACTCGCGAACTTTTACAACTTGATGTCTGTTGTCTTGTACACGGAATACATAAAGTTTTCTATGGTCTTGTACATAGTACGATATCGGGCGATGTAGAGAAGTCCCCTACTTTCGCTTATAAAACTTTTTCGCTTATTTTCGAATTGATCACCTGATCAATTTGCCCAGCAGGATCGCTGAATGCGGTCCCGTTCTAAAGAACGAAGGATCGCGTACCTACCTAAGTCTAAGCTTTTGTTTTGCGTGTTTCAAAAATTATTTTGTTTTCCCAAATAGTTTTATGTCTCTAGAGGCGTGTCTCTATGTCTCTTTTTATTTCATACATTTTTATGCGTAGGTCTATTCGATACATTCTTTTCCAGTTGTGCCTTTATTCCGTTCGGATGGATTTCGTATACCTACTGTATTATTACCTAGTGCGAATAAAACGTTGTTTCAAACTCCAATACTTTCATTAGGTATTTAAAAATATCAAAAAATTAAAATGAAATGCTGTTACAATACCATGGTAACATCGATAATATTGTAATAAACTAGATGCGATAACTTCGTCTGCGTAGATGAGTTTTTTAAATTCCCGGGGGAACTCCTTAATTTTCCGGGATAAAAAGTAGCCTATGGCCTTCCCCGGGATGTAACCTACCCCTATACCAAATTTCATTAAAATCGGTTGAAAAGATGTGCCGTCAAAGCGTAGCAGACAGACAAACAGACAGACAGACACACTCACTTTCGCATTTATAATATTAGTATGGATATGGATTTATTTACCTATTAATATGCTAAGAACGGCTGTGCGATTTGGTTATATTTGTTATAAAATGATTGTAATAGTACAAATTAGGTTTTTATGAAAAGAAAAATTGGGGAAAACCCGAAAGTTATTATTTTTAGCTTTTATGATAATTTTTTGCTTAACTTTATTTAACTCAATTTATTAAATTTAAGACAGGACAGGATCACGTCTGTCAAGTCATTTAATAATGAATAAAATAATTTCAATCTAAAAAAAAGGTCTAAAAAGTTTTAACTGTAATTTTCGAGGTAAACTCTAGGGAAACTCCGTTCATCTTAAAATGAACGCCATCTGTCTGTGCAGTCAGAAACTAAGAGGTTCCCGTAGGAAATAAAGGAGAGCGACGGGATGCAGCTTCCGATATCACCGCTTAGATGGCGCTTCCATACATATGCGTAGCGTTTCTATTTATTAAAAAAAAAACTAGCTGATGCCCACGACTTCGTCCGGGTGTTTTAAGTTTTTTTTATTCCCGCGGGAACTTCTCAATATTCCGGGATAAAAAGTAGCCTATGACACTTTCCGGCTACCAGGTCCTCAACTGTACCCATGCCCAAAATCACGTCAATCCGTTGCTCCATTGCGGTGTGATTGAAAGACAAACCAAAAAACAAACACAATTTCGCATTTATAATATGATGAAGTATATAAATTAAGCCATAGACTAGACTATTTTTTTTCGGGATAAAAAGTAGCTTAAGTAGGTTCCTACGTCGGGTTGAATCCTATTTTTTTCAATAACTTTTCAAAAATTCAATAACCGGTTGAAAAAATGGGCTGGGAAAGCATAGCACATACATATTACATACAGATAGACAAACAGACACATTTTTGCATTTATAGTATGATATTTGGTATAAAAGAAAAGATTTTCAGCAGTAAAAAACCTGCTAAAAATGCAAAAAGGTACCATGTTTTTCTACCCTTCTCATATTATTTCAACAAGTATCGAGTTTCTTCAGGATCTGTAAAACCTTAGCCTACGCAGACGACGTCTCAACTAGCCGCTAGCAATAAAATATGAAAAAACAACTCTGTCTTGGCAGGGAGAAAATAATAAGTTCTTATCTAAAAAAACAACCTAAATGCAAAGGCACCATGTTTTCAACCGTTTTCCAGATAGTTTCAAGTTTCAGTGCCTAACATGACAGCTTGTAGGCGGACGTAGTCTGGACCGAGCCGGGACGTCGGCCCGGGAACTTTCAGAGAACAGTTTGATTCATGTAAACGAATGCAAATTATATTCACACTGAATCATAAATTAAAAAGAAAGTAAGCGATACACAAGGCGCGTCCGTTTGCAGAATCTTATTTTCCCGCAGCTTCGCACGGGTGGGATTACATTATATAGGTACTACAACATACTTACCTATGTACTATCGCAAGGCTGCATGTGGGCTTACCTTACATACTAAAGCATGTACTGCCTAGTGGTTAGCATGTTTGACTACGCGGGCCGATTCTCAGTACTACCCCGGAGCTAGGAAGTTGGCGGTGTTTCATTCCCTTGCCTCGGAGAGCACGTAAAGCCGTCGGTCCTGTACCTGATCTCTCTCCGGTCGTATCGAATTTTCCATCCCTTCGGGCTATAAGAGTAAAGGAACAGAGAATGCATCTGAGTTTGCACACACTATAATATCTCCCGCGCAGATGGCTAATCTCTCTAGAGATTGGCCATCTGCGTAGCCGTAATTCGGTCGGGAGGACCTTATTAATTGTTTGTTTGTCCTTCAATCGCGCTGGAACCACCGAGTCGCGCCCGAGCAGAAAATCGACGTGATTTTTGCATGGTCTTAGTAATTTATTATTCTTGCTTGCGCAATTTTACAGTTCCATGACTTTTTCATTTATTTAATGACTAGATGATTCCCGCGACTCCGTCCGCGTGGATTAAGATTTTTGATTCCCACGGGAACTCTTAATTTTCCGGGATAAAAAGTAGCCTATGTCCTTCCCCGGGATACCATCTACCCCTGTACCAAATTTCAGCAAAATCGGTTGAAAAGATGGGCCAGGAAAGCGTAGCAGACAGACAGACAGACAGACAGACAGACAGACAGAAACACTTTCGCATTTATAATATTAGTATGGATTTTACTATGATAAGATCTTGAATATTTTTGCTATATTATTTTTCTTAATTTTTATAATTATCTAAAAAAATAGGAAGCTTGGGTCTTGACTACCTCCGTGGCGCAGTGTGTAGCGCTGTTGCCTTAACGTGCGGAGGTCCTGGGTTCAATCCCCGGCAGGGTAAATTTGGGAATTTATGATTTCTGAATTTTCCCTGATCTGGCCTGTTGGGAGGTTTCGGCCGTGGCTAGTTACCACCCTACCGGCAAAGACGTGCCGCCAAGCGATGTAGCGTTCCGGTTTAATTAACTGCCATGCTCCTATCAGGTTAGCCCGCTACCATCTTAGACTGCATCATCACTTACCATCAGCTGAGATCGCAGTCAAGGGCTAACTTGTAGTAGATTAAAAAAAAAGCTTCTTCATCTGGTACTATTAAGTCTTATGTAGCCTCGTTCCACACCCGACACGTTTTCAGATTATGAATGTATACAGCGTGAAGTATTCACGTTATTGTTTTAGCGGAGATGGGAGAAAGCAATCTCGCGTCAGTCTGACAGACAGACAGACAAACCCACTCGGATATTAAATACCGTTATTTGATACAATTGTTAAAGTTTATTTTGAAATGGTATGCAGAATCTTGGATTATTGTTTGACATTATATAATATGTAAAGACTCACAACGAAGGTATTCGCGAATTATAGCGAATTAAACTGCTAGTTCCTTCAATATCATTGGACTTCCGCAAAGTATAACGCCTCCTTCTATCCAATATGTGAAGGCTCCAGTTTTGGGCCAGCTTTTTGGGCCAACTCTGGTGTAACAATTATAAAGTAGGTAAGTAATAAAATATGGTGTACGTAACGCGAGTAGTGGTATACATTGACTCATGCTGTATTGGCCCAAAAGCCGAACTTATGTGTATATTTTGTATATTGTCTGGTGGGAGGCTTCGGCCGTGGCTAGTTGATACCTCACCGGCAAAGATATTGTGGCACCAAGTGATTTAGCGTTCCGTTACGAAATACGATAGAGGAGGGGGTATGGTAATATAACTGCCATGCCCCTAACTAGATAGCCCGCAACCATCTTAGATTACATTATAATTTTCCACCAGGTGAGATTGCAGAACTGCCTCGTTGGTCTAGCGGTTAGTAACTGCCTCGTTGGTTTAGCGGTTAGCATAGTCGACTGCGGATCACGAGGTCCTGGGTTCGATTCCCGGTCGGGCAAAAAAAATATTGGTATTGGGTTTTTCAATTTTGAAATTCTCAGTGCCAGCCTGGAGTATCACCCCCATGCCTCGGAGAGCACGTTAAGCCGTCGGTCCCGGTTATTATCACTAACATGATAATAGTCGTTAAAGCCCGCCAACCCGCATTGGAGCAGCGTGATGGGTCTAAGCTCTAATTCCCTCCTATGAGAGTGGAGGCCTGTGCCCAGCAGTGGGACGTTAATAGGCTGTAGTGGTGGTGGTGGAGGAGATTGCAGTTATAGACTTATTTAATTGTATTATAAAACATGATTGATTTAGAATAATTAAAATATTAAAAACAAATAAATGTGATTTTTTAAAACTCGTCCGTGCTTGCTTTCCGAACCAAAACCTTGTACGATTTTGGCTCGGAAATAGCCGTCCGTTCTAAATTCTAATATTAGTATTTCTAATCAGAAAATAACTTAGTTAATAACCTTCACTTTTAATAACCAACCAAATATCAATGTCATAATATAAATCCGGCTACGATGTACCAAATTCCAAAAATAATAACAAAGAAAAAACAACTACCACGGTAACTCGAAAGATACACGAATCAGTCTCGCCCGCGAGGCAATTTGTAATTTATTCCTGGCGTCCGCGCTACGCCTATTAGAACATCTTGATAGCTGTCAGTCGAGTTCTTTCAACGTCTATTTAAGAGCTAGGTACTGAAAACTCACTGAAATCTCGCTTACGGGAAACAAATAATTAATGCATTTTGAACTTTAAACAGCAGTTTACAAGACTGATGTACTTTTTATGGATGGCGTGTTAACTTTGCTGGTTTATCTTCGACTATTTATGGTAACTTTGATATCCATTATAAGAAGAGCTTAGATGTTTATATTGGGAGCAATATTATGGATAAAAGTTTTACACACATTTTATGAGGTCCATCATTGATAGCTGGCGACTTAGTTTATATTATGGTACTCACATATTTTTTATAGCTATTCATAATATCCATAGTAATATTATAAATGCGAAAGTGTGTCGGTCTGTCTGTCTGCTACGCTTTCCCGGCCCATCTTTTCAACCGATTTTGCTGAAACTTGGTATAAAGGTAGGTTATATCCCAGGGAAGTTAGAAAAACCGATAGACGTTGGGGTCCCAAAGTGCTGGAATGGCTACCTCGCACTGGAAAGCGCAGCGTTGGCAGACCCCCTACTCGCTGGACGGACGACATCAGGCGAGTCGCAGGGAGCCGCTGGTTCTTTATGTTATGGTGTCAGCTCCAACCACTGGTTCGGATTAACGTGAACATATTTTTAAGTGTTAGATGTATGGGAGTTTATTTATACGCTTATCGGAAGCGGAATGCCTATTTACAATCCTCGGTTGATTTAATAGAGGAACATTGTGATGTTTGGATTACTTTTATTCCATGCGGAAATTCTTTTGAAGAGTAATGTGTTTTTTGTATTGCTACGTAATGTAACAAATCTTACATTGCTGTATAACATAATGCTCGGGGTTTTAACAATTGAAAACCAAATGATAAGGGTTTTATCTTCTTAATAGTAATATTAATTATTTGTAAGTTTCAGATGTATGGGAGTTTATTTTGTACGCTTGTCGGAAGCGGCATGCCCATTTACAATCCTCGGTTGATTTAATAGAGGAACATTGTGATGTTTGGATTACTTTTATTCCATGCGGAAATTCTTTTGAAGAGTAATGTGTTTTTTGTATTGCTACGTAATGTAACAAATCTTACATTGCTGTATAACATAATGCTCGGGGTTTTAACAATTGAAAACCAAATGATAAGGGTTTTATCTTCTTAATAGTAATATTAATTATTTGTAAGTTTCAGATGTATGGGAGTTTATTTTTTACGCTTGTCGGAAGCGGAATGCCCATTTACAATCCTCGGTTGATTTAATAGAGGAACATTGTGATGTTTGGATTACTTTTATTCCATGCGGAAATTCTTTTGAAGAGTAATGTGTTTTTTGTATTGCTACGTAATGTAACAAATCTTACATTGCTGTATAACATAATGCTCGGGGTTTTAACAATTGAAAACCAAATGATAAGGGTTTTATCTTCTTAATAGTAATATTAATTATTTGTAAGTTTCAGATGTATGGGAGTTTATTTTGTACGCTTGTCGGAAGCGGCATGCCCATTTACAATCCTCGGTTGATTTAATAGAGGAACATTGTGATGTTTGGATTACTTTTATTCCATGCGGAAATTCTTTTGAAGAGTAATGTGTTTTTTGTATTGCTACGTAATGTAACAAATCTTACATTGCTGTATAACATAATGCTCGGGGTTTTAACAATTGAAAACCAAATGATAAGGGTTTTATCTTCTTAATAGTAATATTAATTATTTGTAAGTTTCAGATGTATGGGAGTTTATTTTTTACGCTTATCGGAAGCGGAATGCCCATTTACAATCCTCGGTTGATTTAATAGAGGAACATTGTGATGTTTGGATTACTTTTATTCGATGCGGAAATTCTTTTGAAGAGTAATGTGGTCTTTGTACTACTACGTAATTAATCAAAGCTTGGAGTGCTATATTCCTCATTGCTCGGGGTTCTAACTTTTAATCATCATCATCATCGCCATCGCGTGCCTTCTTCAAACCGAAGATTGGCGGTCATCATGCGAAAATGTTTTCTATTTTGAGCCGCATCTGTTAGCCTTGGATATTTAAGCGCTGTCCGCCCATTATATCGTCCAACCACTTGCGCTTTTGGCGACCTGGAGCTCTCTTGCCTGCAATCCTTCCTTCCAAAACTAGTCTTCGAAGTGAGAATTGGGCTCCTCCTTGCAGATGTCCGAAGAAAGCCAGAGAAACATTTTGATGTTTGGATTACTTTTATTCGATGCGGAAATTCTTTTGAAGAGTAATGTGGTTTTAGTACCGCTATGAACTGTATATTACAATACATTGCTATAGTATTAATTGCTCGGGATTCTAACTTTTAATAACACTATGGTAAAGGTTATATCTTATTAATAGTAATATTAATTATTTGTAAGTTTCAGATGTATGGGAGTTTATTTTTTACGCTTATCGGAAGCGGAATGCCCATTTACAATCCTCGGTTGATTTAATAGAGGAACATTGTGATGTTTGGATTACTTTTATTCGATGCGGAAATTCTTTTGAAGAGTAATGTGGTCTTTGTACTACTACGTAATTAATCAAAGCTTGGAGTGCTATATTCCTCATTGCTCGGGGTTCTAACTTTTAATCATCATCATCATCGCCATCGCGTGCCTTCTTCAAACCGAAGATTGGCGGTCATCATGCGAAAATGTTTTCTATTTTGAGCCGCATCTGTTAGCCTTGGATATTTAAGCGCTGTCCGCCCATTATATCGTCCAACCACTTGCGCTTTTGGCGACCTGGAGCTCTCTTGCCTGCAATCCTTCCTTCCAAAACTAGTCTTCGAAGTGAGAATTGGGGTCCTCCTTGCAGATGTCCGAAGAAAGCCAGACAAACATTGTGATGTTTGGATTACTTTTATTCGATGCGGAAATTCTTTTGAAGAGTAATGTGTTTTTGTAATGTATGAATCACTACTATGCTATATCCTAATTCCAATTGCCCAGTTTCTTACTGGTTCTTCGGTAGACATGGCATTCAGAACCAATCTTGACGATTGTAAACCATTTGTAATAGTATAATATTCCTATAGATCACGAGTTTGACGACCTCCGTGGCGCAGTGTGTAGCGCTGTTGTCTTAACGTGCGGAGGTCCCGGGTTCGATCCCCGGCGGGTTAATTTGGGAATTTATAATTTCTGAATTTTCCCTGGTCTGGCCTGGTGGGAGGCTTCGGCCGCGGCTAGTTACCACTCTACCGGCAAAGATGTGCTGCCAAGCGATTTAGCATTCCGGTACGATGCCGTGTAGAAACCAAATAGGGGTATGGGTTTAATAATATAACTGCCATGCCCCTAACAGGTTAGCCCGCTACCATCTTAGACTGCATCATCACTTACCATCAGGTGAGATCGCAGTCAAGGGCTAACTTGTAGTGGATTAAAAAAAAAAAAGAGTAAGCGTGGATTGAGATTTTCGTTTCCCTCGAGAATAATCATAATCATTTATTTATTTGCTGATTGTAGGTACAAAAAAAGAGAACTCTTTAATCTTCCGGGATAATATATAGCCTATGTCTTTCCCGGGGATACAAACTATCATCAAAACCTTTCATCAAAATCGGTTGAACAGATGGGCCGTGAAAGCGAATCAGACCGACAGACAGACACACTTTCGCATTTATAATATTAGTATGGATGTGGATTATTTGTATGAAAAATCTTTTGACATATTTTTTGAGGTCGGTCGGTCAAAAATCACGTTGTGTGTATAATAAAGCTCACGACCCACGTCACGACCCCAGGGCACTATAATGATAAATTATAATGATTAACCAATGGTTATTCGCATGCCATAATGATTTACTATAACCCATTGTGCACCAGACAGCACAATTAAATTGCGTGATATATGCTCTACGGTGTATTGCCACTTGGCAGCCATTGATGGCCTAATATCTAGATTAAGAGAAATTGATAGGGTTTATGGTGTAGATATCTAGATTATTATCTATGCGTAATATGAATAAAAAGTAAGGTCCCATCATCAAGTGAGTTTCAATCCCGCGGGCGCCATTTTGGATTGTATTAATTCTGAATTGTCCCAGGGGCCGTACTGCCAACGCATAAAGCAATACCTAAGTAATATTACTCAAAATGACAGTTTGATGTAACGTACCTTAAATAAGGATTATAATTTGAAAACGCGAAAGTCAGCAATTTAATGAAAAAATACCTTGCAAAGGCAAAGGTATTTTTTCATTATTGGGCGCTAAAGTGGCATAAAGTGGGTTTCCAAAATGGCATAGAAGTGCCATTGAGCGATTTAGCGTTTCTGTACGATGCCGTGATAGAAACCGATTAGAGGTATGGGTTTAATTTAACTGCCATGACCCTAAACAGGTTAGCCCGCTTATATCTTAGATTGCATCATCTCTTACCACCAGGTGAGGTCGCAGTCAAGGGCTCGTCTTTGCCAATATATTGTAAATTCCCTAATTGACCCTGCCGGGGATCGAACCCGGGACCTCCGCACGTTCAGACAACAGCGCTCAACACTGCGCGAGGGAGGTTCTTTTGTTAAAAACTACTACTGGAAGTAGCAAATATAAATACACTCTCAATAAATAACCGCTGGAACATTTGTACAAAATAAATTATAATGCAAAAGTCATGAGTTATTACACGTACACGTCGACAGCTCGTCGCCGGTTTATGCACTCTGATGTATTGGTGCCGCGCCCCGGATTCGCACTGTACATTATATTTTGCTCATTAATTTACTTATTTGTTTTATTATTGCCTACTAGTTGATGCCCGCGATTTTGTCCGCGTGGTTTATACTTGCGGGAAGTCCTTTTCTGAGATAAAATGTTTCATTTTATTTTTGTAATTTTGTAATCTTATTTGAGTTAATTGTTATTTATATGACATTTGTAAGAGCTTTATACAAGCCAAAATCGAAATAAATGTATATGAATACGAATATAAAATAAATGTAGCCTATATAATATGTCCTTTATTTTGAGGTTCCAAAGGAAAACTCTTTAATTTTCCGGCCTATGTGTTGTCCCAGATTATAATCTATTTCTGTGCCAAATTTCATCACATCCCTCCATCCTCCATCGATGCATCCATTGCATTCATCCAAACTTTCGCATTTATACCATATTAATATAGATTCGCGTGCTCATTTTCATTTGGTACCAAATTGATCATCATCATATAACACATCATGTAACTTTGTAAGACCTAGGTACAATTCACATAATGATCACGCTGTAGACTATTAGCGGACAGTGATTGCCGTGACATTGTGACATGTACAGGAATTGATAGTACATTGGATGCGTACCTACTGACCGAGAGACCATGTTAATTTCACGCTTAAGTATCATGTCACATGATTAGATAGAAACAATGCGGTTAATAGGTAGTTAGGAAGTTCTATCCTACAAGTTGGAAATATTATCGATATTTGGAGGCTCAGCAAAGACATATTACTAACAACTAACTAACTAACTGACAATTTAACTAAATTAATTCATGATCCCATAATTAATATTGTAATTATGCGAAAGTGTTTGCTACGCTTTCACAGGCCATCTTTTCAACAGATTTTGATAAAATTTTGGTACAGGGATAGGGACAAATTGGTCATTTTTTAACACAGAAAATAAGCTTTAATTTTCAAGAAATCAAAAACCCAAATCGACCTGGTCGAAGTTGCAGAAATACTAAAGAAAACTTTTCCTTTATCATACATCAAAAACTAATTTAAAGTTCGGAAATCATGCCCGTTATGTTGGTTAAAACTAATCTACAGACTGCAAAAAAAAGTTGTAAAAATTTGCCACATTAAAATTAAAAGCTGTATTCCTGAAATATAATTAAACTTCTTGGATGAAACACACTTAATCTTATAACTTTGGAATTATAAAACTTGTATAATAACTAGAGCATGTAAGAGAAGTTTCTATTTGTATTTTGGGTTGAATTTGAGTTTATAGACCGTATCGTGAAAGACAAAGTTAATATAGAGAAGCAACAGCCAGCGCATTTTATGTTCCTAGTTCCCAAGTTGAAAACTAAAGTATTGAACATAAAACTAGAGACATATTTTATTTTAACTGCGGTGTAACAAAATGGAGTAGGTACGCGCTTACCTACTTTAGCGGTAGACATATCGCCATATTTAGGGCCTAACAAAGATATTTTTCCAACATGTAGATCCGGTATTTACTACTGTGTTAATAAAATTATGATCTCGTAATTTATTCAATCAATCAATCAAAAGAATATCTTTATTATTTGGTATACACAAACTTATCAGAACCCCTGACAGCGTAGGTAACTAGTATCTATTAAAAATAAAATTAAAACAAAAAATAACAGGCATAAAAATTTGTTCCAATTTTGGTCACCGAGACAGACACTGTATTATTTTTGAACGTCAATACATTTTAAAAATAATATTCTAATGTAATGTAATCATTAACATCTTTTTCATATAGATACCTATTTGCATAGGTACATAAATGCATATAAATGAAACACCGCGCTAGGACTTTAACTTTTAAATAGTCATATTAATTACCTATTAGTATTTCTCAGTTCACGCCAAAATAATGGTGTTACTTCATATTTTTAAAAAATCTAGACCTAAGGCTCTCAACGAGCTAATGCAACTGGCCTAGTTGCTTATAAGGCAGTTTAAGTAACGCGTTCTGTAATCATTAACTTGAAATGTCAAGAAGAGCAAAAGCCAGGGCAATGGTTTTGGACCAAAATTTCACCAATTTTACCAACCTTAATTATATTGTAGCTACGAACACTGACTTCTGTGGATGTTGGCAATTTTTTTACATAAACCGTATTAACCAGCTGGCCTTAAGTGGCAATGTCCTATCTGTCACTAATATTATAAGCTTGGAACGTCGTTGGCCCCAACTATTGTCAATAAACGAGTACCATCGATTGTGAGTTCAAAGGATGAATCTC
The DNA here is from genome assembly GCA_923060345.2 of Erebia aethiops. NCBI lineage: Eukaryota > Metazoa > Arthropoda > Insecta > Lepidoptera > Nymphalidae > Erebia > Erebia aethiops. Next base: position 3,276,456 of record OV281093.1, on the reverse strand, counting down.
AAACAAGGAAGCCACCAAAAACAATAAATCAAATCGACGGCGCAACAGTGAAACGAAATAAACGAAACGCGAGCAAAACTTTCATTTCATTCACGCTTGCTGGAGTGCACTTTGCTAGAAACATCCAAAAAACGTTACTATGGATTCTCACTTTTCACATGAATGTGAAACTGAGTCTCACTTTTCACATTAATGTGAAACTAAGTTTAGCTGCTCTAATTCGGGATTTTTACTAAACCCACTTTCAACATGCTTAGATATTTTGTATACCTATTTGTATATTTATATTTATTCTTCGCATATACTTATAAAAAGCGCTTACGAAAGTCAGATTGTACAATACAATATTAATACAAAACATTAATATGCCATAAAAATTAATAATTTACCTAAGTACCTAGTCATACAAAGTTTAAATAATGTGAGTGAGATGTGAGATGTGTTAAGATAGTGCAGTAGGTACTACCTGAGTCTGGCAAAGTACGTAAGGCTTGTAAAAGTTTCCTTTTTGGTTAAGGTTTAGGTAATGCAATGCAAAACACACGAAATCTCGTTAAATCAGGTAATTTAGCGTTATGGTACGATGCCGCATAAAAGCCTATTATTAGGTATGTGGCCTTAAAGTTTTAAAACTACCGTGACCCTTCAGGCAGCTGTATTACCATCTCAGACTGTAATAGACTGCCACTAGGGTAGATTGCAGTCTAGCGCTAAAAATCAGTGCATGTTACTTACATAAACTTCTTTGACATTGAGAATTTGTAACTGATGTTACGTGGTCTACGAATGAAAGTTCTAGTCCATGGTAACAAGGAAATAGTCTATGGCAAAAACTTATTGTTAATTAAAGTACGCGCGCGAGTTGAATGCAGTCGGGGCCTGAGGTGACATATTCACATACTCTGCATTCAACTCGCGCGTGAACTATACTACCCGTATAAAAGATGCCAGCTACAAAAAAGCTTCCAATTTTCAGAAAGAGTGAGGTAGTACTCTGTCAGAAAACATACTGAGTTACTTTCGGGTTAGCTTTGCTTCAAAAATATATTGTAGTAGGGGATCCAGCTGTGTTAACCGCGGGGATGGACAGCACTACATTAACCTCAGTCTGCGATTGTTTTAACACATCCTAAATGGGTTAGGAATCTGTCCCCGCTCTTGTACTGCAACTTTTCGCTTAACACACGAAAAACATTTCTAGAACAAAATTTTACCGAGATCTTTTCACTAAAAGTTATGCTTCCAGTCTAAACTTTGCTTCAAAGTAGTTCTGTAGAAGTGCCTAGTTGGTGGAATTGCTTTTTTTCAGGATTTTTTTTATTTTGAGTGCATCTTTTTCTTATGTTACAAGATTTGAGAACATTAAATTCTCCAAAGTGTGATAAAATATGCAATGTAGAAATAGATACCCAACATTTGTTGAGTGAACCTGACTGACCCTGCTTCAGAGGCAGAGTAAAAATCTACATTTTTACCCCCTATACCAAAAAGTGCTCAACGCGGCTAAAGAAGTTTTCACTTCAAAAACCTAACCGCGTGCGCGTCTGTGAAAATTGAAAAATCTAGTTACCATACAGCGCAATTTGCACCTCTACTCAACTAACAAGCAATTGAAAAATATGGCCGCAAAACTACCATATTTTTCCCGCCGTTTGTACATTCACAGATAAAATAGGGATCCCTTTTGTCGCCGCCATCACACGGTAGATTTGCATATGAAAGCCATAATTCGGCGACACGGAAAATTTAATCTTTTCGGTGATCAAAGCAAAGGGACTCACGGTCCGCTAACCTAATTTCGCGTAGAATTTTGTGACATGCTTCAATTTAATTAAAATAATGTTCTCTGTTTTGCAGGTACGAGTTACTGTTGATAACTTCTGTGGTCCTTGTATTTTTGATCATCAATACGAGTAAGAAAATCACGATGTTTTAATTAAAAGGTAGGCATATTATTCACATGTAAAACCGGTTGTAAACTTTTTTTATAAAATGTAGTCTAACATAATCATCAATTTATTACTATTCTAGATGAAAGAGTCGCAAAAAACGTTAATATACCTACTTGGTACGAAAAAAAATATTCCAGCTCTGTAGTGAACCGCCAAGTTTATTAGCATAAGGCTATTGACATTTTTGTCTATATTTACGTTAACCGATTCGTGTGAAGGAAACGCCGACAGAATTCCTTAAAACAATCTAGTATTTTGCGAAACAATGTAGATTTTTTCGCGGTAGCATTGGACGTTGAAGTACTAGGAAAGCATTTTACTCAGAAACGATAAGGAGCTTCGCATCCTACAGACATAAAGCTGGCGAAGGACGGTCGTGCACTTAAAGACTTGTCTTCGCTCATGACGCCTTAGTACATTTTCCTCCTTTCAAAACTGTATGGAGAATGTTCAGTCCTTATTACTTCTGGAAAAGGAGTTAGTTTTTCATCAAATCTGTATTTCCAGCTGCAGCCGTGGACTGGTTTCCTTTTGCAAAACAAACTTATTTATTTCCAAAATTTGATCAATTTTCAACCTTATGTCCATAAATTTTGGAGAATGTGAGGTAGCTTTGCATGTCCGCTCGGGTGGTATTCAAAAGTTTATGACATATTAAAATCAAAGTGCTACTTATTTGTTCTGTGAAGGATCGTTGGGTGACAAAAAGAGCCAAATGACCATTTTATTGTTACCAAAATGATTTCATATTGTAACACAGATAGCTTTTGGCTGAATTTATGTTAGTAATAACTTTAATTGGACCTGGTTTTAATGCATGTTTGTTTTATAGGAGTTTCAATTAACAACCAGGAGACATTAATTTCAGTCAAAAATATACTTAGGTACAAGTAAGTTTGTATATTTTTGACTGCAATATAGTCCAACCAACGTTATAGTATGACTCCCTTATTAAAACTAAGGTGCATAATATTATAATTCTGATAGTTTTTATTCATTTTTTGTAGAATTAAAGTGTTTTAAATAACTTTCATACTATACAGGATAGCCCGCTACCATCTTAGACTGCATCACCTTTCATCACTTACCGCCTGGTGAGATCGCAAAGGTTAACTTGTCGTGGATTAAAAAAACCTTCTTGCTGACCAGTTCTTACCTAATGATAAATTTACCATTATTTTACATTTTAGAATATTTTTGCGGAAAGAGTCAGCCTGGCTGTGCAGTAATTTTTACGAAATTCCACGCGGATATGTCCCGTACAGTTATTAATTAAAAGATGCTAGGTATAACTTTTAAAAAAATGGAATCAAAATGGAGTACATGATAAAATCGCAACTTTTTGCTCACTGTAGTAGCCCATAAAAATGTATTGCCTTTAAGACATAATAAACTTCGGAATCAGCTAATTAAAAGCATCTTATCTTCTATACCATTACACGCTCCTTCCATTACCCATAAAGGCTTGGTATCGGAATATCTTTCATTAACTTAGGCTTTGTCCCGGCGCGGCGTCTGAACCTATAGTGCTTATCGGCGCTGGTTTTACTTTTCTTTTTAAGCCGAGTTCGTTTTAAAACAATGAAATGAAGAATTCGTCCTAAAGATAACTTTGTGTTAAATCCACAGTAATATAATGAATGCGAAATTGTGTTTCAACCGATTTTGATGTTTGGTACAGAGGTTATGGTCTGGCCTCACTACAGAGGCACGGCGCGGCAAATATTTTTTATGTATAAGTTTGTATAAGCTGGGCCCACTTAAGCGACGCGAAACAGAGGTGCACTGCTACATATTAATTGTACTAAGAATACTAAACAGTAAACATCACGTCAATTCGTTGCTCCGTTGAGGTGTGATTGAAGGACAAACAAACACACTTTCACATTCATAATCAAATATCAAATCATCAAATATCAAATCAATCAAACCAAATATCAAATAAATATTATAAATGCGAAAGTTGTTGGTTTATTGGTTTGTTGGTTTGTCCTTTAATCACACCGCAACGGAGCAACGGGTCGACATGATTTTTGGTATGGGTATAGTTGAGGACCTGGAGAGTGACATAGGCTACTTTTTATCCCGGAAAATTAAAGAGATCCTGCGCAAATCAAAAAACTTATGCCACGCGGACGAAGTCGCGGGCATCAGCTTGTATCAAATAAACATTATAAATGCGAAAGTTTGGATGGATGTATGGATGGATGTTTGTTACTCAGTTACGCCCGTACGGCTGAACGGACCTGGATGAAATTTGGCACAGAGATAGATTATAGACTGGAATAGCACATAGGCTACTTTTTAACCCGGAAAACTAAGGAGTGCTCGCGGGAACCAAAAAACCTCAATCCACGCGGACGTAGTCGCCGGCATCAGCTAGTTACTCGTAGTATATGATTGACGTTCGTAGGTTCGTCATGAAAAGTGTACAGTGTACCAAAGAATAAATATACATATTGTTGGGAATAATATACAATTTGAGAACATAAGAATAACTAAAATATTTGATTGATTGAATGTGTAGCTCGCTTTGTTGTAGCTCAGTCTGTAATTTGTATGGGCGTCGGGCCACTGTAAAAATATATGCTTACGCTGTGGTACTACAAAGCCTTCGGGAGGCAACATTTTGCGCTAACGTCTAACATCTGTCCGAGAATATGCGATGTTACAACGTTAATAACAATAACCCGAGTCGGATCGGCTAACTGTTATTGCACTCCTTATATCCGAAAACATTACCATAACAGTTCTCACCCGACGGCTACGAGTACATCCTGAACGGGTGCGCTTCGTAATATTAATAAATGTAACGATAATTTTTATTTGTGTCCATCAAAATATTATTTATAAATAATTATATAAAATAAAATAAAATAAAAATAAAATATTTAACGATAATTTCTATTTCTGACCATAATATTATTACCATGTAGGATGAAATTAGGACAGCTCTTTATTTCCATCATAAAAGTGTGTCTATCCCTACTAAAAACATTGTAAAGTTACAAACGTCGTGTGTCTGTTTATTCATCTATCTCTCTGTGTTTGCTTTCAAGGCTCGACTGATTTTGAAGAAATTATGTACAGAGGTAGGTTGTGTCCAAGGGAAGGACATGGTGTATATGTGTCACCGTAAGATTGTAAAATCCGTTAGATTATAATCTAACGGTTTCTATCCCGTGAGATTATAAACTGTCGTAAGATTGTGAACCGTTCAATGTTCTGAGTATTAATTTATGAAATATTTATTGTTTTTACGTTTTCTTGTCTCTTTCTTGTACAGTTCGCGCGCGAGTTGAATGCAGAATTAATGTAAGTGTCACCATACATTTACTCTGCATTCAACTCGCGCGCGAACTATAGGTTAGGTTAGGGTTTGACATGAATATTCAGGTAGTGCCCGGCCGCAGGCCGGCCACTTAGGTTCTATCGGGTTAATATACCTAATATATAACAATTTACCGAAAAATAACGCGTTAAATTGTAAGCAGTATGTTACGGTTCACAATCTGTCGACAGTTTATAGTCTATCGAGATACAAAACGTTATATTATAATCTAACGGTTTTTACAACCTACGGTGACATATGCAACTTTTTATCCCGGAAAATTAAAGAGTTTCCGCGGATCAAAAACTCAATCCACGCGTGGGCATCGTCTAGAGTCTAGACTCTAGTCACTACAACATAGTATAAAACAAAGTCGCTTCCCGGTGTCTGTCCTTATCTATGCTTGCAACGGATTTTGATGCAGTTTTTTTTAATAGATTGAGTGATTCAAGAGGAAGGTTTATATGTATAATACATGCATAGAGAAACACCGATAATTTTAAAGGATTCTAATGTGATGTCGTAAATAAACCCATTTTTTGCGTTTACATTGCAAACGCTGGCTGAACCCAACGAGTTACGAGATAGATCAATATAATGTACAACAGTATTGTACACGTTAAAAAGGTCTACAAAAAATCCGTAATAGTATATGTCTATCTCTTAGGGATAACCCACAATAACCATTTTTAACCTCTAAAGAAAACATATTTGTCTAATAACAAAAAAGCTGTGAACGTTGTCCGAGTATATAAAGACATTCTGTAGTATATATTTAGTATCAGAATTGCACCGTGCGAAGTCGGGGCGGGTCGCTAGAAATATTATAAATGCGATAGTGTGTCGGTGTGTCAATCATTATGTCTGTCTGTTACCTTTTTACGGCTGATTCCTTCATTGCGACCAAACAAGAACGTTTTAAAACGTTTTTTAAACGGTTCTTGTGAATAAAGTTTAAGGTTGCATCCCAGGGACGGATAGACGGTTCATTTTTCAATCCCGAAAAATCAAAAAGTTCAACAGTAAATAAGTTTACTATTGATCAATAGTTATTAGAGAATTTTTAATGAAAGGCCGGTTAACAACTTTTTTGTTTCGAGTAGTGTTGTCAGTATCCAAAAATCGGACTCTAGGTCTATCTATCTTTTTATTTATTGAGAGATATTTGGCTTGCGCTTGACGACAATCATGCTTAGTGCAAAGCAATGATGAGGTCTAGGTTGGAACGCGCTTGCCTAGGAGATGCCTATTCACTCTTGCCTTGAAGGTACCCAATTTATACGTCGCAGGAAACACGTGTGATGGGTGGGTGTTCCACACCTTAGCGGATTTCGAAGTTTGTCTTATGACTTTTACTTGTATGCAAAGCATGGGCAAAACATTAACACCGCGACAATATTGACGCAGAAATGTGTACCTCATACCTCAAATACAAAAGCTCGTGTACCAAATTCATCACTTTCGTGTTAAATACAAGTAATTAATATGTACTCAACAAAATACCGTGACATATTTTGCATACAGTCGCAAAATTTTTCTTGACAGGTTTTACATTTTTCACCATCTTTTCAACAACTCGATTTATGTTTTGAGATCATATCTTTAAATATTAAACTGTATTTGAACCTATTATTTTTACTGTGAGTAATATCGTAGTGTTATTTCACGAACGCAAAAAAAATCATTTTAATTTTTTATGTCTTTGTCGTTGTTTATGGATTTACTACTAACCTAAGTAAGTACATCAAAAAATAATAATTTTTAATCATATAACTACTTAGTAAACAATTTTGAAAGAAAAAATGTAGACCCAAACGGGCTACCAAAAAATAAGTTCTACACACAAGTGGCCTTTATGACCTTTTGTAATAGTTCGGTCCGATACAGTTTGTTAGTCTATGCATTCAATTTAAAAAAAACCGGGCAAGTGCGAGTCGGACTCGCGCACGAAGGGTTCCGTACCATTATTAATAAATAATTACCTTTGTTAAAGAACCGCAAGACTAACTTTGTTTGTAGAGGTTTATTGTTAATATCAAAAAAACTATGCTAGTTAGAGCATTGGCTATAGTTTTCCTGTAAAATATACGTAAATTCCTATTGACCATAATTATTTCAAATTTTTCGATTGGTAAACTCCGGAGATAAGGGGGGGGGGGGGGGGGCCGTTATTTTTTTAGATATTTTCGATAAATCAAAAACTATCACAACTAAAAATAATTAAAAATCTGTTTTAGAATGTACAAAGTAAACCCTTTCATATGATACCCCACACACTTTTAAAATAAGAACAACACTTTTTAAATAAGAACAAAAATAATTTCCAATTTTTTTTAATTCCAGTGTCTTTGGGCCACTAATATACACAACTATTCCAAATTTCATGTCGATAGCTTCAGTAGTTACTGAAATAATCGAGTGTGACGGACGGACAGACGGACAGACAGACGAACAGACAGACGGAGAAAGTCGCACCATAAGGGTTCCATTTTACCATTTTGGTACGGAACCCTAAAAATACAAAGCATGGAGAAACGCATGTCCGCAATACGGGCGACAATTAATTAAAAGTCGTCGCGTGTCGTGTCGGACGCGTCGCGGCCGCGCGATAAATCAATCAAGTGCGGTTCATTTGTTGAGTCCCCTAAAGTTACGTTAAGTCCCAGGACTATTTTGTTTGGCTTCTGTGCTTCACAGCAAAAATGTATCTAGTTGTATATAAATAGTATTAATTCATGCGACATGTTACCTTTTGCCATTTAAAGCTGATAGGTGTGTGGTGATTTTAAAGTTCATAATTTCACTAATATTTACAATGATTATTAGTAACTAGATGATGCCTGCGATACAGATACACTTTCGCATTTATAATATTAGCATGGATGGATAGTGATTTAAATCCTGGTATACTCGTAGTTCCACAAAAATATCTGATCCGGTGACAGCGTCGCTAGTAGATATGAAAAGTAAAATTTAAAAAAAAAAGTGTGTGTGTGCAATACACGGCAGAAGTGAAACTTCAGAAAAGTAGTCTACCGACAGAATGAGATAAATATAACTTGTATTCTCTCGCAGGCTTAATCATATTATGAATATGACTGTCTCTTTTTACAGAAGTTTCACTTCAAACAAAACTGAGTCATAAAAATTTGTTCCAATTTTGGTCATATATTTGTTTGACTATAAACATTAATTATAAAACGACTTGTCAAAAGCCAGCAGTGAAGAAGTACTAACAGTGAAGGCAGAAGCAACACTTCGCGTTTTAATTAAAACTTAAGATTCATCGGGAGACCGTTAATTTCTTTGCCATCCCCAACGCAGATGACGGCCCTACAATGCTATGAGTATATATAGAGAGTGTCTGAGAAATAATTTACAACCCTGACAGCAAATGGCAAAGTTTCCTAGAGAACTTTTGCATGCAATGATGTTTTGTGTCACTACAGATAAAAACTAAAACTAAGTAAAGAGTTTCCATTCCATGAAAAGGTTTTCGTTATCTATATATTTTGCTGATTATAATAACTGACGATGCCCGTGGAAAGCGTGGATTTAGGTTTTAAAAATATCCTAAGACCTGATGCAACCTGGCTCTGTACCCAAAATGTGAACAAGCAGAAAAATAAAACTGTAACCGGACTACGGAAAAAACTTAAGTAGCGCCCTCTTTTTGGATGTAAATTCATATCGATTTCGTTCGTGTAAAACGCAGCCTGCGGGTATGTCTTCCGGACTATAATAACAAATCCATTGACACATCATTCATCAAAAGCGGCTCAGCAGTTTAGGCGCTACGGCGGAACATACATAAATACTTTGTGGCATTTATACTTCCTATTAGTATGGATTATTGCAATAAACATTCAATGAGCGACGAGTGGCCTAGTTGTGACAACACATATCAGTCGATTGCGAAGGTTAAGCAACGTTGACCTTAGTCGGTAACTGGATGGGTGACCGAATTTGACGTTCAAATTTAGCCTTTTCGTTTCCTGCGTGCCTCGGAGAGCACGTTAAGCCGGCTCTGCTATTATCACTAACATCTGATAATAATCGTTACAAAAAAAGAGTTTAACTTCTCTTAGTATAGAGTCGTTACATGCGGAAGGACGTGGGAACCCACCGCATTATTATCCCAAGTAAACTCCTACCATTATTTGATTAAAGGAAAGGGGACACGACCCTCATTAATGAGGAATACGACGCAGAGAGAGAAATATTCAATACAAAATATATGCTGAGTTTATATCCAGGTATAACTATAGAAAGGTTAAAACGGACGGAAGCAAAAATTGCACGCATTTGTCAAAGTCCCCCCACGGAAATGGTGCATAAATAAAGTCCAGTAAAAAAAATAAGCCAGTCTCCTACTAGTGGCCAACTAATATGAAACTTTGGGCAGTAAAAATGACAACCAATTTATAGCTTTTATTTTTACGAGTTTTAATAGTTGCATTGTCTAGACTTAGGCCTCTATAAAAAAGTTCAATTTTTTTAAAACAAATTATCTAAGCAGATGCTAGTCGCCAAGGCGCTATTTTTATTTAAAGTTGGTAATATCCGCTGCGACTTTGTCCACATAGATTTAGGTTTTTAAAGATCCCGTAAAAGCTTTTTGATTTTCCGGAATAAAAGCCATCTCATAATGTTCATGTGAACTAAAAATTCATGAGCACCTAAGTTTAATTAAGTAGGAAGGTAAGCTGTTGTTTTAATAGCAAAACTTAACTTTTATGAAACTTTATCCCCGCAATAGATTTGGCATTTAAAATTGCATGTGACCTTTGATATATACCTACTCCATATTATTATCACCTGACTTTTCCACGAAGTTGTTTGAACTAAAAGTCACGCCATTAGGTCTAGAACTCTATACCAAGTAAAGAAACTGAGACAATATTGTATCGTGGTACAATGGTAGGGGCAATGATCTACTGCATATTTCACAAAGTAAGCAATAAAATTGGGCATAAAAATAGCCGGTAATAGCATTTTCTGTCTGTACGTCTGTCTGATCTTCAATACACTAATATTTTTAACCTCCGACGCAAAAAGAGGGATGTTATAAGTTTAACATTTGTATGTGTCTGTGGCATCGTAGCTCCCAAACGGATGAACCGATTTTGATTTTGTTTTTTTTGTTTGTATGGTGACTTAATCGAGAGTGTTCTTAGCTATGATTCAAGAAAATCGGTTCAGCCGTTTGAAGATCATCAGCAGATAGAGATCTTCTAGTTGATGAAGGGATGTGAGCAACTTCCACAGGCCGATCAAATTGGTATCCTGTAAAGATACTGTGCGTCGATTTTTTGAAGTGAAACTTCTTTAGAATCGTTGTGATTTGAAAATTCGATGAAACGAAAAAGCGACACTAAAAAGAGACAAATATATTCATTTTTCATTCATTTAGCCTTCGAGAGAATGAGAAAGAATACAATTTATATGTTCACGACCAATAGATGGCGCTGTACAATATTGAGTCGCGCTACTACTCCATTGTGCTCTCGTATAGGGTACTTTTCTGAAGTTTCACTTCTGCCGTATGTGAATTGCACACACACACTTTTTTTTTATTGTGACATCTGTCAAGTCTACATAGAGCTGCATAAAGGCAAGCATACATAAATGCCAGTTATACACTGCTCTAAAAAACCCCATTTTCCGATTTTTCCTTTTTACTCACTGCCTGAGCTAAATGTGTTTTACATTAGCAATAGTCATCGAAATAGTAAATAGTGTGGAGCAAAGAACAATGCCGGTCAATGCCCCGCGCTGTAAAAGTCAGGCTTTATTGCGGGGAAGATTAAACGCTAGTTTTAGTGCTAAAAAAATATGCAGACCAAATGAAACGTGTTAACTCTCGCTATCGTTTGGTGGGTATTTTTTTTTATTCCACTACAAGGATCGCTCTTGAGTGCGATCTCACATGATGGTAATTGACGATGCAGTCTCAGATGGTAGCGAGCTAACCTGTTAGGTGTACGGCAGTTATATTAAACCCATACCCCTAGTCGGTTTCTACACGGCATCGTGCCGGAACGCTAAATCGCTTGGCGGTACGTCTTTGCCGGTAGAGTGGTAATTAGCCACTGCCGAAGCCTCCCACCAGACCAGTCCAGAGAAAATTCAGAAATTATAAATTTCCAAATTTACCCTACCGGGAATCGAACCGTTCACACAACGGCGCTCAACACTGCGCCAAAGAGGTCGTCAAAAACGAATAGCTAAAACATACCCGTTGTCCTAGATGAACGACAAATGCGGTAATGCGACGCGACGTGGCGCGGCCTATTTATTAGTATTATTTAATCATGCTTAGTGATGATGTCTAGGTCAGAACGTGCTTGCTTAGAAAATGTATAGTTATTTAAATAAGTTTGTCATTTTCTATGGAGTTGTATGGCGTCGCGTTGCGTCGTGTCGCTTTCGACGATCACCTAGGACAACGGGTTAGTAAGGGTTAGTTAAACTTAGTAACCTGTTGAGCTGTATTACAGCTTATACCGAGGAGACTCTGAGGCCATGGAATCTTACTAACACATTTTCTTACGAGACAATAATGCAGTTAATTGCCTCATCTGGTGACAAATGGGCTGGCTCATTCTTAACGTAAAGGATCAGCCTGGCTGTTCGCAGAAATGCAGCCTTCAGTGTTGCCACCGGGTGTGATTTGTGCAGCAATTAAATAGGGCCTAGCTATTTATAAGTTTTTTTAACATTTTCAATAAATAAAAATTACTTCTTGACAAAAATGTATAAGTAATTAAATAAAAAAAACAAAAAAACTTGTAATAAAAGCAGTGATAGCCTAGTGGTTTAGACGAATGGCCTCCTTTTGTGTGGTCCGGGTTTCCATCCCCGGCATGAACCCCGGTTTCAACTAATTAAATACCACCTTAATGTGGAAACTCCCAGGCCAGTCCAAATCCCTGGACCTTGAGCCATACTGCCGACCATTCTATTCCGTGCTGCCGACGCTTAAAGCCATATTGTATCATTATGGTTGTCTTTCGTGTTTTAGACATAGATTTAGCATTGGTCTGAAGTGCGCGAACCCAATACTAAATCTATGGTTTTAGAATTATAATTCTTATTCCAGGAACGTCAAGGTACGTGACATCAAACTGACATTTTGACTAATATTGCTTAAGTAATGCTTTAAGCGTTGGCAGTGTGGCCATATATATTATAAGCTTTTGTGGAAATGCTTAGATGATCCCTTTATAATGTAGAAAAAAAAATTACGAACCCACGGCATGCGAAACCGAGAGCGTTCGCTAGTAGTTACATAAAATCACTACAAAGAGCAACAAAACAAAAAAAACTGACTATAAATAAAACACTAAAAAAGTAATATTTACTTAGTATTAAAACACTTCCGTGTTACACTTTTTACGAGTAGAAACACAAAGTAACAGACAAAGTGCGCCCTGTAACTGCAGCCATAGAAATTAACTTTGAATTAACGTCTCAATAAATCATAGCACTAAAAGAATAACTTTGTCGGTCTGTTCGGGAGTTATTGCGTTTTAATTTGAAACAGACGGATCGGCGTAATGTACGGCGCACCCTAATTTTATATTACGTGATATTTAAAATGGCGGCTTGGAGTTTAGAGTGTAAATTTTATCACTCAATAAACAATAGATTATTTTTTATTTTAACATTGTGTTAGTTGTTTTGTTACTTTAGTTAATGTTCCTTACAATGATAGAGCTATACATAGGAATTATATTTTGGATTTTAAATAAGGGTTAGACGAAAATGTACCTAAACCACATAAATAGGCACGGTTGAATGAAGAACTAGATTAAAATCACTGCAATAGTGAATAATATCTTTAATCAATAAATTTTATTTTCATTTTCATTTTCAATTTCATTTTTATATCTTCCCATCGGGGCCCGATGTTTTGCGCTGTAAGTTGCGCTTATAAGTATTTTTTTTAAAGCTGTTTATTCTTTTTGACATTATAACACCGGAGCAACAACATGCAACAATGCGGCATGCTACAAATGCAAATATTAAAAATGGTGGCAGTATATATTTTTATGACAAAACAACGTCGCGTCGTACTGTATAATTGGAATATTATGGTAGTTAAGCCTACTTAAAATTTTTTTTTAATCCACTACAAGTTAGCCCTTGACTGCGATCTCACCTGATGGTAAGTGATGTTGCAGTCTAAGATGGTAGCGGGCTAACCTGTTAGGGGCATGGCAGTTATATTAAACCCATACCCCTATTCGGTTTCTACACGGCATCGTACCGGAACGCTAAATCGCTTGGCGGCACGTCTTTGCCGGTAGGGTGGTAACTAGCCGGGGATCGAACCCGGCCGAGCGCTACACACTGCGCCACGGAGGTCGTCAAAAAATTAACTGTAGGCTCACGCTTGACCTTTTATTTACTTTTTATTTATTAAAGGCTCACGCTTGACAAGGTGCCTATATTGGACTCTCTTCATTTTATTTATTATGTTGCTATTCTTACAAAATTTTAAATGATTGTATAGACTGTGTTACAGAAGTGTAAAACAGCCTTTATGCATACGAGTACATAAACAACCCTAAAACATCACAAAATAAAATTGTTTAATGGACTTTTGAGTCTTTTAACCCATTAATCTACTTTTACAATAAAAATATAAACGAGACATGTTATTTTATTTGTTCAACTCTTCATTAGCGTCTACTTAACCCGCACGTTCGTCCCTAAAACGTGATAAATACTTTTAATGAAGCATTTTCAAGGGAAAACCCCTCCACACGGAAGTGCAAACAGTATGGGATAATGAGGCTACCAAAGACTTTTTGTTCTCTAAAACAATACAGGCAAATGACAGGGTTATACATGCATTTCTAAATAGTATTATTATATTATTCAATTGTTGACGCCCGCAACCTCATTCGTATTCGTGGTATCCGTGATATGAACCGTATCCGTGGTATGAAAGTAGCCTAGGTCACACTCCAGGTCCTCAACTATACCCATGTAAAAAAATCACGTGCTATTTTGCGGCGTGATTGAAGGACAAACAAACACACTCGCATCTATACTAATATTTTAAATGCGAAAATTTATAGATGGATGTTTGTTACTCACTCACGCCAGAACTGCTCAACGGATTCGAATAAAATTTGGCACAGAGATTGATTAATTATAGTTGAGAATAAATAACACATTTACTTTTTATCTTGGAAAAGAGTTCTCGCGGGAACCGAAAAACCTCAATCCACGCGGAAGAAGTCGCGGGCATCATTTGGTTTATAATATTACCATGGTCACTATAACTCTTTTTTTTTGAGGTTTTTGAAGGTCTAGACTCTAGAATGTCCTCGTCGTCTAGTGTAATCTAGTGTTCGTGCAGCATCAGTTAATTGTGCTGGGTAGAATCTTTAACCCAATGTAAATTCGATGGGTTACCGAAGCTTTATATAGAAGAGCTAGCCCAAAAAAAGATACGTATGTATTGTTTCAACCAGTTCAAAATTATACCATTGTTTTAAATAAAATTTATAGTTAAGTTCCAAAAAAGATATACGTATAATATATTGTTTTAACCAGTTCAAAATTATACCATTGTCTTAAATAAAATTTATAGTGAAGTTCCAACTTTTGAACGATAGCGAACTCCCCTATTCTATTGAAGTATATGAAAAGCTCTTAATTTGAGCTGACCCGTTTGAATGGCTGCTTTATAAAACTTTTTCACACCAAAAACGTTATCGAGCGGCTTTCAGAATCCTGCATCACTTGCAGTTTCAAATTGAAAGGGCTTAAAATTCACAATAAAGGCATATTAACGAAGCCACCGCCCGTATTTTGGGAGCGCATCGCTCGCGGCGCTGGCACTTTAAAATTTATCGAGTTTTCGTGTTTCCCTACACTAGTGATGTGCTGCTTTGTCAACACGGGCTTGATAAGTTCCTTTTATATGACAGATTTTTTTTTTACAAAATGTGTCATACACAACTAAATAGGTATTTATATTAAAAGGTAGATCAGCCCTGCGCCTCCACGACCTAAGGCATTTACGTTAAAGAATTTCAAGCAAAAGAGGCTTTGCGGAATGAATTGTGACATATCAGTCAATCAATCACTCAATTTATTTATTTTCCCAATCACTAAATTTGCAATAGCTCTTATACTAAACAGTTATAGTGTGGGTACTGGTGAACTTGAGCTAGGCAAAAACCTGTGTTTCAAGACACCAGGCCCTTTCCCCAGAACAATGTTAAGTACAACTCTATGTTTATATCTTTCTATAAATCTATGTAACTTACAAAGTTGGAATCAAATAAGACATGATTAAGAGAAGCCTACATTGGGTCTCCAGCAACACTACCGGAAGTCCTCGCCGACCTGGGTGGCCTGCTTGGATTCTGGAGTGAGCTCGGCTGGTTGGAGTGATCCAGCGGGGAGTCACACCAGCGGTTTCACGCACAGCGGACGCCTACGTCCAAGTACGGAAAACAATCCCAGGACACGAAGAAGAAGAAGACATGCTTATTGTATGAGACAACCCCAACGACTATCCCAGCTCATGCGGTAATGCTGCATACTCTGTTAGCACAAAAGCATACAGCGCTGATTTCCAGGTGGAACCCCGATTCAGGTGAAAGAAAACTTCAAAATTCCATAGAAAACTATGCAGTTGTAAGCTATTATTTCAAGAACTATACTTCTATACTTTATATAGGTATTTTTAAGTATAGTATCTACAATTTCATGATTATCAAAACTACAACCCTGGATGGGATTTGGCAAGCAAACTTATTGATGTGAGGCAGTGTGGGGTTGTTTCTTTTCCTTTTTACCACCGGTTTTTCCTCATCCATCTTTTTGGGGACTTTTGTACCGATTTTGCGATACAGCCCAAACTGTAGGTTAATTTTCAAAGGTTCTTACGATTTGTAAAATAAACCAGTCAAATCCGCCAAGTTTGTTCAAACCTTGGTGATATAGTGTTTTGAGCATATTTAAATTGGAAATGATCGGTGACATTCTGGCCAGCACTATTCCCTACAGAACGCTGTATTTTGCTCCCCTTTCATGAGGTCGAATAGATATCTATACGCTTACGTGAAACGTATTGCAATAAATATAGGTATTGTGAAATCAAAAATTAAAACTATAATACAGTTTGGTAAAGTGTGGTACAATTTTAGCAGATACAAAAGACGTTTGGCACGGAATATTTTGTGATTTGATTGGTGAATTTATCGCATTTAAAATTAAGTACTTCCATATTATTTACTTGTTGGCTTGTTTAAAGCTCAAAGATATGTTACTTCCGAAAGTAAAATATATGCATCTCTTTTTTAGACTCATTAGTGTATTTTGTAACAAAAATTCACCTCTATGAAGTCATTGAAACTACAAAAAATTTCAACGACTTTGTTAGTTTCTCAAATAACTATACAAAGAGGGTATCTAATATCTACGAATTCATTGAAACTACGAGCAAGTTATGCTGCATCCACCGCTCCATTAGCAAACAAGTCACAGCCGGCTGACCGTGCGGGCTTGTTAAGGCGGCAAACAAATTTGATTACCTAACGATGTAGACAGACTCACAGTGACTGTGTTTGTCCTGTACCGAACACCCGCTTTATGCACAATCATTACTGAAACTGAAGCATTTTTTATGATTTTGTGTGACTGAAACCTTTGAAGGAAACCTGAAGAAAAGCTTTGTCGAGTTCCTGGATGAAAACCTGTGCTAAAAATGCCTTTCTAAGTTTTTGACGTACACACCACGTAGCACATAACTGGTTGTACCACAGAACTTTCCTATCGGTTTTAATTTTATTAATGTACGAGAGCCTTCCGTAAATGGTATGAAAGATATTGTATTAAATTTGATCATCTTCTGCTGTCCCTATTTTTCCCTCCCATACAGTAAAACGATCCTTAAGTAAAACTGAGTCGATCAGCATTCAAAAATGACAAATAAGTAAATCATTTTAATTAATTTCTAGTGACAATTACTCACGCTTGATTATAGCAATGACTACGCTGAAATTGTTTTCACAAAAAATACCAAGTAATTTCTTTGATATTGCTACATTACTAACTGAGGCCCGCGACTTCGTCCGCTTGGATTGAGGTTTTTAGGTTCCCGCGGGAACTCTTTAATTTTCTGGGATAAAAAGTGGCCTATGTGTCATTCCAGACAATAATCTACCCCTGTGCCAAATTTCATCCAGATCCGTTCAGCCGTTCTGGCGTGAAAGAGTAACAAACATCCATACATCAATACATAATATATCCATACTCACAAACTTTCGCGTTTATAATATTAGTAAGATATTGTTCCTATTATAGTTTCCCTAAATCTCATATGGCTTCGGATTTTCCCATACTGTCCCAAAAACACCCACTGCAGTACATACATTCTGGTGGGTTACTACCACAGCTTAAAGCAGTATCATTTTAATATTGTTGACGTTCGCGTTTCAGACAAAATATTAATTTAATCCTTATTTTAGATACGATACGCGTAAGTCAAGTATACCTGACATAAAACTGTCGTTTTGAAATTATAATGCAGGGCGACCGCGTATCTTTTGCATCAATCATTGATACGTCGCAATCACCTCTGATTGGTTTACACTCTTCCACTATTGGACGAAATCCATTCACGCAGCAAGAATACCATAAAGTCAGCCAATCAGAGGTGATTGCGATGCATCAATATTCAATGATTGATGCAAAAGATACGCGGTCGCCCTACTGCAGTTAATAACCGCCCAGTACTTATTTGCTTGTGAATTATTCCGCTTTTACGTAAAGTCTATGCTTATGATGTAGATGTAGTATTTATTATTTTACGAGTGAAGTAATTCACTTTAATAGCTCATAATTTGCAGCATAATAAACTTAGCTTATACCGTCGCTAGTGTAAGACTGAAAGTGTTGAGAGAACATACAGCTTGAAAGTTTATGAGCTAATATGCTATATTTATTGTGATGTAATTTTCTACTAGACACTTTGTACATAAACTAGAGACATTAATTTCTTAAAAAATTGAAAACGATACAAACGTGGCTCAGTTATAGTTTATTTTTATATTTTTTGCTTTGGAGGAATCTTCTTCGGATTGTACGAGATACCTGGATTTATTGAAACATTCCGGGATAACTCTTTGATTTTCCGAAAGACTCAGAAATACACATAGACAGAACAGGCAGACAGAAAGAAAAACACACACTTAGGCCCACAGCACAGTTTTAAGTTTTTGGTATAAGTTTTAATTTATAAATTTTACGATTTGGACACAAATAACTATGGTGCACTAACTGATGCCCGCGACTTCGTACGCGTGGATTGAGTTTTTTGGTTCCCGCCAGAACGCCAGAATTTTCCGGGATAAAAAGTAGCCTATATATGTCATTTTAAACTTAAATCTATCTCAGTGCCAATTTTCATCCATCAATTTCCATCATGGCGTGATTGAGTAACAAATATCCTTTTAACAACTTTCGCATTTATAATATTACTATAATTATATAGCTCAAATGTAAAACCTAGTAAAATCTACAAATAAACTTACATAGAGATAAACCTGAAGTATAAAGCTTCAATCGAAATATCATTTACTTGAAAATGAGGCTAGAGGAGGATGAAATACTTGTGAAATACAGATTCTTCATTTGTATTATAATTGAACGCAACAAACAAAAAGAATAAAAGAAAAACTTAATATGTACTTTAACACCCTATTAATCGGAAATGAAAAAAGACGAATTTCCTGTGAAAAATGAGAGTGTTCCAAATGACAACCATTGTCACTCTTTTGCCTCATTAGTAATAAAAGAAAAACAATAACTCCCTCTCCAGTACCTGTAGACCTGAACAAACATAACGTATCACTCCAAAAACTAACGTTAAGTCTTTATTCTCCATAAAATAACACCTGGAATAGCACACCTTTTGCTATTTTAAAGGCAATTAAAGCTTGCATTTCTTCATACACGCGTCGCTAGAATAGTACTGCGGGCCATTTCTTTATGAGCATTGTGAGTTTAATATGATTTGAATGGCATTGTTCTTGCTATCCAAAGGATGACAAAAGTAAAGGTATTGTTAGGTAAATACATATTTAATTTCCTTCTATGCAGAAGAAAATTATTTCCTAGCGAAACTATTTAGCATGCGACGTGATGCGATTCTAGTTAGTATAATTAGAATCAGAATTTAAAAGTATTAAAATTAGAACTAATATTTAAGGCCCTGTGCCCGTAAAAGAGGGTTTTTAAAAACAGTATATCAATCAAATGGTTACATAATGTATGCTTATAAAATAATGTGCTGTTTTCAAAACCTTTGAGCAGCCATTGACACATCTCAAAACACAATTTAAAAAAAATCTCTGCATTGAAATTTATTTTATACATACCTCTTAATTTACCTTTTAAAGCAATTTTTCTCCTTACTGAAACCAATAATTAGCTCTAGAAATATAAGATAAAATTCATATTTCTAAATCAAACACATTGTGGTATTCATTTGTATTGAAAAGTAAATATTATTTTTTTTACAAATTATTTCATGCGTTTTTTGCGACATGCGCTTGCTCGATTTCACCCCCGCGCGCCTGTGTTTTTCATTTCGTGAGCTTAAAGAAGCTTTAAGCTTTTCGCCTTAAATTAAAGAATTGGAATGTGCTTAGATTTTTTTTAATACCACGATTTTCTGCGTGTTTATATATAAGTTTTGAAAAATTTCGGGGAACTCTTTAATTTTCCGGGATAATAAGTAGCCTATTATCCTTCTCCGAGATGCAAAGTATCTCTGTAACTTACAAATAATAATCTATCTAACATTTTTAATAACATACATACTTATTTTTTTTTACATAGTCAAAAATAAGAAATGTTGCAAGTTGAAACCTGAAAATGTAAAACTAGAACAAAATGAGCGTCTACAGTGTCTACTACATTCCTGAAAATGATAATAGCGCTAAAAACACTTGAAGCAGCAGACAATAAAAGCAACGGAGGTTTGATGACGTTTTCACGACATTTACCAGGCGGTTACAACAGTCGGAAATAAGGCACTGTAAAAATATATCCGAACACCCAATTTTCAACCCTAAAGCTATCGTTTCAAGATTAATAAAAGCTTGAATGGTAATTCCAAGTTAGTGCTAGGGTATTTTACATGTTGTTCGGGGTACGTAAATCTGTTGACCTAAATCACGGTTCGTGTCGGATTGATTGGGAGATAAACCGAGAAGACACGTATTACACGTTTCCTCGAAATTGATAACTACTGTATTGGTTTCTCTCCAAGACATCGGGTTTGACGTTAAGCTGTCTGATTGACGTTGAGAGGTTGGGTCCCATTAATGTGGAGTTATGTAACAGTTTAATTTCAACTTTATAGGAAGACTTTGGGTTATAATATTGAAATCGGTTTTAAATTTTTTAAATAGTTTTTTAAGATTAAATAATAATAATATTCTTACCAGCCGATGCTCACGACTTCGTTTGCGTGGATGGAGGTTTTTGGTCCCCGCGGAAACCCTTTAATTTCCTGGGATAAAAAGTAGCTTAATATGACGTGTTATTGTAGACTGTGTCAAACATCGAGATCCGTTCAGCCGTTCTGGTGTGATTGAGTAACAAATATCCATCCATCCATACATTTATAATATTAGTATAGATTGATCAGCTCGGAATCAGCCCAGGTAGAATGATAAAGGAGTTCCTTTAAAAAATAGATTTATTAATAAAATGGACCTCATAATTAAAATAGTCTAATTCACGAGGAATCATGTAATGTATCATACGAAATGTAACGTACTTATTAACGTAAATTGACCGTACACATAATTTATCACCACTCCAATCTTGTAATTGAACATTTCACTTTTAAAGATGGCGTCTATTTCAAGCACATTTTACGTCACACTAAACTCGCTTACCAACCACTCCGTAGAAGCGATCGTAAATAAAATGGCGTTTCTTAAAGCGGTTTTTTTTCTATCGCAAGCTGCGGACTGCCGCACACATGATACTTTTCAGGCTTAATAAATATACATATTTTTTCAGTCAAAGAAAGAATTACTCACGACTAGATGATGCCCGCGACTTCGCCCGCGTGGATTGTTGAATACGACGCAGCGAGAGATATTCAAATAGGAACAAAAAGTTGTGTGTGTCAGCTCCGACGCACATCTGGAGTTTACTCATTACATTGATGTAGAATTTTCGTACCTACCATTACGAACGAAAAGTGTTACCATGGAAACATAGTAAATAACGTAACGGAGAAAGTTTGATTTTACTACCCATAAATTTTCATCAAGTCTTATTCCTTATTATTATTATAAATATATGACGTACTTTGTAGGTACCTATTTTGAATAAAGTTGCTTTTGAGTTTGAGTTGGAGTTTGATTATCTCAAGGAGATAAACTCCAAAAAAATAAGCAGTCACTTACATAAAAAGAAAAGTCTGATTCTACAAAAGACATCAAACGGTGCAGCAGTCGCAACCTAGCTAAAAGTATCCGGTCTGCGTATAACGTTTAAGTCCAATCGCAAGCTGTTTAAGGAATCGCGGTACTTGTCGTAAATCTCGATAATCGACATCGTATGTTGAGGAGCGTTTGTTTTCGGGAAGACCACCGGCACGTACGCTAATAATAGCCTTGAATAAAGTTATCCGTACAATGTTGCTTATAAATTTCTCGAAGAATGTCTTTAAATAGACGCGTCATTTGAGTTTACTTGGTAAGGAAATATGATTTCCTTTGAAAGAGATTAAAACAAAACAATTTATTGGATATATTTTATAAAATTAAATAATAATGTTAAGATGACGTGTTTGATGCCCGCGACTTAGTCCGCGTGGTATGAGGTTTCTTGGTTCCCGCGAGAACTCCTTAATTTTCCGGGATAAACAGTAGCCTATGTGCTAATCCAGTCTATCTCTGTCCCAAATTTTATGCAGATCCGTTCAGCCGTTCTGGCGTGATTGAGTAACAAATATCCATCCATCAAATAATAAATATCCATTCATCCATCCAAACTTTCGAATTTATAATATTAGTATAGAATAGGAATTAAATCCTAATAGAAACCACCGATGCATGATGCCCAAGATGCTGGCTGAAATCCAAAATGTTTGAATTGGGCTGCATTTTCACACGTCCAATGAGTAGGTAATTGTAGGAAAAAGATGACCAATTACCAAAGAACTTAGAAGCGAGACTAACATATGCATAAGGTTTTTAATTTTGATTTATTTTGTACATTTTGTGTTAATAGCTGCCAACAAAGATTTTTCTATTTCTATTCAATTCTATTCTATAATTTGGACCAACTCAGGACCTAAGTGAATTTCAGTTTCGGAAACTCGATTGAAAAGTAAGCCGTGCGTTGATAGCTAGAGAACATGAATTTGGAAGGGAAGTGTCACATTTACAATAGTGGGGTTGAGACCAGAGTACCAGAGAGTTGCAATGTATCCCATTATAAAATTCATGCTAATTGCAGAGGGCGAGGTGACGCCCCATTGACGCTGTCACCTAGTAATGGCTTTTAAGAAACGTAATAAATTACTCCGCATTCGCCGCCGTCAGGTGACGTGGGGGTAGGTACAAAGTTTTGTGGTACAAGTATTAAGCTAATCATCAGCTCTACCCCTAACGGATGAACTCGGGGTCTTATTACGTAAAAATGATCACAATTATTCCTTTACAACCTACAAAATAAACAATATATTTAGGTATAAGTATTATGAGATATTTAGGTTCTTTAAGCACTTAAAAGTCTAATATAAGCATTTAAACAGGGCAATATTAATTTAGCACAGTTAATGTTGCTAACGTCACTTGATGAGTTTTCCTACTAAGAATGAGTGATACTTAACGCGTCTTGTGGCATAGTGCACTTCCCTTAAGAAGAGCACCGCACTGTCCCACCACCACCACTAAAGCCCATTAACGTCCCACTGCTGCAGGGCACAGGCCTACACTCTCTAGCTTAGAATTAGGGCTTAGACCCACTACGCTGCTCCAATGCGGGTTGGCGGGCTTTATCATGTTAGTAATATTAATAACCAGGATCGATGGCTTAACGTGCTCTCCGAGGCACGGGATGATACACCGCCAATTTCCTAACTCCGGGCTAGTACTGAGAATTTCAAGTCGGAAAAACAAAATATTTAACTATGACCCGAACCCGGGACTTGAACCCGGGACCTCGTCGGCCGCAGTCCAACATGCTAACCACAAGACCAAAGAGGCAGTTTGGACCGTCCGCTTCATCTTGACTCTTGCACCAATCACATCCGTCACTTCCGTCAGATTCGTGACGTGTTCTCTTATCGTTCCCGGAATTCATCTTCTACAAAGTATTTCACAAAAAAACATCTTATAGAGGGCGACTCTGTTTACTTTAATCATCGGGAGCGATTCACTATGGCGACGGTTGACACAGATACTTATGTTTATTTTTGGCTTGATTTCTCACATTTTCCTGGTTCCTATGTTTATTTTGTCACAGATCTTCAATTTTACCGATATCAAATTATGATTTTCAAGTTAAGTAATTACTTGATATTTATTTAGGAAAATTTTCAACAGCACAAGTAGTTTAGAATTTGGTGTGACGTCATTTTCATCTTTCGTATTCCTCACAGCAAACCCATTTAATTATTGATACCTATATTAAGGGGCTGTATAAAAACTAACTAGTCCGCCATATTTGAGAATACGCCATATTGGATTTAGAATTACGTCACTTAGGTATCCATGCATTGTCAATTGTCATCCTAATTATTCTACTTACAAAGGTACCTACGTAAATATTTAAATACATCGATAACCAAGTTGATATATTAATAATTATTATCCCTGTATCCATTATATACCTTCCTAATCCTACATTTCACCTAAATAATGCACAATATTAACACTGAGATTATCCGTCGGCAAAAGTTGGCAACAACAAAGAGGCACGCGTGGCACCAGACCCCCTTGCAAACCTAAAATACATTCAAATGTCACCCTTATTCTTGTACATATAAGAGTTATATCAATTTTAGCGGCCGTACTCGCGGGATAGCATCAATTCTCGTTAATAATTAAGAGTGTCAAGTTGCGTGTATCACTGGGACAGGTAGGAAGGGATAAAGTGCTTAGGGCTTTGTATACTTCATAGTTCAATGAGTTAGACCATGGAGTAGCAATCCTAATAGGTACTACATACATTACGCATCAAAAAATCAAAAACATCTATTGGTCTCCATACTAATTCATACTAATATTATAAATGCGAAAGTGTGTCTGTCTGTCTGCTACGATTTCACGGTCTTTTTGATGAAATTAGGTACCTACTACATACCATTACGCATCAAAAAATCAAAAACGTCTATTGGTCTCCATACTAATTCATACAATTCATAGAAATTTGGTACAAGGATAGGTTGTATCCCGGGGAAGGGCACAGGCTACTTTTTATCCCGGAAAATTAAAAAGTTCCCGTGGGAATCAAACAATCTTAATTCACGCGGACGAAGTCGCGGGCATCATCTAGTCTGTATAAAATTTAAAAAAAAAAACGTTTATAAGCTGAGACCGCCGGCATCTCAACTTGTCGCGCAGCATTAAATGTCGCAAGAGCAGTCCAACTGTAGGTAGTGATGCCTAGATTAGAAGGATCCGGGTCATCCAGCTTGCGATGGAAAGCTCTATACTTGGAATATAGGCAATGGTACTTCAGTTTGGAGACTCGCCGAGCTATGTCAGTTACTGTGATTTTCCTATGGATCTTTTCCTTTCTGAACTGATCAGATAAAGATACCCCTAGCATATCTCTCTCCTTTGTCTGCTGTGATATACAAAGTAAAATCTGATACAGCTCCTATTTACTAAATGCCAAAAAGCATGCGGTGAACTTTCAATTAGATTAAATTCAAATTGAGGAACATTGCTATTCTAGTAATATATCAACTCTCTGGTATACTCTGTGCGACTGTCAAATGTGTTATTAAAATCATTATGACAGATTGTCGGTGATTAGTTAGGCAAGAGTTAAACACTGTATATGGTAATAACACTGATGTTAATGTTTTAATGGAGTGCACAATGTTTAAACTGATAGTCTAGATGAAACGGCGCGGCTTCGCACAAATACAAATACAAATATTTTTTATTCAAATAGACTTTTTACAAGTGCTTATGAATAGTCGAATGACTCTACCACTGGTTCGGAATGCCGTTCCTACCGAGAAGAACCAGCAAGAAACTCGGTGGTTGCTCTTTAGAAAAAATAAAGTATATTTACAATTGCATTAATCCAAAGATACATAAGTAACAGCAGTCCTGAGCATTGCTGGAGCGAGTCAAATCCATGCGCTTTTATCATTTATATATATCACAGATAACCTCACTGTACTTACTACATGTACTACATGATCATGCAATACGTTTTTTTTATTGCTCTCATAGATGGGACGGCAACCGGATATGAGGAGAGAGAGATAAGGCAAAGGACCCACATCTTTACTGCATCCTGAGGTTCATAGATGCAGCGCGAATACTATAGTTCAAGTTTCTCTTTCTCTTTGTGCGTCGTATGCCTCATTGCTGAGGGCCGTAACACATTCCATTAATTACACAATGGCAGGGGATTTCTTGGTATATTAATGCGGTGGGTTCCCATTTCCCAGGTACTTCCAGATACCATTCGACTAAGAGTATCTACTATTTCAACTCATAAAGGTTACTAGCTGACGCCCGCGACTTCGTACGCGTGGATCGAGGTTTTGTGGTTCCCGCGGGAACTCTTTAATTTTCCGGGATAAAAAGTAGCCTATGTGTTATTCCAGGCTATAATCTATCTCTGTGCCAAATTTCATCCAGATCCGTTCAGCCGTTGGGGCGTGATTGAGTAACAAACATCCATCCATACATCCATACCGACATCCATACATCCAAACTTTCGCATTTATAATATTAGTAAGATAAAGTAAGATACGATTATTATGAGATGTTAGTGATAATAATCGGAAACTGAAAGGCCATATTCGGACTTCCAAATTTGGTCACCCATCCAGTTACCGACTTGGGTCAACTTTCCTTAACAATTACTATCTACTGATATTATGCGTAGGTACTCAATACTCATCCCTCAAGCTCAATTATAATACCTGCTTAAAGTGTCTTGACAGAAAAACGCAATTTATACCCCACCACCACCACCACTACAGCCTATTATTGTCCCACTGCTGGGCACAGGCCTCCACTCTCATAGGAGAGAGGGAATTAGAGCTTAGACCCACCACGCTGCTTCAATGCGGGTTGGCGGGCTTTAACGACTATTATCATGTTAGTGATAATAACCGGGACCGACGGATTAACGTGCTCTCCGAGGCACGGGGGTGAAACACCACCAACTTCCAACTCCCGACTGGCACTGAGAATTTCTTTATTGAAAAACCCAATACCTAACATTTTTTTATGCCCGGGAATCGAACCGCAGTCGTGATCCGCAGTCGACTATGCTAACCGCTAGACCAACGAGGCAGTCAATTTTGATACCCAACTGTATTTAATAAGAAAATATACCGAAGTCAAAATCAAATCCCCCTACGCCCTTAAAAATCAACTGTTCCCTTGACTAAGGGACTCAGCGTTTCTGAATGTGAAAAATCGACATTTAATAGGAGGCCGGCCATTTCGCAAATGGATGCGGCCCTTTCCGAGGAAGGGTGATGATTTACGTCCCAAACTTGGCGCTGTCTCGAAGGACTAAGGGCTGATTTTGCCTATTTTTCAATGCGGAGTCGCCGCTGCAATGCTTTCTTGTGATGTTAGTTTAAACGATGCTTCAGCCTGGGCTTTGGCGTAGCATAAGTCGAAATGTAGAATTTTCTTATTAAACACTAGCGGTCGCCCGCGACTTCGTCCGCGTACAATTTCTGATTTCCTATGAGATTATGAAATTTTCCAACTGCAAAAAGTCTATCTAAAGAGGCTTTATATAGCTTATGCAGGTTTTTATTATTTAAAACTAATATCGATTTTCAAAACTCTAACTTCAAAGACTTATAACCTTCATGCAACCTTCCACAACAAACAACAACAACAAACAACATAACAAATAACAAATAACATCTCAATGTAAAAAAATGTTTCTGCAAATAAAGAATTTTGAATTTTGAATTTTTTTCCAACCCCCATTTCACCCCTATTGTGGGAGATTTTCGTAAAATTGCTTAAATAGGTTTTTATTATTTACTAGCTGACCCGGCGAACTTCGTACCGCCTTAGTATGCAAAATTAAAATTTCTGAGAGATTTTCTTAATATTTTTTTTCGTAAGAACCTTCTCCTAATAATAACAAATACAACAAAAAAAGAATTAGTGAAATCGGTCCAGCCATTCACGCGTGATGCCGTGACCAAGGAAAACGGGTTTCATTTTTATATATATAGATAACTATTAACTTGATTGCCAATTTTCATGTCTCTAACTTCAAAAACAAACAAACTTCCAACCCCCATTTGAATATGGGTGAATTATGTCAAAACCGTTTCTTAGCTGATTTCTACATCATAGAATATGGAACCTACCTTCCATATTTCAAGTCTGTATATTTTATAGTTCCTGAGATATCGTGGTGATACGTGAGTGACCTTTCGCTTTTATATATATATATATATATTATAATATTTTATTTTATTTTTAAATGCATATCAAAAATGGCGGAACTAGCAGGATTCGAACCTGCCTCTCTCCGGGTATCGCGCCCTGATCGCCTTTGATCACTATGCCACGGTTCACAGGGCGCTGTGTGGGTAAACACGATAACAAAAATTATAAAAATTTTAATTATTTGATACTAGCGAATGCCCGCGACTTCGTCTGCGTGGTTTGAGGTTTTTGTTTCCCGCGGGAACTCTTTAATTTTCCGGGATAAAAATTAGCCTATTCCAGACTATAATCTATCTCTGGGCTATTTCATCCAAATCCGTTCAGCCGTTCTGGCGTGATTGAGTAACAAACACACATCCATCCATCCATACAAACTTTCGCATTTATAAAATTAGAACATAAGAAGTAAGATAATATGATCTGAAACATGGCAGGAAAAAGCTTGCAGCCTGACCCATTAATTGTACCTGAAAACAAATAGTTCCACATAATTCCTTGCTACCATGAGTTATGGTCAATCTGCAATAACGAGTTAGAAAACAGTGCATTTCCCAAAGAAAGCTTCACGTCATGTCAAACGACAGCCTGCCACGTCTCCACAAAAGTGACGTGCAGGAAGTCGAGGGAAACAGTCAGTAACGTCACGCGGTTCAAGTTAGAAGCGCTAGCGGGGATAAGTATTACCACAAATAGTCGTACAAAAAAACAACATAATATTTTTATCTCAATTAATATTAACAGGTATGACTTGACAATATGATCTTTCTTATTTCTCTGACAAAATAATTTTGCTTGCTTAGATAATATTAAATAGTACAAAGTTTTGCAAACTCACTCATGTTCACTAGATTTCTTTTCCTAGGTGGTACTGGCATAATAAAAATACAGTACATATTTGTTACTTACTTTAATCAAAATAGCCGACCATAATTTCAATATACATGAGTGAGGAACCTTTAGGACTATGGTAGGTACTCCTTTAATGCAGATCATATGCGAAGTACATAGCGCGATTCAGCGACTTCGTAGCTGAATTGCGCTATATATGCTATTTTGCGCTTCGATGTGACTAGTTGCACGGATGAGTTCTCTTGAGCAGCCCTATGGACGGGTTCGGAGCAGTCTGTGCATTTACATTTTTTATTATATTTATTCATATTCATAATAATTTATGTAAAATTAGCTGATGCCCGCGACTTCGTCTGCGTGGTTTAAGTCTTTTTGATTCCTGATCCTTAATTTTCCGGGATAAAAAGTAGCCTATGTCACTTTTTAGGTCCTCAACTATACCCATGCCAAAAATCACGTCGATCCGTTGCTCCGTTTCGGCGTGATTGAAGGACAAACCAACAAACAAATACACTTTCGCATTTATAATATAAGTATGATACTTTAAAGTTAAAATTTAATGTTTTTTACACGCTTTATCTTGACAAATGAGCCACGAAATGTTGGAGTATTACATACGCGGCCATTTTGAGATTACCAACCGCCTGTGTACATTGCGGCTTAATTTATTGCCCACGAAAGTGTTTGAATTGTTAATGTTTTACTTATACTTAGAAAGTAAGGACGTGGACAACGATGTGAAGTGAGAAAAACCAGACAAGTGCAATTTTCTTACACAGTTAGTCCTCTAGGATAGAAAAACTGAATTGCGTAGATCTTGCGCTGTATCTTTTTCCATAACTTAAACTAACCTTTATTCACTTTGGCATATGGTTGATATTATAATAAAAAGTTCTACGGAGAAGACTTAAAGTCTAGAAACCGTTAGAAAGGTATGAAAAATGTCAAAGTAGGTAAATAAAGCTTAGTTTGTGTTTTTATCAAAAAGACGCTGAGCCTTAGCCCCACTCTACTCTGCTGGTGTGCGTAATGTCTATGAATGAAACCGTACAATTTAAAAATAATATGGGAAAATTCTTAGTTAATATATTCCACCGTCGTCGTTATCTAGTGTAAATACGAGGACATTGCACGTCTAAGTCTAGACTTAAGATGTAGAATTTTTCGTAACTTATTTACTATGCGAGTCATAAAATATTTAAAGTATGAGAAACAGTCTCGCCGGCTTGATTAACGGACTGCGCGAGCAGTAGAAATAAAATAGGTAAATTCTCTCGCCATTCTACACTTTAGTGATACATTATGTAAGTGAATTATTATTCGAATTAAATAATGTACGAAGTATGAACCTTCTTGTTTGTTATGATATAAAAGTGTAAAAACTTAACGTACTTAATTGGTAATTAAGAAGGCTAAGGCGCAACACAAATCGACAAAGAGGACTTTGCAAAACTTAATAAAGCTTAATTAGCGATGCTTAATTTTATGTACATTGTACGTATGTTAAAATGAGTGGTATATTATAAAATACTAGCTAATGCCCGCGACTTCGTCGGCGTGAATTGAGGTTTTTCGGTTCCCGCGGGAACTCTTTAATTTTCCAGAATAAGAAAGCCTATGTGTTATTCCAGACTATAAACTATTTCTGTGCCAAATTTCATCCAGTTCCGTTCAGCCGGGCTTGATTGAGTAACAAACATCCATCCATCCAAACTTTCACATTTATAATATTTACTTATTTGATTGCTTGATTGATGTTATTATAAATTATCTCTTAAGCGCAAACTCGCCAACAAACTGAGAGTATTGTTGGGGATCGAACAAATAAAATATTATATAATATGTGTACATAATATGTAGGTATATAATATATATTATAAGTTATGCACTTAATACATAAAAAACAACGACACCGCGCCCGACTCCGCTACGCTCTACAGCTGATGTGCATTGTGCCTAAATTGTATGTAACCAGAGAAGAAAATGAACTATGTAGGTACGTAACGTACATACTAACGCATTTGTTTATGATATAGAATCCTGAGTATATCCAGGAAAAATTGGTATAGATGTCACCGTAAGATTGTAAAATCCGTTAGATTATAATCTAACGGTTTCTATCCCGCTAGATTATAAACTGTCGAAAGATTGTGAACCGTTCAATGTTCTGAGTATTAATTTATGAAATATTTATTGTTTTTACGTTTTCTTGTCTCTTTCTTGTACAGTTCGCGCGCGAGTTGAATGCAGAGTAAATGTAAGTGTCACCATACATTTACTCTGCATTCAACTCGCGCGCGAACTATAGGTTAGGTTAGGG
The DNA here is from genome assembly GCA_923060345.2 of Erebia aethiops. Classification (NCBI taxonomy): domain Eukaryota; kingdom Metazoa; phylum Arthropoda; class Insecta; order Lepidoptera; family Nymphalidae; genus Erebia; species Erebia aethiops. The sequence continues at coordinate 3,245,325 of OV281093.1, read as the reverse complement.
TATCGGGTTAATATACCTAATATATTACAATTTACCGAAAAATAACGCGTTAAATTGTAAGCACTAAGCAGTATGTTACGGTTCACAATCTGTCGACAGTTTATAATCTATCGAGATAAAAAACGTTTTATTATATTCTAACGGTTTTTACAATCTTACGGTGACATAGATACAAAATAACACTATTATAATGAAATGAACGGTTATATTGACCGATATCCCCCGAAGATTGTACAATAATTCCATACCTAATTTCCTAATGGCGATCCCGCGGGACGGTTTCGTGGAATGGAAACATTGCAGCGCTGTCTGTAAGGACTATAATATACTTACCTACTATTTTATTATGTACCTACTGTGAAAAATAAAAATATGGAAGTAACTACACTGTTCCTTTTTTCCGTAAAAAAAATTGATCTCGGGTACACTTCATCTAAAGCTACTAGAGGTCGCCCACGACTTCGTCCGCGTACAATATCTGATTTTCTATGAGATTACGAAATTTTCCCGCTTCAGAAAGCCTTTCCTCCTGACGACCTCCGTGGCGCAGTGTGTAGCGCTGTTGCCTTAACGTGCGGAGGTCCTGGGTTCGATCCCCGGCAGGGTCAATTTGGGAATTTATAATTTCTGAATTTTCCCTGGTCTGGCCTGGTGGGCGGCTTCGGCCGTGGCTAGTTACCACTGCCATGCCCTAATAGGTTAGCCCGCTACCATCTTAGACTGCATCATCACTTACCATCAGGTGAGATCGCAGTCAAGGGCTAGCTTGTAGTGGATAAAAAAAATCTATAGAGGCTTTATATAGCTTACGCAGGTTTTTATTAACCTAATGTATGATGAGGTATGAATTTTCTCAAAAACGTAGAAGGAACCTACCTAAGACATCGTGATTAGTTAGTCAGTCAGTCAGTCATTTTGGTATTTCGCTTATTATATAAATACAGCTCCTCATCATCATTATCATCATATCAACCCATAGCCAGCTCACTACATTCTCTTCTTGGTACGAGAAGGGTTTCGCCATAGTCCACCACGCTGACCAAGTGCGGATTGGCAGAATACACACACCTTCATGAACATTATAGAGGAAGAACTATAAAGGCATGCAAGTTTCATAACGATGGTTTCCTTCACTCTTTGGAGAACTGTTTCATTTCCTACATAACTCCGAAAAGTTAGAGGTAAGTACATATCCGGAGATCGAACCCGCGACCCCGTAAGTTTGGGTGTCCAAAGCCACTATCACCGCTTCGTCAGTCCGTCAAACTTATCTGACCCGGTGGCCAAAATTTATTTATTTTATTTTATTTAATGCCTTTAAAAAAAATCTTAATTTTTTTTTTATCCACTACAAGCTAGCCCTTGACTGCGATCTCACCTGATGGTAAGTGATGATGCAGTCTAAGATGGTAGCGGGCTAACCTGTATTTACACCACAATTTTGCAGACCAAAGCACGAATCTAAAAACACAGGCTAGCGTTTGTAAATTGCAGCCCAAATAGAACGTAGTCTGCGTTAGGGCTGTCAAAATTTTAACTATAATATTTAAATCGGTATTTACAATCGTGCATTTTCGAGTCAATATCTACTGAAGATGCTCCAATGTCGGAGTGAAACGTACGTTGAGAATTATTTGGAAGATTTGGGAGGTGTGGTGAATATCGCAAGCTACAAGTGGAGAGAGACCTCTGGGGCCATGGAGTCTTAGTGCCAAAAAATTTTTACGAGATATTTCACCGCGGTTAATTGCCTCACCTGATGACAGAAGGGCTGGCTCATTTTTTGCGCAAAGGATCAGCCTGGCTGTCCAGCGCGGAAATGCAGCTAGCATTCTTGCCACCATTTCTCGCGGGCATGATTTCTATAGTAATTAGGTTAGGCTAGCTAGCATTAAGTTCTATTGTATAATTTTCAATAAAGGTTTGTTCAATACTGTAAAAAAAAAAACCTACAAGTGCAAGATATACACTGTACCACTGTAACGGATTATACCAAATTAAGTTCTTCTAGTTCTTTCATAAATTCATTATCATGGACTTTAGCAGCATTATCTTTCTTCTTTATAATTTTTCTTAACAGCCACTAGCGACACTGTCACCGGGTCAAATAATTTTTTGGGACTATAGCCGATAATATTGTATTTCTTTAAATCGTCCCCGTTCGAGACAAGCAATAGTTCGACAGCAAAGTGGATAAAGGAAAGTGAATAGAAAATTCTCGTGTAGCAATCAAATTAGGAGCCAGACGCCCGGGGGAGATCCCTTGTCAATCAAATAACACTTTCTTTTATATTATGTGATGTATTGGATGGCTTATTGGGTTGTAGAAGTTAATGTTGCGTGCCCACGCAAGACATTGTTCATGTCGAACTGTAAAAAAGAACTAAACTTGTTTGTTTTGACAGTAACAAACACCTTCTGTCGTTTCATATTCAAGAATGAAGACGTATTTTTCCTTTTCTTATAATAATATTATATAAGAGTACTAGTAAGTCTTCAATAAACAATTGTTTCAATCCATTTAAATTTGTTTCAATTGCGACCACAAGTAGTTCGATTCACCATTGTGACAATGAGTTCAATTCTATTTATTTAACACAATATCTTATATGGGTATGGGTTTAATAGAACTGCCATACCTCTAACAAGTTAGCCCGCTACCATCTTAGACTGCATCATCACTTATCATCAGGTGAGATCGCAGTCAAGGGCTAACTTGTAGTGGAATTAAAAAATCAACTAAAATAACCGCTCTAAATCGAGTGCCCCTTTCTGCAGGGAGTATTAAGAAAGGGATAGCAATATAAATAGAGTTGTCTGAATTTTAGTTTCGTTTAGAGATAGTTAGTGTACAACAGAATTGGCCCCAGTGTGACAAAAATAATTTATATCTTGTTTCACCAACAGGCACTATGTAATAATATCTTAGATGCAGATAGGTATAATTATGTTATGGAAATGTATAGGGAAAACGTGTCGGTGTAGGTGAATTGACATTCTTATCTCGTATCAGTGAAGCAGTAGCTCCGTCAACCCCCTAATTATTGTCTGTCGATCCCGATAATGAGAAAATGGCATACACACAGCTAAAAAAAATTGCCAACAAGCTTAGCATACATAATGTTCCTGCATTCAAACCTTCTGTTTCTGCATTTAAACTGTGCAAATAGCAGGATATAAGTTAGTTAAAAGAAAAAAAGAAAATCTATTTATTCTCACCATTGTGCCACACATTAAGTTACCATGGTGCCTCCAGTACCCGAGCATTAAACTCATGGTCAAGTCCTAGAGGCACCATGACAACACTCGTTGTGTGTGGGACAACCTGAAAGAAGGCATTAGCTCAGCATGGTGCAGAAGTTCGTAAACCTTACTTGTATAAAAAAAATATAAATAAATAAAAGTTTTAATAAACGGGCGCGCGAATGGCCACCTCTGACACCACTTTTCGGAGTTATATCAATTACCTATTCTGTGGTTATATTACGGTAAATAAAAATTAAAAAAATTAAAAAAAAATAAACTAGCCGATATTATTAGCCGAATATTTTCTTTTACCCTGACATAATTATACATTATTAGTCACAGATTTAAAGAAAGATTAAAAGTAGGTAGTAGTAGTTATGATTATACATTACATAGGTATTATGTAAATGACATAATATATCTCTATACCTACTAATATTATAAATGCGAAAGTTTGGATGGATGTTTGTTACTCAATCACGCCAGAACTGCTGGATATCGAAGAAATTTAGCACAGACATAGATTATAGTCTATACATAGAGGCTTTTTATCCCGGAAAATTAAAGACCTATCCCAAAAAACCTCAATCCACGCTGACGAATTTGCGGGCAGGGTGGGGTTTAAATGATAAATGATTTATTTATTTCACATCACAATTTGTGTCACTTAAGAAATGTTAAGACTCTACAAAAGTTCGGAAAACTGATTCTACTGAGAAGAGTCGGCAACAAACTCAGAAGTTGCTCTTTTCTTCAAAAAACTACAATACAATACAACAACAGGTTACGATACAAGTATTACACTGACTTGTGGGTCACTGGATGCGAGGGTTTGTCGATAAAATATAACATTCATTGATCTATCAGTCAGTGTGTCACTAAGAAATCGAGGAAAGGTAATTAATTGGGGCATCGGAATTGATCGCTCTCGAATGCGGGCGGCGACCGGCGACCGATCCGCAATCGCCTGTTGATATCGCCCGCGTCATTATTCTCTATTAAAACGCCATCTTTGATCGCGGTGACAAATAATTGTCGGGGCTTGACGTGTTCATCAATTATTTGTTGGACCAGCGTTGAGAAGGTCTTTTCAATCATGCACGTGCCGTTATGCCCAGAATTAATATGTTGAGGTTTATTTTATGTGATGACTGGCAATCACAAGAGTATTTTTTCCATATATTACACGACTAGTTGATGCCCGCGACTTCGTCTGCGTGGTTTCAGTTTATTTAATTCCCGTGGGAGCTCCTTAATTTTACGGGATAAAAAGTAACCTATGTCACTCTCCATATCCTCAACTATACCCATGCAAAAATTGTGTCGATCCGTTTCTCTGTAGCGGCGTGATTGAAGGACAAACAAATAAACCAACAAACAAACACATGCTGTAGGTGTACCGTACTACATGAAATCCTCAAAACTAGGGAGTTAGGAAATTTTGATGGTGAATTCATATAGTAGGTATCAAGTCACGTGTATACAATACAACTCTGAGTCTGTGGCTTTGGAAGTCGGTTGTTTGGAAAGAATTTTTGCATTTATGAGTATGAATAGAAAATTGTTTAAAATTTTCGTGGTTTAAGAATGTTTTTAATTTTGTGTTGTGTGCTTAATTTTCCGGGATAAAATGTAGCCTATGTCACTCTCCAGGTCCTCAACTATACCTATGCAAAGATAACGTCGATCCGTTGCTCTGTTGCCGCGTGATTGAAAGACAAACCAACAAACAAACACACTTTATGTATTAAAGCATGATACTAAACCAACCAAAGTAGACAGTAACAAACTGTCAACAGTTGTCTAAGTACTTATATCTACAAAAGTTAACGTCCTTTGTTCAATGTTAACCAGGTAAGATGCCGTACATCCTTCCTGCCACAATTGTTTTGGTCGTGTATCCCAAACTATTAGATCGAGTTACGTAGAGTTGCTTGTTTATGCTTTCCTGGAGCGTTGCCAGTTGGCGAAACAATGACAATTACTGCATATCTCTATCAAAATCTATTCCTCGGGCCATTACTTAGATGGTTCTTTAAACTTTAAAAGATACCCTTTGGTCTTGAGCTGTAATCTGTGGAGCGCAGTTTGAATTTTCTTAGACATGATATATCGTCTTACCTATATATGGGTAAGGCCGTAGATTTTGCCACTTAGTAACATACAGTAACGATGAAACTTCTTCGTTACGGTAACGCGAAAGCAACGCGAGAGTAACGCTAGTAAATTGTAAAGCTGATTACATACAATGTACAATAATATTGGACACAAAATAAAAACATTACATTATTTGTAATAAACATATTTATTCAATAATTTCAATTAGCTTATACATACATTATATTACATTATTATTATTACATTATTTTTTTAGATCTTTCCTTAGCTTTTCTATGCATTTCTTCATACTTACTTGGGTTTTCAGTTTTTAATTTTTGTCTATATTTTTTCTGCTTTTCGGCTGGTGACATCGGCATCTAGAACAATTTATGTTTTATAAAATTTAGTTTATATTATACATTGTTCAACAAAAATGGAAGTTTTAAACACACTTTACGCATGGCGACCTCCCCGGCGCAGTGTTGGGTGCTGTTGACTTAACGTGCGGAAATCCCGGGTTCGATCCCTGGCAGGGACACTCTGGGAATTTATAACGATGTCTTGTAGAAACCGATTAGGGGTATGAGTTTAATATAACTGCCATACAACAACATAACTGGTTAGCCCTCTACCATCTTAGACTGCATCATAACTTACCATCACGTGAAATCGTAGTCAAGGGCTAACTTGTAATGAATAAAAAAAGTATATTTTTATACACAAGGTGCAAATTCTAAAAACTGAACCGAAATCTAAAGGCTTAATTCCTCAAATCCGCAAATCCCGTAAAAAAAGTTTTTTAATATTAACGAGAAAATTACGAAAATTTATTCAGCAAACGTATTGAAAAACATTAACGATAAGACAGTAAGACACAATGTGCGCATTGATTTTATACCAACACTAGTGCACCAGAAAATATAGCCCTCGCAACTTCTCCGCGTAATGGGGTAGTTATAGTATTAATAGTATGTACTACCCTTAAGATTTGTCTTTGTTACGTAACATAGAATCTTTGTTTACGGTAACGTAAGAGTAACGCTAAAGTAACGCGAAAGCTTTATTTTATTTGGATTGTATAGGTTATAATTTCCAAACTACGCTTAATTTCGAATGAAATTAAATTTAAAAATACATTTCAATTACTGTTACGTTTATAATTATACAATTACTTGTCAAAACCCGGTTACTTACCGTTAAAACCTCCGAAAACAATTTTTAATTCACACTGACGAAACACGCACCGGCACTTTTGACACACTACATAGACAAGACAAAATGGCGTAGCTTTTTCTCTTCGGCATGGCTTCTTAGTGTTGCCAGAGTCTCTTTTTAAATCCTACCATAATTGCAAATTAAACATTTCTTGAGGTAAATGTTAGTAACGAAGAAAAAAGTAACGAAGAAGCGAAAAAACGGAGACAAATGTTTGAAAACTGATAAATCAATACACAACACGTATTTTAATATTTTAAAACCATAAACTGGCAGCCGAACAGTCTGAGATTTAAAATAAACTAAAAAGTAATACACTACCTTAGAAAATAGACGTAAATTAGGACAACAAAGAAATTAGTCTGGTCGAAAGACATCGTATTTTGGACCCAAATTCGTGGTCTCTGAAGATTTGCGATTTTTTAAAATATTCACGGCGATCTTTAAATTTAATTTAAATATATTTTCTTAAGATATAGGTATGCCGCAAGCTTATAAAAAATCTTCACTACAATAATCACGTTAGTTTTTTTTAAATTAGTAACTTAAAAATTGGACACATTTTTTTTTCAGAAAGTGGCAAAATCTACGGCCTTACCCATATATCATGTCTAAGAATAGTCAAACTGTTACTAAATAAATGTTACTGTTAATAAATAAAATGACTTGGCAATTTATTTGTGTTTGTGTATGCATAAAAAAGCATTTAAAGCATGATGCATAAAAAGCCACACCAACAAGCGTTTCAATTAATAGTTTTTGAAGTGAAAACTACTTTAGGCGCGTTGAGCTTTTTTTGGTAGGGGGTACACTTGTGGATTCGCGTCACCGACACCTCGCTGCCCCATGCTCGCGTTGTAACGAAGACAAAAGGTCTTAAATACAAATATACTACATTCGTAATTAAACTTTAATACCTTAGTTTTTATGGTTCAATCTCTATCGACAGTGCCTATGACTGCCATTTTTTTATTTTGTCATGCGATGGCCAAGTCGTTCTGTTTATTTAATAAATAAAGATGTTTAATATTGAACGGCCACTATAAAATGTTGTTAGTTTACAAATTAAAAGGTAACAATTCATGAAAAAGTTATTGCTTTGAATGTTAATAAAATATATAAAAAATAAGTACATTAATATTAACCACGTCTTAAACGACGTGAATACTTCTAATTTGAAATAAAATATTAATTTATTTTAACCTTTTCAAATGAAAAAAAAAACAATACTTAAAATCGCTTAAAAACATAAAGAACATTGAATTAGGTGTTTTGTTCACGCTAAAGTACTATTAAAGTGTTAACGGTGTCCACTGAATTAATGTCTGGAGTCGATTGTGTGTAGGGTTGCCATAAAACACATAGAAATTTTAAAAAGTCATTTAATGTCCAGAAACAATATTACGATCGCATTTATAGGTTTAGAATCTGATACCTATGATACCTAAGTATTAAACTCATGCTTAAGGCATCAGTGCTTTCCCCTTAAAATCTTCTCCTAAAAAGACAACAAAAGAAATAAAATAAATTAATGTGAAGTTTTTTTTTTTTTATCCACTACAAGCTAGCCCTCACGATCTCACCTGATGGTAAGTGATGATGCAGTCTAAGATGGGGCCTGTTAGGGGCATTTCAGTTATATTAAACCCATACCCCTTCGGTTTCTACACGGCATCGTACCGGAACGCTAAATCGTTTGGCGGCACGTCTTTGCCGGTAGGGTGGTAACTAGCTACGGCCGAAGCCTCCCACCAGGCCAGACCAGGGAAAATGCAGAAATTATAAATTCAAGATATTAGTCACATTTACTTTGTATTTTAATAACTAAATAGGTGATAGCCGCGTTTGGAACTCATGGCTTTAGTTTTAAGATAAAATACATACTGTAGTTAAACTTCATTAACAAGGTAGTTTAGTTGTTCAATTGGGTATTTGACTAGTCAAATCAGCAACTTTTATCAAACGTCAAATTGAGCGCTTAGTATGGGTTATTTTATGAAATACTAGCTGACCCGGCGAACTTCGTACCGCCTTAGTATGCAAAATTAAATGTATATTTTTCAATATTTCTGAGAGATTTTCTTAATATTTTTTTCCGTAAGAACCTTCTCCTAATAATAACAAATACAACAAAAAAAGAATTAATGAAATCGGTCCAGCCATTCACGCGTGATGCCGTGACCAAGGAAAACGGGTTTCATTTTTATATATATAGACATGCTCGTGACGCAATCAAAATTCGAAACCAAATCACTCTAATCGTAAGTTTAAACAGGTTATCAAACATAAAACTTGAAAAATGACTTTTGACTTTGACCACCATATTACTACTTTTTAAATAATAAAGATATAAAGATATAACCTTCATGGAAAAAAGATTTAAACATACATAATATTAATTCAACCACTTTTTATATTTTTCTTACTTTACTGAATACTTTTATTAGAAAATTCTACACAGTTGGTCACCCTAGCTTTACAGTAGCCATGTTTATAGCCAGTTAGCTTTATTTATTTTATTTCCACGATATTGTGATGTCGCTAGGAAACTTTAGGTTAACCTTAACAAAAGGGTGAAATAGGTAATATAAAATAAATGTTATTTTAACTGAAGTACTTCGATAGTGGATAATCCAATTATTATGGAACGCGCATGAACCTCGTCCACGTTGAATTAGGTTTTTAAAAAAATCCCGTTGGAGTTTTTTGAATTTCCTAGTCAAAAAGTATTGTATGTTTTTCCCCGTGCAACCTACGTCTCGCCTCGTCAGATGGGCTGTGAAAAGGTATCAAACGGACAGGCGGACACACTTTCGCATCTAAAATACTAGCATTGATTGCAATTTGCATTCAAAATTAAATCGTCATCACCATCGGAGCTACAGCCTTTTGTGGGGCCGGGCCTGCTCCAGTCGATTTCTCCTCTATCTTTTCTATAATAATATGTCCAGTTTTGATAAAAGATACATTTTGTTATTCATATACCTCGGATGATTTTTTTTTAATGAGCAACCACCGAGTTTTTTGCTGGCTCTTCTAGGTAGGAATGGCATTCTGAACCCAGCGGTAAATTGACTCGATGATTTAAAAGTACTTTTGTAAAAGTTTATTTGAATACAAAATAATTGATTTTGATTTTTTTGAAGACTCTCATTCGACTGAGACATAAAATGAGACAAGCGGAATTCGCATAATATTTTTCTTGTTTTTGAAAATGGTTCACAAATAATAATTTAATATTTTAAAGTACCAGGAATGTAGAACGCGAAAGAGATTAAGGTGTTAGATAAATTATAAAAATGTTGAAAAATCGTGGCCCACATTGAAAGTGTCTCACCTCAAAATTCTTTATCGCCCGCCGGGATGCTTTAAAACGTCATAAATTCCTTGATAACGCTCGATGTTTGCGCGACGTTACTTAATATTAGGTTGTGGAAGAAAAATTTATGATCTAATAAATGGTGCCCTACACTCATTTTTGTGATAATGTGACGTTTTAATAACCCAAACCTCTGTTTCACTTGTTCACACAAAAAAAAAGTATAAAAATTTAGGGCTAGCATAATAATACCTACTTCCGTACATTAACGTACGTTAACATTTATTGTCACGTTTTAATTTTAGTTATGTACCTAATAACTTGTTAATAATAAAGATTTGATTGTACATCACAGCCAAATTATGGTTATGATGCAGTTTTAAAGTAGGTAACGTGTAGTCTACACGTTACCTACTTTAAAACTGCAACATCTTAACCATAGAAAAAGTGATCTTAACTGTATTCACAAGTTAATTATAAAAGTAATTTTTATTTTAGTTTATTTGAGTGTAGTAATTTTTAGTTTATTTTCACATTTCCATCAAAGTAACCTAAATGCAGGCCGCTATTTGACGTCCCTTTGACTGACGTAATGTTTATTTTCCCGATATATGTTGTGAAGATCCGAGCATCGCATTTGTTTGTTTTTTGTGTGACGCATTCGGAATTTTGGGCTAAGTACCTACTCAAATCTTTAATTGACAAGAAAACAGTGATAATGAATTAATTATGAGACGATAAATGATTTTATATTAATGTCTTAAATAACGTTTATAATTATTCTTGTAACAATGATTGTAATATCTAATTGAATTGGAAAGAAAGGCGTTATTTATTGATTTTTACTCAAATCTTACATCGAGCTCCTAGTTACCTAGGACAGCGGTAAATACCTAGGAAAAGTAAAGTGCAAGTTAGCTCTTGAGTGCAATCTCACCTCCACGTGAGATGCAGTCGAAGATTTAACCTGTTAGGGATATTTTATTAATTTTTTTACAGACCAAACCAGAGAAATTTCAGAAATTATTGTTAATTCCCAAACTAACACTGCCGGGAATCGACACCGGGAACTCGCGCTTATATCTAAGACAGTGCGCTCACAACTGCGCCGGTGAGGTAAAGGTCACCCCCCACTACAGATGAACGGCAAATATTATTTATATGGAGCTGGGCCACCTCGGAGACACACTGCGACATAACTGTATAAAGAATACTTACTTGCCGCTACGTGTCGCGCTGCGCCGCGCCTCTGTAATGGGGCTAGACCATTAAAGTATGTCCTCTGTCCTTAACACCTCGTTGAGAAACTGGAAATAAAGATGTTTGTTTGTATTCGCTTCCTCCTAAGATAAAAGCGTTTTATGATTAAAGCGAGGCTTTGAAGAGATGTATCAAAACATGATGTGAAAACATGCCTCATAGGAAAAACATCAAGTGCCGAAATCGGTCAGATTTTAGAAGATGCATTACCTACTCATACTTACGTAATATCATATATTTTTTATCCAATACAAGGTAGCCGTTGACTGCGATCTCACCTGATGGTAAGTGATGATGCAGCCTAAGATGATAGCCGCGGGCTAACCTGTTAGGGGCACGGCAGTTATATTAAACCCATATTCCTATTCGGTTTCTGCACGGCATTATACCGAAATGCTAAATCTAACGGGCAGGGTGCCCGTAGGGTGGTTATTAGCCATGGCCGAAGCCTCCCACCAGGCCAGACCAGGCTAAATTCATAAATTATAAATTCCCAAATTGACCCTGCTGGGGATCGAACCCGGAACCTCCGCACAATAATCAAATCAAATCAAATCAAATTATTCTTTATTCAAATAAACTTTTACAAGTACTTATGAATCGTCAAGTGAATCTACCACTGGTTCGGAATGCCATTCCTACCGAGAAGAACCAGCAAGAAACTCGGTGGTTGCTTTTTTTTAAATAATTCATTTACAATTATTATATCAATGTGTACATAAGTAACCGCTGTCCCCAGCATTGCTGGAGCGATCAAATCCATGCTCCTCTATCATTTACATAATCTTCAACAGTATAATAAGCATTTTTCAGGAGCATACTTTTAAACCAACAAATACTGCAACAAATAACAATACTAACTAGAATAAGACAAACACTAACACAACTAACACTTATTTCATCTAAAAAGTAGTTATATACAATTGTAAATATCATGAGATTAGAAATAAAAAGGCTTATTATTATTACTTTTAATGGATTTCTTCAATTTGTTTATTCAATTCATGTCAAAGACGTGCAGACAGAAAGTAGCCCCATTCCCGCCGGTGGCACCCGTTCACGAGCATGACGCATGATCCAGCCATTGCTTCGCTCGACCATATTTGAGGGAACGTAATAAGACAACAGCGCTCAACACTGCGCCACGGAGGTCGTCAAAGTTTAGTGTGAGTGTCTGTATGTGCGTTACCTTTACATAGCCCATGCGGTTAACCGAATTTGGACCAAAGGTTGGTCGTCTTTTTACCCGCCTGCGGAAAACACAGAGTTGTGTTGAGTGTTCAAATGAAATCAAATCAAATCAAATGTTTCTCAGTCTATATAGTATGTATGTTTGTTTGATCCTCATAAGCCAGATACAGCCTAAGCGCATGGACTAATTTTGATGATTCTTGCACCTACCAAGTGTCACTATGGAACTGTGGAACAAGGACTGTGGAAGCCAAATTAATGAAAATACAAAATGGCGCCCATTAGAAGCCATAGTATTGTAACAAATTAAAAAGTGAAAGTCGACAGACTATGGCAAGTGAGATATCGATAAATAGGTCTTGTAAAATCATAGTTACGTTCCCTTGACCATTTTTTCATTTTAATAATAATTTAGGATTTAAGACGTTTCAAAGGTGTATTCCTTTGTTTTGTTTTGCTTTTTTCCATTTTTGTGTCGCACTAAGTACGGACAAAACGGACGGAAGTCACGTCTTGCTCTTTTGAGCAACTTCAAAAAAATATATACCTACTAAAAGATTATAGACAAGCCATCTCAATCGGCACAATTATTAATATTTTAGTATTCTTTGAACACAGTCTCTAGAAGTCTAGATTATTATAAAACTCGTTAGAAATTCCTTTAGCATTCAAAGGATTTTTGAAATACTTGCTTCATCAATTCCCAAGAGGTGAAATACTTAAAAGTCTCTATTAGAAATCGACAGGCTACGAAACTTATCGAGTAGACTATAAACGAGCAGATATTTAAGAGTTTATTAGTGATAGATAGGACAAAAGAAAACGACAAAAACATAAATCCATTATGAGGAGCCATTTGGCTTCTTTTTCGCTATACTGCGATGTTAAACATCGCACTATTTCGTTAAGTATAGATACAACGTTACTTGAAAGTTTCAGATTTCTACCAATTATTATTTTATGCATTTCATTTTGCCGAATCTAGAAAGTTGCGATTTCTAATTCTAGTATATTTAGAACGCTAACTCCTGCTAAAATGTATGTAAGTAAGTCAAAGTTATAAGTAGGTATGTAACAAGTTAATCCTTAACATAACATTAATTATAATAATAATATATTATATTTTTTTTAAATATTAATATTATATTATAAATGCGAATGTGAGTTTATTTGTTACGCTTTCACGGTGAATCTATTCGCCCGATTTTGTCGAAATTTGGTACAGAGGTTGCATCCCGGGAAAAGACATGTGCTACATTTTTTTCCTGGGAAATGAAAGAGTTCCGGCTGGAATGAAAAAAAAAATGTATCGCCATGGATTCGCGGGCTAGTAACATTTATTACAAAACTATTTAGTTACAAAAAATCCGCTCTACATAGGTAATATTTTTGTGTCTTCAATGTTGAAGACGCAAAGTTGCGAGCTCGGGAGGGGAAAACGGGAAACGTTATTACCCCGCGCGGTTCTGTCACGTTCGACAGATAGCCCGCTGAATATTAAAAACACTGTATTTGAAGTGGAAATTCTTGTCGTACGAAATTGTCTTCCTTGTACTGTATGCTTTATTTGGGTAAAAGACTTATTTTTTGGCATTTTAAAGTTCATCCATCCATGGCATGGCAGTGTAAATATAGTCTTTTTAATGTAAGGTTAAGTCGAGGGGCGATAGAGCATCGACCGTGACCGCAACGCTTCACTGCTTGCTCAAATGTCGTGTTATCAGGAATAAAAAATCTATTAAATCCTACATACGGCATGCTTGTACACGAATTTAAATAAGTGGGGTAAAGCTCCATACATAGTCTGGCATTTTCCTTTTTACATTAAGACACGCTGTTATGTTCTACACTTATATAAATATAAGATGACAACTTATATTTAGATTTTGAAACAAATGTGAGATATAATTATGACACAATATTAAAAATAAAATGGACGTTTTCGTTTGGTGAAGTAATTTTTAGAAATGGAGGACATTATTTAGATAATTAATTCCTGTTATAGAATGATTTACTAACATTATTAATATTACTTATCACCTTAGTTTTTTATTTAGTAAGATATACGAATATTTTACCTGTTAGCTTTTATAACAGAGCATCAATACTGTCTAATACAATATACAATACTAGCTGATGCCCGCGACTTCGTACGCGTGGATCGAGGTTTTGTGGTTCCCGCGGGAACTCTTTAATTTTCCGGGATAAAAAGTAGCCTATGTGCTATTCCAGACTATAATCTATCTCTGTGCCAAATTTCATCCAGATCCGTTCAGCTGTTGGGGCGTGATTGAGTAACAAACATCCATACCGACATCCATACATCCAAACTTTCGCATTTATAATATTAAATAAGATATACTTACTTCCTATTTGTTATTAGTTAGTAAAAAAAATGGATAAAAATAATTTTAAAATGTCGACAGTGTCGCTTTTGAACAATAAACAATAATTATTATACCTACCCAAAATGTCTCGATGACAAACTTACTCTGAAGGACTGTAAAAACCCTACTTAACTTCAATGAAAGCCTAAGAATACTCTGATTGGACAATCAAATGGACACACTAAAGAACATAATCATAAAAAATCCCCTCTTTTCGGTAGTCAATTAAAAAGCATTCATGCTGTATATGTGATATGACAATAAAAACAATGAATTGCATTTACCAACTTAACTTTTCACATTGGATGTTGTAATCACATTGAACTTTTAACTTAAACCAATTGAGATAAGGGTTATGGGTGGGATTTTTCGAGTGGTTTGTAAGCAATCAAGGGCAGCTATTAAGCTGTTTAATCAGATGGATTTGTTATTTTAATGCGTTGACGCCGCGCCGGCGCATCCGGTGTGCGATGGACAGTGAAACTTTATATTGGCGTCGTGTCATTCAATCGAATGCACTCATTTAAAGTGATATTCGCTTTTGACATTGTTTGTTGAGTCCCGTTATTGATTGAGTGGGCTTTGATTCATTTCAAAAGTTTCATAATTGGCTTGGGGAACTCTGAGGTTTAACAGAGTACCTAACTACCTACTAGGTTTGAGCCAAAGTATAATCGACCAAGGGACGAGTTGCCTAGTTGCGACAACGCTGCATATCAGTTAATTGCGATTGTTAAGCAACGCTGACCCTAGTCAGTAACTGGATGGATGATGGAATTCGGCCTTTTCGTTTCCTCCGTGCCTCAGACGGTCCCGGTTATTATCACATAACAGTAGTTGTAAGTACTAAGGTTGAGTCATATGCGGAAGGACCGCATTATTTTCCCAAGAAAACCACTACCATTATGTAATTAATGTAAAGGGGTCACGACCCTCAGCAATACGAAATACGACGCAGAGAGAGAGCACTCTATCCAGCACTTCTAGTACCTACCACTTAAAATCCTGAATTTTGATTCTCCTCTTCACCCTAACTCACTGTGAATGAACTTTATAAATAGGTCCACATTTTTGGTAGATTACCATCCGTAAGGCTTTGAACTGTTGGAATACCTACCAAGATCTGGCCCCAGTGGCCTTTCTCTTCAGCTCAAGAACTCTGGGGTAAGAAATAATAATGGGACGATGGTCGCTGTAGAGGCATTTACTGATGAGAGCTAGGGGTGAATAACTATAGCCTCTAGAGAGTTTTATAACCAGGGTAAATAATTGATTTTCAAGAAAGATGATCTAAGTTAATGGACCTTTTAAGAGAGTAAGTTGAAAAATAAACATTGAAACCCTTTCGTTTTAAAGGGGCAGATCTACGGCAGTGTAATACATGGACGTCGTAGGTTACAGAAGTTTGTTGCTGTTTAATCTATTAGTAAAAAAAATATTCACATCTAAAGTACATTACACTTATCTGCAACGACAGCGCAATAAAAAATAACTCGCAGACAAAATAGCAACATTCGCTTACACGGTGAAATTTAAGCACACATAAAATTTAGATAGAGAGTTTGAGATAAACATTACAAATCAGTGAGCAGAAAAAACAGCTTAATATAGCTCCTTTAGTATGCAAATAGGTGGATTAAATTTGCAATTTAGACCTCGATAGTACGTACGAGTACCTCACAGCAGATATAAAACGTGAGAGGTAGCGGAATCTATACTAACATTATAAATTTGAAAGTTTGGATGGATGGATGGATGTTTGTTACTCAATCACGCCAGAACAGCTGGATGGATCTGGATGAAATTTAGCGCAGAGATAGATTATATAGTCTGGAATGACACAAATACTTTTTAAACCGGAATAAATTGAGAGAATACGAAAAAACCGGCCAAGTGAGGGTTCCGTACAAACCTGTAGCAAGTTTAAAATTATTAAAAATATTTTTATTATAATATGATGTAACTAAAAGTTTATGCTTTTCGCATATTTGTGCAATTTTTCTCTTTACTGTGCTATAAAACGTTGCTTCGTACCAAATTTTAAGATTCTGAGTTCACGGGATTCCCGGGATTCCCTTGACTGTAGGTTTTGATTCCCTTGCGAGTGTCGAAAATTTGCAGCATAAACTGCTGTATCTTTTGATTGCGAAGATCTTTTGATCAGAAGTTTAATTTTTTCTCAGCTCCAAGGGACAATAAACTTGAGTATTTGATATAAATTTCAGCTCGATAAAGATGCGTTCCTGAGAAGAAGGCAACAAAGTGATCCTATATGGGTTCCGTTTTGAGGTACGGAACCCTAAAAATAAAAGAGTTCGCGCGGGAATCAAAAAACCTTAATGCACGCGGACGAAGTCGCAGGCATCGTCTAGTTAAGTATTTATTTAAAGTCATTCTTTCTTAACTTACCCCACACAAACAGTGTTGGCAAACGCCGTGCCCAGAGAGCCTTCAGACAATGAAGACATCCCTATTGTGATCTTCAAATAGATTTTATGCCACAAGATAGATATTTAAATTTTATCCGCATACAGCCCGTTTTTAATCAAAAACTAAACTTTGATTTAAAAAGAAAGTGAAATAGGATAACAAGTATCTATAAATGCGAATGTTTGACTGGATGGATGGATGTTACTTAATCACGCACTAACGGCTGAATTATCTAGAATTATAGAATAACACATAGGCTACTTTTTATCCCGGAAAACCGGGATAAAAAGTAGCCTATGTGTCATTCCAGACTATAATCTATCTCTCCGCTAAATTTAAGAGTTCCCGTGGAAACCAAAAGCTATTATTTCATTAAATATATATTATAAATGCGAAAGTATGGATGGATACGTATGGATGGATGCATGGATGTTTGTTACTAAATCACGCCCCAACGTCTGAACGGATCTGGCTAAAATTTGGCACAGAGATAGATTATAGTCTGGAATAACACATAGGCTACTTCTTATCCCGGAAAATTAAAGAATTCCAACAGGAAGCGAAAAACCTCAATCCACGTGGACGAAGTCGCGGGCATTAGCTAGTAAGTAACATAAATTCAGTCCAATCCGGTCCAACTGTATAAAAACCTAAGATTTTGCAATTTACAGGTTTGTTTTTATAGGAATTTAAAAATACATATATTTTTAGCAAATAATTTTTTACATTCCTGTAATAAATTTTGACCTTTAATTTAAATGCGAAAATTTTTTCAAAATTCCATCGAGATTAAATTTTTAGTGCTTGATTTAGAATGCATAAAGACAAATATAATGAAATCCATACTAATATCATCTTGGTCTATCAGCTGCGCTCGCAAATACGGTTTTGACTAAAGGTACAGACATAGGTTGCATCCTGGGAACGACATAGGCTTTTGTTAATATTCATTCCGGAAAATATGTTTTTTTGTTAAAAAAACCAGTGAGAAAAAAATTTACAAAAAGAAACTAAGTAAATTTGTTTTCTGTTTACGTTTTTGTGCTTTTGTTTATAAGTGGCAGCTACTTTGTTACAATAAGTCCATTATCATAAATTATTGTTCTAATGTCTTTATTAAATGAGGTGTAAAGGTAAAAAGGTTTTCGGGGAAGGAAGTTAGTCATCGGGGAAAGAAGAGAAATGTTCGGATGAGGATAAGCTGGCTAAGATAATTTCCACTCAAGTGGACCGATGTCGTCGCTAGGTGGGTACGGGCAACGCCGCGGGGCGCGCAAACTGATGGGGACTTAGCAGGGATCTCTTAATTTATAGCATTGGATTTGTCGTGGTACAAGTTACGAGCGGCAAATAAGGTTTGAAATACATACAGAAAGCGATTTAGCGTTTCGTTGCGTTGCCATGTAAAAACCACACTAATGCCACAGTTTAACTGTGCTAATGCTGTGATCTATTGAGCGTACTTTGACTTTTAATTAATTAAAGTTAAAACGGGACGGACTTATGTGCGTATCATAAAATTTGTATCATTATAACTCTCTTAATTTAGAGCTAAGTCAAAATATGCTATATAAATGTCACACTTATTGGTTTTAAAAATCAGCTACACCATTCATTCCATATTCTATTTTTGTAGGGTAAGATAAGATGCAAAATGGCGGTAAATTTAAAAAAATAGGTCGGCTATACCCAAGATTACTAGTTTTTTTTTGGCCTTTAGTTTTTGTACGGTACCAGTGCTGCAAATATCTTAAAACGTTAAATTGATAGAACTAAAATCAATATTAATAGTTTAGCATAGGGGTGCCAAGACCTTGTCCATAGTAAAAGACGGTTTGGTTTCCTAGAGACAGTAAGTTTCAAAGTAGAAGTCAATGTAGGTATATTAATTCTAAATTGGTACCTACACAATACACTTTTTGAACGTCTATTTTACAAAGTATAAGACGTGATTGTGATAATTAACGAGAATATCTTAAAACACGCCTTGGTCTGTGAAGAACCCACAACAAACTTATAGGGCTTTGAAACTACAATGTAAATAGACAAGTTTACAGTGGCACCGCTTTCCTAGGTACCTAACTGTAAATCCATACTAATATTATAATTGCGAAAGTGTGTCTGCCTGTCCGTCTGCCTGCTGAAACTGATTTTGATGAAATTTGATAGTTTGTATCCCGGGGAAGGACATAGGTTACTTTTTATCCCAGAAAATTGAAGAGTTCCCCCGGGATCAAAAATCTTAATACATGCGGACGAAGTCGCGGGCACTGCGGGCGGCGGGCCTTTGCCACTGGAACGAGAAAACTTAACTCGACTAAAGAAATCGCTATAGCTTATCAACTTGAACTGCACTCTGTCAAAATGTTATCTACAGACTCATAGTGGGTGAAATAATCTGATTTGTCCATTTGCCGCTCGTAGGACGGTAACAAACGGCCGCGGGTTCGATTAACAGGATTGCTTTTTGTACTATACCCACACAGACTAAAATAAACATTAGAAAAATCACCTAAAATAAATCTCGAAGAAGCCGATAATAATCCATATTCCATACTAATATTATAAATTTGAAAGTGTGTCTGTTTGTCTATCTGTTTGCTACGCTTTCACAGACCACCTGTTCAACCGATTTTGATGAATTTGGTACAGGGATATGTATCCCGGGAAAGCACATAGGCTACATTTACATAAGGAGTTTCATGGGAATCAAAAAAAAATATTCCACACGGACGAGACTGAGGTAATGACTATAATTTCCGCTGCGTAGTTGACTATTGAGGAGACTGACTGCCGCGATCAGGTTAAATATTTATAAAGACAAACCAGATAATATCCATTGGTCAGCTGAGACAATTAAAATGTGATATATTCGGTACATACTTTGAAAAATTAACATATTAATATTCGCTCCAACTCCAGGCATCTACATTAATTATTATCAATTACTAGCTGATGCCCGCGACTTCGTCCGTGCGTCGTAACTTACTAATGTTTCCATATTTTCTCACCCTTTAAACCTACCCAGGACTACGACAAACATTTCAAAACCAAAATCAGCTAAATTGGCCCAGTCGTTCTCGAACTTTAGCGAGACAAACGAACAGCAATTGATTTTTATATATATAGATTTATAACTCAATGTCAGCTTTTTTTTTGCAAATTAACTTTTTTTGCTTTTTGGCTTTTTGTACTACCAAATCCAGTTTCATATCTTGCGCAATAAGACAGGAGATATTTACAAACAACATTCACTTCCCTTCTTCCCTTCCATGTTTTCCTATAGTCTGTGAATACCGATTATTGCTCCGTTAATAGGTGGAGAAAAACGGGCGTCTACTTGAGATATTGAACGTTAATCTTTGTTTGCGGAATTATATTTTCTTCTATGCAATTTCTATTCGTTTAGTTTGTGAGGTAATTCGGTTAGTTTTCTTACTCTGTAGTGAAGAAGCGAGCAATAATTTTAACGCAAGTCTTAATGACATTTAATATTATTGTTCTCACAACATATTATACTATTACTGTTGCCTGTTGGGAGGCTTCGGCCGTGGCTAGCCACCAAGCGATTTAGCGTTCCGGTATGATGCCATGTGCTAAAGACGTGCCGCCAAGCGATTTAGCGTTCCGGTACGATGCCGTGTAGAAACCGATTAGAGTTATATATTTAATATACATAACTGCTATGCACCTAACAGTTTAACCCGCTACCATCTTAGACTGCATCGTCACTTACCATCAGTTTAGATCGAGCTACCATCAAGGGCTAACTTGTATTGGATAAAAAAAAATAGTTTCTTGTTGTAAAGACTGGATGACTCAAGACTTAGGGTGCCTATCCATTGAAGTGAACCGGAGCGGAGATGTGCTGGGCAGACCAATCGGATTTTTGATCGATGACGCGATATGATTTTCGAGTCACGCGTCCGGATACTGATTAGCCTGTTTGGCACATCTCCGCTCCGCTGCGCTTCAATGTACAGGCATCCTTAGCCCGTTGGTTTTCTGGTGTGATGTAAACCCTCAAATGTATAAGCACTGAGAAATTCCAACGGTATTAACAAATAACAAAGAAGTGGCCAAACTATGTCCAACGGCATGAGCTTTAACTATTGAGCTGTAAATTGATAAAAATGAAACAAACTTGCAGAAAATTGCTGTGAAAAATACGTTCAAAACAAAACCATTTTCCTTATACAACCCTGATTCGATTGGTAGGTACCATAACCTAACTATATTTATGACTGTTTATAGCACTTATCGCGTCATCCCGTCGTGTCGCAAATCTGGGTGCATTTGTAACTGCCCCCGGATTATCGGGCCGCCCGCCCGGGGCAAAAACGAGAACCGGCCAGCGCCGAACATAAATTTACACCAATGATTCATGGTTGTCGAAAGTTTTTTGCTCAGGCGCGTTAATTGCCCAGACTTTTATGGGCTTGCGGCTTGGTCATACACAACGCGTGACGGCTACGTGTCCAACGCAACTGAGACGCCGCGCCGCGCCGATCTTTTGCTGTCCACAGTCAAAGGGACAGATTGGTGATGGTGGCGCGCTCTTGAAAAGGCCTTTGTCCAGCAGTGGATGCATGCAGGTTGATGGATGGATGGATGGATGGATGGAGTCAAAGGGAGAACAAATTGTTTTATTCAGAGTGGGTCTCACTGCGTATTCCTTTAGAACGTCAACTACAAAATTTAAGTCAGTTGCGAGGTTAATCGGTTGCTTGCCAGTGGATGAGACCGTCTGTCGTTTCATGGTTCATTTCATTTCATTCGTACAAGGCTAAGGCCCTAATGAAGCACGTTTTGTAGTTCGGGTGCAGTGTACGATCGCAGCAGATCGTTGACGATCTCTACTCAATTTCAGCACGACAAACTGAAACAAAAGAGCACGGCGGCGGCGGTGACCCAGACATATGTTTGTTTCTTAAAAATCGACGCGCGTTGTATCTGCCCCGGCCCTAAAAAGCCTTATTAATATATACTAAAAAAAGGGCCGCAGGACAAGCTATATCACTTAATAAGCACTTAGTACATTTCATTGATCGATCATTACTTTATCGGGAAGGACAAGTCTCAGAACTCGCCAGTTTTTTTTTTTTTTTTTTTTATCCACTACAAGCTAGCCCTTGACTGCGATCACACCTGATGGTAAGTGATGATGCAGTCTAAGATGGTAGCGGGCTAACTTGTTAGGGGCATGGCAGTTATATTAAACCCGTACCTACCTACCCCTATTCGGTTTCTACACGGCATCGTACCGGAACGCTAAAGTCGCTTGGCGGCATGTCTTTGCCGGTAGGGTAGTAACTAACCAGGCCAGACCAGGGAAAATTCAGAAATTATAAATTCCCAAATTGACCCTGCCGGGGATCGAACCCAGGACCTCTGCACGTTATAAGGCAACAGCGCTACACACTGCGCCATGGAGGTCGTCGCAACTTATCAAGTTTGAGTACTTATCTTATGAAGTCTTATGAAGGTTTTTAAAGCGAACTGTGATGACTTTAAGAAAGTCGGAAGAAATGTGTGCCAAAACTAATTGATAATAAAAGTGAAAGTGTATGGCAGAAGAAAATCTTATCACCGAAATACTCCTTTGGCCAGGTATCTATAAAATAATAATGTAGTTTTATTACCTCTTATGTTTTTAATCTCTTCTCTGCTGCTCTAATATCTACAGACTAATAAAATAGGGTTCCTTTATACCATTACTAGCTGATGCCCGCGACTTCGTACGCGTGGATCGAGGTTTTGTGGTTCCCGCGGGAACTCTTTAATTTTCCGGTATAAAAAGTAGCCTATGTGCTATTCCAGACTATAATCTATCTCTGTGCCAAACTTCCGCCAGATACGGTCAACCGTTGGGGGGTGATTGAGTAACAAAAAATTCTTAAGTAAAATAAAATAAAAATAAAACAAACATCCATCCATACATCCAAACTTTCGCATATGTAATATTTATTTGATGGTACGGAACTAGCCAGTACCATCTTAATATTATTAAAATCATTGTACAAATAAAAGTTCGGTCAAAACTTTTCTAAAAAATTGCATTGATTTCCGATAGTAGGTCTAAATTAAATTTTTCAGTACTTAGACGGGAGAAATATTTATTTTATTTATTTATTTATTTATTTACTTCATGTAGGACAACTTGTGTCACTTATGATACGTCAAGAGTCTACCACCGGTTCGGAAAGCTGATTCTACTAATATTATTATTTATAGTATGTATTTTGTGCTCAGAAAATATTTATGAGGTAAAATTTATGTTACACTAGCTGATACCCGTGACCCCGTCCGCGTGGATTAAGGTTTTTTGGTTCCTGTGGAAACTCCTTAAATTTCCGGGATAAAAATAGATAGCCTATGTGCTATTCCAGACTATAATCTATCTCTGTGCCAAATTTCATCCAGATCCGTTCAGCCGTTGGGGCGTGATTGAGTAACAAACATCGTTCCATGCGTCCATACATCCATACATCCAAACTTTCGCATTTATAATATTAGTATAGACAAATTACATAAATAGATTAGATTAGTTCCTGTAATTGTAATATTTTCACTCATCATTTTACTTACTTTCCCATAGTTTCTGTAGTTCACGTTAGTAAAAACGTAAACAGCTCTCGTTTGGTATCAGGAACAAGCCATCTAAGAGTAAGCAAACTGAAATTAGTCCGCCAGGCTATTTGCACTCGGGGTGCGAACCGCGTGCACACTGGTTATCTCCTCATTTGTGTCTTCCAAACAATCCCCCAGACAAGTCGACAAGGCTAAAGGGGTGCTAAGAAACCATTTATATGTAAAAAATTCTAGGTTAATAAATAAAATGAAAAACCATCCATACATTATTATGTAGAACTTCTGTTAAATCAGACACCTTACTGATTTTAAAAAAAGTGTACCAATATCGTTCAAAATTCTCATCAAACCTCTAAAGATCAGCTATATATGAACCTATGGCGGTCTCTTAAAATCGTCTCTGCCGAGCAAACCCCATAAATGTAAAAGAACACAGAACAGAACCGCAAAATATAACTTTTATCGTAGTTTACGTTATGGCCAATTGGTATAAAAGTGAGTGCCAAAAATATGCCCGTACACGTAGTACAAGGAGGCAATTTGAAATTACGTCCGCTTCACTTGCTACCCTCCTCCAGACTTTTGACACGAGGCATTTGCGTTGTCAGTTTCCCTCTGCCGCCATTTTTATTATTTTCTTTTCCTATTTCGAGATTTCCTCGGCGCTTCGCACGTTGGGCTAAAGTGATTTCTGTTGCTGGTAAGTTGGGGAAATTAAATGAAATATCTATAAATATATTTTTTTGTTTCAGGTAATATTAAAGAAATAGAGATATATATGTTACGAAAAAAGGTAAGCCTTAACGAAATATAAGTCAGGAATATTTCCTTTGCAAATTACCAGTACGTTCAAAACTAGCAAACTCTCTCAATATATACCTAAATTGTAATTTTATGTACTTTCTAAAAGGATGATCCATCTTTATTTCAAAATATGAGGTAAATGTAGCAGTACAATGCTAAATAAATTGATTGATCAAAAGCATATAATATACTGTATTAAAATTTACATTCCAAGGTAAAAAAATGGTCAGAGCAGAAATAATTTCAAAATGTTCTTATAATTCTTTTATAACTAAAGAGTTTTCTGTTTAAAATCATTTTTTTTTCTTTATTTGTTTAGGGACTTTTATACTTATGTACATGTCAGCCCCATTATAATCTAAATTTATGTAGAAAACAAAATCACGGTAACTTACAACCAAAAAACAAAGAGTAGAAAGATAAAAAAAACACTCAAATTAAAAAACAATAAACACTTCAAGAAGGGGTATGGGTTTAATATAACTGCCATGCCCCTAACAGGTTAGCCCGCAACCATCTTAGACTGCATCATCACTTACCATCAGGTGAGATCGCAGTCAAGGGCTAGCTTGTAGTGGATAAAAAAAAAATGAGACTTATGCATTCAAACAGACCAATCGCATCCTTAGATGCGGACGGACAAGAATATATCATAATAATATTAACCTAACTAGATGATACCCCACGTCCGCGTGGATAATATTTTTTTTATCCCCCTGGGAACTGTCTAATTTTCTGGGATAAATTAATGTAGCTGTATCAATTAGAGCCGTAAGCTATCTCCGGTCCAAATTTCAGCCAAGTTGGCTGTCATCGGGGCGTGAAGGAGTAACAAACATTCAAACCTACAAACATCCTTACTTTCACATTCATAAATATATTATTAAGATAAGATAAGATAAAATATTCAGCACCTATTGGCAATTTAGTAATTATCACTAAAACAGAAAAGGTATATTTAGGAACACGAACATTTTCGTCATTCCTCCTTGCACACTTTAGTACCATTTTTCAGACTAACATGAAAAAACACGCAGAAGTATTATAAGCACTCAATTTAGCGTTTTAAAAGGCCTCCCATTATCCTGTCCGGCTAAATCCGGGACGTTTTTCCGCCGTAATCTGGCGATCCGGGACAGAGGAGTCAATTAAACTGATCCGAGATCCGCGTATACTCAAGCGTGACGGGGGCGTACTCCGCCTTAATGGGAATATTTCTTCTTATAGCATAGCTTCCTAAAATAGTGTTAGAAAAGGCACCTTGTAAAACCTTGTGATAAAGCTGTTTTGGTTCTCTCTTCTTGGTTTAAACGTCTAGCTTCCTATTGAGGTGGTCTGGTATTCGATCCCCGGGCACGCAGCTCTTTATTATCAAAAGATTTAACGGTGAGTGAAAACGAAGTGGGAAAAAAAATTCATCGCAACAATTGTATGAAGTCTTGTAATTAAATTAGTTTAATCGCTACTTAAATTTTTAAAGTTGTTTCGTGCAACTCAGCGTTAGTCTTCTATTTTGTATTATAAAAAGTCCCCAGTGCAACCTTACGTGCATATTGACGAGTGAACTAATGGCCAACATGTAAAACGTATCCACTACCACCACTACATCCCATTAAGGTCTCACTGCTGGGCACAGACCTCCACTCTCATAGGGGAGAGGGAATTAGAGTTTAAACCCACCACGCTGCTGCAATGCAGCTTGGCGGGCTTTAACGCGTATTATCGTGTTAGTGATAATAACCGAGACCGACGGCTTAACGTGCTCTCCGAGGCACGGGGGTGAAACACCACCAACTTCCTAACTCCGGGCTAGTACTGAGAATTTTTAGTCAGAAAAACCCAATACTTAATTATGGGCCGACCCGGAACTCGAGCCCGGGACCTCGTCAGCCGAAGTCCAACATGCTAACCACTAGACCAACGAGGCATTTTGTATTTTAAAAAGTCCCCAGTGCGACCTTACGTTGCATATTGACGAGTGAACTCATTGCCAACATGTAAAACGTATGCTGTTTCGTATTGGAACAAATAGAATATCCAGTGAAAGGCTTTCAGTCGCGTGAAGCATATTTCCCTGGGGTGGGCGCTTTCCGTGCATTCCGGCTGATAAATGGACTTATGACCCAGATGGATAATACAACGGTGAAACACTCAATTAACCCTTTTAACTTATTTTCTTTATTTATTAACGAGCTGATACTTTTTCCGCGTGGATTAAGTCCCCGCAGGAAATACTTATTTTTTCGGGAGAATGGAGTAGCCTATGTGATAATCCAGACTATAATATATCTTTGTGTCAAATTTCATACAGATTCGTTCAACTGTTATGGCGTGATTGAGTAACAAACATCCATCCAAACTTTTAGTAAACATATCTACTCAATTATCTAGTATTGTCCGCATGTTCGTTATTAAAAAAAAATACTCTATAGCACCGATTCTGCTATGCGGACAACTTTCGGAAGCTAGCGGCTTAATACGAAAAAATCGTAAGTTTTCCATATTGGCCATGGCTCGTCAATACCCATAAATCGTCGTTCCCACGAGTCAAATACTATCTTATTACAGGGGCAGTCACATCTTGCGTTCAGTACTCACCCTATCTATAACTTTACCACACTTGTATTCCCTCCAAAAATAACAAAACACTCGAAAGTATACCTCATCACGTTCAATTTAAGAGTTAAATTATAGTTGGGGGATGGTATAAATAAGTTTGTTGATATAAAAATCTGTTACAAGTGTTTGAAATGACGTAGCACTGCGTTACAGAGGTCACGTCCCCTGGAGCCAGGGGATCGTATTAAACGGTTCAATGGACAGGTAAATATTGTAATGAAAACAAATTTAACTCAGTCTTACGCGCTATTGATGCTTAGAGGGGAGTGAGTTAGCAGGTGTTAGTTTGGAGGGTTTTTATTTTAATTTGTTTCATTTTATTAAGGCTATCGGGTTAAGCTGGGCTATGTATTGCGGAATAGAAAATGACTATATTATTATTGCATGACACAATATTTCCAATCCAATAGAAGTACAGTACCCGGCAATAAATATTGCACATCACTCGACCTTTGGAGGGAGACAATCGGTTGATTTCACACTTGCAATCGACCTTTGGAGGGAGACAATCGGTTGATTTCGGCTTCGTATAGCGTTATCTCTGTCGCACACTACCTATATGACTGACAAAACGTCACTATCAGTCGCTGTTCAAGTGCGATAGAGTGCGGTCGATGTGCAATATTTATTGCCGGGTACTGTACGTCTATGTTCCTTAGTATGTACTTAGCTTCAAAAGTTCCCCGTATTGTTTTTGATAATGACAAAGTTGCAATTGACTTTGCGTATACACATTTAATGTAACATTTAGCTTGCTGTAAACTGCTGAGCTATTTGCAAATATTTGAGAAGTAAAGTAAGTAATAGTAAAATTGCTTTGCGAACAGGTGGTTGAGTCAAAAAAAGACATATCATAAGATACACCTGTTTTCTTACATGATATAAAATAAGCCTTAAATCATTAATAAAACAAGCTTTAAACGTGCGCCATATTGAATGTAGTGTGACGTCATTTTAATTTTCGTATAGTCTTCTCTTTTAATTGATACCATTGAAATAGAATGAGTACTAGAAACAGGGTCACGAACAAAAAATATCGCAAAAATGTCCCAATTTGCACACACATAAACATTTGTATGCTGAGTGGGAAATGTAGAAAAAGGTATTATATTAGCAACAACTTCAGTTAATTATGCACCTTAAGTTTAACACATAAAGCTACATTACGATTAGAAAATATTAATTTTTAAGACGTTCTGTCATCAGAGAAAAGGTAGGAATAACCTTTCAATCCAAAACAAAAAGTAATTTTTAAAATAAGTACAAAAATATTTATTATTAAAATAAAACTTAATATGTAAGCAATAAGGTACTTCATACGTTGCCAAATTGATACCTTTACACTATTTTGGAACAAGACGCAACTCTTGGCATCACATTGTCAATATCAACAACGTCAATTTATTATAAACCTTAAAACTTAGAATTTAAGTTGAATTACGAATGTAGTATGTTTATATTTAAGACCTTTTGTCTTTGTAAAAAGGCAAAAACAAAAAATTCAATGGAACGAAATTCAAATAGAACAATGGAGACATGGAGTTGCTGATTTTTTAAAAGTTGTATATCGTGGTGGTATGTGGTCGTGTATATTTATTACTAGCTTACGCGCCCCAGCAACTCACTTATGTGTTATACTTGTACAGTATGTTTTATTTATCAAAATAAATATTGATACAGTTTTGGTGGGTAGCACTGCGAAAAACCACGTAGGTTTAAATGGCGTACTCTCTCCTCTTCTATCAATATTTATAACTATACAATGTTATGATATGCATAAGTATCTGTGTAAAAACATGAGGAAACTAAAACTAAACTACCTAACATTTGTTTAAGAAGTAAGATTTTAACTTAAAATTAAATTTTTCTTACTTAGTTTCATTTTAAAATTAATATCAAGGTTAAAAATCTACGTTTTATTGACGTATTACACGTAAACTTAAAAAGTACCAAGTAAACTTTATTCAGATTTAGCCTTTGCGGCTTTTATTATTTTTTACTACATTTTTTTATAAAATATTTATGTAAAGTATATAATATCTTTATGTACCCATGTATTTTATGTGTATTTATGTTACTAAGGTATGTGTGTTTCCAGTAATATCAATTTTATCAAAATGAATTTGAACATAATTAATGTTATCTGTATATGTTATGTTAGCTGTTTAAGCCATCTAAAGGCTTAAACAGCTCTACTGCATAACGAAATGGATTACCAGGGAATCACTAAGCAACAATACTTTTAAAACACCAACACTACTCCATGCATCCCGTCTATCCAGAACAGTCAATGTTTGTTACAATATTTGACGCATTGTCACAAACATTGGCCAAAGGCTATTAGCACACTTTTTATATGAGCACTGCAGCATTTTGACGCGTCGTTATGTTGGCTAAGGTTGGCTCATACTAATGGGAAATAAGAGCACTTTCGTATTTGTGCTGTAATTTGTCGGGGACATTTTTGAAGCGCTAATCCTACATCTAGTATAGGTACTAAAAAAATTCTACATCAATGATTGATACTCATATCATAGTGGTGCCTAAAAAACTTGTCCACTAAGTTGGACTGACTGACGGACTGTTGGGAGTCCGCCATATTGGATTTTAAATGACGTCAATTACGTGTATGCAAAATTGCAGGTCAATCGGTTACCTAAAAAGAACTCACAAACATTGCGATCTAAATAAACGCTTGTAAATTCTGGGCTTTTATTTTTATATACGAAGAGTTTACTGGTGCTATAAAACCTAAGTAAACAATAGTAATTAGGTATATTTCCAAACAAATCATTTAGCTATCAGGTAACGCATCCTATTCACGATCAAAGAACCTTTCGGTCCAAAAGAAAAAGAGTCGATAAAGGCATGCAAATGAGGCGGCGTCAAATGAGTGGGCGAAGGTCCCTCTAATTAATAGAGAAAATTGTTTGTCAGAGTTGCTGGCCTCCTCCCTCCAGTACTAATTACTCCAAGCTACTGAAATCTTTGCTTGAAATCATTGATGTACTATATAAAAGATATACTGTTTCCCATGAATATACAAACAAATAAACTCTATAAGATTAAAGTTTGAGCAAACATATACCTATCACCATAAACATAGAATTTTTTCGCTACGCCTATCACAATAATTTATTGATTATTTGACTCTAGCTGATGACTTTAATTCCCACGTGAACTCCATAATTTTCTGAGATAAAAAGTAGCCTATGTCACTCTCCAGGTCCGCAACTATGCAAAAAATCACGTCGATCCATTGTTCTGTTGACGTTCCATTCTCGATCCTTCGACGATCCGTCCGCGATCCGAATCCGTTGACGCTCTCCCTGGTGCAGTGTTGAGCGCTGTTGATTGTCTTAACAACTGACTAAGAGCTCCCGGGTTCGATTCCCGTCAGGGTCAATTTGGGAATTTATAATTTCTGAATTTTCCCTAGTCTGGCCTGGTGGGAGGCTACGGCCGTGGCTAGTTACCATCCTACCAGCAAAGACGTGCCGTCAAGCGATGCTAACTTAATACTATGCTAACCAAATCTAAGCTAACTTGTAGTAGATTGTTTTTTTTTAAACTAGGTATCTACAGTTTTTTATGTCAATGAATTCTAATGAAACCTTTGCTGAAAATATACAATTACTGGAATGTTTTTTAGGGAAAAGACTTCCGTGATGGGTCATAAAATTGTGCTGATACTGCGGTTCCAGACGACTCGATTAGTGATATAACCTTACAGTTAAAAATTCAAAGTGTTACTTTTGAAATTTGAGTACGTACTTAAGTATACTTTGTTTTCACCCTTTTTTCTTTAAACCTCAAATTTTTATTATCTAGTTGCTTTTACGGGCAGTTTTGCTCTCATTTTTTTAAACGCCTATTGTATGCCTTTAGGGGTTACATTTTATAATAAACTACGTGATACCCGCGACTTGGTCCGCGTGGTTTATGTTTTTTTATTCCTGCGGGAACTCCTTAACTTTCCGTAATAAAAAGTAGCCTATGTCACTCTCCAGGTCCTCAACTATACCCATGCCATGCCAAAATCACGTCGATCCGTTGCTCCGTTGCGGCGTGATTGTAGGACAAACCAACCAACCAACAAACTAATAAACCAACAAACCAACATTTGAATTCCATATTTCAGCTCTATCCATCCAGTGGACTGATCTGCGCGTTGTATGTTGCTGCGATCTGTTGTTGTCTGTAGATCTTAGTCAACTTCACCTCTTAAACATTTATAGCCGATAAAGGTTTAATAGAGCTTTTGTGAATTCTTCGATAAATACTATTTCAAGAAATATGTTAGTTATAATTTTCTGTATTCAGTCAATAGTGTCTTTACACTAACTAACTGTCTTTTTAGAATTAAGCAGCTACAGTTATTATGAAATCCACAGAAACAAGGATTAGATAGAGCTTTTTAAAATCGCTTATGCGCGAAGTTACTGGAAAAACATTTTCCATGGAGTCGATTCCGGCCTACCAGGCGTTCATCGCACTAAGGAGCTATGTATGTAGGGGTATACGAGATGCACTAGATAATACCCGATCCTGAAGTTCAGGTCAGTCAGTCCTCAGTATCGCATCGGACGCCGTGGGTGGCGCACGTGAGCCGCGCTTCGAAATCTCTGTTACGTGTGTACAGTTACGTGCAGTGCAGGGTTGATATTTTATTTTGAGTGCTTTTGAATGCATGCTTCTATGAGGTTCGTGGTTTATGATACGGTTTTAATTAAATTTGAAGGGTGGTGAAAAAAGCTCCTTTTTTCGGCGTTTAACGTGTTTAATTATGTTAATTTATTCACTGAATTCAATGTTGCATACAGCCTTAATTTGAAAAAGTAGAGTTATTGTTTATTTTTAAGTAAATGTATAAAAGGTATAATAATTGAAAAAAAAAGTTTCAGTGGTTGATTGGTAAGTAAAAAATTGTAGAATACCTATAGGTTCTGAATTCTGATATAGTCAGACTCTATGAAAGGTGAATGCTAGACTTGTGACCACGTGCGCGAATATTCCGCGTTTTAAAATTTATTCAAGGATATTCGATACATGCATCAAGCATTACAATTCTATAGCGAGCTTGCTCGTAGAACAATTCTCTACGTGGATACTGAGGTACGGTATGCTGAGGTTTCAGATAAATTACAATAAAAATACGAAAAAATTGATATAAATAGCGTAATGCAGTCGTATATGAAAACATATCAATTTTTTCAATCTATCGCATCATGGGTTAAGCTCTATAGGTAAGTTAACTTTGTATATGACTAGATGATGCCCGCGTGGATTAAGGTTTTTCTGCCGAAACTCTCAAATTTTTCCGGGTGCAACTCAGTACAATATTTCATCAAAATCA
Source organism: Erebia aethiops (assembly GCA_923060345.2). NCBI lineage: Eukaryota > Metazoa > Arthropoda > Insecta > Lepidoptera > Nymphalidae > Erebia > Erebia aethiops. The sequence goes on along the minus strand of OV281093.1, from coordinate 3,212,807 downwards.
TTTGAAAGAGGGGTCGTAGTCACGTAATTGACAAACAGAGAGACATCCACACTTTCTCATTTATAATAATACTAGATGACGCCCAGGACTTCGTTCTCGTGGATTACGGTTTTTTGATTCCCGTGGGAACTCTTTTATTTTCCTGGATAAAAGTAGTCTATGCCCTTCCGCGGGATACAAACTATCCCTATGAATAATATGACGACCTCTGTGGCGCAGTGTGTAGCGCTGTTGCCTTAACGTGCGGAGGTCCTGGGTTCGATCCCCGGCAGGGTCAATTTGGGAATTTATAATTTCTGAATGTTCCCTGGTCTGGCCTGGTGGGAGGCTTCGGCCGTGGCTAGTTACCACCCTACCGGCAAAGACGTGCCGCCAAGCGATTTAGCGTTCCGGTACGATGCCGTGTAGAAACCGAAGGGGTATGGGTTTAATATAACTGCCATGCCTCTAACAGGTTAGCCCGCTACCATCTTATTCCCGCGGGAACTCTTTTATTTTCCTGGATAAAAAGTAGTCTATGCCCTTCCGCGGGATACAAACTAACCCTATACCAAATTTCATCAAAATTGGTTGAAAAGATGGGCCGTGAAAGCGCCACAATTTCGCATTTATAATATTTATAATTAGTATGAATTAGTATATACGTAAGTATAGCTTGCTTTACAGTATACGGGTATTAGTTTTCGTTAAAATATATAATAATATACAAGATTATGCTCAGGCTAAAGGTTATGAATCTACCTTTTATCGATTATTCAATAGCAGATTTTTTATGTGGGTTGGGTGACATTAAGCCAATGAGTTCAGAAAGAGCATGTCAAATAAATACAGTTAGTTTATCTGTGGAAAGCTCACAAAGCAAGAAAAGCTTAACTATACCAACAAATTCAGGTCTTACTCGCCCAAACGTGACGATCATCCCAACTTGGGCTTTCACTACGTAGGCAGGATTGCGGCTAAATTAACGTCTTAGTTTTATTTTTATGTCTAGGTTTTTCTTTCTAAGAAAATTCTCTACGTTATTTACTGGTCTGCAGAAATATAGGCAGGATTGAGACTAAGGTTTCAGTTTTATATGTCTAGTTTTTTTCTTGCAACGTAAAACCTCTATATTATTTACTGATCTACAAATATAGGCAGGAATGTGGATATAATTATGAGTCGTTCTAGTTTTAATTTTATACAGTCTAGTATTTTTTTTACTACAAAGAAGCACTATTAATTTGCTGATATATAAAGATATAGGCTAGATTATTATCTAGGTATACGAAGTAAATGAAGGAAATAAATCATGGTTTTCAAAACATTTAAAGTTATTTTTATTTATAAACTAGCTGATGCCCGCGACTTCGTCCGCGTGGTTTAAGTTTTTTGTTATTCCCGCGGGAACTCCTTAATTTTCCGGAATATAAAGTAGCCTCTGTCACTCTCCAGGTCCTCAACTATACCCATGCCAAAAATCAAGTCGATCCGTTGCTCCGTTGCGGCGTGATTGAAGGACAAACCAACAAACCAACAAACCAACAAACCAACAAACCAACAAACCAACATACCAACAAACAAACACACTTTTTTGCATTTATAATATTAAACTATGAAGTAAGAAGTATGATAATTAATGCCCACGACTACGTCCGCGAGGTCTTTTTTAAAAGCTCTATGATGATCCGGGATAAAAAATACCTATTCCTATCTGCGAAATGAAAGCTCTCTCCTCCGAATTTCAGCTTTGAAAAGCCAGATAGCCAGTAGACAGATGTACAACACGCTTTCGCATATACAATAAAGTATTGTATTTTTTTTTTACCAACTACAAGCTAGCCCTTGACTGCGATCACACCTGATGGTAAGTGATGATGCAGTCTAAGATGGTAGCGGGCTAACCTGTTAGGGGCATGGCAGTTATATTAAACCCACACCCCTTCGGTTTCTACACGGCATCGTACCGGAACGCTAAATCGCTTGGCGGCACGTCTTTGCCGGTAGGGTATTAACTAGCCACGGTCGAAGCCTCCCACCAGGCCAGACCAGAGAAAATTCAGAAATTACAGATTCCTAAATTGACCCTGCCGGGGATCGAACCCAGGACCTCCGCACGTTAAGGCAACAGCGCTACACACTGCGCCACGGAGGTCGTCAAAATTATGTATGATAGAAATATTAAAATCTGTACTAATATTATAAACTAGCTGACCCGGCGAACTTCGTACCGCCTTAGTATGCAAAATTAAATCTATATTTTTCAATATTTCTGACAGATTTTCTTAATATTTTTTTCCGTAAGAACCTTCTCCTAATAATAACAAATACAACAAAAAAAGAATTAGTGAAATCGGTCCAGCCATTCACGCGTGATGCCGTGACCAAGGAAAACGGGTTTCATTTTTATATATATAGATGTCTGTATGTCTGTCTTCTACGCTTTGCCGGAACAACTTTCAACCAATTTTGATTTGTAGGTTGCATCCCGGGGAAGGACAATGATGCCAATTTCGTTGTACACCATCTCTAAAATAAACAAAATTGAAATCTATATTTTTATTGCTATCCCTTTCAGAATACTTCCGGTGGAAAGGGGCAGCATTCGATTTAGAGCTGTCAATTTAGTTTAGATATTGCGTTGAAAATACATGACCTCATAGGCTACATTTTATCCTGAAAAATGAAAGACTTCCCGCGGGAATCAAAAAATCTTAATCCATGCGGACAAGTCGCGGGCGTGGGTAGAACGACATTTGGAAAAAAGGAAAAGTCTATGAAAGCCGAGGCCCTTTAAATAAAATCAGACGCACTTTTGCTGTAAAAGCCTAGCAAGCACAGCATCACGCTTTGCTGCAAAACAGGACCTGTTGCTTTGAGCTTTCGAAAGATCCTGTGAGATATCCATAATCCATACCAGATAGATATGTCACCGTAAGATTGTAAAAACCGTTAGATTATAATATAACGTTTTTTTATCTCGATAGATTACAAACTGTCGACAGATTGTGAACCGTAACATACTGCTTACAATTTAACGCGTTATTTTTCGGTAAATTGTAATATATTAGGTATATTAACCCAATAGAACCTAAGTGCACTACCTGAATATTCATGTCAAACCCTAACCTAACCTATAGTTCGCGTGCGAGTTGAATGCAGAGTAAATGTATGGTGACACTTACATTTACTCTGCATTCAACTCGCGCGCGAACTGTACAAGAAAGAGACAAGAATACGTAAAAACAATAAATATTTCATAAATTAATACTCAGAACATTGAACGGTTCACAATCTTTCGACAGTTTATAATCTCGCGGGATAGAAACCGTTAGATTATAATCTAACGGATTTTACAATCTTACGGTGACAGATACATTTCATTCTTCTTTTTTTTTTCGCTGGATAATTAGCCTATGTTATTAATCAATGTTTGGGAAGGCACTGGTCCTTAAGAATATACGGGTTCTCCTAGTTTAGGGATCAGGTTGTAGTTAATTCCAATAAAATACTTAAAAATTTCTATTTCTATACTAATATTTTTAATGCTAAATTATGTAGGTATGTCTGTCTGCTACGCTTTCACAGCCTATCTTTTCAAATCATATACAAACAAATTTGGTACCGAGATAGGTCCATCCCGGGAAAGGACATACTTATGTTACTTTATGTACCGGAAAATTAAAAAGTTCTTGTGGGAATCAAACAACCTTTGTCTACGCATACGAAGTCTGGTATTTTTATACTGGCACCATTATACAAAACTACTTTATTTTACAGTAAAACTTCCTTTTATTATTATCTGAAACTATTACATTATGCTGCCTGAAGCGCCATTTTGGGTAATTTTAAAATGGTCCGTGACTAAAAGTGGCTGATAATATCGAAAAATTGCAAAAAAAATTGTTATCATAATGCTCTGTCTAATAAATACTGTCAATTTAGTTTAGAAGTCGTTTACAGAATAGAACAGCAACAACCTTACATAAGCGAATACCTTTGTACCTAAATTATGAACGGGGTTGGTATACTTACTTCAGGGTCGTCTTTAACGCTAAAGCGTAAGTTAAGTAAAAGATTTTTAATGTTGCACTAGAGGGTAGGGGCCCCTTCTACTAATGAGAGGGTTCGGAAGTTTTACTAGTAAGTTTCCCCGCTCCCAGTCGACGGGACAAGTCGCGACTCGCGGAACTTCTCGGGACGTGCAGGGCAACTATACTACCAAAGCAGTATTATTTTAATATTGTTTACGGTTTTGTTTTAGAAATATAGTCCTTATTTTAGGGACGTCTAGGTACGTCGCGTTAGACGAATATTTCAAAATAAAAGCGCTTAAAGCGATGGTACTGTGCTCTCCTTGCGTCATTTTCCTTCTTGTTTTTACGTAATCTAGCTAAACTCTAGGTATATCTTTGCTCGTGTTTGAAAGTACCTTTTCAAAAAAGAGGCTTACCTAATTATTTTATTAATATTGTAAAATTTAAGTAATAAAACTATATTGAGTCTGAAAAAATTAAAAAAAAAAATTAACGATAGGCTTGCTTGCGATTTACAGCATTTGTGTTTTTTTTTTTTTTTTTTTTTTTTATTTTTTTTTTTAAATATATAGGCTAGCGCTTGGCTGCAATCAGACTTGCATGCAAGAGGTGATGCAGCCTAAGGTGGAGCGCGCTTGCCTAGAAGATGCCTATTCACTCTTGATTTGAAGGTACCTATATTAAAAGAGGTACCTATTTTAAAAGAAACAATATTTTTGAGGTCTAAATTACAACACTCTTTATTCACTATTCGCGCTGACAAAATTTTAATGTCTTCTTTATTTCCGTGTACTTGCGCAATCAAAATTTTAATAAATAAATAAACCTTAATTAACGAGGCAGAAGTCACGGCCTCACGAGTATTATTCCCATTTACAACCCAAGTCTATTTTAATGTCCCTACTTTTTAATACCTCAGAGATGTGATTGCATTTTCACGACAGCTTCAAAGTCCAAGCTTTTTGCGATATTTTTAATTTAAAGTAAGCTCCTTAGTGCCCGTATCGTTATGATTTAAAGGAAGCGAGGCAGCTCCGCAAAATGTCTAGAAAAATTGTTCTAAGTCTAGCTTCCGCTGGTAATAGCGGACGCAATTTATAACTATAAAATTAAAAAAAGCCTGTGCTGCAATTATTATGGGTTTAGTTAAGTATAAATATTTCTTGATTATACTATACGAAGTTTTTTTAATGGTAATTATAATTAAGTATCATTTTCTTATTTTTACCAAGTTTAAAAGGGGTTGTTTTGGGGGGGGGGGCGCGGGAGAACTACTAATATTCTTAATATTGAAATTGGCTCCCATTTTCACATTTATGGTTTTTAATGGGATAATACTCTTGCTAGTTTTACACTTGGAAAGGGAATGTCGATGTAATAATTATTATTATAAATAGTCATGTTTACAGCTGTGCGTTGAATTTATCATTAACTTTATTAACAAAAAAAAAAATAACGATTATTTTTAACTGTTAAATCATCCGATATTATTACATACAAGAAGGTACGTATGTCTCGATCAAGTAACCTAAACAAAATTAAAAATAATAATACTATCTAACTTAAAAAAATAATTGGGTAGGATTTAACAACTAGTCAAATCAGCAACTTTTTTTAAACGTCAAAACGCTTTCTTAGTACGAGTATATTTGTATGAAATACTGAATTGTATCGTCATCAAAGTTCGGCGCGCTTTTTTTTTACTTTAGTCGATAGTTTAAAATGGTTATTAAACATAAAACTATCAGGGGACGTGGATATTCCGACTTTTGAGAGATCCTCTATTTGATAGTCACTAAAAAATAATTTATTTGACTGTTGGTCGAATACCCAATTTAAAAGGATTACAAATAATAACGGAATATTAACATCCAAAGTAAACAATCGTTTCAAGTGGGTAGCGGTTTATGTAGGTAGTCAATAAAATTCCGGATATAGGGTGCTTAGGAAAGCGCGGCGGATTGCCAGGAGCGCCCCCAATCCCACCTTTTAGCCTGAAAACTTGGTTTACGAGAGCATTTATTCAATAGATATAGTGTTTACACGATGTAGCTCACTTAATACGTAGATTTAGATTTAAAATTAACTGTAAGTTTCAATATAATATAATTAAACGGAAAAGGTGACTGACTGACTGACTGATGTATCAACGCATAGCTCAAACCATTAGACGGATCGGGCTCCGCTAAGAAAGGATTTTTGAAAATTCAACCCCTAAGGGGGGTAAAATATGGCTTTTGAATTTTTATGAAAATCGAAACTAACGCGAGTGAAGCCGCGGGCAAAAGCTATAGTAATATTATATAGCCACCAATTCGATTTGTCAATTTGTTAATGATTTTCGCGTCACCGGGTCACTATTGAGCACGAACGTCCCGTCAGAATTAGAAGGCCGTAGCTGGCTGGCTGGCCACGCTGGCCAAGTGCTGAATGGCATACCTACTTCACACATCTTTGAGACTATTTAGATTTCGATGCAGGTTTCGTTTTAAAAATTAATAGCATTTACTTTAACGGTGTCCTGTAAAGTAGGTAAATATTTTATTTCGAAAACGCACATTATTTCAAAAAGTTAAAAGTTCGTGCTCGGGAATCAAACCCCCGACCAGCCGAATAGGGAGCCGGGCGTCTAAACCACTAGGTCATCTCGGCTTATTGATGAATTTAAGGTTTTTTTTTCTTTATAGGACGGTGACAAATCATATTACCTATTTAGGGTTCCGTACCTCAAAAGGAAAAAACGGAACCCTTATAGGATCACTTTGTTGTCCGTCCGTCTGTGTCAACACCCATTTTTTAAATTATTGACACAGAACGAATTGACATTACGAACAGTAAGAAATCAAATATACTACAATACACTAATTATCTTATTTGTGAAATACTTAAATAAATAATAAATAAATAGAAGGAAACCTAGCCCACTACATTTCCAATCGCGCCTGAAATCTGAAGTATAGACATTGATTTACCAAGCAAAGCCCTCAAGTTTTATGATTATTTATAACACTTTATAAAACAACGGTCTCGCCCCGTTTTTATGGATTATAAATTTCATTAGCGTATGTTATCCATCGCTTACTGCCCGGATACGGAACGGGCAGAAAGTGTTTCTAATCAAAACATCGTAAAACACCCAACTAGTAGCGCAACATGATTTTTATGATGACGAAGATGTATCTATAGCGATAGGTCAAAATACTTCCAGCTTCGAAACTTTTTGTATTGATTTACTTAGATATAGAGTGCATTGAACTTAAATTTAATGTAATATTTAAAAAAAAAAAAAAAACTGACGTGACCAGAGAGAGATCAGGTTTAGGACCAGCCTTACACGGTCACACAGCTATCCGAGGCATGGGAGTGAAACGGCGGCATAATATCCTTGCTCCAGGCTATAGTACAAAGAATTTCTAAAAATGTAGGTACTTATTATGTTACTAGCTGATATTCTCGATTTTCCGGGTTAAAAACTACTGTGTTACTATCTGGTGAGATCGCAGTCAGGGCTAACTTGTAGTGGATAAAAAAATGCTCCGTTGCGGCGTTATTGAAGGACAAACCAATGAACCAAACAGTGAAAATATTGTGTGTTGTTATTTTGTCCTTCTACTTTACAACATCGTGATTAAAATTAAAATTCAATCATATTTATGATGTAGGTACAAAACTCTACAAAGTTCAACCGTTATATAATAAGTTCAGAAGAATCAGTATCTATTAAAATAATTTAAAATCAGAGAACAAAATTGTACTCAAAAACCTTGTATCAACATGATAACAATATGATAAAGCAAAATGGGCGAAGTTACAGAATTGCGAAACACAATAATCTTAAACATTTCATAACAACGTCGTTATAATTTGAACTTGTAAAAAAGTCAAACAAAGAGGAAATAATAAGAACGATCTGGGCGGAAAAACTCACCGTATGTTTATTTTACTTTTAAGATTACAAACGGAGGTATTTTACGGTAAAGTTGGAGCAAGTTTACGACGAGGCATTCTTTTAAAACTCTTTCCCTTTGTAATTTAACTGCTGTACTGTAATTGTTTTAATTATACAAATCTTTGTGCTCATTAAATATGCTCAAAGTTGTGGAAAAAAATTGTGGAATAAAATAAGAAAGTTTTATTCCGTTCTTTTTCTAACAGATTTTTAAATAATATGTCGGCATTTCATCCAGTTCCTCTAAATATACAAATTTTATCTAAGTTAACTCTACCGAGATTTACTACATAATATAATATAAAATACTATTTACCTACTAGTCAAAAGAAAACTATTCTTAGGTACCATCAATAACTGAGTACAATAGCTTCTTAGAAACAGACCAATGCTGAGTTAGTTATTATATTAGTATCCCGGAAAATCAATCACTTTTGATAGAATTAAAAAAAATGTGTGTGTCAGGACCGACGCACGACTGGAGTTTACTCCTTACAAACGAAAAGTGTTACCATGGAAACATAAAGTAAATAACGTAATGGAGAAAGTTTGATTTTACGCCCCTAGATTTTAATACCCCGGGCTTCTATATGAAAATCAATTCTTAGGGAATTAAACGCCAAAAACTAAAGTCACGCTCAACAAAATATGGAGGGCATAGTCGCGTACTGAAAAAAATACCTAATAGGTTCCATAAATTGGCAAAAAGTTACGATTTGCCAACACAACGCAAACGAGTGGCTTGATTAATTCCGATAGGTCCCTTTCGTCCAAATTCATAAATTAATTAAACTTGGAGGGCTGACAAAGTTGGACGTCATTTGTAATGATAAGCAGCCTCGTCGAAATTCACCACGGATCGCCGCCACTGGGTCAAACTGATTTGTAATACGGAGGCACGTTACTTTCTTTTTGGCATGTTTAGGAGTTATTAAAAGTTAGCTTTGGAAGCGGGAAAGTTGTGATACCCTAGTGCTTAAGACTTCCTCCTATTCGGGGGTCCGTGGTCCAAATCCCTAGAAAACTTTTCGTGCGTTTACGCAATTTAATATCAATTTCTTTAACGGTGAACAGAATTCATTCTCATTCTAGAAGGGGACTCATATTTAACATACCCATCGCCGTGTTTCAGGTTCGATCCCCAGCAAGATCATTTTAGGACTTAATAATTTCTGTAAGTATCTGGTCTGGCCTGGTCTGCCCTTGGGCCGTGGCTTCCATTCTATCGGCAAAAAACTTGCCTCCACTCTTGCCACCAAGCGATCCGATTTGATACCGTATAGAAACCGATTAGGGGTATTTGATTAATATAACTGATATACATCTGACAGGTTACCCCACCACCATTTTTGACTGCATCATCACTGACCTGGTCATTCAGAAATCGCAGTCAAAAGTCAAAAGACTAACTTGCAACGGAATAATAAACTATCATTTGATCGTGTTAATTTCACATGTAACTAAGTAACTCAAGCGCAATAACTCGCAAGCAAAAGATAAATTCCTCCCAAGCAACCTGTGAAACATTAATCAACCCAGCCTGCAGGCTGCAACCGACAGCAGAAACTGAAATTCAGGAACTGCCAACAAATTGTTTAAAACTTGTTAATTTATTCAGTAGTAAGCAAGACATGCTCCCACTTTAATTATTGCCGACTCGCTCGTGACGACAATAAAAGCGGCAAGCGAAGTAAGGTCATAAATTTTTAACGTCTTCACAATACAGCGTTCATTTAAGGCGTGGACAGATTCAAAGCGTGACGGCAACTATAAGGCAGGTCGTAACACAAAATGCGCGCTCATAGATAGATAGATAGATAGATAATAAATTTATTTGCCCACGAAAAAAAACAGTTTACAATACTTACATACATACAATTAAATCTATTTTTAGAATTCGTGAACAAATAAGGCTCCTCGCTCAGCACAAAGCCGCAGCAAGCTGCAGCGCTGGTTTTCAGGAGGCGCCTTATGGTGTCCATAGACGTATTTCCGACAGTTAAAAACTATATAAATTAAGTAAAGAGGCCTATTAACAACAATTCATTACTACATTAATTGTAATTTAACTGATATCATATATAATATCACCTACATTGCTTAACTACTATAACTATAACTAAAAAACTACTTACAGCTATGCTAAGAAAAACTTTACTGACAAATTATTATAACTATCAAATTCTCGTTTATACTCGAAACTATCTATATAAATGTACCTACTTCCTTTCTACCTACCTACTTAATCTATCCTTACTAAGTACTACGCTAATCTACGCTACGCTAATCGCTAATCTATCCTTACTTAATACTAGTATATAAAAATAAAAATAAAATAAAGTCGCGCTGGTGTCGTTTGTCGCCACAGTATAGTGTGAAACGTATTGGAAAACAAAGAATAAGATAAAAGTAATATTTTATGAATTGAACAAAAAATAGATAAATAAATAAATAAGATAACAATAAATAAAAAAAAAAAAAAAAAAAGTAATGTATATCAATAAAAATAAATAAAAATTTTATATCAATCAGGTGCTCAATTTCCTTTTTGCTGCGTGAGTAAGTGAATTTTAAGTTTGGCTTTAAATAAACCAATTGTTTGAATTGCACGAATTGGAGGTGGCAAATCGTTCCAACACTTGGTGGCGGCAAACTTAAAGCTTCCACGAAAGGCGGCTGTTTTGTGCAGTGGCAACGTATGCTTAACACGGAAAGCCCTTGAGTTTTTAGTGCGATTTGAATAACCATCTTCTGCCCACTTTAATTTTTTTCTAAGGTACTCAGGGACTCCGTGCTTCATTACTCCAAAGAGCATGGTAGCCAAGTGAAGTTTACGATACGTGTAGGTATACGTTTTAAAATCTATATCCATCCCTACTAATATTATAAATGCGAAATATTATACGAGTACATACTGGATGATTCACGGATTGGATTAAGATTTTTTGATTCTTTCTCTTCAATTATCCGGGATAAGCCTATGTACTTCCCCGGGATACAATCTACCCCTGTACCAAATTTCATAAAAATCGGTTGAACAGATGGGCCGTGAAAGCGTAGCAAATAGACAGACAGACACACTTTCGCATTTAAGTATAATATTAGTGTATGGATTAAAGAGACTTTAATACGCACGGCAAATTGTACAGTGCAACGTGATTGCGCGGAAAGGCTGTAATAGGTATTTTGTTTTGTAAATTTGGCCCAATACTCTTTTGTTCTAGCAATTCCCTCACCTTCCTATTATGATACCGCAAGGCATCGTCAAGGTCTGCATAATTGCATGGTCAAAATTCCACCGACTACGAGGTGATTTGCTTCCTTATATCATATGATTTGGTCCACACAATATGTTAATATCGTAGGTGAATCGTGCAAGTACACGCATACTCTGAACTAAGCCAGCCTGGTGGGCTGGCTAAGTTCAGAGGATATCTGTGAGTAGTGTGCCAGCGATAACGATGACTACTATGCTATGGATGAGGCGTGTAATCCAAGTTTCCGTCGCGCGTTTTGTATGTTTCACGCTTTAAAGCCCTGTATAGAGTAAAAGGGGATTTTTAAAAGCAGTGTATCCATCAAACGGTGACATAATGTATGCTTGTAAAAATAATGTGCTGTTTTCAAGACCTTTGAGCAGCCATTGACGCATCTCAAAACACAATTAAAAAAAAATCTCTGCATTGAAATTTATTTTGAACATACCTCTTAATTTAGCTTTTAAAGCAATTTTTCTCCTTATTGAAACCAATAATTAGCTCTAGAAATATAAGATAAAATTCATATTTCTAAATTAAACACACTGTCGGATTCATTTGTATTGAAAAGTTAATATTAATTTTTTTACAAATTATTTCAGCATTTTTTGCGACATGCGCTTGCTCGATTTCACCCCCGCGCGCCTGTGTTTTTCATCTCGTGAGCTCACAGCGCCTTAAAGTGGAATGCGAAGTCATAAGGCAATACATTTTTAACGTCTTTACAAAACAGCGTTCATTTACTTCCCTCTGGGACTGCGTTATGAGTATAATCCTGTAATGCCGTAACACCATCCAATAATAGCCTCCCTAGATGGTTTATGGTTTACTGAATAATTTTAGTCGCAAAATTAAATTCAAATACCTTTTTTTTTCACTTTAAAAGCTCATAAGGCGTAATGAAAATAAAATGTTCGCGGCATTTCTGTAACGTTCTGTCGCGCTAGTGTGCGCGCTCCATATAAAAGTGAACGAAGCGGACTTTTTGTTTTTCACAAAAAAAACTGAGTGATTGAAAAGCGGTGTCAAGGTGGGAACATACTTACTAATTTTATAAATGCAAAAGTGTGTCCATTTGGCTTTCTGCTACGATTTAGCTGCCCATCTTTTAAACCAATTAACAGGGAAGACAGGCTTTTTATCCCGAAAATTTTAAAGAGACCCTACGGAACTATTCACAAATCCACGCGGACGGAGTCACGGGCATGTTCTAGTAATACTTCATACTAATATTATAAACGCCAAAGTGTGTTTGTTTTTTGGTTTTTCCTTCAATCACGCCACAACGGAGCAACGAATCGACGTGATATTTTGCTTGGGCATAGTTGAGCACCCGGAGATGACAAATGCTACTTTTTATCCCGGAAAATTGAGAAGTTCCTTTAACCATGCGGACGAAGTCGCCTGAATCAGCTAGTAGGTAATATTATAATTATTCGTAACAGCCTCGCCTAATCAGCACACATGGAGGACTAATAAATTTAATTACTCATTCCGAAGGCTGTATTCCTATAACTTGTCGAATAAATCCCAGTGTGTCGTTAACTTAATGATTCGACAGTAACATTTTATTGGGTCGTGAAACCGAGGACTTACGAGTGGTAGGTTAGTACCTTGAGTACAAACTTGATTAATATTCCATTATTCTATTACCCTCTTTAGAATAGCAGGCTTTCTAAGAGGCACTTAGTTGAATACGAAGAACCAATTATAATGGAGACTAACTGATGCCAGCATCTTTACCGTGTGGATCGAGGTAAAAACCCGCGGGAACTCTCTTAGTCATAGTCATAGTCATAGTCATTTATTTATTAAATAATATCGGTACACTGTAGGTACACTTATTTTCGTCTAAAAATTACTTAAAAAGCATGACGGTGATAATGGGTAACGTTATCTTAATACTAAAGCTACGAAGCATTTATAACATTAATATAGATTATAAGGAGTCTGTTAACTCATAAGTATTTAACTACAGATTATATGGAAGTAAGTACCTACCTACTTCCAAAAATGGGACCTAAAATTGTAGGGCTAAAACGAAAATCAAATATACTAAAAGACTTTTTTACAGGCCTTGATGTAACTCTTAAATAAATTATTTCCTAATTTTTATTTGATAATTACAAAAGTTTTTAAAAATAATCTAACAAAAATTGTAATAAATTGAATAAAAAACGTAAAAAAACGAAAGTTATTATCATTAGGTACCTTAAAATAATATGAAAACCCAAAACCCCTTAATTTCAAAGCTTTATCTAGATGAACTATGAAGGAACTAAAGGTTTAATTTGTCCTAATCCGCCACAGTAGACAAATATATATCATGGACTTATAATAATTACATGGACTTATAATTAATTATTTATCTATTGAAAAATAACGCCTGTTTCTATCCAACAATCATAGACAACAATAAAAAATATAATATGGATACAATTATTATCTTCATCCACTTACCTCATAGAGCATTCACTATAATTTTTTAATATTCCAGTGTGTGACTACCAATGTTCCTATAAAAACTAGCTAATAAGAAAGTATAATCAGTGCAATAAACTAACATTAACTGCAATGAGCGCGCCGCTACCGACGTAATCTGAAGCAATGGCGTCGTACAGTCACCAAGAGACGCAGTCCAGTCCAGCTAAGGAAGTGCCGAGGTAAGGGAAACTTGTTTAATTAATTAAAACATTATTTTGAAAAAGATTTTTAAAAAAAAATCTGCTTTTTCTATTGACTGTACCTATACAAAGATGTTTAGTAGTTGTGTTCGGAAGCCAGATTAGAATATACGGCCAGGTTATTCCGCTATACGTTTTTTATCGGTGTAAAAGCGGCTGTTTGCCACAATGAAATAAAGGTCTAGCCCCACTTGAGATGCATGAAGCCAGCGGGACGTAGCGGCTAATATTATTTTTATGAGTTTGCACTGCATCTCCATGCCGCGTCACTGTGGGCCCAGCTCCATACAACCTCATACAAAGAATACTTGCCGCTACGTGCCGCGCCGCGCCGCTCCGCTCCTCTGAAGTGAGCCTAGACCTTAAGGCCCTGTGTAGCGTAAAAAGGGGTCTGTAAAAGCAGTGTATCCATCAAACGGTGACATAATGTATGCTTGTAAAAATAATGTGCTGTTTTCAAGACCTTTAAGCGGCCATTGACGCATCTCAAAACACAATTTAAAAAAAACTGCATTGAAATTTATTTTAAACATACCTCTTAATTTACCTTTTAAAGCAATTTTTCTCCTTATTGACACCAGTAATTAGCTCTAGAAATATTATAAGATAAAATTCATATTTCTAAATCAAACACATTGTCGGATTCATTTGTATTGAAAAGTAAACATTATTTTTTTTACAAATTATTTCATGCATTTGTTGCGACATGCGCTTGCTCGATTTCACCCCCGCGCGCCTATGTTTTTCATCTCGTGAGGTCACAGCGCCTTAAGCGATGGTAGTATGCCCCTAGGCCTCACATTGTACTATGAACCAAGTGATTAAAACAATATTGCACAACACTATAAGAAAATGAGTAAATAAACATTATAACACAGTTATCGGCCGTCAAAATTACTTTATCTGTCACGTTGGACACATGCCAGACGCTGTAAGTTATCTGCGAGATAAATAATTGGTGGAACCATTTTATTTGAACCGTTTCGGACACTTGATTGACGACGGTAATTAGTTATTGACGGGTGGCGATAAAAATATTTTGTTATTATTATTGTATTTACGTTAGTTATAATATTTAACAACGTCTGTTGTTTTCACAGTCCACCTGTTCCACTTAATTGTGACGAAGTCACGGGCATTACCTACCTATCTATAGTCATACTTCGCACTTTCGATTTGAGATGCGAAAGTGTGAAGTATGACTAGAAAGGTAGGTAATGCCCGTGTTTGTTTGTTGGTTTGTCGTTCAATCAACAGAGCAACGGATCGACATGATTTTTGGAATGGGTATAACTGAGGACCTGGAGAGTGACATAGGCTACTTTTTATCCCGGAAAATTATGGAGTTCCCGTGAAAATCAAAAAACTTATTCCACTTGGACGAAGTCGCGGGCATCAGCTAGTATTTTTATAAAAGCTCTTTGTTTTTTTTTTTCATTAATTAACCACTTATCGAGTAGATTGCTCATTATTAATGTATTGTATACTCTCTCTGTAATATCTCTTTTTTCCCTCCGTTCCTAAGGGTCGTGAGTCGTGACCTTTCGTTAATCACTATACCTTATAGTTTCTTTGGGATGATACTTTTTATTTATTTTTTCAACTATAAGTTAGGCCTTGAAGCGATCTCACCTGATGGTAAGTGATGATGCAGTCTAAGATGGTAGCGGGCTAACCTGTTATAATACGGTTTGTTCCCCAAACTTATCTAAAACATTAAAAAACCAAATAAACTACTGTAAAACTGACTCTTAAAGTTCAACAGTTAGCTATAAAACTACAAATTGATTGAAAATAAAACATAGTGACATAGCAAATAGTTCGACAAATATACCGTA
Source organism: Erebia aethiops (assembly GCA_923060345.2). Taxonomy (NCBI): domain Eukaryota; kingdom Metazoa; phylum Arthropoda; class Insecta; order Lepidoptera; family Nymphalidae; genus Erebia; species Erebia aethiops. Next base: position 3,197,063 of record OV281093.1, on the reverse strand, counting down.
TGTTGCGTCCGGTTTACGGTGCAACACATCATGTTGCGAGTAAATACGTGTAAAAAGCGTTCGCAAATCGTCGGCCATCGGCCAGTGCAAAAAATACTACGGCCATCGCGCATCGGCCATTCAATGTTTGGTCAATCTGCTGAAGCCCCTACTAACTTACTCCACACATTTCTGATACTAAGACCCACTTGCACTAAGACTATTAAATTGATTTAGTTAAATATTTGAATGCTGTCCCTTTTAAGTAACTACAATAATCATTTGCCAAAAAGGGACAGCATTTCGAAATTTAACTAAATTAATGAAAGCGGCCCTAAGTTTTGGATCGCCCTTCCGGAGTCCGTGTTTCCTGCCAAGTATGACTTGAGTACCTCGAAGGCAAGAGTGAATAGGCATTTTTTAGGCAAGCGCGCTCCAACCTAGACCTCATCAATGGTTTTCTTATGCATGATTGTCGTCAAGCGCAAACATATTTTGTTTTTAAAAAACGAATCGGCGGATTTCATATGTTTGAAAGTCGTGACAGTGTTGTTATACATAAATCACGCAATAAAACTCAACATTTTTGCTGGGTTAGTAATGCATTTTTCTGACTGTGCATCGGTACGACTGTACTAAGTAACACGTTAAAATATACCTTTTTAAAGCTAATACATTTGCTTTAATATGCATAGATATTTACTACTACTAACTTAACATCATTATAACACCCAGTCATTGTTAGGTAAAAAGGTATAAGTTATGTGTGTGGGACGAGTGAGTGATATGTACTCGTCCGCACCAATAGGAAGATCTTCCTCCGGGCTGGTGTTGTGCCCGGGGACCTTTCTGGTCCGACCGTTGTAAGTTGGAACGGTCTATATATAGCGCTATTCTCAGAAAACTTCGATAGTGTGATTCAGGCTTGTATGTAACTTATAAGTTTTCAGTCGATTATCTATTCTGCGATGTAGATACAATTAGCGCCATCTAGTTTGCACTGTGGTAACCGCTATATGTGCACTATATTTATAATGTAATCAAGCTGTTATTTAGTAGTTGATGGATAAATTATTATTTTTCTAGATTTTTAAAATAATGATTTGACTAGCAAACAAATCAGATAGCATCGAACACTACCATCCACACTTCACAGGTCTTTTTACAAGCCTCCAAGAATCGTGAAAATCGAGAACAGATGGTAGGGGCGGTCCATTTTTGTCTACAGGCGGATGTAAAATCAATACAATGACTGCAGGCAGCGCACAGACATCAGATTTCGGCCCGTTGCCGTTAAAATGTTTATTTTTTAATACAGCACAAAAGAGCCTGCACGCCTGTGTATCTCACTCGCTGAAAGTGTTTATTGGTGCAGTATATGTTACGGTTTCACACTTTTTGTGTGTAATAAACATTATTCTTTCCATTCGTTACGGTTTTTGAAGTTGGTCCTGAACAGCTGTGAGATTTTCTTTTCAGCTTCATTGGGCTTCAGTTTCACTACTATTGAACCACAATAACCGACAGCATGCGTTATAGAAACGTATCCAATGCAGCAAGAAAGAAATTAGGAAGAAGTTGTTCGACCTAACGCTTTTGCAAAAATCAGTATGTGTACACATATTTTTTTAAAGTTAGATTTTCACTTTTATTCGGCTCTCTTTACCATAAAAGAAACCGGGCCTCCCAAGTCAAATGTGCTTAGTCCGCTGCTGCCGAGAGGTAGGTGAATTTACGAACTCATATAGATAAGGGTATGCCAGTTAACTGTCATACCTCTCAGGGTAGTCCGATACCATCTTAGACAGCATTAATTATCTAGATCGGATCAAGATGTGAGATCGCAGTCAAGGGGTAGCTTGTAGTAGAATAAAATGCCATGTGGTGCCATTGGACACTCTACGGTCGTAACGTAACGTAAGTAAATATGTTTTTTACGGTCGTTGTCGTAAGAACAGTTACTTCCACTATTCTGTTTTAAAAAGATACAGGTACTCAGATAGGTAGAGAGAGAGAGAGGCTTTAACGCTTTTTCTTCAAGTATGAATTTTCTAGGCTAGAACGCAGAGCGTTTCATCCCGCTAAAAAAAAACTTTTTAAACTAGTTAAAAAAGTGCACTTATATGCGCATTTGAAGTGTGACGTTCTAGTGTGTGGATGTAATATCGTGAATGGCATTTTCGATCTTCAATATTATTAAGATAGGGATTTAGTAAATACTCATACATATAAATTCAGTTGTCCGACAATTTTTAGTGCTTCTATCAATTTTCGCACCTAAGTCCCGCGCCCATATATTCCCATATACCACCTTTATACGAGAGTGGGCGATAAATTTATATTTTAAAACTGATCACGAACATTATACGAATTTTAGCGATATGAGTTATGGTGAGATTATCACCCTGGATGAAATACTGTGTCTGAAGGGGGAGTATTATAATCTCCACTATACAACTAAAAGGTATGTTAGAAACGTAATTCTAAATCTATGGTTAGAAACGATATAACCACTATACAGCTCTAATAGAGTTTATCTTCGCACAAATAATAATAAAACACTTTAAAGCTGCCGGAAATAAGAAAATAGTCAATAACTGTAGTCATTTTTTAAACATTGATTTTATCCTTATATGTCCTCTAACTTAGCGAAATTCTTTGGGTTGTAGCTTGACATAGGATTGGTAGTAACGAAAACAGCACCTTTTTCTTCTAAATCACATTTAATTTGCCACTGCTGCACGGATGTTGACATGGGAGGAGAGAGCGGAAGTTAAGTGGTCGCGCAGTATTGCCCTATTTTATTATTATAATAGTATTTGAATGCTCTCGGATGTCTTTACACAACTTTTGAGCTATTTAGAATTTTTACGTTTTACTAGTGGAATTGGAACTTTTTTCAGGCAATCTTAATTCAAATTAATGTCTTTGATTTTATTGGGACAGACTCCATAGGCTGTTATCAATACACATTATAGTATCTAATTTACATATTATTCACAATAGATATAAATTAAAAACAACTTTTGCACGACATTGGGTTATAAATCTGTATTTTAAAACTGATCACGAATATTAAGCGAGTTAAATTTTAGCGAGGCATGCCACTATTATAAATTATGGAGTCATTATCGCCCTCGATGAAATATTGGAAGTATTTGAAGGGAGAGAGTGCCTATAGCACTGGCTTTGGACTATCTGGAATTATAATATACATAGTTTTTCCTGGCTTATTTATTATTTAGTAGTTTTGATTAAAAACGTATTTATTGAAAAATATAGCTTACTAGCTTATGCTAGTCTTTATCCGCGTGGATTGAGGTTTTTTGGTTCCCGCGCAAACTCCTTAATTTTCTGGAATTAAAAGGAGCCTATATTCTTCATTGGAATGCAACTTATCTCTATGCAGAATTTCAATAAAATCGGTTGAAAACATGGGCGGTTGATTGCAGACAGACAGACAGACAGACGGACAGACAGACACACTTTCGCATTTATAATATTAATATGGATATAGGTAGCTTATTAGGTTAGAAACTAAGTCCTTATTGATATTTTTGTTTCATAAATTATTTCCAATGAATTATTTGCACAAATATTACCTGTTTATGTTTTTACAAAAGAAAGAAGCTGGGAATGGCCATTCGTAAAACAAAATGACTGCTAACAAGATCAAAAACCGATCCTCCTCATTAATTGAGCTTGTGAGTTTTTGTCAAATGAAATGAAATGAAAACATCTTTTATACCTAATTTATACTTAGCGAGAGAGAAATTTAACAGGTTGTAAACTGATTTATTTTAATTTTGAATTAAGTCATACCGTGTAGTGAAATCTAAGAAGCTGCTTGAAAGATTTTGATAGGTGACAGCCAAGCTATATCATACAACCCTAGGTAGCAGAATTCTCGTAGTTGTATCTTTAAGTGGTATAATTTGGGAGCCCATTGCATTATCTTCCCAAGGAACCTCTACAAATGTTGGAACTACTCTCAGATCTGAAGAATACGACTAAGAAAAAGGAATCTTTATAGTAAACTAGATGATTGACGGGAATTAAAAAAACTTAATCCCCGCGACTTCATCCGCGTGGATTAAGTTTTTTTAATTCCCGCAGGAACTTCTTAATTTTCCGGGATAAAAAGTAGCCTTTGACCTTCCCGGGGATACAAATCAATCAATCTACAGAGATTGATTGATTTGTATCAAATTTCATCAAAATCGGTTGAACAGGTGGGCCGTGAAAGCGTAGCAGACAGACCGACGGACAGACACTTTCGCATTTATAATATTAGCATGGATATGGATAATAAATAATTTGTACCTATACGAGTACAAGCCAATAAGGCTAGGTACACCTTTATATCTTTGTACGCCTTTTATGGAGCTAACGGTTTATAATGTAACTTACTTTCAGGTTATATATAAAGCCATTATAGAGCATCAATAGCGCTAGAGGGACATTCTGCTATTATGAGCTATAGCGCGATTATCGCCCCAGTGAAATATTGGAGGCACGGGAAGGGAGAGCGTACGGCTTTTCACTGTCTGGGCTTGTATAGATCTAGGTATTGGAAACATGTTAAGTGGGGGAATAGTTCGCCTTAGTGCGCTATTATTACAACCTATAGTAGGTAATAGCAAGTCAATATAAGCCTACAAAACGAAATGGAAGATTTGTTGCTAAAATAAATTGAAAAAAAAAACTTGATGATACCCAGCCTATTTCGACTTATAGATTTTAAAGCATCTGTTTTGCCAAGCCAATTGTCTAAGAAAATCCTAACCATTTCAGAGCTTAAAACGAAGGTACCCATTGAAATAGAAATAGGTACTAAAAAAATTCTACATCAATGAAGGTACCTAAGTACTTATTACTCGAACTGTTTACATGTTTTTTGACATGTAGCCATCTATGAACTCCTTAAACAGTTCGAATTATCTGTTTAACACTCCGCGCCCTTAATGTTTTTTTTTTTAAATCTTAAATTGTCCTTTTGGACATGTCAGCCCCATCGTAGCCGAAAAGATAGATCTATTTTGTTGCTCTCTGAGTGAATTCACAAAGATAGCAATCTGGACGAATCAGTTATCCCTGACTAGATGACATTTTTGTTTTTGAATTTTGTTTTTTATATTTTTTAATAGGATTAAAGGATTTTAAGAATTTAATAATTAAGGTAGAATATCGTAACTTCATTATCGCATTAAAGAATATCTGTAAAGAAGAAGGAGAATAAATAAAAAAAACAAACGTTTAAGATTCTTAGATTAATCTTTCCAGCTAATACGCATGCATTTTGCTCAAAATTTAAACCATCAAAGTGCAAACATTTACAAATGCTTTTGAAACAAGTGAATATCATCATCATAAATATATAAAAATAAAATTATATTTTCAATATTATTTTATTTTTATATATTTATGATTGTATAATATGTATAATATACTGTTATGTATGTATAATTACTAGTATTTTATTTTGTATGTATGTTATTAATTTGTGTATTTCACGTATATATTAATATTGAGCTATATATAGTATATATATTAATATTATATGTATATGTTTATGACAATTATCATAAGTCTTATTAAAAGTTTTTACTTTAGTTTATAAGTACCTACTCAGTTTTATCTATTTTTCTCCATTCTCACATTCTAGGGCTGCTGGAAGAAATCTCTTCTAGAGATAAGTTGTCCTTGTACATGTCCTTTAAATTTTTATGTTTAGTTTTTAAGTTTGGTACTAAATATATAAATAAATAAATAAATAAATAATATCTATTCTAACAAATGAAGCTTAGTATAAGATCACTAATAGAGCTAGGTATCCTGAATTTAAAGCCTACTCTTTTTAATAGAAATAGGTATCGACATCTTGACAAGCCTTTTGAAAGAAAGCTTTATTCTTCAGCAACGCAGCAACAGCAAAAGTGTGTGTCTTAGAGCAAATTTGCTGTTCCGTGTTTTTCAGCCTGAGAAAAAAATATGCTATATGCAGACCCGCGCCCCCTCACACCGCCCGCGGCCCGGCGACATCCCCGTCTTCCGGCCGACCATGCGACGTGCGAAATATGTAATTTTACAGCCTTAGATATTTCAAGTCTAGAGTAACTACCTCTTTCAGTGAGTGTGAATTTTTGTGTATATAAAACTTCACGGAAGTGCCAAACACCTGTACAAAACTTCAACAACGGAGTGTGTAATTTTAGAGCCTTAGATTTTTTAAGATTTTTCAAGTGGCGGCGTTCCAGTAGCAGAACTATTCGAACTGCTAGCTCTGACGTCACGCGAAAAGAGAGAAATGTGTCACAAGCCAACGCTTGGGCCGATCGTGCCTCTCTATCGAATGTTCCGCGCTCTCGCTTGCACGCTCAGCTCAGGCTCAGGTGGAACGTGACACTTTTTCGTGCGTGCAGCTGGTGTTTATCGATTTATAAGACGTTATCATGTCAAAACAGAATTGGCCCAATCATCTAGTTAGTAATAATGCGGCTATTAGCAATCCAATAAAGCACATAGCTTTAGGCATGCAATGATTAAAATGTGTAATTGCAGCCACGCAAACAGTTGCAAGCCAAATAATTGATTAACGCCTGCCAAAAATCTGCATACAAAACAATGGCGGGCGGAAATTATATAGTGGTTGTTGGATTGTTGCGTTTTCGGTTAATGCTGAGACAGATAGAACGAGTGAGTGCGAACTTAAGAGGCCGGCGATCGCCGATCGCAATTTCTATTCAACCAGCAAATATGAATTCGCCGGTATATTGCTATCTCTATTTGGCTGATGACACATGATCGTGTGCAAGCGCGATAGCAATATGAGCGTTTAGAATTTGTCATATATTTAGTCTTGTTCCGTAAATAGGTACCAAAAATTATGATTGGAAACTTGTTGTGTTTTTAACTTCGTGTTGTTATTCTGTAACTTGACAATATAGGCTATGTTCCTGATGAATTAGTACGTAAGATATCGTTGGTTTTAATATGAAACAAATAAGGAGAAAACATGTAATTTATGTCATTAAAACATGCGAAACGCAATGCGCTTACATTTAATTTTGGGAAAGTATTTTGAAAACATCCAGGTACCTAGATAAATACAATTCAATCTTAATAATCGCATTATTTGGTGGAAATATTATTGAATTACAAATTATTTTGGTATTACGTTTGTATGGGCAATTCACCCTCCGGAGTCACCTTAAGTTAAAAGAGTTAAAATGGTAAGAAGGAAACCTTAATTCCCTTATGCAGAGACTAAGGGCTTCATTGCATATTACTAAATTAATCATTATTTATTTTTGAGCCTCTCTATTTTTGAGTTATGGTCAAAAAAAACCTTTCATACAAGTTATATTTTAAATGCTGAAAACTTGCATAACTTCGCAAAGTGCATGCATGATTATCGAACCAGGTATCCCCGAGAAGAAGGCCAAAGTCTTTCGCTTCATACCATTACCATACACTTAAGTGATAGGTACTTTTATACAACAGAGCTTCAAGCTATCTTCTCGAAAACCAAAAGGCTTGCCTTGAATTATAGCGTTGGATTTCAAATTAACCGTATCTATTTATAATATAATTTTTCTTCTTTTGCTCGCAGGTAATCCCCATGTCTGAACCAGCATTAGCTCAAACACCGTACGTACATAGTTTATTAATTAAACAACTGGGTAGTACTAAATGAGTTCAAATTAAACTGGTCATCAGGAAATTTTGGCAGGAAAACGGAGTTTTTCAAGACCCGACCGCGGTTCACGTTCGGTTCTCCGTGTGTGGTTACCCCTCCAATGTTTTCACGCATTACAAAGCGTGGAATGTTTTTTGTTCGTTTACATTTCGACTGATGAAACGGAGCGGGGCCTATTTGTAACTGTACCTTCTTTTCTTCCAATTACGAGTCGGAACGATGAACTAAATTATTTTATTTTATTTCGGTTTAGAGCCGCTGGCACAACAAGAACACTTTGTAAAAACCTACTTAATTGGGGTTTGAAATTTGAATACTTATTATATCAGTGTTGGCAAAGACTTACCTACTTTAGGGTCTTAGGTGTTTCAAAAGATGCAAGCATTTCATTAACCATGTGGACAAACGTAACAGACTAACGCGGAGTTGCACGAAACAAATTCAAAAATTTATTGAATTTTAAACAAATTTAATCCCAAGCATTGTACATGGATTCTTGTGTTAAATTATTTTAATCAACACTTAAAATTTTAAAAAAAGTTCCTACCACTCAGCGTATGACTTTTTTATCCCGGAAAATTAAAGAGTTCTCGTGGGAATCAAAAAACCTTAATCCACGCGGACGAAGTCGTGTGCATAATCTAGTAATATAATAAAAATACAACATACTTAATTTATTATACCACATGTTTTATTCATGAACTTGAAAATGTAAAGTTTAATGGCAGTTTCCTGCCTGTTTATATTCCCAACCAAAATTCACATCAAAATAATCGGTCCCGCCGACTCACCACAAACTGCGTTCGCGGGACGAGTTCAGTTTATATGAGCATTTATCACGAATAGATACTGCCAAAAATACTCCACGGTTACCAGTGAACGGTTAATACAGCTGTGGATAATTTCATAATACAAAATGGTGTTTTAAAGCGGATACGTGCGAAGAGCCAGAATGTGTCTATTTGTAAGTGATTACGTACTAAGGACTAGTTTTTAAACTCGAAATATAAATCTTCATCAAATATAAGCTTTTATATTTATACTAATATTTTAAATGCGATGGTGTCTGTCTGTCTGTCTGCTACGCTTTCACGGCCCACCTTTTCAACCGATTTTGATGCTGCCTATCCCAGTACCAAATTTCGTCAAAATCGGTTCAAAAGTTAGGCCGTGAAAGCGTAGCAGATAGACGGACAGACAGATAGACACACTTTGGAAGTATGGATTTATCACGAATAGATACTGCCAAAAATACTCCACGGTTACCACTGAACGGTTAAGTACAGCTGTGGGTAATTTCAAAATACAAAATGGTGTTTTAAAGCGGATACGGGCGAAGAGCCAGATTGTATCTATTTGTAAGTGATTACGTCCTAAGGATTAGTTTTTAAACTCGAAACATAAATCTTCAGCAAATAGAAGCTTTATATTAGGCTATGTTTGAAGTTGCGTCTGGGCTCTGGATATTTGAATTGGCTTTTTAGCGTTTAAGCCCTTCTCGATTTCCCGCAATTATCATCCATATCCATTATCCATATTAATAATATAATAAATGTGAAAGTGTGTCAGTCTATCTGCAATGCTTTCACGGCCTATCTTTTCAACCGATTTTGACGAAATTTGGTACAGAGATAGATATAAAATAAAACAAAATAAAATAAACCTTTTTCAGATTTTTACAAATAATAGAGAATAGGTATAACTAAAAAAAAGTAAGTATGCAAAATTAATTAAAACCATTTTTAGGTGCATAGTAGGTATAATATGAAGAATCCTTTTCAGGTCAAGGCCTCCTCCAGAAAAACCCATTTCACCCTATCTTTGAATTCGACCATCCAGTTCGGTCCCGCCACTTTAGAAATGGTTGCATCCCGGTAAAGGACAAAGGTTACTTTTTATCCCGGAAAATTTAATCTAAACGCGGAAGGATTCACGGGATCATCTAGTATCTAGAGTTACTGGTATAATATTAACTGTTACCGAAACGAGGTCAGCATATTTCTAAGAATGTATTAGGTATCACCGTCCCGTGTCACAGAGTAGTAAAGAATAAAGTACTGCCTTTGATAATAAAATACGGCCTACCACAACACAATAGTCATAAGTCGTTTGCGTTTCCATGCATATTCCATGGTTGTTTGTATCAAGGACAATTCAATACTAAACCACAGAATAACGCATTTACATGCCATCGAAAGCAGGGCAAAAATAAAATAATGTTCGCAATTGCTTTAAACTATCTAAATTGAGCAATAATTCAGTAGTGAATCCGCTTTTACGGTAAAAGAATAAATACCTTTGTATCATAAAAACTTGCTTACTTTTTTAGTTCTACTATTCACTGCTCTTCTACTGTTCTTGTTTGTAAGTTAAACATCACTGTGAAATGTTAGTGAATTGTTACAGGTGAATTGGCGCAGTCGGTAGATTAAATACAGTTGCTCGAAAACTTCACATAAAGAGGCAGTAAACAGGGTTTATATGTTAAATTTACTGTACTTACTTTTTTTTGCAGTTTTTTATTTTTATTTTGTAAGTCCACTTTACGTCTAAATAAAAAGGTTTCTTTCAAGCAGTTTCATAATGATATTGATGTTGTATGTCCACCACCACTACAGCCTATTAAGGTCCCACTGCTGGGCACAGGCCTCCACTCTCATAAGAGAGAGGGAATTAGAGCTTAGACCCACCACGCTGCTCCAATGCGGGTTGGCGGGCTTTAACGACTATTATCATGTTAGTGATAATAGCCGGGATCGACAGCTTAACGTGCTCTCCGAGGCACGGGGGTGAAACACCGCCAACTTCCAACTCCGGGCTGGCACTGAGAATTTCTTAATTGAAAAAACCCGATTCCTAACAATTTTTATGCCCGACCGGGAATCGAACCCAGGGCCTCGTGATCCGCAGTCGACTATGCTAATCGCTTAAACCAACGAGGCAGTAGTGACGTTGTATGTAAAAAAACTGAAATAATAATCTCACTCGAAGACTCGAAGTTAAGAGCTAGAATCTAGAGCCATGAAGCCAATTTAAAAAAACGCAATTACAAAAATTTGCGATACTATTTATTGGTGGATTTTTTAGTTACAGTTGGTTGATTGTAGTAGTGTAACTAAGTTTACTACTTGTAGCAAGCAGTGTAAGTTAAGCAAATAATGTTCAGCAAAAACAATGGCAGCGACAGCAAATCAAATTAAACAATCCTGATCGAAAATCCGATCATACAGTTAGTGGGCAAATAGTCTGGCAGCTAAACGATGTACTATCGAACGTTAGAAATAGACTAGACCCCTTCTAATCGGTTTGTTTGCAGAAGTGAATTTAAATATAAAAAATATGAAGATGGCTCTAAAGTATTTTTTTTATACCACTACAAGTTAGCCCTTCACTGCGATCTCATGATCTCCTGATGGTAAGTGATGATGCAGCCAAAGATGGTAGCGGGCTAACCGGTTACGACTAAGAAAAAAAAACCTGTTACGGGTATGGCAGTTATATTAAACCCATACCCCTAGTCGGTTTCTACACGGCATCGAACCGAAAAGCTAAATCGCTTGGCAGTACGTCTTTGCCGGTAGGGTGGTAACTGGCCACGGCCGAAGCCTCCCACCAGACCAGACCAGAGATAATTCAGAAATTATAAATTTTCAAATTGACTCTGCCGGGAATCGAACCTGGCACCTCCCGCGTTAAGGCAACAGCGCTCAACACTGCGCCAGGGGGGTCGTCAAAGTATTAAGTGTAGCTAGGATCACACTTACTATTATAAATGTGAAAGTGTTTGTTTGTTCGTTTGTGCTTTTAATCAAGCCGCAACGGATCGACGTGATTTTTTGCATGGGTATAGTTGAGCACCTGGAGGGTGAAATAGGCTTTTTTTTATCAACTACAAGCTAGCCCTTGACTGCGATCTCACCTGATGGTAAGTGGTGATGTAGTCTAAGATGATAGCGGGCTAACAAAACATGTGGAATTCCCGTGGGAATCACAAAAAAATTCGTGGGAATCAGCTGGTAAAGTATAAACTCCGTATTGCAAATTGTACGGTTAGACTGTGGACCGTACGTAACATGAGGAAAACGGAGAACCTCAACTGTTTTTAATGGCGCACTCTTGAATAGTCTTATTTCCAGCAGTGGACGCATAAACTCGGGTGGAAAGGATTGGATTAGACACCACCACTTAAATTTTTTAATTTTACTGTTATGTTGTCCTTTTTAAAGTAGGAATAATTGAAGTAATATGGTACTAAATTTCGAATCGATAGGACATAATATGGAAGGTAGTCAGATCCCCTCATCAAGTATTAAAGAGCTGATGATCTTCAAACGGTTGAACAGATTTCCATGAAACATGGCTAAGAACACTCGGGATAAAATTATCTATGCCACAAATAAAAATAATCGAAAATCGGTCCATCCGATTGGGAGCTACGATACCACAGACAGATACACAAACAGACACGTTAAAATTATAACACCCCTCTCATTTTGCGTCGGGGGTTAAAAAAAAGTGCTGCCATCTGATTTAGTGTTACCAATGCCGTGTAAAAACCTTGGAAGAAACTAAATAGGGGTATGGGTTTAATGTAATAGTCATATCCTTATCAGGTGAGATTGCTATCAAGTGTTAACTTGTAGTAGAATAAAAAAAAGCCCGCCAACCCGCATTGGAACAGCGTGGTGAGTCTAAGCTCTAATTTCCTCGCTCTCATGAGAGTGGAGGCATGTGCCCAACAGTGGGACGTTAATGGGCTGTAGTGGTGGATTTTAAAAAAAAACATCCGTAGTACGTATTCATACTTATAGAAATTAGTGACAAAAAAGTAGAGCCATGCAGCATTGAGTCTACAATATTGTGCAATCCCTTTGTGTCCAGTGTTTAACCTGAAGATAAAGACAGGGCTATTGTCTGCAGGACAATGAACCTCGATTTATGAAAAGAATAACAGTGGACATTGATACACTGAACTTTGAGAATAGTCATAGTTAAGATTTTAAATGTATCTTCTTTATACTGCGGCAAAGTCAAAAGGAAGGGGTAAAATTTTAGTGGTTTATGTGTGTATGTTATTAGGAGGAACGTATGGCTTAGCTGTGACAACGCATATCAGTCGATTGTGATTGGTTTGCAATGTTACCAAGCCAATGGTTAGCCATACCAAGTCGGTAACTAGATGGGTGACCGAATTTGGAGGTTCAAATTTGGCTATTACGTTGCCTCCGTGCCTCGGACAGCCGTCGGGTTCGGTTATCATCCCTAATATCTGATAATAATCGTAACAAACCTAAGAGTTTAAATACTCTTAGGTTTCTTATGTGCATGTATGTTTGTGTGTATTTATGTATTTTCTACCGTAGCGATTCAACTACTAAGCCGATTTTGATAAATGTGTTTAATCTATTTGTTATTATGAAACGAGTGACATAGGCTACATTTGATCCCGGAAGAGTTCCCGCGGGAATCAAAAACCGTAATCCACGCGGACGAAGTCGTGGACATCAGCTAATAGGTAATAATTCTGAAACAAGAACGTCAACAATAATAAAATAATACTTCTATAAGCGATGATCGTAAACCCGTGTTCCGAATAACTTCCGCATGGATAAATGTGGATAGTCCCTAAGAGGTCCGATCGAGTCGCATTGTATTTGGGTCAGCGTCCCGTGCCCGGATCACGTCCGTCTATTTGTTCCGATGTATTGCCCTGGATGCGCACACCTGGCCCCGGTTATTGCTTACGTTTAAGCAACGGGGCCCTAGCTTTCATAGGGAGGCGATATGAGTAATACTATCCCCGGATGAAGTAGTGGACCGATTGGTCAGAACTTTTAAGGTAATATTGATAATTATGTAGACGTGCATGACTGCTGGATACAGTTCTCTTGTAGGGACTATCACATAACACTGCCTGAATCCTGGGATTCCCTGAGACTAGATGTTGTCTACAGAATCGTGCAGGGCTTGTGCACTGATACATGTAAACGAAGCCACATAAAAATGTGAGATATTTTTGACTGATCAGTGATCATACGCCCCTGGAAATGCACAGTTCTATCGAAATAGCGCAATAGACTTTAGTGACATTACTGTTTTCTGGTTTTTAAGATAATGATCGATTAATTGTAGTACAACTCGATTGCCGTCGAACCAGAGTACTTCATAGCCAAGGATGATATTTAGTCAGAATTTGTTGCCGAATCAGTTGCCGGTTCTTTACAGTGGAATTTGGTAGGTACGATGGTAGAGTCTTGACATATCATAAGTTATACAAGTGGTCCTACGTGAAACAAATCATTTCATTTTCAAAGGATTTGAGCGCTGTGCCCACTCCTAGGCGTATTCCTTGATTCTTACGTCCGAAAACATTTGGGGGTGCATAATATTTGTCTTGGCCTTACGTTTAGATCTTACGTGTACGTGATTTCGATTTATCCAAAAGGATAGAAGCAGTTTGTTTGACAAGCGGCTCTATTGATTTTCGTCGGCGCACTCGTAGCATCTGGAGATGTTTGTATCTAACATTGGATGTGTTTTTCAATAGATTTTATTACCCTTGATGGAACGGAGACAGTATATTATGCGTTTGCCCTTCGAGGTTGTGTATGTTTGTTTGTTTGTATTTTGCTGCTTGAGATTAACGGAACTTCATCGTTACTCAGGTAGGTTTAAGTTATTTTATTTCACTACAAGTTAGCCCTTGACTGCGATCTCACTGCGCCTAAGATGGTAGCGAGTTTACCTTTTAGGGTTACCTTACCCCTATCGGTTTTTAAATATTCCGTTGGAATTTCTTAAAATAATTTATGTTAAGTTTCTAAATCTTGATTTATACAAAGTTAGATCATACTGGATCTGTAAATATACCTAAAAGACGTATTCCTTTCCTAGGTGTACCTGTACGCTTACTCTGAGTTTTTACATTGCAAATACGATTGATCGACGTGTGAGCTCACCGCGCCAAGTTTAAGCGAACGTCAAAGACCCAAAAGCTCTTGCTTTAAAGTCACAAATTCAGCGTTTGGAGCACTGGCTGTGAATAAATACACGAAATGATAAGATGAGCTCTAAACCAATACAGTTAAGGTTCATTTTACTTTGACGTTCGTTTACACTTGACGTGGTGAGCTCTCACGTCGATCAATCGTATTTGCAATGTAAAAACTCAGAGTAAACGTACTGTTGTTAACGCCAACACATTTGCGTTTTTTACACCATACACCATACTTTTTACACCATACACATACGTAAACATAAATATGTTTCAAGGTGTAAATAGGGCTTATGGACTATTGTCTATTAAGTTGTCTATTATCTTTCATCTATTTACTTTATGGTCATATGTATAAAACCAAAATTCTAAATTATACGTTTTTACTTCTCTGGAAGAATTCGTTTCATATCTCCTTTCCACCTGCAAAAATTAGAGGACCTGCCTATCAGGCCCTCATATGTCCATTCTAATAATAGACACCTGTACTCATGAAGTTATATTAGGTATATGTGTATTCTGTAGTTTGAAGTTGGTGAAAAACTGTTTACTTTTTTGCCAGTCAATAACCCTGCCAACGCTCACAGACTAACCAATCTCCAGCATGATGGATGTGTCGGTTGCGTCGGCCATTCTTGACAGATGCAATATTTTACATCTTCCTTTTGCCTGTCAGCATCCCACTATGATTTATTCGTAATCTGGATTGATATGTATGGGGGTGGTCAAATTGGCAAGGTTTGTTTTTAAAAAAAATATTCGTTTTATCCAATGAATTCACTACATCGTCCTTCCGTTCGTGGCCCAAAAAAGTAGTTTTTGTATTATCAGGTTAGGGGACTGATATCTCAACGGTCGTGTCCGATTTTCCTTGCACACACTGCATTATATTATTTTAATCTCCTGCGCGATCACTAATTGCACGGACCCAATTTACAGTTAGCAAAACATTTACTGCTATTAATTATATTGACAGTAATAGTCAAATGAAAATTTCATTAAAAATCACAACATAGCTCTTAGGGCTAGCATGCTGAAGTGGCAGTGGGCTGGTCACGTGTGTCGGAGGACCGATGGACGTTGGAGTAGAAAGGTCCTCGAGTGGAGACCGCGTCTTGGTAAACGTAGCGTAGGGCGCCCCCCGGCAAGGTGGGGCGATGATATCCGGAGGGCGGCTGGCATCGACTGGATGCGAAAAGCCGAGGAAAGAGCACGTTGGCGCTACTTGAAAGAGGCATGTTCAACAGTGGATGCATAATGGCTGATGATGACGTAAATTTAACAGTAGTTGAAATAGATCCTTTTTACGTTCAGTGCATCATTAGTCCTACTCAATAAATAAAAGGAAAAATCTACGTATAAGTACTATTACATAATATTCTGTGATATTACATACATAAACTCTGTATTTCAGGCACAATCATTACGTTATAGTCCCACCAACTTATCTGAACCGGTGGCCAAAATTGGAACTAATTTTTATGGTTGTTTAGTTTTTGTTTTTAATTTTATTTTTAATATATACTAGCGGGAATTAATAGGCAAGGACAGGATCAGTGAAGAAGACCTAAGACATCTCTCCATAGGGGACATCGTAAGGTTCACTAAAGCTACAGGTAGGTTCGGGGGGGGGTAGGCTGCCGGGACACCAGTAACCTGTGTCCTAACACGGGGAAATGGGTGGAATGGTTCAATTAATGGACCGATCACCCGCCTGGCGACGGCGGGCGTCCCCTCTATAAGTACATACATATATACTAGCGACGCTGTCACCGGGTCGTAAAAGTTTGTTAGTACTTCTCTCATAGATTTGGCATCGATAATTAAAGCGCTCCAAAAACTTTAAGAAAGGGTACTACTTTAACAGGTAGGCAACTAGGCAAAATTTGCAGTAATTCAGCTGAAGCCCTTCAGTATTGCCAATTAAAACTATAATATTTTATAATCGCGCGTCGTTAGGGAGGTGCCGCGATGAATGCTAACGAATTCGCTCGCGATGAAGACGTTATCGACTCACTCTCATGAATGCTAATTCACGACTCACTTGATCACTTAACTTATTGAGTACCAATGTAAATGTGCTCAATATAAATAACACAAGTGCTTTATAGTATACATAATAAGGCACAATATAATCATCGTATTATGTTTTTGTGATTGCTCATTACCTAAAATATGTTCGTGTTAGTTCTCGTATGTTATATGTTTATAGAGGTCAGTTAGCCTGTACAAACATACACTATAGTTTTTGGCAACGGTTACAGGGGGGTTAGTACCATCAATATTACCTCAAAATAACAGTTTTATGTCACGTACCTTGACGTCCCTTAAATAAGGATTATAATTCTAAAACACGAACGTCAACAATATTAAAACAATACGGATTTAAGCGATGGTAATATGCCTCCAGCTCGCTGATTGAAATGATGAAATGAAATGAAATGAATTATTTATTTCATGTAGGACTTGTGACACTTATGATAGGTACGTCAAGACTCTACCACCGGTTCGGAAAGATGAGTACCCGGCTTTATCATCGGCACCGGCTTCATGTATTATTTCAGGACGCACTTCACTAAACTATCACAGTTCACTATGCACTAACTCCAAGGGCCAAAATTGGAACAAATTTTTATGCATGTTGTTTTTTTTTCATATCTATTAGTGACGCTGTCATCGGGTCAGTTAACCGGGTTCGATACGTAGGTATATTAATCCCACAACCGGGAGGCTGATTCTGTAGTGCACAATCTCTTTAACTAAACTAAAATTAGAGCATTACAAATATATCTATCCCTTTCATAATACTGCCTGTCATACAGAATCAGCCCCCGGGTCAGTTTGTGGGATTATACCTACGTATCGAAGTCATGAGCATAGATACAAATACATCTATAGTAATATATATGTATTTGTATCTATGCTCATAATATATAGTAGACTATAGTATAGCTCCGGAACCAACTCACGTATGCTCGATAAATACATTATTGGGATCACTTCATGAATGTTAATTCACTTCACTAGGTAAAACCTATATTTACTATTGAGAAGACAATACTTTAGATATAATCATACTAATATTATAAATGCGAAAGTGTGTTTGTTTGTTGGTTTATTGGTTTGTTGGTTTGTCCTTCAATCACGCCGCAACGGAGCAACGAATCGACGTGATTTTTGGCATGGGTATAGTTGAGGACCTGGAGAGTGACATAGGCTACTTTTTATCCCGGAAAAACAAGGAGTTCCCGCGGGAATCAAAAAACTTAAACTACGCGGACGGAGTCGCGGGCATCAGCTAGTACGAAATATGATCAAAAATCATATGAAACAGAATTAGTACACTCTGGTTTTATAAGTCTCGGATTCGATTCCCGGCTGGTACAATTTGACGACCTCCGTGGCGCAGTGTGTAGCGCTGTTACTTTAACGTGCGGAGGTCCCGGGTTCGATCCCCGGCAGGGTCATTTAGGAATTTATAATTTCTGAATTTTCCCTGGTCTGGCCTGGTGGGAGGCTTTGGCCGTGGCTAGTTACCACCCTACCGGCAAAGACGTGCCGCCAAGCGATTTAGCGTTCCGGTATGATGCCGTGTAAAAACCGAAGGGGTGTGGGTTTAATATAACTGCCATGCCTCTAACAGGTTAGCCCGCTACCATCTTAGACTGCATCATCACTTACCATCAGGTGTGATCGCAGTCAAGGGATAGCTTCTAGTGGATAAAAAAAAAAAAACAAATACACATACAAATTGCCACGTCGGTCCATAGCTCTGTTGCGGCGTGATTGAAGGACAGACGAACATTATAGTATGATTACATATTATCTGTAAGAATGTATAAAGGTACAAAATGTGATCAACATTTCTACCGCGTACAAATAAGAATAGGCACGGTTTAAATGCATCATTTAACTTTATCTGAAAAACGATGGAAAAACGGTATAAAAAGGCCGATAAGAGGCGAAACCTTTCCCCGGATACATTTGAAATTATTCGCCTGACAGACGCAGCTGCGTTCCGTGGAACGACCCGGGGCTTTTAAATAGAAACATACTTCTTTACGTTAATCTCGAAATGTCCCCAATACGGGGCGTTTCATCGCTCCCGTATTGGGGGCATTTCGAGATTAGCGTACAGCCAAGTAGGTATCCGTTTAAGAAAAAGCTATTCATAGGACCTTAAATGGAAGTGACTTTTTGTTATCTAAAGCATAATGCAATGCAAAATTATGGAGTACGATTTACTGTTTTTCTTTTCATTCCATAAGTTAACCTTTTCTTTTTACAATGTATACAACAAAAATGTACTTAGTGTAGGAGGAAACTAGGAAAAATAAATGCTATTTCAATTTATTTATTGAAGTGAAACTTCTTTAGAGTCGTTGTGAAAAAGCGACACTAAAAAGAGAGAAACATATTCATACCTAATAGGATTTAGCCTGCTAGTGAATGAGATAGAATACAAGTTATATTTTTGTCTCATTCTCTCGCAGACTACTTTTCTGAAGTTTCACTTCTGCCGTGACGTGTGAAATGTGAATAGCACACACACACTTTTTTTAATAAGTTTTTTGCCTTTGAGTGCAAACTCACCTGGTGGAAAAATTATGATGCAGTATAAAATGGTAACGGTTTCGCCTGTTAGGGATACGGCTGGTATATTAAACCCATACCCCTAATCGGTATGTACACGACATCGTACCGGAACCAAAGTAGCTAACTATAACTATTTCGTCTGTGCCGGAACGCTAAATTGATTGGGAGCATGTCTTTGTCTGTAGGGTGATAATTAGCTACAGCCGAAGCCTTTCAATAGACCAGAGTGAAGAAAATTCAGAAATTACAAATTCCCAAATTGACCCTTATAAAACCACAGCACTTACCACGGCTCAAGAGAAGTCGTCAAACTTACACGTTCAACTAAAAACTTTTCACATCCATCAATTCTACATTTGTGTAAAGATATAAGATGACACGCCAAGGGAATCCGAATAATTTACATAATGTAATCAGTGCCAGCGTGAGCCGATGATTTGAGCCACTTGCCCCGCCTTGTTACAGGATCAGGGGACTTTAATTTCGTTAAAAACTCTCCTTTACCCTTACCACAAGTTTTTAAATCGAAACCGACCATGAACTCAAACTCAAATGTATTTTTATTCAGATAAATTTTTACAAGTGCTTTTGAATCGTCGAGTGAATCTGCCACTGGCGGTCGTTAGCATGGTTAGCATGTTCGACTGCAGTTGAGAGGTGCTGGGTTCTTTCCCGGGTCGGACCAAAAATCTTAGATAAGGAAGTTCGATATTAGGTTTTTGTTTTAAGAAATTTTCAGCACTAGCCTGGAGTTGGAAACTGGCTGTTTCACCCTCATACATAATTAATGCTTACCCTGGCTTCGAACCCTGCGCACGCCACTGCCTACGGAGAAGAACCAGCAAGAAACTCGGTGGTTGCTCTTTTGAAAAAAATACCAATTTATTTACAATTACATCAATGCTGGAGCGAGTGAAATCTATGCTTTTTTATATAATTTTTTTTTTTTACTTAATCTTTAACAGTATTATTAGCTTTTTTCAGGAGCATACTTATAATTGATTTCAACTTGTGTAAAGGCAAGTTTAAAATAGGTTGTTGAATTTTGCTTTACAATTACGAGCGTTTTTCTCGTTTCGAAATTATTTGACGTTAAATTTAAATGAATCATAACAGCTTTTTGTTAGAGCTCAAGTTCTTCCAATCAGCCACAGTCGGCAATCGAAGCGGATACGTTGCGTAAAAAGTATGGTATTTGCGACTTTAAATCAAGGAATTTTAGGGTCCATTTTACTCTGTTGTATACCAAATTATTTCGACGCTCGAATACGTTCAAAGTTGGTGTGTTTCAAGAGCTTGTGGCAAGGGTACCTGAATCTATATCGCGATTTGTCCTTTGAGACCCTTGATTAATGGTCAATCCATTGGAATAAGCTTTTTTTTTCCTTGTTTTAACTTTTGAGAGGAATATTTGGTCTCTCGTGTTTTGATGCAAGACATTTCAACTTTAAAATCCATTTTATTTATTTTAATTTTAGCGTTTGGCTAGACCTGCTTGCAAATAGTGATGCAGTCTAAGGTGGAGCGCGCATGCCTACTTGACGATGACTTCTGTTTAAGGCTTATTCTAAGGAAAATAGAAGGGAAAACGGAAGCCTGAAGGGCATATATTCTATATCTTAGCGGTTCGAATTAGAAACGAGGATGCTTTCAATCTCTACGAGGAATTTCGACTATACCTGCATGTATTATCGTGGCCAATATCAATGCAACTGGGTGGAAGAATCGACATCTAAATAATCTTTGTATTCATCGTGTACCCGTGGCATTCATCATTCCGAACCAGTGGTAGATTTACTCGACGATTCAAAAGGACTTGTAAAAAATAATTTGAATAAAAAAACATTTGAGTATGAGTTTGAATAGTGATAATGACTTGAAGAACTTCACCTATATTAATTGTACTGAACATAGACAGTGGATACGGGCCCCGTAATTAAAACCACTCCCCACCCCCAACAGTAATAAACCAAGACGTTTTGTTTCGGCGATCCCCCGCTAACCGGATCGCTTTGTATTCATAGAATGAAAGAAAGTTATACCAGGTGCGTAGGGGGTACCGCCTTCCATTTTAAAAAATTCGAGCATTTTATATTACTTGTTCGGTTAAGGCCACTAAAATCGCGATTTTTAGGAACGACAGGTCCTGTAGTAGAAGCTATCGGGTAGGTTCTAATTTTAAATTCATGGAATAACATTTAAATATGAATAATTTTTACTACTGAAAGTTCAATAATCTTCATGAGATAATAATAATTGTATTCATAAAGGTTCTAAATCTAAACTAAATGTCACCATCGGTTTCCATGAAACGTTGTTTTGTCGTGGGCAACGAAGACGAGTAGGTACGTTTAAACTATGTTGAAGTAAAAACTTCTTTTGCCGCGTTGAGCACTTTTTGGTAGGGGGTAAACTTGTGGATTCGCGTCACCAACATGCTCCGCGCCGATATGCTCCGCGCCGACGTCATCGACGTGTTCGCGTTGTTAGGAATACAAAAAGTCATAAATATTAATATTCTACATTCGTAATTAACTTTAACGCCTTACTTTAAGGTTCATATTTTAATTTTTTCAATTAAAAAAAAAATAATAATTAAAAAAAATATTTAATTAATTGTTTTCACTTCTATCGGCAGTCCCTATGACTGCCAATTTTTCTCTCTCTTGCACTTCACCTTTGATATCTATATCAGGTGGTAGCCTACTACTCCGCTATAATATGTATACGTACTTACCATTACTACCTTGTTTAATATCATGAGCATCGACATGTGTTTTTTAAAGTTAAACTACGTACTTAAAGTTATAAAATACATAGAAAAACAGAAAGATAGTGGACAAGGATACACCACCTATACCACTGTATACACCGCCGTATACCATTTACGAATAAATTAATACTTGTTTTACTTCTGTGTCTAAACACTGGTTCCGCGGCCGCACAATAAACTTATTGCTCATTTTATCTCAGTTATACTTTTGTTACTAGAAACAGAAAGGTTTTAATGCCCCCGTCCCTGTGTCTCCGTTATTAAGCCTTAAAAGCGACAATAAGACCGTTTTGGCCGAAACGCTTTGCTGATGGAATTTTTAATTATTTTTCTTCTTGACGGCCCATTGAGACGCTGGGATGAATATTAATTTATTTTTTGTACCTTTTATAGAAATATTAATGTGGAATATTTCGCCTGGCGATATTTAATGGAATTTTATAGAGGACAATAATATTATTATTATATTACGTCCTTTTTCATTTTTAACGTATATTGGCCATGGTGGACTAACATTACTTATTTACTTATTCCTATATTAGCTATTTCGTATGGCGGTTATATTAAACCCATATCCCTATAGTCCGTTTCTACACGGCATCACATCGGAACGCTAAATCGCAGTGGGTGGTCTAGGTAAAGAGGTAACTAGTCACGAGTGAAGCCTCCCACCAGACCAGACCACCAATTGCCACTCCTTAGACTCCTATTTTGATCAATACCTATTCATAAACGGTTCTGCTCTACGTTCCCGATTCGAAACGCCAGGATGTGGAATGCCCTGCCAGCGCATGTATTCCCTGCCACGTATAACTTAAGTACCTTCAAGGCAACAGTGAATAAGCATCTTCTAAGCAAGCGAGCTCCAACTTAGACCTCATCATTGCTTTGTAATAAGCATGATTGTCGTCAAGCGCAAACCTATCTCGCAATAAAAAAAATGGTCTACGATAAGCGTACCAATTAACTAATGTTCTAAAAGTATAAACCACAGTGTAAACTATAGCAGTGCAACGAAATTTAATTTTCTCGAAAAGGGCGAAGTTATGGCATGTTCTGTCAACGTTAATTACTATAACCAGCTCACCGCGAAGCCGGTCCCGACTCGGCTGGAATTAGCGTGTTAGCGGGACACACGGACACACATAAATCTACATTTTAACGACCTGAATGGCGCAGTCGTGAGCGCTGTGGTTTTATGGTGGGACGGTCCGGGTTTGATTCTCGGCAGGGTCAATTTGAGAATTTATAATTTCTGAATTTTCTCTGGTCTGGTCTTGTGGGAGGTTGCGGGCGTGGCTACCACGCTATCGGCAAAGACGTACCGCCATGGGATTTAACGTTTCGGCGTGTAGAAACCGATGGTAGGGGTATATTCGTTTAATTTAACTGCTTTATTCGTAACAAGTTAGCCCGCTATCATCTTAGACTGCATCACTTACCATCAGGTGCAGTCAAGGGCTAACTGGTAGTAGAATATAAATAAAAAAACGTTTCCTGAGTGTTTTTTGTTTGAGAGTTTATGCACAACAGAATTAATTTTGAACATTATTAATTGAAATAGACACAAAAGCTGTTTTGAATTACAATAAATATTTTATGTATTGTGATAAGATGTTAATGATAAGGACTCTATTCGGAGATGTTTTTCTTACTTCATTATTATTAACTAAAAAGTTCCACAGTAATGGTGGAGTTACAAAACCATAGCATGGCTCTGTAACTCCACCATTACGGTTGAACTTATAATATGCAATAAAGACTGGATAACAACTAATAAACCTTAACACATCGAGATGGTCGCATAAATATTTATTATGTACACTATTAAACCAATGTTGGTGCAACGCGCGGCAAACTTCCAACTTACTCGAAATATAGCTGCCGTAATGAAATAAAATAGTGTTCTGTTATATTAATTATACCGGGACACGACATTAAGTGGGGTTCCAGGGATTACCAGAAGTAGGCCAGTTGCGGGATTCCGAAGAAATTAGATTTAAAACCGAGGGGTAAGGAGGGATTGTCTTGGGGTTGTGGTTCGAGAATATAGTGATATTTATTCATCGGGCATTAGTTTTGTTTATAGATGCGACTATTTTAACTCCTAATGAAATGAAAATATACTTTATTGTACACCATACATAAAGCACATTTAAACAAATACAAGAAATTATGAAAAACTGTACAATAGGCTGCCTTATCGCTGAGAAGCGATCTCTTCCAGGAAAGGAAATAATAACAGAAAATTTGAATGAGGGTGCACACAAAGTAGGTAATTCCTAATTTTAAATCAAAATTTTTACCTACCAAACCTGTGCTGATAGTTGTATCCTTAGCATTCTAACATTTTGAATGATAGTGAAAGACTCAGTCCTAAACAATAAAATTCATCTCATTCATTCATTCATTCATTCATTGCACTCAATTTAAACATGTTATCATCGGAATATACTTAGCTTTTGATAGACAAAAATGGTGATGAAATATACCCACTAAAATGTTTTCGCCATTTTTCTCTGTCAAATACTACATAAAGTCCGTTACGCTTACGAATATTTTTTCTCACATAACACTTGCTTGTATTGGCGCCAGCTATTTATTAATTTAGAGGTTTTTGAGCGGCGACTATTTTTGAAAAAAAATGGTGGAGCAGTAGGTAGGCCAGGCTCGATACAAACATAATAATATTCTAACCCCACATGGAACACAAAACCAATTAAATAGGTGACAGTTTTCACACTGATATAATAACTGTCATCTATTGGTCTCACTTGTATAATATGTTCCCTAAAAGTAAGGCGTAAAATCGGTCATTAATCCAACAATTCTTGTGACATTATATTTTAAGCAAACTTCAAAAAAAACCTGTCAGAGCGTCACATAAGGCATTCGTTTTATGGTGAGTGTCCAGTAGCCAGCAGCAGGCCAAGTGTAATCATTGCGGCAACGCTTTCTCGCAACTTTTTCATCGCCAAAGAGTTTTAAAAGTCAAGAGAAAAATATTGCGTCGTAATGATTGTGCTCGGCAGCTGCTTCAAATGTACCAAAAATCCTCATTTTGATTTTTTTCGAGACATGTGTTCACAGCGTGTTGTTAAAAGTTTATATTCTAAATAACTAATTTAGTAAAGGTAACATTTAAGGAAATTCAAATGTGAATTATCACGACAGATTGACTTCAACCCCTGCGTGAGGTATTTATAGCGATTCGTTGGGCGCGGGTAATGTAGCAAAACGAAAAACGACTCTAATGTCTCCTTTTGTAGACCATGCGGCATCTTCCTAATGTGCCTTACAGCGGGATTACTACCATCGCAGCAGCAGTATTAGATATATCAAAATGATAGTTGTATGTCACGTACCTTAACATACCTATTATAAGGATTATAATTCTTAAACACAAACGTCAATAAAATTTAAAAAAATACGGTTTTAAGCGATGGTAGTGTGTCCCCAGATTGTGCCTTGGAATAGTTATATCTTTTAGCTGGAGGGAGGGAGGGAATAATTGATAATATTAATTAAGATTTACCTGACGACCTCCGTGGCGCAGTGTGTAGCGCTGTTGCCTTAACGTGCGGAGGTCCCGGTTTCGAGCCCCGGCAGGGTCAATTTAGGATTTTTTCTGTGTTTTCCCTGGTCTGGCCTGCTGGGAGGCTTCGGCCGTGGCTAGTTACCACCCTACCGGCAAAGACGTGCCGCCAAGCGGTTTAGCGTTCCGGTACGATGCCGTGTAGAAACCGAAGGGGTGTGGGTTTAATATAACTGCCATGCCCCTAACAGGTTAGCGCGCCACCATCTAAGACTGCATCATCACTTACCATCAGGTGTGATCGCAGTCAAGGGCTAGGTTGTAGCGGATAAAAAAAAAGATTTTGATATTTTTACTGACGCACTCAGAGTCGTTTCATTATTACTTAATGAGCTCCTTAGTACATAACTGACTTTAATACAAAATCTGTTAAGGAGTACCTTATGTAATGATAAGCAATGCTGAGGGCGGCAGTTAGGGTTACATACCTATTTAAACAGAAAAAATCGTTTCTATTTAATTTTGATGTTTTATTTAATCACTAGAGAAAACCCACGACTTCATCCGCGTGGATTAAGGATTAGTTTTTTTAAAGATTCCCGCGGCACCATATTCGTTTTCCCTTGATGAAAATAAATATTTGTCCCTCCTCGGGATGCAACCTATCTCCGTACCAAGTTTCATCATATTCGGTTGAAACGTCCATAAAAGCGTAGCGGATAGACAGACAGACAGACAGACACACTTTCGCATTATAAATATTGATTAAGTGGGTTTAAAGCCTATATATTCATTAAACAGCTTTTTAAGATTAATCAGCAAGGATTCAAACAAGGTTGGAGCAACGAAGGTACATTTGCATTCGCATTACAGTTGCAGTATTTGCGCGGAATGCACCCGGGATGCTGTTATTTACTAATCTTGATGAGAACATGTCAGGGGAGGTGGAGAGCGTAGCGCAGTCCTTGTTTACTGAAAGGGGTATTAATTTTCAAATATTTTTTCTTCTATGTAAATATAAGTACAGCTCTTGCATTTCGCGAGCGCGCGTGAACTTTACCTGTAGTTTTATGCACATTGCATCAGTGTGCATGCCTCTCGGAGTGGTCAGTCGTACGTGCAATCACGTACACGAACACATTTACACGTATACCAATGTATACAGATAGGACTTTAAGACATCCATGAGCCACGCGCACTTGTGAATTGCAAGAACTATATAGTCCCACCAACTTATCTGGCCCGGTGGCCAAAATTGGAAGAAATTTTTTGACTGTTTAGATTTCGTTTTTATTTTAAATTTAATTAAAATTCCGAAATTATAAATTCCCAAATTGACCACTTGTTGAGACGAGGCTATTAAACAATCGACGAATTTATTAGTGACAAAGTTGTATATTTTATAGAAGCATTGTAC
The DNA here is from genome assembly GCA_923060345.2 of Erebia aethiops. NCBI lineage: Eukaryota > Metazoa > Arthropoda > Insecta > Lepidoptera > Nymphalidae > Erebia > Erebia aethiops. The sequence goes on along the minus strand of OV281093.1, from coordinate 3,170,070 downwards.
TTTTGGTCCAGCACCCCACAGGATAGTATAATAACCTACACTACTGTATATTCTAACTAAAAATTCGTGTAATATTGTGCTTTAAAAAAAAAGCAACTGCTGAGTTTCTTCGCGGCTCTTCTCAGTAGTATCTATTTTCCGAATCGTCGGCAGAGTCAAAACATGACGAAACATAAGACTCACCTGTAATAAATTGAGTATTGAGTATAATTTGTCACTTTCGAGGATGTAACTTGAAAGATAATCTGCAAGAAATCTGTAAAAAGTTGAACAGCATAATCAGTATCGAAGAATTGGTTGTTTCTCTGGCTCTTTAAGTACCAACTTCCAATAGTGGTTCATAATAGGCCGCCTCGTCGCGAGAGCTATAAGAAATGTCCAATAACGAAGTAGTATTCTAATTGTAGCCAACTGCGCTGAAATGGGATTGTATTCTGGGACCTACATTAAGAGGTCTCGGTGCCCGCGGAGAGTGGATGGAGTAAATAGTTCACGAGCCAGTTACAATTTTATATGAGGTGCTTAAAATAATTGGCAAACTACAATTATTAAACTACTAGATTATGCCTGCGACTTCCTAGATTAAGTTTTTTTTTGTAGCGGGAACTCTTTAATTTTCCGGAATAAAAAGTAAAAGCTAAGGGATACAACCCATCTCTGTACCAAATTTGGTGGAAATCGGTTGGAAAGACGGCCGCGAAAGCGTTGTAGACGAGAAGACTGACAAAAAGATGCACTTTCGCATTTATATGTAATATACTAGTTATGGATTAGAAGATAGGGTTGCACCTAACGATAATCATGCTTATGAAAAGAAACGTACGGTCTAGGTTGGAGCGCACTTGCCTAGAATGAACTTAAAGCATGCCTGTCACTTATCTCAGCAGAACTGACCGCCATTTATTTTTAGTTTCAATGAAATATACTTTAATTTAATTCAGATTCATAGAAGAAATACTTCTAATATTGTATATGCGCAAAACAAAATCTCATAACTGGCGAACCCACCAGTTTGGATTCGGCCAAGGTCTGCCAAATGCTAGCAGACCAACTTTGCTATACCTACTCAGAGAAGATGATCAAGCACCTACTTTGAAATGTCCTCTGGCTCTAAACCTTTAATACACATAAAAAGTTAAATAAGTAAAACACGCCAGCGTCTTGAGAGTAATTTCCCTCATGGTTGGTGATTTCTTACGCTCTGGCCCAAATGTAGCTACTATAAGAAAAATGGTACCACAAAATTACATACAGTTTATTTCTTTTCTACCTTTTTGTACTGTTATAATTATTTACTCCTACATTTAAAAAAAAAGTCTTGTTCTTATTGAAAAGAAAAAAATGGGAATAAAGATTTTATAAGAACTGCTTCTATTATTTTTCTTTACCTTTGTATTAATTATTTACCACAAACCAAGACCGCAACATACAAATTGTTTAGATATCAAATTAGGAATATTTTTTGAAGTGAAACTTCTTCGGAATCCTTGTGATTTGAAAATTCAACGAAACGAAAAAATGAAACGAAAAACCGGCACCAAAAAGACATCCATATTCATAAATAGGATTTAGTCTGCGCGAGAATGAGATAGAACACAAGTTATATTTATCTAGCTCCTTTTTTAAGGATCTATCTTCTCGTCTCACGGAGTCCACAGGTGACCGGAGGGCTGGCAGTTATCTCGGCCAACATATAAGTTTGGCTATTTAGCGAGGTAACGCAGCCAGCGTTCTGGGCACATTGCCTTATTGCAGAGGCCTAAATGATATTTTTAATGTTTAGTTTTTAGTACTTTAGATTTAATTTAGATTTTAATTGGATAAATGAATGTACATAACATAATAATAGTAGAAAATACTAATAAAACCAAAGTTCTCTCGTAGGCTGAAGTCTGAAGTTTTACTTCTGTCGTAGATAATTATGTGAATTGCACGGACACACTTTTTATTTATATTTCTTTATTGTTATGTTGTTTCCCCTAGAATAATGCTTGACCAGAGGATCTGTAATTTAGAGCTTTCGACAAAAGTTGGAGGGAAATCAAAATATTTTTTCAAAAATTTCTTAGTTTATCTATTAACCGCTGGATCCTGTAACTTATGAACCACTTTTGTACACGAGTAGAGAGTTTAATTTGTCACCAATCTTCTCGAACCGTCGACAGCGAAATAGCTTATTAAATGCCACTGGAAATTCAACATGGTAAAATGTTAGTATTTTTTTGTCATTCTCCTTAAATCGTTGTTAGAAGAGTAAGTAAGATATTCTATGATCTGTTGCGGGATTACTTATACATAGACATGCTATAAATCTATACTAATAATATTATAAATGGGACAGTTTAGATGGATGGATGTATGAATGGATGGATGGATGTTTGTTACTCAATCACGCCAGAACAGCAGAGCGGATCTGCATGAAAAATGGCGCAGACTATAATCTATCTCTGTGAGTAGTCTATGTGCTAATCCATTAGTACATAGACTACTTTTTATCCCGGAAAATTAAAGAGTTGCCGCGGGAACCAAAAAAACCTGAACTCACGCGGACGATGTCGCGGACATATTATATCTATATCAAAGAGCATATCGTCCTTTAATCATTGCAACGTAATTCATCGACAACATCGCTTCACTACGAGTAGGAGTAAATAGCAACATCCCAAGTGCATTTCGCACTGTGCAAATAGTGAAACTCTAATGTGAATGCAAATGCACGGCACGGCAGGCGCACGTTGTTTAGATCACGTCTGATTAAAGTTGAATGCTTTCATCTAAGCCGTTGAGAGCTCCTTTAGGTAGTCTACTTAACTTTTAAAACCTATGAATAATATTATTGCGAGTGAAATAGGTATATTTGCAAGCAATCCATTCGACTCGTGTTCTAAGCTCATACTTGTACTTAAAAAGTTTTTCAGTATTATGTAGAGAACTTGCTATTAGTAAATTAAAATTAACCTTTAAGTATAATTGTAACCCCCTCGGTAGCCACCATCTGCGTAATTTGACTGCCTCGTTGGTCTAGTGTTTAGCATGTTCGACTGCGGCCGACGAGGCCCCGCCCAGGGTCGAGTCCCGGGTCTGGCCATAACAAGTATCGGGTTTTTCTGACAGTAAATTCTTAGTAGCAGCCAGGAGTTAGGAAGTTGGCGGTGTTACACCCCCGTGCCTCGAGCACGTTAAGCCGTCGATTCTGCACCTGATCTTTCTCCGATCGTGTCGGATTTTCCGTCCCATGGGGCTCCAAGATCTCTTGAAGAAAGCATCGGTGCCTCCCTTGCACAGTGCCCCGGTGCTCAACACCCCGAACTGCACTCGTTATGAGGTGTGGCTCCTTGCTGCAAGCTGCCATCTTCCCAAGGCTACTTAATAAATAAATGGAAGATGGAGCTGGATGGGCTGGAGCCCCCATCCCAGCTGTTATATATGTAGGTACTTTTTTTTAAACCACTACATGTTAGCCCTTGACTGCGATCTCACCTTAAACCCATAACTCTAGTCGGTTTCTACACTATCGTATCAGAAAGCTAAATCACTTGGCGTTACATCTTTGGCGGTAGAGTGGTAACTAGCCACGGCCGAAGCCTCCTACCAGAACAGAAATTATAAATTCCTAAATTGACCTCGCCAGGAATCGAACCCGGGACCTCCCACGTTAAAGCAACAACGCTCAACACTGCGCCAGGGAGGTCGTCGAAATACACATTAAGTGACGTGTATAAAATTATATTAGTAAGGTCCTTAGCAACATGATAACGGCTCAGTCAGCTGGATAGATAAAGCTTGAAACAAAAAGAAATTCAGAGGAAACAAACTTCCTACCGCCATTCGTTACGGCTTATAGTATAATAGGTTTACGTTAATCTTGATAAAGTTTCAGGATAATCGCCGCAGATCGAGCCTGCGCCTGCGGGCTGTTCATCTAGTTTATTGTTCACAATTATTCAAGTGTAGAGAAAATCCCTACTCGAAAATACCTACCTGAGACTTGGTTTGGGCCGCAGAATTCCGAATAATGTAATAGAAACGATATCTGCTGTACTTTATTAGCCCGCCAACCCACATTGGAGCAGCGTGGTGGGTGTAAGCTCTAATTCCCTCTCTCCTATGAGAGTGGAGGCCTGTGCCCAGCAGTGGGACGTTAATGGACTGCAGTGGTGGTGGTGGTGTAATTTATTTATTTATTCTGTACCCAAACTAAAACAAGGACAACAGACTTATCTCTTGAAGAGATTTCTTCCAGATGTCCTATCGTGTACTTTAATTACGTGACCATCGATATATATGTGGGTACTAGATGGGCCCTTTCATAGAAAAAAATTGGGCGTACAACCTTTAGAGCACGCTCCTGACCTGTATAGCCCTGTCCTTGTCCCCGCCATAGCGCTGTCCCGCTTTTCAGACTAGATGGCGTTCGTAAAATAGGTCCACAATCTTTGTTTGACAGGGCCCCTCTATATAAATTGAGGTCGTTGTACGTGACAGATACGTACAGATATCTAATTCATCAATCTACCATCAAAAACAATGTAAATGAAACCGAAATACTATGTAGTTGTTTAAGTATGATAAATGCACTAACAAACAAACAGGTAAAACACGTGTGCATGTGATTGTTGCAAGTTTTGTAACGCTTTGTCGATAAAGTATGTCGCACTGATTGTGCTTGGACTTAGGCTTGTTTCGTTCATACAAGCATATCGCAAGTGCCAGACAAGTCCATGCAAACCGATGTGTAGCAAATGACTGACCTCACCGAGAGAGTATAATATAGGTACCAATGTAGCACATTGCATACTAGAACGGACGGTTACATGGCGTGAAGTATTTCACAAACGGAACGGTTTCGGAAATACAAACGTGGTCGTGATAAGAGTGCTCTCACGCACAACGGGCACACTTGCTTAAGTGCGGAAAAGCCCAGTGAGAGAAGAAGAAGAAGATAGGAGTGCTCACTGAAGTAGATGCTTTTGTCGCGGTGAAACTGAGTTACAGCACGCGTGAGAATTAGATGGACTCATAGATAGAAAACCTCGGCGTAAGCATTTTAAATATCTCACTCATACAAAACGTATACAAAAATAATTCGCATGAACAACCAACTTATCTGGACCAGTGGCTAAAATTGGAATAATTATTTATGCCTGTTTAGTTTTTGTTTTTTATATTTATTAACGACGTGGGACTTACGAGCTATGTGTCAGACTATATGCTATGCACAGACAATGGGGCTGATTTTGTATAACACAATCTCTAAACTAAACTAAAATGGCAGCTTTAAATCTAGTTCTGTCCCTTTCCGTAGGAAGTATTATGAAAGGGTTAGCAATATTTGTAGTGCTCTAATTTTAGTTTAGTTTAGAGATTGTGCACTACAGAATCAGCCCCAATGTCAGTCTTGTTTTACATTTCTATATTTATTCAGATTTCTGCGGTTTTAGGCTTAAAATAGGAACCTATGTATACAGTATTTGCATTCCCATTAAAGTTGTATGTTTATGGCCCCCTCGCGACACTACTGAACAAATACACTGCGGTGATACCGCCTCTGATACCGCACTGCGTAAACTATCAGTTGAGACTTTCAGCTTCAGCTATGGCTTTACTCGAATAATAACCGAAAATTAACCGTAATAATGTATAGATATATTATGTAAAAACTTATCAGTTAAGTTGTATAAATATTTTCATATCAATCATTTCATTTTCGTAGGCTTGTGAAAAAGAAACCAGTAGGTACCTCTTTATTTCGATATAAAGACAATTTCAACGCGAGATTAATCAGTTTAGAGCGCCAGGGCAGACCAGGATTTTATTGAAATGATTTTTCTTTACACAACACTCATATTATTTCATAACTAATATATTATGATAACTAGAATATTATTATTTTCATTTCGCAATAACTCCACTGGATAACATTGACACCACCAAAAAACACACTCCAAGCCTACCAAAAGAGTAAATTTTAAATTGTACAATCGAATGTTTTTTTTCATTTTGTAGATACATCTCAGAGTCATAACCTTAAATAAACGTTAAAACATCTCTGAGTTGTACATCAACTAGGTTATGCCACAATTTCATCCGCCTTAACTGAACTGAAGGTCTTTTTTACTAAAGATCTCGTTTGAAATTCTCCAAAGCCGAAGGTAGGTTGGAGAACGAGCTTGGCGTACAGAGGTAAAATACAAAGTCCTGCTCTCCTTTCCATCTTAAAGTATATACTTGGATGTGCTTCACACGTTGAACTAGGATGTTTTTCGCTCGCTCGCTACAGTTTGACAAATGTCCTACTGGGTACCGTGCCGCATTGCGTAGGCACTGCATGCGATGTCACTTCGCGATCCCTCGATTGCTTTGATGGCTTTATTGCAACTTGTGCTTTCTGGCTTCAACTTTCTGGCCAGTAATTGCCATGATCTGGCTTACAGGTTTAGTGTATGACCTGAGTCCCCCATATTGGCGAGCGTTAGACTGGCCGAGTTGTTCGTCTGAGATAAACATGTTTTTACATAAAATAGTTGTGATTGCCAGCGGCGTTTAGTCCCAGACCCAAGGTTTTTAATTCGAAAAGATACACTAGAACCACATGAGCTGTGCAGTACCGTCTCACCCGTTGTCCTACGTGAGCGACAAACGCGACACCGCGACTCGATACGACCAATATCAAACAGTAGCTGACCCTTCACGTGGCCTACTCTGTCGTGTATTCAAGTTAGTCATTTTCTATAGCGTCGTACCACGTCGCGTCGCTTCTTTCTGTCACTCACCTAGGACAACGAGTCAGAACTCCACCACCCACCACCACTACAGCCTATTAACGTCCCACTGCTGGGCACAGGCCTCCACTCTCATAGGAGAACGAGTCAGAACTCATGTGGGATCAACTCCTTAATCCGCCTGTGAAATGATAAACAAAATTAATAAGTGTTAATCGACGCCATTAAAACCCTCAATTACATATACAACATGACAATCGGCGCTTTAAATGTATTCAGTAATATCTATTTATGACACCATTATTTTAATTATATTAAGCGCCATATTAATGCCCATTTAAGGCTTGAACATACAAAACGCGACGATGGCATGACTGCGACGTTTTATACGCTAACGCTGTTATTTATAGCAGTCTTTTTGTATTCGGTGATATTCAGGTACTCTTGACTGCAAACTCAATTGGTGGTTAGTGACGATGAGTGTACTTTGACAGATACGGTATACACTATAGATTTCAACCTAAGACGGTAGCAGGCTAATAATATGGAAATTATGTGGCAATTCTTATTGAACCTATACCCCTAATATTCTATCCAGCACCCTTCCAAACATATCGAGCCGCTAAGTTACTTGGCGGAGCACTATGGTTGTCTAGCCACGACCGATTCCTCCTCCAGACCAAATCAGAGAATTTAGAAATTATAACATCCCAAAAAGGCCATTGTCGGTAAACAAATCTTGAAATCTTGAAATAATCTTGAAATCTTGAATTCCATTTATAATGCCACAGCATTCAGTTCCTTCTTTAAATTTGAAATATAAGTAAATTAATATCTGTAATAACTGGATAAGTCTGTTGCTTTTTGCAACTTTTTTGCATTCCTTTTTTTAAATAAAACAAAAAATAAATCGTACCTAGCTACGTATACGCAAGCCTTTATGATGAAGTCTGGTCGTGAAGTTTTCGTTCCGCTTTGTATCTGACGAAGCCTTTATAGCATAATATCGGGCATAAAACGACCAGCACATTTGTACGGACTATAAACAATTATGGGGTATGATGATGGGAACCATATTTTTGCAACGAAACTGAATATTAATGTTTTTCGTATATGTACGGTCGACGTCAAAAGTCCGTACAAAGCTTAAATGCTAAAACTGTGTGCAAGCAATCTGAATCACTCATCCACACAAACATAGGTAATGTTATATCCAAAATACTTATATTCAACAGCATTAGGTTCAAACACTATTCAATACTACTCAGATTATTGCCATATTATATTGTCAACAATATCAACCTACAATATGAATATTATTTATGTAAGTTTGAGGGTGACTTTGGATCTAACAAGCCATCTTGTTTGCTTATTCTAGATGATGCCTGCGACTTAGTCCGCGTGGACTAAGTTTTTCGATTCCTGCGGGAACTCCTTAATTTTCCGGGATAAAAATTATACTATGGCACTCTCCAGGTCCTCAGCTATACCCATCCCAAAAATCATGTCCATCCGTTGCTCCGTTGCGGCGTGATTGAAGGACAAACCAACAAACCAACAAATAAACACACTGTCGCATTTATAATATTAAGTAAAGTGGACTTTTGACGTCGACTGTACCTATTCGTTCATGCGACAAATATCACCGATTAAAAGGCAGATTCGTATATTCACGAGCACCTGATGCATGTGTTGTAGGCAAAGCGTGAAATAAAGAATGAATAGTAATTCCTAAAATTCGTAGCTTTAGTTTTAAAATACCGTAGTTAATTATCATTAATTAATTTATTATATTATACGTCTTATGCTTAAACAAACAGTTAACTTTCACGTCGCTGGGACAGTGAGACCAAGCTAATGTATAATGTTTTAAATATTTATTTTTAAAGATAATTTACCTGTTTTTTTTTTATAATATGTATTTCGTAGAATTTCGCCAAGTAACCCTAAAACAAATTCATTTCCCTTTACATATTTTTCTTTCCCGATACATCAAATTCATAGTAATTCATATCAAAGAGTAGTTGTGGTATTTTTTTTTCAGGAAAAGCGCACACTTTACAAAATACGCAGCTTTTTTACAAAATTTTGTCGAGGGCCTCCTTTCATGGCCTCAAATAAATCTTTGTAATAGGCTTCAAACGCTCAATAAAGTGTGATTTAACCGTTGAACTTATGAAGCTTTAAATTTCCAGAAATTATATAAAACTCCTGAACTCATCATAGTGTCAGTAGCACATCCGAGCGCATCGCAGTACGTACAATACCGTTGAAGCCATCTGTGAAAACTGTTTTTATGCGGCTCTGATTAAAAGCCGCGGGCGAACGCCGCACAAAGATGACACTTCTGCAGCGCACTACAGGGGATTTATGTAACTGAAAAGTTTTTACTGTTAGACCTTGTCCAAAAGGGACGAAGGACGAATTCGGGGCGAATTAAGGGCCACCACCACCACCACCACTATACAGTCCATTAACGTCCCACTGCTGGGCACAGGCATCCACTCTGATAGGAGAGAGGGAATTAGACCTTAGACCCAACCACGCTGCTCCAATGGGGGTTGGTGCCTTGGTGGGCTTTAACGACTATTATCATGTAAGTGATAATAACCGGGACCGACGGCTTAACGTGCTCTCCGAGGCACGGGGGTGATTTACCGCCATCTTCCAACTCCGGGCTGGCACTGAGAATTTCTTAGCTGAAAAGCCCAATACATAAAAAATGTTAAGCCTGACCGGGTATTGAACTCTTGTGACCCGCAGCCGACTATGCTAACCGCTAGACCAACGCGGCAGTCATTATTATTACAGAATTAAGAGCGCCGCGAATCATTTCGCGCGTACATTGCACCCAAAAGGAACGTGCGAGGATTTGAGTACCGAGTTTCTTGCTGGTTCTTCTCGGTAGGAATGGCATTCCGAACCAGTGGTAGATTCACTTGACGATTCAAAAGTATTTGTAAAAGTTTATTTGAATAAAAAATATTGATTTGATTTGATTTGATTTGAGGATACGTCCGCTCCATTAATACGGGCACTCGCTTTTAAGTTCGCGCGTAGACTGGACGCAAACAAGGAGTCTTTAGCATCTGTACGCTTACTCTGAGCTTTTACATTGCAAATTCGACTCACATTAGCGTCAAAGTAAAATGGACCCAAAAGCTCTTGCTTTAAAGTCACAAATTCAGCGTTTGGAGCGCTGGCTGTGAATAAATACACGAAATGATGAAATGAGCTCTAAGCCCATGCTGTTAAGGTCCATTTTACTTTAACGCTAATGTGAGTGAACACTCACTACGTCAATCGAATTTGCAATGTAAAAACTCAGAGTAAGAGTACTGAACTGCGCGAGCGATGCACTATTTTAAGTTCGCGCGATGCTCGTGGACGCGATGTAGGGTAAAACCGGGATAGATGCCGCAGCAGGATAGATGCCTCATATTCTAAAAACCTAACTTCCCGAACTCGCGACTAAGAATTAATTTTATAAGTAGGAGCCGCAGTCACCCCGTACCATAATTACCCACAGACAGTCGTGCGGTGAGGATGCGTTTCGCTCGTACGTGTAATTATCTCCGCAGCGATATTCCCGAACACGTCAAAGATTTAAAGGTTAGTATGTTGCGTTGTATAACTTTATAATTAGTAATAAATTCAGTTATATTTTTTATTACGTCAATATACTGGTTCATTGAGTCTGCATCTAGGTGTAAATAGATGCTATTTTGTTTATAATTTATTAAAAAAATACTTGGGCATCTATCCCTATCGAAAAAGATAGTTGCCCTGATTTTTCGAGGGATAGGTGCCCCTAAGGGCACCCTTAGGGGCACCTATCCCTGCATACACTGCCATTTATGATTACCTACAGCACCACGAAAATATAAAAGAAAAGAAGGAGTGCGAGCTCGAGTATGTTCTTGGACTACAGAAAACCTACGGCTCGGCTTTGGATGAAATGGACAAAAACCATGGGAATACAACAATTAAGAATTTATATTTTTTTTAATAAATGCTTGTAAAATTTAATTTAACAAACAATATGGTTATGCATGTTGAAACTTAAGAATTTATATTTTAGTTAAACAAACGCATTAAAAATTTAATTACCTATGTCATTTGTGTGATATTAGAATAATATCTTCTAATGATAACAATTAAAAGATTTAAAAAATACAAAATGTTTTTCATTATTATGACCCTTGGACTTCTACCTAACATTTGGTATGGATTTTTCGTTTACACCTATAAAGGGCAACCATCCTGCACTGCAGGCCTTCTCAGTTTTTTCATGGTGGGGCAACTATCCATACAGGTAGGCATCTATCCTCAAAAAAAATGTTCCACGAAAAGCTAATTTCTGCAAAATCTGTATTTGATAGGTTAAAAAATTATAATAATAATTCAACATTAAGGATTGAGCTAGCTACATTAATAGAAATTATTCGTATAAAATGAATATTTTTAAAATTAGGTGGCCTTTTCAAAAATTGGGGCATCTATCCCGGTTTTACCCTATACTCGCCAACGCGCGTATATGAATTTCGAACTATTGCTCACTCACATTCAAATTTAATAAATGTAGGATCTATGTTTAAACTTTTAAAGCCAATGGAGATATCAAACAATACTTTCGAAGCTATCCACGGAAAACTCGGCGTGTTTGATTTATGCGTTCAAATTCAGTCACCCCTCCTCCATAGTTCCTTACCCCCCGAGAATTCGCGCAGTAAATCTCGGCGCAGTAGCGCGACAAAAATATCATTATGTTAATTTCACAGAGAAATAAAAACCCCGCTCTGCGGGAATAGGCGCGGTCTAGCGAAACTTGAAGCCCGCTTTACAATAAGCGAGTTTCGTAGGCAAAATCTAAAGCGTATTTTGACTTTGCTCTGACTTGATGACTAAATCCATAATAATGTTATGAATGCGAAAGTATGTCTGTCCGCTACGCTTTAACAGCGCATCTTTTCAGCTGATTTTGAAGAAATTAAGTAGGTACAGACAGGATGTGTCCTGGGGAATGACATAGGCCAGGAAATAATTTCCCGCGTATATAAAAAAATACTTAAACCACTCGAACGAAGTGTCGGGCATCTTCATTATTTTACTTACACACATTATTAAACTATTTTTTTCAAATTTTAATTGGTCTTAAAAAAACTAAAAGGACTAACAACAACACAATACCAGTTCGCAAACTCAGGCATAGGCAACAAAACCCAGCCCTGATTTTAAGTTTGCATCAGACTCAACCATTTTGCAACTCTTAAATTCTTACCTATTTGATGTGTTATTATAGTACTGTTATTATAATAATCTAGATTCTATTCTCAGCTTTAGTACAGCCATAAGTATATATATATGTCACCGTAAGATTGTAAAATCCGTTAGATTATAATCTAACGGATTTTACAATCTTACGGTGACATATATAAGCGTAATTATAGGTACGTCAAACATTCTTTTAAGAGTAGGTATTTCAAAATTCAAATTTCAAAATTAGATTTATTTGAAAATCTTAACATATTTCCCGAGTCACACTTTTGCTGACAAACACGTTATAAGTACCCGTATAGTGCAGGCCTTAAAAGGTCAAAACAGGTCATGAAAGATCACTTCATCATAACAATATCCCCTCACTAGCCCACTACTGCTCGGTCATAGTCCTCAGACTGCCATAGACCACCTAACTGGCCAAGTGTGAATTAGGAGTCTGCACGCACCAGAAATGCGCATATTATTATCTTTAAAAATTTATTACTGTCGACCCCCGAATAGACGGCCGAATAGAAGGTCATACTGAAAAAAAACCTCTTACAAACACGATTTTAATGTGCTCAAGTAAAAAAAAGTTACAATGTGCAGATTCTCTGTGTACAATGTTGTGCATTTAGAAAACATATCCATACTAAGAAAACTATTATTGAGAAAAAATAAAAATATATAATTAAGTAAGTACTTATAATAAATTATATACATAAATTATGATTATCAAATTATCTCTATATTTGACCGAGCGAAGCGAAGGTCTCTGAGTCTACTTGGGTGAATTGGCACTTGTCCGTCCGTCCGTCCGTCCGTCCGTCCGTCCGTCCGTCCGTCTGTCAGAGCATTATAACTTCTGAATTACTGAACGTAATTACTTCAGCTTTAAATATAATATGTAAACCAATGGCCTCCCGCCGAATATGGCTTAAAAAATAATAAAAATCTTTATTTCAGGGGGGCTCTCATAGAAGCGAATGCGAAGTAAAATATTTTTTATAAAGTTACATAGGGTTGCGGTATATCATTTTAAAGATAATTAGGAATAGAGTCCAAAAATTTTTTTTTTTAATTTTTCCCCCAAAATTGACGAAATGGGGGGCTTTCAAAGTGGTGATTTTCTAACGTCCAAAGATGACCTCAGAACTCTAAATTTTCTGAAAGGATGAGCCTGAAACTTGATCAATTATTTCAATTATATCCTGTACTTGAACAACAAATACTAAAATTAGATAAATATTGTAAGGAAACGGAATTATTTAATTTTTAATGAGCTTCAGTATTTTTAACAGAACTTCACATTTATGTCAATAGATGGCGCCGCGAGGTCTTAGTTCGGGGCGAACCACTAGTATATTATACTCTATGATAATTATTATGCATAAAACGTAATGCTGGTCGTAGATTGGGTGTAAAATTACGTCATTTTGATTTCACAGCCTCGATAGCAAAGAAGCACATTGTATGCTTAGTCCAATCCCAATACTTCGCCATTGGATAATAAACGTAGCCTTTTGTTGATTCTACGAAACAGTCATCTGAAATAAAGAGATTTCATTCGATTTTTTAATTTCCAAATAACCTCATTTACATATTCGCTTTCGTCACTCGACGACAACGCTCGTCTCTCGCATTACGTTTATCATTAATGCTTCATCGAGTATGGATGGATTATTAATATACTATTCAGAAATAGACTAAACAGTACGTTAGGACTCAAGGACTAGTTTTCGATCCTAATTACCAGGCACAGTGTTGTCTTAACGTGGGAGGTCCCGGGTTCGATCCCCGGCTTGGAATTTCCCAATTTGGAAATTTATAATTTCTGAATTTCTCTGGTCTGGTCTGGGGGAGAGCATAAAAATTATTATAGTCATCTGCAAAAAAGCCTATTTTGTAATAAGAAATACAAAAAAATACTCACTCATTTCTAGCATGTATTTCAGTTCACTAGGTTTGATAAACTTATGAAATTCGTGGACTCCCTTTGGAATTATTTTCAATACACTTTCATAGACAAATATTATGAAGAACTGAGCGAGGCGTGTTCTGTTTATGGTGGTGAAGAATAGCTTTGCGCCCGGTTTGGCGGCGCGTGCGCATGACTCCACGAAAAGTTCCTGTTCATCAACGTGATCTATAACCTCTGATGCTACTACAACGTCGTAATTCTCGGCATACTCCTTAGAGTGTTGCTGAAATACATAATCGTCAGTTAGTAACTTGTATTCTACACTACTAAACTACACTACTACTTTCTCGACCTCCCTGGCGCAGTGATGAGCGCTGTTGCCTTAACGTGGGATGTCCCGGGTTCGACCCGACACGGTTAATTTATAATTTCTGAATTTTTTATGGTCTGGCTTGGTGGGAGGTTTCAGCCGTGGCTAGTTACCACCTTGCCGGCAAAGACGTGCCGCCAAGCGATTTCGTGTAGAAACCGATAGGGACATGGGTTTAATAAAACTTCCGTACCCGTAAAAAGCAATTCGGTACGACGCCGTGTAGAAACCGACTAGGGGTAAGGGTTTAATATGACTGCCATACCCCTACCAGGTTAGTCCGCTACCATCTTAGACTGCATCATCACTTACCATCAGGTGAGACCGCAGTCAAAGTCTAACTAATCAAAAAAAAAACTTTACAGGAGATTATGCGCACCGACGTTTTATCCTGAGGCCACACTATCATCGCATAAAGCAGTATTACTTTAAAATGACAGATTTATATCTGAGGTATTTTTTTTACCTTACTGTCTCTAATAATAAGTATTATAATTCTGAAACAAGAGTGTCAAAAATATTAAAATAATAGTGTTAAAAGCAATGATAGTGCCTTATATATTTCAACAAATTTAAAAAATAAACTGAAAACTTCTCGAGAGGTCCTTCTATAGCTACAATGAATTCTTAGATTCTAAAATTATATACTACTAGTGGTTCGCCCCGAACTAAGACCTCGCGGCGCCATCTATTGACATAAATGTGAAGTTTTGTTAAAAATACTGAAGCTCATTAAAAATTAAATAATTCCGTTTCCTTACAATATTTATCTAATTTTAGTATTTGTTGTTCAAGTACAGGATATATTTGAAATAATTGATCAAGTTTCAGGCTCATCCTTTCAGAAAATTTAGACTTCTGAGGTCATCTTTGGACGTTAGAAAATCACCACTTTGAAAGCCCCCCGTTTCGTCAATTTTGGGGGAAAATTAAAAAAAATATATTTTTGGACTCTATTCCTAATTATCTTTAAAATGATATACCGCAACCCTATGTTACTTTATAAAAAATATTTTACTTCGCATTCGCTTCTATGAGAGCCCCCCTGAAATAAAGATTTTTATTATTTTTTAAGCCATATACGGCGGGAGGCCATTGGTTTACATATTATATTTAAAGCTGAAGTAATTGCGTTCAGTAATTCAGAAGTTATAATGCTCTGACAGACGGACGGACGGACGGACGGACGGACGGACGGACGGACGGACAAGTGCCAATTCACCCAAGTAGACTCAGAGACCTTCGCTTCGCTCGGTCAATTATTATAAATTATAATACAATGTTCTAACTTATAATGGTTTACTTAAAATGTCAGTATTGTTAGTATACGAGTATAGTATAATTATATACAATATTTTTGTGAAATGTGTAATATTATTTAAAATGACTTGTAAACAAAAATTTACCAATAAATTGACTATTGACTATTGACTAATATTATAAGGCCCCTGTTCTGTCAGTAGTTTGTTTTTGATAGAGCTAAATGTCGAGTGTCATATGCAACATTTTGCGTGAAATTATGGTTCTGTCCTGTAGTATGTTTTATACTAGCGAATTCTCACCTCTATCGTCGTCCAAGTATATGCAGGCAAGTTATGTGCCAGGTGCTTGTTTTGAGAACTATGTTGTTTGGCGTGTTCAATTGCCGCTTCGCTAGGGTCTATTCCAGTAACTTCAGCCCCAAGCATAGCCAAGGCCTTAAAAGGTATTGAGAATTTATTTCCTTAAATCTGTAATGCTCGTAGACAGTAAGTAATTTGGTATAAGTCGCGCTATAAAACCAAATTTTGATCATGAGTGTGAAACCAATAAGCCAAAATTTGGTGTCATGCCAAACCACGGAAATTCTATGCCAATTACCAAGGCAGATTTGGTGTCGTGATATTTTGACCGTGACACCATGGGCCATGGCATCAAGCCACGCGTATTCGTAGGAGGTCGTGTCGTTTGAGAATTTCAAATTCAAGTGTCATTTGGACTGATGCCGGCTAGGTTTTATGGCATAAGTCATTTGACTTAGGACAAGTGACTTATAGTCAATCTCGCACGTAACCGTTTTCAAGCAATCATTCTGGGAGCTCACTACCATCGTTTGAAGCAGTATTATTTTAAAATTGTTAACGTTCTTATTTCGGAATTTTAATCTTAACATTTCTAGGGACGTCAAGGTATGTCATACAAAACTGTCATTTTAAAATAATACTGCTTAAGGCCCTCTGTAGCGTAAAAGGGGGTTTTTAAAAGCAGTGTATCCATCAAACGGTGACATAATGTATGCTTGTATAAATATGTGCCGTTTTCAAGACCTTTGAGCAGCCATTGACACATCTCAAAACACAATTTAAAAAAAATCTCTGCATTGAAATTTATTTTAAACATATCTCTTAATTTACCTTTTAAAGCAATTTTTCTGCTTATTAAAACCAATAATTAGCTCTAGAAATATAAGATAAAATTCATATTTCTAAATCAAACACATTGTCGTATTCATTTGTATTGAAAACTAAATATTAATTTTTTTACAAATCATTTTATGCATATTTTGCGACATGCGCTTGCTCAATTTCACCCCCGCGCGCCTGTTGTTGTTTTTTGTTGTTGTTTTTTTTTCATCTCGTGAGCTCACAGCGCCTTAAAGCGATGGTAATAGCCCTGCGTTATCGATTAGAACCACCATACTTTACCTCTGAGAGAAATCCTCCACCGCAACCAATGTCGAGGATTTTCTTCCCTTTCAGACAATTAGAGAATTTTTCACCCGGCGCTACATCTACCAGGCTGTCTCTTATATAGGGCACTCTAAAAATTTGCGTTACAACGTAAGCGATGTTTAATAAAAATAATAATATAGTCTTTTTTGTCAGACAACAATCTTTTACTGATTTAGCTTTGAAGAAATATCTGACCAACGAATTTACAATTAAATTGCAATTATTGAACAATAATTTTCCAGTACGAAATTCTCAAAACGTTAAATTATTAATTCCAATTATTTTGAATAATATTCTGGCTTACTTAAAAATAATTTACACACGACGTATACAATAGTATGACTTTTTATGTTATACATTAGAGTTTTGGAATTTGAAACTAATCATACTGTAGTAAAAATAATATTAAAAAAATGGCTCAAATAAAATAAAACTAAATTTATAAATATTTTTACCGAATACAGTTCAAACGATAAAGCGGTTCAAATGTGCCACGGCGATCCCAAAATGCTTTCGATATTTTATTATTCACTTGGTAAAAATCTTTAGAATCAATCGTTGAGTGAGCGCTTCTGTTACAATTGATCCTATTATTATTATTTGCAAAGCCAGCAGCTGGACTCCAATATCTGGAAATAAAGCAGGTCAATCTTATTAAAAGCCTATGCACACGGGGTACCTATTTTCTACGCACAGATGACGCGACAAAAACGCGATTCTAACGCAAGCCATACGCGCGTCAGTCGCAGCCAGAAACCTCAGCACACGTCGATACAGACGCGCTATGGACGCGGGTATATCCCATATACCACTACCATCACTACAGCCCATTAATGTCCCACTGCTGGGCACCGGACTACACTCTCATAGGGGAGAGGGAATTAGGTAGACCTATACCACGCTGCTGCAGGTGGGCTTTAACGACTATTTTATTAGTGATCATAACCGGGACCAACGGCCTTGCTCTCCGAAGGTGAAACACCACCACCTTCCTAACTCCGGGCTAGTACTGAGAATTTCGAGTCAGAAAAACCCAACACTTAATTATGGCCCGACCCGAAACTCTAACCCGTGACCTCGGCCGCAGTCGGACATGCTAACCACTAGACCAACGAGCCAGTCATCCCATATTGCAAGCTAATAAAAAAGATCGGTTCTTTGGAAATAATTTTTATTTTTAACTTTTTAGTGTCAGGGTTGAGGTTTTGGAGTCAGAATTTTTTATGGGACCACCTCGAGAGCTTCATCTAACGACTGATAGAAAAAAAATTCAAATCGGTTCAGAAACCACGGAGATATGCACCGACATACATAAAAATAAAAAATACGCGCTGAATTGAGAATCTCCACCTTTTTTGGAAGTCGGTAAAAGAAAATTGTGTAACTGGCCATTAAAACGCGCGTACAACGCGATGCAGACGCGCTGGCAATGCGCGTTATGCACGAATTTGTATCAGATGATACCTACGGATGCTACAATCTGCTTTTTGAACTGAAAACGCGCAGACACCGCGCCTACTTGAAACGCTCTTAAATACGAATATTATAAATGCGAAAGTTTGGATGGATGGATGTTTGTTAATCACGCCAGAACGGCTGAACCAGGGCGGTTACTATCAACATTTAGAAAACCATTATGATACAGGAACATCTTGTTTCAATCTCTTTGTAATATTACTGAGAAAGCTACCATGACATCACAAAGTTATCATAGTTTTACTCTTTTAGACATGATGGCAAGAACGAATGATACTCTACCATTGTCTATTCATTGCTTTCAGAGTAAGCGAGATGTAGCTATATTTTTTCTATAGCGCTATCTCAATTGCATCGCGTTTCATTTCATGCTTATATAACACAGTGTTGATATATTTTAAATTAAATATTATAACTTTACATAGTGATTATACCTTTATAAAGTGCAATAAATGAACAAAATGTTTTTTAATGTTATCTTAAACTAAATAATAATTGTTTGTTTGCTCTTTTTCTGTTAGGTTAAAAATTAACTCAAAAATCTTAACTTACCATGGTGTAAAACGAAACGGTTGTTTTAAATGTCAAACAAGGCGCGATAGTAGTTTGAATTTAAAAATTGAATATGTCAAATACCTAAACAAATTCGTTTGAAACTTTTTAAATAAAAAACTAATAAATAATAAATAAATTACTTATTATTAATATGTCGGGCCTCGAGTAAGTATAATAATTGTGTGTTAATTGCTCTCATGGATAAAACAAAAAAATACTGGTGAAATTGTGGCGCTAGGCGGTATGTTCGGATAGGTTTTGTGGTGCAGCAGCAGTGCAGTTAATGGTTCCTGCATTTCAAGTGGTTTGTGTGTACTTTTTTGCAGCGTCAGGGCAATAAGGGCACTGTTTACTATTTTTTTCGAATTTTTAAAACCTTTCGTCGTCGTCGCCTCAACCTATAGACGTCCACTGCTGGACTGCTGTCTCCTGCATGGATCTCAACAGAGCACGGTCTTGTGCCGCTGGTTTCCAGCAGCTCCCAGCTGCAAGCTTGATATAGTCTGCCCACCTAGTGGGGAGTTGTCCAACGCTGTGCTTTCCAGTCTACCGCTACAGCCCATTAACGTCCCACAGCTGGGGACAGGCCTCCACTCTCATAGGAGAAAGGAAATTAGAGCTTAGACCCACTAAGCTGCTCCAATGCGGGTTGGCGGGCTTTAACGACTATCATTATGTTAGTGATAATAACCGGGACCGACGGCTTAACGTGCTCTCCGAGCCACGGGAGTGAAACACCGCCAACTTCCTAACTCCGGGCTATGAGAATTTCTAGTCAGAAAACCCAATAAGTACTTAATTATGGCCCGACCCAGGACTCGAACCCGGTACCTCGTCGGCTGCAGTTGAGTTTCTTTTTTACCTTTCATAGTTATCAGCAGCTAACCCCATAATAATAATAACCTAACTTAATAAAAATACATTTTGGAAAATTAAATAACTCTCTTTTTTATTAGATATCTCAATTCTCAACTTACCGTAATCCAATATTCACTTAAGTAAGTATATTATAAATCCCCACAATTTCCTATTTATTTGTTTATAAAGTTAATTCGTTGTTGATCCGTCGCAAGAAAGTAACTTTTTTATGATTGCTAAATTTGACGTAAATCCTACGTAATACAATAATGCTAGCTCTCAAAAAACATTTCATGGTACGAATTGAGTGAATGATTTGCGTAATGACGTCACAAAACTGTTTAGGAAAACAATGTTCTAACAAGCTTACTTTAGGGGCGTCATGGTAGGATTTGTCGAAACAATATCAAAATAATAGTGCTTTAAGCAGTGATAGTAACCCCCCTGACCTGAAATTAACGGATGACCTGTCATCCGTTAATTGTATAATTTGGTACAGAGATAGATTATAGTCTGGAATAACATATACTTAGGTCACTTTTTATTCGCGAAAATTGAAGAGTTCCCGCGGGAACCAAAGATCCTCAATCCACGCGGACGAAGTCGCGGGCATCAGCTAGTATGAAATATATTATTATTTACTAAAGCAACGTTTGTACATAAAAAATGACTGCTATAACATTTTGGGATATAAATTTAATATAAAAATCTCCTATATTGGCATGTGTAAATCTAGTGCTATTCTTTTCTACAGGGAGAATTGTGAATAGGATAGCAATACATAATTACACTTGGAATTTTAGTTTATAGATATAATATCTAACGAAACAATGTTTAGCCTATTTGAGGTATGATAATACTACATGAAAATGTAATCCTCTATGATCCTCTTGCGAATTGTTAAAATAAAATAAACGAAAATTTTGCTTTGAAATTAGCACCATTGCCATTCAGTCAGTTGATCAGCTACTTTTTATCCCGGAAAATCGGAGAGTTTTTACGGAATTTCTAAAAACCTAATTCCACGTGGATGAAGGCATCTGCTAGTGGATAACACATACATATTGTTGAACTTGAGTAGAATAATAAATATTTGAGAAGAATAATAAAAAGTTACATGAATTCTTCAAACAGAGTTTAAAGTGCATAGAAAGATTATAACTACTTTACCTTAATAATGCAGCTCTAATACTACGAGTATTGAACTCGTTGAGTTTTGCAGTCATCTTTACTCGTATCACCTGAAGACACAATATTATGATAAAAGTGAAATTACTTTAAATTTTTTTATTTTACGTGTACACTACAATCTATCCAAGAAAAAAAATTAAGATTTGTATTCCAGAATATTTTTATTTATTTATTTTACCTATAAAATCAGGCCTAAGATTAGTTTGATAGACACACTTTATAGATAATCACACTATTAATTTATGTCTAATGAGCGCGCAAGTTTTAGAAAATAATTTACTAGCGATGGTGAAAACAACCACACTTTTTCTGCTAGCTACCAACCGAGTCGACTCTTTGGTAGCGAATGAAAGACAAATATATTTTTTAACGCCCGTTTTTAATCGTACTTACTATCACGTACTTAGCATTGCATCATTCCATGTAATGTGGCCCGCCCGCAGAATTACTTTTTAGAATATAAGGAATGCTGTTTGACATCTGTTAGTCTTTGATCCGGATATACCACGACCTTCACCGATCTGTTTAATAATAGATGAAACCATTGAAATAGAATGACTATAAAATTCTACATCAATGGATGAAACCTACTTTTTATTTTTATTTAATAATAGATAAATACGCCTAAAATAGGTTACTTATCAAAATCCGGTCCAGGCTATTTTTAAATTAATTAATTTATAAAATTTAGATAAAAATAAAAAGTAGGTTTCATTCATTTAACAGCTCGGTGAAGGTCGTGGTTATATACGGATCTAAGACTATAATATAACTGCCATATCCATAAAAGTTTGCCCACTACCATCTTTGACTGCATAATCACGTACCATCAGGTGAGATCGCAGTCAAGGGCAACGTGCAACGTATTGTGGCATAAATAAATAAAATAAAAGTTTTGCAGGATAAAAATTAAAAACATAGCTTAAAACATTGTGTACAAGTAATTTACTTCAACAAAAACCATATCCATATATCAAGGCATAGTTAGACTCCAACCCTTTGTTTACTTAAATACTTGTGCAGATATTAATTTTGCACAGGACTCCAATTACGTGTTCTGATGTTAAACAATGCTGCTACGAGTAAGTTTCATTCGGGAAGTTCTGAGATATGTCAGAACGTTCTGCAGATGTAGAGTTGTTAAGTAGTTGCTTTTGTTGAAGTCCTTTTCACGTCATAATCACGACTGTTATTATTTGGCGGTGGTTTATATCTCTCAGATGCTGGTGGTCTCCTATTCGGAAGGACCGCGGTTCAATCTCCAGGCAAGCACTTCTAACTTTTCGGAGTAATTTATGTACGTTTGCAAATAAATATCACTTGATAAGCCGGTGAAGGAAACATTGTGTGGTACCCTTCATGCCAGGGTTATCTATAATGTTCTCACAAGACGTGTGTAAAATCTGCCAATGCACATCTGCAGTAGTTGACCGGTTAAGGATGATGATGAAACTCGTGCGAACTCTTGAACTACCGAGATCAAAGTTTGGATTGGAACTTTGATCCCGGGATGCAATTTATCTCTGTATCCAATTTCGTCATAATCGGATAAGCAGATGGACCTTGAAAAGATAACAGACAAATGGCAGACCGGCAGATAGGCGGACACACTTTCTTATTACCTAATAGATTTAATGCGATATACAAGTATTTTAATAATTAATATAAGTTTGGATAATCAGTCTCAATCGCTATCGCTAATGCAAATGACACGTACTAGCGCACATGAACTAGAGCCCAGTTAATCCGAGTGGATTCAGAGCCGCAATCTGACAAAGGACAGAACCGCCGCCATACTGATTCAGTTGCGGTTGACAAACATACATACATACATACAAACACATAGATGCTCATAGGTATACTAGTATTATACCCGCGACTATGTTGTGGCATAAGTTTTTGGAAATTCCTTAATTTTTCGGGATAAAAAGTATGTCACTTACCAGATCCTCAACTATACAAATACCATACTACCATGCTATACTTACTATCAGGTGAAATCGCAGTCAAGGGCTAACTTGTAGTGCATAAAAAAATGCAAAAATTTACATCGGTCCGCCACTCACTCAAATTCAAATGTTTTTTTATTCAAATAATCTTTTACAAGTGCCTTTGAATCTTCGTTGTCGTATTCGTAATACCGAAGGAATGACATTCCTGCCGAGAAGAATTCTACAGCATAATTAAAGGTAACCACGATCCTCAGCAATGAGAAACACAACGAGAAGAGAGAGAGACTATACAAAACAACCAAAAATGTTACCTTGAAATGGAAATACCAGTGAAATGTAAATACAGTGAGGGGATAGGTAATCCGGTGGAGACAAAGCTATCTTTGAGACTTTGCTCCTTACCAGATTGTGACCGAGATTAAAATCTGGTGCTTCCACGTCACTGAAGGTATCAAGTCTAGAACTTTGTGGATTTTAGGTTTATTTATCTAGATTAATACGTTAGAAGCTGTGATAGAACAGTGGTTTTGATGCCCTACCCCATGTTCCGGATGTCAGGCATTCGACTCTCAAATATCGGGTACACACATTTAACTTTTCTAACTTAAAAATGTATCATTGTTAACCATCAGCATCGTCGTCGCTCCTGGATCCCTCGAAGCATTGTATCCCAATTGTCACTTCAGTTTGCTAATGGCTTGGCAATATCTTTACCAAATACATTATTATTAAAAATAACGTACACCGTTCAAATATCTACTAGTACGCACAGACCCTTGCTCGATTTATGTGAAAACCAGAAGTCTATAAATTCTCACTAACGTAATTGCTTATAAATTCCACCACCCGTGTGCCATTTCTTTAATTCTATCGGCATTATATACCCGGCCATACCGCGGCACAACCCTATCCCCTCGCGAATTGGTGTTGAGCGTATGGTTTTTCTCATTTCCTTCGAGAAATTTCTCCCGTGCATTTATTTTTATTTTGTATTTGTATTCGTTTCCTGTAACCCTCATTGACATATGAAACCCTAGATCTATAGTTACTAATAAATATTATAAATGCGAAAGTTTGGATTGACGGATATTTGTTACTCAATCACGCCAGAACGACTGAACGGATCTGGATGAAATTTGGCACAGAGATAGACTATAGTCTGGAATAACACACAGGCTTTTTTTATCCCGGAAAATTAAAGAGTTCCCGCGAAAATCAAAAATCGAACGAAGTCATTAGCGCAAATCTTAAATAACATAAAGTTCTAAAGATATACTAGACAATTTTATATTCTTCTTTTTGGTAAAAACAATGACAATACCTGACATTATTAAAGTTCATCTTGAGATAACAAATCCATCGCAATAACCGCTTAATGATTTTCGCTCGCTTCGCTCAAATCAAGGTACTGTCGCTATTTTGAACAATATAAGAAAAAGGTATTTTCTTTTCAAATAAAAAAAGGGAATCTATTCTAGCACAACGGTGGCCTTATTACCTAAAAATGATTACTACAGTGTAACGATCTCAATCATCTCTGATTGCTTTAATTTTTCGCTATTGGCCAAAATACTTTGTCGCGGCAAGAATACCAAAAATTCAGCCAATTACTGCAATTGAGACTGTAAAAATGTTGTTTTTTTTATCTGATTTATTTTGGGGCTTTTCTTTACAAAACAAAGAACGTCAGACCCATTAAAATAGTGAAAATGATTTTTGTTTTTTTTTTTTTAATTTTTATTAAATAAAAAAATATAGTCATAGTCATAGTCATAGTCATAGTCATAGTCATTTATTTATTAAATATCGGTACACTGTAGGTACACTTATTTTCGAATATATAATATAAACCTTTACCAAAGTTTAATTACGAATGTAGTATATTAATTATATTTAAGACCTTTTGTCTTCGTAACAACACGAGCATGGGGCAGCGAGATGTTGGTGACAGTGTCGGTCACGGTGTCGGTGACGTAATCCACAAATTTACCCCCTAACAAAAAGTGCTCAACGCGCCTAAAGAAGTTTTCACTTCAAAAATGTTGATGCGGCACCGAATTGCATAACGAATGTTTATCTTTGGTATGGTATTGATATATCAATGGTGGTCGTCGTATATTTTCGCGATGTCTCCATATCGCATCCGTCAGGGGTGAGTCCCGGATGTGAGGCGCCTTTGTTAAGCCTGTATCGCGAGGAAATAATTTCGTGATTTGTCCCTTTAATATTTTATTTGGACACCTTTTTTTGGTTTGCTTATTTCGGTTTACGTTCTCTCCGTATGTTTTGTGAAACATGAGATTGTAATTTTTTTTATTTTAACGTTTTTATTTTTCATTCACACACACGCTCCATACAAACTTATATAAGGAATATATGCCGTTATGTGCCGCGCCGCGCCGTGCATGTCTAATGGGGCTACAGATACCTGCCCACTGCCATTTGAGCTCGGTCACTTATATTCATCAGCATGTCCTAAAATCCTCTTAGATCGTTAATCCTCAAGATTAATTCAATTAAATTACTTATCTATTTCTATGAACACATTTAGGTTCCTCCTGAGAACCAGCGCTGCAGTTTGCTGCGGCTTTGTGCTGACTGAGGAACCCTATTTGTTCACGCGCGATTTTAACAGGCAATAGATTTACTTACTTTTAAATTGTAAATTGTTTTCGTGACCAAATAAAACATTTATTTATCTATCCAAAATATTTTCATTTCAATTCAAATATCATCGAATATTTTTAAATAAAAGCCAATACCCACAGCCAATACCTAAATTCATTTGTTTTAGTAACAGACATTCCCTAGCTCACTGAATTGTATCGGATTTTGAAATAATCCGCTTTTCGCTATGCATAGTGAAAACTAATTCGAAATAGTCGTTTTTTCGAATCGCAACCGCCGAGGATTTGAATATTTTCCATTCCTCGATCTCATAAACCGAAATCGAGCGCCCTTTTCGAAACCGTTATTTATTCCTTACCTATAGGGCTGCTATCAGGAAAAATTCGGATATTCTCACTAACTTTTTCGTGACTGTGTCCTAGGCGTATTTGACTATCTCAATGGTCTAGAAGTTAGCATGTTCGACTGCGGCCAACGAGGCCATAACAAGCCATAATAAGCATTGGGTTTTTCTGACAAGAAATTCTCAGTATACTAGCCTAGAGTTAGGAAGTTAGCGTCGTTTCATTCCAGTGCCTAAACTTTTTAATATATGTTAGTAAGCCTTTCTAAATTTATTAAAACAACAACATGTTTTCTTTCTCTCCCGTCTTCAAATGTTGTCTGGAAGAGATTGTCTTAGGCGATAAGACCACCTTTGCATGCTGTATAGTCCTTTTCGTAGTTATGATGTCTTGTTTATTTCCGGGTTCTTGTGTGCAATAAAGATTTAAATAATAATAATAATGTTTATATTTGTTGTTAAATTTTCGCTATAAGAAATCATAAATAAGCCAACATCGGCGAAGAAGTACTATGTTAGCTTAACCCGAATTTTACGTAGCCACGAGTATAGGAAGTCGGTAACCCTACGAAAAATCTTTACCCTCTTGACTTTGAAGCGTTGACATTTATAAAATGGGCATAGTAATGTGCGCCATTCTCCGGGGTCTTGTAACGCCATAAAAAAGAGTCTCCACGTGTTTTACGTCTTAGTTTCGGAGTTACGTCGGCGGCGTCTGCACGCACAATATGGGACAGCTTTACGGGACACGTGTTGTCGCGATTTACGTTCACTTTTTCATAGAGTGTTATAACGAAATATATTTTTTTACATTTTTCTCATCTACTGAGCGATCTATACTTCTATACGTATATTATATTATAAATACAAAAGTGTCCCTGTCTGTCTGCTACGCTTTAACGGCCTATCTTTTCAACCGGTACATTGGCGGAAAATTAAGGAGTTCCCGCGGGATTAAAAAAAACATCTAGTCACGTAGTCATAAATAAGGCAACGTCGGTTAACTAGAACTAGGTCAGCTTGACCCGAATTTTACGTACTACGAAAAATCTTTACCCTCTTGACTTTGAAGCGTTGACATTTATAAAATGGGCATAGTAATGTGCGCCATTCTCCGGGGTCTTGTAACGCCATAAAGAAGAGTCTCCACGTGTTTTACGGCTTAGTTTCGGAGTTACGTCAGCGGCGTCTGCACGCACAATATGGGACAGCTTTACGGGACACGTGTTGTCGCGATTTACGTTCACTTTTTCATAGAATGTAATATATTTTTTTACGTTATTCTCATCTACTTAGCTATCGCTATACGAATATTATAAATGCGAAAGTTTGGATGGATGGTTGGATGGATGTTTGTTACTCAATCACGCCAGAACGGCTGAAAGGATTTAGATGAAATTTGGCACATAGATAAATTATAGTCTGGAAATAACACATAGGCTAATTTTAATCCTGGAAAATTAAAAAGTTCCCGCGGAAACCAAAAAACCTCAATCCACACGGCCGAAGTCGCTTGTATCAGAAGTAGATATACATATATTATAACTAACTTAATGGTTTCTTTTATTCCATGGCCTACATTGTCGCGTAGATAATTTTGTCGTTTTCTATAGAGTCGTGTCGCTTTCGTCACTCATGTAGGACAACGAGTAAGGCACTAGAACACGAGAAAGGCTCTTTTGACTACATTAGAGATGATGACAACTCAATCAAATCAGCAACTCTTTATTAAACTTAAAAACGCGCTTCTAGTATGGATGTTTGTGTGAAATACATTATTGTGACATCAAATTTCAAGGCACTTTTTTCTGTAATTTATAGTTTACAATGGTTATCATCAATATCAATTAAAATTAACTGAGGATGTGAATTTTAGGTCTTTAGGAAGACACTCCATTTAATAATCAATGAGAATTAATTTATTTTTGACATATCCATCATCCCTCCTAATGCAACATTCACTTTTCACGTCAAAACCATCTATCTATACCAACCATCTATCTATACCACGTCTATCTATACCAACTTTATTTTTAATATCCCAGTAATCTGGGACATTATATCAGATGAATTGTTCTTTTGTTTCGTGCTGATAGAATATCCGTGGAGCAAAAATCGGAGCCCTCCCCGAAACTTTTCCATCAGATATACAAAGCGCGCGTTATACACGCATCTGCAGTTTAGGGTGAAATGCTCCAAACATTAGTGGGATAAGTTATGGGATTAAGCGATTAGTTTAGAAACGCATTGAGTGCACTTAGTGTAACTTTCATGTTAAACTTATCTAATACGGTGGCCGAAATTGGTACTAATTTTTATGCTTGTTTAGTTTTATTTTATTTTTCACAAGCAATGCTATCACCGGGTCAGATAAGTTTGTCTGTGGACTACTAGCTGATAATCGCGACTTTGTCCGCGTTAATTGAAATTAATTGGTTCCCGCGGGAACTGCTTCATTTTCCGGGATAAAAAGTATCCTATGTGTTATTTCACTACACTGACTATAATCTATCGCTGTGCCAAATTTCATCCAGATCCATCCAGCCGTTCTGGCGTGATGGAGTAACAAACATCCATCCATACATCCAAACTTTCGCATTTGTAATAAGTATAGATACTTAAATAAGACAAATTGTATGGATGTCAAATTATACCACACGTGTTTACTAGAGATATTATGTACATATCATGCTGTAACTTGTAAAATTGGTCGCTCGCCACCTAGGTATTGCACGTTGATGGTTGGTTATTGGAATTATATCAGAATCATTCATACAATAGTATACGAAAGTACATAGACGAAGTATATCAATTTTTTTCAAAACTCAATTGAATGAAAAGATAGACGAACATAGTTTTTATCCACATAAGATCAGTTAAATTTCTAAATCTAAAAGGTTTAAGAACGAAAACGTTTTAGCCTCGTCATATCCAAATCTCTCATTATTGCAGTGTCAATTTTCTGTGTCGAAAATTTGAAAGCACTTTTAAAAAGTTTATTTAAATTTTAAAAAAATGAGTTTGAGTTCGTCAACTTCGGTCTATTATTTTTTTTGTAGAGCTTAAACGCGCACTCCATTACCTTGGACAATCAGTCAGGAACAAAAATCGTTCCGATTTACGCGTAAAAGGGAAAAACGGCTGCACAACAATGCTATGATCTCTAATGAAGAGTTTTATACACAAAGCTTCCAACTCCTTTATTAATACCACGACGGGCGCGCTTGCTTGCAACGGTTTCTAATATAAAAAAGTAGGTTGTAACATATGTATAGTACCAGATGACGCAACGTGACCGAGGCCAAACTGTCTAAGCAAATCGGGATCATATTTTGTCAGCTTTAAACGTATTACTCGAACTGTTAATGGAGTTCATACGTGCTGTAAGACGTGCAGGCATCTATGAACTCTTTAAACAGGTCGAATTATCTATTTGATACACGATTACGATTCCGATTTCCTTACACAATCGGAGGGCAGGGCAACGTGGATTTTTGATGACCTCCCAGGCGCAGTTTTGAGCGCTGTTGTCTTAACGCATCATTTACCATCAGGTGAAATCGCAGTCATGGGCTAACTTGTAGCGGATAAAAAAATCCCTGTCCAGAACTCGCGAGTTAGTCAATGACAGAAATTTTATATAATTTACCACCCAAAGTCGCGCTATTTTAATAAGAGAGCCGCTGAATAAAGCCGCATTTAACATTTTCTAAAAGGAAAAAATTCGAGCACTATTTATAAAGAACACGAAAAAGCTTCCCTGGAAAATTAAACACTTCAGCTTACACGCCTAAAAATAGAATTCTTTGACTCCGTAAACGGACAATTTCATTATCCTTTTCGGCTGTACCTTTATCCTTTTCCAGATAAGAACCTTAAAAGGGATAAAAATAAGTACGTGATGCTTAACCGTAAGCGGTGTGATCACACTGGGGACTTTTGGTTGCTGTTAACGCTTTATTGCACACATTACGTGACGCAGAGAACAGTTTTGAGCAAGAAAACTAGTGTGTATTCATTCTAAACTGTTCTTTAAAAAACGCATTTTCATCCTTAGCCCTTGACTGCGATCTCGCTTGATGAAGCAGTCTAAAAATGGTTTACATTAAACCCATACATACCCCTAATCGGTTTATACAAAACATCGTATCGGAACGCTTCGCTTTGCGGCACGGCTATGATAACTAGCCACGACCGAAGCCGAATTGTAAATTCCCAAATAGATAGCCGGGGATCGTAACCGAGACCTCACGTTTAAGACCACACCGCTCACCACTGCACCAGGGAGGTCGTCAAAGCGTGCAAAGCGTGTATAGTCTCACAAATTTATCTGCAGACCCGGTGACAGCGTCGCTGTTATCACATTAAAAAGTTGCTTATAAATATTAAAAATATAAAACAAAAACTAAACAATCATAACAATTCGTTCCAATTTTGGCCACCGGGCCGGATAAATTTGTGGGACTGTTCACATTGCAGAATTTAGTAGATGACTAGAGAAAGACCGCAACTTTTTGTCGCTCTCAAAGTCGCCGATGTGTCCATATGGAAGCGGCAGCATTAGCGGAATACTTTTCTCACATTATAATGTTATTTTGTTTTCTCTTTTTTTTTGTTTGTTGTGCCAATCTGTATCTTTCATTTTAGATAATGTAATATTTAAACGCAATAATAATATTATAAGTTAACTATAATGAATATATATTGCACTCATATATTTTATATATTCATAGTTCCGTCCGTGACTTCACTTTTAATTAAGGTTTCCACTGAAAACCAGCGCGACAGTTTGCTGCAGCATAATGCTGAGATAGAAACCTTTATTTGGTCACGTATCGCTATATACTTAATATTAATTATAATTAGTCTAATGTCGTGATCAAATAAAAAAACCATTTTATTTATTTATTTCTTTCTTTCACATAAAATATTCATCGGAGTTCTTAGATTACTCATTGCATAAATTTAAAACCTGTATAAACAGTATTTGTTAAGTCGAGGTTATTATAAAATTAATCATTTTCTTACTGACGCAGTTGGATGGAAGCAATCGGCTTCGCCACACAGCACACACAGCCCACCAGTCAGTGTAATACTTGTATTTCGTTGTAAAGAGGCACCTGCCGAGTTTCTTGCCGGCTCTTTTCAGTAAAATAATCACACTTTATAATCCTGCAAGACTGTAGAAAGACAGCAACTTTTTGTCGCCCACACAGTCGCCGATGTGACTTTACGTAACCCTTACAAAGACATCGCGGCAAGCATTAGCGGAATGCGGTGCAATTTTTCACATAAAATATTCATCATACAGACATCGTACAGACTATCCGATGAAGTACGGCGTAAGGTTTCCACCCTCATTTGTATAATGCCGTTGCCTGTTCAGTGCCTGTAAATAAAGTGAATATTTTTATTTTTTTACTAGATAATGCCCTCGAATTATGTTATGTAAGTATCTTTAGGTGATATTTAAGCGATTTAGCGTTCCGGTACAATGCCGTGTAGAAACCGAAGGGGTATGGGTTTAATATAACTGCCATGCTCCTAACAGGTTAGCCCGCTACCATCTTAGACTGCATCATCACTTACCATCAGGTGAGATCGCAGTCAAGGGCTAGCTTGTAGTGGATAAAAAAAAAAAAATATATATATATATATTTAAATAAAGTTTATTGGCAGAACTGATTAAATCTAAAAAAATAATATAATTACTGTTGCATAAACCACTCAATCACTTATTTAGAGAAAATAAAATAAATAGGCAATTACTTAATTACAAGGTTTTATAATTATGGAGGATTAAAATTAGTAGTAACTATTGCTAATCTATGAAATTTAGCTATGTCAATAAAACCAATTAGTTTTATAGGTATTCATTATTCCTATAGAAATTAAAGTTTTTAAAATGTCTTTGTTTAACAGAGTCTTTACGGGTCCTGGCAATTTTTTAGAAGTTATTTAATACAAGTTGATGCCCACGACTTCGTCCATGTGGATTAAATTTATTTAATTCCTGCGGAAACTACTTTATTTTCCGCGGGATAAAAAGCCTGTGTCCTCCCTCGAGATTCAACCTACCTCTGTACCAAATTTTATCAAAATCGGTTGAAAAGATGGACCGGGAAAACGTAGCAGTCATATAGACAGAAACATTTTCACATTTATAATATTACTAGCTGACCCGGCGAACTTCGTACCGCCTTAGTATGCAAAATTAAATGTATATATTTTTCAATATTTCTGAGAGATTTTTTAAATATTTTTTTCCGTAAGAACCTTCTCCTAATAATAACAAATACAACAAAAAAAGAATTAGTGAAATCGGTCCAGCCATTCACGCGTGATGCCGTGACCAAGGAAAACGGGTTTCATTTTTATATATATAAGAAGATTATGGATGTATGTATGTATGGATACAGTCATGTCAATTAAGAACAGGTAAAGAGCACTTCTGTTGGAAAGTGGTAGGTACTAGGCTAGGTATCTATCGACATATTATACGAGTAGAGTATTGTAGAGTATATACTTTTAGAACCAATTTTCATTTTACGTTCAACATTGTTTAAAAACCTTGTTTGACGACCTCCGTGGCGCAGTGTGTAGCGCTGTTGCCTTAACGTGCGGAGGTCCCGGGTTCGATCCCCGGCAGCGTCAATTTGGAAATTTATAATTTCTGAATTTTCCCTGGTCTGGCCTGGAGGGAGGCTTCGGCCGTGGCTAGTTACCACCCTACCGGCAAAAGACGTGCCGCCAAGCGATTTAGCGTTCCGGTACGATGCCGTGTAGGAACCGAAGGGATATGGGTTTAATATAACTGCCATGCCCCTAACAGGTTAGCCCGCTACCATCTTAGACTGCATCATCACTTACCATCAGTTGAGATCGCAGTCAAGGGCTAGCTTGTAGTGGATAAAAAAAAAAAACCCCCATTACATGAGACGTCCGTTCGATACGTACATGAATCTAGACACGGGAAAACTAAAACGAGCTCAAAACGTCATACACCATGTATTGAAAAGCTTAAACGCGATTGGACAGTTTTGTTAGAGGCCTTCCTTTATATTTATTGCCATCATTTTCCCAAACAATGCTCGATTTACAAACTTACGATTGCATTTCAAAAACCGATTCACACTACTTATTTTTATTGGAATAGAGTCCAATTTAGGAGTGAATTTACTTGATAAATCGCAGTATTATTTGGCGTTTTCCTGGCTGGTTGCCACGTGAAGCTGGTACGGAAAAAATCGTCTAGTCGGAAATGAAGGTGCAAGAATTGTTCGAATTCAAAACTTTTGATGGCGTGCATAAGTTTCCCCGACATTCTTTTATATTATTCATGGGACATTTGAGATCAGAATATTATCTTAAACGCCATATAAATGGTAATAACTCTATTATGCATCTTTATGGTAAGAAAAGATTTAGTTTGTAAGAGTTTTTATTACTTGAACATTTTCCTTTGCATTTTCACAGCGTGCAACCTGTGTCATATTGTAATGGTCTCGTGCAAAAGTTTCTGGCATAAACTAATAGGTATGGGATTCCAGCATCCGTATTTTCTAGCACGTTTATCTTTAGTACAAAGACAAGTAAGTATTAACTTCCACAAAGTTACTTTTAGTAACACTTGGAGCCACGTCGGATAAACTGCCGTTGACCATCGCTACATCCATCCAAAAATATCGTTATACCCGCAAAAACGGTATGACTTCGGTCGTGTAAAACTTGCACGGAACCTCGATTTTTACTAATTTTTTAAACTAAATGATGCCCGCGACTTCGTCCGCTTGGATTAATTTTCCAGAAGTAGCCTAGCTGTAAACCTCCTTAGCATCCTTCCTTCCCCGGGAAAGGGCCCCCCTATCTTTGTACCAAATTTCATCAAAATCGGTTGAATAGATGGGCCGTTAAAGCGTAGCAGATAAACAAATACACTATCGCATATAATATTAGAATGGCAGCATGGATGTGAAAGTTTGTATGATTATTACTCCTTCACGCCACAATGACATTGCCGATTTGGCTGGGAAAGCATATATGTGATGTCCTACTGGTTGCAAAGAATATCCAGAAACAATGCATTTTGAGAATGGATTGCAAAAATGCCATTATGTATATTAAATTAGCCATAAAACAGAAATGTGACAAAGAATTTGGCGCAATAAATCATTCGCCTGGGTCCGCCCCCGAAAATAAAAACCGCATAATTCAAATCACGGACGTAAATAAAACATTCGTACAGCTATTTAGCGCCACAATACCGTATTATTTTACAAACTAATATTTGTGGCTCAACCCTGAAGTTATCAAATCAGAAATGAGGAAATCCGTAGGAGAACTAGAGTAACCGATATAGCTCGAAGGATTGCTACGCTAATGTGGAACGGGGCGGGGCAGATTGTTCGAAGAACCGATATGCCCCATGGTGCCTGAATAGCGGCCTCTGAAAAGCGCAGAGTTAGACGGACGATCTTCAAGCGAGTAGCAGCTGGGTGCTGCTGGAAACCTTTGTCCACTACAAGCTAGCCCTTGACTGCGATCTCACCTGATGGTAAGTGATGATGCAGTCTAAGATTGTAGCGGGCTAACCTGTTAGGGGCATGGCAGTTATATTAAACCCATACCCCTTCGGTTTCTACACGGCATCGTACCGGAACGCTAAATCGCTTGGCGGCACGTCTTTGCCGGTAGAGTGGTAACTAGCAACGGCCGAAGCCTCCCACCAGGCCAGACCAGGGAAAATTCAGAAATTATAAGTTTCCAAATTGACCCTGCCGGGGATCGAACCCAGGACCTCCGCACGTTGAGGCAACAGCGCTACACACTGCGCCACGGAGGTCGTCAAAAAGCACACCTGGAAGCACAACCGAGCTTTTGACACAATTTTATGGGTTCTCCGTTGGCCTACACTGCTGCTGCATTGCTCTTTCTAACAACCCATGAAATGAAAGGTTTCCATAACAATGCGTGGTCGTTTAGAAGCTCTTGACGGGATACCCCACAACATTACACTAAATAAATAAAAAAAATTCTTACGCTGCAGGCAGAAGGTCAAATATTTTTACGAGAAACTAATAATACGGTGCAATAAATATGTATATACTCACACATACATCGCATCGATCTAATTTTTTTTTACGCTACTTCAAGTAAGCCGTTGACTGCAATCTCACCTGATAGTAAGTGATGATAGATGGATGGTAAGGATGGATGGAAGATTATCTTCATTTTCGTACCGACTTGATCAGTTGATCAATTTCCCCAGCTTATTATTTAAGTACAATCGCGTCGGTTTACGGTGTATCATGGCGACGAGAATTTCAGAAATGCAAAGTAGCGGGGATAAGGCTTTTGATCATTAATTTGTGGATGTAATCGACGTGTTAAACGTCACGCGACTTGTTCGCGAGTGAATGATATTTATGGGGGAGACCTGTATTTCCTTAAAATTCCATAATCATTAGCGCATTTTTAAAATGTTGGTTTTTATTTTCATAGAATAGCCACAAAATATTAAACGCGACTACAACTTCCCGCTCCCTCTTCAGCTAATCGTGAGGTTTTGTGCTAGGAGTAAGGTTTAATATTTACACAAAAACAGTATTTGACTTTGGAATATTTGACTCAGTTTATCCTTTCCTTGAACACAAAATGATAAATAAATGAATCTTTACTGACCCACACAATAACGGACAAAATTTAACAAATGAACTCAATGATAGGTAGTTTGATATGAGTAGGTATGGGACTACATGGAATCCTAAAGAACGTCACCAGCATGGGCTTTTGGTGAATTGATTTCATCAATTGATAAAATTCATACATCGGGTTGTACCTTCAAAAAATAATAAATATCGCACAAAATGCCCGCCGACTTTCATGGTCCAAGGAACATTCTATCAAATGTCAAGAGTCGGCCTTTCCCAGATTGTTTTCACCGAAGCCACCGGGCCGTGAAATCAACGACATCATAGGGGCATAAACATCCTTTGAAATTGCAAGATTTCTATCTCTACTCTTCAACATTTTATTCCAAGCTGAGTAGTGAAATTCGCGATGTTAGAGCATAAAAGATTGCGGGGAAATATGGCCAAAATATGACAAAATGACTAGCAAGGACGTGGAATCGTTTAGAGTGAATCGCTGTCATGAGTTATGAATAAATATTTCACAGACTATTCCAGCTACAATATGCTTACCGTTGCGATAACAACAGCAATGAATATTTTTGGCATTCATGTTTGAATTTGGTCACTTACACTACGACGCTTGCTCGTGTATTATGATATTTACAGCTTCGGTGCTTCGGTTTTGACAAATTTTGATAACACGGCGCAAACACCGTAAAAAAAAACACTATTTATTTGTCCAACCATTAATTTTACTTTTGACATAAGCAATTCTATAAAGTGTCATAATTATTGACAGGCAACCATCGACAAAAATGCAATACTCTATAGACGCATAACCATTTTTACAATAGTGAAGCAACGTGCATTTATATCCCATATTTCGTAACTCGTACACTCATTTATTAATTACGGGTACGTGGCCTGGTGGGAGGCTTCGGCCGTGGTTAGTTACCACCCTACCGGCAAAGACGTGCCGCCAAGCGATTAAGCGTTCCGGTACGATGCCGTGTAGAAACCGAATAGGGGTAATTAAATAAATAGGGGTATGGGTTTAATATAACTGCCATGCCCCTAATAGGTTGGCCCGCTACCATCTTAGACTGCATCATCACTTACCATCAGGTGAGATCGCAGTCAAGGGCTAACTTGTAGAGGATTAAAAAAAAAGTCTTTCCTTTTCAAAATAGTCACGGAGCTTCAACACTAGCTTTCTTGATAGTTCTTTAAGCACCTTTAGCGATCTTTAGCGATGGATGGTTTCTATGACCGGACGGATTCATGTACATTTAGGTACTGTACTATTGTATAAAAATGATTTATTTTAATACAGAAATTAATATACTTAATCATTTAAATTCTTGGGTATGTTTATAAAACAGTTGAAAAATGTTGAGCAAAGATAAATATCAACGAGTCAAATCGATTAAAATTCATAAAGAAAGTCGATTGTTATCAAAAAGCGAATCTGCAGTAACGCATTAGAATCGACCTGCCAAAAGTAAAATAAATGGTTGGACGAATTGTAACCATTAAAATTTTGCTTATTAGTGAATAATTTAAAGTCGATAATTCATTAATAAGCAAATTTTATTAGTGAAATGCTGTATGTATTCCAATAAAGAGAAAAAAAAATCCAAATCTACTATATATAGGTACGGTAGGTAAAATCTACAAAACAAGTTCCAATTTGCTAAGAGATCAGTCTCAATATGACCCTGTCAGCTTAATTGACGAATGCCCAATTTCGCAGGACCTC
Organism: Erebia aethiops; assembly: GCA_923060345.2. NCBI lineage: Eukaryota > Metazoa > Arthropoda > Insecta > Lepidoptera > Nymphalidae > Erebia > Erebia aethiops. The sequence continues at coordinate 3,132,693 of OV281093.1, read as the reverse complement.
TTCGCCAGATTTCTCGAAGGATCTATCAATCGTGTGTCAATTACACCTCCACTTCAGCTGAAGTTGTGTAAGTCAGCGACCTTTGGCCTTAATTTAATTATCTTAAATATATAAAAGGAAAAGGTTGACTAACTGACTGACTTACTGATCTATAAATGAACAGCTTAAACCACTGGTCAGATCAGGCTGAAATTTAGCATGCAGATAACTATTTTGAAAATCCAATCGGGATTTTCAAACCGTGAAAACCGTGAAAACGTGAAAACCATGAAAACGTAGCAGACAGACAGACAGAAAGATAGACGGACAGACGGACACTTTCACATTTATAATATTAAGTATGGAAACGGAAACACAAAACAGCCATAGCAATGAAGATGTATCAATACAACACAGAAAAATCGGAAGCGAACTCAATTAAACTGCAGAGTAGGTATATTGAAAAGAGGAACCCGGAGCTTCCTGTCGCCTTAACCCCCCCAAGAATTCGAAGTCGAAATAAATGGACAGTACGTGATGTCCCGAATCTTTTTTACATTTTTTCAAAAATTCGCTCCACGTCAATACCGCGGCATAAAGGGCCCTGGTGCTGATGGATGGTTTTTACGTGACTCCTGGCGACGATCCGTATTTTATTTTAATGCCTCCACCGTTCCGTTCAAGGCTTAAAATTGAAAATTCTCTCAATATATTGGAATAGTGACACTCGTGTATGCTGGGAGCTGGCGCTATATCAGTTTGAATGTCAACTAAAGGGAGTTACACCCCTTTATTTTGGATTGTACCTCCCTGACGCAGTGGTGAGCGCTGTGGTCTTACTGCGGGAGGTGCCGAGTTCGATTTGGTAGGGTCCATGTGGGAATTCATAATTTCTGAATTTTCTCTGGTCTGGTATGGTGGGAGGCTTCGTCCGTGTTCCCACTAGTTCCCACACCGTACCGCAGAATTTCCAAACTAACAATTAAGTCACGCAAAAAAATAGTACAAAAAAGAATAAAGTCACAACTCAAAATCAAACCTTTCTGTAGCGACCTTCGCAGTAAGCTATCGATGCAGAGTAAATCAATGGGCCCCAGACCCTTATCGGGCACACACGAGACACGAAGGGCTTTCTGCCACCAGTCGAGAGTTATCTAAACATTCCCCTATAAGAATGTTAATAGTCCCAAACAATGGAATAGGGCGGCACGCGATCGTGGCACGCTACGACATGGTGTTTGTCCAATGCCTCCTTAAGGTCTATTCACACTACAGATGCACAGCGCGGCGTGCCACGTAGCCGCAAGTATTCTTTGTACAATTACGTCGCAGTGCTTCTCCGTGCCGCGTTACTTAACTGGGCCCAGCTCTATACAAACTCATACAAAGAGTATTTGCCGCTACGTGCCGCGCCGTAACATGGATCTGTAGTGGGGCTAGACCTTACACCTGAACGTCTAACAACTTATAAGTTTAGGTGGTAAGGAATTCTCATATGCGAGATCTTAGATTAGCTATTAGAAAGTATATCTTTTATAACTGACAACTTTTCGGTCTAGAAACTAAAAAGTTGCATGGAGGTTCTACTAATGCAGGATGGATCGATCCCAAAGGACCTATTTTAAGGGCTTTGATGGATAAAGGTAGTTCAGCAGGCCCTTCATAGATTTAAGTCATTGAAACCATTCTGTCTTGAAGCTGTAAATAAGAGCTATCTATGGTTTATTAAGTAACTATTATTTCTTCAGTACTATCACAGAAATAGTAATCTACCAATAAGCAGCTTATAAAATGAAATGAAATGATTTATTTATTTCATGTAGGACAACTTGTGACACTTATGATACGTCAAGACTCTACCATGCACCGGTTCGGAAAACTGTTTCTACTGAGAAGAGCCGGCAAGAAACTCAGCAGTTGCTCTTTTCTTAACAAAGAAAAAGGTTACAATAAGTAACAATACAACACATACATTACGTTACACTGACTTGTGGGTCACTGGATGCGAGCCCGGTTGCTTCCATGCAACTTTGTCATTCAGAAAATCATCGATAGTGTAATAACCTCGACTTAACAAATGCTTTTTAACATAGTCTTTAAATTTATGTAATGTCAAATCTAGAAACTCTTTGGGAACCATGTTATAAAAGCGTACACTAGACCCCGCAAAGGATTTCTGCACCTTGCGCACACGATATGACGCTGTAACATGAGTTTAGTTGCTGATGATGCTTAGTAATAGCTAAACATCATTTTGTTCTGTGCCTACTATGGTGGACAATAAATTTAGTACATCAGGGCCTTCAGAGATTTAGCTTATTGAAACCGTACATAACTGTAAAAGCTTAACGTTCAATTTTAGTTAGTAGTTTTCTCGCTCCGAGCTCTGGGCTTTCATCCCGTCTTCTTCTTCTCATTCGTTCGCTCTTGGCAGAGCGGTCGTGGTTATGGTTGGGCCTTCACAGCAGCTCCTGCGATCTCTTTCCAACGACTTCTGTTGGCGGCATCTCGGGAACACTCGGAGACGGATAAATTTGTGACGGAACGGATTGAATCTGTCCACCTAGTAGGAGAACGACCACGTGGACGCGTGCCTTCAACTCGACCTTGTACGACGAGGTGTTCTATCGTACCAGTCTTCAAACTCAAAAAACTCAAACTCAAACTCAAAGAACGTTTATTCAATTTAGGTAAGTATACTACACTTATTGACGTTCGGTTATTTGTAACATATACGATTAACAATATAATGGTGATAACGACAGTACGACATCTTAAACTAAAGCTACGAGGGTTCCAAACGCGCCCTGGTCTGAGAAGAGCCCACAACAAACTCAGCCTTCCTTGTTATATGCCCAAAGAACTGGATTCGCAGTTGAACAAGCGACGAAAGCCTTTGAGTTATATTAAGCTCTTTGAGTATGGAGACGTTTGTTTCATCCCGTAAACCCACCAAAATTATAATTGGGTAATACGTATATTTTATTAGTCTTGTTATAACCTGCGGACCATTGCAGCTTTACCTACCAAAAAATACTCACTCGTAATATATTATCTACTTAAGTACATTCCAGTTTCCCATTAAGTATTTTCATCAGCGTAAGTAAACACTATCTACCTACAGTTAAACCTCTCGTTTACAAAAATAATAATTTTAATGTTTGGTTAACATAATTTAAAATTGCATGGTTGGATGCGATTCAAGATTAATTTACTACAACAGCTATAACCGACTGCTAGTGTAAGCTAATTCATCAAATTTAATTATGCCAAAACAGAAAAAAACTCCGCTGAATGCTCATACACCTCAGTGGCGTGCCATTTTCCATTAATACTGTTAACAGAAATATTTCACTTGTTACATAGGCTTTTACCCGTTGGGGAATAAATTTCAAAGTTAACTTTGAAGTCAGCTGATTAGCGCCTAATGGGATCGTTACTATGATTTGCTATAATAACCACAAAGGGAAAATTAATTTTCCTACGTTAAAATTTTTCTATTACTCCCTCAAAGTAGTTTCCTTAATGTTCGTAATCGGTACTAAATAAACCTTTATCTGCAATTGCTTTGCTTTTGTGATTATTTGGGGTTGTCAAAGGCAGAATCTAAAAACAAGGCGATATAAAATATTGCTTTTAATTCATGATTTAATAGTGTTCGTAGGTACAGGGCCATACCACAGTAAACAGATACAACCAGTATGGAAACTACCTTGAAACCTTCGAAACAGCCTCACTCACACAAACGTGCGCATCGAACATGCGATGACGCGGCACACACTACTGACGGCACTGCGACGAGCGCTTGGGGTGTCGTCGATGCGCACGTTTGTGTGAGTGAGCTATTTCGAACGTTTCGAGGTAGTTTCCATACTGGTTGTATCTGTTTCCTGGGGCCATACTGCCTACGCTTAAAGCAATACTTAAGCAATATTACTCAAAATTACAGTCTGATGTCACGTACCTTGACATTCCTAAAATAAGGACTATAATTATTCTAAAACACGAAAGTAGTAATCTTTACTAAGTTATAAAAGTTATCTTTACACCTTCTATACCTATCTTAGGCACGTATTTATAAACTGACATCTGCTCAAAGTTCTCAAGTATTGGTAAATGTATGGAAAGTTTGAGGCGACCGGTCTTAAGCATAGATTTACCCAAGCTTAAGAATTTGTTCTGAATTGATATCAGTTTATTAGAACGGGCCTTTAACATCATATTAAAATAAAGTTAAACATGGCAAAAAACAAACTTAACTAGACTAAACTTAACTAAAGTTAGGTAAACAAACAAAAGTACCTAATAATCTAAAAGATTTGAAAGTTACACCGACTTCGCCACACATTTATCAGTCCATATCTTAAAAACTACTGAACCGATTTTGATGAAACTTAAATTTGTTCCTAAGTTGAAGTAAATGTAAGCCAATAAAAAAAGAATACTCACAAGCGGATTAATAGTTTCTGAGAAATCCACGGACAAACATACATACATACGCCGATATTGTTAAAATGTCATTGGTTGTCCTAATAGATTATCATATGTGAATATATTGCAGTTCCAATAATATTACACACGCAGTGGCGTATAGTTCATAGAAGCGTAAAAGCACTGCTTACCCAAGTGGAAATAAGTCAATGCTCATTTTTTAACAAGACAGTAAGTAAATAGGTATTCTGACTTATCAATGCCTACCCTAGCTTCAAACCCTGTGCACGCCACTGTACATACGTATACGTATCGAATACATAATCTTTTTTGTGAAGTCGATTAAGAAAGACGAGGTGTGACGAGAGAATCCGTTGTTCCAGAACAACAAAATGCAGCAGTGGTTCCCCACACAGGGAGCGCAGGAGACGCGAGGAGGATGCGTGCGCGTCTGGATTCAGCGCCGCCCTGCACCGCACGCCGCCGCCCCCGCCGCCTGCCCTACTGCGGCGGCTGGGCGTCAAAGAACCCACTGGCGTTGGCAAGGTTGGTACCTACTGCTTGAACTTTTGCAAGACCATCAGCGTCCATCCCTGCACAACTGGTACCCTGCGGTTTGTTCGGGGATGACGACAAGAGACCGGATGGCATGATCATAATACCGTGGTCGATGAAGCGGGCCTTGCTCTGGGACGCCACCTGCGTTGATACGTTGGCAGCGTCTCACCCCTAATTAATAACCACAATTTTTTTATGGATCATCCCCTTGACCTAGACTAGAGTCATCAACTTCGTACGCTCAGGTTGCTTTTAAAAGATGACTTTATTGATAAGACCGCCTTTGTGCTTTAACACAATTTACTGTTTGTTATTCGCAAGTATAATTTTTTTCCTTTGTGTTAAGATTACTTCTATTTTTGACACAGGCAGCATACCATGTACAAACATTTTTAGCGGTCTACGGCAAGGTGCAACAAAATCAGAAGGAAAGAATGCCATAATAAGTATAATTTAATAATATATTAATAAATAAAACAAAGAAACTATACAACCAAAATTAGTACTAACTGATGAACATTAAGACAGTCTAAACAAAGAAACAAAAACACGTATAAGTGCAGCAACAATTAGTGAACATCCGGCAGCGTTCAGGAGTTAAGTGGCGCTTAAAACAAATTCCAGCCATAATTCGCGCTAATGTGAAGACGGGAATGGAGTCGAGTCACGTGCCTGTCGATGGATAAAGCCAATTGTGGACTGTATAAGTTACGATTATCTTTAACTACCTACTAGGTACAGTTACTTCTAGTAGCTAAGTAGTAACAAAACAAAAATTACATTGGTCTCTGCCTTCTAAGTTTATAAGTGTACCTTATAATCCTGTTTCCACTTTGTCATAATAGCTTGTATTGAAACTAGGTTTGACACTTATAACGACCTCTCTGGCGCAGTGTTCTGCGCTTATTATCTTTATGTGGGAGTGCTCGAATATGGTTCCTGGCAGGGTAATTTGAGAATCTATGATTTCTAAATTGATTGGTCTGGTCAAAGGAACAAAAATACCCTCGTTTTTATGAAAAATTAGTGCACAGTGTACGCCCGGTAGCGTTCCAAACAAATGTTAATACGATGTTTATGAGATGGATAATAGATTAGATAAATAAAAAAACCCGGCTGAATTTGTTGTAGACTCTTCTCAGGGCGCGTTTGGAACCCTAGTAGCTTTACTTTTAAGATACAGTAATTGATTATCACCATCATCATCAAACTAATATTATAAATGCGAAAGTGTGTTTGTTCGTTGGTTTGTCCTTCAATCACGCCGCAACGGAGCAACGGATCGACGTATTTTTTGGCATGGGTATAGTTGAGGACCTGGAGAGTGACATAGGCTACTTTTTAACCCCGGAAAATGAAAAAGTTGCCGTGGGAATTAAAAAAAAACTTATTCAACGCGGATGAAGTCGTTGGCATCAGCTAGTATAGGTACATAATAGAATAGTATATAAAGCTCATCATTCTCACTGGACTACAGTCCGCAAGAACCCGGAGCTCACTAATTGGTTGCGTTTAACGAGACAACTGATGGTCCAGCACTAATGAGTGTCTTTAGCGATGGAGCGGAGATATTACACTTTTATTAGCTCCGGCTTCAAGATGTAAAAACTGCAGTTGATGGGATTCAAAATAAATCTCATTGAAACAGCTTTTTAAAAATACTGTATTTATTTTATAACTAGCTTTTGCCCGCAGCTTCGCTCACGTAACGTTCGATCTTCATACATATTTCAAACTTCTATTTTACCCCCTTAGGGATTGAATTTTCAAAAATCCTTTCTTAGCAGTTTTTTTTTATCCACTACAAGTTAGCTCTTGACTGCGATCTCACCTGGTGGTAAGTGATGATGCATTCTAAGATGGTAGCGGGCTAACCTGTTAGGGGCATGGCAGTTATATTTAACCCATATACCCCTATTGCCTATGCCTCATAAAAGCTATCTGAATGCCAAATTTCAGCCCGTTCCGTCCAATGGTTTCAGCTGTATGTTGAAAGACCAGTCAGTCAGTCAATCAGCCACCTTTTTCTTTTAGGTATATATTTAGATAAGTAGCTCATGTCCTTGACTTCGTCCGCGTGATTTTAGTTTTATAATTCCGCGATTATTCTGAATTTTCCAGGATAAAAGCCTCCGTTTAGATTTAAGCCATCGGAAAAGCGTGTGCGAAAGCGCCCGTGAAAAGATAACAGACATGCAGACATGTATTATATTAGTCTTTTCGTCTATGCTTATATGTTTCTTTATTAAAGGTTCTTATAAAAAGGTTGTTTGGAAATGGTCACTTTTAGACCCCTTTTTTGCATATACGTAACTAATGTTTGAGAATAAATAATTTTGCTATTAATCTATCAACGCACAGCCTAAGCCGTCTTCTTCTTTCTAAGCCGTCTATGATATAAGAAAGGATGTACATCGTAGAAGTTTAACGTAATTCATTTTAGTACCTATTCGAAAAAAGTCGACATTTTAATCAGTAGTTAAAAAATAAAATATCACCTGTTGCTTGTTTAATAAAGACGGTGTTTTCACGAATATTATCGAAGGAGGCAGTGGAGCGGCAGATCCGTTTTCCGCACTAACGATCCCGCAGGCGCGGCTCAAAATAGATGAACTTTACTCCATTTTCCAATAACCAAGCTTGAGAAAATTATAGAACCATCGGATTTGAAATTTTCACACGAGATCCCATTCATAAATAATAATCAAAGAGATCATGAGTACATAATATACTACTATTATAAATGCCAAAGTGTGTCTGTCGGTCTGTCTATATGCTACGTATTTCACGGCTTATCCGTTTTACCGATTTTGATGAAATTTGGTACAAGGATAGATTGTATCCCGGACGGCCTTGACTACTTTTTACCACAGAAAATTAAAGAGTTCCCGTGGGAATTAAAAACTTATTCCACGGTCGGTCCTAATTTATCATAAAGGTCATCAGCTAGTTATAGATAATATATTCCGATTTCGAAGGAATAGAACTCAGGATGAGTGATTTGGATTTCGGAGGACGATTACATTGCCGGCTCTTAAGAAACTTGTTTACCCTCCCTTGAATATTTAATCTCCCATAATTATTGTAGTTTTAAGGGAGGAAGTAGGTGTATTTTCCTCGAGGCGAGGAAAGATGGTCGAAGAATGAGGAAGCCGTCGATCCTGCACTAGATCTCTCGCCAGTTATGTCAAATATTACCATCTCATCTGGCTATGTGAGTGAGGGAATAGAGATACACTTTTATTTATGCATATATGCCTACTTATGCACTATAATAATATCTCCCACGCAGATGACTAATTTCTTTAGAGATTAACTGATGTAACTAAGTGTGGATTAGTTACACTCAAACCTTTGAAAATTTTACGGAGAACTCTCATGCTGAGACCTCAATCCGATATTGCTTATTTTAATCCCATTAATTATTATAATATGAGTGACCAATTAAATCTTAACAAGCAATTGCTCAAAACAAAGCTAAAAAGAAACGATAACTCAGTTAGGAGCAAATTAATCACCAACTCAACGTCCGCCCGTGGACCGAATTCGGAATGAGACAATTTCGACCATTAATTGGACCCAGCTCGACCCAAATTGGACAATGAGAAGCGAAATCATTTTGCTTAGCTAAAATTGGGACTTCTGCGTCGTATTCCTTTGCTGAGAGTCATGGCTCCTTTTTATTAGTAGGGGGAAAATATAATAGAACTGTTTAATATATTTCGACCGATATTATATCCGTAGGAGGCCCACGTGGATTTTGTTGTCTGGAAATTCAGAGGGAACTCTTTGAATTTCCGGAATAAGTCCATGACTTGAGAGATGCTATTGACCTTTGTGCCAAATTTCATCAAAATCATATAGAATTCGTCATAATAGAATAGTATGGATTATTTACAACAACACCACTAACCCACTGCCATAATATCACAGTCAATGAAAATCCTTTTACACCATAAAATGGAATACATTTCTAATCTTAACCTCTATTTCAACCTACCCGGTATAGGTCACGTGAATGGCTAAAAAGTGGTATAAAAAATTTAGCGTAAGGCCGTAACGGCGCGAAATTTGCAATTCAGGAAATAATCTATGGCCACGATAAGGCTGTAGAACGCGAGCGCAAAAACATGGCCACGTGGAGGCTTAAGATAACAGGCTTTTGGTGAACGTCGAGTCTCTAGCATTTGGACTGCTTTTAAACATCGATATATATGTAGGCACTAGATGGGAACTTTCATAGAAAAATGCTGGGCGTCCGAGTTGCTGAACACGTTCCGCACCTGTCTTTGTTCCCGTCATAACGCTGTCACGATCGCTCGTCGTGCAGATAATTTGTTATTATTAAGTTAACATCTAAAGTTTAATTAGTTTGGCACTGTTTTAATTTTAAGGTAAGTGTTTCAATTCACAATTATACATTTCCAAAAAAACGTTATTTAATATTTTTATCCATTACGCAATCATTTCATTTCCGCGGCAAACTGTATGATTTTTTTTTTACTAACTGACCTTACGGCTATGACCTATATTATCTATGACCGAGTCATACGTTTTCAAGCTTTCATTCAAGATGTTGCAAGCAAGTTTCCGCTTTTCAGACTAGATGGCGTTGATGGTGTTGCTAAAAATACGACCACATTCTTTGTTTGACAGGGCCCGTCTATCTAAATTGAGGTCGTTGCTTTTAAATCATTACCGCTTTTGCTTGACATTTCAATACTCTGTCTATGAAAAACGTAATAGGTAATCTGTCAAACTTATCTGACCCCGTGACAGCATCGCTAGTAATTTAAAAAAAGTTTAGTGAAAAATAGAAGTGAAAACCATCACAAAAATTCTACATCAATGGGGAAAACCAATATTTAAATATATTTTTTTATACAAAAATAAAATATATAAACCTTAAAAACTAAGGCATTAAAGTTTAATTACAAATGTGGTATATTTATATTTAAGTCCTTTTGTCTTCGAGCATGTCGCTGTTCGCGAGCATGTCGGAGCGAGGTGTCGGTGACGCGAATCCACAAGTTTACCCGTTTGCCAAAAAGTGTTCAAAGCGGCTAAAGAAGTTTTCACTTCAATAAAATAAACACAGAAACTTAACAATAAAATAAAAATTACTTCCAATTTAGGCCACCAGGTCAGATAATTTTGACTTATACTTATTTTAAATAAAATAATTTAACCCGCTCAATTCCCCTATAATAATTTTAACATGCCATTATTTGGGTTTTCTGACAATAAATTCTAAGTACTAACCCGGAGTTAGGTAGGTGGCGGTGTTACATCCCCGTGCCTCGGAAAACACTTAAAACTCTCTTCGGTCGCAACGGATTTTCCTTCGCATCAGGTTATGAGAGTGAGGGAACAAAGATTCCATCTGTGTTTGCGCAGACACTTGTGCACTGTAATATCTCAATATCTTCCGTGCCGATGGCTAATATCTGACTAGGTCAGGAAAATTTATGATGTAAGTATTTTCAACGTTTTGTCATTGTCAATAATAAATCCGTGAGAAAGCTTCTACCTTATAAGTTAGTAACAAAAAGTTGTTACATTCCAAATTTATCCTAACAATTTCAATTTTCAATTTAATTTCAATCACAGATCACGGAAACAAGGGAGATATGCCTATGTATCAAATTGTATTGAAACCTGCTGTCTCCAGTTTATCCCTACCTATCCCTACTACCTGCTACCAATACAAGCAACTAAATAAATACAATAGACAAGAAGTCTCACTCACACACGCATACCGATAGATCAGTGCATGAGGCACGAACAAATATACACTTTATTGTTTACCAAACAGGGTTCAATTTCAATCACCGTGCATCTTACTCACACAAACGTAAAACGTTGTCGATGTGCTGTGCAAAATTCAAATATGATACAATTAGTGATTGACTAAAATGGATCTATCGATGCTAAATTTCTTAATATTTGGGTTTTTGACAATGACTACCGATTATGAAAAGTATTTATCCACTTTTCTTTTCTTTCTGCATCCTTCGGATATCTTAAATATTAATATTAAAGAGTGACATTAAATATATCAATAAATGAGTAATGAGTATCTACGTAAATTGACATTATATTAATTCACCTAGTATATTTTTTATACGTTTCGTCAGCTAAGTAAGTCGAGTACTTACATTAAAAAAAATAGTAATAATTATGACTAAAAATATAGTTATAATGAATTTTACTCACGATAGTTTAAACGTTAAAATAGAAATAATTGTTTACTAAGTTATAATTAAGGTACTATTAATTATTGTATCACAGATCATCGTTTGGTCGCTAAAATATCGACAACTGCATTGTACTCGTACCTGCATCGTCACATCTCTAGTTCACCGCACGCCGACAGCGGCCGCACTACGAAATTTGATCTATCGTGCTAGTGAAAGAATCGGTAAAGAACACTTAACCATTGCGTCGTAAGACTGGCCGATTCATTGATAGATTTCTACTAAGCAAGCAATGGTTTTTGTTCATAATGAGATATAGACTTGTCACTCTATTACATTATGATACCACTAAATAATGTTTTATTGATTTTAATGGAAAATTACAACAATTTATTTGTACTTACGTGTGAAATGAGATGCCATCTTTCATGTAATTCACTTTGCAGCTTGAATTTTTACAAACAACCACTGAACAACGCGGCATTTTGTTAAAAACCGAGAGAAGTGAACCAATCTTTGAATGACATGCGACTAAAGACAAAAACGGCCATCAGGCCTATTTTGTGCCTGATGAGTTCGCACGCAACACGCCCCCTTAGCACATCTCCCTTGTTTCCGTGATCTGTGATTTCAATATATTTTTTAATTTCCAAAAAAATATACACTTAATACTCCTTTTAAAACTAGACATAATTATGATTCATCACATCGTGTGCAAAGGAGTGCTTAGACACTCGCACTAAGGTAACTTGTGTTACGAGTGTCGTCGCCTTCCTCCGAACCTTTTACAAACTTGTGAAACTATATTTTCTACTCATAAGATTTACCAAGAATTTAACAACAATGAAGAAGCAATGAAGTATAACAGAACAGGACCCTCTGAAAACGTTTAAAGTAAACTGTAACACAAAACAACACTTAAAGTAAAATCCAATGCGCCTTTTGCTGTCAATTTGTACCGACCAATGAGATCTCCGACGTCGCCCACGGGATTAAACTTCTTATTGATTCGACCCTTTTTTATTCAGTATGACCCAAGACATAAGTAAGAGATAGAACGATTAAAAAAGTGTGACCTGATTTAAGCATTAACGACCGAGTTACCCCTGCAATTATGTCTTTTTTTTTAATTAGCGACCCATGTAATTAATAGTACTTAATATTTTTTTTTGGGGGTTCCGTAGTCAAAAACAAACCCTTAAAGTGTCCATCCATCTATCTGTTTATATACAACAAACCCTTATAGTGTCTATATATCTGTCTGCGGCTTATCTAAAGGTCCTTAGTACTAGAAAACTGTTAATACGCCGACAAATTGGTAAAATGATAAAAAAATTTAGTCAACCTCTCACTTAAACTGTTTGTGGGACGAGAGAGTGATATGTACTCGTCCGCACCAATAGGAAGATCTTCCTCTGGGCTGGTGTTGTGCCCGGGGACCTTTCTGGTCCGACCGTTGTAAGTTTGAACGGTCTATATATAGCGCTATTCTCAGAAAACTTCGATAGCGTGATTCAGGCTTGTATGTACGACTGAAAACTTATAAGTTTTCAGTCGATTATCTATCCTGCGATGTAGATACAATTAGCGTCATCTAGTTTGCACTGTGCTAACCGCTAAATGTTAAATTCCAACTATTAAATTATTGTGACTACCAATTTTTTTGTTTCATTTCATCTATTCGTCGCAATTTCTTATAACTTGGACCGCAGTTGCCTACCAGTATAGATGATTTATATACAGTAGAGGGTCTGCGTTATTGATACGGATTACAGGCCTACATCTTTCTTTCCTCTTTGATGTGCACGTGCGTCGGGAAAACGTATCAATTTGCCTTGTTTTCGATGTTCTTTGCAGTATTTTTGCAGCAAAAGGTAGAGAATACGTAATTACGAATTGGAACTAAGCGATAGTAATATTATTAAATACTAGCTGATGCCCGCGACTTTGTCCGTGTGGGTGGAGGTTTTTGGTTCCCGCGGGAACTCCTTAATTTTCCGGTATAAAAAGTAGCATATGTGCTAATACAAACTATAATCTATATGCCAAATTTCAGCCAGATCCGTTTAGCCATTCTGGTGTGTTGAACAAACATCCATCCATCCATTTGTGATATTATTTGGCACAGATTTTTTCTTTATTTGTTACAGAGATGTCTTGTACCTAATATAGAATCTGAATCTTAATATAGGCAACTTTTTAATATCCCGGAAAATTAGTGTTGTGATGGGATTTAGAAAAATCTAGATCCACCACAGTTATCGTCGCATTTGTTAAATTATTGTCGTATGTTCTCTTTTCCTTGAAAGTACGTACCAACATTAAAACAATACATATACCTATCATGACAGTATATTATAGTAAGAAAATATTATTGTATACACGAATATTAGTACAAATGCTCTAGATAGGGTCTCCAAGGTTTTATTAATAAATTCATATCTTTTACGAGAGCACTCACTCTGTGGGCCATATCCAATAAATGGAAATATTCGGCTTGTCCGGTCAATACACATTCCTCACAACCCAATTTCCAAGTAATACGTACAAGTAAACGTGGAATGTTATATTACTATCCAAAAGTTATGTTATTGATTCTGTAATTAATAATAATAGGTCTTTTGTAGCATAAAATTTAACTTTTAAATACAGAAATCATTATGAGTAATCAAATTAATATTAAGTTTAACTATACAGCGGGCGAGAACAGTAAATATTAATAACATTACAGATCTGTAAATCTAATTAACAATTTATTTATTTTTTAATTTAACAGCTGCAACAGTTTTATACTAATGCAGTTGTTTCCGTTCTTTAGTTTTAAGTATCTATGTTTATGAGAAAATAAATATCATTAAAACCATAGTTTAATGATAAGGCTTATTAAGGCTTTTTGACTATTTTTAACTTTGGGCTTCGAACAAGTTACCAAGATAGAAATAGTAATATTATCTGGAGAACCTTATTAGTCCAAATAAGAGCTCAAAGTAAAATAAGGCTTTCTTATGCAGAAAAACTTAAGAACTAGTTTTAGTAGTGAAGAGTCGTTATTTATCTGTACGTTTACAGTATGTTTAGTTCTAAAGCGAGCGGAAGCAGTGAATTTGAACGTAACAGAGCTGAAAAAGCCTACGTTTGCCAATAATGGGTGGTGAAAATATGTTATTAGTCTAAGGTTGAATCTTTTTTAAACGCTTTTATTTTTAAGCTGCGAACATACATTCGGATTTTTATTATTTCTAGAGAGTCCTTTAAATCTAAATAAAAGCTTAAAATATGAAAATAAGACTTTCTTACGCAAAAAAGTAGTGGAGAATTGTTATTTATTTATTTATTTATTTATTTATTTTACACTTTATTTGTACACCACAACACAAAAAGGAAAAATAATAACTAAGGAACACAAATACACAGAAGGAAGTAGAATACAAAAAGGCGGCCTTATCGCTTAGCAGCGATCTCTGCCAGGCAACCTTAGGATTAGGAGAAGTTAAGGAGATTAAATTGCGGGTGGTGTATTCATATAAATAAACATACAAACAAATACCTACATACTATTACATAAACCATTTACACAAATAACATAATACTCATAATAAATAATATATGAAAATAAACTAATATATATTATGTACTTAGTATTATTATACTATTATAAATAACAATGAAAACTAATTGTCTGTATTAAGATAAATAGAAATTCCTAACAGATTTTTTAAATATTTCCAGTGACCTTGATTGTCGTATGTTTAATGGGAGACCATTCCATAATAAAACAGCTTGCACCGTGAAAGACTGCGCATAAAATTTCGTCTTATGCGATGGTATGCACAAAGTTAATTTTCTGGTTGTTCGTATTTCGGACTGATCTCCCACAAATTTAAACTTCTCCTTCAGGTAAGAGGGAGTTTTTGGGTCAAATAGCACACGGTACAGAAGTGAAAGAACATGAAGATCCCGGCGACGGCGAATAGGGAGCCACTTGAGCTTTTGACGAAATTCAGATACGTGGTCATATTTACGAAGGCCGAATATGAACCGAATAGCAAGATTTTGGAGTCGCTCAAGCTTATTAAGTTGGTCCTCAGTCAAATTAAGATAACTTGCGTCTGCATAATCGAGAATAGAAAGTAGGAGGGAATGTGCTAACATAACTTTGGTTGGAATTGGCAAAATAGAACGAAGACGACGCAATGAGCTCATTGCAAAAAATGTTTTTCTACTTAGCTCTTTAATTTGTGTAGACCACGATAAATCACGATCCAAATATATGCCAAGGTCTTTAGTACAAGCACAGTAAGGTATAGTAACGCCATTGTATATAATAGAAGGGAGATTTTGCCAATCAACTCGAACAATCATCCTAGGACTGCCAATAATGATAGCCTGAGACTTAGTCGGGTTAACCTTGAGTCCATACCGCCTGCTCCACTCGGAAATTGTAGCTAAATCTTCATTGATAGCAGAGACAGCAGAACTAAGGCTGTCGATAGGAGTAGGGCGATATATTTGGATATCGTCTGCATACATGTGATAGAGAGAAGATATGTTTTTGGTGATAGAATTAATAAAAATAGCGAAAAGCAAAGGAGACAACACGCCACCCTGAGGTACCCCGGCCGTAACATCGCACCATGATGAAACGGTCTCGTCAACTCGAATGCGCTGTCGTCGGCCACTGAGGTAACTCCGAAACCAGTCAAGCACCAACGGAGATATGATAATAGACTGCAGCAGACTTACCAGAATATCATGATCAACAGTATTGAAAGCGTTACTGAAATCAAGTAACGTCAGAATTGTAAGCTGCTTATTGTCCATAGACCATCGAATGTCATCAGTAACTTTAATGAGAGCAGTAACCGTACTATGACCGGGACGAAATCCGGATTGCAAAGGATTAAGGAGTGAGTGTCTATTAAGGAATAGACTGAGTTGCTGGAAAACTAATTTTTCAAGTATTTTTGATAGGAATGGTAGAATCGAAATGGGGCGAAAATCACTTACAACTAAAGGGCTTGTTTTCTTTGGAAGTGGAATGATTTGTGCCTGTTTCCAGGCCTCAGGGAATTTTCCGGTGTATCTGTACTGTATTTATCTGTACTTTTACAGCAAGTTTAGCTCTAAAACGGGCGAGAGCGGTGAATATGAACGTAACTGAGCTAATAAAGCCTGTCTAAAGTTTGCCACTAGCCCGTTGTTGGCGTTTTTATCAAATTACCCGCACTTGGCGGTACGCCAGCGTAGCTTCGCGCTCGAAATATCTAACAATGAACTTTTATTTATTGTGTGTGACGTATGTTTTATATTTAACAGTGTCCATTAAACCAGTATTAGGTATGTTTCATGTACCATTTATCTTACGAACACTATAGAAAATACGAACGGAGCTTTTGCTATCGCACGTATAATGAAGTTTTTACAAAATATAAAATATAAGTTTTTGATCAAATCAAATCAAATCAAATTCATTTATTTGTGAATACAGTAAGTAGGTAAGATGTTAGTTTTACAGAAGGTATCATGTATTCTACCACAGTGTGGTGTACAAATATTTTTGCTTAAAATTACAAATTACAATCGAGCACACACACATATTATTAGAAAGCGTATATCGGAGAGTGCTAGTCTAGTAAGGAGGTATTTACTATTATATTATTATTATCTTATATTATTATAAAACACCATTGATGTGCCTTTAAAGTTTGATTTTTTTTTCTACTTATTATTACCTATAACAATGACGTACTCACTTTTCAAATGTCCTTTACCTTTCAGTTTTAAATGTGACTCAATATTTTGTTTCCCTAAATAATTCTATAACAATTTAAAATGTACCTACACAGTTTTAACTTATATATGTCACTATTCTCACTTTCTGGGGCATCTGGAAGAAATCTCTTCAAGAGATAAGTTGTCCTTGTGCATGTCCTTTCAATGTTTATGTTTTAAGTTTAAGTTACTGGTACAGAATGTATAAATAAAATAAATAAATAAATAACATCTATAAAGTCCCTATTTTTTTAATCTATGACAAGTATGAGATATTATGCACTCTAAGTTTCTATATAGTATCGTATTACAGGAACGCAACAACAACGCATAAACTCATAACTTAGGTAATCGCAATTGGAATTTTTAACATTCGAAAAAAGTTTTTAGTTTTTCAACTTTACTTCTTCCACTAACGTTTTCACAACTAATTAAAACTTGTCCGTGCGAGTGTACAAGTCATTCACTCAACACAAACTAATGGCAGCCATTAACTTTGCCCGTTCATTCGGACTGAATTTAAACCGTCCTTTGTCAGTGCCCTTTGAAGTTTGCTTTGTAATAGTTTACAACTCTTCAATGATGCTTTTTCTATACTTAGTAGCATGACCTAGTATTTAAGTATCCTTCAGAATTGATGCTGATATTGTATAAAGTGGACGCTGAATGATGTACCTATACAAAGGGTTTGAATATTTTTGTATGAAGCCTGGCCTACTTACCGACCCGCCTTTTTTTCGAAATAACTGCCACTCATATTATAGAACTGTACCTATTAATTAATGGTATTAATTATGGTGGTTGTGGTAGTGGGCATCAAAACAGAGATTTAGATTTTATGAGACAAAATCTTCTAAAGCGTCAGGTTTCTGAGATTTTACGACCTCCGTGGCGCAGTATGTAGCGCTGTTGCCTTAACGTGCGGAGGTCCCGGGTTCGATCCCCGGCAGGGTCAATTTGGGAATTTAAAATTTCTGAATTTTCCCTGGTCTGGCCTGGTGAGGGGCTTCGGCCGTGGCTAGTTACCACCCTACCGGCAAAGACGTGCCGCCAAGCGATTTAGCGTTCCGGTACGATGCCGTGTAGAAACCGAAGGGGTATGGGTTTAATATAACTGCCATGCCCCTAACAGGTTAGCCCGCTACCATCTTAGACTGCATCATCACTTACCATCAGGTGAGATCGTAGTCAAGGCCTAGCTTGTAGTGGATTAAAAAAAAAAAAAAAGATAATGGGGCTGACTCTGTAATGTACTAAATAAAAATTACAGCTTTAAAAATATAAAACTTTCATAATACTCCCTGCGAATAGGGACAGAGCTAGATTTAAAGCTGACATTTTAATTTACTTTAGAGATTGTGTTATACTTAATTGGCCACAGTAATATTAAAACTATTAACGCTGCAGGGCTGGTGGCGTATCATCGAGTAGACTTTAGCTTATACATAATATATCGGAAACCTGACCCTTTAAAATATTTTCAATAGCTGTACTGTACTGATAATTTAAAGGTTTTATGAGTGGCCGCTATTTCGAAAAAAAATATCGGAACGAGCTACTTTGGAGGAGGAGGATCTACTTTGCAGTGTATTGTGCGATAGTTTAAAAAATAAAAAGTCCTCGCTTTTTTAAGTTATTTTATGATACCGATAATAGGATCTGAAGTTTAGTTTAGTTTAGAAGACCCACCTATTATATCGACTGTTATTACCATTAGTATTAATTGCACATTCAGTAAAACCACTATTATAATAACCAGTTTTGTACACATTCATTTAGAAAACAAAATCCAGGTAAAATCACCTGCAGTTAGTTAATTTTATGCTATACACAATGAAAATTTTAATGCTAATTTGTTATTGTTTAGTTTCATAGTCCATTTTCGAGCTAATGCTCGTTTGTTATAATCCCGTAGGGCGTAGGAACGTGTCCAATTTCATCAAAATCTAATTGAGATCAGAGATTCGAATCAGAAACGTTGAACATAACAGGTTCATGCGAGTAGACTGGATGTCACCCACATCAGGATGCCAATGCTTTTTTTTTTTTTATCTGCTACAAGCTAGCCCTTGACTGCGATCTCACCTGATGGTAAATGATGATGCAGTCTAAGATGGTAGCGGGCTAACCTGTTAGGGGCATGGCAGTTATATTAAACCCATACCCATTCGGTTTCTACAAGGCATCGTACCGGAACGCGAAATCGCTTGGCGGCACGTCTTTGCCGGTAGGGTGGTAACTAGCCACGGCCGAAGCCTCCCACCAGGCCAGGGAAAATGCACAAATTATAAATTCCCAAATTGACCCTGCCGGGGATCGAACCCGGGACCTCCGCACTTTAAGACAACAGCGCTACACACTGCGCCACGGAGGTCGTCATGAGGATGCTAACGCTGTCGGTTCCTCGCTGCTTTGTGGTAGCACAGTAAACGGTAGTTCTATGTATGTGTTGTGGGAACTTTTTAGTTATAGCATAGAGTGGTTAAAAGTAGCTAAAAAAGTCAGTGAAGGAGTCCTTAAGAAAAAACTAAAGGAAGTTTTATTAACGACTCCTTCACTGATTAACAATAACATACTATAGTTAAGTAAATAAATAAATATTTAACGTAAGTTTCCTAATTTTAATTATATTATAACTAGGTACATTGATGTTGTGTGTTAATAATAAGTGCACGGCATAATATAAGATGAGCGCGAACTCGCCAACAAACTGCGTGTGTAGTTTGGCGAGATACATAATTTTTGTATTTGTTTGTGCAATACTAAATAAATAAATTTAAAAATAAAGTATAGATTTCAATAGAAAATCTATAGCTAAGGAGTTCCCTGAGTAATAATTAAATGACTCTTGAGTGCGGCTAGTTAATCTTAGTACCTACAACTCATAGCTATGTCTCGCTGTTCTTGCTGGTAGTTCTCGCTTTGTGGTAGAAAGAATGAAGTCTATCGGTTCCTCTATATGCACCACTCATTGCCACTTATTGCCTCACTCAGAGTCACTTTGGTATAGATTTCAATACAAAATGTATAATAAAGAGTTCCCTGAGTAATAAACTGCCTCGTTGGTCTAGTGGCTATCATGTTCGACTGCGGCTGACGAAGTCCCGAGTCGGGCCATAATTAAGTTTTGGGTTTTTCTGATTAGAAATTCCCAGTCCTAGCCCGGAGTTAGGAAGTTGGCGGTGTTTCACCCCCGTGAATCGGAGAGCACGTTAAGCCGTCGGTCCCGGTTATTATCACTAACATGATAATAGTCGTTAAAGCCCGCCAACCCGCATTGGAGCAGCGTGGTGGGTCTAAGCTCTAATTCCCTCTCTCCTATTCATGAGTGGAGGCTTGTGCCCAGAAGTGGGACGTTAATGGGCTGTTGTGGTGGTGTGGTGGTGGTGGTGGAGTAATGATTAAGCGACTCTAATCTTAGCAACTCGTCGAGTTATGTCTCGCTGTACTCGCTGATAGGGTTAAAAGGGTTTAAAAATACTAAATTGTACAGCGATACCGGCTCACAGATAGCAAAAAGCATTAAAAAAAACGTATGAGCAGTGACAAAGTGTCACAGCGCAGTTCATACGGGAGAATCCACATCCACATCCCCGCGAGAAGCTTAATGGGGTGACATTTGTTACCGAGCTATATCGTTTACACGTACAGACGAAAAAGTGGATATCCGTTACGGTGTCAACAGCAAGCGTTGGATAGTTTTATCTTCTTTATTATCTGCTAGCTATTTGCCGCGACTCCGTGTACTATGGATTGACTTTTTTAAAGATCCCATCACAATAAATTATTCTCAGGTGAGCAATACGTTTATATTATCATGGCGGTTTAGTTATATATTGATATAATAGCAGATGTCCGCCCCATTCGTCCGCGTGAAATAAGTTTTTTAAATTTCCATGTGGCTTTCTATTGGTAGGTACCAGAATTTTCTAAATCGGTTCAGTAGTAGTAGTATAAGTCTTTATTGCATCTAAACACATAGGTACAAAATTATGCATACAATACAAAAGACAGGAAACTGTGGTAAAGCGCAAAGGCGGCCTTATCACTAAAGTGATCTTTTAAAGGCAACCCGAGCGTACAAAGCTGATGACACTGGGTCTAGGAGCTCATGTGGTCGATGCGCATAAAAGAAAAACAAAAATAAAAAAAAAGAATAAAATATACTTACATAAACATACATACTATAGTTTACATATAAATTACACATATAGATACTACAATAACTGAATATAATATATATTATAAAATATATATTGTTATCATACACTTACAACTACATTACATAGATACTTATTTACATGAGCATTTCCAGGATGCTCCTCTCCGAACAAGACCTCTGCGCACCTGTGTCATGATAAAGTCACTCGAAGTACCCTCATGGAACACCATATTTTACGCCAAGTCGTATGCGGTGGTAGCAGCGCGTCTCTGGAATTCCCTTCCAGGGAATATCCGTGAGAGTCCATCCGTGGGTGCTTTTAAATCTAGACTGAAGCAGCATTATCTTTCTTCTATATATGATTAGCTTTTATATTTTCAATATTATTTTATTTTTATATATTTATGATTGTATAATATGTATAATATACTGTTATGTATGTATACTTACTAGTATTTTATTTTGTATGTATGTTATTAATTTGTGTATTTCACGTATATATTATTATTGAGCTATATATAGTATATATATTAATATTATATGTATATGTTTAAGACAATTATCATAAGTCTTATTAAAAGTTTTTACTTTAGTTTATAAGTACCTACTCAGTTTTATCTATTTTTCTCCATTCTCACATTCTAGGGCTGCTGGAAGAAATCTCTTCTAGAGATAAGTTGTCCTTGTACATGTCCTTTAAATTTTTATGTTTAGTTTTTAAGTTTGGTACTAAATATATAAATAAAAAATAAATAAATAAATAAATAAATAAATAATGATTTTTTAAACGACGTTTAAATATAATATCCTATATCGATTCGGAGTGACGAATTCGGAGTAGATCCAGAGATTACCCCCTACAACGTCACAAACCCACAAACTCACAAACTTTACCTCTTTATAATGTTAATATAGAAAGTATAAATAAGTTAAATGACTTAAATAAAGTTAGGTATTGCATAATGGTTTGGTCCGATCTTCTAACAATTTGGTGTGATCGTTTTCAAAAGCTTAACTCGATAATTGTAACAAAACAACAAAACTATGATTCTTTCACCCCCCACTCTATACTGGAGTGGAGATGGTTTGAAAAACAATGAAGTAAAATGTAATACAGAGAGGCAAGGTCGAAAGCCGCCCGTTAATCAATTACGCGGCCGTTTTCACTCGAATTATCGCCGGTTTCTTTTCATGTAGTGCGGAGCCATTAAAATAGCGAGTTCTTTAAGGCTGCCTTACCACCAGAGATGGCATTTGTAGTGGTGCGACTAATTTTAAAAAGTAAGTAAACAATACAAACAAACAAAGTTCTTTTTTTTTACTACAAGTTAGCCCTTCACTGCTATCTCACCTGATGGTAAGTCTATAACGTAGGGATGAAATAAAATACAAATAAATAAATGAAATTCATTTAGGACAACTTATGCTACTTATGATTTGGATCGATTGGTCTGATGTATGGATCCAGCCATCTAAGCTACGAAAACCAAGCGCTCCTATTTATAGGTTTGAAACACATTCATAGCTTAGCGATGTAGTACATCTCTGGTGGAAACACACCCTAAGAGCGAAAATACACTACGGACAAAATATTTGACT
Source organism: Erebia aethiops (assembly GCA_923060345.2). Lineage (NCBI taxonomy): Eukaryota > Metazoa > Arthropoda > Insecta > Lepidoptera > Nymphalidae > Erebia > Erebia aethiops. Next base: position 3,109,995 of record OV281093.1, on the reverse strand, counting down.
AGCGGACCAAAAGTCTGCGGCGGGAAAAATAGACACGTCGAGATTAGCTCAAAAAATGCTTTTTTATCTATTATTTGTATTAATTTACTCTAAGAAGAAAGTGTGGGTACGATTTACAACATACCATGAGACAAGGCATCTGCTTAGAAGTACCTACCTAAATTCTGAATTGTTAGCCCTAGAAATGCGAACTAATGTAACGATGCATCTTTAAAAGTGTGATTATTTTAAATCACTATTTGCGTGGCCCAGGGATCAGTTGAGCGACTTTCCAGTTTGTTTCATTATAATAACCGACCGATTGACCCACGTGCCCACTTCTGATGGTACTCGATTGAAAATTCATCAATATCGATATTGAATCTTTTGTCATTCGGGTAGTGTTAATTATTTGACGTTTTCTAAAATTCTACGTCAATGTTTTGCCAGGGTCCTGTGTAGTGTACAAGTATATAAAGTTCCCATTGATGTAGAATTTTAGTTTACTCATTCTATTTCAATGAAAGTTCCGTTCCACAAACTCATCCGACCCGGTGACAACGTCGCCAGTGAGATTTCATACGTACAAAATATCAACGTATTTTTTTTTAATCCACTACAAGTTAGCCCTTGACTGCGATGTCACCTGATGGTAAGTGATGATGCAGTCTAAGATGGTAGCGGGCTAAGATGTTAGGGGCATGGCAGTTATATTAAACCCATACCCCTATTCGGTTTCTATACACGGCATCGTTCCGAAACGCTAAATCGCTTGGCACGCTAAATCGCTTGGCACGTCTTTGCCGGTAGTAACTAAACTATAGTAGTAACTAACGGTGGTAACTAGCCACGGCCGAAGCCTCCCACCAGACAAACCAACACAGGTTTATTTAGTAACCAGTTGGTTGAATGCTCGAAACTCGGAATGCAAAGTACCTTTACGGCTATACTCTCTACTATAATTATATACCACAAACTCTATTCAAAATGTATAGATTGTTGAATTTATGTTGTTATGTTGTATTTGCTTTTACTCTATTTGCTATAATATCTACTAATATCTAAACAAAACATTTCATAACGATACCTATTAAATATAGGAATACAACATAAAGCGATCAGCTAATTTCCATTTAAAAAATGTTAAATAAAATAGCAAATATAGCAACACAAAACAAATACGCATCAAAATTGTATTACATAGATATTTTTATTATTTATATTTATATTTTCTACGTCATATTCCTCATTGCTGAGGGTCGTCTATTAATCACAATCTATTAATCACAATCTATTAATCTAAAAATCTAAATATTCGTCTATTAATCTGCCATTAGGCAGGGGTTTTCTTGGGTTAATAATGCATTTGGTTCCCAGGTCCCTCCGCATTTTTTTTAAAATCACAATATAAGATTCGACTAACAATTAGTCGCATCACTACAAGTAAGTCTCTAGCTCAGAATAGGTAATACCTCTAGTTTCAGCCGTACTGTTACTACGACGCAAATACCTTAGTGTCAATTTGTAGCTGCTTCCAGCTAATAAGTCAGCCAGGAAACTACTAACACCTACTTATGTAAGATTTAAATGTTGATTTTCTAGACTAGGCGATGAAAATGTAGACGGTGTAGCGTTGAGCCTGGAACACACATAACGTGCTACAAAATATTTCCAATGCGGCTTATAAGCGCCTGTTCGAGGATGTTTTGCTGTCTGTCACTGCTATGACTGACGGACGGACGTTTCACACAGACGTTATTTCCTATCTGGTTCATTGTGTTTGTGTTTGTAGTACTAGAAACTTAATTTTCTGCTCTCAACTGGCAGATGACAGAACCTACCCGTTATACCCTTTATACCGGTGTTATGACTTGCATTCTATCAAACTCCCAGAAAGTATTGTTAATATTAGAAACTATTATAAATTTTAGCGTTTACCACAAGAATTTTTAATAGTCAAAGCATTTTACACCATACAAGAGCACGCAAACCGTTATAAAATATGATAAGATGATAGTATTTAGAGACTATATAAAAAAGTACCTACTTTATAAATTTGCATGTCAGCAATGACGAAACGTGTTTGTTCTTTAATAAGTTTGTCATCTTAATTGTACAATGCTTCTTGTAAATAAACGATTGATTGATTTATTGACTCACTCGGGGACAAACCAGCGAGGCAGGGTAGTGAGCAAAACCGTACTGACTCCAGATGAACCCGCGTGCAGCATTGCAGCTTGCAATATTGTGCTATGCCACAACACGCGTTCATGTGAAACGTGCATTAACAGATGCTTTAGAAGATTTCCGGCAAAGTAGCTAGTGTACAAAAGGATTCAATTCAAGCAGTTGGGGCCTGAGGTGACACATAGGTAAGCTCTGCATTCAACTCGCGCGCGAACTATACCAAGCGGGCGTAGCACCGTCTACACGCGCCGCTGAAGCGTTTATCTGAGTTCTAGTTTCTTCACGCGTACGCGCAAATTCAGTGTGACGTCCTGCAATACCAGCTTCTGTCGCGATATTACGTGTGTTTCAGGCTTAAGCTCGCGTGTAGAGTTAGTACTTAAAAATTAAACTAAACGAAAACGGTCGGTGACAATTTTACGTGCAATAAGTAATTTAAAGTGTAAAAAAATTAAAGGACTTACGACCGTGGCTGTTGGTTTTATTTATGCCCGTCGATTAATTAAACGATAATGTTTCGTATTGTTACCAAGACAGGTTGATTTATGTGTACTATGAACACTAAAAGAGTAATAAACTATAGTTTATTTTATTTTATTCCACTACAAGTTAGTCTTTGACTACGATCTCACCTGATAGAAAGTGACGATACAGTCTAAGACGGTAACGAGCTAACCTGTTAGGTCGTATGGCAGTTATATTAAACCTCTAGTCGGTTTCTGCACAGCATGATACCGGAACGCTAAATCGCTTGGCAGTACGTCTTTGCCGGTAGGGTGGTTACTAGCCACGGCCGAAGCCTCCCACCAGACCAGACAAGAGAAAATTCAGAAATTATAAATTCCCAAATTGACCCTGCCGGGAATGGAATCCGGGACCACCCACGTTAAGACCACCTTAACACTGCGCCAGGGAGGTCGTCAGTGAAACTAATAACTCAATAACAATTAACTAGTATTAAAATTTAAACAGATAGCAAGTTTCCCGGGTTAAAGTTACTCTTTTTCATAGCTACTTGAACTTATTTACGACTACCTGATGAGACTTCGTACCTAGGCCTACATTCTAGGAATTTGGAAAATCACGTTGGTATTTCTTGCAAAATAACCGTGCCGGGAACTAACCTCGCGACCTGCCATCCTATAACCCGACCAAGCAATCTTCCGCGCTATTCGTCTGTAGCTCTTAGGGCGGTTTCAGACCAGCGTAATTATTCGCTCATAATATCGGCTTTCGCTCTTATACGCGCGCTACATTTTGCGCTTCAAAAACTGAACACACAAACACGTGCATATTCCGGCGTATTCGCTAACCCGTGGGTCAAGTATAACTTATAAGCACGTCAACGCTATAGTAGGAAACTTACTAGGTTACTTCAGTGTGCTTACTATTATACTATATAGTGAGCTCTATTTCAATGCTTCTAAGATTCATTTTACTTTGACGCTAATGTCATCGAATTCTTATACGATAAATCGAACAAAAACTTAGAGTAAGCACACGGAAATGTAGCCTACGAGATATTGAGATAAATGTAACTTGTATTCTATCTCATTCTCTCGCAGGCTAAATCCTATTATGAATATGTTTGTCTCTTTTTGGTGTCGCTTTTTCGTTTAGTTTTTCGTTTCATCGCATTTTCAAATCACAACGATTCTAAAGAAGTTTCAGTTCAACAATAAAAATCGCTTTCTCTTAAAACTTAACCCATGAAATAAGCCCCAATGGCTGTTGCGGGTCCATAAGACCCGACACTAATTAATTTCAGCCGTTTGCGGCAGTAATAAGCTTATCAAACGTACATTCCCGGACAATGAGGCCATCCGATACGAATATGAAACCAATTATCGAAATAATATCGGTCGTTTTGTATCGCTTTATGTGTTTAGGGGTTAGATGGGGATTTTATGACAGGGGTTGCTAATTACTTGGCTTTTGTGTAGAGATTTATCTGTTTGTTTTACGAAACTAATTATTTTCGTCTTATTATGATTTATATATTTTTTATCTAACTAGTGCGTAAAATTCTTAATATCGACTATATCCTTTAATATATCTAATATTACTGTAAAAAATCAAATAAAATTGAATTAAAACGGTCTGATAAAATGATATATGAATTTTTTTTTTATCCACTACAAATTAGCCCTTGACTGCGATCGCACGTGATGTTAAGTGATGATGCAGTCTAAGATGGTAGCGGGCTAACTTGTTAGGGGCATGACAACTATATTAAACCCAATACCCCTATTCGGTTTCTAATATGGCATCGTACCGGAACGCTAAATCGCTTGGCGGCACGCCTTTGACGGTAGGGTGGTAACTAGCCACGGCCGAAGCCTCCCACCAGGCCAGACCAGGGCAAATTCAGAAATTATAAATTCCCAAATTGACCCTGCCGGGGATCGATCCCGGGACCTCCGCACGTTAAGACAACAGCCCTCAACACTGCGCCACAGAGGTCGTCAAAATGCCATAAAATAAACATGCAACATAATAACAATAATAATATGTATTTAAAATCCTACTACCATATAATCTCTTCACAATAAATTGGAATTCCTAAGTTTTTCATATCTTCTTCATTTCTTACGACTGGGCATTTCCATAAGTCAGACAGAATAAAAAACTATTTTAATCTCGAATAGTTTCCCCAAGGAAAATAAAAGTCGCCTGCCATATTTTCCGCTAAAGGTGTTCTTACTTCTCGGCCTGGTACACATTGATTACTTTAAAATTAATTTTATGCGATTCTTCCTCCGCCTGCGGTGAATCTGTGGGAATTTTAAATAAAGGTGCAAGAGTCCAGCGGTCATCCCAGATGCCAGCGGTAGATGTCTTTCGGCTATATTAGTCATATAAGGTTCTGAGTAGGCGAAATGAGGAACGACCGCAGGTTTCGAATGATGTTTTAATAATGCACATTAAATATTAAATACATGAACTTAAATAACTAGAGGCTTACCCTACACGCTCCAACAAAATGAAAAAAAGGAAAACAACTTTTTTTTTTACTCTAAATACATTTTCGTTCTATTCTTATGTATAATTTCTAACTTATCATTACGTAATATTTTTACATTTGGTTCCATATCTTCTATAACTAAATATGGACCAGAATATACATCACTAAACTTATTTCCTACTTCATTTTTAACTAATAGTAAATCATTTTCCTTATACATTACTGGTTTTAAATATTGATCATATTTATATTTTCTAGTCTCTTTAGATAAAAGTAAATTTTGTCTTGCATCACTTTGTGCTTTTTGGAGTCTAAACTTTAATTCTAATGGATAGTCTTCAAAATTGTATAATGCTTCAACTACATGATTTCTTAAATTAAAAAGGTATATTACATGGTTTACCGAACACAAGTTCATATGGTGTAAACTTAGTTGATGAATGTACTGAGGTATTATATGAAAAACACCAATATGGTAGCCAATAACTCCAATCTCTAGAATTATTGTCGGTTTGAATTCTTAAATATGCATTTAGACTTTTATGTGAGATTTTTAGACTTTTTTACGTATATTTAAGGCTGTCTGCTACCCAAGCTGAAATTCTATTTTGTGAGAAAGGTAACAACTACCTCACTCCAACGTCTCTTACCGGTTGCGTATGGCCATAATAATAATAAAACGACGCACCGCTTTTACATAAATTCTTTACTTCATAGTCCCATTCAAGTTATGAATGGAACTACGAAGTACCCACTTACTACTAATACTACTACACGTACTACATCTAACTACGCTTGCCGATGTCCATTAAAAATACTCCTTTCTATGTTGATAGAAGCGTTTAAAAAGAAAAAAAAAAGCGTGTTGCGTTCTGTGGATGTCCATTTTAATAGTCCAATAATGGATGTCTATCGATTCATCAACGTTACATTTCTAGAGTTGTGTTTTGTGGGTGTTCATGTAAAAATTCAGTAACTAGAATAATATGTCTATCGGTTCAGCAATTGTATATTTCTCGGCGAACATGCAGGTTAAAATTTAAAAGAGTTAACCGAACGAACCAATTACATAGCTTTATATTTTATTAACATAGCAACTGATACCTTTATGATAAAGTCAAGCTCTACCTTAGATAACATCTTCTTAAAACAGGCAATATGAGTTAAATTGTGTGCACACAAGGCTTTACTAATTTTCTACGCGTGTCGCCATGCACTAACCTTTACCAAGGTAAAGTACGACTGATTCGCGTTTGAAAATATTGTACATCACACAATATACGGTTATTGTTATGGCTTATACTTAATAGTTTATTGCTAATTGAAGTAACGCGCCGCGGTCACGTGACGCCGACGCGCCCTCTAACGGAATATAAATAGGAATCTTAATGGGTCCACAGGTTTCCTTATCGCTCCTTTAAGTTAAGGACAAATGGGAATGACTCTTGGATAAAGGACTATGGTGGTTTTTTTCGTTAGTTTAGTGTATACATGACGTTATCTATCTCTACCCTAGTTCTGTGTACCTACAAATGGATAGTAACAGAGAGTTTGTCTCAGTTAACATTACGTATTTGTTACAAAACAGGTATCGTCAGAATTTTTCACTAAAAGGTTTGGCGATCGTTAGATCATAAATGGTTTTTTTTTTTCAAAAACTTCTTTTAGATTTAGCAACACTGTACTATACAAAACCAAAAGATAAACAAGTTGAAAAAACATCTCTCTATACTAATCATCTCATACAATTGGGATTTAGAGTAGGTAAAAAGTTAAAAATAAAAATTCTTTCCAAGAAACCGGCTTTCAAAGCCACTGTAAAGTCAAAATAATTGACCGAGCGAAGCGAAGGTCTCTGAGTCTACTTGGGTGAATTGGCACTTGTCCGTAATTTTTCCCCCAAAATTGACGAAACTTTCAAAGTGGAGATTTTCTAACGTCCAAAGATGACCTCAGAACTCTAAATTTTCTGAAAGGATGAGCCTGAAACTTGATCAATTATTTCAATTATATCCTGTACTTGAACAACAAATACTAAAATTAGATAAATATTGTAAGGAAACGGAATTATTTAATTTTTAATGAGCTTCAGTATTTTTAACAGAACTTCACATTTATGTCAATAGATGGCGCCGCGAGGTCTCAGTTCGGGGCGAACCACTAGTTTAGATTTCTACACACTTATGTTGAAGTCGCGTATAACAAAGATAGGCATAGTTGACGCGTCAGACTCGCCCGACTTCAACATAGTGTGTAGAAATCAATTTTGTTTTTACTTTACAGTGGCTTTAGACGTCGGTTTTTTGGAAATATTTTTTTAAGCTTTCCGGCCTTTACTCACTCTCAACTTTCGCTAGACTAGATATTAATGGTTAAACAGGAGTACTTTTGTTTGTTTTAATTCTTTTTTTCATACTAGATGATGCTCGCGACTTCTTCCGCTCGTATTAAGTTTTTTCTTTTTCGGGATAAAAAGAAGCCTATGTCCTCTCCTGGGATACAAGTCATACAACTCATCTCCATACCAAATTTCATCAAAATCAGTTTGAGAAAATAGGCCGTTAAAGCGTAGCAGACAGACAGACAGACAGACAGACAGACAGACAGGCAAACAGGCAGACAGATAGAGAGACACACATTTATAATATTAGTATGGATAAACAAAATGCAGTTCACAAAGGCGCACTTAATACGTAGTGGTATTCTCGGGCTTGATCGTATCGTGACCTATAAAGCACCCCTGCACCTCACGCGTACTAAACCGCTCGTTACAAGTCGAGAGCCAAGAGGTCTCGACATAATGGCAGAAAAAGGGTTGCAAGATGACATGATGCCTTTCATACAACTATTGGCTGCGGCTTAGAGAAAATAACATCTAATACAAGATTATCATACAAACATTGAACAAAAACGTTGCTAAACCAGGGAGCATAGTAACATCGCTATTGTTGACGTTCGTGTTTTAGAATTATAATCCTTATTTTAGAGATGTCAAAGTACGTCATATAAATCTGACATTTTAAAATATTACTGCTTGCGTTGGACTTGAGCGACACATTCAGTGAATGGTTTTTAAAGTGCTTTTGCTGTGTTTGTTATCTTTTATCTGAAAATATTATACCGACAATTTCGCTTTGCATTCATCCGACAGCTAGTAATTGCGCACTCAAACTAAGCGTCCACTGCTGGATGAAGGTCTCCTGCATGGATCGCCACAGAGCACGGTCTTGTGCCACTTGTTTCCAGCGGTTCCCAGCTGCACGATTGAGATCGTCCGTCCACATAGTAAATAAATATTTGTGACCTACCCTAAATGGATAGGTCACTGATAAAACAGCCCCTAGTCCCCGGCAGCCCCTCTATTCCTAGCTCTGGCAACTTCATACACGACTCATACTTCACGGAAAATCGTCTGGCTATAACGGGAAATCGTCTGGCTAGTTGGACCGGACTGAAACAAAACATTTTGAATAATTAGTGGATTGTTGGACACCGGTTGTTTGTTATCCTTGCGGAGAGTTTGCTTTTGTTGATGTGAAGTGATCACGGGCAACTGAACCCTGATGGTCGGAAGCTAGTTGATTTTGAGTAAGTTGGCTATCATAATAATGTCCTCCCGACCGAATTTCACCCACGGTGGCCAATCTCCACAGAGATTAGCCATCTGCACTTGAGATATTATAGTGCACAAGTGTGTGCACACTTGCGCATGTGTGTGTGTGCATACACAGTTGCACTCTCTCTTCATTTAGAGAGAAATCAGGCGCAGGACCGACGGTTTAACGTACTCTCCGAAGCACGGGGGTGGAACACGGCTAATTTCCTAAATCCGGGCTAGTACTGAAAATTTCTTGTCAGAATAACCCAATACTCAATTATCTCCCGACCCGGGGCTTGAACTCTGGACCTCGTCAGCTGCAGTCGAACATGCTAATCACTAGACCAACGAGGCAGTTAGTAGTTAATTATCATAACTCAAGTTAGTTCTAGCACAATCATTAGGACAAAATTTTCTCGAGGCCCTACAAAGCTTTATTGATTTCAAAACCGTGAAGTAGATATACCCTAGCTAGAGAGATGGATCCATACTAATAATATCATAAATGCGAAAGTGTGTCTGTCTGTCTGCTATGCTTTCATGGCCTATCTAAACTGAATTTAACGAAATTTTGTACTGAGAGTTGCAACCTGGGAAAGGAAAGGAAACCTGCAGAGTTACCGAGAATTTTGCGACTTAATCTAAAATCTTTAGCTAAATCAACGCATTCGAAGTCGCTGGCATCAACTAGTTTTAAATCTAAAAAACACCGCAATAGAGATATCAACAGAATTATATAAATCCTTCCACCCAGAGGCTCCCGGCGAGCGACCGCTGTTTTAAAATAAAAAATATAATCTATTGTAGTCCGTTGACCCATTTGCGAGTTCCCCATTTACCTATAACCGCTATTTTTATTTAAAAAAAGGTTTCAGGGAACAAAAGTGATCGAGATCGGAAAGACAAAAGTTACCGGCTTTTGAACTAACAATGAAATATCCTGTTTTAAATATAACTGAAATCTGTTCTTTGTTTTGAGATCCGTAGTTTTCGAACTTCACTATCGTTCGTTGTCTTTTTGACCCATTTTATAATCTCAACTTTCAAACCATTCAGAGCAAAGCTCGCATTAAAAAGGTCTCTGACATCATTTCAGAGGATAACTGAGTGCGAAACATTAACAAGTGAATATAATTAAAATTATTAAAAAATACGACTGCTCTGCCGTAGCCCGTATATTGGATTATTATTATAATCCAATATTATACGTCTAATTAACGTTTGGAATCTTATTAACACTTTTATTAAATGATATTTTTTTGTGAATCACTGGATATTGAACTATAGTCTAATATATAAAAATAAGTCGGGTTTTCCTTCCTGACGCTATAATTCCAGAACGCACGAACCGATTTCCACGGATTTGCATTCGTTGGAAAGGTCTCGGGCTCCGTGAGGTTTATAGCAAAGAAAATTCAGGAAAAATTTCAACAAAAAAGCGGAAAAATCTTTTTTCACATACAGCGCCATCTCTGATACATAGCATGTACTACAAACCAATATTTTAAGTAGATGGCGCTGGTGCGTGATACATTGTTTGACAGCTACTGAAAAATATTTGTAAAAAAAAATAAAAAGTAATTAAAAAAAAAAAAACTTTTCTTCTTTGCTAAACAAATTACATTCAAATGAAGTGGATGACATCATATCAGCTGAAATTCCTGATCCAGTCACTGATCCCCATCTACACGACATTGTGACGACACAGATGGTGCATGGACCGTGCGGTGCATTAAATCCATTATCGCCTTACATGGCTGATGGAAAGTGCACAAAACGATATCCGCGACAGTTAGATGCTGAAACAGTCACAGGAAACGATGGATATCCAGTTTATCGTCGGCGTTCAAAAGAAGATAACGGTCGAACTATCAAAGTTAAAGTTCAAAATCAAGAGATTGAGATCGGAAATGAATTCATTGTACCATATTGCCCGCTGCTATCACGAATTTTCGAAACACATGCAAACGTTGAGAGTTGTCATTCGGCCAAATCAATCAAATATTTGTGCAAGTAGGTACGTCACAAAAGGCAGCGACATGGCTGTGTTTGGTATTAAGTCGGAAACTGCGAATGACGAAATCAGCAACTTACAAATGGGCAGATACGTCAGTACTAATGAAGCACTGTGGCGATTATTGTCATTTCAAATTCATGAAAGATATCCCAAAGTTGTACATTTAGCAGTTCATTTGGAAAATGGCCAAAGAGTTTACTTCACTGAGGCTAATGCGGCACAACGAGCTGAGAGACCACCATCGACAACATTGACTAGCTTCTTTGCAATGTGTGAAGCAGATCCATTCGCAGCGACGCTGTTGTACGTTGAAATGCCCAAGTATTACACTTGGAATCAATCAACAAAGAAATTCCAACGTCGCAAACAAGGAACCCCAGTTCCAGATTGGCCACAGGTGTTTTCCACTGATGCACTAGGTCGCATGTATACTGTTCATCCTAGAAATGATGAATGTTTTTATTTGCGACTGCTGTTGGTAAATGTACGTGGACCAAAATCATTTGCGCATTTGAAAACTGTGAATGGCCACCAATGCCAAACATATCGAGAAGCATGTCAACTATTGGGTTTGCTGGAGAACGATTCTCATTGGGATTTAACACTTGCGGATTCAGTTGTTTCATCAAATGCGTATTCAGTTGATGCGACATCTGGATCTTTTGCCGATTTGTAGACTAGCTCTTATTGAAAATGTTTTCCCAAACATTAGTGAGAATTATCAGAATTATGCTTGGTTAAGTCAACGAGCAATTCTTGCCGCAAAGAATAATGATGTACACGCACTGAATTTCACCATTCAATCAAAAATTGCTGGCGATTTGGTGACATACAAATCCGTTGATTCCATAACAAATCCCGATGATATAGTAAATTATACAACGGAGTTTTTGAACTCTCTGGAGTTACCAGGATTTCCACCACATAACTTGCAACTCAAAGTTGGTACAGTTATTATGATATTGCGTAATTTGAATCCACCGCGACTTTGCAACGGTACTCGACTTTCGGTAAAAAGACTTATGCCGAATTTGATTGAGGCAACCATTATTAACGGAAAGTACGCAGGTGAAAATGTATGTATTCCTCGAATACCAATGATTCCGACTGATCTTCCGTTTGACTTCAAAGGATTGCAATTTCCAGTTCGCCTTGCGTTCGCAATGACAATTAAAAAGTCGCAAACCAATCGCTTAGTGTTTGCGGGATAAATTTAGAAAATCATTACATGGGCAGTGCGTGCGTGTTCACGAGTTGGGAAACCATCCGCTTTGTTTGTGTTAACGTCAGACCAAAAAACAAAAAATGTGGTTTACCAAAGAGCACTTCAATGAAATGGATAATTTGCGTACACGTATAACGCTTCGATTCAGTATTTACTTTGGATTCACTTTCATTTACTTAGAGAAGTTCAACTAAATAACACTTCATTTTTGTAATCGAAATGAATTAATTACTGTTGTGAAATGAAATAAAATTTTTCCTTTTCAAATATAAAACAAAAAAAAAATTTTTCTTCATCTTTTAATCACCAAACGAAATGTTACATAAAACGAAGCCATCTGGTGGCGAAACGGAGTTCGCCGGGTTTGCTAGTCGAAATGAATTAATTACTGTTGTGAAATGAAATAAAATTTTTCCTTTTCAAATATAAAACAAAAAAAAAATTTTTCTTCATCTTTTAATCACCAAACGAAATGTTACATAAAACGAAGCCATCTGGTGGCGAAACGGAGTTCGCCGGGTTTGCTAGAAAAAAAAATGAAGTGTTATTTAGTTGAACTTCTCTAAGTAAATGAAAGTGAATCCAAAGTAAATACTGAATCGAAGCGTTATACGTGTACGCAAATTATCCATTTCATTGAAGTGCTCTTTGGTAAACCACATTTTTTGTTTTTTGGTCTGACGTTAACACAAACAAAGCGGATGGTTTCCCAACTCGTGAACACGCACGCACTGCCCATGTAATGATTTTCTAAATTTATCCCGCAAACACTAAGCGATTGGTTTGCGACTTTTTAATTGTCATTGCGAACGCAAGGCGAACTGGAAATTGCAATCCTTTGAAGTCAAACGGAAGATCAGTCGGAATCATTGGTATTCGAGGAATACATACATTTTCACCTGCGTACTTTCCGTTAATAATGGTTGCCTCAATCAAATTCGGCATAAGTCTTTTTACCGAAAGTCGAGTACCGTTGCAAAGTCGCGGTGGATTCAAATTACGCAATATCATAATAACTGTACCAACTTTGAGTTGCAAGTTATGTGGTGGAAATCCTGGTAACTCCAGAGAGTTCAAAAACTCCGTTGTATAATTTACTATATCATCGGGATTTGTTATGGAATCAACGGATTTGTATGTCACCAAATCGCCAGCAATTTTTGATTGAATGGTGAAATTCAGTGCGTGTACATCATTATTCTTTGCGGCAAGAATTGCTCGTTGACTTAACCAAGCATAATTCTGATAATTCTCACTAATGTTTGGGAAAACATTTTCAATAAGAGCTAGTCTACAAATCGGCAAAAGATCCAGATGTCGCATCAACTGAATACGCATTTGATGAAACAACTGAATCCGCAAGTGTTAAATCCCAATGAGAATCGTTCTCCAGCAAACCCAATAGTTGACATGCTTCTCGATATGTTTGGCATTGGTGGCCATTCACAGTTTTCAAATGCGCAAATGATTTTGGTCCACGTACATTTACCAACAGCAGTCGCAAATAAAAACATTCATCATTTCTAGGATGAACAGTATACATGCGACCTAGTGCATCAGTGGAAAACACCTGTGGCCAATCTGGAACTGGGGTTCCTTGTTTGCGACGTTGGAATTTCTTTGTTGATTGATTCCAAGTGTAATACTTGGGCATTTCAACGTACAACAGCGTCGCTGCGAATGGATCTGCTTCACACATTGCAAAGAAGCTAGTCAATGTTGTCGATGGTGGTCTCTCAGCTCGTTGTGCCGCATTAGCCTCAGTGAAGTAAACTCTTTGGCCATTTTCCAAATGAACTGCTAAATGTACAACTTTGGGATATCTTTCATGAATTTGAAATGACAATAATCGCCACAGTGCTTCATTAGTACTGACGTATCTGCCCATTTGTAAGTTGCTGATTTCGTCATTCGCAGTTTCCGACTTAATACCAAACACAGCCATGTCGCTGCCTTTTGTGACGTACCTACTTGCACAAATATTTGATTGATTTGGCCGAATGACAACTCTCAACGTTTGCATGTGTTTCGAAAATTCGTGATAGCAGCGGGCAATATGGTACAATGAATTCATTTCCGATCTCAATCTCTTGATTTTGAACTTTAACTTTGATAGTTCGACCGTTATCTTCTTTTGAACGCCGACGATAAACTGGATATCCATCGTTTCCTGTGACTGTTTCAGCATCTAACTGTCGCGGATATCGTTTTGTGCACTTTCCATCAGCCATGTAAGGCGATAATGGATTTAATGCACCGCACGGTCCATGCACCATCTGTGTCGTCACAATGTCGTGTAGATGGGGATCAGTGACTGGATCAGGAATTTCAGCTGATATGATGTCATCCACTTCATTTGAATGTAATTTGTTTAGCAAAGAAGAAAAGTTTTTTTTTTTTTAATTACTTTTTATTTTTTTTTACAAATATTTTTCAGTAGCTGTCAAACAATGTATCACGCACCAGCGCCATCTACTTAAAATATTGGTTTGTAGTACATGCTATGTATCAGAGATGGCGCTGTATGTGAAAAAAGATTTTTCCGCTTTTTTGTCTAGTGTTATATATTTTTGGAATCTACTCATCATTTTCTAGATGATGATTATATAGTTAATCTTATTTTCGAATACTTTTTTTCAACGTTAGCCTTCTTACACACTCAAGAACATTACGAAAAGTTCTTCCTAGAGTTTTCGGGAACGCAGCTTTTCTCAAGATGTATTCCGTCACCGTTTAAAGCAAGTGATATCTTTTAACTAGCTGATCCCCGCGACTTCGTCCATGTAGAGTGTTTTTTGGTTCCCGCGGGAACTTTAATCTCCGTGATAAAAAGTAGCTTATGTGTTATTCGAGACTATAATCTATCTCTGTGCCAAATTTCATCCGTTCAACGTTTATGGCGTGATTGGGTAACAAACATCCATGCATCCAAACTTTCGCATTTGTAATTAATGTATTGATATCTTAAAACGCACATCACTCCGTTAGGTTAGAGGTGTGTGCCCGGGGATCGAACCCACGACCCGAATAGGAGGCTGGGTGTCTCAACCACTAGGCTATCACCCATTCTATTATTTGTATAGGCGGGCTAAAGTAGATGTACGCAGTTGACAGAGGCACGGCCCGCGGAGAGAAGCTCTGCATAAAACATTCCACGTCTGCGGGCTATCGATTGCGCTTCCTCGTAATTGCCTGCCCTTCCTGCTTACTGACAGCGGAATGCCTTTTAGAACGGTTTTCACCCAAGACGTATGGAAGCTGAGATGCTGTTTAACATAAATACTAAATACCTACTAAATAGTACAATAAACAAAGTGGCTTTTAGAGAAGTGCTTCTATTCGATTATTGAGTTCTTATATCAGTACGCTTACTCCGAGTTTTTACATTGCAAATACGGTTGATCGACGTGAGAACTCACCTCGCCAAGTGTAAGCGAACGGTCAAAGTAACCAAAGTCAAGGACCCAAAAACTCTTGCTTTAAGGTCACAAATTCAGCGTTTGGAGCGCTGGCTGTGAATAAATACACGAAATGATGAAATGAGCTCTAAATCAATGCAGTTAAGGTTCATTTTACTTTAACGTTCGCTTACACTTGGTGAGGTGAGCTCTCACGTCGATCAATCGTATTTGCAATGTAAAAACTCGGAGTAAGCGTACCCTACAGAGGACTTATACTAATTTGACTTTATTTTCACGTGTATTATTATTGTGTTTTTTTTAATGACTGTATGTTAAACTCAAATGATGATTGTAATTTATGTGAGGTTTATCAATATACTTGCTTTATATGAACTACTTCACATTATTTATATTATCTAAAAAATAATAAGTAACTTTTAACATTAAACAATCAAATGTATTGATTGATTAATCAATTTTACACGCCTTGTATGGCAATACACTGTGACTTTAATTCTTTTTAACACCATCCTGTATAAAGGGTATTACCTACGCAAATAAATATTCTTATTATTATTGTTCAAGAGATATTTAATTTCTTAAACAGGGAGAGACATTACAGAGTTAGGTACTTACGTACAAAACACTGAAATATTAGCTCGGTATACCTAAGCGCAGTCTAACAATATACGTCATTTCTACCAGTCGTTCGACGGAGACGAACGCTGTGTGGGGGGACGTGATGGAGGAAATTGGCTGAATTTTCGATATAAAATTCTGTCATTCTAATGTAAAATTTTTATGCAATTTACAGGTGAGAGCACCCAGGTGCTACGGCAAAGGCTAGTAAATTCTGTAGTCCATCAGTATTTCCAATTACCGGTATTTATTGATCGTGTAAGTAAATATGTATTGACGGATGTCTAGTGTTACATTCCACCAACCACGGAAGACTTCAGTATAATAACATACTGATTGACCACAGTATTTACTGTTTTAATATTGTTGACAATCTTGTTTCAGAATTATAATCCCTATTTTAGGAAGGTCAAGGTATGTCATATAAATCTGTCATTTTGAAATATACTGTTTAAAGCGATAGTAGTATGACTGCTTGTATAGGCGTCGACCCACTGTACGAATATATATACTGACGCGGTGGTACAAGTGTGGACTGTGAACTCGAAATGCTACGCCTCTCGGGAGCAGAATACGTGGGTATATTAGAGCGTACAATAAATTTGAATAAAGCATAGTTATGGAGTTCTCGTGTCCGCTGAATTAATGTAAATAATAGCGCTGTGAATTGTAGTTGAGCATTGTTTTCCTACCTCTTGCTATTAACACCTTCGAGAATAATTATGTAGGAACTCCTTATTGGAATCTACCAGACTACATTAGGAACATCGGAAAGGAAAAAGAGTTTAATAACACGCTAAAAAACTATCTGATTGAAAAATGTTACTACAATATTGATGAATTCCTAAATGATACTGACAAACACTAATTAAATCGGTCTCCCTACCACCATGTACTATTCTGTTGCCACACCCAAACTGGGTATCCATAGCATGCTTTATTTACTAATGTAACTATGGAATTGCAATAATAAAGAAACTGAAACTGAATCTGAAACTGGAATATTGTTCTATAAAGTGAAAAGTCATTTATTCAAATCAAGATGGTGCCCGCGACTTCATCCGCGTAGATTAAATTTTTATATACCTACCCGCGCTACTCCTCAATTGAGTATTTGACAACTAGTCAAATCAGTAACTTTTTTCAAACGTTGTGGTATGGTATTTTGTGTGGAATACTGATTTGTGACGTCATCAAAGTTCAACGCACTGTTTTACTTTAATAGATAGTTTTAAATGGTTATTTAACATAAAACTTAGAGGGGATAATAATTTTGGGAGATCTATTTTAATTATCACAACAACTATTAACTAATATTTATTTGACTAGTGGCCAAATACCTATATTGGAGCCGTGATAGAACAGTGTTCAAATTGAAAGTGAAAGTAATTTATTCAAAACAAGATGATGCCAGCGACTTCGTCCGCGTGCATAAAGATTTTTCAATTCCCGCGGGTACTCCTTAATTTTCCAGGAGAAAAAGTATGTCCTTCCATGGGGCACATCATTTGAACAGGATGTGCCATGATAACGTTACATATTATAACGGTGACGACCTCCGTGGCGCAGTGTGTAGCGCTGTTGCCTTAACGTGCGGAGGTCCCGGGTTAGATCCCCGGCAGGGTCAATTTGGGAATTTATAATTTCTGAATTTTCTCTGGTCTGGTATGGTGGGAGGCTTCGGCCGTGGCTAGTTACCACCCTACCGGCAAAGACGTGCCGCCAAGCGATTTAGCGTCCCGGTACGATGCCGTGTAGAAACCGAAGGGGTATGGGTTTAATATGACTGCCATGCCCCAGCTAACAGGTTAGCCCGCGACCATCTTAGACTGCATCATCACTTACCATCAGGTGAGATCGCAGTCAAGGGCTAGCTTGTAGTGGATAAAAAAAAAACATACAATACGTATGTCTGTGTGCTACACGGCTCATCTCTTCAACCGATTGTGACGAAATTTACTATTGACGATTTTCTTAATGACAAAGTTGCATGGAAGCAAGGAAGGCTTCGCATCCAGCAACCCACAATTCAATGGTATACTTGTTACGTAACGTAGGTATGTGTTGTATATTGTTTACAAAATGAACATTTTTCTTTTTATGAAGAGAGTAACTGCTGCGTTTCTTGGGTTTTATTTCTTCACAGTAGAATCATTTTCCGAAGTTGTCCTACATTTCATTTGGGACAGAGGTTGCAACCTTTGTATTCCGGATAGTCAAGGAGTTCCAATAGGATTTTAAAACCTCAATGCACGCGGATGAAGCCAAATGATGCAATGAGATGCAGGGTCTCGAGAAATCGTTGTCATAATGATCGTGCTAGGACTCAACACTCGAGTTATGATAGCCAACTACTAACTGTCTCGATGGTCTAGAGGTTAGCATGTTCGACTGCAGCCGAGGAGGTCCCGGGTTAATCTAATAAATTTTAACACGTACCTATACGACGTTCAATTATTTTAGACTGTAGTAGGTAAATAATGTAATGTAAGTAACATAATATTATTTACCTATTAAGTCTAAAATAATTGAGCGTTGTGTACAGGTTATTATATGGGTAATAGATATGTTACAATGCTTTAACACAAAATTGCCTCCAGGCCTATCGGTGAGTCGGATCGATACAAACAAACCGATGTACTGAAATTAAACTAGGTAGGTATTTAACTATCCTGAAAATCATACCAATATTATAAAAGCGAAAGTGTGTTTGTTGGTTTATTGATTTGTCCTTCAATCACGTCGTAACGAATTGACGTGATTTTTGGCATGGGTATAGTTGAGGACCTGGAGAGTGACATAGGCTTTCTCGCAGAAAATTAAGGAGTTTTCGCGGGAATCAAAAAAACTTAAACCACGCGGACGAAGTCGCGGGCATCATCTAGTATGGATATACAAGTACGTATGCCCGCCCACGGCTGCTCACTATAATATCTAGTTTGTGCTAAGTCCGTGCCACTCTAGTCCAACTCTAACCGATCAAGTCGTTATTTACTTTGGAGCTATTAGGCGCTAAAGAGGATAAACAAATTACACGTTAACTCGCAAACTTATGCGGAAACTACTTACTAACTTGTTACGAACCAAACTTCTTTACGGTACAGTTAACATAAGATATGGTACATAATTACCTCATAATTCGTGTGTAAACCCATTCTAATGTCACTCATTAGTCACTGAGCCCCGATCGCTCCCAAAAGAGTCATGTGACAAGTTGTGTCATTTGTACAGTACAAATTCTTAACTGCTAAAGCTACTTTGGTCATTGCTAAGGGACAGTTTACATTACGCTAGTGACCATGCAGGAACATTACTCCTTCGCTGCGCCTTTTTTTTTAAATCCACTACACGTTAGCCCTTGACTGCGATCTCACCTGATGGTAAGTGATGATGCAGTCTAAGATGGTATCGGGCTAACCTGTTAGGGGCATGGCAGTTATATTAAATCCATACCCCTTCGGTTTCTACACGGCATCGTACTGGAACGATAAATCGCTTGGCAGCACGTCTTTGCCGGTAGGATGGTAACTAGCCACGGCCGAAGCCTCCCACCAGGCCAGACCAGGAAAAATTCAGAAATTATAAAGCCTATAGAAAAACTGATGATTGTGTGGAATCTTTTGCAATAAAATTCCACAATCCATGTACCAGACTTTACCTACCATAATTTGATTTGGTTAAGTCACAGCGCTTTAATTGGGCAATCATATTATTAAACTGCGAAAATGTGTTCGTTTGTCCTTCAATCACGCGGCAACGGAGCAACGGATCGACGTTATTTTTAGCATGGGTATAGTTGAGGACCATCAGGACAGTGACTTAGGCTACTTTTTATCCCGGAAAATTAAGGGGTTACCGCGGGAAAACCAAAAACTTAAACCACGCGGACGAAGTCGCGGGCATCAGCTAGTTCTTTAATAATTGTTCTATTTGTAACACTTTTCTGCTATTAAAAAAATATTATTTATTTTGTTTTGCCAACTGATTACCAACAATATTATAAGTAATTTTCCCCGCAGCAAGTTTCTGGTTCGAGTAATTCGATATTTTAGCGCTCATTTCTACCTGACCCTTAATTTAAATGTTAAGTAGGTAAATTAAGTATTCATAAATATTCGTAAGTTGCACATAACTACAATCTGTGGAGATTCTTATTCATAATCATAAATGACCTTCTAAACTTCATGTTCTAAAGACTATAGGCCGACCGTTTAACTCGCGTATCGCCTGCGGGGTAAGAAGGGAGCGGGGGCGGGTAACGCTACACACGGAGTCAATAATCCAAAGATTTATCTCGAGATATACATTGTTGGTAAAGAATAAAATAATAAGTATCTTAACATCCATCCGCTAATATCTCCCCCGCTCCCTTCTTACCGCGCAGGCGATTCGCGAGTTAAACGGTCGGCCTATAGGGTCCATTTGCTACGTACTCTTAAATTGATTTAGTTTATTGTAATGTCACTTTGGCATCTACAATAATATGCTCTTGCCTAAATGCTGGTGTCAACATTTTAATCAGAACCATCAAAATTAATTGGCAAGTTTTTATTTGTTTACGAGTAATACTCGCTAAACACTCGCTACATATAAACAAACTCTTAATGATAATAAGCAGCAAGCACCCCACTGTGAATGACCATTGAAACTTAAACTGTCCTTGGTCACGAAATTTACTACCGTGCGGTATTGTAATTAGTCAACTTTTATTTACGACCAGTTCACATGTAATGTAACAGTAGCCCAATTCAATTCAGCGTTACAAATGGTGATAGGTATAGCGGAACGCAAGACTTAAAATGTCAGCGATACTGGAGTTAGTTGAAAACGCCGCGTCACGCAGAACTCTACTAGAACACTACAGCCCAATAACGTCCCACTGCTGGGCACAGGCCTGCACTCTCATAGGAGAAAGGGAATTAGAGCTTACACCCACCACGCTGCTCCAATGCTGCGTTAACGCCCGCCCTGCTTTAACGACTATTATCATGTTAGTGATGCTAACCGGGACTGACAGCTTAACGTGCTCTCCGAGGCACGGGGGTGAAAAACCGCCAACTTCCTAACTCCGGGCTAGTACTGAGAATTTCTAGGCAAACAACCCAATACTTAATTATGGACCGACCCGGGACTCGAACCCGGGAACTCGTCGGCAGCAGTCGAACATGCTAAACACTAGACCGACGAGGCATGCAACGAGGAACTGTGTTTACAATTAATATATTTTTATCACTCACGATATAACTCTCCATACACAAATCATAATAACTCCTAATACTAAACAGGGCACATATAGGCTTTGAAGGCTCTCTATCTACGTCACATGCAAGTATACATCACCCTTTATTACGTTACTAACAGTAGCATATGTGATAATATGTCGTACCGGCCGCTCGTTGCTCGTGCTTCAACGCGATGCAATATACGACCAAACTTATTAACGGCCAAAGTTACTGATACGCCATCGAGTATGTGCTCTCACCCTAATGTTAACCATGTGTGTGAACATTTTATGATATTTGTTATTGTTAGTTTGTTTGGAGTTGTAACTTTTTAATTGATATCTTTGGAAGTTAATTTCACCAGCCCTCTTAGAACATAAAGTTGTAGTTACCACGTGGCTTAGTAAAAACCTATACAACTTATACCTTACTAACAGGGGACTTACTACTTATTATTACAGAGGAATTAATATTTTAATATTGTACCCGCTCTTGTTTCTGAATTTTAATGCTTATTTTAGGGACTTCAAAATACATCATAACAATTGCAATTTTAAAGTAATACTGCTAAGCAAATTGTACACGGTTTTGCAGATCTGGAAGAGATTACCCCAGTATAATATTGTAGCCTATAATATAATATAATGGATAAATTCAAATACTACATTTGCGTAATTAAAGTAATTAAAAAAAATGTTTTTTGAAAATCTTTGAATGCAGTTTTGAGTTTCGAGGCTTCTTAGCCCCACTCATTGATTTATTCCAAAAAAGTACAGTACATTATGAACGGAGTTTTTGGCATATTGTCTAGAAAGAAGGGAAAGAATAGGGATGAAAATAAATTATTTCTTACCGATTATTAAATAGAGGGTCTTCAAAAAGGCCTTAAATTCACATCCTACGTTAGTTTTAAGTTTGATAATTATTTTAATCTATAGATTAAAGAAACAAAGGGCGTTGAAAGATGATGTCACAAGTCACAACTACGTATTTCATACAAACTTCCATACTAGAAGCGCGTTTTTAAGTTTCATAAATAGTTGCTGATTTGATTAGGTTATCATCTTGCCTATTATTGCGTGTAGGTATTCCACTAAAAAAAAAGTATGTGTGTGCAATTCAGCAGAAGTGAAACTTCAAAAAATAGCCTACGAGATAATGAGATAAATATAACTTGTTTTGTATCTCACTCTCTCGCTAAATCCTATTATGAATATGTTTGCCTCTTTTTAGTGTCGCTTTTCCTTCTGTTTTTCGGTTCATCAACCAGAGGCGGATTAAAATAAAACATATAAAGCAAATAACAAATCAGATTTTCTACTGCTACATATTTAAACAATCAAACAGAAAATTACAATTTTTTTTTTTTTAATCCACTACAAGCTAACACTTGACTGCGAACGCTTAAATGGAACGCTTTATACACACATTCGTCCGGTGGCGCCACTTGTACCGGGGCGACAACATCCGTTTCATCGAATTTTCAAATCATAACGATTCTAAAGAGGTTTCACTTCAAAAAGTCCCTTTTTAAAACTCCAAAAAGAATGCTAGAAAATGTACCCGGCAGGAGCTTTTGATAAGCTTGACTGTATTACTTTCTTTTAAGATTGCCTTAACCGGCAAGTTTGCTACCAAAAAAACTTTAAGCCTCGCGCCGCGAAGTTTAAATTCGTTACCCTAATTTAGCCCGAACTCTTTTGTCAGTCCGAGCACGTACTTCCCCCGTAACTCCAGTACGCACAATGTACGGTCGAGTTACGGCCAAGTTTCCACCAAGTTGGAAATTATAACGAAGTGGCTCCAGGCTTATTTGTGCAACTAACAGAAATATTGTTGATATAACTTTGCGAGTTTACTTATGCCACTTTATCTTTATGGATTTTTATTGGTTTTTTTTTTGCAATAGTTTTTGTTACCCAGTTTGCCTTAACATTGACTAACTATACGATGCCCGTGACTTCTTCCGCGTGGATTTGGATATTAAACATTCAAGGGGAACTGATTTTCCAGGCAAAAAGTAGCCTTTGCTCCAGTATTCAACTGTACCTACTGTGTACATGTAAAAATCACGTCGACCTTTTGTTCTCTTACGGTGTGATTCGGGGATAAAGAAACGAACACACTCTTGCATTTATTAAGCATTTATTTTATTAGTATTTACTCTACACAGTACATTATTAACTTAGAATTCTTAAAAGGTAATAGAAAAAGCATAATATGATATGACATATCTTTAATAGTACTCATTTTATTGAAAACTTATAGCTAGCGAGTCTTATTTATTTACAATTACAAGTCATGCTCACTTAAAATGGTGGCAAAAATGCTGCATTTCCGCGCTGGAAGGCCTGGCTGATCCTTTGCGCAAAAAAAGTTTTTTTTTCTTTAGATTGCGCACGCAATGATGCCTTTTATAGGTTTAAATTATTCTAAAATCATTTATGCATTCAATAGCTTATGTAAAGAGAGAGAAAAATGCCTTTAAAAGGCGGTCAGCTAGATGCTGTTTATGACAGGTTCGACCGCACCCCCGTTCCGTTGTGACCACGATCCCTGCATAATTTCAACTAATATCTATATAAATATAATCATTATATTGTTTATTTTTCCCTATTTTCCCTATGGTAAGCCATGTTATTCATTAATAGATGAACCAAACTTTATCGAAGCTCTCGGGTAATTATCTACTAAATAGTACCTACTATGCACCGCCAATCACAAATCACGCACAAAATATTTGGAGTTTTTTCTAAACTTACAAAATACAAGCAAATCAACAGTGTCACGCAACAATTATATTATAGTGACAAGAAAAACGGAATTAAAAGCCGTTGGGATATTAACTCCAACGTGGCACGCCGACAAAAAGTGGCCGGCAACTTTTTTTTATCCACTACGAGTTAGCCCTTGACTGCGATCTCACATGATGGTAAGTGATGATGCAGTCTAAGATGGTAGCGGGCTAACCTGTTATAGGGGCATGGCAGTTATATTAAATCCATATCCCTCATTCGGTTTCTACACGGCATCGTACCGGAACGCTAAATCGCTTGGTGGCACGTATTTGCCGGTAGCGTGTTAACTAGCCATGGAAAAACCTCCCACGAGGCCAGACCAGGGGAAATTCAGAAATTATAAAGTCCTAAATTGCCTGGGACCGTACTCGGGACCTCCGCACGGACAACAGCGCTCACCACTGCGCCACTGAGGTCGCCAAAACTTTTAGTTTCCCGTGTGCGCAACTGCGCAGGCTCTTTATGATGGAAAAAGGGGTCAGTGAAGAGTCTCATTCTAGTATCAATAATGACCGTTCATCATTAAACCCTTTTACAGTCATTAGATCATGAAAAATAAAATTAAGATAATCCCCGCCATTAAAAGGTGGGAAGGCAAAATATTTAATCAGGGGGGACAAGAGTCTCATTAGGGACGATGGCCCTCAAACGCACTCCCTAAGCTCGAGACAGACTACGCAGTCATTAGCACGCCTTATTGATGTACAACCTCTATACATGTAACGTCTTGACTCTTGGTATTGACTGACTTTTAAGTTTCAAGTCGAAAATACTACATTATGTCGAAACATAGAAAACGGACTTATGTTCTTGTTTAGCGACTGCCCGCGTCTTTGCTGCCATGGGATTTGGGAAATCCTTTTCGGCGCATATAAGCTCGTTTTTGCCTCACACACAACGCACAACGATTCTAAAGAAGTTTCAAAAAATACGCTAGTCTGAAACCGCCCTAAAGGGAACCTCTGTGCAAAATTAAAGCTTTCTAGGACAAAGGGTACACCGACGCAATGTCGCCTGCTTATCGGCTCAGGAACTTCACAATCTTGTTCCTCCTTCCCCGTTCTACCACAGAACAGCGAGAAACCGTCTGCGTTGGCATCCTTATGTGGTTGATGTCCAATCTGCCCGCACGACGTTTCTGATCCGAACCGCTAGGGTGTGGAACACCCTCCCAGCGCACGTGTTTCCTGCCACATATAACTTAGGTACCTTCAAGGCAAGCGCGTTCCAACCTAGATTTCATCATTGCTTTGCACTAAGCATGATTGTCGTCAAGCGCAAGCCTATCTCACAATAAAAAATGCGTTGATGTAACTCATCATAATATTGTTTTGTGGACTTTGCTCTGTATATTACTGCATACTTAATTACTTATAGCCCGCACGCGAGCTCCGAAGAATCCTATGGAATGTTAAGAGTTACCTAAAAACCTAGAGTTGTTTATAGTACAAAACAATACTGCTATCGCAAAATTACACGCCTCAAGCTCGAAACTAGTGTTGGGAGCGAGCTAGATATGGAGCGACGATCTGGGGTGGCGTACAGCCGTCGCTTCTTCAGATCCCGATTCGTCGGAGCTTGTGCGCGGACTTGTACCTAATAATATCTTTTTTTTAATCTACTACAAGTTAGCCTTTGACTGCGATCTCACCTGATGGTAAGTGACGATGCAGTCTAAGATAGTAGCGGGCTAACCTGTTAGGAGCATCTTCTTCTTCTTCTTCTCTCACTGGGCTTTTCCGCACTTAAGCAAGTGTGCCCGTTGTGCGTGAGACCTCTGGTGCGACTACCCGCCGGATCATTCCAGCCAGCCGAGCTCACTCCAGAATCCAAGCAGGCCGCCCAGGTCGGCGAGAACTTCCGGGAGTGTTGCTGGGGAGCCAATGTAGGCTTCTCGTTGAGTGGATACAGCACTACTGTAAGGAGCATGTCAGGTCGACAAAATCATGACTGTTTCAGAAATTGCGAGAATTCCTTAATCTTTCAAATGAAATAAATATCTTTTGTAGTCGAGATTCCAATCTGTTTGATATTTTAATGAAAGGGAAGCCTCGTAACAAATTAATTTCATCATTAGTAATGAAGACTAGATGGGAAACCATAAAAAAACTGAAAGAAGCTGTATGAAATTCAGCATTCGAAGATCGTTTCTGAATTCGTTAATTGGACTCGGTTTCACGTTACTTTGTGGGTTTATTATACCTACTACTACCGTAATATTACCTATTCTGTGCTACTACTACGATACTATGTCCGTAAAGTTTTTTCAGCTAAGTACGTAAGTAGTACTTAGCTGAAGAAAAAGTACCGTCCTCACGATTGCATTTCGGCCATGGCGGCTAATCTCCAGAGATCTCCATTAGTCTGTGCGAAACGCTTCAAATATTATATCATTCTTCTTCTATCGTGCACTCTCGATTCCCTTATCCTCATAGCCCGATGGGACGGAAAATCCGACACGACAGGAGAGAGATCAGGCGCAAAATAGACGGCTTTGCTTTCTGACTCCGAGCTAGTACACCACAGAATAGGTAATAGTAGGTATACGGTACAGCTAGTACTGAAAATTACTCGTCAGAAAAATCCTATAGGATTTTTTTTAAATTTTATCTACTACAAGTTAGCTCTTGACTGCGATCGCACCTGATCGTAAATGATGATGTTGTCTAAGATGGTAGCGGGCTAACCTTTTAGGGATATGGGAGTTATATTAAACCCATACGGGACTCGGTTTCTACACGGCATCGTACTGGAACACTAAATCGCTTGGTGTTGGTGGCACGTCTTGCTGGTAGGGTGGTAACTAGCCACGGCCGGAGCCTCCCACCAGGCCAGACCAGGAAAAATTCAGAAATTACAAATTCGCAAATTTACCCTGCCGAGGAGCGAACGCGGGACCTCCGCACGTTAAGACAACAGCGCCTAACACTTCGCTATACGGAGGTTGTCAAGAAAGGAACCCCAGCAAAGGAAAACGACCCCGTCATCTAGGTAGACCAACGAATCAGATTGTGGGGCTAATTCTGCAGTGCACAATCTCTAAACTAAACTAAAATTAGAACATTACAAATACCTATTGCTAACCCTTTCTTAATACTTCCTACGGAAAGGGACAGAACTAGATTTAAAGCTGCCATTTTTGTTTAGTTTAAAGATTGTGTTATACAGAATCAGCCCTAGTTATCCATATAAACCCTATACTATCCATATTTTTGACGATCTCCGTGGCGCAGTGTGTAGCGCTGTTGTCTTAACGTGCGGAGGTCCCGGGTTCGATCCCCGACAGGGTCAATTTGGGAATTTATAATTTCTGAATTTTCCCTGGTCTCGCCTGGTGGGAGGCATTGGCCGTAGCTAAATAGTTACCACCCTACCGGCAAAGATGTGCCGCCAAGCGATTTAGCGTTCCGGTATGAAGCCGTGTAGAAACCGAATAGGGTAATTTAATATAACTGCCATGCCCCTAACAGGTTAGCCCGCTACCATCTTAGACTACATAATCACTTACCATCAGGTGAGATCGCAGTCAAGAGCTAACTTGTGGATAAAAAAAAACACATCTAGATTATCTACGAGTTGCTCATTTGAAATTACGTCACGTTTCCGATGACATTGTTATTCATCGGATTTGCTTTTTCTATTTTTTCAGATGCCATCAGCGATTTCCACTAGTTACACTCGTATCTAGAGGCCTCACTCCAGCGCCCCCTAACGATTGTTACAAGTTTTAAGAGCGATTACGTGCCTAAACGCGAACGGGGGACACTTCTTCTGCCGCAAATTAAACAAGTTCTGAAATTCAAACTGAATCCGCGCCACGGTTTGGCAAACTCGATAATTAGTTGAGTTAGATATTTTGATACCGACCGTTTTAATTTTTTAATTGGATGTGTACGAACGTGGAAACTTACCTTAAGTTTCCACGTTCGTACATGTATAACGATTTGAAGTCAGAATCTAGACTGAGTTCCCTCGATAGTGGCGAACAAAAATCGTGTTCAATGAGACTGTCAAACCACTGGCCATCTTGTTATTAGCGAGATACAGCCGGCAAACATTTTTGTTTGGAGTAACTTATACAGTGAGTAGATATTTACATTAATATCAGAGAAGTCGAATATGTGGAATCTGTAAAGTAGATAGTAGTTAAAACAATAGTTACTTCGCGTATTTATACTGTATTCTCGTTGCTGTTTCAACTGATAGAATAATTAGTTTCTTGCATGGTAAGCTTGCTCGTCAAGCATGTATAAGCGTGGAAATCCAGCTTAAGGCCCTGTGTAGCGTAAAAGGGGGTTTTTAAAAACAGTGTATCCATCAAACGGTGACATAATGTACCTATGCTTGTAAAAATAATTTGCTGTTTTAAGAACTTTAAGCAGCCATTGAAGCATCTCGAAACACAATTTTAAAAAATCTCTGCATTAAAATTTATTTTAAACATACCTCTTAATTTACCTTTTAAAGCAATTTTTCTCCTTATTGAAACTAATAATTTGCTCTAGAAAATATATAAGATAAAATTTACATTTCTAAATCAAACACATTGTTCGGATTTATTTATTTTTTTACAAATGATTTCTGCATTTTTTGCGACATGCGCTTGCTCGATTTCACCCCCGCGCGCCTGTATTTTGATCTCGTGAGCTCACAGCGCCTTAAGGGCGGATTAGGAGTTTTAGTTGCCCGTGTAGATACGCGATCTCAGAATAATTTGCCGGAAATTATCTCAATTTTATTTTTCATGATCTAACGGCCGTAAAATGCGTAGTCTTTAAGAATGTGCAATCATTATTGAAACATAGGAAATGAAAATAAAAAGGGAAATTAAGCGTGACTAAATTAAAATACTTAATATTTATAAGGACGAATCATTCATGCGATCACACCTAATAACCTGTTAAGGCAGTAATATTAAATCTAACCTAATCGGTTTAAACACAGTATCATACCGGAACACTAAATCGCTTGGCGGTACGTCTTTGCCCGTAGGCCCGTGGGGTGGTAACCAGCCACGGCCGTAGCCTCCCACCAGGCCAGACCAGAGAAAATTCAGAAATAATAAATTCCCGAATTGACTCTGCCGGGGATCGAACCCACTTATAAGACCACAGCGCTCACCACTGTCGTCTATGCCTCACGAATAGGAGACTGAAGTCTTCTTTAGTATACCTACAAGTAGATAACAAGATCAAAAATACAAATTATTTCATCCACCTTGCAGCATATTCCTCAAAGCTAGAATAATACATAACTAACGAGTCTAGTTGAATTAAATTGAGAACTTCATTTACCAACATCGAATCCATATCGAAATGCCAATAATGCTTCTACAAATGCAAATTGTATTCATCCAGTGTCAAACTAGCCTGTGTACGAGTAATCCAATTTGCAGGGAGTTCCTCAAACTTGCCAGTCGCAACTTGCGCTGCTTGGTGATTTAAATTTACAACTTCATTCGCTCCTCGCACTTGCATTTGTAACGATCATCTATACCTAACTTTACTTTAAATCGGATCTTACGTTACGAGATTTAGTATGCATGAGGTTACCGCGCGTTTTTTTTAATTCCCATGCTAGTTGCTATTGCCGTGTGGCACCGGCAGAGTAGAATAGTGCCACCCCTTCCTATCCCGTGGGTGTCCGTAAGAGGCGGCTAAGGGAACCGGGGAACTTTTTACTAACTTATTCTGTTCCCCGAAAGCTGGTTAGCTGGCCATCAAAACAGCCTCCTCGGGGACCTGAGTGGACCCCGAGTGATGTAATCACCACTCATCCCCAGCAAAATCCAGGCAGCGTCTGTACTCGGAGCGAGCGGCTGTCTGGTCAGCGTCTGTCCCACATTGGGCGGCTGTTTTTCCGGAAGATGGGTGTAGGAGAGGAGGAGGATAGTGGGAGGAAGAAGATAGGGAGATTACAGTAACATGAAAGCACAACATAAAGAGAAACTACCCCAGGCGGGTACCAGTACCGCTGGTGCTGGAGAATCCCGCCCCCTGACAGTCTCGGCTGACAGGGGCTGCCCCTCGTATTCTGGGGGGGGCGACGTTCTGCTTAAGTGTGACAAACCATTTGCAAGGTCTGGCCTGCTACAACGCACGCCACCTAAAACGACGACTCAGGCATGGACACGGACTGATACGGAGCAAACTGAAACTGAAACGGAAGACGGTGTAACTACGGGAGATGAAGGGGCGCAAGGTATACGATCACCCTATGCTACCCCCCTGACGTTTTTCTCACCGATGGCCAGCACGCCGCAGAATAGGGGAGAATGGAAACGAAAAAAGTCGCCTGCGAGTAAGGAAACGGAAACCTTGAAGGAAAAGGAAGATCGCTTACTGAAGGGTCTATTCGATAACATCGTAGCAGTAAACTCACTCGTGGATAGACATGGACCACACAAGAACACAGCCAATGAAGTGAAGACAAGACTGCGTGAACTGCAAAAACTGTGTGGGCGGGTGATGGATGTAAGACGAATGAGAGCTGAAAGAAAAGACGAAGAATCGGAAAGGACCCCGAAAAGGGCCAAACGAGCAGTGGTTCTAGAAGAGAAAGGTACCAACACATCAACCGGAGGAGAAATGGAAGGACTAGAATGGGAGGATGATTTAGGTACGGAAAGCGATTGGAAAGAAGTTAAAACGAAAAGAAAAAAACGGAACAGTAAGGAGAAAGAAAAAAATGGGGAGGTGGACAGGAACCTCAGAAGTAAAATACAGACTAAGAATAAAGAGAAACATGAAGGAAATAACATACCAAATAAGACGACGAAAAATACAGAAGGATCACAGGTTTGGAAACGGAAAAGTAAAACAAACACTGCAGGCAAGAATTCAGTGAGTAGGATGCCGAAGATAAAACCTGAGGCGCTACTAGTGGAGGTACAAGATCGTGACTACGCCAGTGTACTTAAGGAAGTAAAATCAGGGCTAGCCAGCGATGAAGTGGTTTTTTCTAAGGTGAGGAAGACAAGGAAAGGCGATATACTCCTAGAGCTGGAAAGAGGGCAAGACGGAGGCGCTTCCCAAATGAAGGAGAAAGTGCAAGGACTGTGCCCGAATTTAACGCTCAGAGCATTAAAAGAGTCCGCTGACGTAATAATTAGGGGACTGGACGTTACCGTAGAAAAAGAAGAGGTAGAAGAGACACTCAAACAATTGGTACAGGAGTTCCGCATCAAAAGTTTCTGGGAGAACAGCTACGGAAACAAGACAGCGGTGGTTGAACTTCCGAAAGAAGAAGCCCAAAAACTAGTGGATAAGAAGAAAATAAAGATAGGGTGGATGCGGGTCCCAATCAGACTAATAGAGGAAAAGAAAAAATGTTTTAGGTGCCTCGAATACGGGCATATTTCAACAGGGTGCCCAGGTCAGGACCGAAGCAGAAAGTGCTATAATTGCGGGAACGAAGGGCATAAAGCTAAAGAATGTAAGAAGGAGACTGCTTGCGCTATCTGCCAAGAAAAAGGTCATGTTAACGCAAATCATCGAATGGGCTCCAAAAACTGCCCATCTTGGAGAGAAAGTGTGCCCGGCAGAAGGAATAACGAGCCAAAAAACGAGGTATGAGAGCAGGACAGGGAGCGATGGGCTCGCTCATTAAATTTCTACAAATAAATTTAGATAGAACGCGAGCCGCCCATGACCTGCTCGAAGTGACGGCAAAAAAACACGAAGTAGACATAGCCATCGTAGCGGAGCCAAGCCGAAAGATAGTGCAAGCTCAGGAATGGGTGACAGACAAGAGAGGAGATGTAACGGTAG
Source organism: Erebia aethiops (assembly GCA_923060345.2). Lineage (NCBI taxonomy): Eukaryota > Metazoa > Arthropoda > Insecta > Lepidoptera > Nymphalidae > Erebia > Erebia aethiops. The sequence goes on along the minus strand of OV281093.1, from coordinate 3,078,195 downwards.
TAGTGTATAACAAACGGATCCCGACACAAATAGTAGGTCAGGGAAACGGTTTTATCGCAGTACGCATACCAGGGCTTGTGATTTACAGTTGTTACTTCTCGCCAAACTATTGTATAGAAGAGTTCGATCGGGACTTAAATGAGCTGTTTGAAAGCATTGAGTCACATCGGACGGACATATTAGTAGCGGGGGATTTTAATGCGGCGTCAAAAGTTTGGTCTAGCAAGAAAGAAAATGAGAGAGGTCGCCAAATCATGGAAAGGCTCGCAAGTACGGATATGGTGATAGTAAATGACGGTTTCGCTCCAACGTTCCAAAGAGGTGAAAAACACTCCACACCAGACATAACTTTTGTTAGCTCAGGTCTGACGAAAAAAGTTATGGAATGGCAAGTTCTGGAAGAAGATAGTCTGAGTGGGCACAGATATATCAAGTTCAACTTACATCAACGCGAATTGAACCCACCAAGAAGGCCACAAGAGGGATGGAGATTGGACAAGCTAAACCAGAAAGTCTTTGAGAGTGTCCTCAGGGAAAGCGAGGTTGGAACCTCAGAAGCACTGGTGGTGCAAACCAAAAGAGCCTGCGACAGTGCTATGCCCAAAAGAGGATCGCGTAGAAAACCACCAATCTACTGGTGGAATAAACTTATAGAAGAGAAAAGAGATCACTGTACACAGTGCAGGAGGAGATATACGCGTAAGAGAAAAAGAAGTTCTGAGGAAAACGGGAAAACAGACGAAACTAAAGAAGGGGAAATAAATAAACTAAGAGAGGAGTACAAAGCGGCGAAACTAGACCTGCAAATAGCCATCATAAAGTCAAAGGCGGAAGAATGGCAAGAGCTGTGCGAAGAAGTAGACAGAGACACCTGGGGACTGGGATACAGAATAGTCACTAAAAAACTGCGGCAAAGTCCACCCAGCTTGGACATGGAACTTATTAAATCCGTGGTCGCAGTCCTGTTCCCTGTCCATAAAGACTTCGGCCGAATAGTGGGAGATGCGTCTGGAATAACTGAAGTAACGGAGGAAGAGATAAAGACGGCAGCGGAAAGCCTCAAACCAAAGAAAGCGCCAGGGCCAGATCTTATCTGTCCAGAGGTTGTCAAACTGGCAGTGCAAACTATACCCGAGAAAATAAAAAAGGTCCTAAACGATGCCTTTGCATCAGGCAGTTTTCCTGAGGCCTGGAAAACGGCTTCCTTAATCCTCCTTAGGAAGGCTAATAAGCCAGCAGAAGATCCGACCGGGTATAGACCAGTATGTTTGCTAAGCAGTTACGGCAAGTTAATGGAGAAACTCCTTCTCAATAGGATCGAAAAGCTGCTGCCAGATCACGGGGGTCTTTCCGAACACCAGTATGGTTTTAGGCAGGGCCGATCCACACTTATGGCTGTAAAAAGAGTCGTAGAGACAGCAACAAAGGCAAGACAGGGCACGCGTAGTACTAGAAAGCTGTGTGCCCTCATCTGTCTGGATGTGAGGAACGCTTTTAACTCTGCTCCTTGGAGGGAGATCCTCTTAGAACTGCGGAAAAGAGGTTTCCCAGGCTACATCCAGAATCTCGTAAGTAGCTACCTAGAAGACAGGGCCATAATAGTGAGAGACGCGAAAGGAATGGAAGAGGTTATTAAGGTCAGCAGTGGAGTACCACAGGGTTCAATTCTTGGGCCCACTCTTTGGAACATTCTATACGACGGAGTCTTTAAGCTGAAACAAGAGGAGGGTATCCAACTGGTGGGCTTCGCTGATGATCTGGCGCTCGTAGTGGTGGCCAAAACAGAGGCTTCCCTCATGATTCGAGCAAACAGGGCGCTCGAGCTAATAAATCACTGGATGCTAGGAAAACAGCTGAAGTTAGCCCCAGAAAAAACAGAAGCCATAGTATTCAGCGGGAGACGAAGGCTAGACCCAATACAGTTTAGGATAAAAGGTGCTACAGTGACTCCTAAAGAGCATGTGAAAAACTTAGGAGTATGGCTCGACAAAAGTTTAAGTTTTAAGAAGCATGTTGAGGAAGTTGCGAGTAAGGCACAGAAACTCACAGAAGCGCTGAAAAGACTCATGCCAACAAAAGGTGGTCCCAGAGCAAGTAAGCGAAGAGTGCTGGCATCAGTTGCTCACTCCGTGATTCTTTACGGAGCCCCTATCTTCGAAGGAGCAATCAGGGTAGAACTCTACCGAAAAAAGCTGGAGGTAGTCCAAAGACGATTGGCAATTGGAATCTGCGGAGCATATAGGACAGTTTCTACTGAAGCCGTACTGGTCATAGCAGGGCTGGTGCCTATAGCCAAGCTGGCCAGGGAACGCGCTAAGCTGTTTCGATGCAAGACGAAAACGCCTATAGAGATGCGAGAGGATACCCTAACGGAGTGGGAAAGGGAATGGTCTGGAGCGGGAAAAGGGGCCTGGACAAGAGAGTTAATAACAGATCTCAAACTATGGCACAAAAGAAAACATGGAGAGGTAGACCGGTGGGTAACGCAGGCGCTCAGCGGTCACGGGGTGTTTAACACGTACCTCTTTGCCATTGGAAAAGCATCGAGTGATAGGTGCTACTTCTGTGGCGAGGAGGACACCCCGAGACACGCCTTATTTGAGTGTCCCGCTTGTGTTGACCTGAGAGAGACGGCCCAGGGAATGAGCGAAAGCAGAGTGGATGCCCAAAACCTAGTCCCACGCATGTTGGCTGGTGCAGACGCGTGGCAAAGGTATGCCCAGATGTTAAGGGGCATAATGTTGAGGAGGGAAGAAAGAGAAAGAGAAGAAAAGAACAAGAGCGAATAAAATAGAATAGAGGGTCAGCACGAAGTAATGCAGTGGCGGTTCCGTGCTGACCTCGAAGACAGGGGGAGGTTATTTTAGTCCGTGCAAGTCGGACATGCCCTGCCATTAGGCAGAAGTCCGTAGGGATTTTTTCCTCCCCCCAAGAAGAAAAAAAAAAAAAAAAAAAAAAAAAAAAAAAAAAAAAAAAAATGCTAGTTGCTAAATACGGCGGTCATAATTTCTTAAACTCTGTTTTATTTTCAAAACAATAATATGCGAAATCTCATGCTTAACTATTTCTTAATAACGATGTATCACTCGAGTGGGATAATGTGCTTAATCTTTTCCCTCACTCTCTTAAGCAGAACAACACGAATGAATAAATGAAATAGTCTTTATTGTACGCTAATTCAATTGAAACACATACAATACACAATATAAATAAAGCTATGGTACAATTGGCGGCCTTATCGCACTGAAAAAAATGGTTACCAAATTATTAAAGGTTGGCTGAATTACATGAAAACTCTGATAAATATAACAAAAACTCGTTAAATTTCGCTATTGAACTTACAAAACAAAAAAGGTTGAATTTGGTACCAGAGTTTTGATGTAAATTAACAAAGAATATTGTACATTTTACCAAACAAATGTCAACAATTTAGTCTGGTTGATGTAATCATAAAAATGTGATAAATATTACCAGACCTCGCGGTTGAACTTACAAGACTAAAACGGTTCAGGTAAAAATATTGTCCCTACCAGAGTTCATGGTGTAAATTACCAAAGAATATTGTACATTTTACCAAACAAACGTCGACAATTTAGTCTGGTTGATGTAATCATAAAAATGTGATAAATATTACCAGACCTCGCGGTTGAACTTACAAGACTAAAACGGTTCAGGTCAAAATATAGTCCCTACCAGAGTTCATGGTGTAAATTACCAAAGAATATTGTACATTTTACCAAACAAATGTCCACAAATTAAGTCTGGTTGATGTAATCATAAAAATATGATAAATATTACCAGACCTCGCGGTTGAACTTACAAGACTAAAACGGTTCAGGTCAAAATATAGTCCCTACCAGAGTTCATGGTGTAAATTACCAAAGAATATTGTACATTTTACCAAACAAATGTCGACAAGTTAGTCTGGTTGATGTAATCATAAAAATATGATAAATATTACCAGACCTCGCGGTTGAACTTACAAGATTAAAACGGTTCAGGTCAAAATATAGTCACTACCAGAGTTCATGGTGTAAATTACCAAAGAATATTGTACATTTTACCAAACAAATGTCGACAATTTAGTCTGGTTGATGTAATCATAAAAATATGATAAATATTACCAGACCTCGCGGTTGAACTTACAAGACTAAAACGGTTCAGGTCAAAATATAGTACCTACCAGAGTTCAAGGTGTAAATTACCAAAGAATATTGTACATTTTACCAAACTAATGTCGACAATTTAGTCTGGTTGATGTAATCATAAAAATGTGATATATATTACCAGACCTCGCGGTTGAACTTACAAGACTAAAACGGTTCAGGTCAAAATATAGTCCCTACCTCAGTTCATGGTGTAAATTACCAAAGAATATTGTACATTTTACCAAACAAATGTCCACAAATTAAGTCTGGTTGATGTAATCATAAAAATATGATAAATATTACTAGACCTCGCGGTTGAACTTACAAGACTAAAACGGTTCAGGTCAAAATATAGTCCCTACCAGAGTTCATGGTGTAAATTACCAAAGAATATTGTACATTTTACCAAACAAATGTCCACAAATTAAGTCTGGTTGATGTAATCATAAAAATATGAGAAATATTACCAGACCTCGCGGTTGAACTTACAAGACTAAAACGGTTCAGGTCAAAATATAGTCCCTACCAGAGTTCATGGTGTAAATTACCAAAGAATATTGTACATTTTTCCAAACAAATGTCGACAATTTAGTCTGGTTGATGTAATCATAAAAATATGATAAATGTTACCAGACCTCGCGGTTGAACTTACAAGACTAAAACGGTTCAGGTCAAAATATAGTCCCTACCAGAGTTCATGGTGTAAATTACCAAAGAATATTGTACATTTTACCAAACAAATGTCCACAACGTTAAGGGCTTCACATCAATAACACCTTAAGTATATCGGGCGATGTACTACATAAATCGTTTTCTTCAGTACTTGTAGACATTTTTATTAATATATATAACTTTAATTTCAACAGGGAAAACGAATTGTGAAACTTTTTTGTACGGGCGGGAAAAATCAAGTGAGTACTTATTACATCCATGGGAAAAATTAATTAGTTTTTTTTATGCGCACGCATTGACCACAGACAAAATAAATGAGGATTTTTTTTGTTAAATTTGTTGTTTAAAGTTTTAAACAGAGAGAAAACAAAAGTTAAGTATATTTGAGTGAAAGTTTTGTTTATTGTACACGTACAAGATGAAATTTTCTATTTTAATACGAAGTTGTATAAAATGAACAAGCAATAGGTAGGTATATTAATGTATTTGTTCTATTGAACGCAATCTTTTTGGTATCGTTTTTTTTTTGAGAATAATGAAACTCTCGTCCAATATAATAAAAAAAAACCTTGAGAGGTGTCAAGGGACACCCGGATGGAACGAAGTTCCTTTCGATTAATTAGTGAAGGAATTGTAATAATTTTATTTAAGTTATAATAATATTTTTTTTATTATCAACAAATATAATGGATCTTGGATCGCTAAATGGATGATATATTCGTGATCAGCAACCCCAAAAACAGTGAAAACGATACCCATATCAATTTTAGTGAAAATTTCAAGTCCGCCATCTTGGATTGCTAAATGGATTATATATACGTAATCAGCAACCCTGAAAACCCTGAACACGATACCCATATCGATTTTAGTGAAAATTTCAAGTCCGCTATCTTGGATCGCTAAATGGATTATATATTCGTGATCAGCAACCCCAAAAACCCTGAAAACGATACCCATATCGATTTTCATCATCATCATCATCATAATCATGAGATCATGATCATGATCATCATCATCATCATCATCATCATCGGCTTACAACTATAGCAAAAAGTGTCGTGGCAACTTTTAGTTGTCGTGCCGATAACTTTAAATCGCAAAACTGTCGGTGCAACTTAATTTCGTGCCAGTCTTAATTTTTTTCGTCTAGCCCCCTTTCGCAATCGCAACGCGCCATAAGGAACTTCGTTCCAAAAACTATTACACACTCGTGATGAAAAAAACAATAAAAAACCCACAGTTTATTGTTTTTTCATCACGAGTGTGTAATAGTTATCATTATGTGCCTAATTGCGGTGAGATTAGACGCACATTATGAGTAAGTGTATTGAAAAATTATTTTCACTTTATAACACAGATAACATCTTTATAATAAAGTACGGTTGGCAACCCTAGACGTCGTAGAGTTGGCGCGGCGCCGGCGGCGGCCAGCCCAGCCCCCACTTCCTCAGTCCTCACTCGCCCCGCGTGCCGCTTGCTGTGTTCTTTGCTGTTTACTTCTATGATCTATCTTTTTGCGCGAGCTCTCTTACCAGGTGGTCGTTGTGGCACAGCGCTGTGGTCAAGTTTTAAAATGGATAGTGACATTGAAGAGGACCTAAGTGTGGGTGTCGCCGAATATTTGAAGGAATGGGGATTGTCTGACGAAACCATATCAAACTTTGAAGGTGAGTGCCTATTTTGATCAATATTATATACCTATATTTTTAATAATGCGTGTCTCAAGATGGCGCCATGCCTTTAAGTTGTGTTGTCTAATAAATTAATTTTGGTTGTTCAATGTGTAATATTGTACAGTGAACTAATGATTGAGTGAATCGCTAATGAAGAATTCAACTTGAAACGGAGATAGCCCTTCTTTTGTCAAGGATATCCCACGTGTTTTTTTTTTTGTAAATCGCTATTAGATACTACTAAAGGGTCAGAGTTTAGAAGGGGACGATAAGTATTTAGGATGCCTAGATATTCACCTAGAAATAGCGGTTAGGTACCTACCTGATTAGGTAGGTACCTAACCGCTATTTCTAGGTCAATATATATAGCTATTTTACCTTGATAGATTTACAAAACGAACTTCAGTAAATTTTACCAGATTAGTTTGGTAGGCATACATTTGCCCGTAGCTAGTTCCTAGGTATTGTGTAGTTTTAATTGTGTTTTGGTCCTAAGCCTCTATTCCGAAAGAAAATTAAGCCGAATATTTGGTATAATACTGTAGAGTAAAAGACTGATTTAATGTTTTTCTCTTGTTTTTTTAGATAATCACATTACGTTGAAATTGCTTGACGATATACAAGAAACGGAACTGAAAGAATTAATTCCAAGTTTAAAAGACCGAATATTGTTTAAGCGAGGATTGAAGAAACTCAGAAACATTATTCAGGTAAGTCTTTTTTCCCCTCATAATGTTTTTCATACATTGTCTGAAGTTATTAAAATAATCATCTCATTTTGCTGAGCTGATGATGGAAGGTATACAACTCCTTAACGGTTAGGTGTTAGGGGTAAATTCTTTACATATTATTGGTACTTACGGTAAGACTTCGCTGTCCGTCCGTCCGTCTGCCCGTTTGTTTGTCACCAGGCTGTCTGTATCTCAACAAGCGTGATAGCTAGACAGTTGAAATTTTCACAAATGATGTATTTCTGTTGTTGCTAATAACATCAAATACTAAAAAATATGTATGGAGGCTCCTTTACAACAAACGTGATTCTTTTGCCGTTTTTATAGATAACTAGCCGGGGGCGACATCCACGCGGGCGGAGCCGCGGGCAAAAGCCCGCGTGGATGTCGGTTATCGCGACCAAACATAGCCTATGTCCATTCAAATTTTAGTCATTTTATAGGGCTCCGAGACGTCAGAGACGAGTAATTTATGTCAACATAACAGCTCATTTTTAACCGACTTCCAAAAAGGAGGAGGTTCTCAATTCGATCGTTTTTTTTTATGTATGTACACCGATTACTCTGAGATTTATCATCCGATTTACGTGATTTTTGTTTAGTTCGATGCGGAATGGTTGCCATTTGGTCCCATAAAAATTTTATATAGTTTGTTCCAGTAGTTTTCATTTTATAAACATTTTTGTATAATTTTAATTCAAACTTTTAACCGACATATTATTTATGATGTCCCATATTTCCGTCGTTTATGAACCGATTTCAAAAAGTTAATAGGAACTGTGCTTTTCCAAACAGGAACACTCCCATTTGATGGCTTGGCGTTGACAGATAAAGTGGACTTATGGTGGCGACATCACGGTGATAACGTTTTAAGGCGAGTATATAGCCGTGAAACTAGCGCCACTTCGGAAATGTTCTTATTATTTATTTATTTTTGAACATTTTTGAAGTGGTAGTTTTGCGGCTATACTTACCTTAACGCAAATGCCGAATGCTGGCACCTGGTGCCTGGTACGGCTTATCAGCATCCTGGCCGAAACCTGGTAGCCTTGTGTCTTTTAAAATAAGAAAGGTATATATATGATATAATTTTAAGATGAGTGATCTATTGATTATTTAATTGTATTTTTGAGTGGTAAAATAAATTTTATGATATGTACTAAAAAATTAGTTTATTTTACTTTTAACCACCGTTTTTATTAAGCCCTTAAATAAGGTTACTGGTAATTCGACGTATTCTAGAAACTGCTGATTTTCGGCTAGCCTACATGACCTTTTTAACAGCAAATTGTGAACTTTACTGTATAAATCCCTAAAAATAAAATGTTGAATTACCAATAAGCCTGTATATTTTTGAAGTGTTTGTCAAACGGTCTTAAAACTTTTTATTTTTTCAGATCCTGTATTTCTTGTATGGTTTTTGTTTATGTGGTATCATTGAAAATTAGAAACTTAGTAGCTAATCTGCAATATTGCTGACATGGTATATCATATTGCAGTTTAGATCAAACTGCTGGCCACGAAAGTAGTACGTAGTTTGAAAATCTAAACTGCAATATGATTTTACTCTCATACCATGTCAGCAATATTGCAGATTAGCTACTAAGTTTCTATTTGGTAAAATATACCAAAAAGTCCTGTACATTTTACTAGTGTTAGTTTGATAAATTAACCAAACTAACATTAGTAAAATTTACACTATTTATTTGGTATGTTTTACTAAACTAAGACCGGTACGATCAGACAAGCACTGATAAAATATTGGTAGATATTACCAGTTAAACTTTGGTAATAACTACAGTACAAATCTGTTAAATATTACCAAACAAATTTTAGGAAAAAATACGAAACAAACATGATAAACAATACTAAATTGTATTTGATAAAATCTACGAGACACTTCTGGTAGTTAATACAATATTATCTCTGATAAAAAGCACAATACACATCTGGTAGATTATACTAAGCTAACCTTGATAAGAACTGCATTACACATCTGGTAGATATTACCAAACAACCTTTGGTTGTAACTAAAATTAAATCTGGTAATTATTACCAAATTAACGCTGATAAAATAGACCAAACGTGATAAGTAAATACTACAAAATGTTGTTTGTTAGAGTTTACCAAATAAAATAGATAATACTTACGAGTTAAGTTTAGTGTTCTCTATCAAACTGATTTAATACATTCTACCATATAATAAGTGCTATCTACCAAATTTTTGTTGTATATTTTACCAAATACCTTTGCATTTTCTATTAAACTACCTTCGGTAATTTGTACCAACAAAAAGTAACAGTAGAACATGCAAAATGTATTTGATAAAAAAGACAAATATGTTTGGTAAAATATACAATATCACTTTGGTAGATTGCAGCAAACAACATTGTACTTTTTTACTAGGGTACTTTGATAAAAAGGTTACTAAAGTATTTTGGTAAAAATTATACCAAAGTACTTTGGTAAGAAATTTTACCAAGTTTGTTTGGTAAAAAAATATACTAAAGTACTTTGGTGAGAAATGTTACCAAGTTACTTTGGTAAAAAATTATACTAAAGTACTTTGGTCAGAAATGTTACTAAACTACATTGGTAAAAAATGAACAAAACATAGGTGTAAAATCTACCAAATAAATTTGGTACAACACCAACTTAATAAGTTTGGTAAAATCAACAAAAATTCGTGATAGGACCGAAATCAACCTAAAACTTTGGTAACATTTACGCAAAATCTGTTAAATCCAACCTAACATTTTTTTCAGTGCGCTTTGAAGCGAGCTAAGAGAGATCAGTCGCAGGACCAAAGAATTCACGTACCCTCCGAGACAACCTTTTTACCCCTATCCATAAGACTGGAACCAGGACCTGATGATCTAGAATCCCTAAGGCATACTGAAGTATAGTAACGAAGTACGGCTATCCTTAAAATCAATACAAACTCCTTGCTCTTTTGAAATTTCAAACACAAAGTTTGTAAAACTGTCAAAGCTGCAGAGTTCTTCATATTTCTCCATTTTAAAAATCAGAACAACTTTGGATAAGTTTCTAGAGACGACGTGGTACTGTCACTCACAAACTTTATTTCAACAGCGAAAATATTATTTGACCCAATTTTATTATTTTTTAACCGACTTCCAAATAGGGAAGAGGTTCTCAATTCAGCGCGTAATTATTTTTTAATGTTGAAGTCGGGCGGGTATAACAAGGATAAGCAAAGTTGACGCATCAGGCACGCCCGACTTCAACATAGTGTGTAGAAATCAAAATTATTTTTTATTTTACAGTCAGTGGCTTTGGAAGTCGGTTTTTTGGAAAGAATTTTTATTAGTAGTACCTAAATATTTGATTTTTTACCTCTATGGTTTTTAGGTTCTGGAAAAACAGAATCTTTTATAGCATCAACGATTGCTTTGGTCTGTCTCTCTGTATGCTAAGGCTACAGACCATACATAGGTTTACTACTCGGTGGTTAAGGCCCTTGACGTATCCCGTTTAAATACTACTAAGATGATGCCTGCGTGTACCTTGAAACTTTTAATGATCCGGTACAAAAAGTAGTCCTATGCCCTTCTCCTTGATGCAACTTATCTCTGCACTAAATTTGGCCAAAATGTGTTAAACAGATGGACCATGAAAGCGTAGCAGATTAACAGACGTACAGAAGTTTAGATCTTTGTATTTTAAATGTTACTTCACACCACAACAACAGAACCGATATGCAGATATACTATACTCCTATATTATACCAGAAAGTTCTCGCAGGAACCACTATAACCGAATACCATGGGGACGAAGTCGCGGGCATCACCTAGTAATCACATAAATAATGAAAGAACACATGAACAAAGTGTCTATTTACAAGAAAAAAGACTAAGATACGTCATTGGACAATTTCTTAGCACATAAGCTTCGTTTAAAGAAAAATTACTTAATAGTCAAATAGTCTGGCTAGATTGTAATTATATTGAGCACCCTTATTTGGTACTCATAATAGAAAAAAAAATAGAAAAACAATTATTTTCAGGGGGCATACTGCCATCGCTTAAATCCGTTTTTAACCGACTTCCAAAAAAGGAGGAGGTTCTCAATTCGGCGCGTATGTTTTGATTTAATATTGTTGACGTTTGTGTTTTAGAATTATACTTAATCCTTAAAATAAGGACGTTCACGGTACGAAATAAAACTATCATCGTCATAATTCATTCATACTAATATTATAAAGGCGAAAGTGTGTTTGTTTGTTGGTTTATTGGTTTATTCGTTCGTTGGTTTGTCCTTCAATCACGTCGGAACGGAGCAACGGATCGACGTGATTTTTGGCATGGGTATTTGGTAGTTGAGAACCTGGAGAGTGAGATAGGCTACTTTTTATCCCGGAAAATAAAGGAGTCCGCCCGCGGGAATCAAAAAAACTTAATCCACGCGGACGAAGTCACGGGCATTAGCTAGTTTTGAAATAATACTGCTTTAAGAGATGGCAGTAGCCCCCCAGAACCCTAACTAACCACAGACTTAATAAAACTCACAATCATAACTAAAGATCATAAACTTTTTAAAACCCTCCACGCATTGGTGATGATAATATTTAAAAAATTCACCTTATCGGCCGTAAACAGAGTTGTTAAGCCATGATGGCACTCCAGGACAATTTAGTTGGAGTGTCTTTTTATTTTTCTTGACTTTATGAGATCGTTTGCGGCGATTCAGCCTCCCTTCTAAATTTATTGCTATCACTAGCAATTGTTGTGAAGAGCTTTAGGTGTTTAAACAACCGATAAACAAGTGCATTGAAATAGAATGAGGTACTAAAATTCTACATCAATGCACAAGTGAACAGCCCAACCATTTTTTTTTTCAAAACATTTGTAGCCAGGGTCACTCGGTAGGTTGTAAGGATTTAATACAACCAAATCTGTTCAAGCATTAAGAAGTTATGGTGGAATAAAGAAACTCACATACATACAATATACATACATGAACACTGTTTATTGAACAGTGCATGCGTACAGATACGTTGTCAGTCAGTTACAGACAGTTTCTTTATTCCACCATAACTTCTAAATGCTTGAACATACAATATACATACATGAACACTGTTTATTGAACAGTACATGCGTACACATACGTTGTCAGTCAGTTACAGACATTAATGTCTGTAATTGACTGACAACGATGATTGAACGATGACCGATGATTGAGACAGTGTAGATTTAGTATTGGTTACTACTAAATACAATACTAAATCTATGGTTAAAATATTACACGCTCTCGGAAGCAAATCGCCAACTTTTTGAATGTTCATTTCTATTATAGATTTAAATACTGTGCATTCACTGCAATATTCCGTACAAATTCACTTGGATTTAATTCAATGCAATTACTTAAGGAAATGGTAATTGAGTTTAACCCTTTTAGGGAATTCCTCGGCCGTTGTTTTATTTTATTAGTGAATTAAGTCTCCGCTTCCTTACCGGGCATCCTTACTGCTATCGCTGAAAGCAGTATTTATATTCAAATTTCAGTTTTATGTCACGTTCCTTGACGTCTTTAAAATAAGGATTATAATTCCAAAACACGAACGTCAACAATATTACAACAATACTGCTTTAAGTCATGGTAGTGCGGCCCCTGAAGTTTTTATTACACCTACAATGATTGAGTTGCGTTCGTACTCCTGTGAAATTAAGACAGTAAGGGGAAACAAGGATTAGTCTTTTTAGTGTTAAAGTTTTTATTGCGGCCTGTCTTACGATTGTGGAGAACTATTTTATTTCTGAGTAAACTTTTTATTTCAAGACATAAACAAAACTACATTAATTCTGGCGCGATGCCGCCATTCTGGCACTTATGGACCACACCGGCTGTCAGTTCTTCGAACTATATGGCGCCCATGGCCACTTAAGCTTAGCGAGTCTTCGAGCTTTGTCGGTTATTTATTTAAATCTTTATTGCACACAAGTAAAAGGACATAAAAAAGACAATAAAATTACGACTAGGAAAGCACTGCCAGGCAACCTTAGGATTAGGAGAAGTTGAGGAGATTAACTTGCGGGTGGTGTATTAGTATAGACATACAAACAAATACCTACATACTAATACATAAACAGTTACACAAATAATATAATACATATAATAAATATATGAAAATAAACTAATATATACTATGTATTTTACATTACACTAAATAAAAATTAAAACTAGTCGTCTATATTATGGTGTTAAATAAAAAAAGATTCCGACGAATTGAGAACCTCCTCCTTTTTTTGAAGTCGGTTAAAAACATTTTAACAGATTTTTTAAATATTTCCAGTGACTTTGACTGGATATTTATCCTTATTATCCTGGATAAAAATCTCCTGAATGGTCTTGGACTTATATATGCCCGCGACTTCGTCTGCATGGTTTGAGGTTTTTTGGTTCCCGCGGGAACTCTTTAATTTTCGTGCTATTCCAGACTATAATCTATCTCTGTAGCAAATTTCAGCCAGATCCGTTCAGCCGTTGGCGCGTGATTGAGTAACAAACATCCATACATCCATACATCCATCCAAACTTTCACATTTATAATATTAGTAAGATTCCCTGAGACTGGTCTAAATTCGTTTATTCCAGTTCTTCTAAAAATCAGATTCAGATTCAGATTCATTTATTTGCATTTAACATGAACAATACAATAATTGACATGTCACCCCGTTAGGGTATATGCTGGGTATATGCAGTTTGAGTGACAGGGGTGCTTCGAAATTATTATTTTTATGTCAATAATTATTATTTCTCTGTAGGTACTTTAATAATGTCTTGTCGAATAAATTTATTATTAAATCTCCTGATTTCTAGTTTGATCACTTCTAACATTTATAGCTACCTAGTTCAAATTATCCTAGTACCTTTATTAGGTATTTCGTAATTGCCGTGGGCTACGGAAAGAGGCTCTCTGATAATATCAGGGTACTATACGGCTACGCCTCTACGTAAGGGGACTACAAACTCCACGACAAAGTGTTTTCTAAATATTTGAGACTTCCTACAATATCTTGTCTGAGTTGTTAATTAAAAATTTACAGTTGGAACCTGATAACTCTAATTTTAAGGGAAATGCATCGCAAGTGTTTCTTTCGTATTTCTTTCTTCTGCAAGTATGTTTTCATTCAGTTATGTTAAAAGATATAGGTTTAAAAGAGATGGCATTTCTTCAAGTTACTTAATTTTCTCTTTTTTTTTAATTGCGAAGGTCTTTGTAAATGTTTAGTGTGATTTTTATTTGATTTATCCCTCAACCAAGCCACAGAGGAATGCCTCGACTTATTTTTTTAAAGATATAGACTAGAAGAGACCCATAATAATATCAAATATGCTACTTTTAATCCCGGAAAATCGAAAACTTTTTACGTGATTTTGTATCATCATCTATTTGTGAAATAAAAAGTCGTTTCGTATAACATCTAAAAGCCTTGTTGGACGTGATTGGTCGGGCAGTATGTTCAGGGTTAACAATCTACTAACCCCCGGGGAGAACAAAATTAAAACTAAAACTAATCCAACAAAACAAAGGTATCTGTGACACTTATTACTGTTCCCGCAACATACGTCGCTATAATGAAAACTAGAAATGGCACAGCGCGCGCTGCAGAGCTCATAATATTTTATAGTCTGGCGAAGATAACCAACCATTTATATACAGGAGCCGACAAGAGTCGTAACTCGGTAACCGATGTTGGTTTAAATCTGGTACAGTCTCCCCTTAGGTAATTTTCACCTGAGCGCTGCACCCCGCGGCGCGCCCTCTTCAAATTTATGTTGCCCGAGATACCATCTTCATTGTAAGAATTCGAATCAGGAGATAAATTGGTGTCGCTAGAAGAGACAAATGTGTTGCGTTTTGCGTTCTTTTGATAACTTTATGTGTTTGTGTGTTCATTATTAAGTTAGTATTGTGAGTAACTGAGTTACTTTTAGGTTTACATAAACCATCCAGACTAAAATTATGAATGGGATAATGTATCTGTTTGTCTCTTATCTTATAATGTTTCATCGGCTTACCAGATTTAGACTATTTTGGGTGTCGATATAACTAGCATTCCGGAAATGGTTCCTACTATTAAGTATTCTGTGGATGGTCATTTTTTTAACCCGGATATGCAGTTCCAGATTATTATTGTTTCCAAAAATCTAAAAGTTACTAAATGCTATTATAAAGGAATCAAACAAATTTCATTAGTATGATCATACCTTGAAACATACTACGCTCATGAGTCATGTCGCTTCTAGTTTACCACTACATTTACTCCAAGATGGAGGGTAGAAGGAAAGTGTCGCTTACAATATTAGGATGTTAACCGCTGTAGACGATTTACATTATTCATTCAGGGCGTGGTGAGGATCAGCGTATGCTTTGATTTAATGTACACCAAACGTTAATTGGGCCTTTTGATCTATCCCCGCGTGTTTAAGTTTGCTAAGTGGTATTTATTTATGTGGTATTAGCTTTGTCATTATGAATTAAAATAGCGAAAGTCGATTTCGCTCCAGTGGAAATTTCAAATCTAGCCCTATTTCTTGTCTTTTTGGAGTTACCTCCAAGAATCAATTTTCATATATAAGCCCGGTGTATGAAAATATATGGGGAGTAAAATCAAACATTCTCCGTTATGTTATTGACTTTATGGTTCCATGACTATGTATTGTATTTTGATGAATATAAATTATGCAATTGTATAAAATAAATGTATCAAGCATGCTTTCAGTAATTTTAAAATGCGTTCATTTACCCTCATTTACTAATTATACTTATTTTATTATCGTTCGTAAAGAGTAAACTCCAGTCGTGCGTCGGAGCTGATATACACAATTTTTTTTTAAATACCTACGTATATTGTATAGGTAAAGCGAGCAAACGAGCAGGTGGGTCATCTGATGTGAAGTGGTAACCGCCGCCCATGAACTTTTGCAGGACCAGAGGATCCACCAGCGTTTGCTAAATTAAAAAGTAAACCTGTGTGCAAAATTTCAGCACTCTAGATCTATAAAATATGTTCGCAGCTTTGGATATTTCTCGTTTAATGTTAGGCAGGACTGTTAAAGCCGGGCAAGTCCGTACGCCATGACACAAACTTTTTTATAGATACCTTACTACTAAATGTATACTTGCATTCTCTATCATAACTACTATGATCATTTTTTTTTTTTTTTTTTTTTTTTTTTCATACATCATCATTCATCATACCACGGAATATTTAATACAATCATACTATGCCTTTTTTACGGATTCGCTCTTTTTTAATTTGGGAACGAATAAAGTGCGCGCGCAGACTACGGGCTAAAAGAAATAATCTAATAATTATATTCCTTAATTGCCTAGGGTAAGGAACTACTACTTGGTAACTACTTGGTAACTACTACGTAACTACTTCAGTGTTAAGAAATAGGTACCTAAGCAAGCAAAATTTACTTTGCATTATCATGATTCATGAGTTAAGTACGTTCTCACGTTCTCAAACGTCTCGTAGCAGAGAAAATATATTATTATTCTTCATGAATTCATCATTTTGTGTTTCATGTCACAATTTTCTCCCAGAAACAAATGATGCCAAATGAATTATTCACGAAAAAATATCACTCTTCTCGCAGCATCTAAGGCCCTTGAGAACAAAGCTAGCGGTCTCTCAACACCTTCGTTTGTGTAGGAAACAGGGAAGGAGCCTGCCGCAATTATATGCGCCTTAGTTCCTTTGTGGGAACTACTAACACAGTTTTCTTAAAAAAGGTTTTGGTTTTCTAAGAGAAGCTTTGGCGTCGCCGCCAACCACAATTAACGTTAGGTAGATGCTTTTTACGTTCTCTTTTATGGACTATACTGTGCTATTAACATACCTTTTTTTTTCTTCATAAAATGGGTTTCATTTTGTCATCATAACTCTAAAAGCTAAAAGGATATTTCAGTAACATTTTAACCTATTAGGTAGTTGCCTATTATTTTACCACAATTAACTTTAGATATGTTCTCTATTAATATGGCCTACTGAGCTATTGACATACTTTTTAACCGACTTCTAAAAAAGGAGGAGGTTCTCAATTCGGCGCGTATATTTTTTTTAAATAAAATGAGCTTCATTTTTAACCGACTTCCAAAAAGGAGGAGGTTCTCAATTCGGCGCGTATTTTTAATTTAATAAGTTATTTAAGTTTAAGTCAAGTCTTTTTTAGCTATTATTATTAAGAATAATTTGTTATTATGTTTAAATCTGTATAAAAAGTGTTTTTACGGGGGCGACATAATCACAAAATAAAGATTTAAAAAAAGTTTTCCAAAATCCTACCAATCAGTTTCGAGCAACATAGTCAGTCCAAATGACCCTTTGCGTATTTGTTATATTTTCCAGTATAATTGGAGGCGTTTGCAAAATCCCGAATAAAATCTAGACCCACAAAGTAAATCTTCCAGCCAACTTACGGCGAAGTACTGTTTCAATGAAATATTCATGGGCACAATTTCAACACACTTGGCGGGATGGAATTAAACACACGAGGACGCGTGTTGGTTGGCGAGTAATAAATTCACCCCCGACTTTTGAATATCTCCCGTTATTGCACATTTTCACAATAGTCGCTTCGTTATATTTTATGAGTACCACAGAATATTTGACAGTGCCTAAAACTAATTTATAACATTACTAGATGATGCCCTCGTAAGGTTTTCTGATTCCCGCTACCAGGCGAGATCGCAGTCAAGGACTAACCTGTAAATAAATAAATAAATAATCATTTATTTGCAAGAATGTTTGTACATAATGTTGGTAAAATAATAATCAGTTCATAAATATTCAACTAAATTAATAGTGTGCAAATATTAGGAGTCATTAGTAGGTAATTTAATAAATTATTAGAATTTCAGCTAAACAATATCAATCAATTTAATTAAATTCAATATAAAATAAACTAATGTCAGAGAAATTACAGAAAATCAAATACATATAAATTATACAACGCGATCAAAAATAACAATGTCAATACCTACTTAAAAATTATTGCTTATTGCGTTAAATATTCCTTCACATCATAGTAACATTTTTCTAATAGTAATTTGTTAAGTTCGCTCTTTAACATATTTAAAGTCAATTTTTCAATGTCTAGCAATGGTAGCCTATTATAAATCTGGACCGCCATGGCGTACGTACTTTTCATAAATGTACTATTACAACATTTTGAAATACCTACATATAGTATAACAGAGCAACGGATCGTCTCGATTTTATGCGTGAGTATAGGTAGTTGAGGACGTGAATATTGAGAAGTTCTCGGGTGAATCAAAAAATCTTATTCCACGCGGACGAAGGTGCGGGCACAAGCTAGTGAATTACATAGTTTCATGTTAAAGTTTAATGATTTTAATATCTGTATAATAATGGGCAATATTTACAGCAAGATGCAACTTTTATAGCCCAATGTGAAAGTGTAAATATATTCTCCCCCGAGTTTTGAATATGTTACGCGGCACTTCGTTTGTTTTGTCAAGCGGCCTAACATAAACCTGTGCTTCGCGCTGATTCGCTTGTTTATGGCGTAAAGCAATATTCTACACTGCGGGAAAATGGAAAATTCACCATGGATTTTAATCAAAACTTTTTATAAAATAAAAAAGTAACTAGATTTTTTTAAAATTAAATACATAAATACCTAATCATTTATTTGCCAGAATGTTTGTACATAATGATGGTAAAACAATACAGTCTATTCATTAACATTTAACTAAATTAATAGTGTGCAAATATTACAATCATCAAAATTAAATGAAGAATAATTAGTAGGTAAATAAAATGATTAAGATTTTAAGATATATTATAATCATACTAATATTATAAATGCGAAAGTGTGTTTGTTTGTTGGTTTATTGGTTTGTCCTTCAATCACGCGCCATCAGAGTAACGGATCGAAGTGATTTTTTGGCACGGGTATAGTTAAGGACCTGGAGAGTGACATAGACTACTTTTTATCCAGGAAAATTAAGGGGTTCCCGCGGGAATAACAAAAAACTTAAACCACGCAGACAAAGTCGCGGGCATCAGCTAGTTTCAAATAATTCTAATTTTTTTTTTTGTTGCATTGATTACATGTAGGTAAACATGTAAAGTTCTTAATGCCTACTTTACAACATGACCACGTTAATTCCCTTAAGTACCTATGGATACCTATGGGTATCTATGGGAAAATGCATTGAGTCAAAGACTAAAACATCATGAACATCAAGGGGGATTTGACTTTTTAAGGTTTTCTTGAAAGAACTATTCTATTGAATAATTATACTATAAACCGTTAACAACACTCCCACGTGTGTTTAGAGGCTAATCAGTCAAGTAAACAGCATAAACAAGGTATTCCGACGTGCAAGCTGCCGATAACGCGTCAATTCGACGGCGAATTTCAACTTTGTTTGCCCCAATCGCCCATAAAGAATATCTGAATAATAAGGATCATGGCGGTCGGATTGATTAGGCGGTCGTGAAATATTTACGAGTTCCCATCATTTCCCTACACAGATAACAAATAGGGAAATGATGGGAACTCGTCTCGAACTCTACATCATGTCATGTTGTAATACACGCTGTTCTAGACTTTACACGTTTTGTATTAGCCTCGCCTATTATTTCTTAACCAAGCATTATCCATACTAATATTATAAATGCGAAAGTGTGTCTGTCTGCAACGCTTTTCTGGCATATTTTTTCAACCGATTTTGCTGAAATTTGGTATAGAGTTAGGTTATATCCTGGGGAAGGACATAGGCATAGGAAAATTAAGGAGTTCCCGCGGGAATCAAAAAACCTTAATCTACGCGGACGAAGTCGCGGGCATCATCTACTATTATTATAAGTACCTACCCGTATTAAAGTAAAATTCAAATAATTTATTGAACAATGTAATAGGTTGAAGAGAGAAATGATAACCTATGCACAGTAAATAAAAGTATAATCACGTAAGTATATAAACACAAAAGAAACAAAATAGAAAATGGGTCACACGAAAAACTATACTAGGTACTATGAATATGAACGCGCGTACACAGCCGCTAGGCTCGCAGAGGACTGTCGGCACTCGGCGCGGGGGCGCGTGCGCCACGCGTTGGGAGAGCGGGTAGCGGGGTGAGACGTGCGCGCGGGGAATCGTACGACCGTTACTATGGAAACGGTCGACGAGGACGTGCAGGATAAGATGCCTACTATACACTCCCCCTTTTGACCTGTTATTGTGTCCTCACAACAGGTTAAACAATAAAGGTTAGGCAGATAAGCGCGGTCTACCACGTCTTTTAGGACGAACTGGTTCAGGCCGATTGCTATCACGATCTGCTAATACCTCAAACCAATCAGACGGCACAGGTGTTTGCAATAAGCCAGCGAACTTTTGATTAGAAGGCTTATAACGCTGACACTCTATGCAAGTCTGGAGGGAAATTTGTTCCTTACCTTCCAATCCTTGAAACATTTCAGCCACTCCCGGATCAGCTAACTGTGACTCTCGTACGGACTCTGTTTTCCAACGAGGCGTCTCTACAATAACCGTACAGACATCGCAAGCCTCCCGCGTCTGTTCGTCACAGAGCGGCTGACTGAGCGTATCAGAAAGTACGTTGAACTTACCGGGTGTATACTCCACTTGAAGATCAAATGCCTGCAGCTTCATTGCCCAGCGAACCAGCCTACCTGTAGGTGACTTAAGGGTAAGAAGCCACTTCAAAGGCTGGTGATCACTACGAACGCGTACCGAGTGTCCATCAATGTAGCCACGAAACTTCTCGCAGGCCCACACCATCGCAAGGACCGCCCTCTCTGTGGTCGAGTAGTTACGTTCGGCTGCTGTGAGAAGACGACTGGCATAAGCTATCGGGCGCTCTTCGTGAGCTGACTCCCCCTGGAGTAAAGCAGCACCGAAAGCATTGCTGCTGATCAGTCCTCAACACGAAGGGACGGCTGTAATCTGGTTGGATAAGAATCGGAGAAGAGGTAAGTAAGCGCTTAAGTTCTTTGAAAGCTTGGTCTTGGGCTTCTCCCCACACCCAAGCTTGGTCTTTTCTGGTAAGCATCGTTAAGGGTTGTGCGATATTCGCGAAACCTGGAACGAACTTACGAAACCGCGAAAAGGTCTGTAAGAAGCTCTTAATATGCTTCACAGTTGTTGGTGGTTTAATGTTTTGTATGGCACGTACCTTAACCGGATCAGGCGAAATACCTTCTTTGAACACATCCTGATACTGGTCAATCGGGCATGCGAGTTCATTACGCTCAGCAGGTGACAGCTTAGGACTTTCGTCCACTCTAAGCACATTCGCGGAAGCGCACTCCACGAAATTGCGAGAGGACTCACACCGAAGCGGATAAACAGCGTGAGGACGATCGGCCGTGAACCAGCTGTTCGAATCTATGTTGAAAACTACTCGCGCCTTACGTATGAAATCAATGCCAAGAAGTGTATCACTGGTACGTGAATGAGGGAAAATGACAAAAGTAATAGGTACCACTAGGTCACTCTGGGTTAACTTAACCTGTACGTCCGCGAGTTTGACCTCAAGGGTACGCACGACTCCATCCGCGAGTCTTACTGTCATTTCACTATTTCGGAAAGGGTGACGTTTATTTTGCAACCAATTGTAAAGCCTAAAGCCAGCAATGCTACGCTTTGCGGCGGTGTCAATTAAACCGGTACCACGGCAACCTAAAATCACGATATCGAGAATAGGACGATCGCCGGTACCCGTTACCCGTTCACCCGAAGCCGAAATGGTAGATGCAACTACCGAGTCCAACTGCGAACCCTGAGTTACATTACAATCATTACAAGAAACATTGCCTCTGAGAGACAAACATTCGTAGGTACAAAAGATATTGTTATTCTTTGACAAAATTGATCTATGACAACCAGTAGGTAAAGTATTCTTAGATCTACGCACACTACGCGGTTGATCACTTTTACGATGATTACGATTATCGATATGATTATCACTATAAATATCGCACGAACTAAACGAGTTGCACTTCTCACAGTCTGCACGGATAAAACCATCTGATTTGCACCGGTAACAAGACAGCGGAGAATTATTACTAGAAACCGATTCACTCTTATGTTTCAATCGAACGCAAGTCTGAAGTTCGTGTCCTCCACGTTTACAATAAACACAGAAACTTTTACCTTTCGTGCTAGTAGTTACGTTTACCGCACGCGAGTCCGTATTCGTTGCCGGCGTCGAAGAAGACGCGCTGCGGTTGAGACATTTCGTCGACGTTGGCCCATCGCGCGTAGGTACGCACGGGGCGGTCGATGACACTTGCTCAACGCGGCGAGCGACGACCTCCGCGCTCGCGCCGTTTCGCGCCGAGCAGCTGACATCAGACGTAGGTACATTTCCGTCGCGAGGCAGAACTTCGGACAAAGACTCCTCAATTGCTCTGGTTTTCTCATATAACTCGTCTAAGGTGGACACTTTATTTCTCGTTAGACGATCTCGAATGTTTTTTCTTAACAAGCCGTAGATCATGTCTATTTGCATCTGTTCTTCAACTTTATATGGCAATCTAGCGATATGGGCACGAAGACGGGCGATAAAAACTTCCGCGCGTTCCTCACTTTGGTCGGCAGCGAAAATATCTCGGAATATTTTATGCGGCGGACGAGGTACACCGTACATACTGCGGAGTTTTGATACCGCGTCATCCCATGAGCTGATGGTTGCCTTGACGCCTCGAAACCATACCGCGGCATCGCCTTCTAGAAGCATCGGTAGGCCTTTGAGCGCGTGTTCGTCACTCACATTAACACACTCTTTGTATATTTTAACGGAGTCTAAGAATGCCTCCAATATTTCTGGATTATCGGCTGAACCTGCGCCACTAAATCTTGCTGAGCACTTGGCGAAGTTGCCGGAAGGCTGCACAGACGTGGACAAGGTCGGCGACGGGGAAGTAGGAAGATCAGTCTGGTTGGCGCGCGAGGCCAAAAAAGTTTCCACCAACATTCGGTTGGCATCAGCTTGAGC
This sequence comes from Erebia aethiops, assembly GCA_923060345.2. Taxonomy (NCBI): domain Eukaryota; kingdom Metazoa; phylum Arthropoda; class Insecta; order Lepidoptera; family Nymphalidae; genus Erebia; species Erebia aethiops. The sequence goes on along the minus strand of OV281093.1, from coordinate 3,054,944 downwards.
CTGAGCGAAGGAAGCCAACAAAGACGCGATACGCTCCTCCATTCCCTCATTTTGAGTCTCACTTGCACTAGCAGCGACGCGAGGCATTTTGAAAAATGCCGGTTAGGACGCGACGCGATCACAGTTCACAGAAGTACTTAGTTACGTAACAGTTTTTCGGGCCACTAGTTGGAGCGCCAGTGTAATAGGTTGAAGAGAGAAATAATAACCTATGCACAGTAAATAAAAGTATAATCACGTAAGTATATAAACACAAAAGAAACAAAATAGAAAATGGGTCACACGAAAAACTATACTAGGTACTATGAATATGAACGCGCGTACACAGCCGCTAGGCTCGCAGAGGACTGTCGGCGCGGGGGCGCGTGCGCCACGCGTTGGGAGAGCGGGTAGCGGGGTGAGACGTGCGCGCGGGGAATCGTACGACCGTTACTATGGAAACGGTCGACGAGGACGTGCAGGATAAGATGCCTAATATAACAATAATATCGTCAAGCAAGAATGAAAAAACCACGAAAAAACACACGCGTTGAATTGTCTATTAAACGTCCTCCTTTTTAATAATTCGGTAAAAAATGTGTTTAATCTGTGGTTTCGTAAAAAAAATCATTGCCTTAAATTCTAAGTTGCTTCCGTTTCCTAATATACTTATCGAAATCACAAAAATAACAGCAGCACGAAGGTTTCAATAGCCCCTTGACTAAATTACATAAAATATTCTTTATTATTTATAAAAACAGTACCATATTATCATCATAAAGTACTAGTCACCCGTGAATATCCCGCATTTATTACTCAAATATCTCAGGTTAGCACATGGAAGGTTTCATTACCCGCCTTTAATTTTATGCATGGCCGCGTGCATCGTCGCCGAACATCTTGCTCAAAGTTTACTGCGCGGGCATATTGGGGCGTGGGGAGAAAACCGCGGGAAAGCGGGAAAGATCGTAGGCTGTATAATTTAATACCTTTGCCACCACGATGACAAACGATTAAAAAAAAGCTCTAAGTTCTTACCACGAACCGGGAACGGAACCGGGAAAGGTTTTAGAGGATGATTTTATGCTTTAGATTTATTTATACTTAGTAAACTAAACTAAGGTTTTTTTAGTTTACTTAGTAAACTAGACGATGTTCGCGCTTTCATATGGGTGAATTTAGGATTAAGTTCAGGAAAATTTCGTAGGCACTCTTTTATCCCTGAAAATTGAGAGAGTTTTACTTTTATTCTTACGGGATTCTAAAAACCTGAATCCACATATTTTCTAGTCTTTTGTAATGATTTAAACCCTATGTAGACCTTTTATAAGAAAAACAACTTTAGAATACCTACCAGAGTGCATATACTACCATCGCTTGAAGCCGTATTGAAGTTTTGATATTGTTCATCTTCGTGTTTTAGAATTATAATCCTAATCTTTGGTATGTCAAGGTACGTGACACTAAACTATCATTTTGAAATAATACTGCTCTAAGGTATGGTAGTAGCCCCCCAGTTCATAAACTGAATTTAAATTAAATCTGGATTCAAATTAACTAACGTATTTCAACGCTTTTCATTTTGAGAAAAGACCCGTGCTCTTGAGACCCGACCCAATGAGATTGGGTGAATGATAATGATGTAGGTGCGTGTTTATATCGCCAAATTTAATTATCTATACCAAGAAAAAGCCCTATTTACGTACACGCAAAATAAAAATCCGTGTCACGAAATCAAATGACGTATTATTTTGCGAGATATATTTCCGTGAGCGTAAAAAATACAAGATGGCACCCGTCGCAGCCATTTCGCCTGTTGACAACGAGATTTGTTTTTCTCCTTCATTTTATCATTCCGCGCAAAGTATTAAGATAACATTATTTCCTTTTTATGTTATGACAGATTCGCGGTAATTCAAAGGAAGGAATTCATTTTGTCTTAACATTATTTTATGTGCTTATAATCTGCGGTAGGCTTTATTTTGTAAGAAATGTAAGACACAAAAATCATTACTGTACACTGTATGTAGAGTATGCTGTTGTTTATTTTCTTGACATAGACCTTTCCGTACTTATTTATGGACATAGTAGCTGAAGCCCGTGACTTCAACTGCGTGGTTTACGCTCAATACCCAAAGCTCGTGTCTCTTCTTGCAGGATGCACGATCTAGGTATGTATCGATCAGAAAACGTTTGTAAATGTTATCAGTACGCTTACTCTAAGTTTTAATTCGATTGATTGTATGAGCATTCGATCACATTGGCGTCAAAGTAAAATGAACTTTAACAGCATTGAATTAAAGTCACAAATTCAGTAGAACTGATTTTAATTTGGAATCGTATCGTATTCATAAACGTATATGAACGCATAAGAAATTGAGCTCTATCTTAATGCTCCCAAGGTTCATTTTACTTTGACGCTAATGTCATCGAATTCTTATACAATCAATCGAACCAAAACTTAGAGTAAGCGTCCTGATCGATACATAAATCGCGGAAACGCGCCGCTTACTGACCGCTCCAATAGTGGGGGTAGACACACAAATTATTTGATATTTTCGTTTTATTAAGAGTTTTTGTGAGTTATTGAAATGAAAGGAATTACTTATTAGAAAAATTGTGTTATTTGTGTTTCTGTGAACAAAACAGTTTGAACTTTGTAAGCCTTAAGCCCCACGGAAATTATTAGGAATGATTATATCCTAAATACATGACCAAATTATGACGTAAGTTCCACTTTTATATTTATATTATGTTCATATTATTTGTGTTTCGTGAGTTTTATGTTATTTATAATAGAGAAATAAATAAATTAAAATTGAAAATATAAACCAATTCACTCATTTTGAGTTTACCACGTTGACAACTGAATTTAATATTTCAAAATAGACAAATTTTATGTCCAACGATTACGTAGTACAGTTTGCAATCCAAAAGCCAGGTTAATCATTTAATTCCCAATGACGAGTTTAGTTTACCGAGTGGAGTTGACGAGTTAATCCTACCAGCCTGGTTAACTGCAGCCCGATAGCGAAGCCATAGCCTCTACGTCTGTAATGTTACCTACATTTATGTTGTCAGTTACTACCAACGACCTCAATTTACATAGACGGGCCCTGTCAAACAAAGAATGTGGGCTTATTTTACTAACGCCATATATTCTGATTAGCGGGACAGCGCTATGGTGGGGACAAGGGCTTATACAGGTGAGGGGCATGCCCTACAAGTCGGACGCCCAACTTTTTTCTATGAAAGGGCCCATTTAGTACCTACATATAATATATCGATGGTTACTACACATTAACACGTAAATAACGTAGTTATTGTAAAACCATACTGAAAACGCATAAGCCATATCGTTTCATTATTGCTGACTCTCGTGTTTTGGAATTATAATCCTCATTTTAGGAACGTCAAAGTACGTGACTGTCATTATGAATAATATTGCTTAAGTATTGCTTTAAGCCTTAGAACCTCCCAGCTATCACCTATAAAGCGTGTCTCCTCCATTCCACGCGTCATTGGCGAGGTATTTTCATATTGTACCCATTTGGTACAAACGCAAGTCTTAGAACCAAGAATTAAATTGAATTGAGTTGCTTTAAGCGTTGGCAGCATTGATATAGAATTTTGGTACTATGTTGGCAGTAAGGCCCCAGTGCCAACTTCGTCATAGTCCTCAACCGTTAAACGTCCACGGCAGATTTTTTTGGGAAAGCGCTGCGTTGGCAAATTCAACACTAGGTAAACGGACGAAGGATCCAGGCGGCGGAAGACCGTGGCTTGTAGAAGACCACAAGCCACGGTCACCGTACAAGAGACCTATAAAATCTATCGGTTGACGACGACGAATATACATAGATATGGTTTTTTTTTTTTTTTAATTTAAAAAAGACAGATGTACGACGAAGTGATGTTAAGTTAAGATAGTGAAGAGAGAATAAGGGTTCCTTTTGTTCTTGAGGAACGAACCCTTATAACCAGTAGAAGTACTAATATACTGATATGGTGTAATCCACAAAATATACCCTATCGTAATCATGTCCGAACATGCTCACCCCCTGCATGCGGTTTCTGGCGGTTGGCGTCAACACGCCAGACGCCAGGGTCTTTGGAACGGCCTAAAGGACCTAGGGAGGGGAAGTGAACTCCACACCGTCGCTGACTGGCCCCACCGGGTGAGACCCTTGTCTCTCTTGGGAGGACGCCCACCAAAGGCCTTCCGGCGTTCGGGTGGGAATCCACTATGCTAATTGATCTGTCAATTTTGGTTGTCAGTCTGTCAACGTCATGGCGGGATTAGATCGCGTGGGAATCCACGGCCATCTGGAGGGTGCCTGTGGTATCGAGCTATTCCTCTGATGTGTTCAAGGGTGGAGGCATCCACTCTGTGAAACAACTGGGTTGTTAGGCGGGCGATGAAGTCGTCTAGACTCCTTTAAGTCGCGCTGGATAACGCGGTTGCTAACGTACCTAGGAGCTCTAGTGAGTCTAACGTACCTATATAGGAACTCTAGTGAGTCTAACGTACCTATATAGGAACTCTAGTGAGTCTAACGTACCTATATAGGAACTCTAGTGAGTCTAACGTACCTATATAGGAACTCTAGTGAGTCTAACGTACCTATATAGGAACTCTAGTGAGTCTAAAGTACCTATATAGGAACTCTAGTGAGTCTAACGTACCTATATAGGAACTCTAGTCAGTTTATCCGCAAAGTAATAGCACGTCAATCGCAGGCGACGTCACAATACAGGATTAGTTGGAACTGATTAGCTATTATTGACGCGGCCCACTAGCAGGGCGTTGTTATGCTAATGACGTCATTAAGACAATTGTTTCAGATGAATTGAGCGGATAGATTATCTATTCGTGTATGGCACTTGCACAGTGGCGTGCCGGTCATATAGGCATGAATGCAATGCTTACCCTTTTTCGTGTTGGGTTTTTAACTTAATTGTACCCGCATCTTTATCCCCTGAGAACACTTATTTCCCAAGATAAAAAGTAGCCCATTTTCACGAAATTTTCTTAAGTAGATAAATGTAAATGTACAAAATTATCCATACTAAGTACTTACTAATATTATGAATGCAAAATGCGTTTTCACAGCCAAATCGGTTGAATAGATTAACCGATCTTTTTGATGATATTCGGTGCAAACATAGTTATTGTTCCATAGGAAAGGTCATAAACTACTTTTTATCCCAGAAAGTCAAAAAGTTCCCGCGGTCTTCAAGTCCATACTTAATATTTTTAAATTACGCTGTCACTGCCCATCTTTTCAACCGATATTGATGAAATTTGGTAAAAAGTTTGTATCCCGGTGAAGGGCATAGGCGGAAAATTGAAGAGTTACCGCGGGAATAAAAATCTTTGTCCACATGGACGAAGTCGCGGCGCCATCATCTAGCGCTTAATTTGTTAAAGTTCTCATGAGTACGATTTTATGGTAGCGTAACCATAAAATCGTAACCATTCATTTAGAGCAACATCAAACGACTCAAAAGCTATTAGCTCATCACGGCACCAGAACAAAACGTGGCGAAAGAACGCTTTATTTTATTTATTTAGATATCTTTATTGCACACAAAGTATACAGTATACAGCTTAAAACTAGTAAGACTACATAGAAATGTAACGCTTTATTGCAAATAGACATAAAGATTTTCATCACACCATCGCTTTCATCGGCCGACTGGCGTCTGAAGTTATTCGAACTCTATCTCACTTAAGGACACGACAGATGCAACGCGACGCGTACGCTACTCAATTTGACGTGCAGTGTGATTATTGTTGTATAAGGGGCTCCCCACATCTATCGACGTCACAGGTGTGAGTTACAAAAACATTAAGAGTGTAAAAAAATCCTCTTTTCTCTGGTGTAGCTTAGTGACAGCCCGGAGATGCAAAATGTTCGTCGTTGAAATTGTCTTGGAGTGGCTTGGTAGTCCTTTTGTCAGATCTCCTTTCTCTTATTCTATCTTGTGTCTCTCACGCTTTTAAGTACGCCACTACTTCTCCGAAATTGGCTAAGTCTCCGTTAAGATTGGCTTCCGTGGTCAAAATTCGTATTAAGTTCAGCGGCATTTTATCGTATTTTTTGCTGAAGATATTATAATTATTATTACTAGATGATTCCCGTGACTTCTTCCGCGTGGATTAGGATTTTTGGATTCCCGAGGGAACACTTTAATTTTCCGGGGTAATTCCTATGTCCTTCCTCGGGACATACCCCCGTACCAAATTTCATCAAAATCGGTTGAATGGATGAGTCGTTAAAGCGTAGCAGACAGACAGACAGACAGACAGACACACTTTCACATTTATAATATTAGGCCATACTAATATAATAATAATAATAATTGATCTTTATTTCAGATATATATATTTATTATATATATATATATATATATATATATTTCCATACCGCTTCCATCGCGCGTGACATCGGCTGAGGCCTTTAGGGATTTATAATTCAGTCAAAGGCATTCGCAAATTAGCGGGACAAGTCTCTAGTAATCCTCTAATGGCATTCAGTGATCAGCAAACTAGACACGTCGCGTACAATGGCTTATCGCAGGCCGAATAACGACTATTAGCTGATTACGAGCGAGAAGTCGACATTCTACCCTCATGTTGGTATTGTAATCCACATATTTTGCTAATGTTGGCGGGGCTGCATCTTTTGATGACTAATAACAGACCTTTTTTGATGATTCCTATTAGCTGATTACGAGTGTAGTCTGTTTTTGATGGTAGTACCTACTTGTATTAACTGATTACAGAAGAGTTGACAGCAAAAGAGATGCCGTATACTATTACTTGTCCTTCCATTTATTTTACTTTTACATAAGCTCGCCTATGAAGTGTCATAATTATTAAGGCAGCCATCGACAAAAAATACAATACTCCATCGTTTTTACAATATAGTGAAGCGACTTGTCCTTTTATCCGTTATTTCGTAACTCGTATATTCATCTAGTGATTCCAAGTACGACTTTCCTTTTTAAAGTAGTCACTGAGCTCCAAAATTAGCATTCTCGATGGTCCTATAAGCACCATACAATATCTTGGGCGATGGATGGTTTTTAATTTTTAATGACCTGACGGATTTATGTACATTTAGCTTACTGTTGTATATAAATGATTTATTTAAAAAAATGTTGAGCAAAGATAATATAAATATGAATGTGTCAAATCGATTAAAACTTCTTCGTCGAGTATTAGAATATAATTTTAAAAAAAGTCGAGTATTAGAATATAATTGAATTGAGATCCCAAAAGTAAAATAAATGGTTGGACAAATATAGACGTTATGTGTGTCAAGTGGACTAGTCGTGGTTGTTCATTCAATAGTCTATTTGAAATCAAAATAAGAAGATAATAATTAATTTTTGACATTGGCATCTACCCTATTAGAAGCCAGAGGTCTTAACTAGGTACTAGACTAAAGTTCTGAGAGCATATTTCATACAAACTAAAGCGATTACACGAGGCACTTGCCGCGGGACGTGATTAGTTACATAATTCTAACAGCGTCTCGCAAATCACCATGTAAATTGTAATTAGATGGAATTAATTACGCCAGGTCGTCTCTTCGAATTAGTTGAGGGGTTACCTAGTGATACAAGCGCGTAGAGAAGCGAATACAACCCCGAACCATTGATTTTGATGTAGGTACCCCCAGATACCTCCACTATTGCTCTTAGAGTTGGAAAGTTCTACTAGCCTCGATGCATCTGAGATATGTGGACTCCCACCCAAACGAAGTTAAGGTGGGCGATAAAACTCAAATATAAGTACATATATATATTTTTTTATGTGTTCCTTCCTTTTTTCCTCCGACATGGCGATCGGAGACTGTTCTAGGTCGGTACTATGAATGGCTTTTTTTTTTTACATTACATGAAACAAAGCTACATCATAAGCATTTCTTATACTTTTCCCCTTATTTTATTTTTTTCTGCTTTTTTTCTTATTAGTTTTAATTACATAGTTTAATTATATAATATAAGTATATTTATTCAAAATAGGTAACAACACAATACTTCTGAACGTCACGTTTACAAAGTATAAGACGTGATGGTGATAATTAACCACGGTATCTTAAAACTAAAGCTACGAGGGTTCCAAACACACCCTGGTCTGTGAAGAGCCCACAAAAAAACTCAGAACCAAACTAGATATCACTAAAAACTGTGGCTATTAACCCCCCAAATCGGCAAATTAAGTCTGCCGTATTCATGAAAAAATAATGAAATGATTTATGTGAGTAGGATAACTTGTGTTAAGTCGCAAGAATCTACCACCGGTTCGAAAAGCTGATTCTACAGAAGAGAGCCAGCGAGAACCTCCGTGGCGCAGTGTTGAGCAGGTTCGATCCCTGGCAGGGTCAATTTAGGAATTCATAATTTCTGAATTTTCCCTGGTCTGGCCTGGTGGGAGGGCTTGTTACCACTCTACCGGCAAAAACGTGCCGGCAAGCGATAGGGGTATATAAACCAAATAGGGGTATATATTTATTATAACTGCAATGCCCCTAACAGGTTATCCCGCTACCAGCTTAGACTGCATCGCTTACCATCAAGAGAGATCGCAGACAAGAGCTAGCTTATAGTGGATAAAAAATAAATTAAACCTAGCATATAAGTATTCCTATAAATCAAAACTTTTTTGTTCTAGGTGAAAGTAATGCTCCGAGTCGGTGCGTCAGGCGAGGGTCCCTTCACGAGCGGCACGCAGACCTTCTCTCTCGACAAACGCAAGAAGCAAGTGACGCTGTGCGAAGCGGCACCCGCGACCGTCGCTCCGGAAGACAGAAAAGTCGGTGTTGCTGCACCGAAGATGTTCGCCTTCGATGCTATATTCTCACAGGATGATCCACAGGTAACTTGTAGTTTTAAGACTCAATAGCCTATCACCATGCTAATGTACTTAAGATGATTGGCTACATATCAGTCACCTTAGGCTGCATCACGACTTCCAGCAAGTAGTGCCAGTACTACGGCCAAGCGCTATAATAATAATTTAAAAAAAAAGAGTGTGCCATAGACCATACGACTGAAGTAAAACTTATTTAGCTCTTAACTGGCTATCAAAGAAAGAGAGAAAGAAAACGTGTGCTCGCGCCTCTCTCTCTTGCTCCTACAGTAATATACGAAACGTAACTCTCTTTCTATCTTCTCTAACTTATATCTCCCTCTCAACTTCTCCCTTCACGATCACATTTTTCGTAAAGCTCTCGTCACGCATTCACCAGCTTACTCCCCAAGTCAAGCGTGCGTAAAGAAGTTTTACTTCAAAAATGCGTCTTAAAAAATATCACGAATGATTCTCACTCTCACTCACTCTGACCCATTGCCGGCTCATTACTGAGCACTACTCTCTTCTCAAGAGAAGAGTTTTTCTGTGGTCTACCAATAAGCTTTTCTCAAAGCACTTCTTTTCGATACTCTATACGCACACTACCTATATGAGACATATAGGTACTGTGCGACAGAGATAACGCTATACGAAGCCGAATTAACCGATTGTCTCTTTCCAAAGGTCGATGTGCAATATTTATTGCCGGGTACTGTACCTACAATGCTCTTACCCACATATTGCATTATCAAAAATGTTCACTGGCTTAACTTTGAAAATGTCTACACATACTTAATTATGTCAAATTCCCCATGAATCTCAAAAGCATATTACGTGTACATCAAGCGACATTTTCCGCCATTCCGGTTACAGTTTCAGTCCTTAAACAGAAGTTATATGTATAATAGTCCATTGTTCCATATTCCACGCACGAAAATATTTTGAAAAGCCCGCAAAAATGCACAATCTCCTAACTTGGATCGCTCGCAGACCGTCGCGTTGTCGCGACCTTTCCATGCTTCAAAATTCATGCGCAAAAATTTCTCGCTGAATTTCATGTTTAAATTGTTGAAAGGCCGTGCACCGTTCGGTACCGCCGGCTATGCAGCAAACTTTGCATTTTTCGCTAACATCTGCAATAGTTTAGAATATCTGAGAAAGTTGGGCCTGTAACTATGAAAGTTTGATCTTTTTACAAGAAACATTTTAAATTGTATCGGAAAAGAGCCAATGTTTAGTATTTCTGAGTTCACATTTTGATAACCGTTCCTTTTTAGGGTTCCGTAGTCATCAAGGAACCCCATTCGCCATGTCCGTCCGTCCGTCCGTCCGCGACTTATCTCAAAGGCCCAATTAGCTGTAATTTGGCATGACGCTAATGCTAATGTGATCGAACGTTCGATTTAGAAAACATCTTGGGGAAGTCCGAGAGATCTATACCAATAAGTTTGGATGGATGTATGTCTGTTACTCAACGGCCGACCGGCTGAACGGATCTGGATGTAATTTGCCACAGAGATAGATTATAGTCTGGAATAACACATAGGCTAGCTAGTTTTCATATAATTCTCAAAGGGGTGTGAAGTCTGTCAATCCGCACTTGGCCAGTGTGGTGAACATAAATCTCTTTTCACAAACTCATCGTGAAGAGAAACTCATGTTCAGTATTGGGCCGGTGGGTGATGGGATGAAATGGTGATGATTGTGATAAGATTAGGTCTATTTCAATGAATCAATATAATAATATCTACATTTATAAGAAGCTTATCTACGCATGTCAACATCGTTTACGTTAATTTTGTGTAAACAATTTAACTTTGTTTGATGTGTCAATATTTCGACTCTGTTACATCTTCTGGCACACACCATAGATTTGCTAGACAATTGTCTAGCAAATCGTAACATTTGACAGCGTAAAACGTATTACTCGAATTGTTTAAGGAGTTCATACGTGCTTTTTGACGTGCAGGCATCTTGAACTCCTTATACAGGTCGAATAGGCATGATGACGGTAACCAAGGATCAATGAAATTATGAATTTATCTAATGAAATAGGATTCATGGATTGTAAAAAACGTATTTATTTTTCTATTTCGAGTGAGATTCCTATTTATTTTGATAAAATAAAATTATAAAATACAGCAATCCGCCATAATGGATTAAACACCAAGAAGCGATTGACGTCACAATGGTTTGTTTTCGAGCTTTGAAAATCACACTATTGCTTACTGCACACTGCACAGAGTACATTGGTAAAAATAATAGTGACGTCACAAACGACGCCATGACACCGGGGAGCGTGAATTTTAAAATTTAAATTCCAAATGCCAATATTATCTACCAAACCTTATTTTTCCGCTGAAATAAGATGTTTTTTCGAAATAGTAGATACTTTCGAACATAATCTGACCATTTTTCAAAATCAGTCATCATGCCTATTATCCGTTTGACAAATGATTACGATTGCGATTTCCTTGCACAATCGAGAATCCTATCTATAATATGTAAGATCACATCAAAATTTTTTTTTATCCATTACGAGCTAGCCCTTGACTACGATCTCACCTGATGGTAAGTGATAATGCAGTCTAAGATGGTAGCGGGCTAACCTGTTAGGGGCATGGCAGTTATATTAAACCCATACCCCTTTGGTTTCTACACGGCATCGTACCGGAACGCTAAATCTCTTGGCGGCACGTATTTGCCGGTAGGGTGGTAACTATCTACGGCCGAAGCCAGGCCAGACCAGGGAAAATTCAGAAATTATAAATTCCCAAATTGACCCTGCCGGGGATCGAACCCGGGACCTCCGCACGTTAAGGCAACAGCGCTACACACTGCGCCACGGAGGTCGTCAATTTCATTGTATTAAAGCCTAAACACAACATGGTGTACTGAAAACGGGAATTACATCCAAAACAATACTGTACACATTACATCACCCAAGTAAACCACAAAACAGTTGGTACAAGGCTGGTAACTCATAAATATAGAGTAAGTACACTGAGTTTACAAGCAAACATGGCTGCCGCAAAACAAACAATTCGAATTTGAATTAAATAGAACATAATTATTAGAACAATTACTGTAATTTTCATCTAAATTAATATTATAAAGAGGAAAGATTTGTTTGTTTATTTGTTTGTTTGTAATGGATAAACCCAAAAACTACCCAACCGATTTTAAAAATTCTCTCACCTATAGAAAGCCACATTATCAGCGAGTAACATAGGCTATATTTTATTTTCAAAAAATTAAGAGATCCTTACTTAAATTGCAATAATGTGAACTAAGTCTGAAAAAGTCGTCTCTTTTGAGAGCTTACATGGCGTGCTCTGCGTAAGTTAAATGAAAACAATGTATGGTGGAATTGTTCCTCTCAAAAAGTTCTAAACAAAAGTCTTTGGTAGCATATATCTATCTTTTAAGGTTTACTCACAATAGCCACTTTTATGATTTTCAAATTTGGTTTAAACCAATGCTTTACTTGCGAAGGTGTTTTACCAACATATTATTAATTACACAAATTTATATGTTATTCATCTCAAGTATCTAATTAAGATAAAAATTGTCCTTTACATCTAGGCGGGCTGGCGGCTGTGGCAGGTGTGGTGAGGACGGGGCGTACTCTTACAATGTAATATTAAAATGTAAAACCTGCCCACAGCCCACTGGCTATATTGGGTATAGACTATTAGGATTATTAGTGCTACCCGTGCGAAGCCGGGGCGGATCGCTAGTTATTATAATAAGCTTGTAAACATTAGTTACTACACTGATTTGCTGTATCTACGTTCGCGTGGGAACTCTTTAATTTTCTGGGAGAGTAACATAATTACCGTCTTTGTGATGTAAGCTTGAACCCTGTACCATTAATCAATTTGTTAGTGCGAGTGCTTATATGCAGTTTTCAGTTAGGACGCCTCTCCGGTCGCGGTGGAAACCAGACTTTAGTATGAATACGGATTCTCTTGCATCCAAAACACTCGTATTTCAATAACATCTAATATCTATACTAATATTATAAATGCTAAAGTTTAAACTTTAAATGTATGGATGGATGGATGGATGTTTGGCACTCAATCACGCCAGAACGGCTGAACGGTTCTGGATTAAAGGCACAGAGATAATTCTTTGTTCTTTATAATAGCACATAGGCTACTTTTTAACCGACTTCCAAAAAAGAAGGAGGTTCTCAATTCGGCGCGTAATTTTTTTTTAATTTCTTTTTCTTTTTTTATACATAAGAGTTCCCATGTGAACCGAAACCTCAACCCACGCAGATGAAGTCACGGGCATCAGCTAGTAACATCTATTTATCAGTTAGCTGGTGTAGTAAAGAACGTAATAAACAATTACCTATTTATACTGATTAAAATAAAGCCGAATTATCTATGCTGTGGCTTTCCTAAGTAGCTAATGCAGACAGCGGATATAAAGGGCTTACATAATATTAACGACGATGCGCCTTGTTGTTGTACTGATTAAATGCCTACGCGTATTTTATACACTGTGGTGTGCTAAGAGATATACGATTTGTTTGTTCCATTCATCTTCTTAATATGCTGTTGCAACTGATAGTGCTCTAGAATGTATGGATTGATGTTCTGTGTTTTAATTTTAATTAATTTCATCTCTACACCATAAATAACCAAGACATAAGAAGAAACTGTTCCGTGTTTGTATAACAAAAGCATGCCAAAAGAAAATCCATATTAATATTTTAAATGCGAAAGTGTGTCTGTCTGTCTGTTACGCTTTGACGGCTCATCTTTTCAACCGATTTTGATGAAATTTAGAATAAAGGTATATTACATCACGGGGAAAGACATAGGCTACTTTTTTTTTAATTTCGGGTAGTTATGGATTACCCCGAGTCGCGGGCATCATCTAGTCATACTTAAATGCGAAAGTGTGTTTGTTAGTTAGTTTTTCCTCCAATCACGCCGCAATGGAGCGAGGGATTGACGTGATTTTTGGCATGGGTATAGTTGAGGACCTGGACCTGACATAGGCTATTTTTCACTCTGGAAAATTCAAAAAAAAAAAAGTCAAAAAAATTGGCAGTCATAGGACATAGTCGACTGCCGATAAAAGTGAAAACGATTTATTTTTTTTGTTATTTAAAAAACAAAGAAAAAAAAGCTTATATAAACCTTAAAACTAAGGATTTAAAGTTTAATTACGAATGTACTATATTTATATTGAAGACCTTTTGTCTTCGTAACAACGCGAGGTGTCGTCCACGGTTACACAGCACTTATTAATATAAACCTTAAAACTAAGGCTTTAAAGTTTAATTATGAATGTACTTTATTATTATACTTAAGACCATTTGTCTTAAGAAGAACGGTGTCGATCACGCGTAATCAACATTTTTACCACCGACCAAAAAGTGCTCAACGCGCCTAAAGAAGTTTTCACTTCAAAAACTTTATCCACACAGATGAAGTCGCAGTCATCATCTAGTTGAACACATAATTAGAACACTTACAGAAGCTTAGTAACACGGCTACAAATTAAGCTTTGGTAAGTGGGTAATGCAGCGAATGCGGATGTCGGGGGATTACGCGATATTAATGATCATGCGCGCTGTTGTCGCGCTGATTTACTGCGTACGCATACAATTTACACTGTGGCCCGAAAGTGTCCTGTTTTATTTTGTTTTATCCATACCTTTTTCAGGGGGGTTACTACAATCAGTTAAAGCAGTATTCAAATTGCAGTTTTATGACACGTACCTACTGTCTTACAATAAGGATTTTACTTTTTAAACAAGAAAGTCAAAAATATTAAAACAATACCTACGGGTTTAAACGATGGTAGAATGCCCAGTACGTTTTTAGGGCAGGTGTAATTTCGTTCGTATTATGTTGTTATGTTCCATTTATTTTGGAAATATTGCTAGATAGAAAAATCCAAGGAATATTTTTGTATATTGTCAAAATAACAACTTAAGTTAAGGTCGACTATTCGTTTCCGTTCTGCTACTCGTAACGACTTAAATAAATAAATAAACCTTCATTGTTTAACATTATTGCACTTTAAATTAGACTCGAAAAGAAAAAAAACTACTAAAAGGACTAACAGCAACACATTTGGTCGCAAACTCAGCCTTGTGTGATTTTCAGTTTGCACCTGCCATAAAAGTATTTAAAAAAATGAAGTGCGTCGCCCGACACGCTTTAAAACTTATTAACAGTAAGTAAGCATAGATTAAGAATTAATTTGCATAGCAAATAGCTTACAATGCTGTTAGACTAACTGCAAAAGAATACCTTCCTAGCTAAGGCTACAGGGGTTAGATATCCAGCAGCTATATCTCGCCCATGTGGTGAAGGCCGGTTTACTTAAATCAAAATAATTTGTGAAATTGACAATTTCACATTATTTTTATTGAATTGTAATTAGACAAGAACACGTAGATAAATTAAAATGTAATGTAATGAAAAGAAATAAAGAAGACTGACTGAAATTGTTAATTTTGTTATATAAAAGTATGTAAAATTGGCTAAAGCTATAGGCTGTGCTGGGTATAATAATAATAAATAAATAAATCATTAAAATATTACAACCGCTAGGTTTAGCGTCTGATGCCTATAATATAACCAGTACCTAGCGAGCTATATCTCGCCTATGCGGTGGGGGCTTAGGGGCTTACCCGCGCCGCTGGCTTGCCAACCGTCTTTGATTGTAATGAAATTTTGCTCGAGTGAATTTTGAGCTCATAAATACTGAGAGAACTAAAACTGACGATGAGCGGTTTATCCCCTAACGGTTGAGAGTACTTTTCAGAATACAATAGTGTGAACTGAATCTATACTAATATCATCAGCTAGTAGTTCATAAATTATTATCTGTTCTACAAAAAATTCTTTCCAAAAAAACCGACTTCCAACGCCACTTTAAAGTAAAAATAATTTTTATTTCTACCCACTATGTTGAAGTCGGGCGAGTATAACAAGGATAAGCAAAGTTGACGCATCAGGCTGGAAGTCGGTTTTTGGAAATAATTTTTATTTTTAACTTTTTAGTGCCAGGCTTGAGGATTTGGAGTCAGAATTTTTTATGGGTGGTGCTTCCTCTAACGGCTGATAGAAAAAAAATCAAATCGGTTCAGAGACCACGGAGATATGCACCGACATACATTTAAAATATATATATATATATATATGTCACCGTAAGATTGTAAAATCCGTTAGATTATAATCTAACGGTTTCGATCCCGTTAGATTATAAACTTTCGGAAGATTGTAAACCGTTCAATGTTCTGAGTATTAATTTATGAAATATTTATTGTTTTTACGTTTTCTTGTCTCTTTCTTGTACAGTTCGCGCGCGAGTTGAATGCAGAGTAAATGTAAGTGTCACCATACATTTACTCTGCATTCAACTCGCGCGCGAACTATAGGTTAGGTTAGGGTTTGACATGAATATTCAGGTAGGTTCTATCGGGTTAATATACCTAATATATTACAATTTACCGAAAAATAACGCGTTAAATTGTAAGCAGTATGTTACGGTTCACAATCTGTCGAAAGTTTATAATCTATCGAGATAAAAAACGTTATATTATAATCTAACGGTTTTTACAATCTTACGGTGACATATACACGCGCCGAATTAAGAACCTCCTCCTTTTTTGGAAGTCGGTTAAAAAAGCGCACTGCAGAAACTATTTCACATTAAAAAATCTTGATTCATGACAATGCATACAAAACCAGAAGCACGGTAGGTAGTAAAATATTTAAGAAGTCTATGTAAACGTCCAAATACGACCAACTATAGTCCCACAAACTTAACTGACTACCGCTAGTATAATATGTATATATGAAAATTTTTATAAAAACAAAAATTTACTCGTAAGCGTAACAGACATAAATCGAAAATGCAATGTGAGAATTTAGAGCGCCCAATTTGTCAGAATGTGCCAAAAATGTTTTGACTTTTTTGTCCAAGATTGGTTGTATGACTTCGTTAAAAGAGGAGCACCAAGAAGACAAAGTGAATGTTTATCAAGAATCTTTATATTAGAAATTTGTTCCAATTTTTGCCACCGGGACAGATTAGGTTGTGGGATTATGAATAGTTACTATTGTACAGAAGATTATCATTAACCCTACAAATATTATGATGAAACAATCGCAGTTCACAGCTGAACTAAACAAAAGGGTTTCAAGGGCATTTCGGGTCGGGTACTGTACAATCCTAATTGTTACGATAATTTGATAAACTACCCTCTGTATTAATTCCAACCCATTTCAGACGGACGGGGACCGGGGAAGCTCATTAAAATTTTCACTCAAAACAATTTCAATATTATTCCTTCCTTACCTTTAGGTATAAATACGAGTAGGCCCAAGTAGGGTAACCATTCGAAAACAATATCGGTATAATTCAGTTAAAATTGTTTAGTTTAAATAAACATTGTGGCAACGACCTCCCAGGCGCAATGTTGTCTTAACTTGGAAGGTCACATGCTCGATCCCCGGCAGGGTCAATTTGGGAATTTATAATTTCTGAATTTTACCTGTCTTTCTGAATTTTCTGAATTTTTTTCTGAGTTTGCCTGGTGGGAGGCTTCGGCCGTGGCTAGTTACTACCCTACCGGCAAAGACGTGCCGCCAAGCGATTTAGCGTTCCGGTACGATGCCGTGTAGAAACCGAAGGGGTGTGGGTTTAATATAACTGCCATGCCCCTAACAGGTTAGCCCGCTACCATCTTAGACTGCATCATCACTTACCATCAGGTGAGATCTCAGTCAAGGGCTAGCTTGTAGTGGACAAAAAAAAAAAATTTTCTCTGGTCTGGTATGGTGGGAGCTTTCGGTCGTGGCTGGTTACCACCCCACCGCCATGCGATTTAGCGTTCCGGTACGATGCCATGCAGAAACCGAAGGGTATGGGTTTAATATACTGCCGGCCCTAACAGGTAAGCCCGTTACCATCTTAGACTGCATCTTTGAGATCGCAGTCAAGGACTTACTTTTAGTGAAATAAATTATTTAAAAAATCAGTTGTGCAAAATTTCTAAACAATAAACCTAATGCTGTCCCTTTTCGCAGGAAGTATTATGACAAGGATAGCAGTATCTTAACTTCGTCTGCGTGGGTTAAGTTTTATCTTCCTCTGCGTGGATTAAGTTTTATATGTGTCGTTCCCCGTGATACAACCTATCTCTGCACCAAAAATCAAAATCGGTTGAAAAGATAGTCCTTTAAAGAAAAGGAGAGAGACACACTTTTGCATTTATAATATTAAGCGTTGATAGAGCAGCAAAATATAGAGCAGTCCATAGCAATGTTGAATTAAAATAAATACATTCACATTGGAAAACTTGTAAAGATTAACTGCGAAAAAATTGGAGACCATAAAATTGCACCGAAAACGTGAGAAGTAAACGAAAGTAGTTTGTTAATTTACGAACAAGTTTATTTTGCTAAAATCCGCTCTAGCTGAACTAACTAGAACTAGGTTTTAGCGGACTTTAGTAAAGCTTGTTGTTACTTGTGGTTTTCGATCTTTTGTACCTATCCTCTCACACTCTCTCTCAAAGGAGCAACTATTAAAGTGGTTTTTTGGCTAAGATACTATGATGGTGCTCACCCAATCTCTCTTCAACCCATTGAGGGCTTACTGCTGATCACGAGTCCCCTCAAAATGAAAAGCTTTTGGCCATAATCCACCACGATGGCCGAGTGCGGATTGGCAGACTTCACACACCTTTGAGGTGCAGGTTCCCGCACGATGTTTTATCATGATAGTGCTAATTTAGCTAAACTAATATACCTACTGATATGTCTTATCATGATTATGATCATGTCTATCTATCAAGTTACTAGCTTATGCCCGCGACTTCGTCCGCGTGGAATAAGTTTTTTTGGATTCCCGCGGGAACTCCTCAATTTTCCGGGATAAAAAGTAGCCTATGTCACTCTCCAGGTCCTGAACTATACCCATGCCAAAAATCACGTCGATCCGTTGCTCCGTTGCGGCGTGCTTCAAGGACAAACCAACAAACAAACAAACACACTTTCGCATTTATAATATTAGTATGAAGTATAATGATATTTGATCCTGCAAGGAAATGGTGAAATGGGAAGAAGTTAATTATTATTGAATCTTCTATGTATAAACCTATTGGAAGAAGTGTAATAGTTGAGAAATAGAATAGGGATGATGTCAACTCTATCAAATTAGCAACTCTTTATCAAACTCAAAAACGCGCTTCTAGTATGGAAGTTGTATGAAATTCGCATTTGTGACGTCATCAAATTTCAACGCACTTTTTTTCTTTAGATACCTATTTTTAAATGGTTATCAAACTTAAAACTAACCGAGGATTTGAATTTTAGGTCTTTTGGAAGATCCTCTATTTAATAATCAGTTAGAAATAATTTATTTTTGATATACGCATCATCCCTATTATAACCGTTATTTTTCTATGGATCTTTGTCTGTCTGTTACCTGTACAACGTACACATTTAACCGATTTCGAGTTATGGTAGAGAGATAGTTTGAATACCGACACGGATGGATGTATTACTAACTGATGTCCGTGACTTTATCCGCGTGATTTTATGGGTCCCGCGGGAACGTTGAAATTTTCCGGGATAAAAAGCAGCCTATGTGTTATTCCAGACTATAATCTATGTCTGTGCTAAATTTAATCCAGATCCGTTCGATCGTTCTGGCGTGATTGAGTAACAAAAAAACATACATCCATCCAGCCAAACTTTCGCGTTTGACTTTCAGTAAGGAGGTCTCAATTCGAAGCGTATTTTTTAATAGGTATATTATTTAGAAATAATTTTAGTGGCAGCACATTTCCCACCGTAATGGGCACCCTACCTTGTAATCTATAAGCTTTGCCGTAAGTCCTTTTAATTATCTGGCAACCCTCTGGAGCAAAGAAAACACGGGGAACACGCTAAGCCAGGGAAAGTACCTACCCTACACTTGATGATTTACCCGAATTTTTCAAAACGCTTTATGCTGTTCTATGCATCGAGGTTTTTTGTGAATGTGCGCGCTCGCGGCTTCGCCCTCGTTAGATTCGATTTTGAAGCCCTATTGTAAGAGTGTAACTCTTAGGGGTTATATTTACAAAATTCCTTTCTTAGCGAATGCCTACATCATAACAGCTATCTGTATGCCAAATTTCCGCCCCATACGTCCAGTGGTTTGAGCTATGCGTTGATAGATCAGTAAGTCAGTCAGTAAGTCCCTTTTTCCTTTTATATAATATTATGTATTCACACTTAACTAAGTACTGCGTTCAGTACAGTTCAGGCTTGTGGCAGAGCTATGCCTGCAGTTATTCCTCATAAAAAGGCAGGTAAAAAGCTTCTCG
Source organism: Erebia aethiops (assembly GCA_923060345.2). Taxonomy (NCBI): domain Eukaryota; kingdom Metazoa; phylum Arthropoda; class Insecta; order Lepidoptera; family Nymphalidae; genus Erebia; species Erebia aethiops. Next base: position 3,034,746 of record OV281093.1, on the reverse strand, counting down.
CTGAAACGCGCTTCAAAAGTAGCGTGAAAGCGACGCGTCAAAGAGACTCGATGCATTGCGAGTTGCAACGCGACGTCATTTTTTCGCATTCTTCTCTTTCGTCTCTTCTCAGCAAACCGTTTTAATTGATATCATGGGGGAGCATAAAAATTCTTGCAAATAAATGAATTGCATTGAATTGAATTGAGTGAATTTGTTTCAGACGGAGATCTGCTCGAGCGCGCTGACGGACGTCATCCACGCCGTCATCAACGGCACTGACGGTTGCCTCTTCTGCTTCGGACATGCAGGACTAGGTGGGTGGAACTACTTTTAAACTAGTGTTTATATAGGATTACTTATCTATACTATTAACTAGTGGTTCGCCCCGAACTGAGACCTCGCGGCGCCATCTATTGACATCATTGTGAAGTTCTGTTAAAAATACTGAAGCTCATTAAAAATTAAATAATTTTAATTTAATAGTATTTGTTGTTCAAGTACAGGATATAATTAAAATAATTGATCAAGTTTCAGGCTCAGCCTTTCAGAAAATTTTGAGTTCTGGGGTCAACTTTGGACGTTAGAAAATCTCCACGAAATGGGGAGCTTTCAGCTCCCCATTTCGTCAATTTTAGGGGAAAAATTAAAACAAAATTATTTTTGGACTTTCTTCTTAATTATCTTTAAAATGATGTACCGCAACCCTAAGTAACGCTATAAAAAATATTTTACATCGCATTCGCTTCTATTAGAGCCCCCCTGAAATAAAGATTTTTATAACTTTTTAAGCCATATTCGGCCGGTTGCCATCGGTTTACATATTATATTTAAATCTGAAGTAATTACGTACAGTAATTCAGAAGTTATAAGGCTCTGACAGACGGACGGACGGACGGACGGACGGACTGACGTAAGAGGTAAAGTTTATGAGTTTGTGAGGTTGTAGGGGGTCATTTCTGGATCTACTGAAACGATTTTAAAAATTCTATAGAAAACCACATTATTTGTGAGTGTCATAGGCTATATTATACTAACCCGAAAAATTAGGGAGTTCCCGTGGGAATTCAAAAACTTATTTAAAGCGGACGAAGTCGCGGGAATCTGCTATTGGGAGGTATATAAATCTGGTAAAGGTTGTATGAAAACCGGGTTATGGAACCCATTTCGCTTTTCAGCGTTTGCGAAATCGGGCCAAGTCATCTAGTCTTTACTAAAAGCTTCATAATAAACAAGACAAGAAGATATTATTAACGACTTTAGAGCACATTGTGTAAGTCTTACTTAGCGGGGATTATGGTTTTAAATGCAAATTGAATGAAAGCCTCCAGAGCGGATGCGGGCTTGTGGAAACCTGGCTTACTGCGTCATACCGCGTATTGCGGGATCGCGGTGAGCGTTGAGTCATGAGAGAACAATTATAAACTCACTTTTAATTAGGGTTTTGCCAACCTCCGTGGCGCAGTGTGTAGCGCTGTTGCCTTAACGTGCAGAGATCCTGGGTTCGATCCCCGGCGGGGTCAGTTTGGGAATTTATAATTTCTAAATTTTCCTTGGACTGGCCTGGTGGGTGGCTTCCGCCGTGGCTAGTTACCGCCCTACCGGCAAAGACGTGCCGCCAAGCGATTTAGCGTTCCGGTACGATGCCGTGTAGAAACCGAAGGGGTATGGGTTTAATATAACTGCCATGCCCCTAACAGGTTAGCCCTCTACCATCTTAGTTACTTTAAGTTACTAGCTTATGCCCGCGACTTCGTCCGCGTGGTTTAAGTTTTTTTGATTCCCGCGGGAACTCCTTAATTTTCCGGGATAAAAAGTAGCCTATGTCACTCTCCAGGTCCTCAACTATATCCATGCCAAAAATCACGTCAATCCGTTGCTCCGTTGAGGCGAGATTGAAGGACAAACCGACAAACCAATAAACCAACAAACCAACAAACAAACACACTTTCGCATTTATAATATTAGTAAGATTATAACGCTTGTGGGATTGGTTTTTTAGTAAAAAAGATATCTCGCGTCAATCTACTCAAGTATAAAATGGAAATATGATTCTGCTATGAGAGTAACTTAATAACATACTGATTACTCGTATTTTAAGGGACGTTTTGCTTTAGGTTGTAAATTCGAAGACCCTTCGATTCATTTACGTAACATTACAACATTTTGACCAATTTCTGTTAAAATATTCAGCCTGGGCTTCATTGCCGCACTATTTATTAGACAACCGCGATAACCGCATAGCCGCATAACCACGCAACCGCACACCGGAACTCATAGTCAAGGATTTGCAGCAAATAGAGGCTCGTATTGTAGATAGAATGTACTAGAACTCTGGTAGTACTTACAGTTCTTCTAAGACTATGTGTAAGAACTCTTAGTAGGGTTAAGTAAGTCCTACACTACATATTTTACTAGATACTTTATTTACTACGACATTTGTAAGGTATTTTTTGTTTTATTTATGTGAACATTTGATGAAACATTAATTTGGAAGAATATTTGAAACCTACGCAACTTAATTAAAATTAAGCTAACACAAGAAAATAATACAATTTTTTACATATATAATGGCACTAAAAACAGAAAGATGGAGAATTTTTAACGAGTTCCTAAGCTAAAGTGTCAATGTGCAGGGCAAATAGCTAAAAATCCTTGTAAAAAGGTGTAAACGTGCTCGAATAGTGAATTCAGATCAGCAGGCCGAGTGGGAGCTTTTTTTACGTATTCGATCACGACAACGTTAACTACCATTTAAGGCGAGTCACCTGCAAGATTTTAGGAGGTGAGGTGTGGGGTGCCGCCCGCGCGTCTCGCGGTACATTTCTCGTAGAGACTGGCGGGGAAGCGGGCAGCGCGGTATATTCTGAAACCGCTTGGCAACGTTCAAGTTCTGGGATTAATTTGAATTAAATAGATATAGGACTTCAGTTTGAAATAAATTTTAGCAGGTTCTCATTAATACTTCAAGAGGAATTTATCCATATAAAAATGATGAGCAAAGTCGAAAATTTTATTAATAAAAAATTCGTTTTAAACTTTTAATTTAGCCTGTTTCAAGATTTTTTTTGATCGAGTAAAGTACATCCTATCGTGTAACAAATTAGCACATTCTTTAGACAATATCTTTAAGTGTATCGGATATTTTTTGTAAGACCGTTATTTAATAGTAAATACCGAAAAAAATTGATCTAGCAAACCAGTTTTCACCGCTGAGCTGAGGTGACTCGCCTTAAATGGAATTGATCGAGAGCCGACAATCCGAATGACGAATAGCCGGTAATAAAATATCAAATAAATATTATAAATGCGAAAGTTTGGATGTATAGATGTATGGATGGATGTTTGTTACTCAATCACGCCCCAACAGCTGAACGGATCTGGATGAAATTTGGCACAGAGATAGATTATAGTCTGGATTAACACATAGGCTACTTTTTTCCCGGAAAATTAAGGAGTTCCCGCGAACCGAAACCTCAATCCACGCGGACGAAGTTCCGGGCATTCGCTAGTAATTACTAAAATACATTTAAACTAACTTTCTTCGACAACGCTAGTTTTAGCCAGATTCAAGTTTAAATATTCAGCTTCATAGTACGGGACTAATAAACATTGACCCTAAAATAAAAAATGTAAAGCTGATTTTTGGCACAAGTGTTCCTTGGGGTCTGAGAAGTACCTCTTAAAAATTCCCCCCCCCCTAGGCCGCGGGCTTAACCCCCCACCCCCCCAAACGTCTCCCCAACCGCAGTTTTTTGTAATTTTCTCAAAAAATATTAGTGCTAGAAAAAAACTTTCTATGGTGAAAATTATCTTCATTAAATTATCTACAAAATAATATTATAGTTCATTTCCATAAGACTAATAGTTTCGGAGATATGTTAACCCTTTGTGCATGAAAAGAAAATATTTTGCATTTATGGCTTTTTCTAATGTAGTTTCTTGTAATTTCCATAAAAACTGATAGAGCTACAAAAATATTGTCTAAAGCAAAATGAAAGGCTATTAAATTAGCTATAAAATGATATTTAGTTTATTTTGATAAGAGTAATAGTTTTGGAGATATGCCTACCTATTGTGTAAGATAAAGAAAATAATATGCAAATATCGGGTACGTTGTTTTTAATTTTCGAAAAAAAAATAACAAAGTTAGGAAAAACTGATTGAAGCAGTAAGAAACATAGTTAAATTACCTACAAAATAGTAATTAGTTGATATTGATAGCACTAATAATTTCGAAAATATACCTGTCATAGTTAACATAAAAGCAATATTTTTCAAAATTTTATATATTTTCTGTAATTTCTAGAAAACTATTAGAGCTAGGCAAAAAACTCCCAGAACTAAAAATAAACACCAGTTAACCACTTATCAAAAAAAAATTAGTTCATAAAGATAGGACTAATAATTTCGAATATATATCCATGTATAGTGTACGAAAAAAAATAAAAAAATTGCTAGAATCCTATGTTATTTGCAATTTCCACAAAAACTATTAGAGCTGGAAAAAATCCTCGGAAGAGTAATTAATTTCACTAAATTACCCACAAAAAAGTCTTATGGTGAATTTAGATAGGACCAATAGTTCGAGAAATATGGCAACCTATATTCCAAGTTTTTTTTTTTTTTTCGACAACCGTTGGTATATTTTTGAATTTTCACAGAAACTACTAGAACTAGGAAAAAAAACATAAGAAGCAAAAATGAACTTCATTAAATTATCTTTAAAATAATTTTTAGTTTATTTTGATAGAACTAATAGTTTCGGAAATATGGCTGCCTAATTGGAATAAAAGACTAAACCTTTGTAAAATCCGTAAATGTTTATTGTAATTTCAAGAAAAAGTATTAGAGTTAGGAAAAAAGCTGTCAGGACTTAGTACAAAGATTATTAATTTACCTATAAAATAGTGTTTAGTTTATTTTGATAGGACAAATAGTTTTCGAAATATACCTTGCTGTTGTGTAAGAACCGGTGGTAGTCATGTAGACTTAGCATAGTACTATGGAATAAATAGAAATTAACCTCTAAATAAATAACGTATTTTTGATTTTAGGCGCAAATGACGTCCTCTTTCCTCCCCACTCCCACAACCCCCCTCCCACCTCCCACTTCCCCCCTACCACGACCCCCCTCCCCCTCACTAATATCTAGCCGATTGTGCTTTTTTGTAATCGTATTAGAATTCAAGTATCAAATCAAATGTTTTTACTCAAGTAAACTTTTACAAGTGCTTTTGAATCGTCCAGTGAATCTACCATTGGTTCGGAATGACGTTAACAGTTAAAAGTTAATCTGATAAAATTATCTGCAAGATAGCTGTTGGATGTTGGTGGTTCATTTACATTGTTTTTAGATAAATGCATATTGCATACCTACATATAGTTGAAAGGACTTCGAGACGTAGGTATTTATTATTATTATATTAGTAGGTATTATTAAAGCACATCATCATGGTCGTCATCATCACCTTTTTCCCCATCAATGGTAACATTTGCACACGAACCATGTCATTCCACCCGCATTTCCTTTGCAATCCTATTCGTTATTCTTCGGCCGACGCGACGCCTTGTTTTTGTTAGAACTTTGAACGAATATAAATAATAATATTTAATATATTATTTACTGAGTGTGGTGTTGTTTTGTAGATAAAGATATCATGATTATTACCTACTATTAATTTATTGTAATATAGCATCGATCATTATCAATAGAATGTGTAGGTACAAAGTCAAAATTATTGCAAAATATTTTTCTGTCATGCTCGTTTTCGATCGTCATATTTCCGAAATTATTCGGTCGATTGAAATGAAATTAAACAGCATTTTGTAGAAGATTTTATGAACTTTCATTTTGTTCTTGTCGCTTTTTTCCTAGCTCTTATACATTTTGTGCAAATCACAAGAAACTTACACGATTTCAAAAAAAAAAAAAAATGCGTCAAATAAGCCGGCATATTTGCAAAACTATTTATCCGATCATAATGATTTAAGTGCCATATGGTAGATTATTTAATGCTTATAATTTTTGACATAGATGGTTTTTTTCTAGCACTTATATTTTTTGAGAAAATTACAATAAACTGCGGTTGGGGAGACGTTTGGGGGGGTGGGGGGTTAAGCCCGCGGCCTAGGAGGGGGGAATTTTTAAGAAGTACTTCTGAGACCCCAAGGAACGCTTGTGCCAAAAATCAGCTTTACATTTTTTATTTTAGGGTTCCCATACATAGCTTGCACAAGTAGCCTGGGCTATCAGCCTGGAGGCGCAGTGTCTACTAGACTACCGCGCAACCGCAGAGCGGGAACTCATAGAGGGATTAGCATCCAAATAGCACGGCGGGAACACTTCATTGAAACTTTCACGTCGAACTTATAATTTGCTCGAACTAAAGTTAATTTTCACTTTGCTTAAATAATAAAACCTTCCTCCTTAACTTGGGATCCGGCTTAAGAGATCTTCCGGCTTTTATGGGAAGTTTCCTGTTGTAGATGCATACGCCTTTTCACATGTTCCGGTAGGTGCCTTCACGTGTACTTACCGTGTACCCGGTGGTAAAGTGTATCTTCCACAATAGTACACGGAATATGTTAACGTTATTACATTACCCAGTCATTGTATACCCATAGACTGCTAGTTTTATATTATTATTAATAAAATTAATAAAATATTGCATGGTTTTGATACTGATTGACATCTGTAAGCGTCGTGTTGTCGATATGTGAAAATTCGTGATACATTTATGGACACTAAATATCTTAAAACTTTTTATTCAGCCAGCGCAAGCACATAAAGCTAACTGGAGTCGAGTCTTTGATAACTACTTCAATGGTTTGCCGTGTACTATAAGTACAACTTATATTGATTTTTAAGTAACAAAAAAATGCCGTACCTCGAGTTTAACGGTGTCTTTCACTTCAAAGTCACTCGTCATCATTCACATTTTTATTTAAATCCACTACAATTAATAATTATTCACGAATTAATTAATTATTATTAATTAATTCGTGGTTTACGTGGTTGACGCCACAGTTATTATTGTTATACTAAGACCTATGTAATACCCACTGTGTCGTTGTTTGTGAACCCAAAGAAATAAAATAAAATAATAAAATACAAGCTAACCCTTGACTGCGATCTCACCTGATGGTAAGTGATGATGCAGTCTAAGATCGTAGCGGGCTAACCTGTTAAGGGCGTGGCAGTTATATTAAACCCATACACCTTCGGTTTCTACACGGCATCGTACCGGAACGCTAAATCGCTTGGCGGCACGTCTTTGCCGGTAGAGTGGTAACTAGCCACGGCCGAAGCCTCCCACCAGACCAGACTACTAAACATTTCTTACTCGTACACGGCTCCTTGTAATGAGTGACCGGATCATTTCTCCCCTCTAATTTAAAAATCAATTTAATTCATCATTTTGTTGTTGACACGGATTGATGATTAGGGTTTCAAATGCAAATTGAATCAATCGATTGAATCTGAGTTCTGACAGTACTGCGTTTAAATATTCAGTCGAAACCTCAGCGCTGCACTGTTTACTAGACGGAGACAACCACACAACCGCACGACCACACAACCGCACGCCGGAACTCATGGTTGAGGATTTGCATGTTGCAAGTTGATGATGTGAACATTTGAATAGAAGTCTGTGTCAGTGATAAAAGTTTTCGAATACTTTCCTGTTAGCTGTCGGTTTGTAGTAGTAAGACTGCAGGACAGTCAGATTCCCATTTGTATAAATAAGAATAGTACCGCAAGGAACTTTGTTTTGATTCTATTGCTAATGTAGAACTGACGTGTGTAATGCTGGTGCAAAATTGCTTAAAGGACTTCTGGCCCGGATGAGAGGTCGCCGTGGCCGACATTCGGTCGGAAGGACATTATTATTACTAGATTATGCCCGCGACTTCGCCCACTTGGATTGTTTTTTTAATTCCCGCGGGACCTCTTCAGATAGTTTTCATAAAACAGAATAAAAAGCCTATGTCCTTCGCCGGGATCTAACCTGTCTCTGTAAGTACCAAATTTCATCAAAATCGGTTGAGTAGTTTTGCCGTGAAAGCGTAACAGACAGACACACTTTCACATTTATAATATTAAGTATGGATATGGATATCTTATTGTTTGTATGTACAGGCAAGTCGTACACAATGCTGGGGCGACCGGACGCGGCGGCCTCCCTGGGCGCTATCCCCTGCGCCATATCCTGGCTGTTCCGCGGAATAGCGGAGCAGAGGCACAAGTGTGGCACCAGGTTCTCCGTGAGAGTCTCCGCCGTGGAGCTGTGCACGAACACCAATCAGATTCGCGATCTGCTGGCGCCTTATCAAAACGGTAAGTTTGACTAAACACTGGATTCGATAAATTATATTTTGTGGTATATTTTAAACCTACTTCAAGAAAAGGAGGATATCAATTCGACATGTATATGAACCTATTACCGACATTAGGTACCTTAACAATTTCGTGCTCCATATTATAGGCACGGCGTGCCGTCTTGGAACTGGCACGTAGATTTTGATGTTTAGTAGCGGTTATATCAAAATATACACTATACAGGGTTATATTTATGTTGTTGAACCATGATTTCCAACCAGCCTAATGCAATTTTTGCAGTTGACTTTCGGCTAAAATGGAGATTTATAGATCCTTAAACTTCACCCAAATATTACAATTATGACATCATCATCTTTGGAATCCATTGCCGGCTGTCCTCTCGGAAACCAGAAGGTTTTTTTTTTATCCACTACAAGCTAGCCCTTGACTGCGATCTCACCTGATGGTAAGTGATGATGCAGTCTAAGATGGTAGCGGGCTAACCTGTTAGGGGTATGGCAGTTATATTAAACCCATACCCCTTCGGTTTCTACACGGCATCGTACCGGAACGCTAAATCGCTTGGCGGCACGTCTTTGCCGGTAGGGTGGTAACTAGCCACGGCCGAAGCCTCCCACCAGACTAAAGGTTTTAGCATTAGTCCACCAAACTGGCTGAGTGCGGATTGGCAGACTTAACACACTTTCGGGAACATTATGAGGACCTCTTGGGAATGTGGGTTACTTACGACGGTTTCCTTCACCGTTTGCACCAGTATTTAATTTCTTTAAAATATGCACTTCATAAAAATTGCGTGCCCGGCCTAACGTTGAGATCGAACTAGGCTATCACTGTTTCTTCTTAAAGAAACTTATTAAGATTCGAATGTGATTTAATAAAAAATATTAAGTTTTTTTCAATACATTTATCAACAACAATAATTAATGTGTTCCGACAGATTCCGAACAGTCACCAGGCGTGTACCTCCGTGACGACCCTTTATTCGGCACACATCTACAGAACCAGTCAGAGCTGCGAGTCCACAGCGCGGAGAAGGCTGCCTTCTACCTCGACGCGGCACTGGCCACGCGGGGGACGCGGGAGGAGGGGAAGGACAGCCATCTCCTGTACACTTTACATGTTTACCAGTATAGCGTGGGGGGCAAGGGAGCTGGTAAGTATCTTCGTCTTCTATACTAGCTGATGCCCGCGACTTCGTCCACGTGGATTGACGTTTTTATAGTTCCCGCGGGAACTCTTTAATTTTCCGGGATAAAAAGTAGCCTATGTGTTATTCCAGACTATAATCTAGCTTAATTTCATCCAGATCCGTTTAGCCGATCTGGCGTGATTGAGTGAAATCCATCAAAACTTTCGCATTTATAATATGTGAATATCCTATTTAAAGATTTAGTTAGTAGTTACTAGTTCATGTGCACGGACACTTATATATTTATATAAGTGTCCGTGCAGGTATATAATTTTGCTGGCACATTAAATAACAAGACATAAAAAAGCATCGATGATTTCAAAATTTGTCAATAGAGTAAATTAAAAAATAGACCATATAAACACTACTATATATCACTCTATTCACACAACATAAAGTATGTATGTTGTACAATTTCAATCTGGTTATTTGTAGCGTACCGCTGGAGCTGATACTACAACTTCAATAAAATTCAATGTTTGATTATTCTCGTACGAACGAATGTCTCGAACTCTCTCTGCGGAGTCGAATTCAAAATAACATTTCGTTTCTTTATTTACAGTTGCCGGGGGCCGCAGCCGTTTGCACTTGATAGACTTAGGAAACTCGGAACGAGGGAAAACTAATGGAGGAATACCCTTGTCCGGCTTAGGAAATATACTCCTCGCAATATTTAACGGCCAAAGACACTTACCATACAGAGACCACAACCTGACACACGTTCTGAAAGAATGCTTAGGATCCCTCACGTGCCATACAGCAATGATAGTCCACGTTTCTCCGAACCTCCAAAATTATTCCGACACTCTAACAACGTTACAACTAGCGTCTCGGATACATAGGTTGCGAAGGAGAAAAACAAAATACAGTTCTAACAATAACGCTGGTTCAGGGGGTAGTTCCGGTGAAGATGCTTCCAAGCCAAGTAGTAGTGAACCCGATCCATCTAGTAGTGACTTATCGGCTGACACTGTAATATATGTAGGACCGTTAGATGATGCAACAGACGGAGAACATCCACCTGTATACATACCACATATGAACTCCGGCGATAACAGATGTGTTTTAAGTAAAGCTTTAAGAGGTTCGTTGGCTGATCAGAAGCTCAAGTCATCATTATCAAGAGTTGTCGAAGAGAAAAGCCCCATACACAAATTGCATTCATCACCCAAATCATCACCTTTGAAAAATGTAACACAGCCGAATCACACACCAAAATCTTCCCCTGTACATTCTGCTGCGTCAAAAGCAGCCACAACAAAGAAACAAATGACTAAACATGGTGAAGAAGGAAAAAATACAAGTGATGAACAATGGATTGATGGTCCTAGAATATCAAAATCAAAGTTAGTTGAAGCTCGACATAACATAATTAAAGAAACACAGGGGAAAAAGAGAGAAACTTGGATAGATGGTCCAATGCAGGAACCAAAAGTCCCTCTTCAATTTGAGTCTGTGCCAATCCAGCCATCTAATGCTATACCTCTACAAGTGGGTATTCTTAATTCGTACGGAAGTGAAAATCTGGGATATGGATATATGGACAGTCATAAGAAAAATATGATCAAGAAATGGGTAGAGAATCAAACTTTTCAAATTCATAAATCTAGACACAATTCACCAAGCCATAAAAGCCAAACTATTACTAAAGATGGCCCGAGATTGCCTGATGACGCTGAAACAACTCATCGAATGGAAATGAAAGAAGCAACAAGGCGAATACATGTTGAAGAATCCACTATTAGAACTGGTTTAAAAGCTGGTTCCAAGGGTATGGCAATTGAAGAAGAAGGTCCCCCTGATCCAAACGCACTGAGAAAATCAACTAGCACAACATCTTCAAATAAAAACGAGCCTGATGAAGATGATGACAGTGAAGAATTAGCTGAAATACCACCTGCTCTTCCCCTGTTACAACCAAGTAGTCTTAGTAGTAGAGAAGTATCATTGGAAAGTTTAGATAGCAAATATAAAGAAAGAATGAGAATGGACGATGAATTGGTTTCCACTCATAGTCGAGACATTGATCTCCATGGAATGAGTAAAGGACCAGCAGATGACGAGGATGAAATTTTAGAAATAATTGAAGTTGAAGAACCTTTAGAGCCAGTTCCTATGCAAGATTGCTGTCTTCAAGTTACTGAAGAAGACATCGCGTACTGTATGGGATATTCAGATAATTTCTTTGGCGAAATAGACCACGAAGATGGTGAAGATCACCCACTTAGGATATTAAGCCAAGAAAATCTCACAGCAGCATCAACCTTTACAGACACACTATCGTTGTACAGCGAAGTTGAAAGACAAATTAGGACTGAAGCATATCTAAGACAAACGATTGGATTCTACACGCAACATTATGGAGAGCATGCATCAGATATACACCCGCATGAGAGTTTACCATCTTCACGTTCAAGATTAGAAGATCTCATGGGCTTAACAGAATTGTATGGCTCGCGAAGAATGTTAGATAGCCACAACTTAACCGCCGCTAGAATCGCACCCCAGTTCCAATCGTTATCTCTGTGTAATGTTAGAGACACTGAAGACTTTCATGGCGATGGATCCGTTTATAGTGAACCTGCATATCGACCTAGTGATAAAATTTGTGATAGTTGCAAGCGATCTATGTCTAGACCTGGTAGTGCAGTAGGAGAATGTGATGCATATCACGACTTAGATGTAGCGCATAACGATTCGTACGGCCCTTTTGAGCGGTACCGGGCTAGTGATATAACAGATGCACGAATAGCATCTCTGAGGCATCCAGACGGTGCTTCAAATCCAAATTTGAGGGAAGAAAATCGAATCCCTGGCAGCGGAGCACCGTCTTGTACATTTCGTGACCTTAAATCAAATTTGCACCTCGAAGTAACGCCGCCAGTAGTTACTACGGAACCACGATCAGAGAAGTGTGAAAAAGGTGACAAAAATGTGGCAAGAGTTGCAGGCAGTTGTAAGCCGGACGGTTACGACAGCGGTCATGAGTCGACACCACGTACAGGGAAGCATAGTCCTGCGGCTACATCGAGAAGAGCAGAATCTGGTTACGATTCGGTTCCCAGAGACTCGGACGCGTCATCCCTTGACTCTTACCCTACTCGTAGAGCAGCTGTCGCTAGAGCACACGCAAAGAAACATACCACAGCCAAGTACAAACAACACAGTGATAGATCATTCTGCTCGTGGCTTAGAAACCCCTTCACATGCAAATACGCGGACACAGATCCCGAAATAAGTGACTTTTAACAATAAAGCAACCTAAAAACTATATCTTACGATACAAAGTCGTACATATACTTAGTTTTTAAATTCTAAATAGCTCGTATCATTAAGCTACGTTACCGAATTTAATCTGGAGACTGCTTTTGTACTCTAGATATACTCGTATTTATACAACAAAAGCTTTGGCAGTGATCCAATGAGGTTACCTACCGCTGTATTTTTCTAAACCCTACGATGCTTCTAGCTCTGCTCCGAAATATATTTTTAAAGACGTACTTAGTGAGTTTATTGGATCGTATAGTAAATGTACCTAACACTTTTGTAAATATTGAAATATACAGACGTGTTGTGCAACGAAAATCAATCGACCTAGTTGGTGTAACTACTTCTGCTCATTTTTATACTTTTATATAGTCTTCGAAGTTTTATTTTATTTCTATGTTTGTAATAGCGTCTATTAAAGCTTTTTATAACATTTTTTTATTATGAGTAAGATACATAGTCTTCCTCGAGTCTCTATCCCCTCTAAATAACATTGTATTTAGAAGGAACTGCAGTACTTTATATGTTTGCTACCAGTGAATTTTGTAAATGTTTTGAGGCATTTCCTCCAATCACTTAAAATATAATAAACTTTTCAATATTGTATATAAATTATTGAAGTAAATCTTAATTTTACCTCTTAAAAATGAAAATACTTAGCTTATAAACATGGTTCAAAACATACTGCTACTGTCAAAGTAAAGGGAATAGTTTTTTCAAGTTCGCATTTTTTTTAAGACCAGGTTTAGCAGCTTGTATTTTTGCAGCTAAAGTCGAGTTTTCTTTGAAATATTTCTTTTGAGTATTAATGTATAATTATATGTTAACTTTATTCGTTTAAGTGAGTGGATCAAATGTTATATTATATTTATATATAAAAATTATCTAGATATTAAGACTGTTGTGTCATGGCCATGTTCTAAATAGCTTTAATACTTTAATTAATTATTAATTAATTAATTATCAACTCCAAAATCGGCGAGTCCGTTTGTAAATAATACTCGATTGCAATCACTATGGCTTTATGAAAATGTTGGTAAACTTAGTTAACGCTTTATTGTCAATGTTCTGTTATATACCATTTAATATTATATTATATATCGTAAATTCTACTATGCGTTCGTATTAGTTTAAAATAAAATGTTCTATCAGAACCGGTACTAAGTAGTTTTATTTGACACCTAGCCTACCTATTTACCTAACTTTACATCTAGCTTACTATCATGACTAAGGCCAAGTCCGCTCCTGTTCGGATGGCCACAGGTTCGATCCCCGGACACGCACCTCCTTTTACTACCTCGTTGGTCTAGTGGTTAGCATGTTCTGTCAACGCTTAAAACAATACTTAAGCAATTTTACTCAAAATTACAGTTTGATGTCACGTACGTTTGACGACCTCCGTGGCGCAGTGTGTAGAGCTGGTGCGGAGGTCTCGGGTTCTATCCCCGGCAGGGTCAATTTGGGAATTTATAATTTCTGAATTTTCCCTGGTCTGGCCTGGTGGGAGGCTTCGGCCGTGGCTAGTTAACACCCTACCGGCAAAAACGTACCGCCAAGCGATTTAGCGTTCCGGTACGATGCCGTGTAAAAACCGAATAGGGGTATGGGTTTTTTTTTTTTTTTTTTTATTAATAAAATCAGTAGACACCTCTGACGTAGTCAAAGCCTTTGTTTATCTAATTATTAATTGTTTACGGTCATTTTTTATTTGAAAATTATATTAATAATATTTATTAGTTATATTAAGTATATACTAAATTTATTTTAGCTATGTGTGCACTATCTATATTTTGTTCCTATATTCTAATAATACAGAGTAAATGTAGATCTATCCTATACACATTATCTTATAGCTTACGTTTTATTCCTATCTATGACTATATTAACAACTTTTTTGGCATACTTTAAAAATAAATCCCTTGTTTTATTAGTTTTTAATATATTAGCCAGGGAATCCTTACACAGATTCATTTGCATCTCCTGTTCTAGATTTTCTCTTTCTCTGCCGTGCTGCGGACACTCAATTAATATGTGTAATACAGTTTCGTCACAGTTGGGGTCGCAGACACAGCCTGGATCGTCTTTGCATTTGAATCTGTGCAAGTATTCTCCAAAGCCGCCATGCCCCGTAAACAATTGGGTGGTAACACTGTCCAGGGTGATCTTTTGGACCATTCCATGCGCTTCAACCGCGTTTGGGAAGAATGTTTTGGTCGTTCCTGCAGTTTCGCCTGATCCATATCTCCGGTTCCATTCGTCAAGGGATTCCTTGCGGATTTGGCCCTTGACAAATGATACCGGGCATAGATCGTAGTCTGGACGCTTTTTTGAGTAGAGGGCGGCGCTTTTCGCCAGCTCGTCAGCGCGTTCATTTCCAGCGAGGCCAGCGTGGGCTTTTATCCAGAACAAAGTGACAACTTTGCTCTGGGCAAGAGCCCGCTCCAGGTTCTTGCGGGCCCCTACTGCTAGTGGGTGGTGCGAGTGATAACTGACTACAGTCTCCAGCGCAGATCTGGAATCACTATATATTCCGAAACTTGTCTCGGTGCTCTTTAGGACCTCCGCCGTGGCTCTGCATATGGCCAGCAGTTCAGCCTGGTAAACTGTACTGTAGGATGGCAGCTTTAATTTTACGGGCTTGATCTCCGCTTCTTCGTTCCAAAGGGACAGTGAGGCTCCGACTTTGTTTTCAATTTTGCTGCCATCTGTGAAGATGCGCATTGCTTGACTGTTGTTATTGTCGACATCTTCTTGATCTACCAGGCTAATGAACTTGAGGCTCATATGGGTTGCCGGGTGGCCGTTCTCCGAGTAGTTGGCCTTCCGCTCGATCTCCCCGCCCGCCAGCTCCGGCCGAGGCACTCCCCTCTTCGCCTCATACAGGGCTGCTGCCTCTCGTATGCGGAGATCGAGTGGGAGGATCCCTGCCAATAGCAATGCGGCATTCAGGGAGACCGTTCGGTACGCCTTGCTGATTTTTTGAGCAAATCCGCGCTGCACACCGCCCAGCTGCTTTCTAACTCCAAGCTTTCGCGCCGCTGGCGCCCAGGCGCTCGCCGCGTATAGTATTATGGGTTCTACTACTGCCGTGTATATCATCCGGATTATTTCCGGGTGTAGGCCCCAACTAATCTTTGCCGCTCTCGACAGCTGCCTGTAGATGTTTGATACTTTTTTGCATGTATTCGTAATGTGTGTGTTAAAAGTCAGGGAGCTATCGATGGTAAGACCAAGAATTTTTATTTCCTTGGTCATATTTATGGAAACCCCTCCCATGTTCAGGAGTGGCGTGTCGTATTTTAACTTTCGCGTGATCAGCATAGCATTTGTTTTGTGCGGAGCGAATCGAAGTTTATTTCGGACGCCCCACTCCTGAACATAGGCGAGGGCGGCGTTGGCTTGTCTCTGTATTTCCTGCGCAGTATTGCCATCGAAAATCAACACAATGTCGTCTGCGAACGCCTGACAGTACTCACCCCTCTCCTCTAGGCCTTTTAACAAAGGGTCCAGAAGGAGATTCCATAATATGGGCCCCCCTATGGATCCCTGCACACATCCTTTGTTGGTTGACTTGCTGTATTGCTCGCCGGCATACCGCACATTGACACTCCTGTCTTGTAGATAATTATTGATAAGCCTACGTATGTTGACTGGGCAGTCCTCTTCCACCAGTCGAAGCTTAATGGCTGGCCACCAGGCGCTATCGAAGGCCCCCTCTATATCCAGCGATATCATCGTTACAAGTTTTTTCAAGTTCAGCTTGTTCCGTATGTATTGCATGAGGTCATAGAGGGAGTCTTCGGTGCTCCTCTGTGGCACAAAGCCATACTGGCGGGTGCTAATTTTTGGCAACAGGTGCCATTTCAATCTACCGACCATCATTTTTTCTAGGATCTTCCCCATTACAGACAGCAGTCCGATCGGTCTGTATGATTTTGGGTTTGTCAGATCTTCCTTGGCTGGTTTCTTTAATACGACAACTGCCGCCCGTTTCCAGATAGTCGGAAAACTGCCCAGTTCGAGGCATTTATTGGCGAACGCCAAGAATGTCTCCGGATCCCGCGCTATAACCCGGCTGCAAATGTCCGCAGTTAGTCCGTCTTCTCCCGGGGCCTTCTTGGGATTGAAGCTTTCCACGGAGTTTTTGAGTTCCTCCAGGGTAAATGGGGGGTCATGCGTGCTACCATGGCTCGGTCCATTTACCTGGTGAGCGGCTTTTCTTATCTCTACGTGGTCGGCGTTATCCTGGCTTTCGAGGTCCTCCGGGTAAAAAGTCTCGGCCAGCAATTTAACGGATTCTTTTGCGGTAAGTGTGGTGCCATTTATGTTTAAAGGGATATCTTCCTTTCTTTTAGTTGTTCGACCAATCACCCTATATATACCCTCCCACATTCCTTCCTTGTTCTGTTTACCGCAGAACTCCTTCCAACTGTGGACCTGTGCTTCCTTTGCCTTATTCTCATACTCTTCTTTCTTTTCTAGGTATTCATCAACTACTCGGGCTCTTCGTGTCGGCGCAGCGCTTCGTATTTTTCTCCTCCTGGTGTTAACTTCTCGTCTGAGCTCATTGAGTTCTTCGGACCACCACGGCAAGGTAAGTTTATTGTTAGTTTTTATAAGTGGTATATGTTTTTTACATGTAGTTTGTATTATGTGTGTATATGTTTCTATTGTATTTTCTAGCTGTTCGATATTATTGATATTTTGTATGTTTGTTTCATCTATTCTATGTTCAAGTTTTAGTTGGGCCATTTCCTCAAGGAACTGACTCCAATTTGCTTTTTTGGTGTTGTATACCCTGGTAGTTCTGTTTATGCTAATTCCTTTGCCTTTTTTAAATTTAATTTTGAATTTAATGCCGTTGTGATCCGAGCTCGTCATACCCTGGACCACTGTCCAGTCTTCCACCAGGTCTAGGATATCCGCGGTGCACGCTGTTATGTCCACATAACTACTAAAGGATCTACCCCCCCTTATCGTGTCGAAGGTTGGAACAGTTCCCACGTTGAGTACATGGAGGCCTAGTTGATCCAGCGTTCCCGCCAGAATGTCTCCTCTTGCATCAGTTTTGCCACCACCCCACCAAATACTTTTTGCATTGCAATCCCCCCCAATGAGCAATCTAGTTGACTGTGCTCCGGTCTCTATCCTCTTGAGCTGCTCCAGGTAAGGCTCCAGGGGTTTGTCTGGTTCAAAATAGAAGGAGGCGAACACGGCCTCCCAGGCGTCAGTGCGGATCCTGACAACTGCGATGTTATTTGTTGTCAGTTCTGGGCACTGTATTGCGTCTATGTCTTGATCGAAGACGGCAATTGCCGCTTTAACAGTGCCCTCTCCCGGGTTGATGTTCTGGAAGATTCGTGTCCGTCCATATGATTTCATACTTGACCCTCCGCCCACATATGGCTCCTGGAGCAGAGCCAGAGCCGCTTTTTTCTCCGAGGCTTCTTTCATAAGCTCTGAAGTAGCTAGTTGTTTTCGCTGCAGGTTTGCTTGAAGGAAGAGATGGGCCTTGTCTTTGACTTGGGGGGGTTGTGATGTTAAGTTGGTGTTATGGGTGAGGGTTGTTACATTGTCATAGATGCTAGAGGGGTATGGGTTTAATATAACTGCCATGCCCCTGCCATGCCCCTAACAGGTTAGCCCGCTACCATCAGGTGAGATCGCAGACCGCAGTCAAGGGCTAACTTGTAGTGGATAAAAAAAACCTTGACGTTCTTAAAATAAGGATTATAATTTAAAAAATATCATATTATATAGACGATGCCCGCAACTTCGTCCGCGTGAATTAAGGCTTTTTGATTCCCGGAGGAACCCTTTAATTTACCGGGATAAAAACATTTTCGCATCAATAATATTATAAGTAAGGATTAGGACACAAAAAAATAAATAAATAAAGAGCCTTACATCGTTTGAAAAAAGTTGCTGATTTGATTGAGACAACTCAATCAAATCAGCAACTTTTTTCAAATCATCAACTCTACTCGTCATCAACTCTTTTTGTAAATAGAGTTGATGACAACATCAACTCTATTTACAGTGTGACGGCAACAGATTTAAATGATGATCTGCTCATGTGATGCAGTTCAAAGTGATCAAGTGAATTTAGACGAACAAAATACCAGGACTGTCCTTAGTCTGAGGTTGCTCTTACATAATCAGAAACAATCACAATCAGAATATTATGATTCGGTACACTTTTTGAATGTCAATAATCTATATTATTGACCGAGCGAAGCGAAGGTCTCTCAGTCTACTTGGGTGAATTGGCACTTGTCCGTCCGTCCGTCCGTCCGTCTGTCAGAGCATTATAACTTCTGAATTACTGAACGCAATTACTTCAGCTTTAAATATAATATGTAAACCAATGGCCTCCCGCCGAATATGGCTTAAAAAATAATAAAAATCTTTATTTCAGGGGGGCTCTCATAGAAGCGAATGCGAAGTAAAATATTTTTTATAAAGTTACATAGGGTTGCGGTATATCATTTTAAAGATAATTAGGAATAGAGTCCAAAAATATTTTTTTTTAAATTTTTCCCCCAAAATTGACGAAATGGGGGGCTTTCAAAGTGGTGATTTTCTAACGTCCAAAGATGACCTCAGAACTCTAAATTTTCTGAAAGGATGAGCCTGAAACTTGATCAATTATTTCAATTATATCCTGTACTTGAACAACAAATACTAAAATTAGATAAATATAGGAAACGGAATTATTTAATTTTTAATGAGCTTCAGTATTTTTAACAGAACTTCACATTTATGTCAATAGATGGCGCCGCGAGGTCTTAGTTCGGGGCGAACCACTAGTCTATACTAATAATATGGTAATAAATGTGATTTTTATGGCTGGATGTAAAATATACATACGCCAGAACGGCTGAACGGAGCTGGATGTTTGGCACAGAGCTAGTTTATAGTCTGGAATAACACATAAGCAATGAATTCTTACACGTCATATTATATAATTTGCCATTTTTTATTTCCAGTGGTGATTTTTTAATTTATCAAAATAAAACTCAAAATATAATTTAAATACAATTTATTATTAATCTTAAAAATTTGTCTACCCGTTTTCTCGTGATATCTCTTGGAGATTCAAGTGAACTCTTGACAAGCTCTCTGGTCGCAGATGATATCCAGGGTCTGACGAGGGCGCTGAAAGGTGCTTAACGGAACTCTGCAATGAAACTACGTAACTCTATCGAGTTTGGGCTCGTTTGATTCGTGTTGACAAGTACTCTGTTCGCAGATGATATCCAGGGTCTGACGATGGCGCTGAAAGGTGCTTTTTGATTCCCGCGGGAACTATGTAATTTTTATGGGATAAAAAGTAGCCTATGTTTTAATCCAGTGTATAATCTATCTCCATTCCAAATTTCAGACAAATCGGTCCAGTAGTTTTTGCGTGAAAGAGGAACAAACATACACACACCACACACACACAAACTTTCGCCTTTATAATATTAGTGTGATGTGATGTGAAGTGTCATAAAAAGTAGCCTCTGTTTTAATCCAGGGTATAATCTATCTCCATTCCAAATTTCAGCCAAATCGGTCCATTAGTTTTTGCGTGAAAGAGGAACAAACAGATACACACACACACACACACACATTAGTGTGATAATGTGATATTATTAATGTTCACACACGTCAACGTGTATCATACAACAAAATTATTTATTTTGCACAATAATGTGCAAAATACCACAATACTTAGCTGGCAACACCGGTCAGTTCGTCGTACCTAAAAAACATCGAAATTAAAAATCGTTTTTTCTTAAAAAATCTTAAGCAAATATAAAAAGTTACTGATGATATGAGATCTTGGACTTCGTATTAAGCTTTGACGGATAATTGTGGCACAGTTTAACCGCACAAACCGGCATATTTAATTATTTTGCGGGAGCCGTTCACTGCGTAGTGAGTCAAGTGCTACTGAAGTAGGCGAGAGAGTCGTCTACCATATATGGTAGAGGATTTTGAGGACGTTTTCGTGCGTTACATACTATATCTAGTCGTGTAAATAATCTAAGCACATAAGTAACTTTTTATCCCGGAAAATTAAAAAGTTCCCGCGTTGAAAAGAATTCACGCGGGCAAAGTCGCTGCATAATCAAGTACTTAATAATTGTCACAGGACCCGGAAATTTAACCTGGGACTTCGTTATTCGCAATTGAACATGTTAATGCCTAGACCAACGAGGTGCAGTTTAAGTATATATATAAGTATCAAAAATTTCTAACCACTACACCGATGCGGTAACACAGTACTTACATAAAACTTTCATAGTGATACCACGTAATGATCAGACATTTAATAACGCGAGTCTGTCACAGCACATAATATAATACCACAATAAGAACAAAACGCGAAGAATAACGGAGGATAAAGGCGGTACACGCGTCGGCCGGGGAGTCGAACCCGGGACGTGATCCGAACACCAAACACAACATATCGGAACTACGTCTAGCATCCCAGCCAAGCGATATCCAACCTTATCGGCTTCTGTATAAAGTGGTATTGGTAATTTTATATTTATGGGGAGATGTTAAGGACGTGATGCGCAAAGAAAGCTGTACGGAAATAACAAAATGTATACATACGAGTAGGCATTGCCAATAACGTTACGCTGGAACGATACCGAGTGGCACTAATCACGAGGATTAGGGATGAAACTAATCATAATGTTATCTAATGCACAACGCACACCTGCATAGTGGAGACGAGTGACGCTGAGGCGCAGCGTTTATTTTGAACCGCTGCACAAACTATACTTTATTTACTTTAGCAAAAAGGCGTGCTCCTGTATTCTCGCTTGAAGCACGCCGCACGTACTTGTCGCCCTGCGTTTTTTATTCATTATACCTAATGATTCTAACCGTATCGCACATTATATTTTGTACTAATTAATAAAAAATAATAATAAATTATAAATGCGAAAGTGTGTTTGTTTGTTGGTTTCTCCTTCAATCACGCCGCAACAGAGCAACGGATCGACGTGATTTTTTGCATGGGCATAGTTGAGGACCTGGAAAATGGGAATTGAAAAAAACTAACTGCAATCGGACGAAGTCACGGGCATCAGCTAGTGCCTAATAAAAAAAAAACTCACGTTCCTAAAAAGCGTTACTGTAGATAGCAGATTCGCTTAGCGATCTAAAATTTTCAAGAGTTTATTTCGTATTTCGTTTCTAAATTCTGTTGATACTTACAAACTCAATCTGACTTAAGTATTTCTATATAGGTAGATACGTTTCCAGCGCTGTACTTGTCGTGTCATTTTATACTTCCAAACTTGCTTCTACTTAACCGTCAATACATCATCTAATACCTAGAGTATAGAACGTCAGATACACACCTGTTAAACCACACAATTGTAACTACGAGTAAGTAAATAACATAGAAAGACTGCAGAAATCTCCTTCGCTAACTTTGAGAGCTCTTTCTTCCTGAAACCAACCTAGCAACACAGAGTAGATAGATACTGTAACTTCGAACGTTCCACGTTATTTAGAGACGCAAAATGATACGAATCATTGTCAACCCTCGTACATTCTGACCACGTACGATCCGTAACGTCCCTGATGTTTTTAAGGAAGAAGACGCAACTTGAAGATATCATTATATATCTATAATGTGAACTTGATAACGATTTTTGTTTTGTTTGGAAGTTCATAATCTAGTATTCGTAACTTAATAATCTAGTATACTTTATATCCTTTTGGCGGTGGGTAGGACTTTCGCACTTAAGACGCTGCTGCGTGGAAACCGTATCGGGTTCTTTTCTCGTGATATTAAAAGGAAACACTGGTTATCTTAATTTTACGATTTATATATATGTCACAGTATAATTGTAAAAACCGTTAGATTATAATCTCACGCTTTTTATCTCGATAGATTGTAAACTGTCGACAGATTGTGAACCGGAACATACTGCTTACAATTTAACGCATTATTTTTCGGTAAATTGTAATCAACCTGTAAACCTTTGTGTACCTGAATATTTATGTCAAACCCTAACCTACCTTATAGTTCGCGCGCGGCTTGAATGCAGAGTAAATGTATGATACATACATATACTCTGCATTCAACTCGCGCGCGATTCGTACAAGAAAGAGACAAAAACACTGAACGGTTCACAATCTGTCGACTGTTTATAATCTAACGAGATAAAAAGCGTCAGATTGCAATCTAAATTCTGAGTATCAATTTTTGAAATATTCATTGTATTTACGTTTTTTCATGTCTCTTTCTTGTAGATTAGGTTAGTTTTCGACCTAAATAATCAGGTAGTACTTAGGTTCTATCGGGTTAATATACCTAACAGATTAAAATGTACCGAAAAATAATGCGTTAAATTGTAATCTTTTGACAGTTTATATCATAAAATTATAATATACTAGATGATTCCCGCGACTTCGTCCGCGTGGATTAAGATTTTTGATTCCCGCGGGAACTCTTTAATTTTCCGGGATAAAAAGTAGCCTATGTCCTTCCCCGGGAAACCATCTACCCCTGTACCAAATTTTATCAAAATCGGGTGAAGAGACAGTTTTTTTTTATTCCCGCGGGAACTCTTTATTTTTCCGGGATAAGAAGTAGCCTATGTCCTTCCCCGGGATACCATCTACCCCTGTACCAAATTTCATCAAAATCGGTTCAACAGGTGGGCCGTGAAAGCGTAGCAGACAGACAGACAGACAGACAGACAGACAGACAGACACACTTTCGCATTTATAATATTAGTATGGATTAATACACTAATATAATATACAAAATAAATACACATATAAATAATAGACAAATTAAACATGTCGCTATTGATGATTAGGTAGGTACAGAGAGATTATTGATAATATAATTTATTATTTAAATATAATTTCCAAAAAAACACGATTTATTTTTTTCTTTTCTTTTTTGATAAAGATATACTTTATCATAATCGAATTTAGCAAGTCACAAACAAACACGGCCGCCATAAGTATATGATCCATCATAGAGAACACAGACCACGTTCGATCATGCGGGCGTAGATTTAAAAAATAATGCCTCTTTTAAACTATCGATAAGTTGAATCTATCAGTTCCTAGTTACTAGGCCTGAACTGTTTTCCGTAGCCAAAAGAACTCCGTAGTGAAGATGAAGAAGAGAAGAACTGGCTTGGAATCGCGCAAACTTCTTTATAGTGGGACATCAATAAAATTATCCTATTTGTAGTTTAAACACATTATTATTTTTTTATATTGCGATTAAAATTGGATAAAAACTGATGAAATCAAAACATATACCTATTATTTATTATTAGGTAACACTGCATTGTTTATTGCATTGATTTATTAACACTCACTTTATTATTACCACTGACTGACATTCATAATGCGAAGCGGTTGATCACACAAGAAAGCTTTTCGATGCACGATCTTAATTTAATTTTAACTAACTAGGGTTTTGAAATCAAATCAGCCCGATCGTAAAAGTAAAGGAGAAGAAATAAAGATTTTACATCGAGTTGAAATCTTGAACTCATGAATAAATAAAATAAGACTCGAGCCTAAAAGTTACGAACGCCCTTGGGGTAATTCCAAAATCTTATGGGGTAAAAACTTTTTCCCTACAAAAAAACTTTTTAAGGGGAATACCTATTATCTTTCATTTCGCCTGTAATTTAACATTCTCCTTACGCCTCGGGAAAATCATGCTATCAAACACTACGTTTACCCTCTTCACTGGGGTGACAACTTTGTATTTTGTACTCACTATAGAAAGCAGCTAAGTGCTAAAACACAAGTTTTGAGGTGCTAAAGAGGCTACTAAATATAAGAAATCTACCAGCATTATTGCTTTGTCAACCCCTTTCTGCACCAGAGCTAAGCCTAATTGGCACTTAATACAAACTATTCAGCTTGTACATTATTACCTTTTTTAATATTATTTAATATTTAAAATATTATTATAATTAATTTAAAAGTTAATCTAAAATCTATATATTATACAAACTATACAATAAATTTATCATTTCAGATTAATCCAATCCTTATATAACTAACAAAAATAAAAATAAAACCCTAATCAAAAAGACCACCCCTGGTTGCCCCTGGGCCAAATGTACCCATCAAACTTGCAGCATTGCCACGCTGAATCGCGATGGATAACCTTTGAACCAGGTAGGAACCAGAACGTGGGTCACAGCCCCTTTCCCTCAAACGACAGCCGATCTCTTTTATAAATTTTTAATGAATACGTTATACCTAATAAAACTTGTGGTCACTATGTTATGGTCGAGAATGTACCTCGCACACACGTCATACAATATGGGCAAGTGAAAGAATAAACTGAGAAAAGGGTAAGATATACTTAACCTTTTCTCCGTTTATTACTATCCGATTTTTATAAGTGCAATATCTTATTATAAGTGCTAGAGATTAAAACAATAAATTATTATTAGTAAGAGCTTCCATTTCATTATGCAAATATGTCCTCTGTTTTTGTCATCCCAGTTTAAATTGTTGCTAGCCCAATTTTTTCCTTATGCTCAGCAACTAACTTATAGAAGAAATAAATAATCCTACACTAAAAAGTTAAAACCAAAGTATCTATAAACATAACCATCGACTTATTAGGCACTTTTTATTCGTTAATAGTGCAAATAAGTTTTAAAGATTGGTTTGGCTATGTTTTGTAACGGATGGAAGAACTTTTTTCTTCAAAATCTCCCAATAATTTGCCAAAGTGGCAGCTGCTTAGCCCATAACGATTATCGGGCGCCAAAAAGATTTTGCCCTTATGTTTGAGAATTGAGATTCAAGGGGGAACCAATATCATTAGGAAAACAGCTTTAGTATTATAGCCCACCTATTTATTGTGGCAGAATTATCTACAGGATATATTTCGGAGAGTGTGCTCAAGAACTATTCGATCTGGTTCCTCCGTCATCTTTTTATTATCAAACCGCAAGGCATCGACAAGGTCTGCACCCTTACGCAGTCGAAATTCCGCGGGCTCGTACGAAGCGATTTACTTCCTCGTTTCTAATCCGAACCGCTAGGATATGGAATGCCCTTCCGGCTTCCGTTTTCCCCTCCTCTTTTAATATAGGTACCTTCAAATCAAGAGTGAATAGGCATCTTCTAAGCAAGCGCGCTCCACCTTAGGCTGCATCACCTCTTGCATGCAAGTCTGATTGCAGCCAAGCCCTATCCTATATATTTACAAAAAAAAAGGAAAAAAATAATTATAGGTATGTACTTACTCAATATTTGAGTTACCTACTTAAACAAATCATCACATGTACGAAAAACAACCATCACAATTTATTCCATAACTAGCTAATCTAACTCTAAAATCTGTACAAAAATAAATGCAATATATAAAATTTCCACTATTTTATTGTATAAAAGTTACTAAAATAACTTGGATAAAAAATATGTGTAGAGGCTGCTTCGGATTAACTCCATTCTATTTCCGATTTTAAAAACCAAAGCCTATATGAAATTCAGGTTTTGAATGCGGATAGGTTTGCGGTCCAGGAGTCCCGGATTTCAAATCACAGATAAACTACATAGTTCTGACAGCCAAAATATGCAGCGTGTGGATGGAATACAAATACAAAAGAGTACCTACTCGTACGAGTTCAATTCAAATGTGTTTTATTAAATTTTTTTTAAACAAGTGCTTTTGAATCATCAAGTGATTCTAACACTGCACGGGTTTGAAAATTGAAATACCATTGCTGAAGAGAAGAGCCAGCCAGCAAGATAAACTTTTAGGTAAGTAGATAAAGGTACCAATAATAAACACCAAGCCAAACCAAACTAAACCAAATCCAAGTCTTGGATTAAAACAAAATTAAACATGAAATAAGACAATCTGTAGATAAGTAGGCTGTCCAGCGCGGAAATGCAGCCAGCATTCTTGCCACCATTCCACGCGGGCATGATTTATATAGTAATTAGGTTAGACTAGCTAGTATTAAGTTCTTTTGTATTATTTTCAATAAAGATAAGTATATTTTTTTACATTTTCAAATAGTATACCTATTGAGACGTGCTGGGGGAGTCGTGGCGGTTCAAAATATGTATTGTACACAAACACTAAAATTACAGCTCTACATATTTTGCTATCCCTTTCTGCGGGGTGTATTATGACAGGGATAACAGTATATTATTATTTAGAGTATAATATGTAAGCTCAGAAATCCCAATATGTATCCGATTTTCATTGCATTTCAGGAATCTAGCTTCCAGAACTCGCTCGTCTCTAAAGAGGCCGTAAAAGTGCCATTACTATTTACTACTCAGTCTGCGGTGACGACTGCGATCTGTAGTGGAGGTAAAGGTGTAAGAAACCTTTATTAGGTTCCTAAGGGTACACAAGATTTCCATCTATTACTTCGTCGGCGCGGAATCCGCTATATCTCACCGCGTCAAACCTCCGCGGTTTCAAATCGAATTTGTCTCTACAGAGTTGAGCCGAATCAATCTGCATTATCCCAGTGAAGGCAACACGCTGTCCAAAGTAATGAGCGGAGCGTTATAATGAACTAGCAACTCGTAAGAGCCGATAGAGTTACTAAAGCCAAAGAGATACGACAATACTGACACATATAAAAAGAAAGAAGAAAGAAAAAACATGTATTTTCCAGTTTTGCCACTCATTTGCTAACCTCAAGGGTATGCTACCCCACACATAAGTCAAACGCATTAAAAAAACCTCGCTAACTTTATGCACTTTACTGAGAAATGTGTTTGTAATCTGTGACTCTTGTAGCTTCAGCGAATCAATGATAGGTACGAATTTAAAGTTTAATACTCATCACTTCACTAGCTCTGTGTAATTAAGGTTTCAGACTATGTCAGCGTACACCAAATCGAGACGAAGCTAGTGGCGATAAGTTGAGGCGCGGCGATGGTTTGAACTTAAATAATTACAATCTACAACCAGTCGAAGTATATAACACACAATATACTTTATGTACTGGGAAATAACCCTGTCACTCAAATTTTTCCTTTAACAATGTCCTTTTTAACGTATACGCGTATAAGGGCGCGTTTGGAACCCTCGCAGCTTAAGTTTAAGAAACCGTGGCTAATTATCACCATTACGTCTTATATTTTTGAAACGTGAAGTTCAGAAGGTGTACTTTGTAAGTACCATTTTTGAATAAATATACTTGGAGTTTGAGTTTGAGTAAGTATTTAAGTAAAATGTTTATCTCTTGTGACTTGCGCCGTAGTCTAAAACGTGTTGAAAGCCGTCTGTAGCCGGCGCGATTTCTCAGGATTTGAGACACGCCGGCGGCTGAAACTTAAAGCACGCACTTTGCAATGTTTACACTCGAAACCCTGAAGGTACTAAGAACTCGATGATTGGTAACTGTGGTGAAGAATTGTTACAGTTCGGACTACTTCCATTGATTTTGGGATTTAAAAATAGACTGGTCCACACTGTATCATATTACATTTATTTAACATAATTAAATTATATAACCTATGACTAATCACAATACATCTAAAAATCTTAAAAATAAATAAATAATAATATAATAACTAAAAAATATTATTAAAAGGAGTCCCTTTAGGCAAGGTTCCGAAGATACTGGCAGCGTTCTCCCTTTGAACAGCTAGACTAATTCTTTGTCCGAGGTAGCTGCCAGCTCTTCGGTCTCCTGTGATGTCGACTAACCTTTTTGCTATTTCCTTAAAAAGCCTTATAGCGCTAGGACCCCACGGACCAAGGGTCTCGACACCGAATGGAGGTATCATATTACATTACACTAAGTCAGACATGATTTGAACTAGGTGTAAAATTAGTCCAAAAAGTTAAAATAAATAGACGCAATTTGGATTTAAAAATTACGCGATTTTTGCTTATTTTCGAGCTATCCAAATTATTGTTACTATAAATCTACTAACTGTTTAGATTTCTAGGTGGACAGGTAAGGCACGTATTACTATTGGTAATAGGATTACACGGGCAACAAACTAGTCAAAATACAATGACGTATTATACAAAAATAAATCTAGGTATGCTTGATAGGTGCATTTAATAAGTACCTAGGTACTACAATATTAAATACAATTTTTACGGAAAAAAATAATTCTAATATTAATAAATTGTATTGCAAACATGAAATCTGTTTTGATTGTAAGTCGCCGTAAACAAGTGTAAGCGATTTATCTGCGTAAGACTCTCGAGGCGAATTAGTGAACTAGGACCACTACCAAGTGCCATTCCCAAATACTAGGTGATGCCTGCGACTTCGTCAGCCTGAATTAGGTTTTTTTATTCCTATAAAGGGATACAACCTATCCCTGTACCAAATTTACCAAATCAAAATCGGTTTAACAGATGAGCCGTGAAAGCGTAGCAGACAGACAGACAGGCAGACACACATTCGCATTTATAATATTAGTATGGATAGTATGGATTATTAAGTATGGAATAAGAAAAAAAATTGATTTAAATAGGGTGAGTAGGTATATTTACAGGACCATCTTTATTTTTTACTAATGGACCCGGCAGACGTTGTCCTGCCCTGAACCTAGAACCCGATTGCAGCGCCCCCTACCGGGTCAAATTGTGAATATAAACCAGCCCTGGACCCACTCAAACACACACAAAAAATTCCATCTAAATCGGCCCAGCCTTTCTCGAGTTTTAGTGAGACAAACGAACAGCAATTGATTTTTATATATACATACTATATAAATAGATAGATTGCCATGTCATACAGTATTATGGACTTAGTGATTTATAATGTAGAGTACAATTTACATGTAAGGCTCTTACGGTAAAATAGCAAATAAAGCAAGCTCACAATAAGTACTATGAACCCTTACTAAAGGAGAAATAAACTGGTGGGTATTTTAATCGATTTTCGAGTGAAAATAAAGTGACTTTCGAACCATTGGTAAGGAATAAGAACATTTATTTAGCATTAGCGCGACTTTTTATTACCTACCTCGCAATTTATAAGGATTTCCAAGCGCCATCGGGTGTAATCATGTTATTTCTCGGATTGTTCGCAAATGCGATCCGCGGTATTACCGATAATACTAATTTAGCTCCCTAGTAATGATATAGCTCTAAGCGGAGATTATTACCATTAATACAGGATTCGTTTGTAATATTATCCATACCAATATTATAAACTAATTTTCCGGGATACAAAGTAGCGTATCTGTCATTCCAGACTGTGATCTATCTCTGTGCCAAATTTCATCCAGATGCGTGAGCCGTTTTGGTGTGATTGAGTAAAAAAAATCATCTATCAACACTTTTGCTTTTATAATGTTAGTATAGAAATATATATGCGAAAGTGTGTCTGTCTGTCTACCT
Source organism: Erebia aethiops (assembly GCA_923060345.2). NCBI lineage: Eukaryota > Metazoa > Arthropoda > Insecta > Lepidoptera > Nymphalidae > Erebia > Erebia aethiops. The sequence continues at coordinate 3,004,629 of OV281093.1, read as the reverse complement.
GTCTGTCTGCTATGTTGTGACGGCCGATGGTTTCAACCGATTTTGATGAAATTTGGTACAGAGATAGGTTGTGTCCCAGGGAAGGATATAGGCTGGAAAATTAAACAGCATAAATCATAATGGCTGCCGGAAAATAAGAATTTCGATTTAAATTTGACTCATTATTATTATTATTAAGCCTTTATTTTCCTTATCAGTTCTAAATTATTCTTACAGTTTCAAATATTATATTAACTATTCTAAATGTTAGTTTGTTAGTATCGCTTTTAATTTATGTGTGTGTGTGTGTGTGTGTGTGTGTGTGTGTGTGTGTTGTGCATGTGTGTCTGAGAGTGCGTGCGTGTGTGTGTGTGTGTGTGTGTGGGTGGGTGGGTGGGTGGGTGTGTGTGTGTTTGTAGTAAGAGTTGTGTTGGTTTGTGTTAGTTAATTCTCCCCTGCTATCTGTGCTATATCGTTTGACCAGCGTGATTTCGGTCTTCCTACTTTCCTCTTGCCTTTTGGGCCTGGCCATGTAGTTGTTTTAATAGTCCATCGGTCATCCGCTAATCTTGAGATCTCTCTTCTGATCTTGATATCTCAATTTGACTCATTAGGTACGAGAAAATTTGGGTTAGGACACGAATCCGGCGTCAATATAATAAAAAAACTCTTTCAATATTTTAACATATAGTATATTATCTATGATTTTAACTCTGAAAACGTTCACAAAACTTTTCCAATACCCCGATTTTATATACTAGCATTATATAAGCTCGTATCGGTGTATCAAATCTCTGATTTACAACAGAATTTATTAAGGGTAGAATTTTACAGCGGCCTACGTTAAATTTTATAGCCAATCCCCTAGATTTTTTATTGAAGACAATAAGGGGGTGTCTAATAAAAAGCGAATGATGAGCTCCGAACAGAGTAACGAAGACCCGGTGTATAAAAACCTTATGGGACCTTTATCATAAATTCCCCATCTAAATTTTGATTGTGACGCGTAAAATGGCGTGATACCACATGGGACCTGATATTGTTAACCAAAATGTATGCTAGCCCGTTGTTTACCAGGTTTTGCCCGCGTATTTGACTGTGTAGTGTTTTACCCATGAAACTAATAGGTATTTTTTCCAAGTATTATTATTTTGAGTTTTGTGGAGAACTCCAAGATAATTTGGCGAAGTACCTTAAAAAAACTTAATATAGGCATATATCTTAATATAACCATACCAACTTGGATACGCTCCCCTGTCCTTACCCCTGTCACCCCGCAGCGTTGCTAAATCTAGACGTCTCCGTTGGATGACTTGTTGAAATTTAAAAAAAAGAAGTATATCCTTAGAATGTGGTAGATAATGTATGGCACCTATAACACAGAATAGGTAATAGTACAAGGTTATTATGGTACTTTTGCAAATTTCTAGATGATACTCGAAGAAGAAAGACCAAAAAGCTCTCCTGGCTCATTTAATAGCAGGAACAGTAAAAAATTACAGCAACAAAATAAAATCAGAAAAGATCGACACACGGCGACGGTTGACAAGGAAAAGAGCTGGCAGCAGCGCACGCATCTTTTTATAAGCTTGTCCAGAGACACACACACACACACACACACACACATACACACACACACACACACACACACACACACACACACACACACACACACACACATACATACATACATACACACACACACACACATACATACACAACACAGCATCGTTTTGAAATTCATTCCATAGTTTTCTTCTTCTCAAATGAGTATTACTATGGACAGGAGGAAGGAGTATTATATGGATATGTCACCGTAAGATTGTAAAATCCGTTAGATTATAATCTAACGGTTTCTATCCCGCTAGATTATAAACTGTCGAAAGATTGTGAACCGTTCAATGTTCTGAGTATTAATTCATGAAATATTTATTGTTTTTACGTTTTCTTGTCTCTTTCTTGTACAGTTCGCGCGCGAGTTGAATGCAGAGTAAATGTAAGTGTCACCATACATTTACTCTGCATTCAACTCGCGCGCGAACTATAGGTTAGGTTAGGGTTTGACATGAATATTCAGGTAGTGCCCGGCCGCAGGCCGGGCACTTAGGTTCTAACGGGTTAATATACCTAATATATTACAATTTACCGAAAAATAACGCGTTAAATTGTATGTTACGGTTCACAATCTGTCGACAGTTTATAATCTACCGAGATAAAAAACGTTATATTATAATCTAACGGTTTTTACAATCTTACGGTGACAGATATAAAAAATCAACAACAGGCAGAAATAACACGGTAGACTAGATAGTAATTAAATTAAAAAAAAAACAGATTTGGATGTAATATGAAATAACGTACCTATATACAATTATGTTTACCTAATGAACGTTTAGCACATGCTTAAAAGTAACATTAACGCTATTAGTTTTCCATTTATAGCGGCAATAATTCGGTGTCCAAATTGGCTAAACCTAAATTTAGTGCTGGAAAGCGTAGGGATATTGCGGGTCATTAAACGTGTCCCCGAACCGGGACACATCGATTGGTTCCGCATAAAATATCACCGGCCGACTAAGCCTGATAATATAACGTTATACAATATGTTTGTCTGAAATACTATACCTATTAGGTTGATGATCTATAGGTATACTAATATTATAAATGCGAAAGTTTGGATGGATGGGTGGATGGACGGATCTGGATGAAATTTGGCAAAAAGATAGATTATATTCTGGAAATAAATATGGATAAGATAAAAAGCCAATGTCCTTCCCCTGGATGCAACCTACCACTTTAACTCTGTACCAAATTTCGTCGAAATCGATTGAAAAGATGGACCCGGAAAGCATAGCAGACAGACAAACATACGGACGGACAAACAGGCACACTTAATAATAATAATATTTTTAAATATTATAAAGCTGGTTTGTTATAGCGGCTTGCCAAAGATTAAACTTTTAAAATACTTTTTTATGCAGTTAAGTTACCTGCTTGTCTATTCTGTAACTTTCGGGAAATGAAAATTCGTCGATGAATAATTTATTTTTGTAACTTTTCTTTTGGCATTATTATACTCAAAATATGGCTTTCATAGCTAGAATGATAAAAGTTAGGTCTAATTTATCATCTTCTGTTTTGCAACTTTCTATTTTCTATAAGTACTAACTGCATATACGAGTATCTCTATTGGATAGCATGTTCGACTGCGGTCGACGAGGTCCCGGGTTCATAACAAATATTGGGTTTTTTCTGACTAGCAATTCTCAGTTCTAGCCCGGTGTTAGAAAATTGGCGGTGTTTCACCCCCGTGCCTCCGAGAGCATGTAAAGCCATCGGTCCTGCGCCTGATCTCTCTCCGGTCGTGTCGAATTTTCCGTCGCATCGGGCTATGAGTAAAGAAACAGAGAGAGCACCGCGCACACACTTGTGCACTATGTGCGCAGATAGCTCTCTGGCCGTGGCCGACATTCGGTCGGTAGGACATTATAACCTTAATAGATGATAATATGTGGGAGTAATAAAGGTTTCAGTAAAACCAGTGGTACAACACACAGTAAAACAGTGGTGGCCACAAGGATATCACCGCGATATCCACGTGGTAAAGACGTCCGGCTATCTTGAATGGTTACGCGGTTCGATCCCAGGGAAACCACCATACCACGAGCACACCGAAGAAACCTGCATGCCCAAAAGGTATATGAAGGCACTTGGCCAGCGTGGTGGACTACGACCAAACCCTTCTAATTCCAAGAGGAGACTCGTGCTCAGTCGTGAGCCGGCAATGGGTTGATAAGATAAATCTTATGTAAGATAATAGTATACATAATTGGGCCTCTGATACTCTAGAATTACATAATGTATAACACTGATTTTTCCTGATAATTGTACAAGATTATACCAAAAAATACATACATAAATAGTCCATTTATTCAACAGTTCCCCCTTAAAAGTCCCCTCAAAAATTCGGAACCCTTTCAGAAAATTCTAAATAAATCCGCGTCGTCGCGAAGGAAAATCGATACGCAAATCAGTGATAACAGGGTCCCGAACTCTCACCGTTTACCTCCCCTCCTTATCGCGCCGATCAACAAATCCAATTTCCTAAAATAGGGATCGATCCGACAAATCATCTGGCCAACTCTATTATCCCGTCGGATATCGCGCGGTGACTTGCTTACACTCGAGCGGGCTGGACTATACATACCGGAGACAGAGGCAAAATGGGGTATTAAGATGCAAGTTTTTTTTTCCGAGATTTATATTGAAACAGTAAAGAAATATTTTTTCAAAGAAATGTTTAATACAGAGTTCGAAAGGAAAACCGTCGAAAATTTTATTTAATGACAATTAAACTAAATTTTGCCACGGTTGGTCGACTATACATAGCTTAAAGAACATAGTGAGGAACTCTCGGATTCCACGATTCCACACGATGATTTATGACTTATTACATGGTTTACATGGGTCAAGTAGTTGGTTTAAGTACGTACCACGATATTTATTACATACCACGATATTTATTTATTTTTATTTTATTTATTTGGCAACCAAAACAGATTACAATAGATACTGATCTAACGTAAAGTTTTAACATTTAATTCTTATTGCAATCCTACAGGGTCGCACTACATGAAAAAGGTACCTACGACTATTGTCATATTTATCGTGGTAGTTATGTACCCGTTTTAATCATTATATATATATATATATATATATTTTATCCACTAGAAGCTAGCCCTTGACTGCGATCTCACCTGATGGTAAGTGATGATGCAGTCTAAGATGACAGCGGGCTAACCTATTAGAGGCATGGCAGTTATATTAAACCCATACCCCTTCGGTTTCTACACGGCATCGTACCGGAATGCTAAATCGCTTGGCGGCACGTCTTTGCCGGTAGGGTGGTAACTAGCCACGGCCGAAGCCTCCCACCAGACCAGACCAGGGAAAATTCAGAAATTATAAATTCCCAAACTGACCCTGCCGGGGATTGAACCCAGGACCTCCGCACGTTAAGGCAACAGCGCTACACACTGCGCCAGGGAGGTCGTCAAAGTCGTCAAGGTCGAAAAGTGTGTCTGTCTCTCTGCTACGCTGTCACAGCCCACACTTTCAGCCGATTTTGATAAAATTCGTACAGAAGTAGATTGTATCCCGGAAAGGACATAGGCTACTTCTCATCAACCCGCAAAATTAAGGAGTTAGGGAATTAAAAAAAGTTAATATATGTGCATGGGCATCATCTAGTAATATAATATTTTAATTTCTGAAAACGCACATAATAATGAAATCTCTTCAAGAAATAAGTTGTCCTTGTGCATGTCCTTTCAATGTTTATGTTTTATTTTTAAGTTACTGGTACAGAATGTATAAATAAATAAATAATTCAGCAAATTTGGAGGTGCGTGCCAGGGTTCGAACACCTGACTATCCTAATAGGAGACCGAGCATCTAAACCACCATAGCTTCAGTACCTACGTTCAGAAAAAGAGTTAAAATATTCTTATCACTCTTAAATATTAGGGTCGGGAGAAAAATTGTTTTTGAAACAAACCGTTTTGCGAGATGTTTTATTTCATCAAGATTCAAATCCCGGTCACCATTAAAATGAAAGCTAATTAACTTTTTAGCTTTACGCCCCACAGGCCGTTGGGGGTAATTAAAACAAAACAAAACAAAAGTCAACTTTACGCTGCCCCCGGGTTGTATATGCGTTTTCCTGTTACCCTTAAATATAATGAATGTGAATTAGAAAGGCATGCTAAAGCGTAAGTTTCCTGTTTTGTTTTTCATTTTTTCCAGAAGTTTTGAGGGTTAGGAAAGCGTTTATTCTAGTTTGAAATAATTTACTTTAACATTCCTAAACATCTAAGCAAAGTGCTAAGTAAACGATTTTCATGTTTCTGATAGATTATAGGAATTCTGTCAAAAATCGTTCCTGAAGTAATTAAGTACTTAAATTAAGTACTTACTCAAGCAATGAAGAGATTTATTTATTTATTTATTTATTTATTTATTAAGTACACTAACAACTTACATATATTACAAACACAAGAACATTCACATTATAACTATTTCTTATACGTAAATCAATTATAAGTGCACATAGCATTTAAGGTTATATGTCATGTAACCAAAATTTTAACAATAGGTGTGAGGCACGTATAAAAACTTACATACTAGGTAGGTATTAAAAATATACAAACTTACTTACATAGTTACTTAATTATAATTTAACAGGAAACAGTAAGAGAAAAAAATATTAATAATATAAATAACAAACAAAATTCTAGGGTATATGATCAGTGAGCATTTTCTTAAAAATAGTAAATGAGTCATGAAATATGTCGATGCCTGGTAATGTTTTATTATATTCATTATATTTGCCACAAATACGCGCAAAGGGAGCTTGACGACCGAGATGTGTTTTCGCGAAAGGAATATGGAATGTTTTCGAGATGCGACAACGGGGATACCTACGTGGAACAGATAAGGATATGCGATTAAGAATATTGCTGCACTTTACTTTATTGTGTACAATTTTATGAAGATAGCATTGATCGAGAATTTCCCGCCTTTTTCGAAGAGATATCAATTTGAAATGAGTCAGTCGCTGATTATAGGGTTGCCTGTGTGAGATACCGCTAGCGTGAAAGGCAAGATGTCGAGTAAAGGCTCGTTGTACACTTTCAATGCGCTGGGAGTGCACACTAAAGGATGGATTCCAGATAACACTGGCAAACTCTAGGTGGCTTCTTACCAACGCATTGAATAACAGAATTTTAGTCCTAGAAGAAAAAGCCTTTGTGTTACGTTTAATAAATCCTAAGAGCTGCGCGGCTTTATTAACAACATTGCTTATATGTGATTTGAAGGTTAACTAACTGTCAATAGTTACTCCTAAATCCTTAATTTCCATTAACTCATGCACAGGAACATTATTAATTGAGTAACTAGAGACAAGCGGTTTTTTCTTCCGGGTAAATTTTATGTGAAAACATTTGTTTGCATTTAGGGTCATACTATTGACTTTACACCAATTGATTATTCTATTCAAGTCATCCTGTATGAGCTTGATATCATCAACTGATTCGACTGGAAGAGATGTTTTAAGCTTTTCGTAACGACTCCTAACTGTAACGGGCTTCTAATTTGGAAGCCTGATCAGGCATTTTTAGCCAAAGGTGCGTTAAGAAAACGCCGCTCCATTTTCTATGCAGGGGGAAGCGACACAAGAACAAAACAAGTGTTCGAATTCTTGAAATAAGTACGAACATTTGTCACTTGAAATAAATAAATCGAACATTTTCAAGTTGGGAATCTTGCGTGCCGTTGTATAATAGTTTGTTAGAAACTAAGTAGGTAAAGTTCGCGCGCGAGTTGAATGCAGAGTAAAGGAGACGGTTCAGATTTGTATGGGGCGTAGACCAAGTTTTGTACAAGCAGAGAAATGAAGGAAAATAAAATACTAGACCAGTTTTTATTGGTCGAATCTACGAATTCGTCGTAATTTCAGTGGTAAAATTATTTAATCTTTCCAAGTTATGGAACACTAAACATGTCGGATTCATGTATTTGACGTTTTCAAAAGTATAACACATTATTTGACACTGACTGTCAGAAATGACGTTTGATACATTTCGCGCCTACTGCCTTCTCTATGGCTGAAGGTTGCCATCTTGGAAACGTATCGAAAACTTGAAATACATTTTTATTTTCTTGCTCGTTATTTACTTTACTGTTCTAATTTATTATATTTTAAAACAATCTAGGTAGGTATGTATTTTCCTCTATTCATGGTAGAGTGTACAAGAGTAGGCCTAAAATGAACCTTTTCCTTTCATTCAACTGCAACAACACGCACGCGAACTGTAGGTATAGTCATTGAAACATATCTGGCCCGGTGGCCAAAATTGGACCCAATTCTCATGCCCGTCTATAAAGTTTTTGGGTTATTTTATTGTTAATAAATGCTAGCGACGCTGTCACCGGGTCAGATAAGTTTTTTAGACGATACCTATATAAGTTAGTACTTCAAAATGAAGTTTCTTTAAAGAGAATCAATTTATTGCGAATTTCTAGAGGATACTTGAAGAAGAAAGACCAAAAAGCTCTCCTGGCACATTTATTTGTCTGAACATGATAAAAATATTACACCAACAAATAAAATCACACAAGAACGACACGCAACGACAGGTGACAAGGAAGAGAGCCTGGCAGCAGCGCGCGCATCCTTTTATAAGCTCGTCCCTGACGCAGCAGCATTGTTTTGAAATTCATTTCATACTTGAATCATATTTTCTTCTTCACAAATGAGTATTACTGTGGACAGAAGGAAGGAGTATTATATGGAGCTTCTGCAATAATAGGTTAACTCTTTATATAATCTCCTCGAACAGAACTTAACTATCGAGAGGATAGTTAAAAATTTCCATCATGTTCTTAATTCCACTTGTTACGAGTTAGTTCGTTCAGTCGGTTCTCAGTATCCCAATACCTCTTCAACTAATAATAAAGTAGGTAAGATGTAAGCTTAGTTTTCCACTCGAGTCAGGCTATAGAAGTTCATTTTATTTTATACTAGCTGATGAATTTAAAACCAGGCGTCAATCATGTACATATGGCGCATGATTTAAGCTTTTTCAAAATCTCGCGGAACTCTGCGATTTTCCGGGATAAACGCGAAAGTGGGTATGTTTGTTGGTTTATCATTCAATCACGCCGCAACAGAGCAACGGATGGAAGGAATATTTACAGGGTAGTTTATTAGAAGCGGTACTAATTATTTTAAATGAAATAAATAGAAATAAACATTCCATTAAATAAACCAACTTCATTCTGAAATCATGTTAAAATAACTTCAAAAAGAAACATCACGTAGGTTACCTTCATACGCATTACGCCACCACCACCACCACCACTACAGCCCATTAACGTCCCACTGCTGGGCACAGACCTCCACTCTCATAGGAGAGAGGGAATTAGATCTTAGACCCACCACGCGCTTCAACGCGGGTTGGCGGGCTTTAACGACTATTATGATGTCAGTGATAATAAACTGCAGGGCGACCGCATATCTTTTGCATCAATCATTGATACATCGCAAAAATCAGATGTGATTGCGATGTATCGATGATTGATGCAAAAGATACGCGGTTGCCCTGCGGGACCGACCGCTTAACGTGCTCTGCGAGGCACGGGGTGAAACACCGCTAAATTCCTAACTCCGGGCTAATACTGAGAATATCTAGTCAGAAAAACTCATAATTATGGCCCGACCCGGGACTCGAACCCGGGCCTCGAACTCGTCGGCTGCAGTCGACCTTGATAACCACTAGAGCAACGACGCATTACACATCTATAGTAAAAATAAATGCTATTTACTAGTGGTTCGCCCCGAACTGGGACCTCGCGGCGCCATCTATTGACAACAATGTGAAGTTCTGTTAAAAATACTGAAGCTCATCAAAAATTAAATAATTTCGTTTCCTTACAATTTTTATCTAATTTTAGTATTTGTTGTTCAAGTACAGGATATAATTCAAATAATTGATCAAGTTTCAGGCTCAGCCTTTCAGTAAATTTAGAGTTCTGAGGTCAACTTTGGACGTTAGAAAATCTCTACTTTGAAATTTTTTCCCCATTTCGTCAATTTTAGGGGAAAAATTAAAAGAAATAAATTTTTGGACTCTATTCCTAATTATCTTTAAAATTATATACCGCAACCCTATGTAACTTTATAAAAAATATTTTACTTCGCATTCGCTTCTATGCGAGCCCCCCTGAAATGAAGATTTTTATAACTTTATAAGCCATATTCGGCTAGAGGCCATTGGTTTACATATTATGTTTAAAGCTGAAGTAATTACGTTCAGTAATTCAGAAGTTATAATGCTCTGACAGACGGACGGACGGACGTACGGACAAGTGCCAATTCACTCAAGTAGACTCAGAGACCTTCGCTTCGCTCGGTCAATTATATTCAAGTACATTAATGCTTTTTGAAAAGACTCTACCCTGAGCCTAAAAAGGAAAAAAAAAACAATTCTCAGTAAAACCTGTTCGAAAGGTGAACGTAAATTTTCGCTCAGTTTTCCGCCCTGGTTGTTTTAAAAGACCATTAAAACAATAGCAGTCGGTTTGTCTTCGGATCACGTACGTAAGTAATTTTAAAGGAGATCGCCATCCCGGGAATAGGTGCATTACGATAGATTTGGGAACCGCAACAGATGCGATTGTTTGGGGGCCCCCTGCTCTGAAAACAATTGATGGATATTCTTGGAAGGTTTTTTTCTATGTACGAAAAAGAGCCGTTCTTATGAGAAAAGGTACTTATATATACAACTAGTTGGATTGGATTTAGGTTTTATGGTTCCCGCGAGAACTCTTTAATTTTCCGGGATTAAAAGTAGCCTAGTAATAAGTAGAAACACACAATTTTAATCATACTTTATTAGCTATTTATTCACAAACACCGCACACCCATTTTGACATTAGGCACCTATCTCCCGCCAAACGCTCCCAATCACACCGTCACTGTCGAGAGTGCTGTAGAGGGAATCAGACCATAGTAGATTCAAGCAATGGTTATTCACTCCAATAATATTTATTGCTTATTTTATATCACAAACACAGTGGCCATTTTCTAAACAATCATGCATAGCGTTTTGCGTCTCTAGATTAGTGTTACTAGCCACCCCCCAAATCATAGAAGTGATACCATATGTAAATAGTTTAAAATTTCCATCTAACAATAGATAGATCTGTCAATGTCAGTCTAACACTAGATATGTTATTGCAGACTATAATCTATCTCTATGCCAAATATATTTCAGATCCGATCCTTCAGCCGTTCTGGCGTGATTGATTAGCAAAAATCCATCCATCCAAACTTTCCCATTTTTAATATTAGTATAGATTATTAGCCAAGTAACAAATCTGAAATAGCCATTGGGAGGCCAGTTTTGTTTGTCATATACGCCATATTGGTTTTGTTATGACGTAATGACAAACGTTAGTGACTTACATATAGTGTAGCCCACGTGTAGTCCATATCTAAGCCGACATCTATTTTCTCATACTTAGTTGAAATAATCTTGAGCTTCGACGTCCAAATACTAAGAAAATTGAAGATATTCAACAGAATAATGGAACCAGAAAGCTATGGCGTTAACATGCAAATCTCAGAAACTGGTTCCTTTGTGATTTTCAATGAATGCTAATAATGTTATGAAATAAGGTTTTAAGAGTATGATGAATTCCAGGCAGTGATTTCCAATCCAACCAATGCTCAGGGTCACTCAGCGGGCGATGGAGAGAGCAATGCTCGGAGTGTCTTTGCGCGACCAAATCAGAAATGAGGAGATCCGCAGAAGAACAGCTGATGTAGCCGTTGCTCGACGTATTGCGAAGCTGAAGTAGCAATGAGCGGGGCACATGCTTCGAAGATCGCTTCTTGGGGAACCAATACGTTTAGGTCCCAAAGTGCTGGAATGGCGACCTCGTATGGAAAGCGCATCTTTGGCAGACCCCCTACTCGGTGAGTGGTGGTAGTGGATCGTCGGTTGATAATGACCTAAGTAAATTATCTTAACTTCAGCAAGAAGAGACAGATTTGTCTGGTGGAAGGCATTAATTAATACGAGCCTTAGAGTGCATCATCGCTTACCACAACAAGAGCGCAGTCAAGTAACTTCTAGTGGAATAAAAATAGGAGTAGGTACACTAAAGACAAGAGAGTAAAGCACTTATATAACAACTCACTAAACTTTACTTCGTGACTCGTAATAAACTATCTCTGAGTGGAGCGGTGTTTTGTTCCACTACAAAATTTAAAATTCAAAGAAGTTTCCTCCCAATGTTTACATAAAGCAATCTTAGGGAGGGCACAGATGCTCGGGGTGACAATAAATTTTATTGCCACGTATACTGCGGCTGTAGACTACAAATCGTGAGCGCGGATTTGAAACACGCGGATCGTTAACATAATAAAATACAAGTGGGTATTGATTTGACAGGTGGGAAACTGGGAATACAACCTGTACGTTTTGCAAGGGTATGCCTGATGTTGCTATAATAATATCATCAAATATACAAAATTCAAAGTCCTGACTGACTGACTGATATATCAACGCACAGCCTAAACCGCTGGTCCTAGAGACATGAAATTTGGAGGGTGTGTTCTTTGTGAAGAGTTGGTATCCAATATCCACCAAGAAAGGGTTTTTCGAAATTCCACTAAGTAAAGGTATTTCTAAAATAGGGGTTGTGACAAAGGTTTATTTTATCCCTGAAAATTAAGAGTGCCTGTGGGAATTAATAAACTTACGCCACGCGAACGAAGTAGCGGGCGTCGTCTAGTCTTCTATATATAGGTTCGCTATACCTAATAATATCATCTTCTATTGGATAGAAGCAGCCGTTACTTAGCGGACAATTTTTTGACAAACAGTCAAAAAAGTTAGTCAAAAAAATAAGAGTCGGAGTGAGTGAGTGTCGGAGTGAAACGTACGCTGAGAATAATTTGCCCTGTTTGATATGTTAACCTCAGCTTTGAGATTACGTTAGCACGATACACACAGCAAGTTGTGAGTAAAGTAAATTGAAATTTAATTTTTGTTTTTAATTGATATATTTTATTTTGTTTTATCTTTTAGTAGGCAGTGACGGTCCGGGACGTATCGGCCCTTGGGCCTGAAAATCAGCGTTACGGTATGTTAGGTAGATACATACCTACCTTTCATACTGTGTTTATTAAGGAGGGTATAATCGATATTATCCATATATAACAATTTCCCTACTCAGTGGTAATATCCCTACTTATTTAAAGCTATTATATTACAGACGAATTTAGTGCACTTTGCGCCCACACAAATCTCCCCAAAGCTCTTGTCCACACATCCGAGCCATTAAGTATCGAGGTTCAAAGCCAGCGTGTGTCGAATATCAAAGAGCGCGTCAGATTCAAACGTGTTTGGTTAGACCTTTGGCTAATGTTGACCACAAATCGTACCCCGCATCCGGTTGGGATTTCTGAATTTGATCCGGAGAATACTGAATTTCGTAGCAAAAGTCTGTCCTGCATGGTTAAACTACCATCGCTTAAATCAGTTTTTATTTTTCATGATAAACATACAAAATAATGCAAGGATGGGGATTTCAAATTGCAATGATTATTAAAATATATATGGGTATAAAAATTACTTAATATATATATAAAAAAAACAATATGACAGTTTTGTGTCTAGTACCATAACGTCCCGAAAGTAAGAATTATAATTCCAAAACACGAACGTCAATATTTAAACAATACGGATTTAAGGCCCTGTGTAGCGTAAAAGGGGGTTTTTAAAAGCAGTGTATCCATAAAACGGTGACATAATGTATGCTTGTAAAAATAATGTGCTGTTTTCAAGACCTTTGAGCAGCCATTGACGCATCTCAAAACACAATTTTAAAAAATCTCTGCATTGAAATTTGTTTTAAACATACCTCTTAATTTACCTATTAAAACAATTTTTCTCCTTATTGAAACCAATAATTAGCTCTAGAAATATAAGATAAAATTTATATTTCTAAATCAAACACATTGCCGGATTCATTTGTATTGAAAATTAAATATTATTTTTGCGCATGACATGACATTTTGCGTATTGACATGCGCTTGCTCGATTTCACCCCCGCACGCCTGTGTTTTTCATCTCGTGAGCTCACAGCGCCTTAAGCGATGGTTATTTTTTTAGTTTTTCATTGCTAAACCGCAATTACACCTATAAGTTTAGCTAGGCAAGGAGCTGTAGCTCACGTAAGTAACTTAATGACTAGGTATATGCTAATGATGAGCTGCTTACTAAACTGTTTACTTTTGCAAAGTTAGTGTACCTCTGTTACTCACGTATACTGCTTACCTGAGTTTGACATACAAGTGTAATTGCGACCTTAAGTAGAGATAAGGCTGCATTTTCGGGCTTTATGTCCCGAAAAATAGTTCCTAAGGGAATTTTGAAAATCAAAATTCCCGAGAACGAAGTCGCGGGCATAAAATTTAAGTCTCTCAGCCGAATATACTTACGCCTTATTTATTTGAAGGCAAATCCTTTTAGAGCTGCTTTCAGGACGCCCGCCGAGGGTGAAGGGCATTTGATTTAGATAAGGGCCCTCAGGTCAGACATCGCCCGGGTCCCGCTATTGTATTGCGAGATGGAGGAGAAATCATGTTTTTGGAACTGTTACCTCCCATTCACAGGCATTTGTAGGCGTTTTTGATTTTGACAACTTAGTGAATCATTCTTAATATTATAATGCGAAAGTGTGTTTGTTTGTTGGTTTGTTCTTCAATCACACTGCAACAGAGGAACGGATCGACGTGATTTTTGAGATGGGTATAGTTGAGGATCTGGAGAGTGACACAGGATACTTTTTATCCCGGAAACTTATTCCGCACGGACAAAGTCGCGGGCATCAACTAGTCTGTTATAATAATTGGGTATTTGACTACCAGTCAAATAGATTAATTTTTAGTGATTTTTCAATAGAGAATCTCAAAAAAGTCCTAATACCGACATCCCCTGTTAGTATTAGTATTATGTTGAATAACCATTTTAAACTATCGATTACAGTAAAAAAGTGCGTCTAACTTTGATGACGTCACAATTCATTATTTGATACAAAATCAATCATAATAACCACGCGTATTGACGTTTAAAAAAATGCTGATTTGACTTAATAAGTTGTTTTTTTTTTTTTTCTTTATTTATTTAGGGGCTTTTATAATTAATAACATGTCAGCCCCATTATAATCTAATACATTAAATTAAAACAAAATGGTTATTTAACAAATTAAATCCCAATTGAAGCGAATCGTGTATTCGGTTCTAATTAGATACAAACACAATTCTACGCTGATTTTATTTCGCATTCTATATATCGCATATATTTATTTTACTGACTGCAGACTAGACTGCGATCTCACTCGATGGTAAGTGATGTCTCAGATGGTAGCGGGCTAACACGTTAGTTGGGGGCATGGCAGTTATTATATTAAACCTATACCCGGGCCGTAGTCGGTTTCCGCACGGCATGGTACCCGGACGCTATCGCATATCGGCACGCCTTTGCCGGTAGGGTGGTAACTAGCCACGGTCAAAGCCTCCCACCAGACCAGACCAGGTAAAATCCAGAAATTATAAATTCCCAAACTACCCCTGCCGGGGATCAAATCCAGGACGTTAAGTCAACAGCGCTCAACACTGCGCCAAGGAGGTCGTCGAAAAGACATCTAAGGCAACATAGATTGTAGAGGCTGTGTCGTTTAAAAAAGGAATAGTCTCGTCTACGTTGTTTATGGCTTTGGGAGTATTCGGAAAGCAGTTTGCGGCGGAAGGAGGAATCCAAGTCGACAATTCAGCGTCGTGTGCGTGCGGTTGCCAGGATTCCCCGCCGGCCTTGTTTTGTTATGTAAATAGCGTGCTTCCCTTGTGCTTCCAATATGCTATGTTTTATTTTAGCTGTATTATAGAAAGATAGATTAAACTCTTTATTGCACACACTTAAAACAGAAACAATAAACAGAAAGTTAAAAAGATACCTAATACAGAAGGGCGCAAAGCCAAATTATACCTCTCTACCCTAAAATTTCATTAAAATCGTTTGAAAAGATGGGCCGGGAAAGCGTACTAGACAGACAGACATACTTTTACATTTATAATCTTTATAAAAGAGAATAAATTATACCTAGAGTGCTAGAGTGTGCTGAGTCCTAAGTGCAGGAAATATGTTAGACAGATAGATAAAAATAAACGACTGCTATTAGTTCCCCTTTTCCCTATATCTATTGTTACCCTCCAGGAACAAGCCGTAAGAACTAGTCCATGTAAGAAAAATGCTATAATATGTAAGTACTACGTTTTCTAAGGCTGACCGCAATGCAGAGTAAAAGCAAGGTAAGGTAGGGATTACACATACATGATATTGCTAAGAAGGTTTGTTGATTTTGATTAGATATCGTGTATGTTTTATTTTTTGATGATGAAAGCGACTTCATCCGCGTGGATTGAGGTTTTTTGGTGCCCGCGTATGTGTCTGACTATAATCTATCTGCGTGCCAAATTTCATCCAAATTCGTTCAGCCGTTCGTGATAAAGTAACAAACATCCATCCACCAAACTTTCGCATTTATGATATTGTATAGAATATAGAGTATTGATTTTACATTAGATTTATTTGATCCGTTTTGTGACTTAGTCTCCGTAAGAAATAAATTTTGGGTAAATATTAATATTGTAGTATCATACCCGGGTCGTAAAGACGAAATTTTATCGTGTTTTTATGGGTATGACGTCATAAATTGTTAAGAGCGACCTAATCTACTTTTTTGATTAAAAGTCTATACCGTAAGATTGTAAAAACCGTTAGATTATAATATAACGTTTTTTATCTCGATAGATTATAAACTGTCGACAGATTGTGAACCGTAACATACTGCTTACAATTTAACGCGTTATTTTTCGGTAAATTGTAAATCTATTAGGTATATTAACCCGATAGAACCTACTTGAATATTCATGTCAAACCCTAACCTAACCTATAGTTCGCGCGCGAGTTGAATACAGAGTAAATGTATGGTAACACTTACATTTATTCTGCATTCAACTCGCGCGCGAACTGTACAAGAAAGAGACAAGAAAACGTAAAAACAATAAATATTTCATAAATTAATACTCAGAACATTGAACGGTTCACAATCTTACGACAGTTTATAATCTCGCGGGATAGAAACCGTTAGATTATAATCTAACGGATTTTACAATCTTACGGTGACATATACATACCTAATAATATTATAGAAGAAGATACTTGTTGTTGAAGCGAAAACATTTATTTAGGCCGTTTGAACACTTTTTGGTAATTTATATTGAAGTGTAAAACTTATTCAGGCGCGTTAAGCACATTTTGGTAGGGGGTAAAAATGTAGATTCGCGTGATTGTGACCGACATGCTCGCGTGACCGACATGCTCCCGAACAGCGACATGCTCGCGAACACCGACATGCTCGACTACATTCGAAATTAAACTTTAATGCCTTAGTCTTAAGGTTTATATTTTAATAATGTTAATTAAAAAAAAACGTTTTCACTTCTATCGGCAGTCCAATTTTTTTATGCTAGGTACAACAAGTGATAATGCATTCTAATATGGTAGCGGGCTAACTTGGTAGGAGTATGGCATTTATTATTAAACCCATACCCGATTGACCGACCATAATCAATTTCTAAATTTTTATATGTTATATATTTCTATATTAAATATACAAGATCCAGTCTAGCTGTCTGCCTCAGCTTGCTGGATCTCATCACTGTCAATACTGGTTCGTGTAATTATTTTTATTTTATTTTCCGTTCTTCTTTTATATCAATGTTCTCCAATCTATAGTGTAATTTAACATTTTATAGCAAACTGTGGCAACCTCTAAGTGGGTATACAATAGTGCATATAACTTCTGTTTAATTTATATATATTTTTCCTTGTTAATGAGTTGTAACCTGTTGGGTGTCCTAAAATAAATAAATAAAAAAATCTAAATTCGGCATATCTGGCGGAAATAAAATCCGCGTCTTTCACATACCCGTTGTCCTACGTGAGCGACAAACGCACTGCGACGCAACGCGACAGTATCAAACAGTAGCTGACGTACAGCGTTTGTCGCGTGGCCACTACTTATCATTTTCTATAGCGTCATATCGCGATTCGCGTCGCTTCGGTCACTTCACATAGTACATCGGGTTATACCTATATTATCTTAATAATAATGCGTCGGCGTAGCAAACCAGCTTTACGAAGCTGGTTTGCTATACGCCGCCAACCCGCATTGGAGCAGCATGGTGGGTCTAAACTCTAATTCCCTATCTCCTATGAGTGGGGAGGCCTGTGCCCAGCAGTGGGACGTTAATAGGCTGTGGTGGTGGTGGTGGTTTGCTACGGTTTCATGGCCCATCTGATTTTAACCGGGAATATAGGTTAGTTTTTATCCCGGGAAGTTCAAGAGTTCCCACAAGATTTCAAAAAAACCCAACCCTACGTAGAAGAATGCGCGGGCATCGTCTAGTAATAGAATATTATTCAAATAGTAGAAATTTCAGTTTTCAGTTTCGAAATGTTTTATTTCACGTATAAATTACGCCACTTAAAAGACATGGCTCTACAACTAAGTAGAGCCCTGAAAAGCAGATTCAAATGAGAAAAGACTCAGCAATATTGCCCTGGTTTTAAAAGAGTTACTTGTAAATCACCATTAAAAGATATTCCGAAATCCCACCACTCAAGTTAAGAAGCTAAAGTTACGAAATACGAGTAGGTATATAATTTAAAATATTATACTTGTTTCAAATAGGTAATAATGTTCTGTTTTCAGAATATAGTTATTGTTTCAGCCAAGCATAAGCACACTTGACTCCATAAAAAAGACGGCCAGGTCCGCTAACAGGCACTTTTGCGGCGAGTCGGGTTTGAGTGACGTTTTAATGGAGTCGGTGGAATTTATTCAGGGGCCTTGCCGCTCCGGACGGACGGCATACGGCGGCTCGCGGATAAAGTGATCTCTGTACACCCAGGGACAACCATGGAGCTGCGCAATACTCAAAATGTTTTTTTTTGTTTATTCTATACCAAAAAACGTTGATAGCCTAGCGGTATATATAGACATTTGGCCTCATATTTCAGTGGTCGGAAAGTGATCCTCGGGCACGCCCATCTTACCACTTTACTTCTTTACACTTTTACTTAGTGCAAAACGTTTTGAGCAAAAGGCATGATGACAGTAATCAAGAATCAATGAAATTATAAATTTATCTAATGAAATGGGATTCATCTTACTAATATTATAAATGCGAAAGTTTGGATGTATGGATGTATGGATGGATGTTTGTTACTCAATCACGCCCCAACGGCTGAACGGATCTGGATGAAATTTGGCACAGAGATAGATTATAGTCTGGAATAACACATAGGCTACTTTTTATCCCGGAAAATTAAAGAGTTCCCGCGGGAACCACAAAACCTCGGTCCACGCGTACGAAGTCGCGGGCGTCAGCTAGTGGATTATAAAAAAAACGTATTTATTTTTCTATTTCGAGTGAGATTGCTATTTATTTTGATAAAATAAAATTATAAAATACAGCAATCCGCCATAATGGATTAAACACCAAGAAGCGAATGACGTCACAATGGTTTGTTTTCGAGCTTTGACAATCACACTATTGCTTACTGCACACTGCACAGAGTACATTGGTAAAAATAATAGTGACGTCACAAACGACGCCATGACACCGGGAAGCGTGTTGGCGTGAATTTTAAAATTTAAATTTCAAATGCCAATATTATCTACCAAACCTTATTTTTCTGCTGAAATAAGATATTTTTTCGAAATAGTTCCGAACATAATCTGACCATTTTTCAAAATCAGTCATCATGCCTATTAAATACAACTTGTTATAATGGTGAAGGAGTGAACGATACCAATGTCGTGAGGAAACCTGCATGCCAGAATATTATGAAAAAAAAAGGTACAATCATACTTCTTACTATATGTATACTATACTTATCTAAATATATATAAATCACGTGTCACGTTGTTTGTCCGCGATGGACTCCTAAACTACTTAACCGATTTTAAACTAAATTTGTACACTGTGTGCAGTTTGATCCAACTTGAAAGATAGGATAGCTTACATCTTAATTTATAGCCGCAATATTATTTTATGTCGGATTTGCAATGTAAGACGAAGAAAAAACGGTCGAACGAAAACGTTTCTTACGAAAAGCTCATTCCACGCGGACGAAGTCGCGGGAATCAGCTAGTAATATTATATAATATGTGTGTTACGAAAGTGTGTTTGTTTGTTGGTTTGTCCTTTAATCACGCCGCAACGAAGAAATGGATCGACGTGATTTTTGGCATGAGTATAGTTGAGGACCTGGAGAGTGACATAGGCTACTTTTTATCCCGAAAAATAAAAGAGTTTCCCCAGGCATAAATAAAACCTTAAAGCACGCGGTCGTAGTCGCAGGCAATAGCTAGAAAAATTTAATTTTAAAAATTTGCTCTACACAATGTCTCTGTGCGGAAAAAAACACAAGTTTCCACATGAAAACCGCTGATAAAGATAAACCTTAGTTTGAGGAGGGTCCCTGTTCAAAATGTATGAGTTGCGACCACCGCCCGCTAATGGTCACTAAATGTTACATTCGGAAGATATCACAAAAATATACACTATTGTATTTGGTATTTCACTTTTATTAATAAAACTTTTGCTGGGTTTAAATGACTGTGCCGACCAAGCCGAGACTAGGCGATTCCCAAATCAATCCGTATTCAATAATATTATTATAAATGCGAAAGTGTGTCCGTCTGTCTTTTTATATGTCTGCTTCGCCTTTTCTGCCTATCTGTTCAACCGATTTAATGACATTTGGTACGGAATTAGGTAGCTTCCCGGGGAAGGTCATTTCTAGGCTACTTTTTATCCCAAAAAATTAAAAACAGCAGAGAATTAAAAACCTTAAACGAAGCCGCATCATCTAGCTCTTATTTTATAAAATACTTCGTAAATTTCTCGAGCTCATCAACAATCGTTATAACAAAGTCAGGAACAAAAAAAAAACTTATTCTAAATTACTAGGTAGGTAATGAACTAAGGTAATTCTCAATTAAAGGCGCTGGTATACCTTTCCTACATACTTTAATAAAATACTTAACGCCTCGCTAACTCTATGCGTAGACACTTATGGGATACTTTATGTTATTGCATAAAGTTATTCATATCTCATGTAAACTCACCGGTTTAAATTTGTATTATTTAATGTTATCTTAAAATTGTCGATAGAACCCAATGTCAGGAATTTTCTATTATCTTACACATGAAATCATTTCCACACAGAAATTTTAATTTTCTAGGAAAGCAAGAGCCGTAAAGTTTATGTCACTATATTAATTTAATAATATCGAAACTACTGAACTCTCTTCATATTATCAGATCAAAACTTCGCATCTAAAAGTTAAGACCCAGTGTACACTATCTTCTTCTCTAAATATATATGTCACCGTAAGATTGTGAAAACCGTTAGATTATAATATAACGTTTTTTATCTCGATAGATTATAAAATTTCGACAGATTGTGAACCGTAACATACTGCTTACAATTTAACGCGTTACAATTACCTGAATATTCATGTCAAACCCTAACCTAACCTATAGTTCGCGCGCGAACTAGAAATTTGCATGCGATTCCCATGGGAGGAGCCGCACGCCAAAAACTATTATCGGTTCCACAAAATACCTACTCTAGTTTATCCACTACTCATTTTAAATATCGCCGAAACATCCGGGAGCTTGTTCGGGCGCCATCTTCGCCGTTATGGTCACCAATCGGCAGTTTCGCTCTGCAATGGCTTTAGAACCTTACCAGAGGAAAGTTTATGTATTGAAATTCCCCTTTACGTTGAACGGTTAAATGGTAGTAAAATATAAAGATATAAATGATAATAACGATATTCAGGATCATAATCAATTAAGAAAAATTTAAGTGGAACTTGATGTTTTTAAAAAAAAAATTATACAAAAAATATATTTTAAAGAGAGAGTACCTATGTCAAAAGGATTATAATTTATAAGATAACCATTTCTTCCCGATGAAAATAGGAAATGCAAATTCAATATATTATGTACCTACTATCTAAGCCCGCGACTTCGCCCGCGTGGATAAAGGTTTTTTGGTTCCCGCAGGAACTCGTTAATTTTCCGGGATAAAAAGTAGCCTATGTGTTATTCCAGACTATAATCTATCTCTGTGCCAAATTTTATCCAGATCCGTTCTGGCGTGATCCAATAACAAACATCCATCCATACATCCATCCATCCACACTTTCGCATTTATAATATTAGATAGATATACTCCTTTTAAATAATACTAGACGTAGATACTGCAAAAGTCCAACTGATACAGTTTCAAACCTTTTTCAATTGAATAATTTATTTAAGTCAAGTGTAAACACGTCTTTAGATTTCATCTACCTACCTCATTTTATGTGCCATAAACTTGGTGGTCCGTTTCATTAAATAGTTTAAAATGTAGGAAACAAGTTTCAATAGACGTCTCAGAGGTAATTTCGCTGGGCGACTTCGACTCGGCGGCGTTCGTGATCAAACAACTTGCTGTGTTTTTTGCTTCAAAACTTAAATGAAATTGATATTGGATGCAAGTAAACGTACAGAGAACCGGCTTGTAAAATGTTATTAGATGGATACTTAAATTGTAAATGTCCTTGTAGGCAGTGGCGACCTTTGGGGGTGGCAAGCAGGGCAACCGCCTGGGGCCTCGCTCTTGCAGGGGCCTCGCGCCCTGGCGCTAAAGCCCAAGTAGAAAAAGTCCCACCTATCAATAGGAAGAGAGCTAGGAAGATCCAAACTAGTGGCAAACTACATAGACAATCCACTATCTATTCTATTTATTAATCTGAAATGCCATTGCTCTCAAGTGCAAATGGTAAAAAAAACGTGGACGAAAAAGACTGGACTATACTCCACAAAGCATAACTAAGGGCCTCGCAAATATCTACTACCAAGAGCGTCGCAATGGCTAAGGCCGCCCCTGCTTGTAGGTACCTATTTAGTGTTTAACATCAACATGGGGCTGGGACTTCAACTCAAATGAATGTTTGAATGTTGTTATTTGATGTTATTGCTTTTCACTTATTACTAACCCGCAACTTCGTCCGCGTGAAACAAGTTTATTCAATTTCAACTCCTTAATTTTCCGCAATAAACAGAAGTAGTTTTAAATCGGGTGTGAAATCATTAATTTTCCGTAATTTAAACTAGTCTATGTCACTCTCGGTCTTTATAGCTTATCGCACAAATCAGCAAAAAATGTTGGTTTTAAATCCTTCAATCACACCGCAACGGAGCAACGGATGGACGATTTTTGGCATAGGTATATTTGAGGACCTGGAAATTAGCCTAGAATAAAAAGTAGCCTATGTCATAAGCTACTTTTCATCCCGGAAATTAAGGAGTTAAAGATGCCCGCGAATAATAAAATAATCAGCTAAGATTTGAAATACAATTTCACATAATAGAAGAGTCTCACATGACACAAGTAGGTACATGGGAAACAGCGGGCGGTCAGGAGGGCCATAATGCCATTGCTTAAAGCCATATTATTTCATTATTGTTGACTTTCGTGTTGTAGAATTATAATCCTTATTTAAAAGGTATGTCAAGGTACATGACATCAAACTGTCATTTTGAGTATTATTGCATAGGTATTGCTTTAAGGCGCTGTGAGCTCACGAGATGAAAAACACAGGCGCGCGGGGGTGAAATCGAGCAAGCGCATGTCGCAAAAATGGCATGAAATAATTTGTAAAAAAATTAATATTTACTTTTCAATACAAATGAATACGACAATGTGTTTGATTTAGAAATATGAATTTTATCTTATATTTCTAGAGCTAATTATTGGTTTGAATAAGGAGAAAAATTGCTTTAAAAGGTAAATCAAGAGGTATGTTTAAAATAAATTTCAATGCAGAGATTTTTTTTTAATTGTGTTTTGAGATGCGTCAATGGCTGCTCAAAGGTCTTGAAAACAGCACATTATTTTTACAAGCATACATTATGTCACCGTTTGAGGGATACACTGCTTTTAAAACCCCCTTTTACGCTACACAGGGCCTTAAACGTTTTCAGTATGGCCCCAGGTGCGGGCAGCTCCTCGCTAACAAATCTAATTTAACCGTCCATCGGCGTCACTCACGCCTGACTTTTGATACACTCTTTTCGAGCACCATTTGATTCCATCGCTACATTTTTTGTTGACGTTTTTACAAACACGTCGGACTTTTTAAAGCTATTTTTATTACAAGATAGGTTTACGCTTGACTACAATCATGTGCAAAGTAATAAGTTTTTTTGATTCCCACGGGAATCCCTTATTTTCCGGGATAAAAAGTAACTAATGTAATTCCAGCTCCTCAACTATACCCATGCCAAAAATCACGTCGATCGTTTGCTCTGTTGCGGCGTGATTGAAGAGCAAACCAACAAACAAACACAATTTTGCATTTATAATACTCATTTTGATTTTATCTACTTTCGTTAATGCCCATTTTCAGTGCTATTTTATTGGGAAACTTGTCAAATGAAATTCAAATTAAGTTATTTAATTCCAACGGTTCCGATATCCCGCAAAAAACGTGGGTAATTTGAATTACTTTTTAAAAGCGACCCGAAAGTGTCGTTAAACAAAGTTTAGCTTCGTACTCTCTATTTTAAACCCGGCGTGGATGATAAATATAGCCTGCGACTGCAAGTATTGATTCCGACGTTCCTATTCGGGTACGATATTCCGCTGCAGTAGTGTTGTGCATTAATGATACTTGAATCAAATTCAGGGGCCATCCTGCCAACGCTAAAAGTAAAACTTAAACAATATTACTCTAAATGACCGTTTGATGACACGTACCTTGACTATGGAGGGTAGAGTAGGAGTGTTATCTCTCCTATATAACAAGTAATAAAATTAAAAATTTTAAAAAACCCACGACGAACTGCAGAGCTCCATTGAAACAACAATTAGAACTTAGCAAAAGTATATCTAAAATAATATCTAAAACACAAAACTGCATATTATGTGCCGGCTCAGTAGTTCTTTTGACCAGGTTGGTGGATTATGACGCTACACCCGCCCGCTACCCGCTCACCCGCGTCCTGTTTGTGGTGGCGGGCGTCCCGCGTGCCACCCGCCCCGCACCCGACCCGCGCCCGCGTTCCGTGTGATGTCTTCCATATTATAAATACAAGTAATACAACCCGCCTGACACCCGACCCGACCCGCGACCGACCCGCGCCCGCTTCCTGTGTGTTTTGCGCTTAACCTATGTCTACACCAGCGCCATTGTGGGAGTTTTTTGAACTGTTATAAATAGCAACCACTGGACACTTTTTATACGACTGCCTGAAAAAGGAGTAGGTATATTGTTTCCATAACTTCTATACGCCTGAACCAATTTTGATAAATGAGGTATCGTTAGAATCCCTAGCTTATTCCGGGTGACATAGGCTAGTAAAAAAAATTGATGGGGTGACCATGGTCCAGCATTAAAGACTAAAGTAAAAAAAAAAACGAAAATAAGATGAGTAGATTCCAAAAATATATGACACTATAGTAGTTTAATATCCAGTGATTCACAAAAATTATCATTTAATAAAAATGTGAATAAGATTCCAAAGGTTTCTAAAAAACTTTTGAGTTCGTTGTTTTGCAGGGCAGTCGTATTTTTAATTTTTTTAAATGATTAACTTGCTTAACTTTTCTCCCATACGAGATAACACTCATTCTACTGTACCCTTCATAACCTTGACGTTCCTAAAAAAAATTATAATTGGGTATTTGACAACTTTTTTTCAATCGTCAAAACGCGTCCTAAGTATGGGATTTATATGAAATTCTGAAATGTGACGTCATTAAAGTTTGACGCACTTTTTTACTTTTAGCGATGGTTTAAAATGGTTATTCAACATAAAACTATCAGGGGACGTGGATATTACGAGTTTTGGGAGATCCTCTATTTGATAATCACTAATAAATAATTGATTTGAATAGTACCCAATTTAAAACGAAATCCAACATTATAGAAACAATATGGCTTTGAGCGTTGACAAATATGGCTTCAGTTAACTTTATAATGGCATTCAGAACCAAGGTTTGACCATGGAATGTTTACAGACAGACAAAAGGAAATGGGAAAAGAATATGGGAATCAATTTTTTACTGCAATTTTCAGATTTTTCCAGCTAATGACCAGATTTTTAAACAGGGTTAAAAAGTCCTGATTCTTTTTTGTAGTTTTTATTTGAACGAGCGGTTTTAGCCTAATTAATATGGGTTCAACTCCCGGCTTGCTATACTTGGTGGTCGGGGATTCGATCCCCGAGCACGCACGTCCAACACTAGCACTACACTATTCGGATTTACCTATGTGGTTTTTAAACTTGCTGTAACGTCAAGCGGTGTCCGCCAATCTGAGCTTGGCCAGCGTGGTGGACTACGGCTAAACTCTTCTCATTCAGGATGGAGACTCGGGCTCAGTAGTAAGCTGCCTGTGGGATCAATTGAGTGAGTGAGTGAAACTAAGTACAGTTGATGTAAATATATAGACATAAATAAGTGGACTACCAAGTACCAGGGTATAATATCACGGAGTAGGTATGCCGCCGCCGCCGTTGACAGCTATCCCAGTGTCAATTAGAGACGTTAAAGGTCTGGCCCCACTACAAAGGCGTCTCATCTCGTCAGAACTCATACAAATAATATTTGCCGCTGCCGCGACCTTTAGAGTGTACGTAAGTGGGGCCAGACCTTAAGATGTTAGCGTATAGTTAGCTTTGTTTGTGTAGCGATAATGTGCTGAAAACTTTAAATACAAATATATTTTCAAATCCAGTTCTTTTTAAAAAATAGTCCTTTTGTAGTTATACTGCCACCGGTTTCAGTCGCGAAAATTCAATTTTCATTCATCATGGGCAACTGCTAGTACTAGATGAATTAAAACGTGAAAAATTAATGTATCTCCAGAGAGATTAGCCATCTGCGCGGGAGATATTATAAGTGCAAAGTGTATGCGCAAACAGAGGTGCACTCTCTGTTCATTTACTCTCATAGCCCGATGGGACGGAAAATCCGACACGACCGATGGGAGGTCCGGCGCAGGACCGACGGCTCAACGTGCTCTCCGAGGCACGGGGATGAAACACCGCCAGCTTCCAACTCCGGGCTAGTAGGTACTGAGAATTTCTGTTCAGAAAAACCCAATATTTGTTATGGCCCGACCCCGGACTCGAACCCGGGACCTCTTCGGCCGCAGTCGAACATGCTAACCACTAGACCAACGAGGCAGTCAAAAATTAAATGACTAAATTAAATTAATGATGGTTTATTGCCCTGACACATGGCCCGACACTGTCTTGGTTACAGTAACCTTGTAATAAATCAACATTCGTCATCAAGGGTCGAACCTGTCAGCAAGATTACGATTACCCTCGCAATAAACGGCGTTACAAGTTTACGACCATTCTGGGCTATATCGCGCCGGCGATAAAGCCGGCAACTATTTTACATGCCAAATTACAGAATTTACGGACACGAAGGTTATATAACATATTTTGATACGGATCAAATAATAAGCGCAAGCGATTTACGATTCCACATAAAATCATGGGCTTTTGTTATATTTGTTCCTACTTTTATTTCCATAATCAGATTTAAAACGATACTTTAAATAGAGTGGCTAAATATCTGGAAATTACAAGCTTATCGTAAATATTACATACTTATATACCTACCTACTAACAAAAATATAAAAAAAATAAAACCCCTAATCAAAAAGACCACCCCTGGTTGCCCCTGGGCCAAAGGTACCCATCAAACTTGCAGCATTACCACGCTGAATGGCGGTGGATAACCTTTGAACCAGGTAAATTAATCGTAAATTAGATTCTTGGAGAATATAATTTAAGAATGAAAGCAAATTTATATAATTACAAAGTACCCAATTTTGATTAATCCCAAATAAGGAATTTCTGGGCATTTTTAATGATATTAGATTTCATATTTGATTACTTATGCGGAAGGATCTGGGAGCTCACGGCCTCGCACAAAAAGCCCTACCGCTATAGACGTATCTCTATCGGGTTATGACTCTCATAAATCAAGATTAGGACGCAGTGAGAAAATTGATACTCTCTCTACGCATATGCATTCATTCATAGCGTTGATGCTATTATTGTAAGTACTACATGCGCATTTAGTTAACTTCCACGCGGCACTAATACATGAAAGCTCTCGCTAGAACCCCACATTTGGACCACACTCAACCCTTATATCTATATAAGGGTCAATGCGTACACGTCATTAAGTTGGTCACCCGAGTCGGAACCGACATAAATGTGGTATCAAACTGTTTTATTGCCCCGAGCATGATTTAATGAAATCCTTAATATTGAAGATAAGGCGCAGTGCTCGTAACTTGCACAGCGTCGTTGCGGAATTATTACGAAAATTATACCAACGAAAATAACGGCCCAACTCTGAGTGCCGAAATAGTGCCGTTGAATAAATATCACAAGCGTTCCTCAACCTTTCTGTCAATGCCAGTTTCTTGAAGTAAGTATCTACTTCGTCGAGTCATCTACTAAAGTTCATCTTTCCATCGGGTTTGAAGTCAACTCATGTCGCATTTACGGGCGGGCCTTCGCTCGTAAGCACATGACCCAACAGCCTTCACTAATTTTTCAACGCATGCACTAGTTGTGTTTGAAACTTAAATAACTGATAAATCTTTGATATAAGAAAGCACAGATAGATATACTTACCTACTTTCGATGGGTAATTTCATGAGTCAATCATGTCTACGTGTATCTATAAAGATATGAGTCTTGTAATATGCATAGTTTATAGTGGCTAAGTTTTGCCCATGAAGATCAATTAATTTAATGGTTGTTCTCTGACTATTTCCGATTAATTTTGGACATAAACGTTATGACTTACTCAAACTAACCGAGGTCATGTACTATCTTAACCAGATGCGAGGTCCTATTAATTCTTAGAGGGTTAAAATCTATCAAAAAAACGGTATATTTTGGTAGTGTTCTAACGCATAGAATGACCATTTTATTTTCAATATTAAGAAAAGGTACCTGGGTGCTTAGTACTTAGCTAATAATTAAGGCTTTTGATTTATGCACTCTTCTAAAGGAACTGTAGATATCTAAACATTTTTATATCCATTTTTTCTAACGCATTACATGCCTTTGGAATAAGACCCTCTCGACTTTTAACATTTTCAAGGGACGGTTTTTGCGAGATATTAAAATTTAATTTTCCTTCTTGTTCGGCGTTTGTTTTTTAATTGAATAAAATAAAGATAAAATACTTTATGGCGCACTTATTAGTGGGGGTTCCCACTAGGAGGTAGGCTGTAAAAAAATATATTGCGTTTTTACGTTCCTTTTAAATAAATTAAGGAGTTCACCAGTTTGTGATGTATGTGAAAATACTGCGCATGTCTCTTTGTTGGCCATGGTTTCAACACTATCATTTTCTACACTATCCCTTAAGTAACTCAAAACAGTGTAAAATATATAGGCTTAAGGCTATTAATTTTCTAAAGTCTTTACATTCATCAGGCTGTGATATCATACTTCATACTAATATTATTTAAGCGCAAGTGTGTCTGTTTGTTGGTTTGTTGCTTTGTCCTTCAATCACGCCGCAACGGAGCAACGGATCGACGTGATTTTTGGCATGGGTATAGTTGAGGACCTGGAGAGTGACATACGCTACTTTTTATCCCGGAATATTAAGGAGATCTTGCGGGAATCAAAAATATTTAAGTCGCGGGCATCAGCTAGTTGTGATATATTTGGTGGCTGCAATAAGAACTAATTATAAATAACTACATTATGAGGGATAGCAGTCGCAGTCCGTCTGCGGTCGTAAAGTGCGTGATCCGGCCGCTGGGAATCTCAGGCCCTGTCTACAGCTGTGGCCCAGAGGTAAGTACGTAGCGACTAGAAGGCTTGGGATTCAATTCAATCCAAACTTTATTTCAAACTTGGGGTTATAATTGGGGTTTGGGGTTGGGGCAGACGTCTTATTCTGCCCTCCAGCATGCAGGTTGACAGGATTAAGTTGGTCTAAATAGCTCGTATAGTTAAAATTAATTTAAGCATACTTAGTTCCGGTTTTATTTGCAAATAAATAATTAGTAGGCTTATTAAGTTAATATTAAGCAAAAATTTATGAGATCTCATATAGAACAAATCCGAGTCTGTTATTTACTTACGTACACTCAAATCACATTCCTGTTTCATAAATTATTTGAGCTCATTTCTTATTTCATTAACAATTTTTTCAAAAATAATCGTAGTGCAGGTAATAAAAAGTTAACATAATTATTACAGTTTTTTGTTTTTTTTAATCCACTACAAGTTAGCCCTTGACTGCGATCTCACCTGATGGTAAGTGATGATGCAGTCTAAGATGGTAGCGGGCTTACCTGTTAGGGGCATGGCAGTTATATAAAACCCATACCCCTATTCGGTTTCTACACGGCATCGTACCGGAACGCTAAATCGCTTGGCGGCACGTCTTTGCCGGTAGGGTGGTAACTAGCCACGGCCGAAGCCTCCCACCAGGCAACTCAATGATAATGATACTCCCTCCAACCACAGTTTTGTTGTACAGTGTACAATGTTGGCAACTCAATCATAATTTACACTTATTTGGTTATTTTCATATCGTCAAGTAAACATACAACTATACCGATATAGGTCATTGATTTGGAAGAAAAGTGTTTTAAAAATGTAATCAATTTAGTTTGAAATGGTAAAAAATATTTCTTTATTAAATTAATACTAGTAAGAGAGTAAATCTTAAGCCTCCAACGAACAAACATATCTGCAGCAACTCTCAAAACTGTGAGAGTGATTTTATTTTCTAACAGATGATGCCCGCGACTTCGTTCGTTTGAAAAATATCGTTACAATCAGGTAAAAATAGGCTATGAAAGCGTAACAGACAGACATACGCTTTCCCATTTATTGGTAGGGATATCATTACAGCTTCTACACCAATGATTTCCAGAGCATATTATTACCTTTACCGCTATCTTTCATGTCTTGTACCGCACTCCGTCATTTGCATACCGTATATTATACAATCACCGTCCCTTCGCCCGTCCTTCCAAGGGCTGAAGCAGAGCCAAATGTCACATTGCCTCGACTCCGGCACAATCAGGCTTATTGCTGTTATGCTGTAAGCTGCTCTCAAAGCTATCCTATTTGCATGTAAGCTTGCCCTAAACTAGACTGTGCTGTGATACAATAATGCAGTTATTTAAAGGATGTTTGACGTTCAAAGATCGCGTTTAAATGTGTTCCTCTTGTACTTATACAATGTATAGTCTCACAAATTTATCTTACCCGTTGACAGCGGCGCTAGTATAACATATAAAAATTAAATAAAAACAAAAAATAAACAGGAATAAAAAATAGTTCAATTTTTGGCCACCGGGTCAGATTTAGGTAAGTTTGTGGGATTTAGTATTGTTTTATTTTTCATCAAATATTGATAATATCTTTTTTGAACTTCAATTCTATTATGCCTTTTGGGCATAAAATTATTATCATTGCATCCAAACTACTGGAGAATTATTTATATTACATATTTCGAAATTTTAGATAGTTAGTTAGTTTATTCTTATAGAGTCAAGAACCCAGTTTTAATAAACTAGTATTCTAAAGATAACTCCAAATACTCCAACTATTTATCGTACCAGAAGCATTGTTATATGAACCACTAGTTTATATTACACGGTGTTTCACCCCGTAAAGCCGTCGGTCCTGCGCCTTATCTATCTCCGGTCATATCGAATTTTCCGTCCCATCGGGCTACGAGAGTAAAGGAACAGAGACTGCACCTGTGTATGCGCATACACTTGTGCACTATGATATCTCCCGCGCAGATGTTTAAATTAATCTCTCTGTAGATATGGCCGCTGTGGCCGAAATTCGGTTGGGAGGACATTATTGTTTATTATTATTAAATTATACGGGGTATAATTCTGTCATGTTTCTGTCGGTAAACACCTCAACGCGGACAAAGTAGCGACAAAAGCTAAAATACCTGCCATTTACTGATTGGATGGATGGATGTTTGTTACTCAATCACGCCAGAACGACAGAAAGGATCTGGATGAAATTTGGCACAGAGATAGTCTGGAATACACAAGCTACTTTTTATCCCGGATTATTGACCGAGCGAAGCGAAGGTCTCTGAGTCTACTTGAGTGAATTGGCACTTGTCCGTCCGTCCGTCCGTCCGTCTGTCAGAGCATTATAACTTCTGAATTAGGTACTGAACGTAATTACTTCAGCTTCAAATATAATATGTAAACCAATGGCCTCCCGCCGAATATGGCTGAAAAAGTTATAAAAATCTTTATTTCAGGGGGGCTCTCATAGAAGCGAATGCGAAGTAAAATATTTTTTATAAAGTTACATAGGGTTGCGGTATAATATCATTTTAAAGATAATTAAGAATAGAGTCCAAATTTTTTTTTTTTAATTTTTCCCCCAAAATTGACGAAATGGGGGGCTTTCAAAGTGGAGATTTTCTAACGTCCAAAGTTGACCTCAGAACTAAATTTTCTAAAAGGCTGAGCCTGAAACTTGATCAATTATTTGAATTATATCCTGTACTTGAACAACAAATACTAAAATTAGATAAATATTGTAAGGAAACGAAATTATTTAATTTTTAATGAGCTTCAGTATTTTTAACAGAACTTCACATTGTTGTCAATATATGGCGCCGCGAGGTCTCAGTTCGGGGCGAACCACTAGTTATTTACTAGGTAGATAATATTATGTAGGTAATTACTTTATTATGTGAAACATGTGAAAAACTTAAGCCATTCGGACGAAATCGCGGGCATCGGCTTGTAACATAGGTATACATAAATAACAGTTCTACTTATAGGGTTATGGGTCTGGATAAAACCCCACAGGTACCTACTATCAAAAATATTCCCAACATTAATTAATACACAGCCGAATCCCTTCATCCCTCAGGGCTCTTTAGCTCAAGACGGGCTCCAGTAATAATTATAAACACACCCCGGGGGCTACCTTTCCGTTTGAATTCTGCAGTTCCCGTCTTCCCGATAATTTCGGGGAGGGATAATGTAAACTGTTAGTTTCATTACCGAAGGTGTGAAGGATTCATTTATTTGCATTATAACTTTTTTTAGTATAATATAGTATTTAACTAGCTGGTGCCCGCGACTTCTTGTTCCATTTTTCATTTGAATAAGTTTTTTAATTGCCACGGGATCTCTTCAATTTTCCGGAATAAAAAGTAGCCTATGTATTATTCCAGACTATAATAATCTATCTCTTTGTCAAATTTCATCCAAATCTGTTCAGCCGTTCTGGCGTGATTGAGTAACAAACATCCATACATCCATAGATGCAAACTTTCGCGTTTATAATAATACTAGCTGATGCCCGCGACTACGTCCGCGTGGATTAAGGATTTTTGGTTCCCGCGGGAACTCCTTAATTTTCCTATAAAAAGTAGCCTATGTGTTATTCCAGACTATAATCTATCTCTGTGCCAAATTTCATCCAGATCCGTTCAGCCGTTGGGGCGTGATTGAGTAACAAACATCCATCCATACATCCAGACATCCATACATCCAAACTTTCGCATTTATAATATTACTAGACTAGACTAGACTAGACTAGACTAGATGACGCCCGCGACTTCGTACGCGTGGATCGAGGTTTTGTGGTCCCCGCGGGAACTCTTCAATTTTCCGAAATAAAAAGTAGCCTATGTGTTATTCCAGACTATAATCTATCTCTGTGCCAAATTTCATCCAGATCCGTTCAGCCGTTGGGGCGTGATTGAGTAACAAACATCCATCCATACATCCATACATCCAAACTTTCGCATTTATAATATTAGTATAGATATAATAATAATATTATATTACATATAAGGAAAGGAAGTAAGGATATCAATTAATTTATTCAGGTAATGAGAGAATGTTAATTAATTGTATCGGTTATTGCAGGCCATGATAATTAAATAACGATAATCACGCTATAAAGATCGATTTCAATATAAATTCCAATTTGAGGGAAAACGACGAAAACAGAATCTGATTAAATTCATACAAAAGACCGCAGTCCGCTAGTAAGGTACACGCGACGATCTCTATTTTAGAAGGAGGCCATAGTTCAAGAAGATCACAGAAGGTCAACTTCTCACACCAATGTTATGTTTTACCTACTCAGTCTAGACACAGGCGCGCTGTAGTGTTATACATTCAACGTGACCATCGCAATCAGAGACCCTATCACCGCAAAATGATTGCTATATTGTAACGATTGCAGTAACTGCGATTTGCCTGGTGGGAGGCTTCGGCTGTGGCTAGTTACCACCCTACCGGCAAAGACGTGCCGCCGAGCGATTTAGCGTTCCGGTACGATGCCGTGTAGAAACCGAAGGGGTATGGGTTTAATATAACTGCCATGCCCCTAACACGTTAGCCCGCTACCATCTTAGACTGCATCATCACTTACCATCAGGTGAGATCGCAGTCAAGGGCTAGCTTGTAGTGGATAAAAAAAAAATACTTCTATTTGTCCAACACTATTTCCTATTGGCCAAAATCCATTATGGCATCAAGAGTACCATAAATTCAGCCATTACAAGTATGGTGATAGCTGTAATTTGAAACCATTGAAAATTAAAATGAAAATATTTATTCAACATAACTGTAAAGTTATAACATAGTATTAAGTAAGTAAGTACATAATAAGTAGTAAGTCATTGAAAAGTAAAGTTATACACATTATTAAAATATATTAATGATTATAGTAGCTTTTTCATTAAAAAAAACTTCTGGTCGAAAGAAGTGAGCCCTCTTTCGATATTGCATACTCTGTGGGGAAACCTCAGTCGCGCCACTCAATGCGAAGGTATTTTCCAATTACTCTCGAATCCTTCCATTTTCCCCTCGTTGGGAATTTTATTACATCTGTCCCACTCTAACGGTATATCCAATTTGGGGTGTGGGAAAGGGACAGAGGAGGTTTTGAGCGATCTCACGGGTTAATTTTCATTCGCCCAAGGCAAGACTCAACCTAGAGCTTTCATACGTAAATTGAAAATGTGATCCCAACTATTTTATATTTCGACTGTCTCAACTAATTATTGACCGAGCGAAGCGAAGGTCTCTGAGTCTACTTGAGTGAATTTGCACTTGTCCGTCCGTCCGTCCGTCTGTCAGAGCATTATAACTTCTGAATTACTGAACGTAATTACTTCAGCTTTAAATATAATATGTAAACCAATGGCCTCCTGCATAAAAATCTTTATTTCAGGGGGGCTCTCATAGAAGCGAATGCGAAGTAAAATATTTTTATAAAGTTACATAGGATTGCGGTATATCATTTTAAAGATAATTAGGAATAGAGTCCAAAAATATATTTTTTTTTAATTTTTCCCCCAAAATTGACGAAATGGGGGGCTTTCAAAGTGGAGATTTTCTAACGTCCAAAGTTGACCTCAGAACTCTAAATTTTCTGATAGGCTGAGCCTGAAACTTGATCAATTATTTGAATTATATCCTTTACTTGAACAACAAATATTAAAATTAGATAAATATTGTAAGGAAACGGAATTATTTAATTTTTAATGAGCTTCAGTATTTTTAACAGAACTTCACATTTATGTCAATAGATGGCGCCGCGAGGTCTCAGTTCGGGGCGAACCACTAGTTATTATTGATTTACGATTTATATTTCATGAGAAGAATCGGTTCAACATAGTGACAAGACGTAGTTTACTGATCTTAATATTTAGTTTTTTTTTATTCCGCCAACAAGTTAGCCCTTGACTGCAATCTCATGGTAAGAGATAAATATCAGATATCTGAAAACATAATTTTCTTAATAAATTATGGTCATATTATATTAGTTCATCAAACCTCAAACTCTTGGAGTCTTGACCCCAGAAATAAATTGAAACGTCAGAAAGACCGTCATTTCCTTAACGAGTCCTTCAACTATAGTCTCTTAAGTCCACCTCGGCTGTTCTAAGACATAGTTAATTGAAACGAGGGTAGGCTGATATTAAATTTTACTTCACGAACGGTCAGTAGGTACCTGTAACGCATCAGGGGGGAGCTCTTAGGCGGATGTTTATGGTTATACTTGCGCCTTATGTAGATGTGCGGGGGATTAAAGAAAGAGCGGGAATCAGGGGCCTTGTCACGTAAAATTATTGCTACAGTTTAACGATCGCAATCATCTCTCATTGATACTCTTCCCAAAATACATTGTCGCAGCAAGAATACCATACATTCAGCCGATCAGGTGGGTTACTATGAGCTCTTAAAGCAGGACAGAAATTGAACTGCACTGCACTTCAGGGCACTAAACTGGTAGGCAGACACTGCATTGAAGTGTGCTGCAGTTCAGTTTCTGTCCTGCTTTAGGAGCTCATAGTAAGGCCCCTGAACAATTGAGATTATATTATCTGCTATCCGAACCGGTGGAAGAGTCAAAACATGACGTAACATAAGAGACACCTGTATGTCCTACATGTTTTAAATAAATTGAATTGAATTGAATATAACAATGATTGATGCAGGTTAAATACCTACCTACCTACCTACCTATTAAATACCTAAATTACCTATTATTAATTAAGTACCTATTAAAAGCGAAGGTCTCTGAGTCTACTTGAGTGAATTTGCACTTGTCCGTCCGTCCGTCCGTCTGTCAGAGCATTATAACTTCTGAATTACTGAACGTAATTACTTCAGCTTTAAATATAATATGTAAACCAATGGCCTCCTGCATAAAAATCTTTATTTCAGGGGGGCTCTCATAGAAGCGAATGCGAAGTAAAATATTTTTATAAAGTTACATAGGATTGCGGTATATCATTTTAAAGATAATTAGGAATAGAGTCCAAAAATATATTTTTTTTTAATTTTTCCCCCAAAATTGACGAAATGGGGGGCTTTCAAAGTGGAGATTTTCTAACGTCCAAAGTTGACCTCAGAACTCTAAATTTTCTGATAGGCTGAGCCTGAAACTTGATCAATTATTTGAATTATATCCTTTACTTGAACAACAAATATTAAAATTAGATAAATATTGTAAGGAAACGGAATTATTTAATTTTTAATGAGCTTCAGTATTTTTAACAGAACTTCACATTTATGTCAATAGATGGCGCCGCGAGGTCTCAGTTCGGGGCGAACCACTAGTTATTATTGATTTACGATTTATATTTCATGAGAAGAATCGGTTCAACATAGTGACAAGACGTAGTTTACTGATCTTAATATTTAGTTTTTTTTTATTCCGCCAACAAGTTAGCCCTTGACTGCAATCTCATGGTAAGAGATAAATATCAGATATCTGAAAACATAATTTTCTTAATAAATTATGGTCATATTATATTAGTTCATCAAACCTCAAACTCTTGGAGTCTTGACCCCAGAAATAAATTGAAACGTCAGAAAGACCGTCATTTCCTTAACGAGTCCTTCAACTATAGTCTCTTAAGTCCACCTCGGCTGTTCTAAGACATAGTTAATTGAAACGAGGGTAGGCTGATATTAAATTTTACTTCACGAACGGTCAGTAGGTACCTGTAACGCATCAGGGGGGAGCTCTTAGGCGGATGTTTATGGTTATACTTGCGCCTTATGTAGATGTGCGGGGGATTAAAGAAAGAGCGGGAATCAGGGGCCTTGTCACGTAAAATTATTGCTACAGTTTAACGATCGCAATCATCTCTCATTGATACTCTTCCCAAAATACATTGTCGCAGCAAGAATACCATACATTCAGCCGATCAGGTGGGTTACTATGAGCTCTTAAAGCAGGACAGAAATTGAACTGCACTGCACTTCAGGGCACTAAACTGGTAGGCAGACACTGCATTGAAGTGTGCTGCAGTTCAGTTTCTGTCCTGCTTTAGGAGCTCATAGTAAGGCCCCTGAACAATTGAGATTATATTATCTGCTATCCGAACCGGTGGAAGAGTCAAAACATGACGTAACATAAGAGACACCTGTATGTCCTACATGTTTTAAATAAATTGAATTGAATTGAATATAACAATGATTGATGCAGGTTAAATACCTACCTACCTACCTACCTATTAAATACCTAAATTACCTATTATTAATTAAGTACCTATTAAATAGGTAAAACCTGCATCAATCATCAATAGGTCCTATTAGGACTACAGGTACGTAGAGATAATTAAGGTCAGATAATACGTGATCTAGAAAACACTGATATTATTAGACCGTAAGTTCTTTATGGCAGGATAAAATGTAGGGCCCCTGGGCTGGAAAAAGTGTACCTGATGGATAAGCGTTAGTCTAACTATGTACCTATTTGTAAGTATTTTAGTTAGTGTTGAACTATTAACTGTAATAGTTCAACACCTTAGGTATTGACCTAAGGTCGGTGTGGCACAGAAGTAGCAGAGCCGTGTCGAAAGCAAGACTTTGCAGGTCTGAATCTCACTCGGGGAAATTCTTCTTTTTTTCGTTTTTTTTTTTATAGAATAGCGAAAAGAATTTACTTTCTTACGGGGCGTTAAACGTGGTCCATCGATACCATATACGGCTTGTTGGAAATGCGAAAGTATGTCCGTCTATCTACTATGATTTCATGGTCCATCTGTTTAACCGATGTTGACGTATAGGTGGTTTGATGCATCCCGGGATAAAGTCAAATAGTTTCCGAGGAATTCTTAAAAACCTTTTTGTATATACCTAAATCTATTGATGATAATATCCGAACACCATCCATATCTACTTAATATTAAAACTGTGAGTCAGACTTGCCGTTTTCGGGTTTCGGCTAATAAAACGTATTAAGTACATTCTTTTCTGACTTATTTATCATCCCCCGACTCCGTTTCCACGCCGCAGCTAATTGAAACGAGTCGGCGAGGTAATGATATTAAATTTTATTGACGGTCAGTTACGAGCACGTGACTTTAGGGAATGGTTAATCCTATCTTTATGTACCCTTACCTTAAGTTTGTTTGGAGGAATGACGAAGAAACAAGAAAATATTTTTTTATACAAGTACATAGGTACCAAGTAGATCGAGGTAAGTCTCTTATAATACTACAATTACGTTGAACTAGATGATTTCTGCGACTTCGTCCGCATAGATAAGGTTTTGATTCAAATCGGAACTTAATTTTCCGGGATAAAAGTAGCCTAGGTATAGTCCATCCCCGGGAAGCAAACTATCTTTGTATGACAGGCAGACTTTCGCATTTATAATATAAATGGATTACTAACCTATTATTAAAGTCTTTTAGTAAATGAGCATCATCGTCGTCTATATCAACCACGGAATAGATTTTTTTTATGATATCAATCAACCGATACCGAACAGCTGGTCTCTGGTATGGATTTCCACACGATACGGTCTTGCGCCGCCTGAATCCAGCGGCTCCCTGCTTCAAAAGGATGCGAGACTTGGTCGCTAACTATGGACCTCTTAAGAAGGTTCAGGTTAAGGGTTAGGTTAGGTCAAAAGATGTTGTTGAAAAGCTGAAGTGACAATGGGCATTTCGGCAATAACATTTCGAACAACTAATTACTTATTGTGCCATTAACTACTGATTTTTCTTGAAATTATCTAAAGAAGTATGATAAAATCACATTAAGGCCCTGTGTAGCGTAAAAAGGGGTTTTTAAAAGCAGTGTATCCATCAAACGGTGACATAATGTTTGCTTGCAAAAATAATGTGCTGTTTTCAAGACCTTTGACCAGTCATTGACGCATCTCAAAACACAATTTAAAAAAATCTCTGCATTGAAATATTTTAAACATACCTCTTAAGCAATTTTTCTCCTTATTGAAACCAATAATTAGCTCTAGAAATATAAGATAAAATTCATATTTCTAAATCAAACACATTGTCGTATTCATTTGTATTGAAAAGTAAATAATATTTTTTTACAAATTATTTCATGCATTTTTTGCGACATGCGCTTGCTCGATTTCACCCCCACGCGCCTGTGTTTTTCATATCGTGAGCTCACAGCGCCTTAACTAGATAGGCACTAGGCGTATTTATTCTAAGCACATCTTACAAGAGGTATCTAAATAGTAAGAGCAATGAAATAATAAAGAGGGCAAGTTAATGAATATCTCTAGGAATGAGCGGAGCAATCTCCTCCGTCGTACGTGAGTACAGTACCCGGCAATAAATATTGCACATCGACCTTTGGAAAGAGACAATCGGTTAATTTCGGCTTCGTATAGCGTTATCTCTGTCGCACACTACCGATAGGTACCGATAGGTAGTGTGCGACAGAGATAACGCTATACGAAGCCGAAATAACCGATTGTCTCTTTCCAAAGGTCGATGTGCAATATTTATTGCCGGGTACTCTAAGTATGTTGACTTGAGCTAATTGTGACACATAGGCCCCGACAGACACTACTCGACGAGACCTTTTACTTCTTTGCCAAATAGTATTAGTAGCTAGATAAATACTATGCACACGTAGTAGAAATGTGCCAACTCGGAAAAAATACGACTCGAGTTACCTCGAGTTGAAAATCAGGTAACTCGGATTTGAATTCGAGTTACACAACTCGAGTTAGCAGGAAGAAACTAAGTGTATGATTTGTTATAAATAACTTTTTTACATATTTGTTCTTCCATCCAACTCTCTGTTAGGACAATTATCATTGCTAAGAGTGGAAGTGGAATAAAAGGAGTGAAATAAAAAGGTTTCTATTGTTTACATGTATAATTTATACATTTCTCATTAGAGTTATGAGCTACTGGCGGTAAATGATTCGTGAGCCCAAACACGAGTTAGGGAGAATTCAACTCGAGTCAACTCGAACTTAGCACAGCTCGAGTTAACTCGAGTTAGTAAGTCGAGTTGAGACATCTCTAACACGTAGGTAGGTATAACTGTACGGAATCGTATCGTATCGTTAGGCTATTACGAGCACTGAAAACGTAAATGTAATTACGACTAAACTATAAGGTTACAACTTACAAGTTGGAATATTTTCCGACTTCCTTGGCGCAGTGGTTAATAGTTAAAACTGTAGTAAAGGGGCAGTCCAGGGTTCGATTATCGGCAGGGTCAAATTGGAAATAATTTATAATTTATGAGTTTTCTCTGTTACCACCCTACCAGCAAAACTCCCAACAGGTTAGCTCACTGCTGAATGAAATTCGCCACTGAGATAGCTGAAATACCACATAGACTACTTTTTATCCCGTAAAATCAAAGAGTTCTCGCGGGAACCATAAAACCTCAATTCGCGTGACTGAAGTCGCGCAGTACGTTTTTCAATAAAAAAAATAGTGTGATAGAAAACGCACAGTTATAATGTGACAGAATGTCGCGGGCATCAGCTAAGTAGTTTTTTTCAGTTAAAAAACTGGTGTGTTAGAAACCGCATAGATATTTGAAGATTCTTCTTCTTCTTCTCTCACTGGGCTTTTCCGTACTTAAGAAAGTTTGCCCGTTGTGCGTGAGACCTCTGGTGCTACTCCCCGCCGGATCATTCCAGCCAGACGAGCTCACTCCAGAATCCAAGCAGGCCGCCCAGGTCGGCGAGGACTTCCGGGAGTGTCGCTGGGGAGCCAATGTAGGCTTCTCGTTGAGTGTTAATGAAGGTTGATAGAATAATAATTTCGCCTCAAGTTATTTTAATGTGAAGATTGACATTTCATAATATTCAAATTTATCGCACCTTCCTGTTTCACATAGAACATCACTTGTGCTAAATCTAATCAA
The DNA here is from genome assembly GCA_923060345.2 of Erebia aethiops. Classification (NCBI taxonomy): domain Eukaryota; kingdom Metazoa; phylum Arthropoda; class Insecta; order Lepidoptera; family Nymphalidae; genus Erebia; species Erebia aethiops. The sequence goes on along the minus strand of OV281093.1, from coordinate 2,963,201 downwards.
AGCACCATGGCGGACACATTACACAAACCGTAAAACACAAATCGCATTAGCAAAGGGTTGGGCTGCGAACGCTTTGACAACCCTTAATAACTAAGCGTGTGTGGTGCGAGTGATAGCGTATATTATCTACTACCTACTTAGATTTATAATAGATAATTATCATCCAAAATTTTTTTTAAAGTGAAGACTTCGTTAGGCGCGTTGAGCACTTTTTGGTAATTTATATTGAAATGTAAAACTTCTTTAGATGCGTTGAGCACTTTTTGGTAGGGGGTATTAATTTAGATTCGCGTGACCGTGATCGAATGCTCGCGTGACCGACATGCTCGCGAACAGCGACATGCTCGCGAACATATAAATATACTGCATTCGAAATTAAACTTTAATAAATTAGTGTTCAGGTTTATATTTTAATAATTTTAGTTTTAAAAAAATATTTTAAAAAAATCATTTTCACTTCTATCGGCAGTCCCTATGATTGCCAATTTTTTTTTGTCATACAATCCATACTAGTATTATAAATGCGAGAGTGGGTCTGTCTGCCTGTCTGAGCGTAAACAGATTTAGATTATAAAACCTCAAGCGAAGTAGCTGGGGCATTGAGCATTTTTATTAATGTATATAAAGTGTATTTTTTCAATGACCGGTTGGCTCTGTCAGCAGTGACAGAGCCAACCGGTCATTAAAAAGTTAACTCTTCTAATAATCTCTACTAATAGTGACGATGACGGGATAAGGAATATGGTGTCACCCTAGTAGGGATAGGGGTTTCATACTGCACTAAACGGATTTTTACGTAGCATTCAGTTTCTGGTAGGGTGGTAACAGGCCACGGATAAAGCCCCACATCAGGCTAATTTAGAATTTGATGTCTAAGTTGGGCCATATCGCAAATAAGACCTCTGATTATAGCTCACACCTCTGCGACAGAGACATCAATGTTTGAAAGCCAAGAGAATTTGGATATGTGGAGTAAAGCCACCCCGCTATCGCTTATTAATTGAGCCCAGCGCTCAGTCAGCCCAGTGGTCGGTCGTAAACAGTTTACGAGGAGCCGCCGGCGGCATAGATGACAATCATGCATTTATTTTATAATGTCATTATTCCTCCATCGCCTGGAGCTGTTAGTCACTATTATTTGCTTTTAGATAAGGAATACATAAGTGTAAATCGTCCTTTATAGTACTTCGCCGTGGGTTAGGACAGTAAAATAATGTAAGAAAAACGCTTCAAAATGAATACGATATGATAATTTCTCATAATAATTTTAACTAGAATTTGTTTATAATTTAATTTTTCTGTATTATTGCTTTACCCGAGAAAACTCCTACCATAATGTGATTAATGCAATGGGGTCACGACCCTCAGTAATGAGGAATACTACGCAGAGAGAGAGATCGCTTTACTAGACGTTAAACGGTAGAATAAAATATTTATATAATTCAGAAATATAATCTAGATATTGTCGCTCTTTGATAATGTCTTTGATCTGTTAATTTTATTTTAACTTCTGAAAATTCAATGTTAAACGCAAATATGCAGTAGGTATTTGCGTTTTCAACACAATTTTATCAATAACTTTGAGTGTAAATTTTGTCCTTGTTACATTTGACAGAACGGACCCACCTATTGTGAGAGATTATCTCACCACACTAATTTTTATACTTATTATACCCACTGTTATTGTTCTATCTGTTAGCTTCTATCCATTTTGTGCTTATTCTTCTTCGCATACCTTTCACCATTGCCACTTACAAGGGTCACCAGTGGAGATGTCTTGATGAGCACCCTTAATCCCATTCCTACCATAAATCCCCTTTTTATTTTATTTAATACAAATTTTGGAACGAATTTTTTTTTAAAGATAGAGAAAGTTCCGTTCCGCTTGCCGCTCTCACTTGGGCCACAACTAGCTTGAGTGATATTTGATACGCACTCAAGGCCCGTGACGTTGATGATACTATAGCAATAAAGTCTTTATTGCTGATGCTGAACGCCAAGTACGGTGAACGGTCCCCGAGCATGATCTCTGAGGCCTCGATTTCTATGGTATCGCTCTATAGAGTTCTGAGTTCAGAGTTCAGAATTCTTCTGAGTGATAGGAAGAAAGAAAACCGATCAAGTGCGAGTTAGACTCGCGCATAAAGTGTTCCATACCACCACACAATATAAAGCCAATTCTTTAAGATGTCATAAGAACACGTATTTCAGCTGTGAAATAACTGGCTTACATATATATTATCTACCTCGCTAAACTGGTAGCGCCTGTCAAACAATTCGACATCCTATTTGTATCGATTTTTGGATCTTTTCCTATACTTGTGCTGTAAGACCTTGCTTCTTGCCGAATTTAACGACTCTAGGTCAACGGGAAGTACTCTTTAAGGTACTGACAGACATGCTCATTAGTGGCATGCTAATTAATCTCTTAAAAAGCATGCTCAAAACGAGCATGCTCTTTCACTGTACACAAATGCTTATTTTAGGCATGCTTATTTTAGGCGCTCCCAAGCCGAGATCGAAGTGACAATATGCATGCTCATAAGAAAACCTGTACAGACGTGCTCAAAGCACACCCCTTTCCACCCGCGCCTCGGGAAGCATGCTCAAAAATCAAACGGCTGTTGATTTTTGAGCATGCTCGAATTAAGCATGCTCATTACTAGCAACGTTACGACACACTTGCTACTAATGAGCACTTGCTCAATAAAAGCATGCTTTCGTGCTAGTAATGAGCACGTCTGTCCGTACCTTTAAGTTTTGATTTATTTGAGAGTGTCAAAATATGCTAAACGGTAGTATATTCTTTGATGCTAAATAAACGGCCGTATCTTTTGATTGAATTGACTTAGAGGCTTGATTTTTTTACAGCTCCAAGGGACCGAAGACCTGTTAGATACCTATCTTACTTACTATCTTACTATAATATTATAAATGCAAAAGTTTGGATGTATGGATGTCGGTATGGATGTATGGATGGATGTTTGTTACTCAATCACGCCCCAACGGCTGAACGGATCTGGATGAAATTTGGCACAGAGATAGATTAGAGTCTGGAATAACACATAGGCTACTTTTTATCCCGGAAAATTCAAGAGTTCCCGCGGGAACCACAAAATCTCGATCCACGCGTACGAAGTCGCGGGCGTCAGCTAGTTTGATATAAATTTCAAATTGATACCTCAACGCGTTCTGAAAAAATGGTGACATACAGACAGACAGACTTACGGAGAGAAGTGATCCTACTAGGGTTCCTTTTTCCCCTTGAGATACGGAACCCTAACTCATTAACTTAAACACGTTCAACGGCCTTGCGTAAGTGGACCTTAAATTTAAAAAAAACCTCTTAGGGTTAAGTTCTTTATAGTACTTTAAAACTTATCTTCTACGACCTTTGAAAAAACCTTAAGGCGAATACTGACTATGAAACAGCGCTGTCAGCATACTATGCATATGCCTACTCGTGGCTCGTGGTATGGTATAGTCCTATGGGGTCAGAGCCCCGACGTAGGAGACCTGTTTATATCACAAAAAAAATGCATACGAGTGCTCGTAAATATTAAGCAACGCGATAGCTGTAGGCCACATTTTATAAATAAAAAAATTCTGACCTTACCCTCCATCTACATAATGGAGATGGCTCTGTTTGTAAGGAAAAATATACACCTGTACAAAACTTTCGTAAGCACAAAAATTCAAAGAGATACACGCAAGAAGAAAAAACTGGTTTTACCCTGCTTCAACCAAGTAACATTAGCACAAAAAAGTCCATACCATAAGATCCGTAATAATTTATAATAAACTTCCAAATTTCTTAACAGACGAGACCAAAGAAATAAAATTTAAAAGTAATTTAAAAGAATGGTTAATTCAAAAATGTTTTTATAGCATAAAAGATTTTTTAAATGAATAGACCACAATAATACGATCAATTAAATTCAATTTAATATAAAAATATGTTAATAAATATGTGAAATATTGTTATTAGGTACTACTATATTATATATTTTATGCAAAGATAAATTAATGTGTAAAAAGATAAATAATTTGACATAATATAATTATAATAATGTTTACATGTAGCAACGCCCTGACAGGGCCTCATGTCCATGCATGCTAATAGCTAATTGTATAGTAATATAATGTATTAGTAAGTAAGACATGAAAGCTATCAATAAATAAATGACTAAACGACTAAAAATTCAATCCTAAATCCACCTGGTCTGCCTGATCAGTGTGACGAAGCTTTGTCACACTGAACATTCAGTGTGACAAAGCTTAGGCTTTTCCATGCGACTGTTCTCGCACTGATTGTGCTTGATCTACTTTTTATTTATCCTCTACGAGTTAGCTCTTGACTGCGATCTCACCTGATGGTAAGTGATGACGCACTCTGATATTTAATCAAGTGCAGTGAAAATGGCTGCTATATTTTTAACTCTAGATTTTAGACCGGAGGCAATGAATCCATATATCCATACTAGCTGATTCCCGCGACTTCGTCCGCGTGGAATGAGCTTTTCGTAAGAAATGTTTTCGTTCGACCGTTTTTTCTCCGTCTTACATAGCAAATCCGACATAAAATAATATTGCGGCTATAAATTAAGATGTAAGCTATCCTATCTTTCAAGTTGGATCAAACTGCACACGGTGTGCAAATTTAATTTAAAATCGGTTAAGTAGTTTGGGAGTCCATCGGAACAAACAACGTGACACGTGATTTATATTATATATTTAGATTATAAATACGAAAGGTCTATCTGTCTGTCTGTCTGCTTTGCTTTCACGGCCCATCCGTTCAACTGATTTCGATGAATTTGGTATAGGGATAGTTTGTATCCCGGGGAAAGAGTTAGGCTACTTTTTATCCCGGAAAATTAAAGTGTTCCCCCTGGAATCTAAAAACTTAATCCACTCGTACGAAGTCGCGGGCATAGTTCGCCCCGAACTGAGACCTTGCGGCGCCATCTATTGACAACAATGTGAAGTTCTGTTAAAAATACTGAAGCTCATTAAAAATTAAATAATTTCGTTTCCTTACAATTTTTACCGAATCTTAGTATCTGTTGTTCAAGTACAGGACATAATTCAAATAATTGATCAAGTTTCAGGCTCAGCCTTTCAGTAAATTTAGAGTTCTGAGGTCAACATTGGACGTTAGAAAATCTCCACTTTGAAAGCCCCCCATTTCGTCAATTTTAGGGGAAAAATTAAAAAAAAAATATTTTTGGACTCTATTCCTAATTATCTTTAAAATTATATACCGCAACCCTATGTAACGCTATAAAAAATATTTTACTTCGCATTCGCTTCTATGAGAGCCCCCCTGAAATGAAGATTTTTATAAATCAAATCAAATCAAATCAAATCAAATATTTTTTTATTCAAATAAACTTTTACAAGTACTTTTGAATCGTCAAGTGAATCTACCACTGGTTCGGAATGCCATTCCTACCGAGAAGAACCAGCAAGAAACTCGGTGGTTGCTCTTTTTAAATAATTCATTTACAATTACTATATCAATGTGTACATAAGTAACCGCTGTCCCCAGCATTGTTGGAGCGATCAAATCCATGCTCCTCTATCATTTACATAATCTTCAACAGTATAATAAGCTTTTTTCAGGAGCATACTTTTAATGGATTTCTTAAATTTGTTTATTCAATTCATGTCAAAGACGTGCAGACAGAAAGTAGCCCCATTCCCGCCGGTGGCACCCGTTCACGAGCATGACGCATGATCCAGCCATTGCTTCGCTCGACCATATTTGAGGGAACGTAACAACCCGCACCGCATAATTTTTTAAGCCATATTCGGCTGGAGGCCATTGGTTTACATATTATGTTTAAAGCTGAAGTAATTACGTTCAGTAATTCAGAAATTATAATGCTCTGACAGACGGACGGACGGACGGACGGACAAGTGCCAATTCACTCAAGTAGACTCAGAGACCTTCGCTTCGCTCGGTCAAATTATATTTTTGCGTCCATTATTATTATAGGTTCTAATATACCTACCTAGGTTTTTTTTTTATCCACTACAGGCTAGCCCTTGACTGCGATCAGGGACTGAAAAACAGTTTCATAAAGGTTACAGAAATATAAGTGGTACAGATTGAAAGTGTAACAGAAACGAATCTGTAACCCTTTTGAAAGTGTTTTTAATTCGGTTAACCCGAAACACTTATATTTCTGTAACCGAAATGAATCTGTAACAGAAATAAAGTGTTTTAAAGTGTTTTAATCTGTAACCGAAATAGCGACGTTGCCAAACTTACTGTGTACATAATATTATTGGCTATTAGATAGTAACACTGCCTCGTTGGTCTAGTGGTTAGCATATTCCACTGCGGCTGACGAGATCCCGGGTTCGAAGCCCGGGTTAGGCCATAATTATTAAATACTAGCTACTTCGTCCGCGTGGATTGAGGTTTATTGGTTCCCGCGGGAACTGTATAATTTTCTGGAAGTAAAAGTACCTAGCCTATGTGTTATTCCAGACTATAATCTATCTCTGTGCCAAGTTTCATCCAGATCCGTTCGTCCATCCATCCATCCATCCATCCAAACTTACGCATGTATAATATTATAGTATAGATTGGATTTTTCTATCAAGAAATTCTTAGTAGGTACTAGCTAGTAGCTCGAGTTAGGAAGTTTAGGGAAGTTGGCAGTGTTTCACCCCCATGCCTCGGATATCACGTAAAGCCGTCAGTCCTGCGCCTGATCTCTCTCCGCTGGTGTCGGATTTTCCGTCTATGTGAGTAAAGGAACAGAGAGCGCACCTGTGTATGCGCACACACTTTTGTGCACTAACTATAATATATCCTGCGCAGATGCCCTGGAGATAGACTGTCGTGGCCGACATTATTTTTATATCGATAGTTTGAATCAAAAGAATGAATTTATTACTCGTAGTTATTTAATTACTTAAAACCAGTGTAAAAAGTTCATCATAATTTAACAAGAAAGCTTGAAACTACATTATTTTAAAATTACAAATCTTTAAGTAGGTACTAACTTATAATGCAACTGTATCAGGTAAAATTCTGTAAGTAAGTAGGTATATTGAATATATTCTGAATTTCTGTCTGTCTGTATTTTGGCCGCGCAACACGCCGAAGCTATCTACTGAATGAATTCAAATGAATTGTAATTAGCATGATTATAACCTTTCATTTTGCTACGGTCAACATTTTCGTAGCTCTATCAGTTATTATGGAAATCATAAGAAATCTTTTCATGCAACACAGATAACATATCTCCGAAACTATTAGTCTTATCGAAATGAACTATAAAACCTACCACCTAATACCACCTAATAACTATAACACCAGCTAGGAGCAAAGTTCCTTATTACATAAATATTAATTTCATGTTCTAGTCGAGGTAAAAAGAAAATAATTATTCAGGTAAGTATACATTTTTTATTATGATTTTTGAAGTCAAACTCCTTTAGCCGCTTTGAGCAATTTTTGGTAGGGAGTAAAAATGTGGATTCGAGGCGTCAACGACATGCATATCGCCGACATGCTCGCGTTGTTACGAAGACAATAATTATTAGATCTTAATATACTACATTCGAAATTAAACTTTAATGCTTCAGTGTTAAGGTTTAATTTGGTTTAACATGCTTCGTCGATCCATTGCTCTATTGCATCGTGATTGAAGGACAAGCCTACAAATAAACAAACACACTTTTGTATCACATATTTTATACCTACCAAATATTGTTTATATTGTATAAAACAAAGTCGCTTCCCGCTGTCTGTCCCTATGTACCTATGCTTAGATCTTTAAAACTACGCAATGGATTTGCATGCGGTTTTTTTTTAATAGATAGAGTGATTCAAGAGGAAGTTTTATATGTAATCCGCTCGCCTGCGGAGCGGACTTCTGAAGTCCTCGACATATATAATACATGCATAATATAGTAGAGAAACACTGATAATTTTAGAGGTTTCTAATGTGATGTCGTAAATAAACACATTTTTTGCGTTACATTGCAAACGCTGGCTGAACCCTATGAGATAGATCAAAATAATGTACTACAGTATTGTACACATTAAAAAGATTTACAAAAAAGTCCGCGATAGTATATGTCTATCTCTTAGGGATAACCCACAATAACCATTTTTTATTCTTTACTTTTTACTAGAAATAATGGCTTATTTACGAAGCGATTTTAAGCAATACAGCATTAATCCTTATCCAATTAAATACATTAAATACATTGTGCATTTAGTATAGATCCATATGGCCCTTTACAGCATGTAATTTAAATTAATATTTTCGAAGATATTACAGATTTAAAATGCATAGCGGTTGCGGCGGCGGTCGGGGGTTATTTAATATCAGCATTGCACCCGTGCGAAGCCGGGGCGAGTCGCTAGTTTATAATAATAATATTATTATTGTAGGTATGATGTACAGACACCGTCAAAGAATTCAAAGAAATTCAAACTGAAAAATTCAAAGAATTGACAAAAACCTAAGTAGGTATAATAACAAAATTCTAAATCAATGTTTTTAACCTTGTTTCATATGCAACTAAATCTAATATTGAAAAATAGGAAAGATCTTAACTTAGTTATTTCTAATTTGGACCTAAGTTGTAGGCAACGAGGGTCGAAATTGGTAATATAAATAAAACACTAAAGTCTCGTGTACGTTGCTATACGTAATATCACACTGTTGACGCGTATTCAAATTTGAACCTAATTGAAAGCAGTTATAGTTGCAATTGATTTAAGAAAACCATGGCCGATGTGGTGTCAGTGTGTATAAAGTCCAATGAAGTGAGGAGTTGCACAAAGAGAGAGACCGCGCATGCGGCGTTGCCACGCGCGATATTCAAGCGGCAGTAGGTTATTGCATGTACTTTAGTTATATCGGTTACAGATTAAAACACTTATTAACAGAAATAAAAGGTTACAGATTGATTCTGTTACAGTTTCGTTTCTGTTTCCGTTATAAGGGTTTCTGTTTTAAAACAGTTTCAAAAAACAGTGTTTAAACCCTTTATTTCGGTTACTGTTTCAGTCCTTGACTGCGATCTCACCTGATGGTAAGTGATGATGCAGTCTAAGATGGTAGCGGGCTAACCTGTTAGGGGCATGGCAGTTATATTAAACCCATACCCCTTCGGTTTCGCCACTGCGCCACGGAGGTCGTCAAAAGTAAAAGAACCCTCATGAGTTTTGCAACGCAAAGTTTTTGGTGGTCAAAAATGTCATCTACCAAACCAAATAGATACAATATATTAGCAACAAAGTAGATATTATGTACATAGGCTACTGTACCTAAATAGCTAGTATCTTCACATATTATTGAGTCACGTAGTCTGCGAGCTAGACTAGATTGAAATCCACGTGGGATCATTAATTGTCAAGATCGTGGTCTGCGTGACGGAGCTTACAGTTTCAAGAAAGTGTAAATTTAAACCGACGTAGGTATAGATACAGCATTTACAGTAGAAACCAGAGACGGTCTCCGAGACCGCCGGAGTCTCGCAGTGGCAACACTGAATGAAGCCCCGGTTTTGTGAATAATGAAAGCTAACAACCTAATCACAAAACTAAATTTCTCGAACGAAACCTTAAACTACATAATCTACATTACATTTCCTATATTTTTGAAAATGAATAGTAATGAATGAATAGTAAGTAAATAGTATCCATAATCCATACTTCGATACTAATAATTATTTTAAGTGCGAAAGTGTGTCTGTCTGTCTATCGGTCTGCTACGCTTTCACGGCCCATCTGCTTAACCGATTTTAATATAATTTGGTACAGGGATAGCTTATTTCCCGGGGAAGGACATAGGCTACTTTTTATCCCGGAAAATTAAGTAGTTCCTCCAGGAATCAAAAAAAATTAAACCACGTGGACGAAGTCGCGGGCATCATCTAGTAAAATATGTACCTTCTACGTGAATATTAAACGCGAGTGACTAAGAGCACGATAAATTTCGGCCTGATTTGAACTTCAGCTGATGAAGATTTCCAAGGTTTTGCGGCCCCTCTTGACCTGAGGCCTGGGGCGGAACACCCCCTCCGCTCCAACCTCAGCTCCAGCCAACATTGGATACGAGTTACACCATTTTAAACATCATTGGTTGCGACATTAAAGATTTTATATTTTACGGAATTGTAAACTTTACGCTGGTACCTACCGCTTTTTTAAAGACGCAGATAAACTAGCGGGTATTATCTAGTTTTAAATAAGCAGGTACCAAAACCATAAGTCAGCCAAGTAAATTGATCATCTCCGTTTGTTTTTATTACAATTTCACTATTGCTTATAAGAAAAATACCATAAAACCACAGGTACGAAAACAGGAAATAGCGTATCATTCAAGGGATAGCCGGAAGTGGCGCGAGACGCCGCGTCGTGGGCCCAAAGTACCAACAGTATTCAATTATTGTTCTATTGTGGCTAATAGAGTGGCGTACCTACAGAGTAAATGGTTCTCAGAGGTCACCCTTGTATAGTAGTATCTAAGCTCTTTTCTTTCCGTGAGAAGAATCATTTTCGAAAATACTTTCTAATTATACTTACCTATATTATTATAACTAGCTGATTCCCGCGACTTCGTCCGCGTGAAATGAGCTACTTTTCGTTCGACCGTTTTTTCTCCGTCTTACATTGCAAATCCGACATAAAATAATATTGCGGCTATAAATTAAGATGTAAGCTATCCTATCTTTCAAGTTGGATCAAACTGCACACGGTGTGCAAATTTAATTTAAAATCGGTTAAGTATATAGTTTAGGAGTCCATCGCGGACAAACAACGTGACACGTGATTTATACATATTTAGATTACATATTATGCTGTGTATACCTATAAGTGGCGTGCCACACGGTTATAGACCTTATGTACTATTTTTTAATTTAAACTTTGTGTATTCGCCGTTGGTATACCGAAATACAATAAATAATAAATAAGCATAGATTTAGCATTGGTCTTTACAAGACCAATGCTAGATCTATGTAAATAAAAAATAAAAAAATTACATAGCAGTAGGTAACAATATCATACATAATCAAAGCGTAAATAAAGCACTGGTTGTAATACGGAATAGGTACCTATGAAAATTAATATAGATACCTACTTAAATTATATGTTATTGTAAGTATCACCCTCTTTAATTGATATTTATTATGTTGATTTTAGCCTTTATAATTGACCGAGCGAAGCGAAGGTCTCTGAATCTACTTGAGTGAATTTGCACTTGTCCGTCCGTCCGTCTGTCAGAACATTATAACTTTTGAATTACTGAACGTAATTACTTTGAACTAATGGCCTCCAGCCGAATATGGCTTAAAAAGTTATAAAAATCTTTATTTCAGGGGGCTCTCATAGAAGCGAATGTGAAGTAAAATATTTTTTATAGCTAACCTAACCCTATGGTTAGGGTAGAAATTATAGGTGAAGAATGAATATTCGGTCGATATTGTAACGGACTACTAATATCGACTTTGAAGGCTTTCGATTAGTTTGAACTTTTTAGCCCCACTGACGTTAGAAGCTTTAAAGATAGTTACCTAAGGAGTCTTTCTATACTTTTTAACGATGGGTAACCTATAAGCCAGGTCATTGAATATTGAATTTGAATAAAAAAACATTTGAAATGAGAAAATTAAACATCATTATAAGCTATTTAATTAATGAGAATCTTTGAATCGATGCATATTATATCTTTATTGTTTAGAAAGAAAGAAAAAGAAAAACATTTATTTTCCATTTTTGCCACACATTTGCTTACCTCAAGTATGCTACCCCGGCGCCTCCATCATCAGACAGGTGACAGAAGCGCCGGGATAACAGGAGTAATGTTTGGCATAACCCGAAAAAAGGCTCCAGCTCAGCAGAATGCTGTATGATTTGAATATGCACAAGAGCAATATAAAAACCATACAGCGCTGATTTTCAGCCGAGACCTTGTTGCAGGCGACGCCACAGACCCATAATAAAAACAAAAACTACTACTTATACTAACACATATATTATATTGTTGAAATTATTGAAATACATAAAACATTTAATAGAATATATTACATATTATTATATCTTTGAATCCCTGATATTTTATGGAAAATGCACTGACACCACTGATCCTATGTGAGGTAAGTGTGATCCAGAGGTTACATTTGCGGCCTCTGCCGATTTTTGGTTTTCATTAATGTCTTAATTGGTAACTCTCATTCAGGGTCTGAATTGACTAAACAAGAATTTTAATTTTGCAAACAACTCTATGCAAGTGTTGCGGGAGCATATTGTTTACGCGACTAAATTGTACCATGTTTTCCACGAGTGATTACGATTACGTATTATTATAAAGATAGTTTTATAACAGTTTTTCAAAGATTGTTTCCAATATGCGGATAATGGATATTTATGGATGGATCTTTAAATTTGTACTGTGTCTGCAGAAACAATTTTCCACGAAATATTTTTAAAACAGAAAACAATAATACGATGGAAATTTTAAAGTATTATATATAATATTATATAATCTACATCCGGTCGTTAAAATACTCGTCCGTTAGATTATTTTTTTTATTTTGAGCCGACTTCCAAAAAGAAGAAGGTTCTTTATTAGTTTTTGGTTTTTCGAACTCTTTTATGCATAATCAATCGTATTACATGTCAACGGAAGTATGATATATGCTTCCCGGGCACTAAAGAGGTGTAAGACTCGAGAGTACGTTGTTAGGGAAAAAACATAAAACTTGTGGATAATTTTGCAATCTTACCACACATTTCCTTCGTAAATGTTCTTTGCATACCACGATGAGGGTAGAATACTAGCAGTTTTTTATTTTAAATTTGACATTATTTGTATCTACAATATTTGCAAACAGATTGATTTATTGGTGAAGTACACAACTGATTAAAATATATATTTATATATAAATACTACCTCACAATTCCTCAGAACTTTCGTTACCTCTCCGCAGGTGTATGTCAGTTTGATACCGAGAGGCTTTGCATTCTAAAGTCTGCATCCACTGAATGCAACATTTATTTATGTTTCTTTTAGGTCTATACTGACTGCATTTAAGGCACTGAAATATGTAAAAGCTGAAAACTTAAATAGCGGTGTTAAACTGAACACAATTTTTAGTTACCAAGTAAGAGTGCTTCAATATAACAATATTGCTGTGTCAAAAATAAAAATCTGAAATGCTAGATTTTTTTTATTTTTTAAATGTTATATATTATAATATAGATATTATGTAAGTACCTAACGTTTGCAGAAATTACTAGAACCACCACAAGTGTTTCATTTAAAGTAAAAACACTGGTATAGAATTTTACTAGTCTTCTTTATAGTCGATTAGACATTGTAGGTGCACACATACCTACATGCTGACGTAAATATGACGCGGCCACGTTAGCCAATCACCAACACGATGACGTATACATGACGCGGCTACGTTAGCCTATCACGTGCCGCCTCCTGAATCACGCTAACGAAACTGGGATCGCCGAGCATGACACCGGCTCGGAAGAAGATCTTTCTATTGCTTCGGGAGCATATACCATACGCTCCCGACAACATACCTATTTTTACCCGACTGCGGAACGCACAGGGTTATGTAGGACGGTACTCCAGAGATTATATCATGGAATTTGTTCCATAGGCTTACATTTTAAAATGAAGTTTTGTGGTAAAGCTATTAGATTAATAATTGCATTTACTTGCTTGATTTTGACCCCCAAAATTTACCGAAGTTTTTAAGTGTTCTGTTTATCTGTCAGTGTCACCGTAAGTAATAAATACTTTTACTGTGCCACCCTGCTAATAAATTTATCCTAAAAACAGAACCTCATTATTATAAGGTTTGTTGGCCTTATCGGTGATAGTGTATGAACTATGAAGACAAAGCAAAAGGGTAGGCGATGCAAACCCTAATAATATATTATATTTTGTAAGTATCCATACAATCTTTGACCCGGTAAATACTGAAGATTGTTAATAACTTACTAGTGGATAAGTAAAGTAGAAGGTAACCTTATTTATGGTAGGTAGGTATTTACCTTACTTCCGGTTACTTCTCAAGTATTGGTCGAAATCAATTTGTTGTCAATTTGGCTTACTATAAGCTGGTCCTTGGTGACGTATCCGATCGTTGGTCCAATTTGTCCCTCGACGCCTTCCCCCTTGTTCAGAGGAGGGTGAAAAGCTTGCTAAGTGCCAGCTATCTTGATTTGGTAGACAAATTCTTCATCGCCGAACTGCTAATGGAGCAGATGTCCTCATCCTGCTACTTCACGGCTGACCTCCCAGTGTACCAATGGCATACTTTAACACGTCTTCGTGTAAGTGCCTATTTTACTTAGGTGAGTCATGCTGAAACGCTTAACCTTCGTGTTACCTTTTAAGCAACCCGCCGGAAAGACCTTTAGTGTAATTAAACACTACATGGACGAGTAATTTCTTATAAAATATCATTTATTTTGCGAAATTGTGGGTGATAGCAGTTCTTTATAAGGTAGAAATTTCCCGTACACAATGTACTGTCAGAGACAGTGTGCAAAATTATGTTACATTAAATTTAAAATCATCTAGAATGACTTTATTACAAAATAAAATTAAAAGTCAATATATCTTAAGCGCGTTCCATGCTGAAACGTTTATATTCCATCGTGTTACCTCTCGAGTAACCTCCCGGAAATCCTTAGTGCAATTTAACATTGCATGAAAGTATAATTCCTGTAATGAGCGCGTATAGTTGATTCAATACTAACTTTTATTTTAAGTACCTACCCTCCTTAGGAAATCATACATTTTATATGGTATTGTTCTACAATTCCTCAGGCGCGTCGTACTGAAAGGTTTATTCTCCATCGTGTTGACTCTCGGGCAACCTCCAGGATAAAACTTTAGTGTAAATAAACACTGTATGAAAGTATAATTGATTAGGCGCGTCAAGCTAAAAGGTTTGTTTTGCTTCGTGTTGACTCTCGGAGGAAAACCTTTAGTAACAAATACTGCATGAAAGTAGGTAAAATAAATTAGGCGCGTCATGCTGAAAGGTTTATTCTCCTTCGTGTTGACCCTCGGGCAACCGCCAGGAAACCCTTTTGTGTACACAAACACTGCAGGAAAGTATAATTTACTTATTAGGCGCATCATGCTGAAAGGTTTATTCTCCTTCGTGTTGACCCTCGGACAACCGCCAGGAAAACCCTAAGTGTAAACAAACACTGCATGAAAGTATAATTTATTAGGCGCGTTATGCTGAAAGGTTTATTCTCCTTCGTGTTGACCCTCGGACAACTGCCAGGAAATCCTTTAGTGTAACAAACACTGCGTGAAAATAAGATTGATAAGGCGCGTCATGCTGAAATAAATTTCTGAAAATTAAAGATCACTCACCTGTAAAAAGCACTTTTTTTTTAATATTATTATATATTTAAAGATAAAATTATCTTTAAGTGTGTAGAAAGTAGGAACGTCTGATCGTTGCTACGCACGAAAAAGGAATGACGAATGACGATTGACGAACGAAGCCGCTCTGTCGTGCGAGTAAAGAGACAGACGCGGGTAGTGGGGGTTCTTTTTTATAACTCCTCTGAACAACGTGCGATTGTTTGCTGGTACGTAAGGAAACTACTACGTGTGTATCTTAAATATATCTCGACGGGTTCCGGGATATTTGTATTAACCGACATTTTTGAAACTTTACACCAGAGCAGTTTAAAGTTTCGATTTTTAGAAAAAAAATAATAACTTTAGCAAATCGCGTTATTTCTTTAAAAAGAAGGATATTTCTGTTTTTTTAACATATTCCCCATAATTAGATTAATTTATTTTCTAATATTCTTATTTTTAACGAAGATTAATGTCGCTTAATACAAAATGACCCATATTTTACGTTTTTTTGTTCCAGGCTAAATAACTTAACCGCCTAGGCATGCAAATAATGGCTCTAAGCTAAGCGCTTTAATCAAAGAGTTGGTCATATTTCAAACCTAAGCTAATTGATTTAAATACCATATCTTAAACTTATTCATGTATGGCTAATTAGTTTATGCGACTGATTTTTTTTAACAAATTGTTTGTAATCATACTTGAATAATGAAGTTTGCAGAAATCTGCGGTTAAAACATTGATAAATTAAAAGGTATATACATAGGGTGTAACTACCTAAACCTATCTTGTTAATAATTATGAAATGAGAAATAAAACACACATTATAAATTGTTTAAAGATAAGTTTTTTATTTAAAATGACAATCACCTAGGAACAGCAGTAACTGCTTAGCTTACCAAGGTAACAACTAAAGTTTTTATCACAATTGTATAGGAATCAGAAGTTAAACAGTATTTTTATTACGTAGCCTACAGTCTTATTACCTGAAATAATTATTCTCATTCTTCTTCATTCCTAAACTTTAACATTTAAGTAAATAAAAACTTCTTTTTTGAGATTTTTCTTCTAAAAATCTCTTCAATTACAAAAAAAGGTTTATCTATAAAATAATTTCTTTTAAAAATAATCAAATAAAAAATTAAAACATTTACGAGCGTTTCTTTGGTTTTCATTTCTTTACTTATTTTCTTCTATATTTTTTTCTAACTTTCTCAGTAATCAAAATCAAAAACATCTCTCGTTAAAAAAAAGTTTAGAAGTTTTCTTACGGGGTTATTTTTCAATGACCGGCCAAATTTTCACTGGGTGTTCTACCCATGAATATGAACAACTTTTACTATGGGACCGACTCTGAAATCACGAAAAAAAATCAGCTGTTTCATACATTTTAGTCGAGTAGGTATTGATATTTTGTAGGAAACAGCTGATTTTTTTTTCGTGATTTCAGAGTTGGTCCCATAGTGAAAGTTGTTCATATTCCTGGGTAGTTAGTAACACCCTGTGAAAATTTGGCCGGTAATGGTTGCAGCACGAGCAGATCTTTGTTCTGTTCTATGTAGGAATGTCTACCTAAAACTGTTACTGTTTTAGGCATGTTTTTTAAAAACAGTTTTGGTCGCAGACGGGTAGAATCACCTTGGTTTTTATTTCGCTCAACCGTTTCCTTTCTTTTTACTTTTTCTCGTGTTTCAGGTTCCGCATAATTTTTAATTATATTTTTAAATAATTTCCGTCGTCCTGGTTCCATTATTAGGTGTCAAACTGCAAAATAGTTAGGATAATATTAACTTTATTAAAATAAAATTAGGTAACCTGTTAAATTAGGAGTTATTTTTTTACCCGTTTGCAAAATTTCGAGGTCAATTCTACTCATAAATGTTAGAAATACTTTTACAGGAAAGAAATGGGGTAATTCTTTTCGAAACCGGCAAATTTACCCTATAATCCATAAAACTTGCACCTGTCACTTGCATCTATTTATTAGACTTTCGGATCTTTCCGAGTTTCAATTCTTCAGTAAGTATACTTAATAATTATTATCATCGTACAAGTAAAGTGTAATGACTCCCAGTTACTTAATAATCAATGTTTTTCTTCAAAATGTATAAAACTGAATGTAATAAACTCACCATAAAATCCAAAATTGACGACAAATATGCTCTGCGCAGCTCCCACAAAGCACTAAAACACGTACGAACTTGCTCACGATTTGCGTCAACGCAACGATGGCGCCAAAATCATTGTTTTAACCAACGTCTTATTAGTCTATCCATATAAAATTTTGATTGTATTAATGTGTATACTATTCTTATTCCGTATAAGAAAAACTGTTTGAAGTACTAGAACTTTACTTTTGTTATAACTGAAACGACACTGCAAATCAAATATTGAATAAAAAAAATAGGCTTAACCATAATCTTTAATGTTTACTGATGAAATCCTAAATAGTTCATGCGACCGACATGTCATTATCTATTGCAAGCTAAATGGTTGAAGTGTCAACATCTAACATTTCAAGTACAGAGCTAAATGTATTAAACGACATTCTTGTATATTTACAAGGTAAAGCTAATTGTATTAAGCGACACTGCATAAGAATTTAACAAAGAGGCTAATTGTATTATGCGACATTTCTATATATTTATAAAGTCAGGCTAAATGCTTTAACGTACGTTGCCTGTAAATTGTTGCTCCAGGAAAAAACGTTTAAACGACTGTCTGGTATTTGGTAGTCAGCTTAAGTACAAAGTTCCTAAATTTGTCAATATTTTGTGTCGCTTCATACATTGCAGTCCAAAATGGGCCCATAAATGCGGTTGTATTAAGCGACAAAAGAGTGCTCCGATCGTCACTAAACTCAGCTCAAATGACGCAGAAAAATTCGCTGATTCCAAATATGTATAAAAGTCTATATCGCTCAGAGTGTCGCTTAATACAATTAGCCCGGAACCCGTCGATCTGAAGAATGAAGCGACGAAGTACCTATAATCGAAATCATTCTTAAAAGTAATAGTTAAGTGTTAATATGACCTTAGTCTATACTAATAATATAAATTGGAAAGTTTGGATGGATAGATCGATGCGTGTTTGTTACTCAATCACGCCAAAACGGCTGAATGGATCTGGATGAAATTTGCACAGAGATAGATTATAGTCTGGAATAGCATATAGACTTTTTATCCCGGAAAATTAAAGAGTTCCAGCTGGAACCAAAAAACCTCAATCCACGCGAATGAAGTCGGGGATCGGCTAGTGATTTTATATTTTCGGTATTTTTTTCCTTATATACCAAATTAGAATGATAGACCAGAAAATCGGACCATAATTATTGACAAAAATATATTTATGTATATTTCGAGTATTTAACGGAATGTTTTTCGATCTTGGTCAATATCGATATAGGTTAACTTGTCTCTGCATTTGCGCGCCTTAATTTGAAATGGTAAAAAACTATGATTAGGGAAATGTTAGGGAAGAAACAGGCAACTTTTGACATTTGTAATGGCACTGAGTCCAGAGACAAGATAAACAAATAAAAAAAACAGGGTTGCCAACTTGGGGGTTTTATCCCTAAATTTAGGGGCAAGTCAGATGGAAAGGGTGTTTAGGGACGACAATTTTCTAGGGGCATTTTGGGGGGGGGGGAACCATTTTCTAGGGGTATAAACACAAAAACAGAATAGTATAATACGTATTATAAAACAAAAATTTGCAGTTCATTCATATATCACTCAAAATACAGTAATGGCAGATGTAGGTCGACCGACGCGACGTGCCATTGTGTTCGTGTTCGTATATGTGCTTTTCTCTTTTCTGGACATTCCAGAAATTATGACTATTCCTGACTTTATTTTATAAATTATATTTATAAAATAAAGTCAGTAATCATAGTTGCTTTTTTTGGTCTTAAATGAAAAATACCTCTCTTGTGACCACTTCTGGCTCTGCCTCTGACTCCGAATCCGGTTCTGACTCCGATAAATCAAATTTAAAACTCCGGTTCCAACTTCGGTTCCGATAAATTTACCTCCGTTACATCCCCACTGTTAATCTCTAGCACAAAATTTGTAGGTAGGTATGCAGGTCTGACAACTGAAACTTCTGTAGTTCAATTTCTAGTTTCATTCTGTGAGCAGACCAGAAGGTATCCCTATTTGATGACTGATGCAGGATGCCTATTTGAAAAATATTAAAAAAGTAAAGTCAGTAATTATAGCTAGTAGTTACAGTTTTTCGTATTCTGCTTTTACATCTCAAATAATCAGCGAAGTAGTGACCATACGCAAGAAAACGAAAAAATATTCAGTTTGTGCACGTGGCGTCCAGCAGTGTTCCCGCCCGAAACTGGATGTTATGTCTGTTAATTGCCATACTTAGTCAGTCGCGGCCTTAGGAAGTGGCAAGCACGGCAACCACTCGGGGGCCTCGCTCTTGCAAATTGCAGGGGCCTCGCGTTCTTGCGCTACAGCCCAAGTAGAAAAAATCATTAGGGACTAATGTGTATTTAAATCTCACGCCTCTCAATTAGCTACCGCCCAGAGCCTCGCAATCAGAGACGTAATAATAGGTAGGATACTCGCAATGGCTAAGGCGGGCCGCGGGGCCGCTCAGGTTTTTAATCTGAGCGTGGGCCGTCGCCGCCCCTGGTTATACTGTTTGTGTTATTAGGTTATAAACTTTTAAAGTACTTTTGTTTTCGTGGCGTATGATCCAGTATGAACGCACAAATTTAAATATTATAAATCAACATCGAAACATACACCATGTTTCGATGTTGATTTTTATGTCTATGTCGATGATAAGGGTGAACAGAGGGATTTCAAGCTGTTGTTAGGGGGGAACCAGAGACAAGGGGGAACGCTCCGTAGTGGTTGGCAAGTGGCAACCCTAAAAAAAAAGACTACCGACAATACGATAAACGTCTTTTTTTTCTGGTCGGTGATAAACGTAATACGATACATAACTTATCTGAATTATACTCTGATACAATATTTTTTATTTTTTTATCACCGACGAGAAAAAGAAGATTTTTTATTTAAAACCTGTATGAACTAATCAAATTTATCACTTATTTGTGATGAATGCGAATGGTGATGAGCTTTAGTTTTCCCACATTCCACGTTAGGGTCGTCCATAGACGTTAAACCAGAGGTACCTATCCTGATTTGATCTTGATGAACTTGCTTTCAAAGTTTCATGTTTAAAAACTTTGGAAATGCGGTGCTGTGTGCCCTTCTGCAAAACCACTGCGGAGATCGTGTCAGAATCCGAGCACATTACATTTCACCGGTGAGTATTTCTCAACCATTTTTTCTCTTGGTAGCTGCCTGCTAGGTACCAAGAAACATCAGGTTATTAAATAATATTTAGGCGATGTACCTATGTAGGTAATTAAAATAATGGGCAGACTAGGCTTTCTCAATATAATAATTGATGCACTGAGAGTAAGGTGTAAGGAGTATGGCAGCTCTTATTACAATTTTTAAAATGCAGAGTACCTAACTCTACAAGGTGAGATGACTAAGAGGCCAAAGTGCATCACAACGTAAACTATATGGGTCCATAAATAAAGTAGAAAAATAATTTCAGGTTCCCCAGAGAAGTGCATCTACGTGCTGCTTGGCTCAGAGCCCTCGGCAAACAAGATGCTCTCGTGCCAGCTGGCGCTGTGGTCTGCTCGCAGCATTTTCTGGATGATGAAATTCATAAAACAGAAAGTGGCTTGAGGCAGATCCGTACTGGTGCAGTCCCCGCAACAGTGCTGGTAAGCTTCCTTCATAATGATGCCTACCCTGAATCTTATACTTTGAGTGAGAAATTCTTATCTAATAATAAGGGTAAGGTAAGGGTTATTATTTCGATAACTATCAATTTGACTTAATTCATGACATTTCATTCAATTTGTTTATTAGGAAGAAGGTAATTTCTTTTTATTTTATTCAACTTCAAGTTTGTGCAGTCTAAGATGTTAACGGGTTAACCTGTTAGGGATTTGGCAGCTCCTGGGTATATGTATTTTGTGGTTAATATGGTTCAAATTAAAAGTAGATTATTATAGAAGGTAAATGCGTACATACTTACAATGTTTTGCACAGATCTGCCTGGAATGCCTGGACAGCCGCAAAAAGCTGCTTCTGATGAGTGAACACAAGTTGGAACAAGCATATCAACATTTAGTGGGACACCCCGTAAGTTCTATATTTATATATCAAACATATTATTACATAGTGTGTGAGCTGATATATATTATATTGATCGAAAAAAGACATCAATAGTGTCTTTTTTTTTAAATATGAGTAAGTACTAATATTATAAATCAAAAGTCATGTCTGTCTGCTTCTCTCACATATCTGTTCAACATATTGCCAATGTACACGTGGGTCATTCAACATTTTACAATTTTATTTTAACCTAAACTCATGAAAGTGTATTTGTTTGTTGGTCTATCCTCTATTCACGCCACAACAGAGCAACGGATCAACGTGATTTTTTGCATGGGTGCAGTTTAGGACCTGGAGAGTGACATAGGCTACTTTTTATCCGTGTGAATAATTAAACTTATTCCACGAGGACAAAGTCGCGGGCATCAGCTAGTTACAATATCATTTTCGCCACACAAACCGCTTCCACAGCAACAGCCCAATGAATGATTTCCGCGTCATTGCAGCCGTGCGGTGGAGGCAGGCTCAAGCGAACGCTTTGTGTGCAATGCGCGCAGAGAGTGGTGGACTTTAGCACATTCAGAGACGAGAGCTTGCGAGCGCGCATCCTGATGACGGAGCTGCTTCACACTCACGAAGTGGTGAGGAATGCTTCATTTGAATGCTTCTAGCTTTGTGCGGTCATTCTGTCCGTCCGTGTCACAGCCATTTTTACCCTCGACGAAACGGAGACGGTATATGTGTTTGCCCTAAAAGGTTGTGTGTTTGTTTGTATGTTTGTTTGTGCACTTTTTTGTTACCGTTTTCCTGGAAAACTACTCGACCGATTGAGATACGGTTTCTTGCATTAGATATGTATAGCTTGTGAGAAGGTTCTTAGATATATTTTAGGACCACAGACAACCAAGCTGAGCTGTAGTCTATGATTTAAATTTGTCAATATGTTACCATTTTTCTCAAAAAGTACTGGGCCGATTGAGATGCGGTTTTTTGCATTAGATATGTATAGCTTGTGAGAAGGTTTTTAGATATATTTTAGGACCATAGACAACCAAGCTGAGCTGTAGTCTATGATTTTAATTTTTCAATATGTTACCATTTTTCTCAAAAAGTACTGGGCCGATTGAGATGCGGATTTTTGCATTAGATATGGATAGCTTGTGAGAAGGATCTTAAATATATTTTAGGAACATAGACAAGCAAGCTGAGCTGTAGTCTGTGATTTAAATTTTTCAATATGTTACCATTTTTCTCAAAAAGTACTGGGCCGATTGAGATGCGGTTTTTTGCATTAGAAATGTATAGCTTGTGAGATGGTTCTTAGATATATTTTAGGACCATAGACAACCAAGCTGAGCTGTAGTCTATGATTTTAATTTTTCAATGTTACCATTTTTCTCAAAAAGTACTGGGCCGATTGAGATGCGGTTTTTTGCATTGGATATGTATAGCTTGTGAGAAGGTTATTAGATATATTTTAGGACCATAGACAATCGTGCACTCGTGATTTGGTAAGTGGTCATAGGAACTCCTTAAGTTCTTATCGTAAACCCGTCGTGTTTGAACTCTTTTGATTTGTCTTGACTAGCACTTTGTACCTAGATGCTGCCCAGGGTCTCATGATGGAGCCAGGAGGTGGTCATAGGAACTCCTTAAGTTCTTATCGTAAACCCGTCGTGTTTGGACTCTTTTGATTTGTCTTGACTAATACTTTGTACCTAGATGCTGCCCAGGGTCTCATGATGGAGCCAGGAGGTGGTCATAGGAACTCCTTAAGTCCTTATCGTAAACCCGTCGTGTTTGAACTTTGAACTCTTTTGATTTGTCTTGACTAGCACTTTGTACCTAGATGCTGCCCAGGGTCTCGTGATGGAGCCAGGAAGTGGTCACAGGAACTCCTTAAGTGATCACATTTTTTTAACAATTTTTATCAGAATATTAAAATTTAACACTATTTGACACCTCTACTTACTACCAAACACAGGTTTTATCTCGGAATGAGAAGGGTTTGGCCGTAGTCCACCACGCTGGTCAAAAAAACTACTGAGCCGGCAAATAGTCAGTTTTGTGTTTTAGATATTATTATATATATACTTTTGCTAAGTTCTAATTGTTGTTTCAATAGAGCTCTGCAGTTCGTCGTGGGTTTTTTAAATTTTATTACTTGTAATTTATTGAAACACCCCAACTCATCAAAACTGTCTCTCTAGACACGGTCGAGTTCCCTAGGACGTCAGAGCGAACCAAATGTTGTTTATTTACAAAGATTTAGTATAACTAGGCAGGGTTAATTTATTTTGCTGTATATAGAATTACTCGGTACAATTTTTTAAATGAGTGAATCTAGTGACGAAGAGTTAATGCGTTGCAGTATATTGTTCAATCTGTCAGGCACCAATAATTTTCTTAGGTCTTGTATTTTCTCGCTATTGAAGTGAAAAGTTGTATGATCACACAATAGCAAACTTTTTTGTTTTTTGAGTCCCTCACTACACTCAGAAGATAGAAGAATTGATTTAGTGTCTCGAAGTCAGTACCTCTGAAGTGTGAGTTGAATTCGCCTGTGTGTTTCGAGGCTCGAATGTTTAGCAATCAGAAGGGTAATGAACTGGTTTCAGATAACAAGACGCCATGTGGCATCGCTAAGCCGCTACAAGCACCCGCTGCGGTCTGACATCGAGCCCGACCGCTGCGTCGCGGACACAGCACTGGACGCGACTGCGACTGTCGCGGCTGCGACTGCGACTGACGCGTCTGATGTCGCAGTCGCGGTGAAACGGGAAGCCTGCGCATATAATGCAGACAGCATAGCGACGGCAGCGCGAGCGTTGCGCGAACACGACTACTGCGAGGCTGCGGAGGACACGCCAGCCGCCCGCTTGAAGCGAGAGTACGTACGCTCCACGGCTAAACTCCATGTACAACAAGCAAACTGAATGGCTTGAGTTGTTACTACGAAGTCACCCTCAAACTTACATATGTATATTTTTTTTTTATCCACTACAAGCTAGTCCTTGACTACGATCTCACCTGATGGTAAGTGATGATGCAGTCTAAGATGGTAGCGGGCTAACCTGTTAGGGGCATGGCAGTTATATTAAACCCATATCCCTTCGGTTTCTACACGGCATCGTACCGGAACGCTAAATCGCTTGGCGGCACGTCTTTGCCGGTAGGGTGGTAACTAGCCACGGCCGAAGCCTCCCACCAGGCCAGACCAGGGAAAATTCAGAATTTATAAATTGACCCTGCCGGGGATCGAACCCAGGACCTCCGCATGTTAAGGCAACAGCGCTGCACCACGGAGGTCGTATATAGGTTGACATTGTTGACAATTTATGGCAATAGTCCAAGTAATATTGATTAGTAACGGTTTGAACCTAATCATCGAGTAATGAATATAATGCTATCCTTTCAGGCCTAGCAGTGAGCCGGAGTCTTCGCAAGACCGCTATCAGGCTTCAGGTAAGAGCGATAGATCCTATTTTGAGACAGATATTTTTAGTTTTCCCGACTCGAGAGAATGGAAGTGAACACTTAAGGCCTCGTCCTCATCGTCTCGCGGCTCGGTGTAGCGACAAGGCGGCTCAAGAGGGGATGTTAATTGTTATCCATTACAAGACTACAAGTTAGCCTTTGACTGTGATCTCACCTGTAAGTGATGATGCAGTCTCAGTGTGAGATCTATAGAGCGAACTTTGACTTTGCTTACACTAAGACACGGTTAAAACGAGACAAATTTATGTTACTGACATAAATCCATCTCGTTTTAACTCTAAGTAAGGTCTGAGCCAACTCAAAGTACGCTCTATAGCTCTCAGCATTAGATGGTAGGTTGGTAAACCTGTTAGGGAGGGGTATGGCAGTAATATTAAACCCATATCCCTAATCGGTTTCTACACGGCATCGTACCGGAACGCTTAATCGCTTGGCGTTACGTTTTTGCCAGTAGGGTGGTAACTAGTCACAGCTGAAGCCGTCCACCAGACCACATTTAGAGAAAATTCAGAAATTAAAATTTCCCAAATTGACCCTGCCGGGAATCGAATTCCACTCGCTCCAGCAATGCTAAAGACAGCGGTTTACTTATGTATCTGCACATTGATGAAATTGTAAATCAATTATTTCAAAATAGCAACCACCGAGTTTCTTCTCGGTAGGAATGGCATGTCGAACCAGTGGTAAATAGATAGATAAATGATAGATAGTGGTAGATAGATAAATGCTTTATTGCCACTTCCTTGATTTCCTCCAGACAACCTAGACGTAGATTCACTCGACGATTCAAAAGCACTTGTAAAAATTTATTTGAAATAAAACAACATTCATCCATCCATCCATCCGTCCATCCGTCCATCCGTGGGTGCATTTAAGTCCAGACTGAAGCAGCACTTTCTTTCAACTTTATATGATTAGCTATTATAATATTTATGTATGGTAACTATAGTATGCTTGTATATAATATATATATTATATATTATATTATGTGTATAGTATGATATACGTATATGTACCTGTTGTTTAAGTTTATATAATACTAGATGATTTCCGCGACTTCGTCCGCGTGGATTAAGATCTTTGATTCCCGCGAGATCTCTTTAATTTTCCGGGATATAAAGAAGCCTTTGTGTTATTCCTGACTATAATCTATCCCTGTGCCAAATTTCATCCAAATCTGTTCAGCCGCTCTTGCGAGATCGAGTAACAATCGTCCATCCATCCATTCATCCAAACTTTCGCATTTACAATTAGTATAGAGTATAGACTATAGATTATGCGTTTGGCGTTAGAGGTGTTAATGAGGCGTTTGTTTTTTTGATTCTGTCTATAAGTAGTGATAGTGATAATGTTCTTTTGTTTCAGTCGCTCCTGTGGTTCTAGCGACCAATCCCGGAAACGAAGAACATCCGACCGATTCAAGCGACGATTGGGATATATTGTCGTTCGAAAAGTATGCAAACGTTCTCACCGATCCAAGGAAATCCCAGGACACTGCACTAATACCAAAGGAGTCGTCGGCAAAAATAAGTGATAATATCGATTATCGAATACCGAGGCGTGATGATCGTTTCAAGAACGAACAAAGTAAACCTTCCCAGGGTATATTCGGTACACAGTTGGGAAACCATACCGACCGTATACAGTATATCTGTGATGTTTGCCAAAAGATATTTCAACGAAAAGGTGCCTTAGTTTCCCACATTAGGGTGCACACTTTCGCAAAAACTTTACCAAGTAAGTTAAGAGCGTGCAAATTGAATCAAAGTCATACCTTATCGAGTCCCAAGGCAACGCGTACTGAAGAGTCTTTTACTTGTGAATTATGCGAGTACAAATGTACATACAACAGTCATTTAGTGATACACATGAGGACTCACACTGGCGAAAAGCCTTTTGCGTGTAAGGTATGCAAGTACAAATGTACACAAAACAGTAGTTTAGTGACGCACATGAGGACTCACACTGGCGAAAAGCCTTTTGCGTGTAAGTTATGCAAGTACAAGTGTACAGAAAACAGTAGTTTAGTGACGCACATGAGGACTCACACTGGCGAAAAGCCTTTTGCGTGTAAGTTATGCGAGTACAAATGTGCACAAAACAGTCATTTAGTGACGCACATGAGGACTCACACTGGCGAGAAGCCTTTTGCGTGTAAGTTATGCAAGTACAAGTGTACAGAAAACAGTATTTTAGTGAGGCACATGAGGACTCACACGGGCGAGAAGCCTTTTGCGTGTAAGTTATGCAAGTACAAATGTGCACGAAACAGTAATTTAGTGACGCACATGAGGACTCACACTGGCGAAAATCCTTTTGCGTGTAAGTTATGCAAGTACAAATGTGCACGAAACAGTAATTTAGTGACGCACATGAGGACTCACACTGGCGAAAAGCCTTTTGCGTGTAAGTTATGCGAGTACAAATGTGCACAAAACAGTCATTTAGTGAGGCACATGAGGACTCACACTGGCGAGAAGCCTTTTGCGTGTAAGTTATGCAAGTACAAGTGTACAGAAAACAGTATTTTAGTGAGGCACATGAGGACTCACACGGGCGAGAAGCCTTTTGCGTGTAAGTTATGCAAGTACAAATGTGCACGAAACAGTGATTTAGTGACGCACATGAGGACTCACACTGGCGAAAATCCTTTTGCGTGTAAGTTATGCAAGTACAAATGTGCACGAAACATTAATTTAGTGACGCACATGAGGACTCACACTGGCGAAAAGCCTTTTGCGTGTAAGTTATGCAAGTACAAATGTGCACGAAACAGTAATTTAGTGACGCACATGAGGACTCACACTGGCGAAAATCCTTTTGCGTGTAAGTTATGCAAGTACAAGTTTACAACAAACAGTAATTTAGTGAGGCACATGAGAACTCACACTGGCGAAAATCCTTTGTTTGTAAGTTATGCAAGTACAAGTGCGCAGTAAACAGTTAGCACAGAAAAGGACTTGGATTATAAACTAACTAGCTGATGCCTGCGACTTCGTCCGCGTGGAATAAGTTTTTTTGGATTCCCGCGGGAACTCCTCAATTTTCCGGGATAAAAAGTAGCCTATGTCACTCTCCAGGTCCTCAACTATACCCATGCCAAAAATCACCTCGATTCGTTGCTCCGTTGCGGCGTGATCTATCTATCTATCATCGTGAGTCTATCTATCATCATACTTATTTATTATTATAACTGCGAAAGTGCTGTTGGTTTGTAACAACGGAGCAACGGATCGACGTGATTTTTGGCATGGGTATAGTTGAGGACCTGGAGAGTGACATAGGCTACTTTTTATCCCGGAAAATGTAGTTCCCGCAGGAATCAAAAAAAATTAAACCACGCGGACGAAGTCGCGGGCATCAGCTAGTATTGAATAAATGACTTGAACTTGAACTTGAGCTACAAGTAATATTGCTGGTATTTTTGAAGTGAATCTTCATAAGAATCGTGATTTGAAAATTCGATGAAACGAAAATGCGACACCAAAAAGAGACAAACATATTATTCATAATAGGATTTAGCCTGTGAGAGAATAAGATAGAATACAAGTTATATTTGTCTCATTCTCTCGTAGGCTACTTTTCTGAAGTTTCACTTCTGCCGTGTGTGAATTGCGCACGCACACTCCTTTTTTATTGTCCTGTTACTGTAATTTTATTTGTAAACATTTAGTTAAGTAGATACGTATGTTATTTTTATGATTAAATTTCAAATATTATAGGATGTATTTTTGTAGCCAGGGGAGACGAATTAGGCGACTGTAAATTCTTCCCTGGCATGTTTGTATCAATATTAAAATATATAATAAAGAAAAATATACAGACAAGAGCGGTTTAGTGAAGCGCAAGGATTTATTATTCAGTATGGATACTGGCTGTACGTTCAATACAATAAATACCTTTTCTACGAAACCATTATTCGAATAACTTAAAAAAAACAAGTTGAGTACCATAGTGAAAAATTAGTAATAAACCAACAAACAAACACACTTTCGCATTTATAATATTAGTATGATTTAATTACAGAATAAGAAAAATCGCATACATGGGGTAACGGATTCCCTAGAACGTGGTAACACTCTATGACGTCTGACGGTTCGTGTATTTTACATTGAAATAAGTAAATTATTCAATATTTACCGATGGTATGTGATTCCAGTGTCTTTCTTATTTCTTGTTGAATTGTTTTTACACAATATTAATACGAAAAAAGCCATTTTACTTTTGTTTACTACCAAAATTTGATAACAGACACGTAGTCTATAGGCAAATATTCAAAAAGTCGTCTCCTTCATGATTCTCGTAGCACCGTCTTCTATATACCTACAACCGGTATGTATGTGTTCGTCATGGTCTCTAGAACACGAAACTGTCGGTCGTAGAACGCGGAAGCGTGCACACGCTTAGCTGTGACGTCACAAAGATGGCGGCCAACCGTTGTAGATTATTGAGGATTTCTCGAGTTATAATTGTACGAATGGGTTGTGTGAGGTGTCTTTGGAAAGCTTATTTAATGACCTATAATTGCTTCCTTAAGACCTATTACGTAAATATAATAATTATAAAGATATTCGAAAAATATTGAATTTTTTACCTTATGCATTTGCATATTTACCAATTTAACTCAATAAATCGAAATGAAATCGAAAATGTAGCTAAATAAATGTTATTATAAAAAATATAGAGTATTTCTTTAGCTTGCTAAATATATAAATAACATTTTCATACGATAGTAAACAAATAAATTATGAACAATTCCGTAAAGCAAGTGCCACCGCGCGCTTGAGTTACGCTACAGCGAAATTCGGGCCACGCGCCCGCTCTGCTCGTAGTTTTTGAAGATTTTATTTTAGGAGCCCCTTGTTTACCAATTGAATCATAAAAACGATGCAGATATTCAAGAAAAATATCATCTTTATTTTGAATCACTAGCGAATGCCCGTGACTTCGTCTGCGTGGTTTGAGGTTATTTGGTTGCCGCAGGAACTCTTTAATTTTCCGGGATAAAAAGAAGCCTATGTGCTATTCCAGACTATAATCTATCTCTGTGCCAAATTTCAGCCAGATTCGTTTAGCCGTTGGGGCATGATTGAGTAACAAACATCCAATGGCATTCCGAACCATTGGTAGATTCACTTGACGATTCAAAAGTAGATACTTGTAAAAGTTTATTTGAATAAAAATCATTTTCAATTTTGAATTTTGAATTCATCCATCCAAACTTTCGCATTTATAATATTAGTAAGAATATTATTTATGCAAACACACCAACACACTTAAATCAAGAAAAAATGATAATTTACATATAGTAACTTACCTACATAAAAAGGTTGGTTTGGATTAGGTATGCTTTAAATAAATGCATAAAACGATTTCAAACACTTCCTATAGACTATAGACTTTTTCTCTCTAACATCATTTCCGATTTAGCTCATATTGCAAAATCGTTATAAATCAGTCACATTGTTTCTTTTAAAATTGTTTTTTATACTTTAGCACACGCATTGATCTTTGGTAACTTTTTTATCCCCTTTCTACCACCACCACGTCAATTAAATTGTAATAAAATACTCATTAAAACTTAATAAGTTTTAATTTACTAAAAATGATATATGGACTGATGATAAATGATACATTCACAACTAATAGCTATTTAAATATTGGACAAAAGGAATCCGAATAGGTAAATGAGTTTCAATATCATTCTTCCCCGCTACTTAGTTCACACAGTAATCATCCAGATGGCTAGGCAGTGTATGAACCCTCGTGGATCTTCTAGGTTCATCCCTATCAATATTATATTCATCGTCTACGATATTTGAGCTGTGCTGTTCGTCGTCATTAATATCATCAGATTCATTTTCATCATCCGAAATATCCGCACCGTAACCTTGCTGACTTTTAGGTGCCAAATATCTATTGGAAATCGTAGTTTCTCTGCCATCGGAAAGTCGAACATGCGAATAATCGGGGTTTGCCTGCAGGAGAGTCACTTCTTCTGTTATTGGTTGATACTTATTTGTGCGATTGAACTTTTTCATTAATATTTGTCCAGGACTTGTTAACCAGGTAGGAAGGGATATTCCATTCGTAGAACGGCGTGTATACTTAAATAAACTTTCATGTGGTGGTGGCAAACTCATAAGTTTACACCTACAAAGTTGTTTTACTAGTCAAAATGATGTTATTGATATAACACTTTTGCTTATTGCTTACACAGCCGCATCTCGCTGTTCAGTTTTTCTTACACTGGCAAAATATGAGTTCGAGATCTTTCATGAATCTTGTTATCCAATCTCCAGCCTCAATCTTCGGGTGAGGGTAAATTTTGAATTATATTAGGATATTCGTAGTTTTCCAAATAAAAGCCAAAGGAAGCAAAGCAAAAAATTTCTGTAAACCTTGTTGGCTATGAATAAATGTTTTGCGGCTGTGTAAGCAATAAGCAAAAGTGTATGATAGGACTGTGTCACATTGGAAAATAATCTTGTTTTAATCAACATAATTTCAAACAACTTTGTAGGCGGTAGTGGTAGAAAGGGGATGATAAAAAAGTTATCAAAGATCAAAGCGTGTGAATAAACACTAATTTTTAGAAACTGTGTGACTGGTATTAGTTATAAAGATTTTCAATATATCGGTAATTGTACCATTTACTTAATAGCCAATGATAGCAGCAGTGAGCGTATTCAGAAACAATGTTAGAGAGAAAATTACTATAGGAAGTGTTTGAAATCGTTTTAGGCATTTATTTAAAGCATAATCCAAACGTCTACCTTTTTATGTAAGTTACTATATGTAAATTATAATTTTTACTTGATCTGAATGTTTGTGTGTGTGCATAAATAATAATGATTCAAAATAAAGATAATATTTTTCTTGAATCTGCATCTTCTTTATGATTCCGTTGTAAACAACAAACTCCCAAAATAAAATTTTCAAAAACTACGAGCAGCGCGGGCGCGTGGCCCGAACTTCGCTGTAGCGTAACTCAAGCACGCGGTGGCACTTGCTTTACGGAATTGTTCATAATTTATTTGTTTACTATCGTATGAAAATTTTATTTATATATTTAGCAAGCTAAAGAAATATTCTATATTTTTTATAATAACATTTATTTAGCTACAATTTGGATTTATTGAGTTAAATTGGTAAATATGCAAATGCATAAGGTAAAAAATTCAATCTTTATCGAATATTTTTGTAATTATTATATTTACGTAATAGGTCTCAAGGAAGCAATTATAGGTCATTAAATAAGCTTTCCAAAGACACCTCACACAACCCATTTGTATAATTATAACTCGAGAAATCATCAATAATCTACAACGGTCGGCCGCCATCTTTGTGACGTCACAGCTAAGCGTGTGCACGCCTCCGCGTTCTACGACCGACAGTTTCGTGTTCTAGAGACCATGGCGAACACATACATACCAGTCGTAGGTATATAGAAGACGGTGCTACGAGATTTCGTCAAACTGCTCGATTTCCTCTATACTAACGGCCTGTCAGCGTCAAACATCTGTTGCTAAGAGACCAAGTACGCCAGCTCGGGCGATCATAAATTGCCGCAATTTACTATATAGTATCACAGTTTAACGAAATACTACCAGTTGTTCGACGCCTTTGAAGTCGAGCGATGCCGCCGCTCGTGTAGGTATATACGTGTTCCTACGCAAATATGCAAGGGTTGTCACAAAATTGTAATTAAAATAATTTTCGTTATTATTATTCTCATATTATTTTTATTAACATAATATCATGTACATACTCGTAGGTTAAAAAATTATATTCAACAAGGACATTTTTTTTTGAGTTCCACACCCAAAGAATCTACTTAGAAAATCAATTATTATTCTGAATTATTTACTAAATATAACTTCATGTAATTATAACGACAATTATGTTTCTTTGAACAAACCAAATACTTACTTACGATCAGGTAGGTAGGTAGGTACATAATATTATCACATAATATTTTGTAGTTACACTCTATTCAGTCTGGTAAATTATTCTTTGCGTTTCTACAAAATATTAAAACTTATACCTACTTAGTTTAAGTTTGGCCAGCGCAGCGGCCATCTTGGATTTCAAAAATAATATCATATTCGTTCTCAGCCACCCCGATAACCTTGAAAATGACACCCATAATGTGAAAATGTCATATTGACGCAGCGGCCATCTTGGATTTCAAAAATAATATCATATTCGTTCTCAGCCACCCCGATAACCTTGAAAACGACACCCATAATGTGAAAACGTCATATTGACGCAGCGGCCATCTTGGATTTCAAATATAATGTCATATTCGTTCTCAGCCACCCCGATAACCTTGAAAACGACACCCATAATGTGAAAACGTCTGAAGCAGTGGCCATCTTGGATTTCAAATATAATGTCATATTCGTTCTCAGCCACCCCGATAACCTTGAAAACGACACCCATAATGTGAAAATGTCATATTGACGCAGCGGCCATCTTGGATTTCAAAAATAATATCATATTCGTTCTCAGCCACCCCGATAACCTTGAAAATGACACCCATAATGTGAAAATGTCATATTGACGCAACGGCCATCTTGGATTTCAAATATCACACTTTACAAGTTCACATCACATTAATATTATAAAGGCGAACGTTTGTGTGTATGTATGTGCGTATGTGTGTATGTTTGTTACTCTTTCACGCAAAAACTGCTGGACGGATTTGGCTGAAATTTAGAATGCAGATAGATGTATAACACATAGGCTACTTTTTATGCCAAAAAATTAATGAGTTCCCACATGGTTCCCACGGGATTTTTAAAAAACCTGTATCAACGCGAACGAAGTCGCACGCATCAGCTAGTTAAGTATAACAAAAACTGATAAACTTACCTCGCATCGCGGGGAAATCGGTGAAATTTTAGACCCTTGTTCTGTTCAGAATTCGTATAGCATCCGTAGACAGAACAGTAATACACCATTTTATGATAAAACTTAGTAAAACGACACTTAAAATATTTAAAACCACGCTCACGTAAGCCCTCGTCTATCAATCACGCAGACTACGCGAGTCTGCGTGCAGCGGGCCGCGCCGCCCGCGCTCCGCAACCCACCCCACCGTTGCTCTGTACAAGTACATTCGTAATAGGACTGTATATTTCAAGGCTGTGATAGTATGCCGACGGTATCTAGGTGAAGCGCGCGCGAACCTTTAAATCTATGGTATTTATCGGAATGTTTTTCGATCTTGATCAATATAGATATAGGTTAACTTGTCTGAAATGGTAAAAAACTATGATTATGGAAGAAACCAATGAATAAGAAACAGGCAACATTTGACGTTTGTAAAGTCACTGGGTCCATAGACAAGTTAAGCAAATAAAAAAAACAGGGTTGCCAACTTGGGGGTTTTACCCCTTAATTTAGGGGAAAGTCAGATGGAAACTGGTACTTATAGGGGCGACAATTTTCTAGGGGTATAAACACAAAAACAGAATAGTATTAAACGTATTATATAACTAAAATTTGCAGTTCATTCATATATCATTCAAAATACAGTAATGTAAGATGTAGGTCGACCGACGTGCCATTATGTTTGTGTTCGTATAATATGTGCTTTTCTCTTTTCTGGACATTCCAGAAATTATGTATTTCATTTGATATGTTTATAGAAATGATATATACAATATAATATATACTTTATTTTATATACATATATTTATAAAATAAAGTCAGTAATTATAGTTAGTTGTTTTTATTTGTTCTTAAATGAAAAATATCTCTCTTGTGACCACTTCTGACTGTGCCTCTGACTCCGACTCTGCCTCCGAATCCGGTTCCGACTCCGATACCTAAATAAAATTTAAAAACTCCTGTTCCGACTTCGGTTCCGATAAATTTACCTCCGTTACATCCCTGCTAAGTACACTGTTAATCTCTACTCTAGCACAAAATTAGTAGGTAGGTATGCAGGTCTGACACCTGAAACTTCTGTAGTTCAGTTTCCAGTTTCATTTTGTGAACAGACCAGAAGGTATCCCTATTTGATGACTGATGCGGGATGCCTATTTGAAAAATAATTATAAAATAAAGTCAGTAATTATAGTTAGTAGTTATAAACTTATAAAGTACTTTTGTTTTCGTGGCGTATGATCGCACAAATTTAAATATTAAAAATCAACATCGAAACAACACCAACCAACACCATGTTTCGATGTTGATTTTTATGATAAGGGTGAACAGGGGGATTTCAAGCTGCTGTTAGGGGGGAACGCTCCGTAGTGGATGGCAACCCTAAAAAGACCAGAAAAAGATTTTTTATTTAAAACCTTGAACTAATCAAATTTATCACTTATTTGTGATGAATGCGAATGGTGATGAGCTTTAGTTTTCCCCATGGAGGTAACATGGTTTTCCCACATTCCACGTTACGGTCGTCCATAGACGTTAAACCAGAGGTATCGTGATTTGATCTTGAATAATCTTATTGAACTTGCTTTCAAAGTTTCATGTTTAAAAACTTTGGAAATGCGGTGCTGTGTGCCCTTCTGCAAAACCACTGCGGAGATCGTGTCAGAATCCGAGCACATTACATTTCACCGGTGAGTATTTCTCAACCATTTTTTATCTTGGTAGCTGCCTGCTAGGTACCAAGAAACATCAGGTTATTAAATAATATTTAGGCGATGTACCTATGTAGGTAATTAAAATAATGGGCAGACTAGGCTTTCTCAATATAATAATTGATGCACTGAGAGTAAGGTGTAATGCTGGGTATCCACTACGTTCGCGAAGCTCTTGCGCTCCGCGCATCTGCAACCGTTCTGATGGAGACGGTACGCGCATCTCTATTAGCTCGCGGCCACAAACAGAACGAGCTCCCCTTTGTGTTCGCCCAAAAACCGCCACCGATTGGAGCGCGCACCGTTGCACGCTCCGGGAGCGCGAACGTATCCACTTGTGGAGCAGTTGCAGGAGCGCGGAGCGCAAGAGGTTCGCGAACGTAGTGGATACCCAGCATAAGGAGTATGGCAGCTCTTATTACAATTTTTAAAATGCAGATTACCTAACTCTACAAGTTGAAATGACTAAGAGGCCAAAGTGCATCACAACGTAAACTATATGGGTCCATAAATAAAGTAGAAGAATAATTTCAGGTTCCCCAGAGAAGTGCATCTACGTGCTGCTTGGCTCAGAGCCCTCGGCAAACAAGATGCTCTCGTGCTAGCTGGCGCTGTGGTCTGCTCGCAGCATTTTCTGGATGATGAAATTCATAAAACAGAAAGTGGCTTGAGGCAGATCCGTACTGGTGCAGTCCCCGCAACAGTGCTGGTAAGCTGTAACTCCTTCATAATGATGCCTACCCTGAATCTTATACTTTGAGTGAGAAATTCTTATCTAATAATAAGGGTAAGGTAAGGCTTAACGCGTTGCGAAGCTGAAGTGGCAATGGGCGGGGCACATAGTTAGAAGAACCGACAGACGTTGGGGTCCCAAAGTGCTGGAATGGCGACCTCGCACTGGGAAGCGCAGCGTTGGCAGACCCCCTACTCGCTGGACGGACGACCTCAGGCGAGTTGCAGGGAGTCGCTGGTTCCAGGCGGCGCAAGACCATGGCGTGTGGAAATCCATGCAAGAGGCCTATGTCCAGCAGTGGACGTCTGTCGGTTGATGATGATGATGATGATGAAGGGTTATTATTTCGATAACTATCAATTTGACTTAATTCATGACGTTTCATTCAATTTGTATATTGGGAAGAAGGTAATTTCTTTTTATTTTATTCAACTTCAAGTTTGTGCAGTCTAAGATGTTAACGGGTTAACCTGTTAGGGATTTGGCAGCTCCTGGGTAAATCTATTTTGTGGTTAATATGGTTCAAATTAAAAGTAGATTATTATAGAAGGTAAATGCGTACATACTTACAATGTTTTGCACAGATCTGCCTGGTATGCCTGGACAGCCGCAAAAAGCTGCTTCTGATGAGTGAACACAAGTTGGAACAAGCATATCAACATTTAGTGGGACACCCCGTAAGTTCTATATTTATATATCAAACATATTATTACATAGTGTGTGAGCTGATATATATTATATTGATCGAAAAAAGACATCAATAGTGTCTTTTTTTTTAAATATGAGTAAGTACTAATATTATAAATCAAAAGTCATGTCTGTCTGCTTCTCTCACATAATATCTGTTCAACATATTGCCAAAGTACACGTGGGTCATTCAACATTTTACAATTTTATTTTAACCTAAACTCATAAAAAACACATAGAACGCATTATACTATTATTATAAATGCGAAAGTGTATTTGTTTGTTGGTCTGTCCTCTATTCACGCCACAACAGAGCAACGGATCAACGTGATTTTTTGCATGGGTGCAGTTTAGGACCTGGAGAGTGACATAGGCTACTTTTTATCTGTGTGAATAATTAAACTTATTCCACACGGACAAAGTCGCGGGCATCAGCTAGTTACAATATAATTTTCGCCACACAAACCGCTTCCACAGCAACAGCCCAATGAATGATTTCCGCGTCATTGCAGCCGTGCGGTGGAGGCAGGCTCAAGCGAACGCTTTGTGTGCAATGCGCGCAGAGAGTGGTGGACTTTAGCACATTCAGAGACGAGAGCTTGCGAGCGCGCATCCTGATGACGGAGCTGCTTCACACTCACGAAGTGGTGAGGAATGCTTCATTTGAATGCTTCTAGCTTTGTGCGGTCATTCTGTCCGTCCGTGTCACAGCCATTTTTACCCTCGACGAAACGGAGACAGTATAATATGTGTTTGCCCTAAAAGGTTGTGTGTTTGTTTGTATGTTTGTTTGTGCACTTTTTTGTTACCGTTTTCCTGGAAAACTACTGGACCGATTGAGATACGGTTCCTTGCATTAGATATGTATAGCTTGTGAGAAGGTTTTTAGATATATTTTAGGACCATAGACAACCAAGCTGAGCTGTAGTCTATGATTTTAATTTTTCAATATGTTACCATTTTTCTCAAAAAGTACTGGGCCGATTGAGATGCGGTTTTTTGCATTAGATGTGGCTAGCTTGTGAGAAGGTTCTTTGATATATTTTAGGACCACAGACAACCAAGCTGAGCTGTAGTCTATGATTTAAATTTGTCAATATGTTACCATTTTTCTCAAAAAGTACTGGGCCGATTGAGATGCGGTTTTTTGCATTAGATATGTATAGCTTGTGAGAAGGTTTTTAGATATATTTTAGGACCATAGACAACCAAGCTGAGCTGTAGTCTATGATTTTAATTTTTCAATATGTTACCATTTTTCTCAAAAAGTACTGGGCCGATTGAGATGCGGTTTTTTGCATTAGATATGGATAGCTTGTGAGAAGGATCTTAAATATATTTTAGGACCATAGACAAGCAAGCTGAGCTGTAGTCTATGATTTAAATTTTTCAATATGTTACCATTTTTCTCAAAAAGTACTGGGCCGATTGAGATGCGGTTTTTTGCATTGGATATGTATAGCTTGTGAGAAGGTTATTAGATATATTTTAGGACCATAGACAATCGTGCACTCGTGATTTGGTAAGTGGTCATAGGAACTCCTTAAGTTCTTATCGTAAACCCGTCGTGTTTGAACTCTTTTGATTTGTCTTGACTAGCACTTTGTACCTAGATGCTGCCCAGGGTCTCATGATGGAGCCAGGAGGTGGTCATAGGAACTCCTTAAATTCTTATCGTAAACCCGTCGTGTTTGGACTCTTGATTTGTCTTGACTAGTACTTTGTACCTAGATGCTGCCCAGGGTCTCATGATGGAGCCAGGAGGTGGTCATAGGAACTCCTTAAGTTCTTATCGTAAACCCGTCGTGTTTGAACTTTGAACTCTTTTGATTTGTCTTGACTAGCACTTTGTACCTAGATGCTGCCCAGGGTCTCGTGATGGAGCCAGGAAGTGGTCACAGGAACTCCTTAAGTGATGACATGACATGTGTTTTTTTAACAATTTTTATCAGAATATTAAAATTTAACACTATTTGACACCTCTACTTACTACCAAACACAGGTTTTATCTCGGAATGAGAAGGGTTTGGCCGTAGTCCACCACGCTGGTCAAAAAAACTACTGAGCCGGCAAATATGCAGTTTTGTGTTTTAGATAATATTATTATATATTATATACTTTTGCTAAGTTCTTTTTTTTTTTTTTGTTATTTCTATGCTATCTGCAATCAGTCATTTTTGATTTTGGACTATAAGCAGATTTATTGAATGCGTCGAAGGTTGGGAGAAGGTCACTCCATCGAGAAACTCTTCTTATTTTTTCAGTGGCTTTATTGTTCACGAGAAAGTTCTTCCACAGTGGATCGTTTGAGCCTATTCCCTCTGCTTCATGTGGTCAGTGGCGAAATCTCTATAAATGTTAAAAAGCCGGGCTTGCCCAACAAAACAAACACCCAAACATACAAACTCAATATTAACTCAGTAATTAATCGATCCGTTCAAACTACGTGTTTAAATTTCGCGCGTTCTACAATCAGTCAGTTCAATTATTGCTACCGACCGGTGGGCGCCGAGCGCTTGCGAACGTTTTACGAACAACCTAGTTGAGTGAGTGCTTTGTGAGTGAGAGGGGCTGTGGCTTTTTTGGTCATACATATTGTCTCTAAAATTCGACATAAATTCCTTAAATAGTATAGCGCTGTCTATTGCTGTAATATGCTTGGCTTATATTAATACGTCTGATTTAAGAAGTCTCACGCGGAATCGTGATACGGACTAAACCTTCATAATTTAGTCGATTGCTTTTTTTGTTGTGACAGTGTTTATTGAAATAATATTATTTTTTGTACAAAATGAGTTCAGATTTAATCAATATTGTTCATTGTGACTATTAAAAGTGTGTGCAAATATTGATTGGCAAAAATAAGGTATAATATATAACTTTTGAACAGAAAAATAACTCTTGTAAATTCACCAAAATCTATTTTATTCCAGACCTACGTATATCGACCATCTATGTAGGTATTTCACAAACCTTGTAAAAGTCGAAAAAGGCAATTTAACAGATCCGCGTATAAAAATAAATGGATTTTTGGTTGTTCTCATACTAATAAGCTAATTGTTAGTGTTGCATACTTTTTTATTCGTACAGTAAGTAGGTAAGTCAATGTACAGTCGTATTCCAAGCTTTTTTTCGTTGGAAATATAAATTATTTAACTGGTGGAGATATAAATTATTTAACTGGTGCTATAAAAATGCATCAAAATTCCCAAAAACTGAATTTCGGAAATGAACGCTCTATGCGTTGTTCTGTTCTTCTTTAACTTCTTTGTCCTGGCAAATGAAATTTCAAATCATTTAATTCTCACGTACCTACCTAGATCACAATGATAGTGTACCATTGCTGACATATCTTAATTCT
Source organism: Erebia aethiops (assembly GCA_923060345.2). Taxonomy (NCBI): domain Eukaryota; kingdom Metazoa; phylum Arthropoda; class Insecta; order Lepidoptera; family Nymphalidae; genus Erebia; species Erebia aethiops. The sequence goes on along the minus strand of OV281093.1, from coordinate 2,922,765 downwards.
GTCAAGTAGTAACTTATGCCTTCTGTGTGCTTTGTTGAGCTCGTCACATCGACCATACAACCTACTGTATGGTCGATGGCTCGTCAAGACAACTTATGTAAAAGTAGACGGAAGAATACGATGGGCAGCGGCTAGCTTGCATACGTTTGATCCCTACGGCACGCCACTGCATGTGGTAAGTGACAATGCCAGACTATTCACATGACCTTGAAGCCTACTCTTATGTTTTATAGCATTTCGACGTATTTCTTCCCTTATAGTGGGCATCTCAAGATACTCGTCTGTTTCCGTTGTTCTGGAAAACCAAGGAGCATTGAGTATTGTGCGAAAAACTGAGTTTTGGTATCGTTGTAGTATTTCTATATTAGAGTTACTGGCTGTGCCCCATAGCTCCAGCCCATACGTCCATACCGGTTTAAGACAGCTCTTGTATATGAGTAATTTGTTTTTGAGCGAAAGTCTTGATTGTCTGCCAAGCAACCACATAAGCGATCTAGTGCGAATGCGCAACTCTTCTCTCTTTTTTTTAATATGCGCTTGCCATGTTTGCCGTCTATCAAGATGCATACCAAGATATTTAGCTACATCATTATGTGGAAGAGTCTCATTTCCAAGTTTCACCTGTGGACAATTTTCGGGCCGGAGTGTAAATGTTACGTGGGTAGATTTTGATGCACTAACTTTAATTCTCCACGTTCGCATCCACTTGTCAATGTTATCTAAGTGGCCCTGAAGTTGTTCAGACGCTACTTTTGGATTAGAGTGACTACTCAGTGCCGCTGTGTCGTCAGCAAACGTTGCAGTAAGGATACACGGTGTGTCAGGTAAATCGGCTGTGTACAGGGTGTAAAGTACTGGCCCTAGCACGGATCCCTGTGGGACACCTGCTTCAATATCGCAAAATTGGGAACAACTTTCTCCCACTACAACTTGAAATATCCTATTTTGCAAATATGAATTTAGCAGGGTATAGATGTTGTGAGGAAAGTTTGTTTTTATTTTATATAGTTGTCCCTTGTGCCAGACCCTGTCAAAAGCTTGCTGAACATCTAAAAATGCCGCTGAGCAGTATTCCTTCCTTTCTAACGATTGTCTTATTTTGTTAACAACTCTATGGACTTGCTCTACTGTTGAGTGACCTTCTCTAAAACCAAATTGGTGATTTGGTATAAGACTTTCTTTCGAAATTACAGCCTTCAAGCGACGTAGAAAAAGTTTCTCGAACAGCTTTGATAAAACAGGCAGCAGGCTGATGGGTCTATATGATGAAACAATAAGGGGGTCTTTCCCAGGTTTAGGTATCATAATTATGTGAGATACTTTCCACATCAGGGGAAAATACGATGTTCTGAGTATAGAATTGAAGAGAATTGTAAGGAAGACAACAGCTTTCTTTGGTAGCTGCTTAAGGACTTCTGCAGTTATGAGATCAAATCTCGGTGCTTTTTTATTGTCGAGATGTTTTATTGCTTGCAAGACTTCAGCTGGGGTAAAACACTTAATAGGAAGGCTAAGTTGAAGGTCACTATTCAAGAAATCATCGATTTCCTTCTCATTATTAAAAGTTTCATCGCTCGCGTTTGGTGTAAATGTTGTATTGAGAAATTGTGCAAATGCTTCTGCCTTTTGTGAGTCAGTTTTTGCCCATGTGTTATCAGCAAGTTTAAGTGGGTGTGATTGAATATGCGGGCTAGTACTCGACTTTGTGGCTTTCCATAAGGAATTTATTTATTTATTTTATTTATTTATTTGTTTACATCAGGCAACTAGGCCCATAGAAATATATACATAATATAACATATAACACAATAAAATAATATTAATACATAATTATGAAACAGTAGGGATTCTGGATCTGGCTTCCCTGAAGCGACGGTAAACTATGCCCTCAGGCCAAAAGTCTGAGCTGAGGAATACGTCTTTGCACGAAGCCGGAACAGTAAGGACATACGAGCTGAAGTAGGTTGTCCTACTGGACTTAAGTTTATCCAGGGTCAGCTGCACTTCAGTCATCTGCGAACAACCAGATTCTCGCGAACCTTCTGCAGCTGTTCCATGGCGATTTTTATAAATCTAATGTTTTGGAATGTTCGCTATTGCCTACCGATGACATATTTTCAAGTCTATTTTGAAGGGTTTCATCTTCTACTTCTCTCAAGTAAGCCTTGAGGTCTTGAATAGCTTTATTCAGTCGTGTTTTATCCTCTGCTCTTCCTTGTGTTTGCCATATCCTTCTTAGGCGTCTTTTCTCCAGTACTTTTTCTTTTGTTAGAAATGGCACATTTTGAAGCGCAGTTTGCTTCACTGCTTCTTGAGGGGTACTTAACCAGCAAGCTTTTTGCACCAGCCTTGTGAAGTTAACCGTCGCTATTTCAATTTCATCTTTCGTTTTAAGAGGAATATTAAGGTCGAGGTGTTCAGTAATAAACTCACTAAATGCATACCAGTCAGTCCTTCTATTGTATAGATGTTGTTTAGGGGTTCTGTCGATTATAGTAGTGCTGATGGTAGCTATAATAGGCGAGTGGTCATCTGATGTGTCGTAGCAACTTTCTATCTTTAGATAGTGTTCTGTAAAACCTTTATAGAGGAAGAAATCTAGAAGGTCGGGTCTCCTGTTTGGATCTGCAGGCAAGTATGTTGGCTCTCCTGTACTGAGCACTTTAGTGTTGTTCCTATCCATTGCACTCTTCAATTCTCTACCCCTGGTAAGGGTAAGTCTGGAACCCCAGCATTCATTTTTTGCATTCCAATCGCCACCAGCTAGGAATCTTGGACCCAGAGTTTTAATAAAGTTGGTAAAAGTAGCTTCATCTATCTTATGCTTCGGAGGGCAGTATACCGCAGTCACATTAAATACACCAACTTTGTCGTGTATACAGATTGTTGTCGCTTGTATGTACTCTGTGCGGAATGATGGTCCAACATTGTGCTTGATGTTCTTTCTCACGATTATTGCAGTGCCTCCGTGGCTTGTGCCGTCGGGGTGATTAGTTGTATACACGCAGAATTCTTGTAGCGAAAAGGCTGCAGCATCTGTTAAGTGTGATTCACTTATAAGCATGATGTCAATTTTATTAATATTTATCATTGTTGATAATTCAAGTTTGTGGCCTGAGAGGCCGTTTATGTACCATGCTGCTATTCTTAGGGCCATTATTTGGCAAGTTTGGTAATGACTGTGGTTAGCAAGCCCATAAGAGTGCTCATTTGTCCTATTAAAATATCTAGCTTTTCAGCTTGTTTTGTGAGATGTTCAAGTTTTTCTAGATTAGTAGCATCTTTGTTGGCAGTAGCTTGTGCATATGTTTTTCTATTAGATTTAGGAAGATCTCTATGGTTAGGTTCAGGTTGCTCTGTCTTGCCGTCAGCATATTTTTGGCTATATTTTTGGTGTTCTTTCTCCCAGGTTCCTTCTGGCTGCTGGTTTGTAGCCTTGGCTTGATTTGGCGTATTGTATGCATTTGGATGTTTGGTTTTCTTATTGAATTTTCGATTCTTAATTTCCACATAAACGTTGCAACCTTTGTAATTGGCAGGATGGTCGCCAAGACATAGGGCACATTTTGCTGGAGTATTTCGATCTTTCTTAGTACATTCAGTGGTTTTGTGTGCTCCTGCACATTTGACACACCTATAGGGCCTCATGCAGTTGTTTTGAGTGTGACCATATTATGTTCTATTGCTAAGTTCTAATTGTTGTTTCAATGGAGCTCTGCAGTTCGTCGTGGGTTTTTTAAATTTTATTACTTGTAATTTATTGAAACACCCCAACTCATCAAAACTGACTCTCTAGACACGGTCGAGTTCCCTAGGACGTCAGAGCGAACCAAACGTTGTTTATTTACAAAGATTTAGTATAACTAGGCGGGGTTAATTTATTTTGCTGTATATAGAATTACTCGGTACAATTTTTTAAATGACTGAATCTAGTGACGAAGAGTTAATGCGTTGCAGTATATTGTTCAATCTGTCAGGCACCAATAATTTTCTTAGGTCTTGTATTTTCTCGCTATTGAAGTGAAAAGTTGTATGATCACTCAATAGCAAACTTTTTTGTTTTTTGAGTCCCTCACTACGCTCAGAAGATAGAAGAATTGATTTAGTGTCTCGAAGTCAGTACCTCTGAAGTGTGAGTTGAATTCGCGTGTGTGTTTCGAGGCTCGAATGTTTAGCAATCAGAAGGGTAATGAACTGGTTTCAGATAACAAGACGCCATGTGGCATCGCTAAGCCGCTACAAGCACCCGCTGCGGTCTGACATCGAGCCCGACCGCTGCGACGCGAACACAGCACTGGACGCGACTGCGACTGCGACTGACGCGTCTGATGTCGCAGTCGCGGTGAAACGGGAAGCCTGCGCATATAATGCAGACAGCATAGCGACGGCAGCGCGAGCGTTGCGCGAACACGACTACTGCGAGGCTGCGGAGGACACGCCAGCCGCCCGCTTGAAGCGAGAGTACGTACGCTCCACGGCTAAACTCCATGTACAACAAGCAAACTGAATGGCTTGAGTTGTTACTACGAAGGCATCCTCAAACTTACATATGTATATTTTTTTTTTTTTTATCAACTACAAGCTAGCCCTTGACTGCGATCACACCTGATGGTAAGTGATGATGCAGTCTAAGATGGTAGCGGGCTAACCTGTTAGGGGCATGGCAGTTATATTAAATCCACACCCCTTCGGTTTCTACACGGCATCGTACCGGAACGCTAAATCGCTTGGCGGCACGTCTTTGCCGGTAGGGTGGTAACTAGCCACGGCCGAAGCCTCCCACCAGGCCAGACCAGGGAAAATTCAGAATTTATAAATTGACCCTGCCGGGGATCGAACCCAGGACCTCCGCATGTTAAGGCAACAGCGCTGCACCACGGAGGTCGTATATAGGTTGACATTGTTGACAATTTATGGCAATAGTCCAAGTAATATTGATTAGTAACGGTTTGAACCTAATCATCGAGTAATGAATATAATGCTATCCTTTCAGGCCTAGCAGTGAGCCGGAGTCTTCGCAAGACCGCTATCAGGCTTCAGGTAAGAGCGATAGATCCTATTTTGAGACAGATATTTTTAGTTTTCCCGACTCGAGAGAATGGAAGTGAACACTTAAGGCCTCGTCCTCATCGTCTCGCGGCTCGGTGTAGCGACAAGGCGGCTCAAGAGGGGATGTTAATTGTTATCCATTACAAGACTACAAGTTAGCCTTTGACTGTGATCTCACCTGTAAGTGTGTGCCGGGTTGGAATTAATAATAAATAAATAATTTAGAAAAGGGATGAAATTAAATTAAAAATGCAAAAAGTTAAAAGGAAAAAAAAAACGTTTATTACGGAACTCTAAAATGGTGGCACAGAGTACCGCGGCTTTGCTCAGCGAATAGGCACACAAATTTGTAGTGGGTCGTGGGTTACCCAGATCCTGCCTTGACCTAGGTGGTAGTGTAAAAGTACTCCCCTGGTTAGGTGGCCAAGGTGTTAATGGCCTCGGAGACGCTGGGGGAAAGGCGGCTGGCACGCAGACCCGCTGACGAAGTGACGCCGATGCTAACGCGCACGGGACGTCGACCGTCGCGATCTGGTGACTGTGCCGAGATGGTGGTGGTGGTAGCTACCGTGCAGTGGCGAAAGCTAAGCCAACTCTTGTCTGGGCGTAACTCCCTAGAGCGGGAGATATCCAGAATTTTGGTTTTTTAAGAAATCTAGGCAAACTAGGTGCGCTCGCGCTAGATTAAAATTATGACACGTCCCTCCCCTAGAACGGCTCGAGACGTGAATCCAAAATCCAAAATGGAAGACGCCGCGCACAAATTATCCGCGCCTGCGCGAATATGATAACAATTCGACGCACTGGCTTGTGGCTGGGTAAAATGCCTAGTGATTAAAAAAAAAAACTAACGAGCATGCTTTGTTTAAAAAAGAGGCCTAAAAGGTATATATATAAAAATAATTAATAAAAATATCGTATTGTGTAACGTTTCGTTACAAGTGATGATGCAGTCTCAGTGTGAGATCTATAGAGCGAACTTTGACTTTGCTTAGACTAAGACACGGTTAAAACGAGACAAATTTATGTTACTGACATAAATCCATCTCGTTTTAACTCTAAGTAAGGTCTGAGCCAACTCAAAGTACGCTCTATAGCTCTCAGCATTAGATGGTAGGTTGGTAATCCTGTTAGGGAGGGGTATGGCAGTAATATTAAACCCATATATCGGTTTCTACACGGCATCGTACCGGAACGCTTAATCGCTTGGCGTTACGTCTTTGCCAGTAGGGTGGTAACTAGTCACGGCTGAAGCCGTCCACCAGACCACATTTAGAGAAAATTCAGAAATTAAAATTTCCCAAATGTACCCTGCCGGGAATCGAATTCCACTCGCTCCAGCAATGCTAAAGACAACGGCTTACTTTTGTATCTGCACATTGATGAAATTGTAAATCAATTTTTTCAAAATAGCAACCACCGAGTTTCTTCTCGGTAGGAATGGCATGTCGAACCAGTGGTAAATAGATAGATAGATAAATGCTTTATTGCCACTTCCTTGATTTCCTCCAGACAACCTAGACGTAGATTCACTCGACGATTCAAAAGCACTTGTAAAAATTTATTTGAATAAAAACAACATTCATCCATCCATCCATCCATCCATCCGTCCATCCGTGGGTGCATTTAAGTCCAGACTGAAGCAGCACTTTCTTTCAACTTTATACCCATATAGCCATTTTCGGTCGCAGATTTTTTAAAGCAGTCACAAGTGGTAGCAGTGTCGTAACTGCTACGGAACATCGTAACTGTGTAAGGTTTGGTTTCTATGTGTGGTAATAGTTCACACACAATTTGACCGAAAAAGTTTCAGTAATTGTGTGTCGTCGCTGTGTCCACACGTTACCTAATTATTTGCGTCGACTAATTTTTATACACTTTGCGTTTAGTTTGTAACTAGTATGCAATCTGGACAAAATGTGTAGTAACTGTGTGGTAAGCATGTTACGACAATATAAGATCAAAAAATCAAATCTACACTATGTGTAGTAACATTACGACAATGTTCCTGAATAATGTTCCTAAAATGCTAATAAATAAATCATCATAAAATCAAACCTTCTCAAACTGTTCCGACTGCGTGCCTATTATAATTAAAAATGGATAAAAAACCGAAACGATTTCGTCTCTCGTCAACTTTCTACAGAAGAGTTGACAAATTAAAGATTCCACAAAACCTAGTAACGCCAAGTAAGTATTTTTTAGATTAGCTAAATATGAAATGTTTTTAGTAAATCTTGAAAGTCAGAATTCAATAGGTACTTAAAATTATGTCCATATATTACTTACTTTACTTCGAATTTGTAAACACTTACTAAGTCATAATGAATGAAAATAATGAATATCTGGTTCCGGTTTTATAATTCTGTAAACATGTACGACAGTGAGCTCTGCAAGTTTAAGCTTTGGACCATAGTGTGCTAGCCATCAGATCCACTGGACAGATCAGGCTGAAATTTGGTAAACAGATAGCTGTTGTGACGTAGACATCCGCTAAGAAAGGTTTTTTTGTTGATTCAAAACGTAAAGTGAAATTTTAAGCAAGTATATTGCGTCATGCGTGCACGGAGGAGTATGATAGGCATAGGTAGTTAAGATCTATATGGAGAAGGAGTATGTAGATAGATAAATTACCGATTTGACTTCGGTCTAATTTCGACTACCATAGGCGCGACCACTAATATAAATAAAAGTAGGTATAACTTGATATTTTCCAGGCCACTTACCAAATGCAACGTCTTCATCGTTAAGCAACCAAGAAAACAGTGCTGAATTAACTGATATCAAAGAAAATTGTGCCAAAGTGCCTAGTACCGAAGAGCTTAGTTCCAAACTATCCAACAATCATGATAGTCTTTTGACTTCTCCTAACATGTTTGATGTCAATGAAGTTACGCAGCTACGTAGCAGATGCCGCACAATGTGAGGCAGATACACTTGATAATGGATCGTCTGATTCCATGTCTGATGACAATGAAACACATTATATTAATGTAAGAGACCAAATCCAACAATGGGCATTAAACTACCAGATTCCCCATAATGCTTTGAACGAATTACTTGGTATATTGCGAGATAATTCAAACACTAATTTCAGGAATTTCTTACCAACAGATAGTAGAAGTCTATTAAAAACACCAAGAATTAATAATATAGTGTCAATGGGCAATGGAAAATATTGGTACAATGGCTTAGAGAATTGCCTAAAAGATGTTTTTTCTCCAACAGGGTTGGAATTACCGACATGCATTTTTTTATCATTTAACATAGATGGTTTGCCTATAGCCAAAAGCACAAAAAATGAATTTTGGCCAATTTTGTGTAAAATAGACGGCATGAAAATAGATCCATTAGTTATAGCAATATTTTTTGGAAGCACAAAACCGCCTCTTGAATTGTTTTTGCGTCCATTTGTGAACGAGCTCTTAAAATTACTTAATGATGGATTATTAATTAGAAGGCTAATAGTTCCTATTAAAATTCGCTGCTTCATATGTGATACACCTGCAAGATGCTTCATAAAAGGTAGGTCCAAATACCATCCAATGTAACTACTAGATGTACCTATTTGGTATGTTTACACTATTAAAATACACCAAATGTCTAATTGTTTGCCTCTTGGAGTTTGGGGCCATTTATGCTATTCTAGTCCTATGTTCTATGTGAATAAAGTAAATATTTAAAATGATTCGTGATTGAGTCGCGTTGCCGGCAGCTGTCGTCTTGGTGTTAATTGAGCCTTAATATTTTGTATTGCAGGTACTGTAGGTTTTAACAGTTACCATGGATGTCTAAAATGTACAGTGATCGGAGAATACGACAGAAGAGGTCGACATATGAGTTTTCCTAGAACAGACATGCCTTTGCGTACAGACTACTCATTCAGAAATCGATTAGATCCAGACCACCACAAAGAAAGAAGTGCAATCGAAGACTTACCCATTGATTTAGTTGCTGATTTTACGATTGCAGATGCTCTTCATTTGTTAGATTTGGGTGTAATGAAGAGATGTTTACTGGGGTGGACTAGCGGCAGTTTCAATTTTCAAACGAAATGGTCGGCAAGAGAAATTCAGGATGTTTCAAGAAAGCTAATGGAAATTAAATCGACAACTCCCTCTGAAATACAGCAAGGAAGACTGAGAGAGTTAGATACACTTCACTTTTGGAAAGCTGCTGAATTCAAGAACTTTTTGTTATACTTTGGTCCATTAGTGCTAAAAGAACATTTAACATTTGAAGTTTATCAACATTTTTTAACACTGTTCTGTGCCACTACTATTTGTTATTCTGATGAATACTTATGTTATCGGCACATTGCTGCAAAACTTTTTGTTAGTTACATTGAAAAATTTGCAGAAATTTACGGTACAGACTCAGTGAGTAGTAATATACACAACTTATGTCATATTGTTAATGATGTCTCAAATTTTGGCTCTTTACCTTCTATAAGTGCATATCCATTTGAAAGTATGCTATTTAGAATAAAAAATCTTTTACGAAAAGGCAACCAACCGTTAGCACAAGTAGCTAATCGGATACAGGAACTGTCAAAGTTGAACTCCTTGACGCTCAAATGCAAACAAGCATATCCTGTCGCCAAATATGAAACTTTCTTGGAAACGGGTGAAAAAGTTTTTACTACAGTAAAAATGAGTGAGAATTTCCTGCTGTCAAAAAACATTAAAGATAAGTGGTTTTTAAGTACCGATAATAACATTATTGAGATGAAATTCGCAACTTCTATCCAGGGAAAAATAAAAATTTTTGGAAGGAATATAAAATATAAATGTAATTTTTTTGAGCGACCTTTCAATTCTTCCCATATCAATATATATGCAACATCGGCCGCTTACGAAATGGAAGAATTAAAAGAATATAATTTACAAGATGTTAAATGTAAACTTACATCTATGATTTGCAACACCCAAATGGTATTTATTCCAGTACTAACGACATTGGGGTTGAAAATAGTACAATAATAACATGAACTCAAACTCAAATGTTTTTATTCAACTAAACTTTTATAATGTGATTGTAATTAGAAACATCTTTCAAAGCTTTTATAATAAATAATCTATGTCGCTATACTGAGCATTTTGTTTCAAAGCTTGAGAATTCAGTAAGTTGTCAGAACTTTTATTCATCATTCTGTTTCTCACTTCAGAGAGTACAGTCACTTTTCTGGAGCAATCTCTTGTGTCTGGCGTATCATCTGTTAAAACGTACAATGACTTTAGATTTAATTTGTTTTCATTACAGATAATTATATGATATGAATGGCGTTATTCTTTAAGTAACATACCGATTTTATTTTCCTTGTCATCTATCCCATCCTGCAATCCTTCATTTATCTCTTCATCTAGAATTTCTTTATCTGAAGTATGTATTATTATAGTTTCTAAGTTGTTTGAAGAAGGATCCTCATTCTCAGTAGCAGTCTTCTTTTCAGTTTCAATTTTCTTTTTTTTTAGGTTGATTATTTTCACTTCAGAGCTAAAACCAAAACAAGACGTTTTAAAACATTATTTTATGCCGCGCACTGTAGTTAAAGGCAGATATTTTATAAAGATATCAATATACAGTGTGTACGTAACGTAAAACAGAACTTAAATCTATATATATAAAAATGAAACCCGTTTTCCTTGGTCACGGCATCACGCGTGAATGGCTGGACCGATTTCACTAATTCTTTTTTTGTTGTATTTGTTATTATTAGGAGAAGGTTCTTACGGAAAAAAATATTAAGAAAATCTCTCAGAAATATTGAAAAATATACATTTAATTTTGCATACTAAGGCGGTACGAAGTTCGCCGGGTCAGCTAGTTTAGTATAAATAGCCGCAGTTGGAGTAACTTAGTGCAGATGTAAATAAATCGAAAATAAGTAGTTGTTCGCACTTACGAATTTCGTTTCATGCGCTGGCCACTATGTTTTATCGCACTGTTCTGCAAAAATGCGTCAGAATCCTTTGCAGAGCAACAGTTGTCAGCCAAATGTATAATTTTAAAAAACATATTTCTTGTTTTGATGTAGTTCATAAAGGGTACTTTAGTACAGCCTCTAATGCCTTTCCAGGTTAACTGATTAAGGAGTTCGTCCGTGAATAAGCATCTCGTTAACTGTAATCCAATCTTTGATATTTTTAACATTCCACTCGTACCGCATATTCTAGAAAAATTTTTGACCTGAAATATTAATAAAAATAAATATTATACCATGATAAATATTTCATAGTATAAAATAACAATATCCATACCAAAACGTTTTCGAAATCCGTGTCAATGAGTTGATCTTCTAGTAATTCTAAGTTTTTTATAGAATTAATTGGAAATTCAATATTCCTCTGAGCTAGTTCCTCATCAAACTTTGTTGATACGGAAGTACCAGCAGCACTAACAGTCTCATTATTAGATTGTATATGTTTCAGAATATCATATAATTTGTCCAGTTGTACTTGCATTACTTTAAAGCCTCTCTCAGTTTCTTCTTTAACTAGAAAAAATATTAATAATTATTATTTGCAAAACGCACCTACAAGCAAAAAAAACCGGCAAAGTAGGTACGTCGAATGGAGTCACTTACGATTTTGGAACTTTAGATTAGATTCTTTGAGAATACTGTTTTCGGCTTTTAACCCACTGTTCTCTGTTATGATTTTATTGAATTCAATCAAGCTCAAACTGATTAAAGTTTCACCACTTTGACTCTCTGTTTCGGGAATTGTTGTTAAATTTTCATTTGTTACTATTATTTTTGAAGCATCAGTTTCAATCGCTTCGGCATCATCAATAGTGTTATAATTGGTACTGGCGTGATTAAAATATATATTTGAGTCGTATTCATTCATTGTTGTTTTGATCGTAACATTATCGTTATCTTTTCTAATTTCTTTGTCTTCCATCATTTCAAAATGAGAATTCAAATTTAGTAAATCTTCCACAATTGACTTTTCAGCTGGATGATTTCTATTGTTTTCACGAGTTTTGTAGTATCTGTAAAAATAATAATTATTTGTGAGGTGATATTTCAAGAGATGGCCAAACGAAAAAAAACAGATATGGATGTTTAAGGTGGCCGAGCGTTAGGCGGAAAAATTACTGGCAATACCTAACTCTACGTACGCAGTAATATTATTATTTATCACATTACTACTCTTAAGTAGTTTTTAGTTTTCTTTGCTAAGAAAAAATAATGGGCCCTAAGTTTTCGTTGTAATAAATAAATTCAATTGAATATTTACATCGCGTATGTATATTCTGGTCATGTGTGACTGAGTCGTAAGTAAATAGACGTAGTGAAGGTACCGGATTTATTCACTACGTCTGGTTAACCGTGTAATTCGGTTGAGCATCCTTATTTCTTGTAGTCTGGCCATCAGTCGACGACTGCCGTCGACACAGGTCCGGCGCGGCGGCAGCCGCCGACAGGTGGCCAGACTTTACATTCACTGTCCACCTGTCGGCGGCTGCCGCTGACAAGCGTCGGCGGCAGTCGTCGACTGATGGCGATAGCTGCAGTTGTATCTGCAGTTGGCAACATGCCGCTTGTCTGAAAGAACCCTAAAGGCAAAGACGCGCCGCGCGGCACTCCTTCTTACCTACCTGATATCAAACATAATGTCCTAAACGTCTCTATACAAAATTTAAATTTAACAACGTTTAAACTGAGAAGACTGATTCTAATGCAATCTTTTAAGAATCAAGACATGAATAATAGTTCAGTTTGAAAAAAAAAACCTAAGTATATTAAATTATTATAGAAAACTCGAAATCACTAAGTTCATAAAAACACTGTTCAAAATACCATTTTATATCAAACATGTGGTATTTTACATGTTCTTTGTAACGTGTAAAAGTACTTACGGTTTATTAACCTGAAATTATTAGAATCCAATAGTTAAGCACTGATCTACACTCAGTCTAGTAAACGTAATAAATTTCACCGCTTCATCGGTACCACATTCTTATGACGTGCGTGCGTTCCTTCGGAAGCGCGCAGCTCAACTGACCTTAGACGGACTCGACCGACCGACTCGTGGTCGTACCTCTCTTTCTCACTCTTCGCGCACTCAGTCGTAATTCCGCATTGTCCATGAGCTCTTCCAGTCTAACTTCTGAAGTGACGCGCCCCACTACTGCATTTTACGTACACGGGGCCGCGGATTGTAAAATGCGGTACTAGTGGTGGGTCGTTATCGTATTTTTGACGGACGAAACGCAACCGTTTTCGTCGCCAGAAAACGGTTGTCGTTGCAACTAGTTTTGTAGACGGCTTAAAAACCATCATCAAACCAGTTGCAACAACGTGTGTGGTTAAATCAATTCATTCTCGACTGTATGTCATGGGCATAAAGTTCACTTTTGATTGTAAGAACTGTTTTTACAACGAACGTGGAACGAGGACGACTACGTTCGCGACGACGTGTGTCGAAGACTGGTTTGTGCAACGAAGACTGTTTTACCCATGACGTAAAAACGGTTTCACCGTCGCAGAACAGAGAACGGTCTTTAGAAACGGTTCGTCGTCGCAACGCCCACCACTATACGGTAGTAGGTCGCGTCACTTCGTCGAATAAAACACGTCGTAAAACTTACCTCTCCTCATCTTCAGTATCCTCAAAATTGGAATACAGTTCTTCTAATTTAATTCCTTCAGCAAAAGTAGCTATGCCTTTTACTTTCACGACACATTTTAATTTTCTCCAGTTCTCCGAAGGCACACTTTTTTCATTTCTCCTTAATTGTTCAAGGTCGCTGTTTTTTCTCGTCCTTGGCCAAAACAGGACAGAGTCTTTGTTGTTGACCCATGTACTAGGCACAACCGATATAAGCTGGGACGAGCCCTCTTTAGTTAGTACTATAGAAAACATTTTGATAACAGGCCTGTCCGAATGTTTGAGAATCGCTGGAAGCAATAAACCATTTTGTGAATTCGGTAACTTTGTAACTACTTCTGGTTTCACGTCGACATATGTCGACACAATCTAGTGACTTCCTGACCAGTTGTGACTAGAATATTTCCTCTAAATAAAAATACGTTTTCTAATTAATATTAACAATTTTGTGGTTCATTTTTGGTTCCATAATATATAGTTAGTATTAAATGTATAATAGCAAAAGCTTCCAAGCTCTATGAATGTAAAGACTTGTTAGTAAAACTATTAATTGTTTTTACAAACTTTTGTTTACATTATACTACACAGGTTAAATCACAATTTTACGGTGGCGCATTGAAAATTTCAAACTAATTGAACAAATTACACAATGAAATTCATTTCCCACATTGATTTGAACAATAAAAACGAATTAAAATATGAATAAAAAATTTCCTTACTATACAGTGATGGCTGATGTTTTCTTCTTATTATTTTTTAACTTCACGCCAGTCGCAGAACAAAAAGAGAACGAAAACGAATGAACGAACGAATGATTTCTGAGAAGTGGTTGCAGACTAAGAACAATGTTACCACACTGCAACGTAACTTGAAAACCAAATGTTACTGTGTCGACTGTTCCCCATTTTTAGTCGTAGCGACGGAACTAAGTCGACTCGGCGACCAAAATATGTTACTAGAATGAATAAGTGTCGACACAATAGTGTCGAATTGTTTCGTAACGGCTACCAAAAAGCGCTATATGGGTATGATTAGCTATTATAATTTTTATGTATGGTAACTATAGTATGCTTGTATATAATATATATATTATATATTATATTATGTGTATAGTATGATATACGTATATGTACCTGTTGTTTAAGTTTATATAATACTAGATGATTCCCGCGACTTCGCCGGCGTGGATTAAGATCTTTGATTCCCGCGGGATCTCTTTAATTTTCCGGGATAAAAAGAAGCCTTTGTGTTATTCCAGACTATAATCTATCCCTGTGCCAAATTTTCATCAAAATCTGACTTGATCAAAATTTGACGACCTCCGTGGCGCAGTGTGTAGCGCTGTTGCCTTAACGTGCGGAGGTCCTGGGTTCGATCCCCGGCAGGGTCAATTTGGGAATTTATAATTTCTGAATTTTCCCTGGTCTGGCCTGGTGGGAGGCTTCGGCCGTGGCTAGTTACCACCCTACCGGCAAAGACGTGCCGCCAAGCAATTTAGCGTTCCGGTACGATGCCGTGTAGAAACCGAAGGGGTATGGGTTTAATATAACTGCCATGCCCCTAACAGGTTAGCCCGCTACCATCGTAGACTGCATCATCACTTACCATCAGGTGAGATCGTAGTCAAGGGCTAGCTTGTAGTGGATAAAAAAAAAAAAAAAAAAAAATCTGTTCAGCCGCTCTTGCGAGATCGAGTGACGATCGCCCATCCATCCATACATCCATTCATCCAAACTTTCGCATTTACAATATTAGTATTGATTATGCGTTTGGCGTTAGAGGTGTTAATGAGGCGTTTGTTTTTTTGATTCTGTCTATAAGTAGTGATAGTGATAATGTTCTTTTGTTTCAGTCGCTCCTGTGGTTCTAGCGACCAATCCCGGAAACGAAGAACATCCGACCGATTCAAGCGACGATTGGGATATATTGTCGTTCGAAAAGTATGCAAACGTTCTCACCGATCCAAGGAAATCCCAGGACACTGCACTAATACCAAAGGAGTCGTCGGCAAAAATAAGTGATAATATCGATTATCGAATACCGAGGCGTGATGATCGTTTCAAGAACGAACAAAGTAAACCTTCCCAGGGTATATTCGGTACACAGTTGGGAAACCATACCGACCGCATACAGTATATCTGTGATGTTTGCCAAAAGATATTTCAACGAAAAGGTGCCTTAGTTTCCCACATTAGGGTGCACACTTTCGCAAAAACTTTACCAAGTAAGTTAAGAGCGTGCAAATTGAATCAAAGTCATACGTTATCGAGTCCCAAGGCAACGCGTACTGAAGAGTCTTTTACTTGTGAGTTATGCGAGTACAAATGTACATACAACAGTCATTTAGTGAGACACATGAGGACTCACACTGGCGAAAAGCCTTTTGCGTGTAAGTTATGCGAGTACACAAGTGCACACAACAGTCATTTAGTGGAGCACATGAGGACTCACACTGGCGAAAAGCCTTTTGCGTGTAAGTTATGCAAGTACAAATGTGCACGAAACAGTAGTTTAGTGACGCACATGAGGACTCACACTGGCGTAAAGCCTTTTGCGTGTAAGTTATGCAAGTACAAGTGTACAGAAAACAGTAGTTTAGTGACGCACATGAGGACTCACACTGGCGAAAAGCCTTTTGCGTGTAAGTAATGCAAGTACAAGTGTACAACAAACAGTCATTTAGTGAGGCACATGAGAACTCACACTGGCGAAAAACGTTTTGCGTGTAAGTTATGCAAGTACAAGTGTACAGTAAACAGTAATTTAGTGACGCACATGAGGACTCACACTGGCGAAAAGCCTTTTGCGTGTAAGTTATGCAAGTACAAGTGTATACAAAACAGTAGTTTAGTGAAGCACATGAGGACTCACACGGGCGAGAAGCCTTTTGCGTGTAAGTTATGCAAGTACAAGTGTACACAAAACAGTAGTTTAGTGACGCACATGAGGACTCACGCTGGCGTAAAGCCTTTTGCGTGTAAGTTATGCAAGTACAAGTGTACAGAAAACAGTAGTTTAGTGAGGCACATGAGGACTCACACTGGCGAAAAGCCTTTTGCGTGTAAGTTATGCAAGTACAAGTGTACAGAAAACGGAAGTTTAGTGACGCACATGAGGACTCACACTGGCGAAAAGCCTTTTGCGTGTAAGTTATGCAAGTACAAGTGTACAACAAACAGTAGTTTAGTGACGCACATGAGGACTCACACTGGCGAAAAGCCTTTTGCGTGTAAGTTATGCAAGTACAAGTGTACAGTAAACAGTCGTTTAGTGACGCACATGAGGACTCACACTGGCGAAAAGCCTTTTGCGTGTAAGTTATGCAAGTACAAGTGTACAACAAACAGTCATTTAGTGAGGCACATGAGAACTCACACTGGCGAAAATCCTTTGCTTGTAAGTTATGCAAGTACAAGTGCGCAGTAAACAGTTAGCACAGAAAAGGACTTGGATTATAAACTAACTAGCTGATGCCTGCGACTTCGTCCGCGTGGAATAAGTTTTTTTGGATTCCCGCGGGAACTCCTCAATTTTCCGGGATAAAAAGTAGCCTATGTCACTCTCCAGGTCCTCAACTATACCCATGCCAAAAATCACCTCGATTCGTTGCTCCGTTGCGGCGTGATTGAAAACCAACCAACAAACCAACAACCTAATAAACCAGGAAACCAACAGACCAACAAACAAACACACTTTCGCATTTATAATATTAGTATGAAGTATGATATGTACACTGTAGGTACACATAATGTCGTTAAAAATTACTTACTTAAAAAACATGATGGTGATAATGGGTAACGGTATCTTAAAACTAAAGCTACGAGGGTTCCAAACGCGTCCTGGTCTGAGAAGATCCCACAACAAACTCAGCCGGGTTTTTTTTTTCTTATCACCATCTTAACTAAGGAACTATCAGAGACATTACAGCAATTAATTATTGCCAAGCTTCCTTGTCGTTTAAGTAGTCCTTTACACTGTATTTCCTATACAATTGTACTCTAAAAATAGTTTTATTTGTGTAATGTGTTGGAGCGGTGGGGTGTGAAAAATATCCAATTCCAAATTTCCAAGTTTTTGCGTCAGATTATTCAGCAAGCGTAGTGCACGAGCCAGGGCCCAGGGGCGCTCGACCAGCCAGTGCTGTTCTGCAGTACGGCAATGCAGACAATTTACGACGACGCGAAGTTGCGTAAAAGTAACTGAATCAGATTTTTCCCTGGGATCAGATTGACCACGAATAAAAGGTAAACCAATGTTGTGCCTCACTTCCAATCTATCATCATACTTATTTATTATTATAAATGCGACAGTGCTGTTGGTTTGTAACAACGGAGCAACGGATCGACATGATTTTTGGCATGGGTATAGTTGAGGACCTAGAGAGTGACATAGGCTACTTTTTATCCCGGAAAATGGAGTTCCCGCAGGAATCAAAAAAACTTAAACCACGCGGACGAAGTCGCGGGCATCAGCTAGTATTGAATAAATGACTTGAACTTGAACTTGAGCTACAAGTAATATTGCTGGTATTTTTGAAGTGAATCTTCTTAAGATTGTAAAATTCGATGAAACGAAAATGCGACACCATTATTCATAATAGGATTTAGCCTGTGAGAGAATAAGATAGAATACAAGTTATATTTGTCTCATTCTCTCGTAGGCTACTTTTCTGAAGTTTCACTTCTGCCATGTGTGAATTGCACACGCACACTCCTTTTTTTATTGTCTTGTTACTGTAATTTTAGTTAAGTAGATCGGTAGTTATTTTTATGATTAAATTTCAAATATTATAGGATGTATTTTTGTAGCCAGGGGAGACGAATTGGGCGACTGTAAATTCTTCCCTGGCATGTTTTTATCAATATTAAAATATATAATGAAGAAAAATATACAGACAAGAGCGGTTTAGTGAAGCGCAAGGATTTATTATTCAGTATGGATACTGGCTGTACGTTCAATACAATAAATACCTTTTCTACGAAACCATTATTCGAATAACTTAAAAAAAACAAGTTGAGTACCAAGTGAAAAATTAGTAATAACAACTGTCAGTAGTCCTACGCACCTCAAGGAATTGCTTCTTCGGGTGCCTCTCAGATCAACGAAGGTTGGCAGTCAGCTTCCCTTTCCGGCAACTGATCCCACCACGATGAGATTGTTGTAGCCTAGCCTGAACACGTGCTCCAGATATGTGACTTCACATCGATCTTGACGGTTTGCAAAACTTCCTCATTCGTAACTTTGTGAGTCCAGCCAAATGGCCAACATACGTCTGTACGCCCACATCTCCGCGTGGATTAGGGATTTTTAATTTCGGCGGGAACTCCTTAATTTTACGGGATAACAAGATATTGTCCTTCCCCGGGATAGAAAATATCCCTACACAAAATTTCATCAAAATCGGTTGAACAGGTGGGTCGTGAAAGCGTAGCAGATAGACAGACTGACACACTTTCGCATTTATAATATTGGTATGGATGGAAAACCATCCCCCTATTGTTCTGCATAATCTTAAAATTAGGTTACTTATATAAATAACAGGTTTTCACAAATAGAGACTAAACGAACAAGGGTACTTGTTGACTGCAGAAATGAGGCGGTGTAAGGCGTGGGCGACGTGGGCCACCGCCTAGGGCCTCGCGGTCCAAGGGGCCTCGCCCCTCGAAGGCCGAATAATATACACTGTGTAACAAAAACCCTGTGGTCCCTTTGAGCTGCGTTATCAGTATCGATATTCAAACATAAAAAATCAACTTATTTGGTAAAACTCTTAAATTAAAATATTCAAATTAAATATTAAATCAATATTATTTGTAAAATAAAAATGATTGCTCACCCCTGCCACCGCCTCTGCACTTCTACGAGGCGATGCGAGCCAGAGCGAGCGCGAGAGAGATAGCAAATCGTATCAAAGGCACAGTCAAAGGTGCCGACTGCCGACCGAGGAGCGCGTCGGCAGGCGGCAGCCGCGCGCGCTCTAGGGTCACTGTACTGAGGGTACTGAGGTCATGAACTCGTCACGTGTCACCCGCGAGTCACAAAGATCACTCAGCTGTGTGCTGAACACAACTTTTTAACGTCCAATTTGTTTACACTTTTGTTTAACACTGTTGCAACTTTTAAAATGTGATTCGTTCAATTATCAGAAAAAGTATTAAGTACTTAGTTATGTAATCTAATCGTATCACTAATTTATGATGATGTCAACAGCTTTTCGATTACGGAGATGTTGCTCGATATGCCCGCCTTGTAGCTCTATGCATTTCTCACACCGTTTGGCGATATTTGCACGTACGCGTCGTAGTACCGATGAATCGGACTTTATTTCGCCAACGGGTGATGGGCACTGCCACTGTGGTAGTTACATGTTGAGCGTCGTGAAATAGCAGAGTACTCCTGGTAAAGTCTGCGCGCCTCTGCATAGTTGCAGTCAGTTCTCCAGAGACACATCAACATTTAAAATATCCTTCATTCTTGTAAGACATTTCACGTAATTTCGCAACGTAATGCGCACGTCCGTTCGGTTGCGCGAGCGACTAACAACGAGTAAAAGAGGTTGGCGGCGCGGCGGTATCCTTTGAGCTCGCTTTTGATCGAGCCGACTCAGATGTTACAAACATTTTTTTAATGTGTCTATTTTATAAGCTATCTTGACTATGAACAATAACTGACCAGTACTTGATTTTTTTTAAATAAGATTTTCAGTTTTGGTACACCTATATGATTATGTATACGTACCTAAAAGGAACAACAGGGTTTTTGTTACATATTTTATATAAAAACACCAGCTAGCAAGTATCTGGCAATACTAACCTACCACAAATCTACACTGAGAAAATTATAAAGTACTTTTTACTATGCAATCATAAATAAAAGCACTTTTATTTATGATTGCATAGTAAAAAGTTTTTCTGGTAAAAAGTACCTACCAAGTATACTTGGTAAAAAGTGCCTTGGGCCCCCCCCTGAAAATCAGCGTTGCGGCATGGTAGGCAAACGCATATCATGCTGTGGCACAGGCTGAGGAGGCGGGCCTATTGACCACACAGTTTTAAATTAGGTAGTATATACATATACACTCATTTGCAAAAAAAACGGGCGGTTTCGATTTTCTTCCTGGCAAAAAAAAATACCAATAAGGTTTTAATCATTTGAACATGTTACTGGCCAGTTATAAAAGTGCCATAATGTTTATAAAAGTACATTCCAAATTCAAATTTTTGACTGAGCCTGGTTTTCAAAGAAAACAACTTTTAACTACATTTTGTGGCGCAAAGTCCCTATAGCTAATATCGACTCTTATTAATTTTTTATCAATTTTTATTAAATTATCTGATGTCCTTGACATTTAAAAGTATTGTTATTGCTGTTTAGCAATCTCGAAAATGGTAGATAAAGTGATAAAATCGAGCAAAATTATTGCGCTGCTTGAAGAAGGTTGCAGTCAATGCTTCGTGGCTCAGAGGCTAAATGTGAGTCGGTCGACAGTTCAAGGGACCTGGCAGCGCTATCATGAGACCGGTTCCGTCAAGAGAAGGCCTGGTTCTGATAGAAAGACATGTACCGAACCACGGGATGATCGTTTTCTAGTTAGTCAAGCTTTGAGAAATCGGAAATATTCTTATGTGACCCTCAAGAACAGCCTCGAAGAAGTAAGAAATGTGCAAATTAGTCTATGGACGGTCAGGAGGAGGCTTCTCGCTGCTAATATACACAGTCATCGCCCGGCACGCGGCCCTAAATTACTCCGTGGACATCGAGTTGCCAGGCTTAGCTTCGCTCGAAATTGTGTGTCATGGACTCATGAAGACTGGGATAGGGTATTGTAGGTAGCCAGGTAGGGAAGCCAGGATATATCTGCATGGTGAAGACCGACGTCGGCGAGTGCTACGTAGACGAGGAGAACCATAGACATAGAATTTTTTCGCTGAGAACGCTTTGCAGAGGCATGTTTTGAGGAAATCACACCTTATGGAGGGGGCTCTGTTATGTTTTGGGCACGAATAAATTCTATGGATCGTACGGAGTTAGTCTTCATCGAAAACGGTACACTGACGGTATACATAACAGAAGATCTAATTCCTTATGCACAACCCGCTTTAGCCGCTCTTGGCGAAAACTCAATTTTTATGGACGACAACGCTCGCGCCCACCGGTCTGGCGATGTGGAAGCGTATATCCTAGAAGTCGGAATTCGTCGTTTGGACTGGCCAGCTAGAAGTCCAGACCTCAATCCCATAGAGCATGTCTGGGACGTTCTGAAGCGACGAGTGAGATCAGTGCAGCCGGCTCCGCAGACCATCAGAGAGCTAAAGAATGTGATTACCGCGGAGTGGGAACGTATTCCCCAAGAAACCATAAAAGATATACTCGCTAGCATGCCCAGACGAATGCAAGCTGTGATTTCAGCAAGAGGGGGTCACACTCAATACTAAACTTTTATCTGCTTTTAATGTATTCAAGAAAAACAAAGAAATTAACGCGTTTCATTTTTATTTAACATTATTTCTCAATAATTTAATCAAAATGTTATGATAAAACTGATGAAAACTATTCCTTCCTAATTAATTTATAAAATTCTGAGGATAACAATACCTAAAATTGTCAAACAAACTAATAGTAACTATAAAATAGTTCTTTGCTTAAGTGCCCGTTTTTTTTGCAAAAGAGTTTATTATGTACCAATTGAGTTAATTTTAAAATTTTGTCCGTTATTGTGTGGGTCAATAAAGATTCATTAATTAATTAATTGACCGAGCGAAGCGAAGGTCTCTGAGTCTACTTGAGTGAATTTGCACTTGTCCGTCCGTCCGTCCGTCTGTCAGTCAGAGCATTATAACTTCTGAATTACCTACTGAACGTAATTACTTCAGCTTTAAATATAATATGTAAACTAATGGCCTCCCGCCGAATATGGCTTAAAAAGTTATAAAAATCTTTATTTCAGGGGGGCTCTCATAGAAGCGAATGCGAAGTAAAATATTTTAATGGCGTTACATAGGGTTGCTGTATATCAATTTAAAGATAACTAGGAATAGAGTCCAAAAATATATTTTTTTAAATTTTTCCCCTAAAATTGACGAAATGGGGGGCTTTCAAAGTGGAGATTTTCTAACGTTCAAAGTTGACCTCAGAACTCTAAATTTTCTCAAAGGTTGAGCCTGAAACTTGATAAATTATTTGAATTATATCCTGTACTTGAACAACAAATACTAAAATTAGATAAATATTGTAAGGAAACGAAATTATTGAATTTTTAATAAGCTTCAGTCTTCACATTGATGTCAATAGAAGGCGCCGCGAGGTCTCAGTTCGGGGCGAACCACTAGTTTATATAATTAAGAGGAATTCTCCCGGCGATTTCTCCATACAAAAACATTTGTCTGTTTCCTCCGTGGATAATTACAATATTTAAAATATTTTTGCACCATAAAATCCACATGTATCTGTCACCGTAAGATTGTAAAATCCGTTAGATTATAATCTAACGGTTTCTATCCCGCTAGATTATAAACTGTCGAAAGATTGTGAACCGTTCAATGTTCTGAGTACCTATTTATTTATGAAATATTTATTGTTATTACGTTTTCTTGTCTCTTTCTTGTACAGTTCGCGCGCAGGTTGAATGCAGAGTAACTGTAAGTGTCACCATACATTTACTCTGCATTCAACTCGCACGCGAACTATAGGTTAGGTTAGGGTTTGACATGAATATTCAGGTAGTGGTCAGGAACTTTAGATAGTGGCGATCACAATAGATCGGCGACGGTCAAAGTGATACTGGCACCCGTATTCTTAAACATTTCCTCGAGATTTCTTCGCCTCGACTCGACGTCACTCGAGGAAATTTGTATGCTTAGTTGGTAAATATCTCCTCGACTTGAACGATTTCCTTACTCGAGTCAAGGAATTAACTGTCAAATTCAAGGTACGTCCCAACCAGCCTTAAGGCATCCTCGAGACTTCAAAACACGGTGAAAACGACGTTTTCGAATTTCGACTATTTGTTCGTGATTTGTATTTTGTTCCAAACATGTCGTTCGAAGAGTTTGTTGATTATATTATGTTTAGTGAGCCATATGAATACCCGGCTCGACGCTATTTACGCGACGCCTCCAATCCGTTGGACTGCTATAATGACAACGAGTTTAGGGGGGGGGGAAGGGGATATACCCCTCCTCCAAGTAAGACGTTCCGAATTTTAGTAGTTTCCGAGATATTAATGTTTTAAAATTTTGAGGTTAGTTTTACCGAAATTCCTGCTTAACTCTGATAGTTATGACGGAGAATGGGTAAAAGTAGCTTGTAGGGAGAGAGAGAGTCTAATTTCATAATTGGAATGGGCTACGCCAGAAGACTCGCTTCGTCGCCCTTAAATGAAGCTTCGCCTACTCGACCTTCGTTTCGCTGCGGAGGTCTCCGGCTCGCTTCGCTCGCCACCTCCACCCTTCGCTCCGACGACCTGCCATGTCTTGAAATAAATAAATAATGTCCAAGTTCGGAGTAATAAAAAAACACTATAAAAGAGACATGCGAAAGCAAGTTTGCCTGGTGGGAGGCTTCGGCCGTGGCTAGTTACCATCCTACCGGCAAAGACGTGCCGCCAAGCGATTTAGTGTTCCGGTACGATGCCGTGTAGAAACCAAAGGGGTATGGGTTTAATATAACTGCCATGCCCCTAACAGGTTAGCCCGCTACCATCTTAGACTGCATCATCACTTACCATCAGGTGAGATCGTAGTCAAGGGCTAGCTTGTAGTGGATTAAAAAAAATAAAAAAGTCTAGTCTAGTCAGTTTTATCAATCACAAGATTCGTGTTTACGGTTTATTTCGTTTCATCCTCAGGTTTCAACAGCCAGTTTTGAATTTGAATTGTAGACATTTGGTAGCCAAAACCACAGAACACATACTCCTAGCGGAGTAAAAAAGGTAACCATAGTTAATACTACCAACCTTAAAAATTAAATAATTCTCAAAGTGTAGACATGATTCCTCCACTCGACCTCACTGGAGGAATGGCGAGATTGGGCGAGATATGGCCGAGGTTACGACTGAGAATACCGTTTTTGAGGTTCTTTTGAGGAGTGACTTAAGGAAGCCTTGAATGAGTTTGAGTCGAGGGGGTTCTAAGGAAACGATTAAGAATATGGGTGCCACGGTCTCGCTACAGAGCCCTGCAAAGCCGCATCAACAAGAAGAAGAAGCAGTATGTTACGGTTCACAATCTGTCGAAAGTTTATAATCTTATCGAGATAAAAAACGGTATATTATAATCTAACGGTTTTTACAATCTTACGGTGACATTTAAATTTCTTGCCTCCCCCAACGTCTGTGCATACCATACTACTCTATGGTCTGTGCTTCATTTTAGTAAGCTATCTTTAATCTATGGATTGGAGCGTCTTCTTGGTCGGTGCTTTTAGTTATCTCAAGTAATTTTAGCATAAAGAGCAGAAATGTAAATGTAGAAAAGAAATGTTTAATTTTAATAATTTTATAATATTATATCCATCCGTCCAGTTCTCAAGGGTACGTCTCATTTATTAGCTCTGTGTAGATGATAAATAAAAGGGTCCTAGACGAACGCCGGCACTAGGATGAAAGTGTGCAGATCATAGAACAATATATGGTGCAGATCAACAAATATACATACTATTTCTATGGTGCAGATAGCTTGTCATCTGTTCTTAAGGATGCAGTACCACCCATAGACATAGGATTTTTACATTCTAAGTCTATGGTACCACCCAAAGATTTTTTATAGTACTTACTACATCCATGGTACCACCTTCGTACCAAAGAAAATATACTCTGCATCATTGGAAATAAACCGTATGACATGTCAATGTCAATTTGCACTTTTTTTATTTACAAAAGTACAAAATTACAAAATCCGAAATCGCGCTTGTCTCTGATCGCGTTTGATAATTTTGTTTGACAAAAAATAACAATTCTTTGAACGTAAATCTAATAATTAAATTCAAAATGAGCTGTTTCGAGAACATCACGATGCCGAATTGTGTGTGGTTCGAGAGCGGAGAGAAACGCAACATCTACGCGTCAATATTTGCTGGCCTTTTGGTTTGTTGATGATTCATTATTCCTTTGATTTCTCTTCACTTTTTTCAGTATCGTAATCCCTCGAAGTAATGGTAGGACTAAGTAATGCGGATAATAACTGCGTTGGGCTTACAAAGTCTTCTGCAAATGATATACTTATTACAAAAATAAAATCAATAAATCTACTTACTTTCCTGTGTTGTAATACTTGCGTGCTTGTCTTTCGATCGAATTTAGCTCCTGTAATGAATATTTAGTCACTTGGAGTCACAGCCTTGCTGGTAGAATGGTAACTAGCCCTGGCCAAAGCCATGAATATCAGTGAAACAAACCAGCCCAAAACGTTTCGCAATTAAATAGGTACTTTATACCAATAGGTACTCTTAAAATAATATCAACTAAATTACTGCACTAGGCCATATTACATCAACATTCCAATGACATTTATGCTTAAATACATACAAATAATTTAGAGGGGGAGTGGGAGTAGGGGAAGGAAGTGGGGACGCTAGGAAAACTCCTTAGACTTCACCCTCTCTCTCTCACCCCCCTAAGGCCGGTCGTCGGTTTTTCTGAATGATTTAAAATGGAAATAACCACGAAGAGGATCGTCATCCTCTTCGTCACCTAAACTATCCGAGTCGGAGTGCCCCCAGTCCCGAGCTCGCTTCACTCGCTCTTGCATGGCACATTAGAATCTAACACTTGCACTGGCGAAGCACTAACACGTGAAGAGGTAAGTGCAAGTGGCTCATTAGAGTCTAACACTTGCACTTCTCTCGACGAAACGCTAGAAGATGGTGACGACGACGAGGCCTGAGGCTTCGAAGACGCCATAGCAGTCAAAGCACACTCAAGAGTACAAAAATAAAAATGTTCTCAACTGAAAAGCGTGTAAAACGATGACACAGAGATTTGAATTCAATAAGATCATTTGGACACTTTGGCGCCAACGCAAAAATGGTGCAAATTTGCATTTTTCAAAAAATTATTTCAAAAAAAAAGTATTAGAATTCGACGTAAAATATTTTAGTGCAAGGCTTACCACATCTTTCTGTAAAAAAAATATGAACGTCCAACTCCATGGGGAGTATACTATAGCTGAGCCAGAATTTGTCTATCCAGCCCTAGAACTGGCCTATATTCTAGTTTGGAAACATGGCCGGTGGAAGCTGTTTCAATTATTTCCAAGAATACGGAAAAAAGATCTGGAGTAAGGAGAGATGAAAGAAAACCAAGCATTTGGGTTGTTTTGATGAATTTTTTATTTGTGGTGTGAGCAAACAAAACAGAAGGTTGATAGACAAAACTAGATATTACCTAGTCTGTGTGGTTTTGAAAAATTCCATGGGAAATCCTTGAATTTGTAATGCAAACTAGTTCTGTACTAAATTTCATCAAAATCAGATAAATAGATGGATTGTGACATTAGTATTGCCAGTCACCACCCTACTGGCAAAGGTGTGCTGCCAACTAATTTATCATTCTGGTTTGATGCTGTGTAGAAACCAATATCAGGTATGGGTTCCATATTTTTTTTAATCCACTACAAGCTAGCCCTTGACTACAATCTCACCTGATGGTAAGTGATGATGCAGTCGAAGATGGTAGCGGGATAACCTGTTAGGGGCATGGCAGTTATATTAAACCCATACCCCTTCGGTTTCTACACGGCATCGTACCGGAACGCTAAATCGCTTGGCGGCATGTCTTTGCCGGTAGGGTGGTAACTAGCCACGGCCGAAGCCTCCCACCAGGCCAGACTAGGGACAATTCAGTAATTATAATTTCCCAAATTGATCCTGCGGGGGATCGAACCCAGGACCTCCGTGCTTTAGGGCAACAGAGCTACACACTGCGCCACGGAGGTCGTCAACCCGCCACACCGCTAACCTATTAAGGTTAGTCTGTTACATTCTTGGACTGCATTATAACTTACCACCAGGTGAAGATTTTAATCAAGTGTTAACTTGTACTGGATTAAAAAACAATAGCCAATTGTTTGCCATTGATTAAAAATTACTATATCTGTATTCCAGTTCTTTGCTGGGTGGTGGTTCATCATTGACACAGCGTCAGTGTATCCAGGAGAGCTGCCTAACGCTGCTCATGTGTGTGGTGTGATGGCCACATTGTCTCTTATCATGGTCAACTCTGTTTCCAATGCACAGGTCAGTAATAACTTGTACTTATGTGAAAATAGTACATTACTGTCCAGGCCGGAAATAAAGCAATTCACTGCTGAATAAGATTGGATGGACAAGACGAAGCAGAGTACTTCCCATATGATTTGAAGTAAACGAGGATTGTATAGTACTTTTCTGTAATTTGTGAGGAAATAATGAACAGAATTTGTTAAGAAAGCTTTTCTACCTTTTTTTTTTTTCTTACCATAAAGTTCCATTAAGAAATAATGGCAACTTTATTGTCTAGTACCATCTAGCCTATGGGCTAAAAAGTAATATTATTCTAGCTTAAACTTCTACTTAAAATTAATTTCTACGTCTAATTTGCAGTCCAATAACTGTCCTTAGTTTATTCTAATGTACTTAGTGTTCACTACGTTTTTGTGACCTACTTAAGTAGCACAAACACTAATTCACTACACAGCACTTATGCACTTTTTACACTAGTTTGAATGGCTTCATTCTTTTAAGTCTCCTTTAGATGTCCGTGTTATCTAAAAGCTTTACAGCCTCCAGACTCCATCTTTAGGTCCCTGTGGAGATCGTGATTTCTTACGTACCAGGGTGCATTGGCTATTTCCCTGAGTACTTTATTCTGG
Source organism: Erebia aethiops (assembly GCA_923060345.2). Taxonomy (NCBI): domain Eukaryota; kingdom Metazoa; phylum Arthropoda; class Insecta; order Lepidoptera; family Nymphalidae; genus Erebia; species Erebia aethiops. Next base: position 2,894,252 of record OV281093.1, on the reverse strand, counting down.
AATCTCTGTATAACTTGGATATTGCTCGGTTTGGTACACCCCCAGAGTTGTATACCATACGTCCATACAGGCATCAGTACTTGCTTGTATAGCAATAGTTTATTATGTATGGAAAGTGTGGAATGCCGTCCAAGCAGCCAATACATTTTTTTGTGGCGTTATTCTAATTCCTCGCGTTTCTTTTTAACGTGAGCTTTCCATCTAAGCTTTGTGTCTAGCGTCATACCCAAGTACTTCGCTGTATTTACGTAAGGAATAAGTTTCCCATTTAGGTAAATCGGATGATATTGCTGTAGCTTATTGGAAAAATCTATATGCATCGACTTTGACTCGTTGAGCTTTATTCGCCATTTTATAGTCCATTGATTAACTTTGTTTATTGCTACTTGAACTTTTTCCACTGCTTCTTCGTGACTTTTGCCGGTTCCTAATATGGCGGTGTCATCAGCGAATGTTGCAATGGTATTGTTTTCTAGTACTGGAATATCACAGGTGTATAATAAGTACAGGACCGGACCTAAAACACTTCCTTGTGGTACCCCTTTAGCTTTGATTTTCTTAAGTTCAGAGTATGCTTCATCTTGACGAACTCTAAACCATCTGTTCGAGATATATGATTCTAGAATATCTGCGAATGACCTCGGGAGCATGTTTCTGAGCTTTTCTACCTTGCTAAAAATTGTAAGACCATTTACAATCGTGCATTGTGGAGTCAACATCTCCTGAAGATGCTCCGGTATCGGAGTGAAACGTACGTTGAGGGTAGTTTTGAGGGTTTATGTGGGGTGGTGTGTTGAATGTCGCGGGCTTCAGGTTCTTGATACGCACTGTACCATCTGTCATGAACTTCCACCAAGTAACGCCTGCTTCTATCCAAATATGTAATGTGTTATTTTACAGTCCCGTGTCACAAAAAAAAGTCCCCTAGAGGTGGCGGTATGCAATTTTTATAAGTATAAAATTTATTAATATCTACGATGGACCTTTCGTGACATGGAAGCTATAACAGAGGTCTGTATGATTTAATCATAGATTTAGGATTGGTCTTTATAGACCAATGCTAAATCTATGGATTTAATTTCAATGGTTGCAACAGTGCTATATGAACCCTTGCGTATGTAATGTATCTGTCACCGTAAGATTGTAAAATCCGTTAGATTATAATCTAACGGTTTCTATCCCGCTAGATTATAAACTGTCGAAAGATTGTGAACCGTTCAATGTTCTGAGTATTAATTTATGAAATATTTATTGTTTTTACGTTTTCTTGTCTCTTTCTTGTACAGTTCGCGCGCGAGTTGAATGCAGAGTAAATGTAAGTGTCACCATACATTTACTCTGCATTCAACTCGCGCGCGAACTATAGGTTAGGTTAGGGTTTGACATGAATATTCAGGTTCTGTCGGGTTAATATACCTGATATATTACAATTTACCGAAAAATAACGCGTTAAATTGTAAGCAGTATGTTACGGTTCACAATCTGTCGAAAGTTTATAATCTATCGAGATAAAAAACGTTATATTATAATCTAACGGTTTTTACAATCTTACGGTGACATATCCAAACATAGAGTAGCAGTACGTGGCTTTCAATATTGTAGGGATAGTAGTACCATTTAACAAAGTCCCTGGCGCAGTAATGAGCACTGTTGTCTTAACGTGGGAGGTCCCGGGTTTGATTCTCGGCGGGGTCAATTTGGAAATAATAATAATAAATTTGGAATAATTTCTGAATTTTCTCTGGTCTGGTGGTAGGCTTCGGCTTTGGCTGGTTATCACCCCACCGGCAAAGACGTTATGATAGAAACTGACTAGGGGTATGGGTTTTATTTAACCGCCATACCTCTAACAGGTATTGCCCGCTGCCATCTTAGACTAAGCTAACCTGTAGTGGAATAAAAAAAATTGTGTGCATCAGAATGACTGCCCAAAGTGATGGATCGGCTTAAAATTTCGCCAGCATTTAGTACCTATTTAGTACTATTTTGTACCTTTGTTTAAATATTTAGTACCTAATTATTTACGAAGAAATATATTTTTTTAAGTGGGCAGTCATTCTGACGTCAAGATGGCTGCCCACATTTTAATTTCCGCATAAAGGTTCCGTATTTTGCATTTGTCTCTGCACCATAATTTAGTACCTAATTAGTACCTACACATATATTTTTTCTAGATTTTTTAGGCGAAATATAAAGATTTTATAACAATCTGAACATTCAAGAAGTCGAGTCCCGAACACTCGCTCAAAGACTAATCAACGCCCAGCCCAATCCCTTGGACCTAGAGCTGAAATTTTGCACAGAGGTTCCCTTTGTGATGTAGACAAAGAATAATCAAGGGTTATTCCCACGGGATCGGGAATATAGAGGATTTATCTGTTTGATTTAAAGGTTACAATTTCCAGAACTATTATCTTGAGAATCTTCAAATTTGGCATGCAAGTCGGTAATTCTAATCGTTAATTTTACTTTTTTCAGGATTTTTTGAAATTTCCACGGGATAAGGAATATAGAGTTTTTTTTTGCTGAGAAAACGACTTATTTCCGTTTGTTTGCATGAATATAAAACCTGTAGAGCGATATGTAAGGCTACTTCTTATCCCGGAAAATCGGAGTTCCCGCGGAAAACCCAAATACGCGGGCGGAGTCACGGGCATCATCTGATATACCATACGACGTTTTTACAATACATTTCTGAGTAAAATTCGTAAAGAAAACTGGAAATGTAACGTGAGTTTCCATTGATGTAAGAAACATGTTGAAAACTCTGTTTCTCTCTCGCTCTTCAATAACTACCTACAATATAAGTTTTCACCTCTCATTGCCTCATGCTCTAAATAAAAAAGTAATTTTAAAAAAACAAAAAACCCGACTGCGCTTGGATACCAAAAAGTATAAAACAAAATGTGAATTTCATTATTATCAATTTACATAGTATAATACTTTTAATGAAAATAATAGATAAAGAAATTATAACCTTAAATCAAACAGATAAATCCTCTATATTCCCGATCCCGTGGGAATAACCCTTGATTATTCTTTGTCTACATCACAAAGGGAACCTCTGTGCAAAATTTCAGCTCTCTAGGTCCAAGGGTTTGGGCTGGGCGTTGATTAGTCTGTGAGCGAGTGTTCGGGACTCGACTTCTTGAATATTCAGATTGTTATAAAATCTTTATATTTCGCCTAAAAAATCTAGAAAAAATATATGTGTAGGTACTAATTAGGTACTAAATTATGGTGCAGAGACAAATGCAAAATACGGAACCTTTATGCGGAAATTAAAATGTGGGCAGCCATCTTGACGTCAGAATGACTGCCCACTTAAAAAATTATATTTCTTCGTAAATAATTAGGTACTAAATATTTAAACAAAGGTACAAAATAGTACTAAATAGGTACTAAATGCTGGCGAAATTTTAAGCCGATCCATCACTTTGGGCAGTCATTCTGATGCACACAAAAAATTGCCAGTCATACGGGACTGCTGATAGAAGTGAAAACGAATATTTAAAACTAGATGATTCCCGTAACTTCGTCTGCGTGGATTAAGATTTCTGATCCCCTATGTCCTTCCCCGATAAACCATCTACCCATGTACCAAATTACATCAAAATCGGGTGATAAGACAGTTTTGTTTTATTCCCGCGGGAAAAAGTAGCCTATGTCCTTCCCCGGGATACCAACTACCCCTGTACCAAATTTCATCAAAATCGGTTGAACAGATAGGCCGTGAAAGCGTAGCAGATAGACAGACAGACACACTTTCGCATTTATAATATTAGTATGAATATGAATATTAAAAAAAAACCTAAAATATAAACTTTAAAACTAAGGTATTAAATTTCGAATGTAGTATATTTATATTAAAGACCTTTTTTTGTCGTCGTAGCAACGTGAGCATCTTCTTCTCTTCTTCTTCGTGTCCTGGGTTATTTTCCGCACTTGAACATGAGCATGTCGGTCATGCGAATCCACAAGTTTAGCCCCTACCAAAAAGTGCTCAACGCGGCTATAGTACTGTTATGTAAGGAGGTTCGATATATGTTCGGTTGATGTTTTATAAAAGAAATATAGTTGTCACTCATGAATTTTACAATGGCGAACGAGGATCAAAAGATAAAATTGCAATAAAAACTATGGCTTTTTCAAGGAAAATAGCGGAGTTTGATGTGAGCGGGGGAAATTGGGAGGCATATTGCGAGCGATTGGAAATGTTTTTTATCGCTCACGAAATTAAGGAGAATTTAAAAGTGCCAACATTAATTTCCGTTGTTGGAGAGAAGACGTATGAATTAATGGTAAATTTATGTAGTCCTGCCAAACCAGGTAATAAAACATTTACTGATTTGGTCAAAATTGTTGGAGAACATTTGCAGCCTAAACCGTCCTTCTTGGCCGAACGATTTCGATTTAGGAAATGTCGACAAAGAGAGTCAACCCTTGTGTCACAATATGTAGCAGAGTTACGCCAACTATCGCGGTTTTGTGATTTTGGCAATAATTTGGACGAAAATATGAGAGATCAGTTCGTTTGTGGGTTGTATAATGACCTCATACGTCAAAGACTTTTTGCGGAGGAGACGTTAGACTTTGCTCGTGCGGTTAAGTTGGCTACGACATTCGAAGCTGCGGAGCGGGACGCGCATGCGGTGGAGGGCGGAGCAGCATGCAACCAGACTAAATCGGAATCGTGGACGACGTCGGAAGGAGTTGTAGGTCCAGTTCATCGGGTTCAGCTCGACGAGTGTGAACGCTGTGGGGATCAGCGGCACAATAAAGATGGTTGCCCTTACAAATTTTTTGTGTGCAGCCGATGCCGTCAGGTCGGCCATTTACGCCGTCGCTGTCCTGACGAACCTCGAGCACAGACTGCAAGGCAAAATGCGGCACGCGGTTATAATAACAGGGCACGGCGTGGTGGCGTGGGGCGCAGTACCGGAGTGCGTTGGGGAACGGCGGCAATGCGCGGAGGGCGCGGGGCGGGCAGGACAACGACTTACACGGCGGGCACCAATCATTTGCTAGACGAGGACTCATTTCACGAGGAGCCGGGCTCATCTGAGGTCATCGAAGAGGATGAACCGATTTATCAGATATCTTTGAGGGATTATAAACCGGTTAGCATAATAGTGTTACTAGACAATAAGCCTTTAACTATGGAGATTGACACTGGTTCTGCTTTGTCATGTATAAGTAAGCAAACATATGTAAACAAATTTAAGTATATAGCATTAAGATCTTGTCGATTAACGTTATCTTTTTATGACGGGACGAAAATAAGGCCTTTAGGGTATATTCCGATAGAAGTGAAGTATAAAGATAGCATGAAAACATTAAACTTGTATGTTATCGACAATGGAACGACATCTTTATTAGGGCGCCAATGGTTAGCTGAATTAAATATTGAAATACCTAAGTGCAAGGTTAATAATTTGCAACTTCCGGGGTCTACAAAGAATGATACAGAGGAAATATTTTCCAGGTTTGCTGAATTAGTGTCGGGCGGACTCGGGCGTTTCACGGGCGGTCGCGCTCGTTTGCACGTGCGGGCGGGCGCCGTGCCGGTGTTCTGTCGCGCGCGGCCCCTCGCATATGCGCTCCGGGAGCGAGTCGACACCGAGCTGGACGCGATGCTGCGCGCCGGCGTCATCGAGCCTGTCGACACGTCGGACTGGGCCACCCCGTTGGTCATTGTTAACAAACCGGACGGCGCCATACGAATATGCGCTGATTATAAAACCACGTTAAATCGTCTCCTACGGCGGGGGAAATAGAACTTAGTTCTCGGGCCGAGGTTTCGGGCGAGTCACATTCTCGTGCAGTGGGCGAATCCGAGACAAGGGAAACGGCACGGCAGGCAGTACAGCATCGCCAGCTCGTGCGAAAGCGTTGGCCGCCTAGACGCTATGGCATTGACGATGTATTTCATAATATTATTGTTTAGTGTTAAGTTGTTTAGTTTTAATTTTAATATGTAGTAGGTACTTTTAATTTTAATATTGTTAGATAAGAGGGGAGGTGTTATGTAAGGAGGTTCGATATATGTTCGGTTGATGTTTTATAAAAGAAATATAGTTGTCACTCATGAATTTTACAAGTACATTACATCGCGAGACCGGGAAGTACGCGTTTTCTGGTCGAGTGTTAGTTAGACGACGACGACGGCTATATACGAGACCAGAAATGCTCTCCCGGTAGAGGTGTGTATAGTGCTTGCTTATAATCTAAAAAATGAAACAAGTGACTTTTTTAAAATATATTATATGATGTAATTAAAAGAAAGTAAATAAAAAAGCAACCTACTTAAGAAATATTAAAAGTTAAATTAGTTTTAATTATTTTTTTGGCGCTGTGAGTGCTGAACGCGTAATACGGTAGAGTTCCAAATTTAAACTATTTAGGCCAAAGAACATTATAACAAGTTACAAGATATTCAGGAAGAAAGATTCCAAATTCAAACTTATGATATGTAATGAAAATACATACATTCTTTACTGGCCTAGGCCGGGAAGTTTAACTTTCGAACTCATTTACAGGGTATGAAATGTGCACATTTCATATCATTTTTTGGAAAAAGAAGTTTACACTGCCAAAAAAGAAACCATATTAATCGTGTAAATAATTGTTTGCAGGTCCGCGGGGAGACATACACAGGGGGCTGTATGGGCCCGCGAGGCGCCCGGCTCTGGTTGTTCCTAGGCTTCGTTGTGGGGTTCGCTTCACTCATCGCGGCTTGCTGGATCCTATTCGCTAACTATGTTAACGCTGGTAACTTGAAGATCTATTCATTTTTTAAGTAATTACTAGATGATGCCGGCGACTTCGTACGCGTGGTTTAAGTTATTTTCAATTCCCGCGGGAACTTCTTAGTTTTCTGGAATAAAAAGTACCCTATGTCCTTCCCCGGGATACAGCCTATTCCTGTGCCAAATTTCATCAAAATAGGTTGAAATTGTGAAAGCGTAGCAGACAGATAGACAGATAGACAGACAGACACGCTCAGTGGTATCCACTGAAGCTAAGCGCAGACGAGATGTGGGAATAACGAAATTCTATTGGTTGTTTAAATCACATCTCTCCTCTCGACTCATCTCCGCTCTGGTTGTGTCCGGGCCTAACCTTGAACTTATTCAGAGACATCTTCAACATGTCTTCTGGGAGCTTATTGTAGAAGCGGACACTGTTTCCAACAAATGAATTACTAATTTTACCAAGCCTATTTTGATTTCTAGTATTAACATTATGACAATCACTTTTCTTCTTGAATTTATCAATGTGCTTATGCACGTGTACGAAATTTTCAAATATATATTGGTTGTGCACTGTCATAATATTGATTTTTTTTAATTTATCTCCTAGTGACTCTCTTGGTCCCATATTATATATGGCTCGAATAATATGGAACCTGGGATGATTGCTGCAAATTTTTTTCTTGATTCCAGGTAGCTCCAAACACGCCTGGCCGGGCGTGAGTCTGTTCATGCAAAACGCGTTCATATTCGCGGGGTCGTTAGTGTTCAAATTCGGCCGCTCCGAGGATGTTTGGGGCTAGAGATTGAGACTAAAGGTCGGCACTGATTTACATCTCATCACACACAGGTACTTAGGATCTAATGCTGAGATCTATAGGGCGTACTTTGACTTGTCTCAGAGTTTACTTAGAGTTAAAACGAGATGGACTTACGTAACGTAACATAAATCTGTCTCGTTTTAACCATGTCTTAAGTCTAAACAAAGTCAAAGTTCGCTCTATAGATCTCACACTTAGACTCAATGCACATAGCCGAGGCGCGACAGTTGATAACAATTCAGATTTAAACACATAAATTTGTAGCTGGGTAGTTATCTAAAGATCTCTCTATACTGTTTGCGCTGCCCTTGCCGACACATTAAGGCCTATTGCGCATTATAAGAAATTTTTTTGTGTATTTTAAGCAATACCTTATATTTTGTATCCTACACGAGAAAAAATATCTTGTAATATGTATAGTCTCATACAATAACTATGGCGACTACATTTCTTACAAGTCACTAGAAATCTTCTTATAATGTGCAATAGGCCTTTGTGTGATGTCCTGTCTTGAGTGATAAGGTTTTAGTCAATGTCGACCAAAATTATTAAGAAAAAGTTAAAATTGATTAAAGTTATAGTGCGAAGATTGTCGACACGTTTACAACTCTGTCGTCTTTGTTTTTTTATTTAAAATTAGATTAAGACTGAATGAATATCAAAATGTTGTATTATTATTTGTATTATAATTATTTTTATAGCATTCCTTTCTTTTAATACACATAGTCTGATATGCTTGGATGAAAAAAACCAATACTCAGTTGTCTTAATCGATCACAATTAAGATGCGCACACATAACTGTGTTGTTGTATGTTGTTACGCACTTTCGCACGACTTTATTACGGTTTGACACTAATACGGTAATTTGGTAGTTTTACCTGGAAAGTTTCTCGGGAGTTTTGATAATTGGTGTATTTTATAGATTTCGACGTGCTCTTTCCGAATTTTCACTTTGCCACCTCGTATCGTTGCCGCTCGCGCTGCTGTCATATTGGAAAAACGGCGCCCTAAAACATTGACTTGGCTAAATCTAGTCTAATTTAGTTTAAAGAACTTGTAAAACATCCACAATACAAATTTATTTGAACTGTGAAAGGTGAAGGAAGGTTTTGGTTTGCGGCTCTCGTACGATGAAACTTTTGATTTTACAAAAAGGTTACTACATACATTTTAGGAAATTTTCTCTGGTTTAATTTAATACATAACTATTTTCATCTTAAAATTAGTCCGAAAGGAGTTATTGTCAAAAAACTGTTTTTGGCGCCATTTTTCTAATATGACGGCGCGAGCGGCAAAGATACGAGGTGGCAAAATGAAAATTCTATATCTATAAAATAAACCAAATTTCAAAACTCCCGAGAAACTTTCCGGGTAACCCCCTTTTGAGCACCAAATTACCGTGTTACACCTACAGCAACAACCCTTATAGTGACATACCATTAATGTAAGTATACGTCAACATTAAAAATTATTGCTTGCACCGACCTAATGCGTAATTGTTGAACGCAACAACGCAGTACAACAACAACAAAATGCAACAACGTAGTTGTTGTGTTGTAATCATAATCATTTATTTTTTGCCAGAATATGGTACATGTAGTGCAGAATATGTAGTGGCAGTGGCAAGTCTTTTATTATCACTTCGATAGACATATGACACGCAATAACACAGTTATGTGTTTGCGCCTTTACTATCAACAAGAAAATAGTTATTGTCATATTTTCTTATTTTCACATTAATTGAATATTAAATAATTCATAGATTCCTCAATTAAGTAGTATTCTATTTTTTTACCGACTTTCAAAAAAGGAGGAGGTTCTAAATTCGACACGTATCTTTTTTTTATGATGCTCGTTTTCTACAATTAACTTCTATCAAGATAGACATTATCTGTTATAAGTATTTCTTTTAAAATAATACTTTGTATCTCCCAACAATATCTCTTTTTACTTTTATTTAGGTTTTACGTTATTGTAAAAAATATATAATTAAGTTTACTTTGTCTCCTTCACAAAATAAACTTGCAATTTATCAATAATGCCTTATTTTATTTCTCTTATTAAGAAAATAGAAATGTGTAGAAGCTTATAAGTTGTCTTTTATGTAGGTAAATGTGATAGGTATGTTTGGTAACTAAAGATAAATGAAACGGCAAAAAATGTTTATTAAAAAATGTAATATTTACATTAAAAATACATTTGTAAAACGATTAAATCTATTGTATTTGCTTCATTATCTCGCTTATTACACTTTTAAAATTAAGTTTTCACATCTATACTATACCATATATAAAAATATATACATATAATATAATAAATAATTATTTTATACTTATTACATAATATTTTTTTCAATCTGCTACATTTCAACATTACTGTGTCACCAAACTTCTTGACTTTTCTTCGGAATCTCGTTTTTTTTGCATTACTTATCCATATTTGTAAAAATCATAATTTAAAAAATTACGAACCGAACCGAACCTCAGAGAAAGCAGAAGCGCCATAACACAACATAATGGCTTAGTAATATAATGTTAAAATAAAGTAAGCAAGTAAAACACTTTATTACACACAAACAAATAACAAAACAGAGGTAAAACGAATCATGACAGAATTTAAAACTTGTTACGGTGTAAAGGCGGTATCACTATGAGTGATCTCTTCCAGGCAACCTTTTTAGGAGATAGGTTGCATGATGACACACGTGTAAATTTCTAAAAGAAAAAATTACTTAACTATTTTACTTATATGGCAATACAAATCTAAAAATAAAATAAACATAACATAAATAAATAAATACAAAACTTAATAAATAACTATTGCTTTGGTATTTCAGCTGAATGTTAATTGATGTAAAATGAGTATTAATAATCATTATACGCACATAATTTGTACCTTTGTGCAATTTATTGTACTTTCTTTAAGTACGTTTTAGTATGGTCGTTCTAACAGGCTACACTAATGCTGAGAGCTATAGAGCGTACTTTGACTTCGCTCAGACTTTACTTAGAGTTAAAACGAGATGGACTTATGTGAGTAACATAAATCTGTCTCGTTTTGACCATGTCTTGAGTCTAAGCAAAGTCAAAGTTCGCTCTATAGATCTCACACTCAGACTCAAAACACACAGGTGGTTTAATGAACGGTACTCAAAATAGTCTCGATTCATCAACCAAATATTGAACGACATAACTATCTCACGTGTGCGTACTTATATGTCACCGTAAGATTGTAAAATCCGTTAGATTATAATCTAACGGTTTCTATCCCGCGAGATTATAAACTGTCGAAAGATTGTGAACCGTTCAATGTTCTGAGTATTAATTTATGAAATATTTATTGTTTTTACGTTTGCTTGTCTCTTTCGTGTACAGTTCGCGCGCGAGTTGAATGCAGAGTAAATGTAAGTGTCACCATACATTTACTCTGCATTCAACTCGAGCGCGAACTATAGGTTAGGTTAGGATTTGACATTGCGGCCGGGCACTTAGGTTCTATCGGGTTAATATACCTAATATATTACAATTTACCGAAAAATAACGCGTTAAATTGTAAGCAGTATGTTACGGTTCACAATCTGTCGACAGTTTATAATCTATCGAGATAAAAAACGTTATATTATAATCTAACGGTTTTTACAATCTTACGGTGACATATATACCTACTGGTGTTTTTAGAGCCGGATATGCCACGACCTTCACCGATCTGTTTACCGCTTGAGTTATATAAATATATATATAATATACAGGTAATTTTATAACAAACGCGATGGTATAACATTGGCTAAAATAAACTTGTCAAAAAAAAAATTACAATCTTTTGTTACATAAAAATAAAAAGTAAAAAAGATCGGTGAAGGTCCTTGTATATCCGGGTTTTAGACCACCACCGCGAAACTGCTTCAGGAGTCAACTGCCAACGCTTAAAGCAATACTTAAGCAGTAATATTACTCAAAGTGACAGTTTGGTGTCACGTACCTTGACGTTCCTAAAATAAGGATTATAATTCTAAAACACGAAAGTCAACAATAATGAAACAATATGGCTTTAAGCGTTGGTAGCATGGCCCCAGGAACCATTTCAGTTTAACGTAAGGCCTTTATCTGTCTGACCCCTGCCATAAAGTGTTATAATTATCTCAAAATTTGAGGGTAGGTAAGTACATAAAACTTTTAATTCTAATCCCCATTCACGCACGTCCTACTTCCCTGACCATTCGGTAAGCATAGCTGGTTAGAGTCGCAGTTGCCGTTTCTAAGTTCACACGCGTTACGCTGGTTAGGGCAGCCGTCAGGGGCCACAGAGACTCCGTACAGTCTCCTCGACGCGGTCGCTACTGGGACTTGACCCTTCACTTGGGTGAAATAGCTCACGTACTCTATCTTTCGTCTGGAACAGTGAAACATTTTGACGTGAAACTTAAATTAATAATTTTAAATTTTAATAAATTATAATAGAAGGCACGGAAATTAACAAAACATAAAGAAGTACGGTCTTTATACATACCCCAGTGACGTGGACATGTTCTGAAGTTAGGGTAGGCATTAGATAGTCAGAATACCTATTTACTAGCTTTTTTGATGAAATATTAGCATTGACGTGTTTTTATTTGAGTAAGCAGTGCTTTTATCCCTCTATGAACTGCACGCCACTGATATACCCTTTACATACCGTACCCAGTCAGTAACTGGATGGGTGACCGAACTTGGAGGTGGAAAATTTGCCTTTTCGTTTCCTCCGTGCCTCGGACGTTAAGCCGTCGGTCCCGGTTATTATCACTAATATCTGATAATAATCGTAACAAACCTAAGAGATTAAATATAGTATATAGTATTAGTCGAGTCGTATGCGGAAGGACGTGGGAACCCACCGCATTATTATCCCAAGAAAACTCCTACCATTATGTGATTAATGGAATGGGGTCACGACCCTCAGTAATGAGGAATACGACGCAGAGAGAAAGAAGTACAACAGAGTTGGCATTTACTATTTGCAATAATTTAAATAAATTACTACATGAAGCCGTACAGGGAAATTAATTAATTAAAATATAAAGAAGTACAACCAAGTTGCGTATCATTTGGCATTAGGTATAACTTAGCAAACTTATCTGTGCGGGGGAGGAGGCGCCGTTGTCTATCAAAAATTACCATTTGAGGATCGACACAGAATAGATCCTGCTAGTTCCTACTTTCGCCACACGCATGGGTGTTTTTTTTTTTTAAATATATAGGCTAGCGCTTGGCTGCAATCAGACTTGCATGCAAGTGGTGATGCAGCCTAAGGTGGAGCGCGCTTGCCTAGAAGATGCCTATTCACTCTTGATTTAAAGGTACCTATATTAAAAGAGGATGGGAAAACGGAAGCCGGAAGGGCATTCTATATCCTAGCGGTTTGAATTAGAAACGAGGAAGCATATCGCTTCGTACGAGCGAGTTAAGTTTGTGATTGTACGGTCTAGCGATCTCTTCCAATTAACCAATGGAATAAAAACAGCTGTTGATACTAAAGATATGTAGCAAACTCGTTATTACTTATTACTGACTGATGTAAGAGTTGGATAACTCTTCTCACGTTTTCCAATCCGTCCAGTAGAATGTATGTCTGTCCGCTAATTGCAATGCCGAATGGATACGACCAATGATTTCTCTCCATACTTAGTTGGTATGCCAACGCATTTGATGACTAGGAGTCCAGCGTCACTGTAGCAGTCTATCTTTCGCCCAATCGATACAATAGTCAACGAGTTGGACAACTCGTCAAATCATACTCACGTTTTCCAATCCGTCCAGTAGAATGTGTCACCGTTGATTGCAAGACCGAATGGATACGAACAATTTCCAGCGATAATTTCTGTCTCCATTGTTCGTATAGCAACGCATTTGATGACTAAGAGTCCAGCGTCACTGTAGCAGAGTCTGTCTCTGGCCCAATCGATAGCCAACGAGTTGGGTAACTTGACGTCCGGCTGAGCAATGAAAACTCCTCTTTGGGAGCCGTCCATATTTGCCCATTCGATCTTCGGCGCAGAGCGATTCCAGTCTGACCAGAAAATTTTCCTGGAAAAAGGTACATAAATGTAGGTATGGCAAATGGCAATATATGTAAAGTTACTGAAATGCCAAGAACAACGTATCGATATGAATTCATTGCTCTGCGCTGGTTGCAGGAATCACCCAAATCCAAAACCCAAGTGGATGAGTTCTTTTAAAATAATAGAATAGATGTTTTATTCATAAAGTGAATCTATCACCGGGTTCGGATATCCTTTCAGCCTCGGCTGAAACTCGAAACTCGGCTTCTCGAAGTACTAGTAAGAAACACAAAAATAATTTAAAATAATTTATTAACTTACCCCAGTCCAGGATGTACCGCAATTCCACGAGGATTTAACAGGCCGTCTCTTTCGAATAATACCTTTCTCACTTTGGTATCTATGTTAATAACTTCGATTGTTAGCTTTTTGGAGTCTGTCCAAAATATGTTTCTTGCTTCCCAATCAACGGCTACTCCCTCTGGCGATTGGACACCTGCAATTTAAGATTACTCTTTTCAGTGTCACGTATGTCCCGATAGCTGGATGTTTTGAGAAAGCTGTAAGTCTTTGATCATAGATTTAGGATTGGTCTTCGCTTGCGCTACGATAAGCGAAGACCAATCCTAAATCTACATCTTTGATATAGTTTCTCTACGCTCCCTAAAAGATATACATTTATGTGACTCACATAAGACCATCTCGTTTTAAGTGTGTAAAGATTGAGCATAGTCAAAGTACGCTCTATCGATCTCAGCCTAAGAGTCAGGGAAACTTTTAAACAAATTACCATTTGACAAAAATTCTTCAAATCGAGAACCATCGTATGACGTCCGTTTAATGGAACTGGCTCCAACGTCTCCCCAGTAAATATTTCCCGCTAGACAGTCTACATCGATTGCTACTGCGATCTGGTAGATAGCACTGTTCAAAGGAGTTGCAAAGTCTCTCGCTGTCACAGTGAAGGGGACTCGATACACGGAAGATCCGTCACTCGCCACGAGAAAGTTACCGGCTTCCCTCGGATTGAGGTCGCAATAGTTTCCAGTACCAGTGTATCCATTGTTGCATTTGCATTCATATCCATCCATAGTCTTCATACAAGAGGCGTGGATATCACATAGATTGATGTTAGTCTTGCAATTCATTTCTGGGTTGCAAGTGTAACCGTCCCCAGTGAAACCCTCGAGACAAACGCAGCGGTATGAGCCCTGCTCCGGGGTGCAGATTGCATTGGCGCCGCAGTCGTTAGTCAAATCGCAGGTCCTTTCTCGTGGCACACAACTTAGAATACCTTCTCCTTCGTAGCCTTCGTCACAGTGGCAATAGCTTACTTGAATAGTCTCATCGTACAAGCAAGACGCGTGCTCTGCACATGTGGCTCCATTGCACAGTTGCGCGTCAGGAATACAAGCATCACTCTGGTCTTTGATGTAACCGTCGATGCATTGACAGACATACTCCCCCGTGTTAGGATCTGGTCGACATTCGGCGTTATATTCGCAGTCTGAATTGTTTGTACAGCTGAAGTTTGGTCTGCAGATGTATCCGTCACCTTGGTAACCCAAATCGCATACGCAGATGAGTTCGCCAGCAGCCGTACCGATGCAATGTGCGCTGGGACCACAGGCGCAATTGGGCCCTGAACGTTCGATACACTCGTAGGCATCGCCTTCATAGCCTTCGGGGCATACGCACTGCCCTTGCTCCTGATCATTAGATAAATATGTTTCCGGTGAGAATGAGCACATTGCATTCGGTGGACAGTCTGTGTCGCTCCTGCACTTTACTGAAAGCAAAACAAATAGGAATTTCAAAACAGTAAAAATTTCAAAGCTTTAAAAATTGAGAAACATACCTATTTTTAATTATATTATATTTCAATATGAAAATTATAGTGTTATTAATATAAATTTTTTAGAGTACAAAACTTTGTTTAACTCACTTGAATTATCTTTCTTTTCTTCATTGTTATCGCCGTTGTAAATATCAATGCGACATAAGTCGTTATCTCTATGCTTGAAACTTGAATACCCAGGAGGGCACACACAACCGAAGGCGTCGCAATTTGGTAGAACATAATCTTCATTATATTCATTCTCAGATACTACAGGGGTAGTTGATTGTAAAGGAGCTAATTCAGAAACATCAGTACCATACTGTGCTGTAGTGGTATCGATGAAAGATTCAGTGGTGGATGGGTATGCATAAGTACAGTAGTAACCATCACCAATATAGCCAGGGTTACATTGGCACTGACGAGTTCTAGTGGCTTCAGAAAACCCACAGAAAGCGTACGGCGAACAGTTGCTGCATGTAGTATCGAAACACCTTTCTCCGTCTCCAGTATAACCAGGATTACATAGGCATATAGCTTGTTCTGCAGGATTATCTATACATTGCGCGTTAGGATCACAAACTTTGTTTCTACAGCGAGACTCTCGGGTGCAACTAATGCCGTTTCCTTCATATCCACGTCGACATTTGCATTCAAAACCACCGTCGTGGTTGTAACAATCTGCGTTAGTATCACAATTGTGTGTTCCTGCTGCGCACTCGTCTACATCAACACAAACAGTCACTTCTCCATAATAAATACTAGTGAAACCCGCCTGACAAACACAAGTGAACGAATCTCCTTGTGCAACACATGTGCTGTGGGGAGCACAAGAATTTTTACCTTCTACACAAGGATCTTGTCGTCCGATCACTTGAATTCTGTTACTGGTGCCATATCTAACGATGTTTTCTCTGGGCTCATAACCTAAATAATTTTTTATAACTTTCATGGTTAGTGGTGGATATTCTGAGGGAGGAGCAAATTTACACGCGTTATATATAATCGTTTGTGATACCTTCTGCAAATACTTTTGACCTGTATTTCTATCAGTGAAAGTCCGTTCCGAAGCGCTATTTATTACACCTGGTTCAATAATAGTGTACTGTTCTTCATATTCGGATACTTCAAGTCTGGATCCGGGACTTATTTGGGGTAAGGTTCCGCGTATATCTGCCTCTAAAGATATTTGATCGAATACATCTTGACCAAAGTATTCTTGATTAATGGTTATTCTCTCGCCGGTTAATGGGAAAAATATATCAGCTGTGTGATTGAAGACTCCTCCTGTAAGTTGGTAGCCATTCAGTACGGAGCCGGATGGTTTTGCGAACAGCCAGCCGATCACTCCACCGAGGACATTCAGAAGCTGCAAGCTGCCTCCTAAACGGGTTGGAGCTTGGGATAGCGCTGTGTATGACCTTCCATCGGCGACTACCACATAGGCTTGAATATCGACATCATTTAAGTTCTCGTTGTTGATCACTCCGTTAAGTTTCCCGTGCACTCTTATCGGTAGGTCGTTTTTGATGCAGGTTTTTCCGTTTCCATAGAAGCCCTCGTTGCATTCACAGCAGATGCCTGCTTGGTAGTCGACGCATCTCGCTTGCAGATGGCACACGCTGGGCCCGCTTTGGGCGCAGGTTTTTGATTCCTCTGCTACTTCAACTTCGTATTGATCGTACTGGTCGGGAACTGCTACTAGGCCGTCTTTTGGTATGTTTCCAACGCGAAACACATATTTTCCAGGTTCTTGAGTGTTTGACCATCTGCAAAAGGTTTATTTAAAGTTATAAAATATATCAAGGTATGCGGTAGTAGGTAAATCTATACTATACTAATATTATAAATGCGTAAGTTTGGATGGATGGATGGATGTTTGTTACTCATTCATGCCAGAACAGCTGAATGGATCTATATGAAATTTGGCGCAGAGATAGATTATAGTATGGAATAAACATCTAAGGCTATTTTTGTACTAAAGAGGTTCCGCAGGAATCAAAAACCTCTATAAACGCGCACAAAGTCGTGGGCATCAGCTAATACTTATAATAAAGTTGAATTACTCACGAGATGATGTTTCTAATTTGATGACTGCCAGAGCCTCGTAGAGTGACTATGCGGCCGTCTTCCGAGACAAAACCAGCCTGGGCTTTCGCATCAGGCAGTTCTCCTTGGGGAGTTTCCCTCTGAATCCATTGGATCTCTCTCTCAGGGTACAACAACTCCACAAAACTTTCCGTGCCATTGCTTATCACAGCAATTTGGAAGGTGTTCTTTCTGTCATATCGTTGTGTGCTGGAGTACGTCACTTCTATCCAGCTAGCTATAAAAACGCTGGTTGGTTTGAAATCATAGTACTCGTGGAAGTTGTTTTGTACGCTTTCTTCTGCTTTAAGGAGGACATAGGATTCGTTTGATTCCCGGTAGTACACCGCGCCTGTCTCCGTAGTGTCTATGTTGGAATAGAACGCCGCTATCGAGGGGTATGGGAGAGGGAACTCCGCATTGAGGAACGAAGGGATGTCAGACCTAAATGATAGTACTCCGTAATTGTTGACCTGAAAGAAAAAGAGAAAAGAACTGGTTGATTAGAGGCGCGAAAGCTTCTGAAGACTTATGGGCGCGGCGATAGGTAGATGATATGAAAGCATAGAGCTTAAGTAGGTACCTACTTCTGACTTTTTGAAGTTATGTGTGTTTAAATATTGCTTTAACGGTGCAGAAAACAATCGTCATGAACCTTGCAAGCCTGAGAATTCTCCGTAATATCCACAAAGTCATGTGTAGTCTCTGTATACCAATCCGCGCTTGACCAGCGTGGTGGATGTTTTAGCTTAGACAACTCTATTCATTCTGAGAGTAGACCCGTGCTCAGTAGGCTGTAGCGTTACCTTGGGATAATGGGTTGAGTTATTGATGCCTACTTAGATATTTCATACTAATATTATACCTAAATGCGAAAATGTATTTGTTTGTTGGTTTGCTTGTTTCAATCACGCTGCGACATAGATTTATAAGAGGCTACTTTTTATCCCGGAAAATAAAGGAGTTTCCGTGGGAATCAAAAAACTTATTCCACGCGGACAAAGTCGCGGGCATCAGCTAGTCTAATATTGGTAGAATTAACCATTATTAATAAAATATGGTGAGATTCGAAGTTACGAACTTGCAGTTTCAAGCATTTTATCGTTGAGCTATAGCAGCATAAATTGTAGACGTATTAATAAACCAGCTGACTACTTAATTACTACATTTTATTTCCAGCCGGCAATCGATACGTTTCTTACGTAACTATACGCGCAGCTGTACCTAAATTATCTTTCGTGATTAGATAGGTACAAACGTCAACTATGACCCTCTCCCTGATAAGAAGTTACGCTTAAGGTTTGTACACACAGCTCTGTGGCGGAAACGTGTGCAACATGGTTCCGAGAAGTTGAAAGAGTCGACGCATACCGACAGAATGGGTTTGAACCAACCACGATTTTTTCTATGGAACCAACGATCTCAATTTACATAGACGGGCCCTGACTAACAAAGAATGTGGACTTATTTTACTAGCGCCATCTAGTCTGAAAAGCAGGACAGCGCTATGGCAGGGACAAGGACAGGCTTATACAGGTGAGGGGCATACCCTACAAGTCGGACGCCCAACTTTTTTCGATGTACCCTATCTAGTACCTACATATATATCGATGGTTTGAACCGAGGGGCAACTCCATATACATGTAACTTGTAAGCAATCAAAGTTAGCGCGAAACAAGAAGCCGCACTTAGCCTTAGTAAATACTTCGTAGTAAGTAGTCGTGGTCAACAGATAAATGTCCATTACTGGACATAGATCTCTTAGATAGGATCCACACGCTACGGTTTGCGCTGCCTAGATCCAGCGGCTCCATACGACGCTAGGTATGAAAACGCTGTCCTTTCCCATGAGAAGTTGCCAATCGCCATTCCAGCACTTTGGAGCCAAAACGTCTACGGTCTATCGGTTCTTCGAGCTATTAGCTCATATTATATTAGTTATGCTATGTTGTATATTCTAGACATGTAGAGTTTTATAATGTAGATTGTAGACATACTAATCGCTCACGCGTACGCGCGCATGATGTATGACGTCCTCATGTGCCTTTGCCACTAAATACTAACTATTACTACGTACTACGTAGGTACCAATACCATGCTTAGAAATAGAAATATCCACTTGGGCCTTGGGTCTTCACATTCGATATGATAAGATGTTGTTATAAAAATTCTTAATACCATAATATGTAATGAGCAGTTTGTTTTACTTACTTAATGAACCGTTGTTTTATTAATGTTAATAAAATAATTATTAACATAATTATTCTTAAAATGTCTAGGTCTAATGGCGATTAGTTGGTTATTTCTTATGAATGGATAATAACTATAAATGATTAACTGGTTAGTTATCATTAATAACCCGACCCAGTACGTTTTATACTTTTTATGTATGTTTAAAAATCAACTTTTACAAAACTGGTCCAGATTTATCTAACGAAGTTTTGGACTAGCATCGACAAAAAGTTTTTCGGCATTTACCTACTACTAAAAGTATTTATGAACTCCATGAACAGGTCGAATTATATGTTTGACAAACGATTAAGTACAGATTAAGTACGATTCACTTACACAATCGGGGGGCTGGACCGACGGCTTAACGTGCTCTCCGAGGCACGCAATTGAAACGCACGTAGCGTTTCAATTTATCTCAGTGGGTCACCCCCTTTACGCTTAACTGCAATAATTATTATTGCAGTTTGCACATTTTTGCAACGCATCTGCGCTGATAATTGATAACATTTGTATTTGGTGCGGCGGACGGAAACTAATGTAGGCGGGGGACACATCGGTCACTGACTGCTCCCTTCGTGATTAATCCTATGCACTCTCCACGTAGGTAGGTACTGCATGAGACCTAAACCTGGTGATGTCACTATACAACGTTTTAAAGTGGTAGATTTCCCGCGGCCACCACGTTTGCCCTCAGTAGAAATATCGAAAACTAAAGTTAATCTTTTAAAATAAAAGTGTTTTTTATCAAAATAAATATTCATCAACTCGAAAACGTGAGAGACAATAGTAATTCAGTAAGGCTTTATAAAGTTTATAGGTGTTCAGAACTTTAGATACAAATAAATCGTATATCTATTTTTTTTTATAATACCTATTGGTTCGAAGTCGCCTTCGAGTTTTGTTTTTCTAGATTGTAAATCTGCCATTGATCGATTCTAATAGTTAATTTTTGTTTTAACAAATTGATTGTACTACAGAGACAAAATCATTTCGCTAGAAAATAACCATTAAAGTTTCAGTGCGTGTACTGTCCTCACGACCGAAATTCTACCACGGCGGCCTATTTACGCAAACTTAGCCTTTTGCACGGAAGAATAGGTATAGTGAATAGAGATAAGTGTGTAACTGAGCACTAAACCGTAGGTCGAAATAATGCATTACGTTTTTTTTATTCCACTACAAGTTAGCACTTGACTGCGATCTCACCTGATGGTAAGTGATGATGCAGTCTAAGATGTAGCGGGCTAACCTGTGAGGGGCATGGCAGTTGTATTAAACCCATACCCCTATTCGGTTTTTACACGACATCGTACCGGAACGCTAAATCGCTTGTCGGCCGAAGCCTAGCCCACCAGACCAGAGAAAATTCAGAAATTATAAATTCCCAAGTAGGTATACCCTGCCGGGAATTGACCCCGGGACCTCCCACGTTAAAGCAACAGCGCTCGACATTACGTCAGGGAGGTCGACAAAGGACCGTGCTGCAAAGGTTCCGTGCTGACTTCGAAGACATGTGGAGGACGTTTAAAAAAAATCTGTTGTGAGCGCCTCTCTATTACCTTCTTACGCTCGAAGATATCCTTACTAAGGAACACATTACATTAGGCACAGTATTAGGTCTTGGACGAATAAACCACGGAACGCGTGATATCGGCCATATTCGCCTTACCCCTTTAGTTTTTTTATAGCAAGATAGGCTTGAGCTTGACGACAATCACGCTTAAGGCGCTGTGAGCTCACGAGATGAAAAACACAGGCGCGCGGGGGTGAAATCGAGCAAGCGCATGTCGCAAAGATACATGAAATAATTTGTAAAAATAATAATATTTACTTTTCAATACAAATGAAACCGACAATGTGTTTGATTTAGACACATGAATTTTATCTTATATTTCTAGAGCTAATTATTGGTTTCAATAAGGAGAAAAATTGCTTTAAAAGGTAAATTAAGAGGTAGGTATGTTTAAAATAAATTACAATGCAGAGTTTTTTTTTAAATTTTGTTTTGAGATGCGTTAATGGCTGCTCAAAGGTCTTCAAAACAGCACATTATTTTTACAAGCATACATTATGTCACCGTTTGATGGATACACTGCTTTTAAAAACCCCCTTTTACGCTACACATGGCCTTAATACAAAGCAATGATGAGGTCTAGGTTGAAGCGCGCCCGCCTATAAGATGCCTATTCACTGTTGCCTTCAAGGTACTTAATAGTTATACGTGACAGGGAATACATGCGGTGGAAGAGCATTCCACATCCTGGAGGTTGAATCAGAAACGTAAAGCAGAATCGTTTCTTTCGAGCTGACTGGACGTCAACCACGTAAGGATGCCAACGCAGATGGTTTCTTGCATATTGTATTGTCATATTGATTAGTGATCGATTTGTTCATAATAATCGGGCAGAAAAATGACAACTTGACAAGACACTCCCCTCGCCCCGCAAAAGTTAGTCGAACGTGATTAATATAACTGCCATACCCCAGGTTAGCCCGCTACCATCTTAGACTGCATCATGACTTACTATCAGGTGACATCGCAGTCAAGGGCTAGCTTGTATAGTGGATTTAATAAAAAAAGATTTCACGTTTCCTATATCCCATGTTTATTTCAATGATTTCATCCAAGCATTAGGTACATGGATGTTGAGTAGGTAGGTATCACTTGTTTACTTGATTTAGTTAACTCAATATCTATTGTTTTAAGTTTCGGTCACTGCCCTAGTTGATAGGTTAGCCGGATCAATTTAATTTACATCAAACTTGGCGCGTGTAAGTTTAATTAGAACCTCTGGTTCAGTGGTAAGAAGTCCCAAGTTCGACGCTTTGTTTGATTCTTAAAATGATCACGAAATAGCTTAGCTCATACGATAAAACTCTCCATGACCTTACGCAACTTTGCATAATATTAGATACTTATATGTACTATCCGATGACTTTGTCCGCGTGGATTTTGTTTTTCAGTTTATTTTAGGGCTAAGTATAAATATCCAATCCCCATCTCTATACCAAACTAGCTGACCCGGCGAACTTCGTACCGCCTTAGTATGCAAAATTAAATGTATATTTTTCAATATTTCTGAGAGATTTTCTTAATATTTTTTTCCGTAAGAACCTTCTCCTAATAATAACAAATACAACAAAAAAAGAATAATAGTAAAATCGGTCCAGCCATTCACGCGTGATGCCGTGACCAAGGAAAACGGGTTTCATTTTTATATATATAAGATTTCGTCAAAACTGGTTTAGCCTTTTGGAGAAAAGGTACTTACCTAACAGATAGACAGACAAATTTTCAAATCCATTATAAAACGGTTATTAAAAGTTCCTTATAAAAGTAAGTAGGTATCATTCTGTTTCGATGTTTCGGGTAGTAAAAACATTATTTGTTTTTAATTGGTAATTACGTATTTTGATGTCGCGAACCCAAAATCCTCTAAAAAAATTGGCTAAAGTGCGAAACGTAAGTACGCAGTGATGCCTGGCGCAAAATATATTCTACTAACTAAACTGTAGGTAACGTTGAAGTATGGTACGAACTTCCACCGTTTTAAATCGGTCAATTTATTTACGCATTTAAAACATAAATCGGACTTTTATAAAATTGGCACAGTGCAGGAAAACAGAATGTGCATCAACGAACGCCCCCGAGCATTATTTCGGGTAATACCTACACTGTAAATTACATGTTTTATTTTCGTGCTATTTCGAAAATGCATAATAATTAATATTGTTTCACGATTTAAACGACCGAGAAATATTTAAATAAGTTAATACCAAACAGCTGCGTATCTAACAGAAAATATCAAACTACGTTTAAAATGCTCAAAAGTGTCCACTGTCCAGTGTCCGAAAGACCTAAGTCCTAAACCCATAGAATCGACCTGCTTTTGAAAAAGTGTAGGTATGCCTGTCACCTTGTCAATCTGCTTCGTTTTTATACATCTTGTATTTGTGTTGTTGTAGAACTAACCACTCAGGCTGAACGCTAGCAAATGCGAGACAAGTTCACCGGTTTCTCCAGGTACTCTCCTTCAACGCGACATTGGCAAAATATCTGTGCCTAGTGCACGAGTAAAGCCATTCACATAAGAAGTGAAGTGAAGTGAAGTGAAGTACATCTTGTCGAGAGATTTTCACCAAATTCGGTAGAGAGATCCCGAGGATAGACAGGCTATCCCATAAAATTAAAGATTTAAACTAAACCCACGCGGACGACGTTGCAGACCGTTAGATATAAAATTATATGCCTGTACTTATATCGTGGAAATTAGTCCTATCCAAAAAATAAATAAGTATAGTGCCACAAACTTATTTGAGCCGGTGACAGTGTCGCTAGTATACTTATATACTTAAATGAAAAGTAAAATAAAACACAAAAAATAAACAGGCAAAAAATAGTTCCATTTTTGGCCACCGGGCCAGAAAAGTTGATGGTATAATCATAAATTCTGGAAATATTTTGAGCAAGTACCAACCTTCAACTTTTATTTCGCCTCTACCTTCGCAGTTCATGTAGGCATTAGCCCTGTTACATCATAATTATATAGAGAGAGCCCTAGGTTCGTTCACATAAAGGAAGGTTCAGTAGAAGTAATTCAACAACTCGCAAGATGTATTACCTAATCCAAAACTTTTTGCAACGCATTGTGCATGTAAAAAAGTACTTAGAAACATCCAGGCTGAAGTTCGTCCTTAGTCTGTGGTCAGGAACTCAGGATCAAAAAACTTTAGAAGCAGATAAAGTAAGAAGTAAATCCACTCACATAAATAGATTCATACGTCTCGCCGAAGAACACGATAGGAACTTTCAAAGGTATTTCAGGAGAAGAAACGTCAGCTCCCCTCGGCAGCCTCTGGTCCAGGCCGGGTCCAGTTGGGTAGAACTGGTCCCTGGTCACAGCGGTGCATTGCCCCGCCAGCAGTATCACAAGGACGGCACTAGGCGTCCACATCGTGGCAAGTTTCCTGTCGGACTACCGAATACTGATAACGCTTGGGCGGACTCAGTTTGACGAATTCGTACAGAGCACTTTTTTGTAGACACTCCCGAATTTCCCAAACAATCGAAATTTGCACACTAAAATATGTTCAAAATAGAATTAAAAGACAATAGATGATACATAGTCATGTATAAATATATTAAGGAAATTGTTAATTAAAATGAAGTCATTTTCATTTGAAATACTTAGCTTTCAATAACAACTAAGTAGGTACCTATTTACATATTTATTAGTCAATTTGAAGCGCTTAATAAGTTTATTTAAACATGGCTAAAGAAAATTAACTTTGGATTAGTACCTATCTGTTTAATATTAATTAGGTACAAAATTAAGTAGGTACCTACCTAGATATAGGTACTTACTGTTAGGTATTTTTAAACGTAAACTTATTAAATACCATAAATACTATATTGTGAAGAAAGCATAGGAAATGATTAAACTTTGATCCAATAATTTTTAATTGTGAGATAGTGATAAATTAAGTTATGCTTTGAGATGATTTCTATGCCTCTCAGATTGAATCTGATGTGGATGGATGTTCCTACCAAATTTGCAGTTGGAATAATGAATAGGCATCTTCTAGACAAGCCCGCTCAAATCTAGACACCGTCATTGTTTTCAGACTATACCCGCGACTTCATCCGCGTGGATTAAAGTTTTTTGATTCCCGCGGAAACACTTTAAATTTCCGGGATAAAAAGAAGCGTAATAGTTATGTCCTTCGTCCAGATCGGTTGAACCGATGGGCCGTGAAAACGTAGCAGACAGACAAACAGCCGCTCTTTCACATTTATAATATTAGTATGGAAGTATGGATTTGGATATGTCGATATGCGCAACCATAGGGAATAGTCCACATTCAGTAAATTAAAAAAAACTTTTGAAACCTCACTATGTTCAAAAGTTACTTAGCATAGTTAGAGATCGAAAGCTAAACGTAAGCGTCAGGCAATACACGTCGCTTACGCGTTTTTATTTGATTTGAATATTTCTGCTCCTTAATTACTCTGTAGTGTGTACCTACAGTGTATCACCGAAGGGCTGTAAAAGCAGTTCAAAATAAACATACTTGAAACTTTAAATCTAACAAGGAACGGTTAAGAGTTACGACATTTCAGTTAAATGTGATCTGGGTTAATACGTTTGCGGCTGCTTGAAACACAAAACGCGCGGCGGGAGCGTCTCCAACGTGGCGACTAGAACTTATTATCTACCTACCTAGATGGAGAAGAGTACATACAATAGTCAGATAAATGTTGTACAATACAATGAATAAAATAAGTGTACAAAATATTTTGCCGTAGGATCTAAATTTTAAACAATACTAACTAAGTATTGCAGTTTAAAATGGCTGTTGATCCACATTCCACTGTTCCTTAGTACACATACCTAACATGTGGTGGCCCACAGGCGCGGCTTCCATTTTTTTTATCAACTTAAACTCTGCTTAGTTATTTATGGCACGGTTGAATGCTCCTACAGTAAAAGGAAAATCCTGACTCACTCGCTGACCGACACATCAACGCTCAGCCCAAACATAATTATGGACCTAGAAAGTCTTTCACCGGATTTTTCAAAATCTCCACGGGAGCGGACGTTTGCCATGTTACTTAGTTATAAATATTGGATAGAAGTAGGTAAGCGTTATTTTGCGGAAGTCCATGATAGTGGAAGAACTTGAATTAATTGCTATATTTTTTTTTAATTTGCTATAAGTAATCCGCCTTATGAGATGTTGACTCGACAATGCACTGTCGAGTCAACTTCTCCTGTTACGTACTCACGTACTCACGTCCGCATCGCACTTTCTATGTCCAGGCCTTTATTTCGGTTTGTTTGAAGCGAAAAATTTACATCCTTGGAAAGCTTTAAACTAGAATAACTTTGAATTGTAAAATTGACGATTCGTTGTACGATAATAAAAGTGTAAAGTTTCACACTTTTATTGGGTAACTAATCGGTCGTCCTGCGCCTGATCTCTCTCCGGTCGTGTCGGATTTCCGTCGTATCGGGCTATGAGGGCAAAGGAACAGAGAGTGTACCTGTGTATGCGCACACACTTGTGCACTATAATATCTCCCGCGCAGATGGCTAATCTCTCTGGAGCTTGGCCGCCGTGACCGAAATTAGATTGGGTGGACATCATTATAATTTTTGCATACTGTCTCTGACAGTAGATTGTGTACAGGAAAGTTTTCATTCTAAAACGACAACAATAAAATATGATATACGGGGTAGGTACTAAAACAAAAGTGCCTATTTTGGGTTAGAATGTATAAACAAGCAAAAAATTGTTTGGCTAATTAACCAAAATAGTGTTGATTCAGTGAAATTAGCGAAATCCTTATCAATAGGCCGCGATCAGGTCAAAAGTCAGATAATGAGTAAGAGTAATGACCAGCGCGAGCATAACCACGGAGCATAACGATGTCTAGATACCTAATTGTTATTATCTTTGGTGATAGGGTTTTAGGTATTTTACATAAAAATTCTTTCCAAAAAACCGACTTCCAACGCCACTGTAAATTTAAATAATTTTTATTTCTATCCACTATGTTGAAGTCGGGCGAGCCTGATGCGTCAACTTTTCTTATCCTTGTTATACCCGCCCGACTTCAACATAGTGGGTAGAAAACTACTAAAGAATTTCTTTAGTAATTCTTCCAAATTTCTTTTTGGAAAGAATTTTTAATTTTAACTTTTTAGTGTCAGGGTTGACGATTTGGAGTCAGATTTTTTTATGGGACCACCGCGAGAGCTTCCTCTAAAGGCTGATAGAAAAAAATTCAAATCGGTTCTGAAACCACGCAGATATACACCGACCGACATACATTAAAAAAAATACGCGCCGAATTGAGAACCTCCCCCTTTTTGGAAGTAGGTTAAAAAATATTTAAATATACTCTAGTTTTGGCAAGAAAAATTTTTTTATGTAAAACTCAAACTCAAAGTATAAATTTATTCAAAATATATTTATACATACAAAGTACACCTTCTGAATGTCACGTTTACAAAGTATAGGACGTGATGGTGATAATTAACCACGGTATCTAAAAACTAAAGCTACGAGGGTTCCAAACACGCCGTCTGAGAAGAGCCCACAACAAACTCAGCCGTTTTTTTTTTATTATCACGTGTATTTTTTATTTGTATATGTGTTTTCGTATATCACACCAAATAGGGATTAATATCGTATGGCAAATGTAAAGCCTGAGGCGCAATCATGTAAGGATCGCCGATCAAATCGTTAAAGCTCGGCTTCAAAGTAAAATAAACCATAACGGCATTGAATTAGAGCTCAATTTCGTGTATCCATTCTCATACGTTTAGGGTATCGTACATACCTAAACGTATGAGAATGGATATGTGACCGTAAGATTGCAAAAACCGTTAGATTGTAATCTAACTAGCGGAATTGTAAACTGTCGACAGATTGTGAATTTTCATTTCAATGTTCTGAGTGTCAATTTTTGAAATATTCATTTTATTTACGCTTTCTTGTCTCTTTCTTGTAGGTTAGGTTAGTTAGGTTTCGACATAAATAATCGGGTAGTAGTATCGGGTTAATATACCTAACAATCTACCGAAAAATAATGCGTTAAATTGTAATCTGTCAACGGTTTACAATTTCGCTAGTTAGATTACAATCTAACGGTTTTTGCAATCTTACGGTGACAGATACACGAAGACGCGGCGTCCGCGCTTCGCTTCTGTATACGCGGCATCAGCTCACCACCTCACTGCTTGCATAGGTAGGTACATTTTCTATGAAATAGATAGAAGCAGCGGCGCCCGCTCGCCACAACATAGTGTATTATCTATGGCCACAACCGCGCCACTCGCCACGCCCGTCGCCTCTTCTATATGTCCGTAATACGTTTTAAGCAGTCATATTATTACGATTTGCTTAGACAATTGAGCCTGGTTACCCTTGCGAAGCCGAAACTGTCCGCTAGTGTATAGTATGTTCTTAAAAGTTTATCACTGCGACATTTTGAGGCCGCAAGTACGTTGACCGCACTGATAAATCAAGTGCAAAAATATCTTCCTAAATCCGTGGCCGTGGGTTCATCCAGAGAATGCAGCGCGCACAGCCCTGGCATGTTGCCCTCGCGATAAAATACTAGGATTACAATTTACATCCAGCAATACATTACAATGCTGCACACAAAAACAGGAAAAAAAGCTTGCAGGTGCGGAAAAGCTATACTTTATTGACAGAAGGATAATAAGATGCTATTTTAGTACCTAACCGAGTGCAATTCGGTTTTTTATCCTACTGACTGTAAAAAACGAAAATAATCCAAATTACTTTTACGTAATCGAAAAATTTATCAGAAAATATCGATTATATTTTTGTAGAAAATATTTAAATTCAAAAATTTCCTACTGCCAACTGCAATTAGCCATAAAATTGTCAAAAATAGGCAAAACCCCAATTTTAAGAATCAAATTTTAGTTCGGAACTTACCGCCGTACCACATTTGAAGTCCAATTTCTCACAATAATGCCCCCTAAAGTACCAATTTTTTTAACTAATAAGGGAAGCTTAGGAACCCTAAAAGTTTTTGAAATTAGTCGGAAGTGACGTAGACAGGTTTAAGTATTTTAATCAATGCGTCTCTACTTCTGTTGAACGTAAACTTTTCACTTTCGACCAAACATTTCCCGACTTGGGTGAATGTTATGATGGTAATTATTTTATGCAATTTGCAAAGTAACACACTTCATAACAAACATGTTCACAAAAAAAATGTTCGGAAATAAACACTAAATTAAAAAAAAATTAACACACTCAAAGAAATCTCTCGAAAAAATTAAAAAAAAATTTTAACTCGTAAACTACCAAAAATCGCATAACATGTACATGTGATATTTTCTGATAGGTCTAGGTACGAGGACTAAAGGAGGTAAATTATTTTTGTTTCGTTGACGTTGTGACGACGTGTTGACGTCACTATTTGGGCCCCACTGTATATTTGGGACAAGTTTCATGATGGTATGAATATCATATTTAAGAGCCCGTATCCCCGCAAACCGACATTTTAAGAACTTTTGATGAGCTTTATGCATGAGATATTAGAATTATAAAAAAAAGAAAATTAAAACATTACAGATTAATCCCTCCTTAGTAGAGTGTTGCAAAAAAAAATATTAATTTTATTCAAATATAATAGTGAAATTCTCATTCTTGCAGAATACGTTTACGATTTTTACACTTTTGGGTGACACTTTTGACCCATATAAATCCACGAAAAATTAAAATAAATCTCACTCAATTAACTGCCATACCCGCATCTCACCTGATGCGGGTATGGCAGTTAAATCCATCCATCAGTTCCATCCATCCAAACAGTTTCTACACGGCATCGCACCAGAGCGCTCATCGCTTGGCGACACGTCTTTGCTGGTAGGGTGGTAATCAGCCACGGCCGAAGCTTACGGGTTTCCCAGACCGGAGAAAATTCAGAAATTAAAAACTCCCAAATTGATTGGAAACAATAGTACTTATCACGGATCAATAAAAGGTACCTACTATAAAATGGCTTAGTGTAAGCATAGATTTTATTTATTATTTTACCTTTCGACAATAGTAACGTGTAAATAGCACTGCCTTTCGATCAAAATACTACAAACAATATTATAAGTCATAAAATATTACCGCAACCATTTGAAATTTTAAAACGCAGAAGCTTATCATGATTCATGAATACAATGTAATTTGTACTTTATTGTAAGCTGCTTATGGTATATATTGCAATACATTTAAACAAAATATTATTTCTTTTCAAATTTACTTTGAGTTAGAAGCTCAATGGCCATAAACTTTTTATTTATGTATTAGTGTATTGTTTCGTTTCTGGTAAACAAGACGAGTTTGTTTGTACATTGTGGTACTAAAATCGACAGGAAGTTTTTTTGACTTTTATTTATCTTTGATCTCTTATAATCTCTCTTATTACGTGGTCCGCGTAAAGTATGGTATTGTATTACCGTATTAGTAAAAGCGCTTTTAATATTATTTATTACCGAATTATTCGTAAGTGCAAACTACACCTGCGTAATAGACAAGTAAACCTATACCTATAGATTATTTGAAAGTTGTTTATCAAATTTACAATTGTCTTTTTAAACCAACTAAATTGCAAATGGTAGAGATACAGACCAGTTTATATATAAAAGATCACTCGGTAGAGATGTCTAGATTTTTAAAATTCTATAAAACCCACTAAGCTTTGACTGTAACGTACTTTCTTGTGACTCAATCATTACTAACTGCTTCCAACAAAACAGTTTGCTGGTTTTCTGACCTTGGCATCTCTATATGGATCATATATGATCAGTAAAAATAATATTTAGACCCTTATTTTGAAATTGGAATTGTTCGCTTGTCATACATTCTTCACTCTTCACTCTTTTATTATACATATTATAAAATGCCATTTTACTATAATCGTACTAAAATAGCACTTGCTTTTAGCTTTTAACTAACCGCCAAGTGATTACAATGTCTAAAGTTATGAAATATAAAATCTACGGTCGACTCAAAAGGAGAAAAAACTGATAAACAATGTAAAACGAAAGGAAATTCTGGGTACGTACAGGTATACCACTTTTATAAGCCCTATCGGCAAAATTCTTTTGAGCAGAAAAGCACCCGATCTCATAGCGATCTCATACAGTTCCATCCATTCAATCAGTTTCTACACGGCATTGTACCAGAGCGCTCATCGCTTGGCGACACGTCTTTGCCGGTAGGGTGGTAATCAGCCACGGCCGAAGCCTACCGGATTCCCAGACCGGAGAAAATTCTGAAGTTATAAACTCTCAAATTGAATGTAAACAATACTACTTATCACGGATCAATAAAAGGTACCTAATATAAAATGGATTAGTGTTAGCATAGACTTTATTTATTATTTTACCTTTCGACAATAGTAACGTGTAAATAGCACTGCCTTTCGATCAAAATACTACAAACAATATTATAAGTCATAAAATATTAGCGCAACCATTTGAAATTTGAAAACGCAGAAGCTCATCATGATTCATGAATACAATTTAATTTGTGCTTTATTGTAAGCTGCTTATGGTATATATTGCAATACATTTAAACACAATATTATATATTTTTCAAATTTACTTTGAGTAAGAAGCTCAATGGTCATAAAGTTTTTATTTATGTATTAGTGTATTGTTTCGTTTCTGGTAAACAAGACGAGTTTGTTTGTACATTTTGTTACTGAAATCGACAGGAAGTTTTTTTGACTTTTACCTACCTAGATGGAGAAGAGTACATACAATAGTCAGATAAATGTTGTACAATACAATGAATAAAATAAGTGTACAAAATATTTTGCCGTAGGATCTAAATTTTAAACAATACTAACTAAGTATTGCAGTTTAAAATGGCTGTTGATCCACATTCCACTGTTCCTTAGTACACATACCTAACATGTGGTGGCCCACAGGCGCGGCTTCCATTTTTTTTATCAACTTAAACTCTGCTTAGTTATTTATGGCACGGTTGAATGCTCCTACAGTAAAAGGAAAATCCTGACTCACTCGCTGACCGACACATCAACGCTCAGCCCAAACATAATTATGGACCTAGAAAGTCTTTCACCGGATTTTTCAAAATCTCCACGGGAGCGGACGTTTGCCATGTTACTTAGTTATAAATATTGGATAGAAGTAGGTAAGCGTTATTTTGCGGAAGTCCATGATAGTGGAAGAACTTGAATTAATTGCTATATTTTTTTTTAATTTGCTATAAGTAATCCGCCTTATGAGATGTTGACTCGACAATGCACTGTCGAGTCAACTTCTCCTGTTACGTACTCACGTACTCACGTCCGCATCGCACTTTCTATGTCCAGGCCTTTATTTCGGTTTGTTTGAAGCGAAAAATTTACATCCTTGGAAAGCTTTAAACTAGAATAACTTTGAATTGTAAAATTGACGATTCGTTGTACGATAATAAAAGTGTAAAGTTTCACACTTTTATTGGGTAACTAATCGGTCGTCCTGCGCCTGATCTCTCTCCGGTCGTGTCGGATTTCCGTCGTATCGGGCTATGAGGGCAAAGGAACAGAGAGTGTACCTGTGTATGCGCACACACTTGTGCACTATAATATCTCCCGCGCAGATGGCTAATCTCTCTGGAGCTTGGCCGCCGTGACCGAAATTAGATTGGGTGGACATCATTATAATTTTTGCATACTGTCTCTGACAGTAGATTGTGTACAGGAAAGTTTTCATTCTAAAACGACAACAATAAAATATGATATACGGGGTAGGTACTAAAACAAAAGTGCCTATTTTGGGTTAGAATGTATAAACAAGCAAAAAATTGTTTGGCTAATTAACCAAAATAGTGTTGATTCAGTGAAATTAGCGAAATCCTTATCAATAGGCCGCGATCAGGTCAAAAGTCAGATAATGAGTAAGAGTAATGACCAGCGCGAGCATAACCACGGAGCATAACGATGTCTAGATACCTAATTGTTATTATCTTTGGTGATAGGGTTTTAGGTATTTTACATAAAAATTCTTTCCAAAAAACCGACTTCCAACGCCACTGTAAATTTAAATAATTTTTATTTCTATCCACTATGTTGAAGTCGGGCGAGCCTGATGCGTCAACTTTTCTTATCCTTGTTATACCCGCCCGACTTCAACATAGTGGGTAGAAAACTACTAAAGAATTTCTTTAGTAATTCTTCCAAATTTCTTTTTGGAAAGAATTTTTAATTTTAACTTTTTAGTGTCAGGGTTGACGATTTGGAGTCAGATTTTTTTATGGGACCACCGCGAGAGCTTCCTCTAAAGGCTGATAGAAAAAAAATCAAATCGGTTCTGAAACCACGCAGATATACACCGACCGACATACATTAAAAAAAATACGCGCCGAATTGAGAACCTCCCCCTTTTTGGAAGTAGGTTAAAAAATATTTAAATATACTCTAGTTTTGGCAAGAAAATTTTTTTTATGTAAAACTCAAACTCAAAGTATAAATTTATTCAAAATATATTTATACATACAAAGTACACCTTCTGAATGTCACGTTTACAAAGTATAGGACGTGATGGTGATAATTAACCACGGTATCTAAAAACTAAAGCTACGAGGGTTCCAAACACGCCGTCTGAGAAGAGCCCACAACAAACTCAGCCGTTTTTTTTTTATTATCACGTGTATTTTTTATTTGTATATGTGTTTTCGTATATCACACCAAATAGGGATTAATATCGTATGGCAAATGTAAAGCCTGAGGCGCAATCATGTAAGGATCGCCGATCAAATCGTTAAAGCTCGGCTTCAAAGTAAAATAAACCATAACGGCATTGAATTAGAGCTCAATTTCGTGTATCCATTCTCATACGTTTAGGGTATCGTACATACCTAAACGTATGAGAATGGATATGTGACCGTAAGATTGCAAAAACCGTTAGATTGTAATCTAACTAGCGGAATTGTAAACTGTCGACAGATTGTGAATTTTCATTTCAATGTTCTGAGTGTCAATTTTTGAAATATTCATTTTATTTACGCTTTCTTGTCTCTTTCTTGTAGGTTAGGTTAGTTAGGTTTCGACATAAATAATCGGGTAGTAGTATCGGGTTAATATACCTAACAATCTACCGAAAAATAATGCGTTAAATTGTAATCTGTCAACGGTTTACAATTTCGCTAGTTAGATTACAATCTAACGGTTTTTGCAATCTTACGGTGACAGATACACGAAGACGCGGCGTCCGCGCTTCGCTTCTGTATACGCGGCATCAGCTCACCACCTCACTGCTTGCATAGGTAGGTACATTTTCTATGAAATAGATAGAAGCAGCGGCGCCCGCTCGCCACAACATAGTGTATTATCTATGGCCACAACCGCGCCACTCGCCACGCCCGTCGCCTCTTCTATATGTCCGTAATACGTTTTAAGCAGTCATATTATTACGATTTGCTTAGACAATTGAACCTGGTTACCCTTGCGAAGCCGAAACTGTCCGCTAGTGTATAGTATGTTCTTAAAAGTTTATCACTGCGACATTTTGAGGCCGCAAGTACGTTGACCGCACTGATAAATCAAGTGCAAAAATATCTTCCTAAATCCGTGGCCGTGGGTTCATCCAGAGAATGCAGCGCGCACAGCCCTGGCATGTTGCCCTCGCGATAAAATACTAGGATTACAATTTACATCCAGCAATACATTACAATGCTGCACACAAAAACAGGAAAAAAAGCTTGCAGGTGCGGAAAAGCTATACTTTATTGACAGAAGGATAATAAGATGCTATTTTAGTACCTAACCGAGTGCAATTCGGTTTTTTATCCTACTGACTGTAAAAAACGAAAATAATCCAAATTACTTTTACGTAATCGAAAAATTTATCAGAAAATATCGATTATATTTTTGTAGAAAATATTTAAATTCAAAAATTTCCTACTGCCAACTGCAATTAGCCATAAAATTGTCAAAAATAGGCAAAACCCCAATTTTAAGAATCAAATTTTAGTTCGGAACTTACCGCCGTACCACATTTGAAGTCCAATTTCTCACAATAATGCCCCCTAAAGTACCAATTTTTTTAACTAATAAGGGAAGCTTAGGAACCCTAAAAGTTTTTGAAATTAGTCGGAAGTGACGTAGACAGGTTTAAGTATTTTAATCAATGCGTCTCTACTTCTGTTGAACGTAAACTTTTCACTTTCGACCAAACATTTCCCGACTTGGGTGAATGTTATGATGGTAATTATTTTATGCAATTTGCAAAGTAACACACTTCATAACAAACATGTTCACAAAAAAAATGTTCGGAAATAAACACTAAATTAAAAAAAAATTAACACACTCAAAGAAATCTCTCGAAAAAATTAAAAAAAAATTTTAACTCGTAAACTACCAAAAATCGCATAACATGTACATGTGATATTTTCTGATAGGTCTAGGTACGAGGACTAAAGGAGGTAAATTATTTTTGTTTCGTTGACGTTGTGACGACGTGTTGACGTCACTATTTGGGCCCCACTGTATATTTGGGACAAGTTTCATGATGGTATGAATATCATATTTAAGAGCCCGTATCCCCGCAAACCGACATTTTAAGAACTTTTGATGAGCTTTATGCATGAGATATTAGAATTATAAAAAAAAGAAAATTAAAACATTACAGATTAATCCCTCCTTAGTAGAGTGTTGCAAAAAAAAATATTAATTTTATTCAAATATAATAGTGAAATTCTCATTCTTGCAGAATACGTTTACGATTTTTACACTTTTGGGTGACACTTTTGACCCATATAAATCCACGAAAAATTAAAATAAATCTCACTCAATTAACTGCCATACCCGCATCTCACCTGATGCGGGTATGGCAGTTAAATCCATCCATCAGTTCCATCCATCCAAACAGTTTCTACACGGCATCGCACCAGAGCGCTCATCGCTTGGCGACACGTCTTTGCTGGTAGGGTGGTAATCAGCCACGGCCGAAGCTTACGGGTTTCCCAGACCGGAGAAAATTCAGAAATTAAAAACTCCCAAATTGATTGGAAACAATAGTACTTATCACGGATCAATAAAAGGTACCTACTATAAAATGGCTTAGTGTAAGCATAGATTTTATTTATTATTTTACCTTTCGACAATAGTAACGTGTAAATAGCACTGCCTTTCGATCAAAATACTACAAACAATATTATAAGTCATAAAATATTACCGCAACCATTTGAAATTTTAAAACGCAGAAGCTTATCATGATTCATGAATACAATGTAATTTGTACTTTATTGTAAGCTGCTTATGGTATATATTGCAATACATTTAAACAAAATATTATTTCTTTTCAAATTTACTTTGAGTTAGAAGCTCAATGGCCATAAACTTTTTATTTATGTATTAGTGTATTGTTTCGTTTCTGGTAAACAAGACGAGTTTGTTTGTACATTGTGGTACTAAAATCGACAGGAAGTTTTTTTGACTTTTATTTATCTTTGATCTCTTATAATCTCTCTTATTACGTGGTCCGCGTAAAGTATGGTATTGTATTACCGTATTAGTAAAAGCGCTTTTAATATTATTTATTACCGAATTATTCGTAAGTGCAAACTACACCTGCGTAATAGACAAGTAAACCTATACCTATAGATTATTTGAAAGTTGTTTATCAAATTTACAATTGTCTTTTTAAACCAACTAAATTGCAAATGGTAGAGATACAGACCAGTTTATATATAAAAGATCACTCGGTAGAGATGTCTAGATTTTTAAAATTCTATAAAACCCACTAAGCTTTGACTGTAACGTACTTTCTTGTGACTCAATCATTACTAACTGCTTCCAACAAAACAGTTTGCTGGTTTTCTGACCTTGGCATCTCTATATGGATCATATATGATCAGTAAAAATAATATTTAGACCCTTATTTTGAAATTGGAATTGTTCGCTTG
Source organism: Erebia aethiops (assembly GCA_923060345.2). NCBI lineage: Eukaryota > Metazoa > Arthropoda > Insecta > Lepidoptera > Nymphalidae > Erebia > Erebia aethiops. Next base: position 2,857,030 of record OV281093.1, on the reverse strand, counting down.
TCATACATTCTTCACTCTTCACTCTTTTATTATACATATTATAAAATGCCATTTTACTATAATCGTACTAAAATAGCACTTGCTTTTAGCTTTTAACTAACCGCCAAGTGATTACAATGTCTAAAGTTATGAAATATAAAATCTACGGTCGACTCAAAAGGAGAAAAAACTGATAAACAATGTAAAACGAAAGGAAATTCTGGGTACGTACAGGTATACCACTTTTATAAGCCCTATCGGCAAAATTCTTTTGAGCAGAAAAGCACCCGATCTCATAGCGATCTCATACAGTTCCATCCATTCAATCAGTTTCTACACGGCATTGTACCAGAGCGCTCATCGCTTGGCGACACGTCTTTGCCGGTAGGGTGGTAATCAGCCACGGCCGAAGCCTACCGGATTCCCAGACCGGAGAAAATTCTGAAGTTATAAACTCTCAAATTGAATGTAAACAATACTACTTATCACGGATCAATAAAAGGTACCTAATATAAAATGGATTAGTGTTAGCATAGACTTTATTTATTATTTTACCTTTCGACAATAGTAACGTGTAAATAGCACTGCCTTTCGATCAAAATACTACAAACAATATTATAAGTCATAAAATATTAGCGCAACCATTTGAAATTTGAAAACGCAGAAGCTCATCATGATTCATGAATACAATTTAATTTGTGCTTTATTGTAAGCTGCTTATGGTATATATTGCAATACATTTAAACACAATATTATATATTTTTCAAATTTACTTTGAGTAAGAAGCTCAATGGTCATAAAGTTTTTATTTATGTATTAGTGTATTGTTTCGTTTCTGGTAAACAAGACGAGTTTGTTTGTACATTTTGTTACTGAAATCGACAGGAAGTTTTTTTGACTTTTAGTTATATTTGATTTCTTATCTAAATTAACCCATTTACATGGTCCGCGTAAAGTATGATATTGTATTACCTGATACTGAAAGGGTAGCTTTTAATATTATTTATTACCGAATCATTTGCAAGTGCAAACTACACCTGCGTAATAAACAAGTAAACTTATACCTATCGATTATTTGAAAGTTGATTTTGTGGTTTATCAAAATTACAATTGTATTTTCAAACCAACTAAATTGCAAATGACATACAAACCAGTTTATATATAAAAGATCACTGGGTAGAGAAGTCTAGATTTTTAAAATTCTATAAAACCCACTAAGCTTTGACTGTAACGTACTTTCTTGTCGCTCAATCATTGAGGTTCCAACTGCTTCGAACAAAACAGTTTACTGGTTTTCTGACCTTGGCATATCTACAAGTCAATTGTCAATTGACAATCAATCAGTCAATTGGGTCATATATGATCAGTAAAAATAATATTTAGACCTTTATTTTGAAATTGGAATTATTCGCTTGTCATACATTCTTCTCTCTTCACTCTTTTGTTATATTATAAAATACTTTTCATTTTACTATAATCGTACTAAGAGCGTACTTGCTTTTAGCTTTCACCTAACCACCAAGTGATTACAATGTCTAAAGTTGTGACATGTAAAATCTACGGTCGACTCAAAAGGATAAAAAACTGATAATGTAAAACAAAAGGAGATTCTGGGTACGAACAGGTATACCACTTTCTTTTGAGCAGAAAAGCAACCTAACCTAATGTGAATACCAATTGCTTGACATTAAGCTTGACATTAGCACAAGAACAACAGATACTTGTAATATCTATCTATCGCGCTCGGACTCCAAACATGTCACGTAGGACACAACGGAATAGCGGACGGACACGCGCTATGACTACTGGCCATATTTTCGTGCCATTCAAAAATAAGATTTCTGCGCAGGCATATCGGCGTGATTTATAAAAGTGGTATACCTGTAGTTATAAACAACAAATATTGACATATTCATTATAACTCAATTCAGTTGCCTGAATTAATCGTTGTTTAAAGATATTAAGAATTAATAATTTGTGAATCTGCTTAATATAATAGCTTTTGCCTTCAACTTTGCAAGCGTGAAATTAGGATTAGGTTATATCTCTTATCTAATTTGGTCCAATAGAATGGTCCGCGAAGTAGGTACATTTACATGACCGAATACCTGAGAGGGGCGAGTGTCTATAATACTAATTTATGACTTATCCTTTGCACGTGCACCTGCGTAATATACAATTGCACAATATACCAATCGGTCACCTGTGAGTTTTTTGTTGTTTATCTTTTGATAAAAAACAAAAAAAAATACCAACAATGGTGTTATCGAGACGACTAAATTGCTCTAATGGACCCACGTACTTAGTAAAACTTGATCAATAATCGTGTCCCTTAATTTGCTGTAATAGTCAGATAACCATAAAACATTTAAAGGATTTAATTTTTTTTAAAATATTGAACTTAAAAACATATAGGTATATCTAGTTCTTAACTTACATAAACCCGTGTGTTTTTATATAAAAGTATATGTATACTAAATAAACACTTATATAAGGAAAATAATATTTAAGTAGGTAATAACTAAGATTATAAAAAAATTATTAACATATGAAAATATTACGAACTTGACTACGCAAAGTATCAAAGTATATTTACCGGCCTATGCCGTCTATGTGTGAGTGCAGCTAACGGTCTTACTGTGCAGTATACCTACAGATTCCAAAATTGGCCGAGCGCGCGGTAAAGCGGGCGAGAATACGGACCCTTAACACAACGCAAGTAAAATATAGATTATCTACACTTCTACACTAATATTATAAAGAGGAAAGATTTGTATTTTTGTATGTAACGAATAAACTCAAAAAGTAATGGACCGATTTTAATAATTCTTTTTTCATTAGAAAGCTACATTATCACTGAGTAACATAGGCTATATTTTATTTTCAAAAAAATTAGAGATCCTTACGAAAATTGCAATAATGAGAACTAAGTCGGAAAAAATCGTCTCTTCTGAGAGCTTACGCGGCGTGCGCTGCGTAAATAGTTATAGTTACACGAAAACAATGTATGGTGAAATTGTTCCTCTTAAAAAGTTCTAAAAAATAGTCCGCGGTAGCATATATCTATCTTTTAAGGTTGACTCACAATAACCATTTCTATGATTTTCAAATTTGGTCTAAACCAATGCTTTACTTGCGATGGTGTTTTTACCGACATAGTATTAGGTCCTTATCAAAATAAATATATTAATCATCTCAAGTATTTAACTAAGATAAAAATTGTCCTTTACACCATTTAATTTAGATGAATAGCTTATGAGATATCATAGAAATAATGAGGACGGGGCGTACTCTTACAATATAATATTAAAATGTAACCTGCCCACTGCCCACTGGCTATATTGGGTAGGTATATATTAGGATTATTAGTGCTACCCGTGCCAAGCCGGGGCGGATCGCTAGTAACTAATAAATCAGTGTTTTTTTAAAAGTTAAAGTTCCATAACTTTTTCATTTGTTGAGATATTTTAATGATTCTTTCATATTTTTGTTTTATTTTGTCTTAATTTTCATACTAAATAAAAAAAAGGTAAACTTCTCCCTTCTTCGATTAGGTAAGTAATTTATTTGGTACTTTATTTTAGTTTAGGTACTTAGTAGTATAAATGCGAAAGTGTGTCTTTTGCGAATTTCTGTGTGTGTGAAATTTTTACACACATTATTTTTTTCTTTCTTTTGTGGGTCTTTAGCACTGAATAGGTAAAATAACCGAAGCCTCCCACTAGGGCAGACCAGAGCCCCTGCCAGGGATCTAAACCGGCACCTCCCACGTTACGACAACAGCGCTCATCACTGCGCCAGTGAGGTCGTCTATCTGTTAGAATGTGAGAAGGTAACAGTTAAAATACCCATAAATAATAATAATACTACCACTGGTTCGGAATGCCATTCCTACCGAGAAGAACCAGCAAGAAACTCGGTGGTTGCTCTTTTAAAAAAACTAATTTACAATTTCATCAATGTGTAGATACATAAGTTACCTAACTAACTGCCTCGTTGGTCTAGTGGTTGGCATGTTCGACTGCGGCCGACGAGGTCCCGGGATCGAGTTCCGGGTTGGGCCATAATTGAGTATTGGGTTTTTCTGATTAGAAATTCTCAGTACTAGCCCGGAGCAAGGAAGTTGGCGGTGCTTCACCCCCGTGCCTCGGAGAGCACGTTAAGCCGTCGATTCCGGTTACTATCACTAACATGATAATAGTCGTTAAAGCCCGCCAACCCGCATAGGAGCAGCGTGGTGGGTCCAAGCTCTAATTCCCTCTATCATATGAGAGTGGAGGCCTGTGCCCAGCGGTAAGACGTGAATGGGCTGTAGTGGATACCTATAAATACATATAAAATATATCAAATATGTATATCGCAATGAGTTTCGTGACCTTTATACGTTAATGTTATCAAAATAACGCAATCCTTAAGAATGCAATGCTGACATGGCACAACTATGTTTTACTAGAAACTATACATTTGTAATACCTATTGATATAATTATCATGATGTAAGTTAATGTGCATTGTTTAAAGATAAACTGGTTCCAATATAAATAGGACAGTAGGTTAGCAAAGCGCATCATAATATAATTTTAACCTTAAATCAATAACGTGCGTCCTGCGAATTGAAACAATGGTAGCTAAGACCGTATTTGTGCTCTGCTTACAAATGGTGGTTATGAAGGTATGTACATTGTACCTGTTAATTTAATAACTAGTGGTTCCCGAACTGAGACCTCGCGGTATCCATAAAACGAATAAACTTGAGCGCCATCTATTGACATCATTGTGAAGTTCTGTTAAAAATACTGAAGCTCATTAAAAATAAATAATTTCATTTCTTATATTATTTATCTAATTTTAGTATTTGTTGTTCAAGTACAGGATATAATTTAAATAATTGATCAAGTTTCAGGCTCAGCCTTTCAGAAAATTGAGTTCTGAGGTCAACTTTGGACGTTAGAAAATTTCCACTTTGAAAGCCACCCATTTCGTCAATTTTATGGGGAAAATTAAAAAAAAAAATTTTTGGACTCTGTTCCTAATTATCTTTAAAATGATATAACGCTATAAAAAATATTTTACTTCGCATTCGCTTCTATGAGAGCCCCCCTGAAATAAATATTTTTATAACTTTTTAAGCCATATTCGGCTGGAGGCCATCGGTTTTTTAAATTTGAAGTAAGTAATTACGTTCAGTAATTCAGAAGGCTCTGACAGACGGACAGACGGACGGACGGACGGACGGACAAGTGCAAATTCACTCAAGTAGACTCAGTGACCTTCGCCTTGGTCAATTATTAACCGACTTCAAAAAAGGAGCAGTTATCAATTCGAAATGCGTATATATGTGCTCAGGAACTTCACAACCTTGTTCCTCCTTCACCGTTCTACCACAGAACAGCGAGAAACCGTCTGCGTTGGCATCCTTATGTGGTTGATGTCCAATCTGCCCGCATGAAACGTGCACGTGTTTCCTGCCACGTATAACTTAGATACCTTCAAGGCAAGGGTAAATAGGCATCTTCTAGGAACGCGCGTTCCAACCTAGACCTTTGCACTAAGCATGATTGTCGTCAAGCGCAAGTCAAATTTAAAAAAAAGGTATTAAATTGGAACTGCAAAATAAACACTTCTTCGGCTTCCAAACAAATATACTTACATAGGTGTATGTACATGTATATGTTTGCCCGCGGATTTCTCCGAAACTTTTAATCAGATTGTGAGTTTTATTTTAATTTACTAGGTCTACTAACGGACACTTACAGTAAAACATTGAATGATAAACGACACAACATTATAATTAATTCGTTACAAAGCTAAAGAAAAAAAAATATATAAAAATGGGAATAAAGCTAAAAATATGAGATAATTATACTAAATTACTTAATTATACTTACTACAGATAATAGTTATGGTAGTATGGTGAGTTATGACCATTCTTCTTTCTTCGCTTAGGTACAATTTCTTCAATTTAAGGAACAGTGCAAGTTTCATCAAAATCGGTTCAGTAGTTTTCAAGATATGGACTGTTAGGTGTGTGTTGAAGTCGGTTATACTATCAATATTTTAGATTAACACTTGATCACTTGATGAATTCATCATCTTAGGCTGCGTTTACACCAAAGATGTGCTACGTTGCTAAGCTATGGATGTGTGTCAATAAAACGCTGGATCCAATATCTAGCGATCTTTAAGCTATGAAAATCAAGCACGCAATGTATGGTTCGATACACATCCGTTACTTAACAACGGAGCACATCTATGGTGAAAAGGCAGCCTTAAGAAGTTAAAATGATACTTATCTCGAAATAGCACAGCTTTTCTTTATTTCTAAGTAACTTAATTCTCGTTTCACAGTACACCTTGGCCCAATGTATACCACTGGCAGCGATTCAAGAACCATGCGGTCCAATATTCGGCGTGCCAACTGCCTACAACAGCGGACTGGCAATGCAAATGCCCTGGATCCCAGCCCCGTACTTCTCAGTGAGCTCAGACGACTTGTCAGTAGCTGGCATGGTGACTGTGTGCGGCACTATGCCATTCCTTGGCACTGTGAGCATGGCAGGGGAACTCCCGGCTGTCGGAGAGGGTACAGTAATGTACAACTGTGGCAATGGGGACATTGGCATAGTGCATGAAGTGCCATTCGCTGGCATGGTCGCCCCGATGGGGTCTATGTTCTACTGAGCCACTTAGCTAAGTTAAATTATTTATACTAGCTATTAATTGATTATTAAAAAAAGTTAACTTCAATATTAGTGTCTTTTCACTTCTAGTTATTGTTCTACTTTCGCATAAATCTCCAGGTTTTTTTAATCGCATAAGAATTATTCCCCTTTCCCCTTATCCGGACTTAGGTAATTAAAACTAGCCTACAGCACATCTAAGCCCAATAATTTCAAAATTTTTGATGATAAAGTGAATTGTGTCATTAGAAAAAAAAATTTCGCAAGAAATGATAAGTCCTAACTCTAAACGTGCTAGAATGCATGTACGAAGGCTTAGGTAGTTTTGTAATAAAACAAAATTGTAAAGTACCGAAAGTATTTATTACACGGCACAAATAAGACAATAACAATATAATGCAACAAAGTATGACACAGAAAATGCAGCAAGAGTATATATTTCACCAAAATTCTTTATTTTCACGGCCTGAATTCCTTCCACGCTTACGTCAGTCAATCGGGCCAATTTCACCAGAGTGCAACAATGGAGCATGGCACAATGCTGCATGGTACAGTCTGAATCAAACTTTATGACGTCTCGGCAACGTCTCTCGGTTAGCCGCGAGTGTAGGTTCGCGCAGGTACAGTCAACTGAACCATAGTTTGTACTATGACTGAACCATACTGAACCGTCCCGCTGATACCTAATATTGGGTATGTTCCGATATACACTGCGAGCACTGTTCCATGCTTTTACTGGGGAGAAATTCGTTCCGTTATGGACTGACAGTACACTGCCGCGGTCTCCGAGGGAAATATATGTCGTCATAAATCGTCGCCATTTTTGTACTGTGAGCACTGGCGTTTTCGAGCTAAGGTGCTCTCAGTGCTGACTGCGTTCCGTTTTCAACAGTAACCAGTATAGCTAATTATAAAGGAACAGCTTTACAGTATACTAAATTGACGTCACACCTTACAGTTCTCGCAGTGTATATCTGAACACACCCATTGTTTGTATTCTGTGCATCTAAACGCACGATGTTCGTTGATTTTGATGAGAAGTCATAAAGTTTGAATCGGACTGTACAATAATTAAAAAATGTATCGTGCAGTATGGTAATATTCGACTCCTAACTCGCAGCACGATATTGCGATTATAAATTGATTAGGTGATTAAAATTGATTTAAGTAAGCCCAAAATTGTAACAAAGCACCACTTCTTATTTCAACTATAGCTACAATTCATTCGAATGGCACAGAAAAATAAAGGCTGAATATAAAAAATATAAGGCACTTAGGGCGCATTGATATATTCGCACGACGGGCGAGACTGGACGAGACGTCTTCGATACGAGATTGAAACACGATAAGATCAGAGTAAAATGTACCTAAAAGGCCTTGTTTAAAGTAAGAATTAACTACCAATTTTAGCGCTTGTTGTATGTGTGTAATTTAACGCTTAAATCTTTAAAACAAGACGTGTTAAGTTCATTTTACTTCAACACTAAAGTTTTTTGACGCTTGAATTCCATTACGGTACAGATGTGTTTTACTTACTAACGCTACTATTCATTTCGCAATCGGCGCATTAAGCCGAGAGTTTTTGCAAGTGACACACTTCCAGGGGGTCTATTGGGATTTTTTTTTCCTTATTGATCGCACCTCGTAACTAAGATTTGTATAAAATTATCAAGCGTTTAAAAATAGAAGATCGCTAGTGCTCGATCAATTCCATAGACATAAGTTAACTTTAACGCAATCGAATAGTTAAAAAATCACCCACTGGGCCTGCAATTTTTGAAATAGGCATGCAATGCCTATATCAAAAATAAATTATTTCTTACTGATTATTAAATAGAGGATCTTCCAAAAGACCTATTTAATGCACCTCCTCGGTTAGTTTTAAGTTTGATAACCATTTTAAAATATAGATTAAAGAAAAAAAAGTGCGTTGAAATTTTATGACGTCACTATTGTGATTTTCATACAACTTCCATACTAGAAGCGCGTTTTTAAGTTTATATTTAGATAAAGAGTTGCTGATTTGATTGAGTCGTCATCATCCCTATTAACGGCGAATATGTAAATGCACGGTAAAGGGTAGAGGGTTAGCCGTAGCAATTGCCCTCGTTCTGGTAACACCATTCGGGCTGGATGGACTCTGCCCTAATGCCCATACGGACCAGGCGTTCCCTGTAAATAATGTAACATTAAATAAAAAATATTACCTGACTAGTTGATGCCCGCGACTACGTCCGCGTGGATTAAGGTCTTTTTTGGTTCCCGCGTGAACTCCTTAGTTTTCCGTAATAAAAAGTTATGCGTAACGTAAATAAGCCTATGTGTTATTCCACACTATCTCTGTGCCAAATTTCATCCAGATCCGTTCAACCGTTCGGGGTGATTGAGTAACAAACATCCATCCATACATCCATCCAAACTTTCGCATTTATAATATTTATTACCATATTATAATATTTGAATTTGATTTGATTGATGATCAGCAATCGGAAGCTTTACTGATTAGGATCAACTTGTTAGATTTCATATGTTTCTTGGAATGGAGCTTTTGAATCTTCTACGGGTAATAGAACCTCGAGACAAATAAACTGCTTTGAAATGGTAGACCACCACCGATACAAAATTTAAAAAATAATAATCGGATAGAAGATTAGATTTGGATTTTTTTTTTTTTTTACTACAAGCTAGCCCTTGACTGCGATCTCACCTGATGGTAAGTGATGATAGAGTCTAAGATGGTAGCGGGCTAGCCTGTTAGGGGCATGGCAGTTATATTAAACATACCCCTTCGGTTTCTACACGGCATCGTACCGGAACGCCAAATAGCTTGGCGGCACCGTCTTTGCCGGTAGGGTGGTAACTAGCCACGGCCGAAGCCTCCCACCAGGCAAACTTAAGGATTAAACTTCTAGTCCCTTCAAAACAATAATTGTATTCCTGTATGTTCTAACCAACATTACATTTACTTGTATATCTCACCGTAAGATTGTGAAAACCGTTAGATTGTAATCTAACTAGCGAGATTGTAAACTGTCGAAAGATTATAATTTAACAAATTATTTTGCGGTAGATTGTAATCTGTTAGGTATATTAACCCGATAAAACTTATTTATGTCGAACCCTAACCTTCAAGAAAGAGACAACAAAACGTAAATACAATGAATATATTTTCAAAAATTGACACTCAAAACATTGAACGGTTCACAATCGGTCGACAGTTTACAATCTATAGAGATAAAAAGCGTTAGATTGCAATCTGACAGTTTTTGCAATTTTATTTTAGTTTTGGCATATAGGTACATAAGGTGCGTGTTCTCTGGATTCGGGTCACCACAATTCTTCTAATAATGTAAAAAATTTAAATCAGTCATTTTATTGTGTGCGTTCCAATTGTACCGCTACCAAGTGTTGGAATGTCATGCCACCACCAATACGCGATATAAAATGGCAGTTTTTTTAAAGGTATGCTCAAATTACCTGATGTGTAGCATACGCCGCTCAGCGTCCTGCCAGCCGGTGGCTGGTTCTGCCCACAGGCGCTCAGCAAGGGCGGCAGCGCGCGGCCACAGTCGCCCGTCTAACACTAATGTGTCCGCTTGTTCCGACCATAAGGCTGCCTCACCGCCTGTATACAATGAGACACGAGTAGGTAAGAACGGAGGAACAAAGATGATATTTCCACCACTACAGCCCATTAACGTCCCACTGCTGGGCCTCCACTCTTTAACGTGCTCTCCAAGGCACGGGGGTGAAACACCGCCCACCTAACTCCACGGGCTAGTATCACAGTAAACAGATACAACCAGTATGGAAAGTTTTTTTTTTTAAATCCACTACAAGCTAGCCCTTGACTGCGATCTCACCTGATGGTAAGTGATGATGCAGTCTAAGATGGTAGCCGTCAGTAGTGAGTAGCGCTTAGAGGCCTCGCCGTTGCGCATGTTTGTGTAAGTGGGCTGTTTCGAACGTTTCTAGGTAGGTACTTTCCATTCTGGTTGTATCTGTTTACTGTGCTAGTACTGAGAATTTCTAGTGAGAAATACCCAACACTTAACTACGGCCCGACCTGGGAATCGAACCCGGGACCTCGTCAGCCGTAATCAAACATGCTAACCACTAGACCAACGGGGCAGTTAAAGATATAGTAGAAGATATTTATGTTAATGTTAATACAAGATGACGATGACGACAACTTTGATCGAATCAGGCCCCCGATTGTGAAAGGAAATCGGAATCGTAATCGTTTGTGAAACGGATAATTCGACCTATTTACCTAAGGGTTCATAGATGCCTGCACTTCAAAGAGCATGTCAGGTGAGATCGCAGTCAAGGGCTAACTTGTAGTGGATACAAAAAAAAGTGTGAATTTCATAAACAGTTCGAGTAATACGTTTTAAACTGTCAAATGAAAAAAAGTCCAACAGACAATTATTGGACCTGAGTCTATTTTAATTTTTTTTTCTAATTTAATTTTTTTTTTAATCCACTGCAAGTTAGCCTTTGACTGCGATCTCACCTGATGGTAAGCGATGATGCAGTCTAAGATGGTAGCGGGCTAACCTGTTAGGGGCATGGCAGTTATATTAAACCCATACCCCTATTCGGTTTCTACACGGCATCGTACCGGAACGCTAAATCGCTTGGCGGCACGATTTTGCCGGTAGGGTGGTAACTAGGCACGGCCGAAGCCTCCCACCAGGCCAGACCAGGGAAAATTCAGAAATTATAAATTATAATATATTATTATATAAGACATACAGAAAGTCTGACGTGGGCGGAGACCCTTATTACTTACCCCAGATCTGTTGGTAGTATTCCTGTGCCACGATTTTGGGGCTATTGTCGTAAACCTTCTGCCAGCCGATATAGGGCGAGCACCAGTTGTTACCTGCAATATATATATTTATTTATTTATGTGCGTACCTATATTCGATGCAAATCTCTCTGTGTGTGTGTCAGACATTTCAATTAACAGACTTCCAAAAGGATGTTCTGTATTGGACTCGTATGTTTGTCTGTTAACGATCTCCTTGGAAACTATTTTAAGCGACACCAAAAAGAGACAAACATATTCAAAATAGGAGAGAAGGAGCCTGCGAGAGAATTAGATAGAATACAAGTTACATTTATCTCATTATCTCGTAGAGGATCATCCATAAAGTCCGTCACACGTTAAGGGGCGGGAGAGGGTCGAAGTGTGGCATTATTTAACTACACCCACACTTTCTTTTTTTTAAAGTGTTTTTTAAGTTTCTCAACTCAATAAAAAGTTTCCCTTTTACAAGGTTTAAGAAAGCCTTATTTTACTTGCTCTTATATAAGCTACTAGCTGACCCGGCGAACTTCGTACCGCCTTAGTATGCAAAATTAAATGTATATTTTTCAATATTTCTGAGAGATTTTCTTAATATTTTTTTCCGTAAGAACCTTCTCCTAATAATAACAAATACAACAAAAAAAGAATTAGTGAAATCGGTCCAGCCATTCACGCGTGATGCCGTGACCAAGGAAAACGGGTTTCATTTTTATATATAATATAAGATAAGATAAGATAAGATAAGATAAGATAAAGATATTACAAAACTGATGATTACTTAACTGAAAAATTTAACCGAATTTCCGTAAATCTGGGTATTTATTATTGTCTGACATTTAATTTATTGTAATTTCTTAATTTTAACTTATGAATTTGGCTTTGATTATTATTTTAGGTATTATTTTATTTGCTACACATGTAACGTATTATGAATCTGAATAATGTTGTAATGTAACTGTTATAATGAATCTGAATATTTGTATACTTTCATCGTATTAATTTATTTTTTAGATTAAGCATAAAAATTATTTTGCACGCCAAACCTGGCAGGATATGTGGACTCTATACTATATTTATTAACATCTATGTCAAAATGTTGCATGTACCATATTCTGGCACAAAATAAATGATTGATTGATTGATCAAAAGCGGCGTGTGAACGTTTACAGTAGATATATATATACTCACCGCTGCCGACCCAAGCACCGAACCCGCAGTCGAAGTATAGAGCGTCGTAATTGGACATGATGAGCCGATAGCCCTTCTCTAGCAGACCCCGGATCTGAGGGTCAGCCCCCGTGGTCCATACCTGAGACACAATAAATTTATACACACTATTCAAAGATTTCAAAGATTTCAAAGATTTATTCAAATAAAGATCACAAGTACAGAAGTAATTACAACAGTATCTAAGTGATTTCCACACTTGGATTCCCTGTATCGCGGAAATCACTTCCTTCCGTAGGTAACATAAATAAAAATTGTCTAGAATAAACTTAAAAAAATAAATATGCAACTTATACATTAGTTTTGTGTGTGTGTGTGTGTGTAATGTGTGTATGCGTGTGTCCGTGTGTGTCTTTATATTCATTTATATTTAATATTAGCATTTTATCTGTGTCTTCATAATTAGATTATGGGTTTAATTAACTAAAAAAAAAAAACATTTTTATAAGGAAATGTAAGAAGCATTTCCTGGATAAAGGTGCCACTCCTTGTGACAATATTATCTATATAGAAAACGCTTCCTATATGTAAGTCGTTACCTTTTTTGTTTCTCTTTAAAATTAGAAATAACACAACTACTAATAACTGCAGTGTGAACTCGCTATCCTCGCATAAACGTCAAAGTTTTAGAGGATGTCTAGTGTGTTTATACCCTTAATATGAATGTATGTTTATCTTGAACATCTTTTATCTTGAACTTGTAGTAGATACCTACTTTTTTTTTAAACACTTGCTGATACCCGCGACTTCGTCCGCGTGGTTTGAAGTTTTTTGGTTCCCGCGTGGGAACTCATTTATTTTCCAGGATAAAAGTTTGTGATAATCCAGACTATTATTTATCCCTGTGCCAAATTTCATCCAGATCCGTTCAGCCGTTCTGGCGTGATTGAGTAAAAATATCCATCCATCCATTCATCCAAACTTTCGCTTTTATAATAGGTATTAGTATCGATTTTAGAAAAAACTACTAAGATTTAGTTAGATTTTATGTACTTTCTGTGTTTAGCTATGTTAGCTGTGTTCGATCAACAGATAATACATATTCTATTCTTATGTAACAGGTATAATTCTCTCTCTCTCTCTTTGCGTCGTATTCCCCATTGCTGAGAATCGTGACTCCTTTCCATTAATCACAAAATGGCAGAGATATTCTTAGGATAATAATGCGTTGGGTTCACACTAGTCCTTCTGCATACGACTCGACTAAGAGGACCATTTCATCTCTAAGGTGTCTAACTATTAATATCAGATGTTAGTGATAATAAGCGGGAACTACGACTTAACGTGCTCTCCGAGGCACGGAGGAAACGAAAAGGCCAAATTTTCCGGGATAAAAAGTAGCCTATGTCCTTACCCGGGATATAAGCTATCTCTGTACCAAATTTCATCAAAATCGTTTGAACGGATGAGCCGCGAAAGCGTAGCAGACAGGCAGACAGACAGACACACTTTCGCATTTATAATATTTGCATGGATTCAAGATAAAAAGTACTCCAAATTTTTTTCTTTCTCGTTTATAAATAAATTTCTTACCTGAATGATATAGTCGTCTTTGTTGAGGTATTTTTCCGCGTGTGTGTATTCTGTGAGAGTGCTCGTCCACATGATCAGTGGCAGCCTTTTGCCGAAAGCCTGAAACGAATAATTCCTTGTTATTTCTATGTTACACGTGTCATAGGCGTGACGTCATGATAAATCCAAAATGGCGGGTGTGAAAAACCACTAAAAATAAGGACCAGTTGGACCTTTAACGGTTCCCAGGTTAGCGCCAATTTTTGAGATTAAAAAGGTCTCTTTGGGTTGCACAAGTCAGGGTTCTTTGACAACTCAAAAAACTCAAACTCAAAGTGTTTTTATTCAATTTAGGTAGGTTCACTACAATTATTGACGTCAAGTTACTTATGAAATATAATGGTGATAATCAGTAATGGTATCTTAAAACAACAGCTACGAGGGTTCCAAACGCGCCCTGGTCTGAGAAGAGCCCACAACAAACTCAGCCGCTTTTTCCACCAAAATGTGTCATACTTTAATGATTATAAAGGCCATCCACTTTGTTTTTATCCGACTTCCAAAAAAGGAGGAGGTTCTCAATTCGGCGCGTTTTTTTTCTAATATGGTGTTCTACATCCAAATACCCTAATACGGCATACAATATTAAAATTGGTTAAGTACTCACATAATTATGTCAAATACAATTTTATATGGTATTTGCTAAAAATTATCTGAGTCTACACAATTATTATGATATTTGTTAAAACATCTGTCACAATATGAAAATAGATAAGACTTAAAATAATTGATGTCAAGGTAGGTGCTACATCAGAGATTGCATATAACAACTAATTATAATATGAAAGAATAAAGTTCGTTTTTGGTTGGCAACTTGCAACTGCCTGTAAGATGTCCAATAGATACATACTTGATGTGTGGATTATGTACCTTGTAAACTCGGTCCTGCGCTTTGGTCTGGAAGTAGTTCCAGAGGTCGAGGAAGCCGGCCTCGTCCAGCCGCCAGCGGTTCTGCTTCATGAACTGCTGGATCTCAGATGACGTGTTCCAGCACTTTTCGCTGACCTCGTCTCCTCCCATGTGGAATATGTCCGTGGGGAACACCTCTGAAAGGGATAATAATAAAGTATTGAAGCTACTAAAGTTTAAACGATACTTACCCGTTGCACAAAATCTTCGGGCACTTGCGGACTCACCGAGTTAAGAGTACGTTTAACCCAGGAATAAATTTTTCGACGAATGTTTTATACGAATTCTGATAGCAGCTAACTCTGGGTTAAAAGGATGACCTCATGTTTGTGCAAGCGGGCCTAAGAAGCCTAAGAATATTGTTCTTTTGCCTCCTCACCTGCCATATCGGCGTAGATGTCCTCTAAGTAGTCATACAGCTCATCCTTCACAGGGTTCAGCTGGCCGCACGGGGGCTCTACGCAGTATGATTGCCATGGCTGAGCCTTTGAACAGCGTACATGTTAGTCAAAATTTTCTACTCTATATGTTTCTCTCTATTATTACACCTCCTGCCATGTACAACTTCAATACCTTCATAGCAAGAATTCATTGATTTATTCGTCTCAACCAATAGACGTGTACTATTCTGTTGCCACACCCAAACTGGGTATCCATAGCATGCTTTATTTACTAATGACTATAATAATATGTTAATTAAGAAATAATGTAACTATGGAATTGCAATAATAAAGAAACTGAAACTGAAACTGAAACTAGACGTCCACTGCTGGACACAGGTCTTGTGCAAGGGTCTGAACAGAACACGGCCTTGTGCCGCTCGCTTCCAGGTAGGTACACGTTTGAGATGTAGAAACCGATTAGTCGAGGTATGGGTTTAGTATAACTGCCATACCCCTTACATTTTAGACTGCATCATCACTTACCATCAGGTGAGATCGCAGTCAAGGGCTAACTTGTAGTGGATTAAAAAAAAGAAGGCATTTTCTAGGAAAGCGCGCTCCAAGCTAAACCTCATAAATGCTTTCCAGAGGCATAATAATTTTCGTCAAGGCTATCTTGTAATAAATTAAATACAGTTTGTACAGTTGTGCTTCAGCGGAATCTTTTATTTTAACATGGGCGTCATTTTACATTTAAAGATGATAAAAAACACCCAATATATATTCCCAATCCTCGGAAGCTTCCGAGGATTGGGAATATATATTGGGTGGGTATATAGCTATATACCCACTATCGATTTTTTATGGTTGCGTTCTGTTACATCTCTAATAAGGCGTATATTGCTGACCATTCATAAATGTATAATTTTGACCCACTATTCGAGATTGACGCGAGACAATAATGTGTTAATCAGCATTATATTGCCTATAACAGCAGCTAATTAATTCTAAATCTCCAGTAGTTCTGGTAGTTAGCCTAACTGTTATCCACCTACGGACCTGGTTTCTCTTTGCCGGACTGGACTAGCAATAAAAGCTAAGGCCCTGAACCAAAATATCGCCGAAAGACCTTCTGGAGGTCTCTGCGAGTCGCGACAAGTGATCTAAGTAGTCAATTTGTAAGAATATTAAAATTCGTCCCAACAAATAAACTTCAGTTCAATTTATAACCACCGAGTGCTTGGGACTAACAGTGCGAAATAAGTGAAATAAATTTAAAATTACTTGGCGGACATTTTTTTTTTACTTAGTTGCCTACGCAAACCAAATTTTCATAAAATTACGTATGATTTTGGCTTTGGAGTCGGCCTCGGATTTCTTGGATAAGTTTCTGTATGTGTGGGTGCGTATGGGTGTGAGTGAGTGTGACTAGGGTGGTGTGTGTGTGTGTGTGTGTATGTGTGTGTATGACTGTGTACTCACGTTGAAGCACACGGTAAGGCCAGTGTCCTGCCAGCCTTCACCCACGTGCGCGGGCGCGTCGAACTCTGGCAACACTCTGATTCCTCTCTCTAGGGCGAAGTTCACCACGTCGCGGATGTTTTCCTTGGTGTAAATCTGGAAAGGGTTTACTAATATGTATAGAAAAATCTGTCAGTTGAAAAATATCGAACAGTAAACCTTTTATTGGACAGGTTTTCCAGGTTTAAAAAATTTCAAAAATAAACCTTGTGTATTTAAATAGTTTCCAAACCAGAAAGCAGTCGTTGTTTTTCTGCTATTAGGTATTATTTTTGTGAGTATTTAGCGAAAAGTCAAATCAGCAAATTTTGTAAAACGTACTGGTTGTTGCATGAAATAATGACGTCATCAAAGTTCAGTAGTGAGTGTTTGACGCACTATTTTACTTCAATCGATAGTTTAAAATTGTTTTCAGGGGACGTGGATATTACGACTCTGGGGAGATCCTTTAATAATTATTTTAAAAAGTTATAATTTTGAATAGTTTTCAACTTGTGCCCAATTGTTACTATCACAAAAAAAATTGTGCTATGACTATGTTATTTTTTATCATCCCACTTCTGATGTGGGATACTAAGTTACGAAAAACCTCATTGCACTTAAAAAGAGAACTAACCTTGCTAGGAGTGTAAGCGCCGTATTTGGTCAAGTTGGGCCTCCTCGACGACTGGAAGGGGAAGCTTTGGCTGTCCGTGATGTGCCAGTGGAATGTGTTCAGCTTCACCGCGGCCATGGCGTCTGTGGAATAATAGTACATTACATCGCGAGACCGGGAAGTAGGTACGCGTTTTCTGGTCGAGTGTTAGTTAATTTGTTTTTTTTTTGCGCTGTGAGTGCTCAACGCGTAATACGGTAGAGTTCCAAATTTAAACTAGGTATTTAGGCCAAAGAACATTATAACAAGTTACAAGATATTCAGGAAGAAAGATTCCAAATTCAAACTTATGATATGTAATGAAAATACATACATTCTTTACTGGCCTAGGCCGGGAATTTTAACTTTCGAACTAATTTACAGGGTATGAAATTTGCACATTTCATATCATTTTTTAGAAATAGCCATTTTGAGTTAAAATGCTGCTATAACAATAATTCGCCTAAATAGATTCTATTAATTTTATCAGCCTTATTTTTACTGCGAGTAAGGCTTGCGCTTGACGACAATCATGCTTCGTGCAAAGCAATGATGAGGTCTAGGTTGGAACGCGCTTGCCTAGAAGATGCCTATTCACCCTTGCCTTGAAGGTACTTAAGTTATATGTGGCAGAAAACACGTGCGCTGGGAGGTTGTTCCACACCCTAGCGTTTCGTATCGATCGAGCAGAAACCCAAAAGGCTTTCCGAGAAGCAACGATGGCATGATACTGCCACTGGTATGTTTTTTTTTTTTTTTTTTTTTTTTTTTTTTTTTTTTTTTTTTTGTGTTTGTTTTATCGTGCAATCAGTCCTTAGACTATGAGCAGATTTGTTGTAGGATGGGTTGGCGATTAGAGGCAACTTCCCCAGCGGAAAGCACTCTGTGTCTCGGCTATATATCGTCTAGGATATGCCTTCTCTTTAAGCGACGGATCGCTTGCGGCATCGTCAACTGTGCTGCCAGGCGATTCGGGTGTTTGACAAGCCTTGTTTTATAGTCAGTCAGTGGTCGCGCGCGGTCCGAGCAGGGTGTGCGCGGGCGCTTAGCTGAAGCGTGACTCATAATGTGACAAGCGTAGTGAATTAACGGTTTGAAAAAAATGGCTGTTAACGCTGTTAATATTGTTGGATGTAGTTCGTGTAAAGTTGTTATTAACGAGGTATTGTGCTATATTCAAAGCAAGTTACGGGTAATGGACAATGAAAGTTTAATACGTTTGTGCGTAACGGGCTTTACGGAAGAAGACATATCGAAGGCAAAGGCATTATTGTATGACTCAGTAACGACGAATAAACGAAATGTTTCGCGACGCAAGGATGGAAAGTCACAAAGGGAGATAGAAGATATCATATGCTTGTTCAAGGAGACGGATGCTGAACAATTCCCAATTTTCGTAGCCCGTGAGCTCCATAAATTACCGCCAGTGACATTTGACCACATTGATGTGACCCGGGTCTTAAAAGATCTGCTTATTCTGCAGGAGGAGGTCAAGCTTATTAAGTCAAACTATGTCACTAAAGATATTCTGCAAAATAGTCAATGCACGGCGTCGCCGAAGTGTCAGCTGTCTCAGATATCGCAGACTCACCAATCACCCCCGCCGCTACCGTCAAGTTGCTTTAAAAATGTAAATAAACGACGGGGAGCTTCCAACGCGAACGTCTCAATTTGCTTGGATAGTGGACCGGTAGGACTGCTGCATATTGCTAATAATAAGAATACTAACTCAGGTGATGTTTCGGCGCCTGTGGTGGAGGTTGCTCTGCCGGCATCGCAGCCGTGTAGGCCTGCCCCAGATATGAATGGCAGTGGTAAGGTGTGCTCTGAGACGATCGCTGAGGTGGTCCGCCGGGAAGGAGAATGGAAGCAGAGTGAGTCATCAGAGGAGTGGACAGAAGTGAGACGGCGGAGGTATAGAAACCGATTTGAAGGCAAGACTGGAAAGGCCCCGAGTGAGCAAAATTGCAAGTTTAGGGCCGCTGATACCAAAGTATCGTTGTTCATATCGAACGTACATAAAGAGACTACTGAAAAAGACATTATAGACTACATATATAATAATACACAGGAAGTTGTTAAACTGCAAAAGATGAATATGAAGTTTGATAAGGGCTATAATTCATATAAAGTATGGGTGTCTAAATGGAAACTGAACTTGTACCTAAATGACACATTATGGCCGGAGGGTATTTCCTTCCGGAATTTTATACATTTTAGGCGCAGTTTGACTGCGAATACAGGTCCATTAGAAACAACTTAAATGGCAAGTACAAAATATATAAGCAAGTTAATAAGTTATAATTGTAAAAATGTTAAGACCTCTGTCCATGAGATAAGACAACTCTGCCACAGTGCGGATATAATAGCACTGCAAGAGACTTGGTTGATGCCCTTCGAAATCTCATTCTTGGGTCAAATACACGATGACTTCGAATTTCATGGGAAATCAGCCGTTGACGTTGCGTCAGGCGTCTTGCGTGGCCGGCCGCACGGGGGCGTTGGATTACTGTGGCGAAAATCTGTGTTTAATAACGTGTGTTTAATTGAAACAAATAATAATCGTATTGCGGCGATAAAAATATCAAATAGTGGTTGTGATTACGTTGTGTGTAGCATATACATGCCTACCGATTGTGCCGAAAATCTGGTTTTGTTTACTGAGTGCTTAGGTGAGTTAAGTGCTATTGTTGAAAATGCAGGGGCGGCACATGCGTTTTTACTCGGAGACTTTAATGCCCACCCGACTGGGAACTTTGGTAAGGAACTTTTATCATTTTGCTTGGAACAAAAATTAATATGTGCCGATATTGAGCTGTTAGGTATTGACTCAGATACTTTTACGTTCATAAGTGAAGCTCATAACAACTGTAGGCGGTGGTTAGACCATTGCTTAGTTACAGGCGCTGCGGAAAACACTATTCAAGATATTTTTATTGAATACGGTGTCTACTCCTCTGACCATTTTCCCCTAGCTATTAATTGCAATCTCACTAAGGGTTGTACTCCTTTACTATGCAATGCAAGGTTGAATTTGCATTGTAGGGAACAGGAGTTGAGTAAAGTGATTTGGGGGTCTAGGGATGTGGTTCAAGTGGAGAAGTACACCCAATTGTGTAATGATGAGCTTCGTAGTATAGATTTTCCTATAGAAATGATAGAATGCGCTAATAAGATGTGTCACTGCGTTGACCACAGGCAACTTATTGATGCGATGTACTCTAAAATTGTAAATGTTATGTCAAGGGCGGCGATTGCAACACATACTGAAAGACAAACTACGAAAAAAATTGTGGTTGGTTGGAATCGACACGTGGGCGAGGCGCACAGGGAAGCTAGGCGTTGTTTCAATCTGTGGGTCTATTTTGGCAAGCCTTCTGGGGGGCAGTATTATGATTCTATGGTTAAGAGCAAAAAGATATTCAAATCCAAATTAAAATGGTGTATTAAACACCAGGAACAAATTAAAATGGATATAATTGCAAAAAACCACAGGAATAAAAAGTTTAAAGAGTTTTGGAAGTGTACCAATAATGTAACACCTAAGTCTAGCCTGCCTGTGTGTGTCGATGGCGTTAGTAACCCTAAAGAAATAGCTAATTTGTTTATGAACCACTTTAGGGTGCAAGCGCTACCTGTGTCAAATGTTTCTGTAAGTGAGCACGGGGAGGTGTTCGATGCACAGCCCAGGCATGATGTGGAGTGGTTCAAGACCGAGGATATTAAAAAGATTGTGAAGCTTATGACACGTGGAAAGTCGCCAGGACATGATGGGTTGAGCATCGAGCATCTTCAGTATGCGGGTGTGCACTTGCCCAGAGTTTTATGTCTGCTGTATAACATATGTATAATTCATTCTTACTTACCAGAGGAGCTGATGAGGAATGTGGTGGTGCCGGTTGTGAAAGATAGAACGGGGGACGTTTCTGATGTCAAAAACTATAGACCGATTTCATTAGCTACTATAATAGCCAAGGTACTTGATGGGCTCTTGGATAAACATCTAGATCAATACTTAAACCTACATGACGCTCAGTTCGGTTTTAGGGCTGGACTCTCCACTGAGAGTGCGGTGTTGACCTTAAAAGAGACTGTCAAGTACTATACAAGCAGGAAAACACCGGTCTATGCCTGCTTCCTGGATCTTTCAAAAGCGTTTGATCTAGTTTCATACCCGGTACTATGGGATAAGCTCGGACGCACTGGCATGCCTCAGGAACTCATCAGTATCCTTAGACACTGGTACGCACATCAAGGTAACCAGGTAAGATGGGCTGGTGTATACTCTGACACCTACAGGCTGGAATGCGGAGTTCGGCAGGGTGGAAGAAGCTCTCCGAAGCTTTTCAGCCTGTACGTGAACGAGCTGATTGAGGGACTCAGCAGCATGTATGCGGGATGTTCTATTGATAATCAAATGATTAATAACATCAGTTACGCGGATGATATGGTGCTGCTGAGTCCGTCAGTCTGCGCGTTGAGAGATCTGCTGCGTGTGTGTGAGGACTATGCAGAAAAGCATGGACTTAAATATAATGTTAAAAAAAGCATGCTCATGGTCTTCGCAGCAGGCAGTTTTTCTCCTAGCTATGTGCCACCGGTGAGATTGTGCGGTGCAGAGCTGGTCAGGGTGCATCAATTCACTTACCTTGGTCACGTGGTTACAGCAGACATGAAGGACAATGGAGACATAGATAGGGAACGGAGGGCATTGGCGGTTAGAGGGAATATGTTAGCTCGCAGATTTGCTCGTTGCACAAAAGAAGTTAAGGTCACACTTTTCAAGGCCTTTTGCCAGAGCTTCTACACTTGCAGTCTGTGGGTTGACTTTACCCAAAAATCTCTAAATGCTCTCCGAGTCCAGTATAATAACATCTTCAGGATAATGTTGGGACTGCCTCGGTACTGCAGTGCGTCCGGTATGTTTGCGGAAAATCGTGTGGACGGTTTTTACGCAATCATACGAAAGAGGATCGCCTCAACCAAGAGTAGATTGGAGAGTAGTTCCAATATTATTCTGAAGGTGATAGCTGACAGACAGGACAGCGCTTTCAAAGCGCACTGGATGTCAGCCTTAGTATGTAAGTGTATTAATTATATTAACTAACATAGAATAAGTCATACTAACACATATTGTTTATTATTATTTATTATATAACTTATTGGAATTACTAACATAGGATAAGTCTTTACTAACCATTATGGACTTTTGTTGTCTGGTAATAAATAAATTCATTCATTCATTCATTCATAGTCGGAGCCATAGGATTTTATTTCGTCTTTTATTGTGTTCACATGTAAGTGCTCATGGATTTCAGAGATGCGTAGGAACCATGGAGCGTTCGAAAGTTGTTTTAGAATGTAATTTTGTGCTCTTTGAATAATTTCAATATTGGAGTCGCATGCTGATCCCCACAGTTGGATGCCGTATGTCCATATCGGCTTTATAACTGTAGTATATAGCAGGAGCTTATTATCTAGGGACAGTCTAGAGTTCCTGGCCAACATCCAATACAGTCCTCTATATCGATGGTAGATCTCATCCCTCTTTGTTTTGACGTGTTTTTTCCAGGTGAGCCTTCTATCTAGGTACATGCCCAAGTACTTGACGTTGTCACTCTGCGGAAGCTGATTGTTACGCAGTGAGACAGGAGGACAGTTTCCTCGACGCAGAGTAAATGTTATATGGACAGATTTGGTGGCACTAGCTTTTATTCTCCATCTTGACAGCCATATGTCAATCTCATTTAAACCACGTTGCAGGATTGCTGAAGCTTCGTCCGGGCATCTACTGCGAGCAAGAACCGCAGTATCATCCGCGAAAGTAGCCACCGTGACGTCGTCAATATGTGGTAGGTCACTCGTAAAGATTGTGTAGAGTACAGGTCCCAGTACAGAGCCTTGCGGCACGCCAGCTTTGATTGGATGGAAAGCAGATGTGTAATCGTCTTCCTTTACTTGAAAAATTCGGTCAGAAAGGTACGATTTGAGTAATCCAAAGAATGTATGGGGTAAGAGTGTTTTTATTTTGAATAGAAGACCTGCGTGCCACACCTTATCAAAGGCCTGTTGCACGTCAAGAAAAGCAGAGGAACAGTATTCTTTACGTTCAAGTGCATCCCTGATGGTTCTACATACTCTGTGGATCTGTTCAACAGTCCCATGATTCTGTCGAAAGCCAAATTGATGGTCTGGGATGATGGACCTTCCCTGGAGTTCTTTCATAAGTCTTCGCAGCACAACTTTTTCACATACCTTTGACGCCACAGGTAATAAACTAATTGGCCTGTATGAGGTCAAGTCATTAGCTGGTTTGCCAGGCTTTTCTATCATTATAATCTGGGAAACCTTCCATAGAGCTGGAAAATAGCCAATTCTCATAATGCCATTAAACAGGATAGTAAGGAACACTAAACCTTTTTTGGGTAATTCTAATAGGACTTTTTTGTCTATCAGATCGAAGCCGGGTGCCTTTTTATCTTTCATACGTTTTATTTCGTTCATAACTTCTTTTGGAGTAGTTGACACAATTGGCAGATCTAATTGAAATGGCTGTCCAATGACATCTTCTATTTCTTCATCGTCAACGTGATCAGCTTCATTAGGCGTAAATATTTTTGCCAAGTGCTCTCCAAAGGCATCCGCTTTTTGTTTCTGGCTTCTTGCCCATACGTTGCCATTCAATCTAAGCGGTGGTTTGGATTTTGCGGGTTGGCTAATACTTTTGCAGGCTCGATACAGTGAATAATTAGTGGCACTTGTTGCTGTCAGAGATTCCAGAAATGATTCTGTTGAGGCATCATTCACCTTTGCTATGGCTTCTTTCAGATCTTTTATTGCTTTGTTTAGTGCAGCTTTATCTTCTGGATGTCGACCACTGTGCCATATTCTACGCAACCTTCTTTTTTCCATAATTTGGTCTTTTATTTCAGATGGAACTACATTGTGCCTGTGCAATGAACTGTGAGTTTCCGGTGTACATCTCCAGCAAGCTGATTGAACTGTAGTCATGAATTTGTGAGTTGCATTGTCAATGTCATCTTCAGATTTAAGGGCTATTTGAAGCTGGAGCTCTTCAGTAACTATATCGCGGAATGCTTCCCAGTCTGTCCATTTATTGTAAAGTTGTTGCCTTTTCATATTATATATCACTTTGGAACTCATGGTAAGTACCACTGGGATGTGATTGGAGGAACCATCCAGGGTTGAACTAACGTCGAAGAATAATCGAGACAGACCTTTAGCTATAAAGAAGTCCAGGACATCGGGCAGTCTGTTTGGGTCTGTAGGCCAATGAGTAGGTTCTGATGTTGCAATGGTAGTCAGAAAGTTTTTATCTACACTTTTTTTTAGTTCCCTTCCTCGGGTGGTTATCAGCCTTGATCCCCAGTGGAGATGCTTGGCATTCCAATCTCCTCCAATGACAAACCGAGAACCAAGGCTATCGAAGAACTTTGAAAATTGCTCCTCCAATATCCTGTGCTTGGGTGGACAGTACACTGATGAGATGTTAAAGTCGCCATTTCTGTCCGAAACAGATACTGATGTGGCTTGTATTTGTTCAGTGCTGTATTTTGGCAGTTCATAGTGCTTTATTGTTGCTTTTATAATGACTGCAGTTCCTCCATGTGCAGTTCCGTCTGGGTGGTTTGTATGATAAATATTATAACCTTTTATCTGCCACTGGTATGTAATTAACTAATTACTGAACGCTTTAACATTGTCCGTGTACAGACATGCAGCTGAGGCTGATTGTAGGTTTCATTTTAATTGCGCACACGCATCTTGATCGCGATATCGCTTTTAAATGACCTGCTTCTATTTCAGAAGTAAGAACCCCTTTCTTACTAAGCAGACCGCTTAAAATTTTAAAATGATAAAGGGGGACTGTTCATTAACTTTGATGCACAGGCCGAAATGTCTATACTGATGCAATATCACAAAAACGTAGGTATGTAAAATTTACGAAATATGAACGATCGGCTTGTTGATTGATGACGCGATACTTTTTTCGAGTCACCTGTCAGGAATCTGATTGGCCCGTTTGGCACATCTCCGCTCCGCTACAATGGACAGGTACCCCATGTATTTACGTGAAAAAAATCATATAGCTCAAAGGGAAGGACACATCGGTCACACAATCAGATTATTTCAAAATAACTGTTTTGTTGTCACATAGGTATCTACCTTGACGCCCTAAAATAAGGATTATAATTCTAAAACACGTCATCAATAATGTAACAATATGGCTTTAAGCGTTGGCAGTGTTGCCCCAGAACCTCTCAGTTATTCTCATTGCCAAAGATCGTGACTCGTGACTTATGATCTCTGAGATTCATCAGATAATGATGAGGGAATTCCTAAAATAATATAGAGGAATAACAGGAGAAATATCTTACCAATGGTGGCCATAATAGAATCGATGGTGTAGTAGTTCCTAGCCGTATCCAAGAGGATTCCTCTGTAAGGATACACGGGTTTATCGTCGATAGACACATCTCTGGGGATCTGGAAGAAAAGCACTGTTTTTTTTAAATCCACTACAAGCTAGCCCTTGACTGCGATCTCACCTGATGGTAAGTGATGATGCAGTCTAAGATGGTAGCTGGCTGACCTGCTAGGGGCATGGCAGTTATATTAAACCCATACCCCTTCGGTTTCTACACAGCATCGTACCGGAACGCTAAATCGCTTAGCGGCACATTTTTGCCAGTAGGGTGGTAACTAGCCACGGCCGAAGCCTCACACCAGGTCAGAGCAGGGAAAATTCAGAAATTATAAATACCCAAATTGACCCTGCCGGGGATCGAACCCAGGACCTCCGCACGTTAAGGCAACAGCGCTACACACTGCGCCACGGAGGTTGTCAAACTTCCCTTTGTACTATTATTCTACAATTTGTTTATTTTCAAAATATTTTGTTGGAACCAGGAGGTGAATCTAGTGCAACTCTTCAATGGCTTCTAGTACAAGCCTCGAGCTTGGACTCGTTTAGTTGTTTTGACGAGTTAAATATACATCACACTTAGTGACGAGGGTCTAATGATGGAATTGGGATAGACGCAGTCCAAAATGGCTACATAATATTGGACCTCAATCCCATCCCGTGGCCTTTTGTTGGTTGAGTCAATTTGTTGGGTTGGTTTTGTTGAGTCCCATTTACATTAGGTACCTAACTATAAGTACAATCGGTGATGAGCGTTTTTTTAAATTATAACAATCTTAAAATACATTCAACTTTCATTATTAGCGTTTCATTCATAGTTTTTAAATAAAACGTCCATGTTAAAAAGACGAATGGGACTAAAAGTCCACTATGTTTCTGTTGTTCTACTATCTACGTATTTTATTTTTTGATACAATTTTTACGCTAATTCCAATATCCGAATCGGTTTAAATTCTTAAGTTCTTGCTTCGAATATTGTTGCTATGCGAACTCTTGCCCGAGGTTAAGAGCCTTGTTATTTTTATAGGCTTTCTATTGAGTCGCTTTGGTTTTTTTTTATCAAACCACTTTTACGCTCACACATTTTGCATATTTTAAGCCCGCCTATATTACTAAGCTACGAGTATGTTCGATGATTCAAATTATTAATGTGATCCTATTTAAAAACATAAGGTTCTTTATCTTGACATTTGAATGCTGCATTGTAATAATATACTAATTTATTTTGATTATAGTTAATGCGGCTGTGACCTTTAATAAGTGCATGACCATATTTATTGTTGTGCGATGATCTTTGAAAAGCTTAAGTGATCGAACTTTCGGTTTTTTTTCGCTGGTTTTTGTCCTTATTTAAGTAATAAGCCGACTCACACGACCGACAAAAGTCCTCGAAGAAGCGTGTTAAGGTCAAGCCTAAGGATAATTTCTCGTAGAGATAAGATGTTCTTAATAAAATTCGTGGTCCTCTTCTAAATGTACCTATATTATAGTTTTACCATATTAGACGTATTTAGGTGGTACGTGAAATAGTTATGTCGGGGAAATTATTAATTAGATATTCATTGGTTATTTAAGAATATAGAGTCACAAAAATATAATTTGTCAAATTTGAAATGAATTGCAGGAGCTTCTGTAATAACAAGGATAGTTTCATTTTTGTCCCTCTTCCTTAATACAGTAATGTAGTAAAGGTGAGTAGGTATATTATGCAAATAAATATTTTTTATAGGAAGGATATAAAAAATTTGTTTATTTCTATCATATACCCACTTATTGATCTCTCCTCTTTTTATTCTGCCGTCATATTCTGGAACAATTCTTAGATACCTAAGCCTACCAAGTACCAGCTATTTTGTTCTAGATGGATCAAACTGTCCACAAAAACTAAATCTTTTTTATCTGTCGTCTACGGTGGGACTTACAGGACCATAAAAATGTCACAATGTGATCTCCCCCATAACTGGAAGTTGTTATGCAAATAGGCATGGAGTCAACGTTCGCGAACCGGTTTCGAAAAATGTTTAAGGACATCGATTTGTTCTTGCAATCAGTTAACGACAAAAATAGATGATCCATCTACAGCACACGTTCTTTATGAAAACAAGACACTACTGTTAACTAGGTAATCTTGCAACATAGAAGCCTTCCTACTAGGTACTCTCCAATATTAATTACACACAAGCTTAATAAAATGCTCGTTGTGTTTAAAAGGGGCGAAAGTTGAAGTTACCTTTTCTGGAACAGGTTTTAATCCAGATAAAAGTGTTATAAAACTTGTCTTCAGAAAGTTTTTCATCAAATTACGTGTACCTACCTATCTTTTTCAAGCAGCAACTGACTAATATACGAGTTCCTACTGGCTACTTCATCCCATACCAAACTATATAGTCTGAGCCTTGAGGGAGCGCTACTGTAGGTACAATGATTATATATTATAGGTCACCTTGTTACTCTAAGCATTAATTATTATTTATACTATATATTGCTCGATTACCACTCACTCACTGACTGACTCACTCATTGACATAATTGTTCTCCTAGAAAGAGACAGAAAACGATACAATGATGTACGGGAGATGTGTTCGGGTGCTTGATTCGAGTAGGGAAAAATTATGACATTTTGTGAGCTGCGCACAGGGCGAAAAACTAGTTTTTAAGTATATATTTGTTGTTTCTCATTTAAGTAAACTTTGTTCTTTTTTGAGGAAATATCTTTAAACCTAAGATTCGATACTCAACCGAAGCATTTTTAGAAATTATTATCTTCTTCATCTAGAATCTGGATTCTAGTCTAGTTCTAGTTCTAGTTAGTAGCAGTTCTAGTTTATATATGGATACTATATATTAATATAAAAGTTACATTCCGACTTTGTAAAAAAGATACTTTCTGTATGAGATTAGTCGTACAATTTTACAATAATTAGATATGTCACAAATCAGATTGTAACTTTTATTAAATAGGGGCCCTGGATGAACGCACAATCTCAAACTACACGATCGTATGTTATATAGTAATCTTTGATCCAGGCACATCCTCTGCACATGAAAACGTAGCCTATTTTAGAAGCGAGACGACTAAATTGCTTTAATGACCCACGTACTTAGTAAAACTTGATCAATAATCGTGTCCCTTAATTTGCTGTAATAGTCAGATAACCATAAAATATTTTAAGGATTTAATTTTTTTTTTAATATAAAACTTAAAAACATATAGGTATATCTAGTTCTTAATTTACATAAACCCGGGTGTAATTATATAAAAGTATATGTATACTAAATACACAGTATATAAGGAAAATAATATTTAAGTAGGTAATAACTAAGATTATAAAAAAATTATTAACATATGAAAATATTACGAACTTGACTACGCAAAGTATCAAAGTATATTTACCGGCCTATGCCGTCTATGTGTGAGTGCAGCTAACGGTCTTACTGTGCGGTATACCTACAGATTCCAAAATTGGCCGAGCGCGCGGTAAAGCGGGCGAGAATACGGACCCTTAATTTGAAATAGTTTTGGTACAGAAAAACACAATATAAGTAGGATAGAGAAAGTGTTTGATACAACTATATTATTATATCTTAATGACGAAAGATCGAAATCATTTTGTTATTGCTTTGAGTTCTGAATTGTTTAAAGTTCTGAATCTGGAACTTTATATTAGGTAGGTATCATTACCTATTCGTAAAAAGGTTTTTAACAGATATTTATATAAAAGGTCTAATAAGTGGAAAGTTAGTTGGTATCTAAATGACAATATAACAAACAGCTTATAATAGAAAAATTCTTTAATAAAAATATATTTTGTTAACTTCTGTATTTGAATGGGATGGGACATTATTTATTGTTGTTCCTAGAAGGAAAATCATATCGATCCGTCCTTATGAATACCTACATGAAGGCCAGATTGGAAACCTATGCTTGGACACTCGTCGCGGCTTGTTTCGAATGACAATAATTATTTAGCGAAAGTGAAATTTTCAATCCTAGTTATTAATATTAAACTTGATTTATTTAAGTGATGCACTTAAATACTATTTATTGCGCTGAATGAATGACTATTGCTAGTATCACGTTTATTCATAATCAAAATAAATACTTATAAAACGACACATCGCTAAGTTACAATTACCTATAGGTAGTTCTAAATAAATGATAACGCAAAGTAAGTACGTACGTTATCATAGTATGTATCTGATGATTGATAGGTAATTATTATGATTTTATATACCTAATTAAATAATTAACAACTAAATTAGGTAGGTATACCTTACCAGTTTTCAATAGTAGTATTTTACCCAAATACAACATCTATAATTTTAGTACCTAGACAAAATTAATTAATGCCCGACAAATGCTAGAAAAATAACCTTTTGCTAATTGAAATTGACACGTATCTGAGTTAATAATGATTCAATCAATCGTTTATTTGTTTGAAAGTGAAACAATTATGATGCCAGTCCAAAGTTGATGAGGTTGAAGAAAGTTGACTAAACATACCTAACTAATTAGCTAAATTTAAAGCAAATTAAACTTAAAGGAATTATTAATAGGTAGTGTTTTGATAATTAATCTGTAAATTATTATAAGTTATAACCTAATAATAATAACTGTGTATAAAATATTCATACCAATTAAGATATCTCGTCCTTTACAATATAATAACATCTAGCGGTCGAACGATGTAATAATAGGTCAACAAAGGACATCTTAGAAAGTGGATCAGTTTATAGCTTTATTGACATTTGGGTAAGTAAATAAGAAATATCACAGAAATAAAATCTATAAATAGATGCACTAATAATGCCATCTGAAGTACAAAAAAACAATAATTTAGATCATTAGAGGCAAAAAGGACATCGTATTAAAAATAAATGCATAACATATTATATTAAAATCAAGCTCATTTAATATGCATTAACCTAAATGCATTTTTAGATTTATTAGGCAAAAATGTCATGTCCTAGAAATTAAATGTACCTAAACTAAATAACAATTAATAGTACCTACCTACCTACACAAATAACCTATATAATATTAATAATTGGTAGTATGAGAAAACTATCACAGTAAAAACTTAACACGTAGAGTATATAATTGAAACAAAATGTTGCAAAGAAATACTCTAAATAAGATAGGTAAGTACAAGAAAGATTTGTAAAAAATTATTATACCTACCTACTGACAAAAATGAGATGAGTCTATTAAAGGAATAAAACGAGGCTGACATGTCCAAAAGGACAAAAGCCTCAAAAAAAAAAAAGATTAAAAAAAAAAAGGAATAAAACGAAATAAAGGAACTTAGTTCTCACGGAATATAGGCAGTTTTGAATCTGTTTCTTTTACAGAGATCCATAGCTGACCGAAAAGAAAAACAGAAGTTATAAAATTGTAAATGCGAATGGTTCAAGTAGGTACTTAAGATTTTTTTTTCACAAGATACGTGTAGGTACTTCACTTGGTGTTCGGAAATGGGGGAGAACATACTAATATTATGTAGGTCTGAGGCATTCTGAGGAGTACTTACCTAAATAATAAATGTTTTTTTTTCGAGATGCCAAGTGATATTGAAAATATGTAATCTCGTGTCAAGATATTGAAAAATATATTAATACTGCTAATTTGGAAGACATAGAGCCAGAGGACTTAGATGACTTGAACAATAAAAAAATTGGCATTCATAGGAATCATAGGTATTGCCGATAGAAGTGAAAACGAATATTATTATTTATTATTTTTAATTAAAAAATAATAATTTAAAGTATGTAATTAAAATATAAACCTTAAAACTAAGGCATTAAAGTTTAATTACGAATGTTGTATATTTGTATTTAAAACCTTTTGTCTTCGTAAAAACGCGAGCATGGGGCAGCGAGGTGTCGGTGACGCGAATCCACAAGTTTACCCCCTACCATAAAGTGCTCAACGCGCCTAAAGAAGTTTTCATTCATATTTATGAATTCGATTGAAATGGTATGGTTCCAACAGAACTTTTGGATTTGCCAGTGCACAAATTTAAAAAAACCGTAAAAGAACACTATTGTTGAGTCGGGGCTATTTGGTATACAATTGACGAATTTCCCGACCTTGGGTCCAGCTCCCCACAGGATAGTATAATAGCTTAAACTATTGTATTTAATTTAAGTATATACTTACCTAAGTATTGTAATATATTGTAAAAAAAAGAGCAACTGCTGAGTTTCTTGCCGGCTCTTCTCGGCAGAATCCTCTTTCCGAACCGGTGGTAGAGTCAAAACATGACGTAGCTTATGAGACACCTGTATGTCCTACATGTATAATAAACTAGTGGTTCGCCCCGAACTGAGACCTCGCGGTGCCATCTATTGACAACAATGTGAAGTTCTGTTAAAAATACTGAAGCTCATTAAAAATTAAATAATTTCGTTTCCTTACAATATTTATCTAATTTTAGTATTTGTTGTTCAAGTACAGGATATAATTCAAATAATTGATCAATTGAATAATTAATCAAGTTTCAGGCTCAGCCTTTCAGTAAATTTAGAGTTCTGAGGTCAACTTTAGACGTTAGAAAATCTCCACTTTGAAAGCCCCCCATTTCGTCAATTTTAGGGGAAAAATTAAAAAAAATATATTTTTGGACTCTATTCCTAATTATCTTTAAAAATGATATACCGCAACCCTATGTAACGCTATAAAAAATATTTTACTTCGCATTCGCTTCTATGAGAGCCCCCCTGAAATGAAGATTTTTATAACTTTTTAAGCCATATTCGGCTGGAGGCCATTGGTTTACATATTATGTTTAAAGCTGAAGTAATTACATTCAGTAATTCAGAAGTTATTATAACTCTGACAGACGGACGGACGGACGGACGGACGGACAAGTGCCAATTCACTCAAGTAGACTCAGAGACCTTCGCTTCGCTCGGTCAATAAACTGAAACTAAAACTGAAAAGCTTACCAGCAGGTGGTTCTTGTTTTCATCGTAAAAGAAGAGTTGTGACAGAGATTCCAAGCCGTGTCGGATACCGAAGAAGTTGTTCGCGTCTATGGTAGCGTTGATCCTGTCGTTGGACTCCGGTGATACTCTGAGGCTGTAGCTCTCGTCCACATTGGTTGAGAATTCTGTGCACAAGATTGGGTTGAAGTTAAACTTCTTTAGGCACATGTTGATAGTATAACGCAGATGAGGCACATGTAGATAGCATTTAAAATTAATACACAGATCTTTTTAGGACGCAAAAGAATGTGCCTAGTAGGTAGGTATAGTTTCTTGTCAAAGAAAAAAAAATTGCCAGTCAGAGGGATTTGATATTGCCGATAGAATTGAAAACTTTTTTCTTAATTAAAATTCTTAAAATATAAACCTAACTACCTACATCTACATTTTTACCCCCGGTCGGGGGTAAAAATGTAGATTCGCCAGACATGTTCTTCAAAAGAAAAAAGAAAACAAAGTAAAGAAGTACACTTATTCACTTGAAAAACCAAAATTGGCTTATTCGTCGTATCAAAGTTTCAACCAACATCTGAAACGTCAATATTTCTGAATCGGTAGTGTTTTTGTTTATCTCTTTTATTAAAAAAATTTAAATCTATAGATCTGAGGTGCAATCATGTAAGGATTGCCGATGACATCGTTAAAGCTCGGCTTCAAAGTAAAATAATACCATAATGGCATTGTCCACGATTGGATCGGCAATCCTTACATGATTGCACCTCTGATCTTTAAAAAACTCGCAGACCAACGACATTGAGACGTCATTACTTATAAGTTATAGTAAGTAATGCTTATAGCATCTTATTCTCACCGTCGCAAAGTGTCTACTGTCTAATTAACTTAGTTACGCCCTTAATTAAATTTACCTTTAACATCAGGGTTTTTGTTGTTCAGGTAAACGTAGACGGCCTTGCCAGATAGTTTAGGCGTCAGCCCTACTGGAATCGCTAAACCAACCAATCCTTTGAATCTCTAAAAACATTAGAAAAAGATTAAGTTTGGTTTAGTCATCGCTATAATATGAACCCTCACCACAAGTTTTTAAATCATACGTTACTCGAGCGTTCGAATTCGAAATGCGTTGCCGTCAAACTAAAATTAACCTTCACTGCATTGTTTTATTGTATTCGTGTATGTATCACCGTAAAATTGCAAAAACCCTTAGATTGCAATTTGCAATCTAACTAGCGAAATTGTAAACTGTCGACAGATTACAATCTAACGCATTATTTTTCGGTAGATTGTAATCTGTTAGGTATATTAACCCAAACTAAGTGCCCGGCCGCATTTATCTGTTTATTTATTTCGAACCTACAAGAAAAAGACAAGAAAACGTAAATACAATGAATACTTACTTATTTACTTACAAAATTGACACACAGAAAATTGAACGGTTCACAATCTGTAGACATTTTACAATTTCGCTAGTTAGATAATCTAACGGTTTTTGCAATCTTACGGTGACATATGCATTAACAGCCAGCGCTCCAAACGGAAGCTATTCCAAATTAAAATCGGTTGTACTGAATCAAGGGTCCATTTTACTTTGACGAAAATGTGATCGAACGATCAACTTAGGTCTTATACAAACCTGTGGTAAGGGTAAAGGAATCAAGTTAAAAAATTACACATTTAACGAAATATATGTATATATGTGACATAAATATATGTATTTATGCCGGGGATAAAGAAAAATATATTATGATATATTTTTTTATCCCCGGCGCAAAAATAGGGGTGTTGTATCAGTAGGTATATATCTGTCTGTGGCTTCGTAGCTCCTAAATGGATTAACCGATTTTGATTAATTATTTTTATTGTTTGATAGCCGACTTGATAGAAAGTCTTATTTATGATTCAAGAAAATCGGCTCTTTAGCTCTTTTCTGGTTGAGTCCTTTCTAATAATGGTAGCTGTTACTTCCATATTATGTCGGGGGGTTATTTTAATTTTTTTATCTATACCTACTTACTAATTGTTATAGTCGTTTATCTACTAATCTTATCATTATACTAGTTAATCTAATCATTATACTATATATACTAATATTATGAATGCGAAAGTTTGAATGGATGGATGGATGTTTGTAACTCAATCACGCCAGAACGGCTGAACGGATCTGGATGAAATTTGGTACAGAGATAGATTATAGTCTGAAATAACACATAGGTTTTTATACCAGAAAATTAATGAGTCTCCGGGGAACCAAAAAAACCTCGATCCACGCGGAAGAAGTCGCGGACATCAGCTAGTAATAATAAACAAGCAATATAAAAGTTTAAAACAACTCACGTTGCCAGCAGCTTGAATCAAATCGTCCGATTTGCCTCGCTTAAGAACTTGTATTTCCACATTGTTGATGTTAACTTTGGACAGGAAACGTCCCAAATCCGTAACACCTGTGGGGGCTGGCCACAGCAGACCTAAATCGAATGAATAAACAAACAATTAAGATATAAGAACCAATCCATAATAATTAGAATAAGGGTGAATCCAAGATCACAGAAAATAACTCTAAAGGCAAAAAAAGAAAAAGGAAGAACAAAAAATCTGGATATATTAATAATGTTATGCCGGATATGTTAAGTGAGTGATTAATTAAAGACAAGATTAAGACAAAAGTAATTAAATATTCAGAAACACAGAACGAATCTTCCAAATTATTCTCCATAATAATTATTATAATAGTGAGAATAATGGAAGATCTGTGCGGTGTGGTGAATATCGCAAGCTACAAGTGCAAGATACAGATAGATTTACTTACTGTGGCTACCACTACAGCCCATTAACTTCCCACTGCTGGGTACAGACCTCCACTCTCATAAGAGAGAGGGAATTAGAGCTTAGACCCACCACGCTGCTCCAATGCGGGTTTGCGCATATTGTGGCTGAATATAACGAATCAAAGTTCCAGTTCTTTCATTTTTCATGATAAACGAAAACATTGTGAGGAACCTGCATGCCCGACAGTTCATAATAGTAACAAGGTTTATTTATTGTAATAATTAGGTAATTATAATAATGCTCAGGTGTGTATAGTCTGCGTGGTGGATTATGGCTAAACCCTTCTGATTCTGAGAGGAGACTCGTGCTCAGTGTTGAACTGAGACAACAGATTTTGAACATACCATACTCATTGCAGAACATTTTACAGGCCTCGAGAGAAAGCGCCGCCTCGGAACTTTGTGGGTCATGTTTGGACTTGACGCATTTGCCACCTTCGCAAGACCAATGCCACGCGGGCTGGTCTTCCGCTGTGCTTACACTGTGGACAAAGCATAGTTTTTATAATATGTATGTCATAACATATATTACTTATGTCTATTGACCATTTCATATGTCATTGGAAAAGGGCATCCCTACAACTTAAACTACTTACTCTTACAAAGAGGACTTAAACTTGAAAGAGGTAACTATAAAACATCGTTAAAACCAATTTTTACAAAGGGAACAACCCTTAATTAAATCTTTAAAAAAACAGAAGTTCCATAATTTGTCGAGGGATATCGACAATTTTTGACCGAACGACCTTGTAATATGGATACAGGATAGTGGATACCTAGTGGTAAAGCGAAAACATCACATGTTATATTATTACTATTCAGCGGGTACTTGAAATGCGTTGATAAAATCAATACATGGGGTTCGGCGGGTTTGATAAAGAATACAAAACTATTTTTAAACAACAAGCTCTATCGTCCGCCATATTGGATTTAGAATGACGTCACTGCTAACCGTGCACTAAACTAAAAGTGTATTGTAAAAAATCAGCTCAATCGGTTGAGGTCTGAGGATACCTAACTGTTTTAAAATTCAGTTGCAAGATTGGACCACAAAATTTACAAGTCTCAATAATAAATAGTTAAAAAGTAGGTGTCAAGTCACAACAAATTGTGACTTGACACCTACTTTAATATAACTATCTAACATGCAATCATCTTTTGATCTTAAAGCCATGCTGTTTTTAACAATAGGTTCGAAAACTTGACGGCAAGAGGGTATAAAACTAGAAAAATAAAATGTTCAAAACACTCAGAGAAACTGTAAAATTACCTAACATATCGGTCATTTCAGAGCATTGAATTATATGTAACTAGCTATTACCCGCGGCTTCGCTCGCGTGGCTCAAGGGAACAATAAATGAGTTTTTGTTAGAAAACTGTATTTAAATTAAGCATGCAAGAGGATGCCATGGAGAAGAATACTGAGACGTTTAGTATCGACGTATTTCATCGAAAGGCAAGAGCAAGGTTTTTCATGCACGAAAAATGAAAAAAAATATTCACGATATCTACGAAAGAAAACACAATGCTATAGGTTACACGTTATACAGATTCCTGATTATACAAACGATGTCGCATAGTTGCAGCAGCATGTAACCTATGCGTCTTCATATATACCCATGTAAAAAATGACGTCGATTCGTTGCGCCGTTGCCGCCTAATTGAAGAAGAAATGCGAGAAAAAGAGCATTCTATCCCACAGGAGCTGTTAGTTTTTCCGGGATAAAAAGTAGCCTATGTTACCCTCCAGTTCCTCAAGTATACCCATGTAAAAAATCACATCGATCCGGTGAGCCGTTGCCGCCTAACTGTAGAACAGATGCGAGAAAAAGGGCATACTATCCCACAGGAGCTGTTAGTTTTTCCGGGATAAAAAGTAGCCGATGTCACTCTCCAGTTCCTTAATTATACCCATATAAATAATCACGTCGATCCGGTGTGCCGTTGCCGCCTAATTGAAGAAAAATGCCAGAAAAAGAGTATCCTATCCCACAGGAAGTGTTTATTTTTCCGAGATTAAAAGTAGCCTATGCCACTCTCCAGTTTCTCAATTATATCCATGTCAATAATCACGTCGATCCGGTGTGCCGTTGCCGCCTAATTGAAGAAAAATGCGAAAAAAAAAACATCCTATTCCATAGGAACTGTTCGTTTTTCCGGGATAAAAAGTAGCCTATGTCACTCTCCAGGTCCTCAAATATACCCATGCAAAAAATCACGTCGATCCGTTGCGCCGTTGAAGCGTGATTGAAGGACAAACCAACAAACCAACAAACAAACTGACTTTCGCATTTATAATATTAGTATGGATATGGAAGTATGGATGTCAGTCTCCAGTTCCTCAATTATACCCATGTAAAAAATCATGTCGATCCGGTGTGCCGTTGCCGCCTAATTGAAGAACAAATGCGAGAAAAAGAGAATACTATCGCACAGGAGCTGTTATTTTTCCGGGATAAAAAGCAGCCTATGTCACTCTCCAGTTCCTCAATTATTCTCATGTAAAAAATCATGTCGATCCGGTGTGCCGTCGCCGCCTAATTGAAGAAAAAATGCGAGAAAAAGAGCATACTATCCCACAGGAGCTGTTAGTTTTTCCGGGATAAAAAGTAGCCAGTTTCACTCTCGAGTTCCTCAATTATACCCATGTAAAAAATCACGTCGATCCGGTGTGCCGTTGCCGCCTAATTGATGAACAAATGCGAGAATAAGAGCATACTATCCCACAGGAGCTGTTAGTTTTTCCGGGATAAAAAGTAGCCTATGTCACTCCAGTTCCTCAATTATACCCATGTAAAAAATCACTTCTATCCGGTGTGCCGTTGCCGCCTAATTGAAGAAAAATGCGAGAAAAAGAGCATCCTATTCCACAGGAACTGTTTGTTTTTCCGGGATAAAAAGTAGCCTATGTCACTCTCCAGTTCTTCAATTATACCCATGTAAAAAATCACTTCTATCCGGTGTGCCGTTGCCGCCTAATTGAAGAAAAATGCGAGAAAAAGAGCATCCTATTCCACAGGAACTGTTTGTTTTTCCGGGATAAAAAGTAGCCTATGTCACTCTCCAGGTCCTCAAATATACCCATGCAAAAAATCACGTCGATCCGTTGCGCCGTTGAAGCGTGATTGAAGGACAAACCAACAAACCAACAAACCAACAAACCAACAAACCAACAAACCAACAAACAAACTGACTTTCGCATTTATAATATTAGTATGGATAATACCTCAATGTTTCAGAGACAGTTTTTTAAACCACATGCGATTTATCCGTTTGATCGCAAAACGGACTAATCCCAGATTTATGTAAGGTTTCCCTCTATATAGCTGGGGCGGCAATGCTCTACATTTTGC
This sequence comes from Erebia aethiops, assembly GCA_923060345.2. Classification (NCBI taxonomy): domain Eukaryota; kingdom Metazoa; phylum Arthropoda; class Insecta; order Lepidoptera; family Nymphalidae; genus Erebia; species Erebia aethiops. Next base: position 2,817,741 of record OV281093.1, on the reverse strand, counting down.
TGGCACACGTAAGTAAGTAATAAATTTTAATAATGATACAGGTATACCAAACCAATCAAATTGTGACCTCCACAACTTTCATTATTGTGTTTGTATCTAGACCAACATTAGAAATCGAATATCTATTTTTAATCGACTTTGAAAAAAGGAGGAATCATGGATCATGGACGTATCGACAACATTTGTAAATCTGTAATATTATATACCTACCTACTTATTGGTAAAAATTAAAGAAGTTTGTAGCGATCACTAAAAGAGTCAGGAGGGTCCCCCATAGATACCTAGAATAGAATAAAACGTTTTCGAATCTCGCGCCACTCCCGCGCACGCGCGGTAGCGGAGCTCTGATTGGCCCGTTGCTGTTTTGGTGACGCTGTGGTGGCGAATTGCCTATTGTAAGATTGTGTATTCTTTTAGCGCGTTAAGCTTTGTAAAAATATTCTATAGCCTAGTTCATGTTTTCGACTAAAAGTGTTTAATGATTAATGTTAACAAAATTACACAGAAGTATTTTCCGCACACTGTAGTTTCCTTTGACCAAACTTGAGGGACTAAACCCCCCCGTTAAATTGGCGCTCCAACGTGTGTTTATCAAAGGACTTCAAGCGAAATTAGTACCGAGTGTGTGTGAAAAAAAACTTTGCTACGTGTTTAACGCATCAGACGTGTTTAGTGTGTAATTTTAGCATCCACAGTTTATTGTGAGTAATTACCTACACGTTCGCGGTAACATTCAATCAACATTTGTTTTACGTCATGTCTACGACTAGAACGCCGCGTGACCGGCGCGCAGCCGCCGCCGCCGCCGCCGATGAGGCTGAAGATCATGGATCTCCATCAGATGCTTCGATCACCATTGGTCACAATCAATTGCAGTTGCTACTGCAAACATTCCAACAATCACAAGCCGAATTTTGCGCTAGAATGTTGCAAGAAGTGCGATCTTCGACGCCAGCGCCGGCTGAGTCTTCGTCCGCAGCTGTCCCGCCTGCGAATTTTTCCAGGTGTACTGCGAGATTTAGTGGTGCTCAAGGTGACGAGGTTGAAGGTTTTATTGACTCCGTGGAAGTATACAAAAAGTGCCTAAACATATCAGATGACAACGCAGTGAAGGGCCTATCCATGCTTTTAACCGGCACTGCAAGTGTTTGGTGGGTTGGCCTAAGAGATTCAGTAGAGACATGGAATGACGCGGTCGAAAAACTAAGGTATGCTTTTGGAGAGCGTCGTCCTCCATTTAAGATATACTTAGACTTATTTTCTATAACACAAGGGAATGATAATACAGATTTATTTGTAGCGAAAGCTAGATCGCTACTCGCTAAGTTACCAAAGGGCGATTTAACTGAAAAAGTACAACTGGACATGGTTTTTGGTCTCCTGGATAGACGTATTAAAAAGCGCTTAGACCGCGACATTATAAACTCCTTTGATGAGTTATTGAAGCGAGCTAGGAGCATAGAAGAGTCATTAGTTGATACCAAGGAGCATCAAATCAGTAGCACATTAGGCAAACCGCAGACGGCAGAGAAAAATGACACAAATGATGGTCTTCAACAACAAAAGAAAACTGAGAGTGGTAATCCAGCATCAGCCAAGAGGATCTCCTGCGGATACTGCAAAAAGTGGGGCCACACAAAATCTGTGTGTAGAAAGCTGCAGTCCAAGGAAACAGCAAAGACTGAATTGGCACCGGTGACCCCAAAGCCACAGATCAGCTGTTATGGTTGTGGAGCCAAGAATGTTATTAGGAGTAACTGCCAAGAGTGCAATAAGAAAAATAATGCATTTTATGCAATGGACATTAGTGTGTCCTAATACTGTTGTGCCAGTGTGTAACAAGCCTATCATAAGTTCAGTGTGTTCACAGCCTAACCTTATCAGCGAGGTAGGGCCTAAGGCCTGCCTTAACTCCTGTGCATCAATGTCGCCTGATACCTACCAAGGTGTCTCTATGGTACCCGGGGGTACCAATTCAGGCGGTGTTTCATCAGTGCCTGGGCCGGAATGGCTAGGCCATGCAGAGCTGCTGAAGGGTCTACAACTTGACCTTTGTGACAGGTCAGATAAGTGCAGTGATAACTGTGAGTACAATCCTTTTTGTTTTGAGTGTAAATCCAAGACGGAAAATGATCATAGTGCAGTGTTATCTAGTAATATTAAACAAAACTTAAACTTAAATAATAATTTACATATTCCTACTGTTTCTATGTCAAACTGTCTTAACTCTAATTTATATAAAAAGGTGTGTGAAACAAATAATTGTAAACATTGTAGTGTGTGCATACCTTTATAATTATTATTGCTTACACATACATGCATGTATCTAGTAATAAGTCTATACCAATAAATCAGTCCATTACCAACTCTTGGGTTGTATACTCATTTTCCGTCGCCTGGTCCCAACCAACCTTAGATGGCGACCCTGCCATTCGGACTCACTGGACTATGGCCATGAAGATTAACATAGGCTAAAATAATAAATAAAAAAAAAAAAAAAAATGTGCAACTCTAAAGTCGAGAAGGAAGATATATTTATTAATCAAAACGGACAAAACAACGCCAACATCGAGCAGTTACATTGGCACATAAGTTCAATAAATATAATATTGTTTATAATCTGCACAATTTTGCTACTTGGAGTACTCTATTTGGTATACAAATTTTATAAAAATTGCCACGAAGGCTGGATTAGAGCCCAGCTCGGTCAACATGTACTCAGAAGGTCGATTCGGACCTCTCGAGGACCTCGAAGTGGAGGACCTGCAGCACCAGTAAGTTCCTGTGAAACCTGCCACGCTCCCAAGCATTGTGAATTGTGAGTGATTGTGATAGATGTAAGAACTAAGAACTAGTGAAAGTGCAAAGTGCAAAATGGACAGTAATGTATGACGACTTATTGAAACTATTCAACGAACTTTCCAAAATAAAAGTATATTTAGTTAAAATTGGTCCCACTCGAAGAAAAGGTGAAATTATATCTAAGAAATTAAATGAAGCGGACAATATAGTAAGTAATTTTAATTCGATTATAGAAAAATTAGCTTCGCTATCAGTATCTTTTAAAGGCGATGAATGCCTACGATTTGATAAGTTAAGAAATGATTTTTTCGATGTATATGACGACATTTTAAAATTGTGTAGTACCCATTCTCATGAAAATATTAGCAAAATGGCAAAATTTGAACTTAAGGTGGCATTACAATTATTACCAGTCATCGATGACTCAGAAAAATCAATAAAACAATTAATAGACAATATTATTTACTATGATTCTTTGCTTGCTAATGCCGATTGCAAAAACAATCTCATTCAATTTATACTTAAAAGTAGACTGTCACAAAATGCTAAATTGCAATTACAGTCAAATTACACAGCCATCAATGACTTGGTTAGCGATATGCGGCGTGTGTTACTGCCACAAAAATCGCCTATAGCTATACAGAATAAGATACAACAGTTAAGGCAAAATAATAAATCTATTCAAGATTACGCGAAAGAAATGTCTGAACTTTTCGTTGACCTTACGATATCGCAGGCAAAAGGTGATTCAAATACTTATGCGGTACTTAAGCCTTTAAATGAAAAATTTGTCATTAAAAAGTTTGCCGACGGGCTGCGAAATCGAACACTCAGCACAGTTATTACAGCCAGGAACTACGACTCGTTAAAAGATACGATTCAAGGTGCTCTTGATGAAGAAATCTCGAGCCCTTCATCTTCAACAGGTGATTTACTAACTATGAAGCACCATCATACATACTATCGGTCTAGGAATTTTAATAATTACAGAGGTAGATGGAATACAGGTAGGTATACAGGTTCAAGGCCATCATATTATACGCCAGGCAGACGAACATCGGAGCATCAGGCCGCAACGCACTATTATTCCCCATCTACGAGAGCAAACCAGAACGGCGCTCGGGGGATGACACGAGGCCGCAGAAGTAAGTTTCCCAATCGTTTTTATAGAAATCAAGCTGGAAATGTCATGCATATTCTGACTGACTCGGATTCTCAGAACAAAACTACTCCCTCTGAAAATCAAAACCAGTTTTTTCGAGACTAAAAGTATTTTACTAACTTTACAGAACAATATTAAATACGTAGAGCTATATTTGAATAATAGAAGATGTCTCTGGTTATTAGATACCGGAGCTTCAATATCAGCGGTTAGTAACAAAACATGTCATAATACACCCATTAGCGACAGCCGTATTGTAATCAACGGCGTGGGGGGTCAAATCCAAGCGAAAGGCTCTGTTTATTTAAAACTATCTGCTCCAAGCGGTGTACAATTACCGCACGAGTTCTATGTATTCGATTCATTACCTTGTATGGCTCATGGAATATTAGGTCTAGATTTTCTTTCTTTGTACGGAGCTCATATTGACTTAGAAAATTGCATTTTAACATTGAACTATAATGGAATAAAACACGTATTACCATTGTTAAATACTTTGGAGGTTGAGAGACCCGACTGTTTGACTATACGAGTACCTGCTAGGTCTGAATCTATACATTATATTAGTACTAGTATGGCTGAAGAATGCGTAGTCTGCGCATCCGAATTAAATGACGGAATTTTTATTGCGAGTATGCTAGTTACGCCTAAGGACGGGAAGATACCTATAAGAGTGTTGAATACTAATGAAACCGATTTTTGTTTGCAGAATATAAAGCCTATTATACACAAAGCTAGTGATTATGATATTTGTTTGTTTAAAAGTCCCTGTAGAGACTCAGATAGAGTGAAACGCTTATTCAATTTATTAAATTTAAATCATTTAAACTTGGAGGAACAAGTTAGTATTGAAAATATATGTGCAAAATATAACGATATATTTTATCTTGAAGGTGATCAATTCACCACGACTAAGCTTTATAAGCACTCTATTTCTTTAAAACCTAATACGACACCAGTGTATTCCAAGCCTTATAGACTTCCACACTCACAAAAGGGTGAAATGGATAAACAAATCAATAAGATGCTTAAGCAAGGCATTATAGAACCATGTAACAGTGAATGGTCTAGCCCTGTTCTATTAGTTCCAAAAAAATCGAACTCGAATAGCACGGAGAAAAAGTGGAGATTAGTTATTGACTATAGAAAATTAAATAACTGTATTATTGACGACAAATTTCCCCTACCTAATATGACAGACATATTAGACTCTTTATCAGGCTGTATATACTTTACTCACTTAGATTTAAATCAAGGATTTTATAATGTTGAGCTGGATCCTGCTAGTAGGAAATACACAGCTTTTAGTTCAGGCCAATATCAAATGACAAGAATGCCTATGGGCCTTAAGACGAGCCCAAGTTCGTTTTCCCGAATGATGAATATGGCAATGGCTGGTTTGTCCTATGAAAAATGTCTTTGTTACCTTGATGATTTAATTATTTTTGGACGGAATTTATCAGATCACAACAAAAACTTAATCGAAGTATTTGAAAGAATACGTAACGTTAATTTAAAATTAAATCCAGCAAAATGTGATTTTCTCAAAAAAGAATTACTTTATTTGGGACACGTAGTGTCAGGCGACGGCGTAGTACCCGACCCTCAGAAAGTTAGTACCATAAAAAACTACCCTATCCCGAAAAATGCTGACGAGGTAAGACGATTCGTCGCATTAGCTAGTTATTATAGAAAGTTTATACCTAACTTTGCCAAAAAGGCTTACAACTTAAATCTTTTATGCAGAAAGAAGGTTAAATTTATTTGGGATGATAATTGTCAAAAATCTTTCGATATTTTAAAGGAATGTATGATGACGCCACCAGTTCTACAATACCCTAACTTTTCGGAAAGCAATCAGTTTATTCTTCAAACAGACGCATCAGGTTACGCGATTGGTGCAATTTTGTCAAACTCGGATGGACGTCCAGTCGCTTATGCAAGTAGAAGTCTTAACAAAGCTGAACAGAATTACCCGACTATTGAAAAGGAGCTTTTAGCTGTGGTCTGGGCAGTAAAATATTTTAGACCTTACTTGTACGGTCGTACTTTTAAAATTCTTACCGACCACAAGCCTTTAATTTATTTGTTTAGTATGAAGGACCCTTCGAGTAGGTTGCTTAAATTCAGATTGACTTTGGAAGAGTATGATTATTTGATAGAGTATGTGAAAGGTAAAGATAACGCGGCTGCAGACGCATTATCTCGAGTGATTATGAGTTCTAAAGATTTCAGAGAGATGAGTGATAGCGTATGTGTGATGACGCGTGCGCAGAGAAAACGATTGGAAACAGCTTCGTCTCCGGATGATATGGTCTCTACCGATGACAGGTCTGATCAGCCAATAGTCGTAGAAACTCATATTAAACCGAAGAACGCAGTTGAATTAAGATTTATAGACTCGAAAAATTTAAATAAATTACGACAAGAAAAGAAAATTAATTGCGAAAATAATATTTTTTCATATGACAGTAGTCAAATGACGATATTTATAAACCCTGCATCTCAATCGCAATTGACGCGAGCCGCATTTGTGAGAGAGCTAGGTGAATTTTGTGAAAGAATAAATATAGAAGAAATATATTTTATAAAAAATAATAACAATAATATATTTCTTAAAAAGTTAGTAGAGGAAATAAAGAATACAATTAAATGGAACGGACCTCGTTTATGTATTTTAGAGGACGTTAATAGAGTAGATGATATAGATGACAGAAAAGTTATATTAAACGACTTTCATCTTTTGCCCACTAGTGGCCACGCGGGCATCAGACGAATGTTAAATAACGTAAAGAAATATTATTTCTGGCCGGGACTGGAAAAAGATATAATTAATTTTGTAAAAAAATGCCCCAAATGTCAAAAACAAAAATATACCACTACGGTAAAAGAACCTATGGTAATTACTTCAACAGCTCATTCAGCTTTTGAAAAAATATTTTTAGATATAGTAGGACCCTTAGATAGAGATTATAATAATTATACGTATATTCTTACGCTACAATGCGAATTAACGAAATACATTTGCGCGTTTCCACTCATTACAAAAACAGCTACAGAAGTTGCGCGTGTTTTTGTAAATAATTTTATCCTTGTTCACGGAATTCCAGCTATTGTGGGAACAGATAAAGGATCCGAATTTATATCGGAAACATTTAAAGACGTTTGTAAATTACTTAATATTTCTAAACTAAATTCAACGGCATACCACCACGAAAGTATAGGTGCGTTAGAGAACTCACATAAGAACTTAGGAAGTTTTCTAAGAATACAGACAGACGGTAGACCAGATTTATGGAGTACTTGGCTTCCTTTTTGGTGTTTTGCGTATAACACTACTGTACATTCATCAACTAAATTTACGCCTTTTGAATTAGTATATGGAAAAAAATGTAACCTACCAAGTAATCTTTCAACGAAAATAGAACCTCTATACAATCACGATAACTATCCACAAGAATTGAGATATCGTTTACAAGTTTCTCAAACAGAAGCACGAAATAATTTAATTACTAGTAAATATAGACAAAAAAGTAGATACGATAAATATATTAAACCTATTAGATATAAGCCTAACGATTTAATTTTAGTTAAAAATGAAACAGGCAATAAACTATCAGATTTATATTTAGGACCATATAAAGTAGTTGAAGACTTGTCACCCAATGTTAAAATAGAATATACCAACGGAAAAATAGATATTATTCATAAAAACAGAACAAAACTATACTTAACTAATTAACGTTAAGAACATTGTATTGTGTGGAAAAATAACAAAACAAAAAAAAAAAAAATTGTAATTAGTTGTAAGAAATATAATTGTTTTTTTATATTTTATATTTAGCAATTATGAACAAAAAAAAAAATTATGTAATAGAATATTAATAATTTTTTTACCACCCCATGGGAGGTGTAGTGTGTGCATACCTTTATAATTATTATTGCTTACACATACATGCATGTATCTAGTAATAAGTCTATACCAATAAATCAGTCCATTACCAACTCTTGGGTTGTATACTCATTTTCCGTCGCCTGGTCCCAACCAACCTTAGAACATAATGTTACTTGTACTGTGTCATCTATAGGTTTTGTTAAGGGGGAGACTCCTGAACCAATTTCACCTATGAGTTTTGTTAAGGGGGAGCCTCCAAGACCATATTGCCGTCCAAAGTTAAATATTGAAATATTAGGTTCTAAAGGAACTGCTTTAGTGGATACGGGTTCTAAGGGTTGTATAGCAGGTGAATCGCTACATGCTTTCCTAAGGGATAAGGGTCATCCTCTAACACCATCTACGAGGACTGTAAAACTTGCAGATGGTTGTGCTCGGGTTATGGATGTATATGTAACCATGTTAGAGGTTAAACTGATTAATAAGGTATTTTTAATTGAGTTTATTATATTACCCGAGGCACAAAATAATGAATCATTATTAGGAATTGATTTTCTTACTCAAGCTCAATTAGTTTTTGATTTTGGTAAATCTCATTGGTATTTTTCAGAAGATGTTAATGCCAAGTATGAAATCCTTTTTTAATCAGTCTCGCCTCGCATTTCTTGTGCTGCGGTGGACGTCCTCCGTGATGATGAGGGGACGAGTCTGAAGGATCATGAACGTGATGAGCTTTCCCAACTTCTGATGGATTTTAAAGGTATTTTTAATTTAAATGGTGAGCCAACACCATTTGCAATTCATCATATTGATACTGGGGATCATCAACCAATAGCGATGCCTCCATACCGCATAACCCCAGCGAAAAAAGAAATAATGCAACGTGAGCTAGACAAGATGCTTGCAGAGGATATTGTGGAGGAATGTGAATCCGCTTGGGGAGCTCCAGCCTTGCTAGTACCTAAGCAAGATGGCAGTTTTCGTTTTTGCGTCGATTATCGCCGCCTTAATGCCATTACTAAGACAGATTCTTACCCAATGCCGCGAATCGACGAACTGCTTCAAGCTACCAAGACAGGATGTGTAATGAGTACTTTGGATTTGAGATCAGGATATTGGCAAGTCTCTGTAGCTGAGAAGGATAGAGATAAGACTGCCATTGTCACACCTTTTGGAACATTTCGTTTTAAGCGCATGCCATTTGGCTTGAAGAATGCGCCAGCAAGTTTTCAACGCTTAATTGATAAATTACGTTGTGGGTCAGCACTTAAAGACGTTACTGTTCTCGCGTATCTGGATGATCTATTAGTGATCTCTAAGGATTTTCCAAGTCACATGGAAGATCTACGCGCCGTCTTCAGACAATTGCAAAAATTTAGTCTGCGTGCCAACCGAGAAAAATGTGTTTTTGCACGTGAATCTGTTAAATATCTGGGTCATGTGATAACCCAAAAAGGTGTTTTACCTGATGAAAGTAAAGTTCATGCTATTTTGGATATGAAACCTCCCACGTCTTTGAAACATCTCAGGACATTCATTCAGACATGTTCCTGGTTCAGGAAGTTTATCCCTGGATTCGCCCAAGTTTCAGAGCCTTTAACAAGACTGACAAGGAAAAATCAGACATGGCAATGGAAAGAAGAGCAAATGAATGCCTTCGAAAGGTTGAAAGAACTGTTGACATCTGCACCTATACTTATTCAGGCTGATTATTCAAAACCCTTTATTTTAAGAACAGATGCCAGTAATTATGCTTTGGGAGCGGTGCTGTTACAGGGGGAAAAGAATCAAGAAAGACCTATAGAATATGCCAGCCGTTTGCTCAATGGTGCAGAAAGGAATTATACAACTACTGAAAGAGAAGCTCTAGCAGTGGTATGGGCTTTAGACCGTTTTCGTGGTTATATAGACGGTCATCCCGTTACAATTGGAAGTGACCACCAACCATTAAAGTGGCTATTAACATTAAAATCTCCATCAGGACGCTTAGTGCGTTGGGCTTTAAAAATCCAATCCTATGATCTTAAATTTGAATACACTCCAGGAAAAGCTAATATTGTGGCAGATGCTTTGAGCCGTCCTATCTGCACTGATGAGACTCGTGAATCTTGTGGAGTTTGCTCTGTTGTTATAGATTTACCTGCAAGAAGTCCGTCCGAACTACGCCTGAAACAGAGGAGTGATCCGGAAATTGACAAGATTATTAAAGAACTAGAAGCTGACGATGAAGTGGCTGCCCATAGATGGACGGAAAGAGGTTATTTATTGGAAAGAGGGGTCCTTTACCGATATAACCCAGACTCAGAAAATGAAGAACCGCAGTTGGTCATTCCTGTGGATCTGCAAGCAGAAATACTAAAAGAAGGTCATGATGATCCAATCGCAGGACATCCAGGTTATGAAAGGACTTACCAGAAGATTGCAAAAAGCTACTATTTTCCAGGAATGCGCAAAGTAATAGCGAACTATGTTAAGACGTGTAATATATGCCAGAAGTATAAGGCTTCAAATGAGAAACCACCTGGATTGATTCAAACTCCGGTGTTGAACCAACGAAATGAGGTTTTAGCAATTGATCTTTTCGGACCACTTCCAGAAGGGGAAAATGGCGAAAAATGGATACTTCTTGTTGAAGATACTGCAACCAGGTGGGTAGAGTTATTTGCCCTTAAAGAGGCAACTTCAGAGGTTTGTGCCAAGACTTTAATTGAAGAATATTTTCTCCGGTTTTCTTTTCCTCGTCGAATCATATCAGACAATGGTGTTCAATTTATCGCAGCAGTTATGCAGCAATGTATGTACTTATTGGGCATCCAGCAAAATTTGATTCCATTATATCATCCAGAAGCAAACCCGGCTGAAAGGAAGAATAGAGATCTTAAAGTTCAACTCTCTATATTAGTGAAAGATAACCATAAGACTTGGCCAACTTACCTTCCATATGTAAGGTTTGCTATGAATAGCTCCCGATGTGCCACGACGGGTTGTAGTCCTGCCTATCTTATGTTTGCTCGGGAAATGAGAACTCCGTTTGAGGCAAACCGAGATTTAAGAAGCATCTTGTCTAAAGAAAATTTCATCCCACAAATTACTCCTTACTTGAGGAATTTTATAAGAAAATTTGAGGAGATTCGAGAACAGGTAGAACGTCATCAAGATAGAAAGAAAATTGACGCTGATGATAAACGTCGTTCTGTTTCATTTAATGTTGGAGATCTAGTCCTTGTAAACACTCATAATTTAAGCAATGCTGCTAAAGGTTTTACCAGGAAATTTGTACCAAAAAGGGATGGACCCTACATAATAGTGGATAAACCTAGTCCAACAACCTACAGAGTAGCTGCCCCTGGAAATCCGGACGAAGTTTTGGGAAAGTTTCATGTTCGTGAGCTCACAGGTTTTCAAAATCGACACGAAGGTTGTCCGAAACCTATTATTCCTAAACGTAGTAGAGGTCGTCCACGGCAACAACAGGTGGTGCTAGACCAAGCACGTGGGCGTGACCTTGGTCTAGAGGGGGAGGATGTAGCGATCACTAAAAGAGTCAGGAGGGTCCCCCATAGATACCTAGAATAGAATAAAACGTTTTCGAATCTCGCGCCACTCCCGCGCACGCGCGGTAGCGGAGCTCTGATTGGCCCGTTGCTGTTTTGGTGACGCTGTGGTGGCGAATTGCCTATTGTAAGATTGTGTATTCTTTTAGCGCGTTAAGCTTTGTAAAAATATTCTATAGCCTAGTTCATGTTTTCGACTAAAAGTGTTTAATGATTAATGTTAACAAAATTACACAGAAGTATTTTCCGCACACTGTAGTTTCCTTTGACCAAACTTGAGGGACTAAACCCCCCCGTTAAAAGTTACAAGCCTACTTACAGTCTACATCCATACGTACTAATATTATCATAAATGCGAAAGCGTGTCTGTCTGTCTGTCTGAATGAAAAATTCTTTATTGTACATCAAGAAACACATACGTATAAACAATTACAATAAAACTAAGCTATGATACAAATGGCGGCCTTATCGCTTTAGTGCAACGCTTTAACGGCCCGTCTTTTTAACCGATTTTGATGAAATTTGGTAAGTACCTACAGAGATAGATAGTAGTGTATCGGGGAAGTATATAGACTACTTTTCATCCCAGAAAATCAAGAAATTCCCGTGGAAATTAAAAAAACTTAATCCACGCGGAATTAAATTAGAAAAAGTTATACTCACCATTGCAGTACAAACAATAAGTGTGAAACATAATAAAACAGATTATGGCGCCACATCTTGGGAACCTGCAACAAAGAGATGTAAATATGAATTTAGGTGCCTAAGTGTAACTAAAACAGTACAATAATTACTTAAGTAATTAGTGTAAATAAACCCCCGATCAGACCCTCGTCAGTGTCGTGTTATGAGTCATATATATAGTTAAATCACTAAATCATCCGTGGTCAAAAGCTAATAATATGGAGCATGAAATGGAAAAAATAGTCGCACATGAAGGGTTCCGTACCATCGTATAAGATTTATTATTTAACACTACACTTTTTAAATACCTACTTTAGTTTTTTTACAAGGTGCTCAAAAAGCACGTTAATGTAGTCTATTCCTTTTATTTTTGAAGTGAAAGCTTCTACAGGCGCGTTGAGCACTTTTTAAACTTTAATGCCTTAGTGTTTAAGGTTATATTTGAATACTTTTAATTAAAATTTAAAAAAAAAATCGTTTTCACTTCTATCGGCAATACTGCCAATGACTGCCAATTTTTTTTATTTTAATATACTTTTATCATATTTTGTATTATTTATTAGCGGCAATAGAAACACTCTGTGAAAAATTCATCTGTCTACCTATCATGAGATACAGCTCGCTGACAAACAGACGGGCGAACGGACGGACAGCGGAAGCTTAGTAATAGAGTACGGAACCCGAAATAAGGTCCATAAACTTCCAGCTCTAATCAGATTAAACCTATAAGATATCAGCTATCAGTTATCGTAACCTATCACAATTTTTAAAGGTATTCTTTAGCGTCTCTAATACTAGAAATCATTTTATATCTACTAAAATTATAAATTCGAAAGTCCATCTGTTACTTTGAACTTTCTTACGGTCCACCAAGTTTCCTCGAAATATATTATTTATTCATAATGAAGGAACTAGAAGTTTAATTCGCTATATAATCCGCGACAATAGGTAAATCTATGTGGAACAGTGTGTATACCGCACCTGCCACCTAATACTTACCTAGATATAGCCCGCGATATTGGACTTCCGCGAAGCAACGCCTGCTTCTATCCAACATTTATTCATAAATCTAAATGCACACAGAATAAGTCGCGGAATGCGCGTTTGTACATAAATTTGCAGTTTTCACTATCATTTAGTACTTTTCATGAGGAAGGCTTAATTAACGTTAGTTATAAATAACTAGAATAGGCATGATGACAGTAACAAAGAATCAATGAAATTATAAATTTATCTAATAAAATTGGATTCATGGATTATAAAAAAACGTATTTTTTTTTCCTATTTCGAATAAGATTGCTATTTATTTTGATAAAATAAAACTTTAAAATACAGGAATCCGCCATATTGGTTAAAACACCAATGAAGCGACAATGACGTCACAATTATTTTCGAACTTTGACAATCACACTATTGCTTACGGCACACGGCACAGTGTACATTGGTAAAAATAATAGTGACGTCACAAACGACGCCATGACACCGCCGAACGTTTTGGCATGAATTTTAAAATTTAAATTTCAAATGCCAATTTCATCTAACAAACCTTATTTTTCTGCTGAAATAAGATATTTTTTCGAAATAGTAGATACTTCCGAACATAATCTGACCATTTTTCAAAATCAGTCATCATGCCTATTAGCTGTTTACTGTTTGCACGCGACTTTGTGCGAGTGGATTTATTTATTTTAAAAGATACCTACCGTTGGAATTTTTCAAAATCTTTTCATAAACGTATTAGCTGCATGCACAAGTTTGAAGATCCATGCGGGACGCTTTATTACGTCAAAATGATTGCTATTGTGTAACGATTGCAATCCCTTCTGCACAGCAAGATTAAATACCATAAATTCAGCCAAATCCAAAATTAATAACAATAATAGAGACTGTAACAATGATTGATGGAAATTTTACTTATTAGGATCAGTGTCTACATGATAAGGCTGTACCTACCTAGTCCTACGTTACATTCTGTCAGTCAGTTACAACCACTGACTAAGTATCGGGTTGGTACCTACTTAAGTAGTGAAATTTAAGGTCACAGCACGACTCACGACTTACGATATTGTGCCATACCTACTTTGTGCAGGTACTTATAGGAAGTCCGACAAAAATCAAAATTATCTGACCCAATGACAGCGTCGCTAGCATCGCTATGGCATAAAATTAGTTCCAATTTTGGCCACCGCGCCGGTCAGATAAGTTTGACATTATTAACAAGACGCATTGTCTATACCTATTATACACTGTAAGTTGTAACATTGATATGGTCTAAGGACTAAAGTAAGTATAAATAGCATTATGTACAAACTTTTACTTATCAAAAAATTGGAACAATAAAACTATTTCTAGGTCTGATTCTAAGACGTGATTTACATTTTTGCGAATTTTTGGGTAAAATCAGTCGAACATCACCGGCTATCATTAGCTACCCCACAAGGAAAGGACTCGGCACTAGGGACCTAGTTACAGCCAAATACAGTATCTCTTTTTTATTACTTTATTAACAACCACAGAATAAAAAAATTCCAGCTAACTTTTACTACTTTCGCTAAGCTTTGGCGTTTATGAAATAAAAAATTGGAATAGGTACCATGTAGGTATACTTAGGTCATTTATCGAAAGATAGTATAGTTTATATTCTATCCTAACGAATACCTATAAAAAGTTTTTAATTATGTCACATACAACTGGCATAATTGAAACATGCAATTGAACTTTCAGTAAACTTAATTAATAATTACAATACTCAATTGTATTAATCATACGACAAAATAATAACGCCAACAGGAACGGCATCTCGGTCCCGAGTACGTACATTTTGAAAGACAAAAGTGCACTTTATAATGTCTCACAATACAGTTTATAATTGAAGTGCACGAGACACATTTGGTCTCGTTACGTATAGCACACGAGTATAGTACGCAAATACTCTACAATAACTACACAAGCACATACCTCTAGAATTCCGTGCGACCACTCCGTCTCGCGAATGTCGACACAGTGAAGAGAGAAGTTTGAGGACAAAATATATAATTTTCCCGCCTAATTCGCGTTCTATGTATGAAAACAAGTTCTGTAAACAAGACTTTTTATTTTATTGTCTCGTTAATTTTGTTGATTCTTTCTATTTTATTTTTAAATCAATAATACTTAGGATAGGGTTGAGCTTGATAATAATAGATTTATCAATTTTAAAGCTCGTATCAGCCCGTAAACAAGTTCTCAAGTACCAGTCTGAAGTGAAGCATGGAAGCAATAGATTGACCGTTAGGTACTTGAAATCGTGTTATTACTGTCACCGTAAGATTGTAAAATCCGTTAGATTATAATCTAACGGTTTCTATCCCGCGAGATTATAAACTGTCGAAAGATTGTGAACCGTTCAATGTTCTGAGTATTAATTTATGAAATATTTATTGTTTTTACGTTTTCTTGTCTCTTTCTTGTACAGTTCGCGCGCGAGTTGAATGCAGAGTAAATGTAAGTGTCACCATACATTTACTCTGCATTCAACTCGCGCGCGAACTATAGGTTAGGTTAGGGTTTGACATGAATATTCTTATTAGGTTCTACGGGGTTAATATACCTAATATATTACAATTTACCGAAAAATAACGCGTTAAATTGTAAGCAGTATGTTACGGTTCACAATCTGTCGAAAGTTTATAATCTATCGAGTTAAAAAACGTTATATTATAATCTAACGGTTTTTACAATCTTACGGTGACATTACCAATACCATCTTAGCAGCAGGTGATGTCGGTTTATTATTACGGATCTTTAGCTATCTCAGAAATGGAATAGGTAGTTGGAGATGTTGTGTTAGCTTGTAAGTGGTCAATACATTAAGCAAGCAATTTTCTTTTAAAGGGTTAATATTACTTTTGAATTTTGAATGTATAATAGCTATTTATGCAACTGTATCGTAATGAGGGTCATTTTAATTCGAGTGCTGTTTTTTGATACGAGGCTTGCCGAGTATCCAAAATAGGATAGTACGAGAATTAAAATGACTAATTACGTACAGTTGCATACAAGATTTTATCTACGACAAGGACGTCTTTATAATTTTTTACTTTACGGGTGCCACCATCCACCATGATGTAGGTATGGCTCCTCTACATACTAAGAACTCTGTGGTTGGGAAAGTGCCAGAACCCAGAGCCGCTAAGCTATAGGTATCCTATTTATGAAGATAACCATATCGATATAGCTACGACTCTTAACGATACAGCTCCCATACAACGAACTGTATTGTTATGAGAAGCAAACACGAAAGAGGGTTCAATTCGATATAGTTGTCAAATTCGAAATTGGAACTTTTCGATGCTGGAGTAGATAAAGTGTTTTAAGTGACCGTAAAAAATTTAATAAATAAAATAAAAAGCCTAGTATTCGAATCGGAAAAAACCAGGCGGCCATAGACAAATAACATTGACAATTGCAAAAGGTTGACATTGACAATGACGTTTGAGGTTCACACGAGAACTAAAAGTTGTCTCTGATTAAAGTATAGAAATCGAACAAATCTCGATTCTCGTTCCCATTATTTTGATATTTTTTAAAATTTTATAAAACAAAACATCACTGACCTTTTATTAGCGGCGTGTAGTTTATATTCACAAGTAAATTATGGACCCCGCACTGTTGCGGGAACGCGAAGCGTTCAGGAAAAAGGCACTTGCGACACCGACGTATGTTGCATACTTGTTATACACCACTTGCTTGAAACAAACTGAACCATACCCTTCACCGGCTTTACCAATTACCAATTACTTTCCCTCCTCTCGCTCCCGCCCGCGTATATCGTGATATCCTTACTGATAATCTATTTTACTATGAGTAGAGTAGTGAGAAATAAAAACGATCTTGTCAAGTGCTTTCTCTTGTGTAATAAACAGGTGATAACTGATAATTCATATCCAGTAAAATATCTAATTAATTTTTTAATTTTCTTACCCACCAATTAGGTAGGTACTTTAAAATAACTATTTTGTTTACTTTTTACATTTTCAATCAGTTTAACTGTGTTAATGTAATTTTAATGTCCTTGAACATGAGTTTTTTATGTTTTCTGTACAATATTGATATAATATTTATTTGTTTTATTTAACATTTAGCTACACTAATAAAACAGCACTAACCACTCTAGTTTTAATAAACATTTTAAATTAATTCTTATAACAATAAGTTAGGTAAGCAGGTCTACTTATGTTATTTTTTATTTAATTAATCAAACATAATTCATAATTTTTTCTTTAATTCCAGTGTTGAAAAGAAAAAGAAAGATGAATCAGCCTTTAAAGATGACAGCAAAAAGAAATCCAAATCAGCCAGCTCTGTCAGCACTGCACCAAAGCTTGATGCCAATAAGTAAGTTAAACAGAGCAACTTCCTTTCAGCGCCAATAGTGTACCTACCTGAGCTAAGATATCGGCAGCACTTCAGTGCATCCTGAGGCAAAATAAGTATATTAGTTTGTAGATTAGTTTATTTTATTCATTTATTGCATGATTGTAAGTTACATTAAAATATGTTACGCAAAGGTGTTACGTAAAGGTATATATCACAATCTGCAAAATTTACAGTAGCTATAGGTACAAGAATTACAGAGAATTATTTACTACTGGAAATTTAAAAAAACCAACATTTTAATACAACAAAAATCTGAATAATCAAAAATGAAATAAATATAAATGTTAAAATATTATAAATCTCGAAATAGGTACATTAATTGATATAATATTTCTAAGCTAATATTATAAAGAAGAAAGATTTGTTTGTTTGTAATGGATAAACTCAAAAACTACTCAACCCATTTTTAAAATTCATTACTACATTATCAGTGAGTAACAGGCTATATTTTATTTTCAAAAAATTAGAGATCCTTACGAAAATTGAAATTATGTGAACTAAGTTGTAAAAAATTATCTCTTCAGTTAGTTCTTCTAAAGTTACATGAAAATAATGTATGGTGGAATTGTTCCTCTCAAAAAGTTATTAAAAAAGTCCGCGATAGCATATATCTTTTTAGATTGACTCACAATAACCATTGTAAGTCAACCTAACCGTAATAATTAGGTCAAGATTCATGAAGCATTTGTTTCTCTGTGAGTGGAATTAGTACGCGTATTATTACGTAGTAGTAATAATATAATAAAAAAAGTATGGATTTGTTACAGTTACAAAACCATGGCAGGCAGTTCCTCATATCGGTTCGGAGTGCTCGCGCGCATCGTCAGACACATGAGGTCACGACATCAGGAGGGGGACGACCATCCCCTCAGTCTCGATGACATATTGGACGAAACCAATCAGTTGGATGTTGGCAGTAAAATAAAACAGGTTAGTTACTTATCCTATATAAACGGCCTCGTTGGTCTAGTGGTTAACATGTTTGACTGCGGCCGACGAGTTCCCGGGTTCGAGTCCCGAGTCGGTGGGGCCATAATATTGATTATTGGGTTTTTCTGTCTAGAAATTCTCAGTACTAGCCTAGAGTTAGGAAGTTGGCGATGTTTGAAAGAAGAAAGAAAAAAAGTTTATTCAACAGTGGTGTCACAGACAAAACTAGATACAAATGTAACACTTGTGTCTCACCCCCGCGCCTCGGAGAGCACGTTAAGCCATCGGTCCCGGTTATTATCACTATAATAGTTGTTAAAGCCCGCCAACCTGCATTGGAAGGTGCATTGTGGTGGGTCGAAGCTCTTATTCCCTCTCTCCTATGAGAGTGGAGGCCTGTGCCCAGCAGTGGGACGTTAATGGGATGTAGTGGTGGTTACTTATCACTACTTTGTATAAAGTCCCTCAAAGGGATCTCATTTTTGAATGTGGGCTCATGTACTAAGATAAAAGATTGATGAACACACACTGTGCATTCTGTAGTTGGGTAAAAATAGACATCTGTGGTGCTAATGTTATATCTGTGACATAGCATCTTGGTAACACCAAGAAAGATGATGGCGGACTCAAAACAGATATTCTGTTTGGCCACCATTCTTAATGTGGAGGGAAATGTTAACATTGCATCCATCTAAAGAAAGGTCAGAGTTACACCAATAATTATGTTTATTCATACAATGCGAATGTGTGTCATTCTGTCTGTCTGCTAGGCTTTAACGGCCCATCTTTTCAACCCATTTTTTTTTCTTTTTATCCTGGAAAATTAAGAAATTCACGCGGGAATAAAAAAAATTAAAATCCGCGTAGTTGAAGGTGCGGGCATCGTCTAGTTCTATAACTCGTTTGTTTTTTAAATTTTAATTACAAAAAAAAATTGTAACATTTATTTCCAGTGGTTACAGACAGAAGCGTTGCAGAACAATCCTAAAATAGAATGTTCTATGGATGGAAAATTCATATTCAAACCTGTCTATAAAATCAAAGACAAGAAATCATTATTAAGGTAATATGACACTTTATTCTGCCTCGTTTAACTAAGGACATTCACTTTAACTTGTATATTTAATACGTCTTAATTGAAATATGGTTATTTACAATGCCCAAGTAGTGATTTTTTACATTTTGTAACATTTGTGTATCTTTGAAACATCTGGACCAATTTTAATGGATATATATCGCAAGGGTACGTAGGTACAGTATTACCACTTTTATAAGTTATTCCGATGTACCTGCGTAGAAGTCTTATTTTGAATGGTGCGAAAATATCTCAGCCAATCATAGCGCGTCCGTCCGCTATTGGTTGTTGCCTATGCGCCATGTATAGAGTCGCGTCGTCTCAGCGTCTTGGAGTCAGTGACCGCCTGGCTATTGGTTCTTGTTTTTAAAATCTTAACGTCAAGCATTAAGGTCTGCATTTCATTGGTGTTCACATTCGATTTAGTCGGCGTCAGTAATAGGTTGCGCTTTTCTACGCATACGAGTTTTGCCGATGCGACTTATAAAAGTGGTAGTACTGTACAGAGGATAAACAATGAATGATCCTGGGGAGTTAAGAGTGGCATGTGTGCAAAACCATTTAAACATGTAATAAATTATTATAATATGTATATCTAAATGATGACCGCGACTTCATCCGCGTGCATTAAGGCTTTTTTATTCCTGCGAGAACTCTTAAATTTTCCGGGATAAAAAGAGGCATGTGTCCTTCCTGGGGGATCTTATCCCCGTACAAAATTTCATCAAAATCGGTTGAACAGATTTTTTTATTCCTGCGGGAACTCCTAAATTTTCCGGGATAAAAAGAGATCTATGTCCTTTCCCGGAGTACAACCTATCCCAGTACCAAATTTCATCAAAATCGGTTGAACAGATGGACCGTGTCTGGCCGGGCCAGACAGACAGGCACACTTTCGCATTCATAATATTATAGTATGGATTTTAGGTTACTCAAACAGCAAGACTTAAAAGGTCTGGGTGGAATCTTTCTAGAAGACGTCCAGGAGTCATTGCCACACTGCGAGAGAGCGCTCAAGAGTTTAGCACAAGAAATACTCTACATCACAAGGCCCACAGATAAAAAGAAAATACTTTTCTACAATGACAGAACTGCCACTCTTGACGTAAGTAAAAATTAAGCTTGTAGTCCCACCAACTTATCTGGCCCGGTGCCCAAAATCAGAGCTAATTTTTATGCCTGTTTAGTTTTTCTTTTCATTTAAACTGGCCACACCCTCACAGATAAATTTGTGGGACTATATCTGGTGCATAAAACTTTCAACGGAGGACGTGCGTGAATATTCGTGCCCTAAAATTTTTGCATAGCTTATTGAGCTCTTTGTTTGACAACATATAATGCATCTGTCAGATATTTTTGTCTATTTTTTCTTAGATGTGCAATTCATACAATAGAAGTAAAATAACAAACGAAGTTCCATATTACATACATATTAATTTCTATTTCTATTTTTACTTAGGATTTTTGTTTAATTTAAAAAAAATTATATAAACCTTAACTATAAAGTTTAATTTCGAATGTAGTAAATATATTTATATTTAAGACCTTTTTTCATCGTAAAAAAATCTTACTCATTTTCGTTACGGACGTTTTTACACCTCACCGCATCGTCCCATAAGGAACTTCGTTCTAATATTAGATTGTTGCTAACATCTGTTGTAACTGAACTGAAATGACAGTTCCTAATGCTTTCGCTTTTTTTATATTTTGAATTCCCCTTGTGGAATGGGACAGAAAAAAATTTAAGCATGTGTTTAGATTAGAGAATGAGTACAACTGAATAAGCCAAGTCACTTTGACTCACTTCGAACCTGTGTTAGTGTGAATGAAACCTTATTATTATTATAACTAAATAATTTGTGAACAGTAAATATCACATAGTTTAGGCTGTCGGCTCCGCAACTGTTTCGTAGCTAACATTGTAAGTTGTTACATCTTAGTTATAATGCTTATAATAACAAGTAGGTAAAGATAAATTAATGTTATAATCTTATTATTTTTTCTAGGTTGATGATGAATTCGTGAAACTATGGCGCGCCACAGCCGTTGACGCGATGGACGACGCGAAAATAGAGGAGTATTTAGAGAAACAAGGAATCAAATCCATGCAGGACCACGGCCTGAAGAAACCCATAGCGCCAAAACGGAAGAAAGTATCTCAAAAACGACGCCAGTTCAAGAAGCCAAGGGACAACGAGCATTTAGCAGATGTTCTAGAGACCTACGAGGACAACACGCTGACTGATAAAGGCGTTAGCATTAAGTGAAATAAATTATTTAAATCGAGTTTCCTTTTTATTCGAATTCTCCCTGTTTCTCTGATGTAACTTTTCATCTGAGAAATGGGGAGGAATGGTTACCATGTTAATATTTAGTACTTGACTGCGATTCAGATTACATATTGAAAAATTTTTCACAGATTATCCTTTGCCAAAGGGTGGTGGTGGCATGGTACTAGGTAAAATAAAGTATCTTACTATTATCAAAAACTAGCTGATGCCCGCGACTTCGTCCGCGTGGTTTAAGTTTTTTTGATCCCTGCGGGAACTCCTTAATTTTCCGGGATAAAAAGTAACCTATGTCACTCTCCAGGTCCTCAACTATACCCATGCAAAAATCACGTCGATCCGTTGCTCCGATGCGGCGTGATTGAAGGACAAACCAACAAACAAATCCACTTTCGCATTTATAATATTAGTATGATATATGATGTCAGTTCGTATACAGGACCAGGCTACAAGGCCAATCCAACTGCAGCGGGGAGTGCGACAGGGAGATGTAATCTCCCCGAAGCTCTTTACCGCTGCGTTGGAAGACGTCTTTAAGCTTCTGGATTGGAACGGATTTGGCATCAACATCAATGGCGAGTACATCACTCACCTTCGGTTTGCCGATGATATAGACTATAGTCATCATGGCAGAGACTCTGGGTGACCTTAATGCAATGCTCAATGACCTCAGCAGAGTTTCCCAACAGGTGGGCCTTAAAATGAACATGAGTAAGACGAAAATCATGTCTAATGCTCATGTTCCGCTCCACCCAGTAATCGTTGGGAGCTCTGCACTCGAAGTTGTAGACGAGTACCTATATATACCTGGGACACATGGTCCAGCTAGGTAGGTCCAATTTCGAGAAAGAGGTGAGCCGCCGAATCCAACTCGGCTGGGCAGCGTTCGGGAAGCTTCGAGATGTCTTCTCGTCCAAGATTCCTCAGTGCCTGAAGACAAAAGTCTTCGAACAGTGCGTGTTGCCAGTGATGACATACGGTTGCGAGACTTGGTCGCTAACTATGGGCCTCTAAGAAAGCAGGGTCACTCAGCGGGCGATGGAGAGAGCAATGCTCGGGGTTTCTTTGCGCGATCAAATCAGAAATGAGGAGATCCGCAGAAAAACTAAAGTAACCGACATTGCTCGACGTGTTGAGAAGCTGAAGTGGCAATGGGCGGGGCACACAGTTAGAAGAACCGATAGACGCTGGGGGCCAAAGTGCTGGAGTGGCGACCACGCACGGGAAAGCGCAGCGTTGGTAGACCCCCTACTCGCTGGACAGACGACATAAGGCGAGTCGCAGGGAGCCGCTGGTTTGAGGCGGCGCAAGACCGAGGCGTGTGGAAATCCATGCAAGAGGCCTATGTCCAGCAGTGGACGTCTATCGGTTGATAATGATGATGATGATATGATGTGAAAGCGTGTTGGTTTGTCCTCCAATCACGCCGTAGCACACTAACGGATCAACGTGATTTTTTGCATGGGTACGGTTGAGGACATGGGCTATTTTTTATCCGTATCCCCGAAAATTAAGGAGTTACCGTGGGAATCAAAAAAACTTACTCCATGTTACGTCACATCAATATTTCATGGCGTTTGCGTTAAGAGAGTGAACAGGGCAAGACCACAGGCAAGACGTCCATAGAAATACATCTCACCAAGAGACTATTCGACTAGCTAAATAGGCAACCGGATTGCACAATATTGAACTGACAATTTTATTCTACTCTGTGAAATGTCATTGCAAATTGCGTGATATTAAAGTAAAATAAATACTGTTGGAACTTGTGACGAATGTTTTATTTTACAGTTGTATGACAAGTTATAAAATAATAAAAAACTGTTGCTATGGAGACTGAAGGTACAGTCCTCCTAACATCCACTCCTCTTTTAGGAACTGAGGCCAAGAGCTTTAGTTAGCCTTTCCAGCCTGGGTGCATATAAGGGCTTTGTGAAACAATCAGCCAGTTGGTCCTCAGTAGTAACTTGCTTGACCTCAAGTATGCCAGCTGCCACACACTCTCTGACATAGAGATACCTTCGTTGTATGTGCTTGGTTCGGCTATGTTGCTCGTACGGCGGATTGTATGCTAGCTTTATTGTTGACTCGTTGTCAATGTAAAGAAGTGGTGGCTTTTCAGTTTTAGTGATTTCCTCCAACATCTGCTGTAGCCATATAATTTCCCGGGCTGTCTCCGAAGCTGCCACTAGCTCTGCCTCCGTCGACGATAAAGCTATCGTCTTTTGCTTGTTACTCCGCCAGCTGATTGGTCCATAATACAAACAAAGTATGCCGGACGTTGAGTGCGCTGCTGAGAAATCTGCATCGCTGTAGCAGATTAATTTGTTATGAGCATTATTTGACGAACCGAATACTAGACTTTTATTCATTGTACCTTTTAGGTAGCGTAGTATTCTTTTTACTGCTAGAATGTCTGCTCGTGATGGATTATCAAGGTTTCTTGAAGCGCAGCTGACAGCGAAATTGATGTCTGGCCTAGTCCCAACCATAAGGTAGGCTAAGGAACCCACAGCCTGTCTATAAGGGAAGATTAAACTACTTTCCTTTTCATCTGATGCATTCTCTATTTTAGCTGTCTCTTTTGTGATTGGTGTCTTAACTGGTTTGCACTCAGACATCTTGTACTTTTCTAGTACTTTCTTTGTATAAGCTTTTTGACTTAATGTTATGTTACCATTGTCAGATCTTTCGATTTCCATACCAAGAAAATATGAAGCTGGTTTTGTTACAATTTTGAAGCGATTTTGTAATTCCTTTATGAATTTCTTTCCATCATCCTCTGTAGTTGATGCAACTAGCCCGTCATCAACGTAAAGTGCAATCAACACTTTAGATTTTCCATTCTCTCGGATATATAGGCATGGATCAGAAGTACTCTGTGTGAAGTTGGAGCTCACAAGAAATTCATGTATACTGGTGTTCCAACATCTTGGAGCCTGCTTGAGGCCATATAAGCTCCTCTTCAGGCGGCACACTCTGTTTGTTCCATCGCTATAACCATCGGGCTGTTTCATGTAGATTTCTTCTTCTACGTTACCGTTAAGAAATGCTGTTGACACATCAAACTGACAGAGAGATAATTTCTCTTTTACAGCTACTGCTAATAGGGTACGGACGGTAGTAAGGCGCACTACAGGGCTGAATGTCTTGTCATAGTCTACCCCTGGTTTCTGTGAGAATCCCTTTACTACCAATCTTGCTTTATATCTCTCGACACTACCATCTGGATTGGTCTTAACTTTAAATACCCACTTGCAAGGCAGTGCTTTTCTGTTCTTTGGTAAAGGAACAATATCCCATGTTTGGTTCTCATGAAGGGAATTGATCTCGCTCAGCATCGCTCCTAACCACTTCTCTTTGTCTGTGCTTTCAAGAGCTTCGCGATAGGTTAAAGGTTCTCTATAGTTGTTAAACTCTTCAGTAGCAGCGAGAACAAATTCATCAAACCTTTGTGGTTTTCTGAGACAGCTGCGATCACGAAGTACTCGTTGTTCAGGAGGAGCTTCATTGGTAACTTCTTCAGTTGGATTTATTTCAATAATAGTGTCATTAACATCTGTATCTGGGATAGGTATTTCTTCATTATCATTACCTTGTACTGATTCTTGTTCATCATTTTCTTGCACTGACTCATACTCACTTTCAACATCATCATCAAAGAAGTTTATTTCGGCGTAATGTTTATCATTATCCTTCAAAGATTTAGTAATTTCCGAGATTGAATTTTGTGTTTCGGTGTAGTAGAGTTTGTTAGTGAATCGAACGTCTTTGGCAATTATGATTTGATGTTTTGAAGGTACCCAAATTTTATAAGCTTTGGAAGTATCTGAATAGCCTGCAAACATCCCAGGTATAGCTTTTGATTTGAATTTATTATGTTCTTTGCCATCTTTCAGTAATATAAAGGCTTTTATTCCAAACTGACGCAGATGGAGGATGCAAGGCTTTCTTTGTACCCATTTCTCATAAGGTGTAGTAACAGTACCAAAATGTGCAGAAATAGTTTTATTGACGCTCCGATTGGAAAGGTAGTTTGCAGTTTGAATAGCTTCTCCCCAAAGGCTTTGAGGTGCTTTGGATTCGATCATCATGCTCCTAGCCTTTTCCAGTAGGGTACGGTTTTTACGTTCTGCAACACCATTCTGGTGTGGTGTATATGGTGCTGTTAATCGTTTTGTAATACCATGTTCTTTCAGAAAGTTATCAAAATTTTGATTGCAGTATTCCAAACCATTGTCGGACTGGAGACTGATAATTTTGTCACCAGTGAAATTTTCCATTTCTGCCTTGTAAAGTTTGAATTTGTCCAATACATCACTTTTTTGTTTTATGCAATAGACTCGGCTGTATCTAGTATAGTCGTCGATGAAAGTTATGAAGTATTTTTCTCCACCGAGGGTTTGAGTCATCGGACCACAGACGTCGCTGTGCACTATCTCAAGTCGTTTTGTCGTGCGTGGTGTATTATTGGGTTTACTAGGCAGTCTTTTAATTTTTGCTTGAATGCATATTTCACAATCTCCAAGCTTCTCATCTGACTTGAAATCTAAACCGATAAGTGTCTCATTCTTCAATGCCAATTTCATATCGGCCTCATTCATATGACCTAAACATTTATGCCATTTATGAATTTTTGTGTCTTCTGCCAAGTTACATTTATCTTTGTTGTTGTATTTACATGATGCAGGATTTAAATAGTACAGCCCATCTTTGCCTTTTGGCGCATCGAGTATAATACCTTCTTCAGGATGTGTAATTGTGGCCTTTTTATCTGTAAATAAGACAGTCCATCCAGATTCTGTGGCTTTACCTATGGATAGTAAATTCGAGGATAGGGTAGGCACATAGAGAGTATTTGTCAAAATAACCTCTTGAATTTTACTTTTGCCTCTAACGTTGGCATCTAGCATAATAGTAACTTGGCCTTTACCAGTAATATCAGCTGTTGCATCTTGGGAAGCTAATCTTAACAGTTGAAAGTTAGATTTGTCGATATTTTCGAAATTGTTTCTGTTATGAGACATGTGCGATGTACAACCGCTATCAAGAATCCATGTATTCTTTTCATCATCTGAACTCTTACTTTTGGAATGCATACATACAGTGTGGGAAGTTTTAGGAACTTCTTCGTTCGTTTCTTTCTTTTTCTTACTCTCCAGCCTTCTGCATTCACTGATAACATGTCCTTTCTTCTTGCAAAATTTGCATGTTTTTACGAAATTTGTCTCTTCTTCGTGTTCATCTTTAGTGTTGGTAGTATTGATGTTGGAACCATTATTAAATTGTCTGGCTTCTGATTCTTCTATAATTTTTACCTTGAGTTCTTCAGGTTTCGGTAACGTGTCTCTGGATTCTATCGCTACACGAAAATTTTCGTAGTCAGGTGGTAAGCTGTATAGCATCATAACAGTGAGCAAATCCTCATGAATACGAATGTCCATATCCTGCAATTTGTCTACCACGTCCATGAACTTATTTAAATGCTCTCTAATATTGCAATTTTCCATTTTGGACAATATTAACTTCTTTAAAAGAGAGGCCTTTCTAGCCGGTCCCTTACTGGCATATATAAAATCAAGCAAAGTCCAAATCTCGTGAGCTGTTTTGCAGTTTTTTATTTGCTTCAATTCAGAGGGTGAAATTAAAAGTACTAACTCAGATTGAGCTAAAAGATCCTTCTCTCTCTTCTCTTCATCAGCTTTCTCAAGATCCAGCGGCTTCTCAACAACACTCCATAATTTATGTTTGATGAGTACGGCCCTTGCTTGAATTCGCCATGTGTCGAAATTTTCTTTATTTAAAGTCTCAATTTTTGTACTTGAGCCCGACGCCATCGTGATCAACGTATTTATCGCTTTATTTTTGCTCTGCTACCATATTAAAGTAAAATAAATACTGTTGGAACTTGTGACGAATGTTTTATTTTACAGTTGTATGACAAGTTATAAAATAATAAAAAACTGTTGCTATGGAGACTGAAGGTACAGTCCTCCTAACACGTGATTTATTTGTCATTTGAGATTTCAAAAATTCAATTTTCAACTGTCAAACACTTGGTTTTCTGCTTGTTTTCGTGGTCGACGGTGAATATCGCTTACGAATCCAGTTTCGAATTTCGATTCGAGTTTCAGTCAAAGTTTCAGTTCGAGTTCACTGTTCAGTGCATGACCCCGTTAGGGTTATATTGTTCTATGTGCATGACGCATGTTCAGTGCGTTTATGGTGCGTTTTCAGCTCTCGGTGTCGCCCGGTAGAGAGTACCTAGTAGGATATTATTTGGTTTTCAGCACACACACAGTTCACAGTTTTCACAGTTCACTGCCGGTGTTTTGTATTTTGATTTGGTTTTCATAAATATATACCGAATAAAATTATTCATTTGGGCAAATATTTTTAAAAGGCTAAACAATGTTAGGTACACAGTTTTCTTTATCCTGGGAACAGCACACATATAACATAAGTTATGGCTTAAATAAGTTTCTAAAGGTGAGTTTCAAAATGTTTTACTAGTAGGTAATAAAAATTATATTCATTGCAAAAGTTCAGTAACTTCAAGTTTTTGTTATGGTACAATTCACATTGAATTTATCTGACTCTTCGAACTATTCGAATTTTGAGAAGCTAGCCGATCCTTACTTTCGATCAGGTGAGCTCAGAATTTCTGAAAAATCCTTGTTCCAGCCCACTAGGTAGGTATCTCTCTCTATATACATGCAAAATCTCAAGTTTTAAAAACCAGTGGTTTCTGTGATGTGCATTACTTAATATGCAATACTTTTGCAGAGCGGAGAGTTTGTGGACATGACACTAGCTGTAGATGGCTACTTTGTGAAAGTTCACCAAATGATCCTGTCCCTAGTCAGTCCATACATCAAGGATATTATCACGTCATTGAAATGTACTCATCCTGTAATATTTTTGAATGTGAGTATTATCTTAGAATCAATAGCTCAATAGTTTAGGTGAGCTGGCGCAAATAAAAACTCATCTATTCAACTATTGTTGTATCCTTTACACAACACTAGCTCAGTGCTGAGTTGGAAGAGAAATACCAAAAAATTATGTCTCAAATTAAAGATTGAGATTTTACTGTACAATTTTTTTATGATTTCTGTAGCAGTTAGCTTGGTATGGTAATGTATGGTGAATGACATTCTCAACTATGGTAGAGAGAGGTTTGAAACTGCGTACAAATTTGTTATTAAAGTAGGTACTTACCAGAATTTTGTATTAAAAATTCTGTCAGTTTTGTCCATCATGTCCCTGCCTCACTTTAGCATAGCTCTTTAGAACATAATATCTCCTCAAAATACGCCAATGGTCAGAGCTCCAGAGTACGGAGCTTCTTCAATCCTCACTATGTCATTCTCAGTCTTCTTGAGACATAATTTATGATGTTGGTCAGTGAGTGAGTGAATGAGTGGTATTTCGCTTTTATGTTATATAGATTAATATCATCAAAATTCAGAATGGTTTATTTTCAGAATATTTCCTACAAGACTTTATGCTCAATATTGGACTATGTGTATAAAGGAGAAGTACAAGTGTCCAAGGAACATCTAGAGGATCTGATCCAGGCAGGAAAACAGCTTCAAATCAAAGGACTCCAGGAAATAGTATGCTTCAACATAAGACTTACCTAATTCCTTCTCTACTTACTACTCTGCAACATTCCTTCATTCATTTCTATTTTTATTTATTTATTTCTTCGATGATGTTAATTTCCCATTTTTCTACGCCTATATTATCATTATTTACAAAGTCTATCCATGTTTTTGTGGAATTTGAGAAACTTCTTCTTTAAGCCTTTATTTATTACTAGGCTAGCTGATGTCCGCGACTTCGTCCGTGTGGTTTTAAGTTTTTTTGATTCCCGCGGGAATCTCCTTAATTTTCCGGGATAAAACGTAGCCAATGTCACTCTTCAGGTCCTCAACTATACCCATGCCAAAAATCACGTCGATCCGTTGCTCCGCTGCGGCGTGATTGAAGGACACACCAATAAATCAACAGACCAACAAACAAACACACTTTCGCATTTATAATATTAGTATAATAATGTGGCCAATTCTGTATACTAAAAATACTTTTAAAATGACAGCTTTAAATCTAGTTCTGTCCCTTTCCGCAGGGAGTAATAAAAAAGGGTTAGCAATATTTTTAATGCTGTCATTTTAGTTTAGAGATTATGCACTACAGAATCAGCCCCATTGCCTGTGACTTCGTATATGTGGATTTTTTAAAAATTCCTGCAGGAAATCTTTAATTTACCGGGATAAAAAGCCTATGCCTATCCAATCCTAAACTTCATACATAAGGACAGACATACACACTTTCACAGTTATGATAATATTAGTATGGAACATCGACCATTATGGTATGGAACTATGGAGTGTACATAGAAATGTTCTTTTTTATCTACTACAAGCTAGCCGTTGACTGCAATGTTGCTATAGCTCAGCTTGGTTAAATGGAAAAGAAAGAAAAGCAAAATGTACATGTTTCTAACATTTTTTATTTCACCATGTGAATATGATTGTACGGGAGCAGGTGATATGGCTCGACTGTAGCAAAGGATGATATCATCCACCGAGCGGGTGTTGTACTCGGGGACCACTGGTCCAACCGTTCATCGTTGGAGGTCGTATATAGGCGTAATTCAGAGAACGCTTCGTTAGCGTGAGTTAGGCTCTTCGTGTTCATCGTGCGCTACTAGTAATGCCATCTATTGGATTATGTGCGGACTGCGAAGACCGCTACAATGATTCTCCACACTAACATCCATGGATCCTCACTAACTAATAATAACTAGATACAATTTATAAATATGTATTTTGCACAAAACATTTTCAGAAAATCGTAATTTGAGAGCTTAATACATATCATGGTTACGTAGGAAATGGACACTGCTTATTCAAACTGTTTAAGGAGTTCATAGATTCTTTTCGATATTACAAGCATCTTAATCCCCCTTAATACACTACTACAGACAGACACACAGTCACACTTTGGCATTTATATTTATATTAGTAATTAAATACAGCTTCATGTATAAAGGATTAAGTATAATTAAATATCTAAATCAATCTATTTTTTTCAGAATCATTCACTTATGTCATCTTTGCCAGTAAACGAAAATGTACCTCCATCTAACTTACAAGTGAATGTACTACAAACACCCAATCAAAATATCAAAAATGAAATCAATAACAGCCGAGAAGTTAAGATAAAAGTACCAAATGTCACAAAAAATGTTCTACAGGAAAAGGAACATCAGTAAGATTAATGTGTATTTTCACTTCTAACTTATTATAGGCATCATTTTTAGGGAATCTACACCCATTATCTTACGGGAATTGGGATTTTTAGGGCTCCGTACCTCTTAGAGGATCACTGTACATACTTTGTAGTGTGCCAAATTTCATCCAGATCAGTACAGATGTTCTGGCGTGATTCAGTAACAAACATCCACTTGAGGGTTTTTTTCCCGCGGGAACTCTTTAATTTTCCAGGATAAATATTTCCTGGAATAGCCTATGTGTTATTACAGACTATAATCTATCCCTGTGCCAAATTTCATCCAGATCCGTTCAGCCGTTCTGGCATGAAAGAGTAACAAACATCCATACATCCATAATTACAAACTTTCGCGTTTATAATATTAGTAGGAAGTAGTATCCATCAGAATGGCGGGTGTAGGTTTTCCGATTGCATTAAAACTTTACTGAATAAATGTACGATAAATGTACGTAATTGTACTAAATTATGGATAAATGTACTTTATCGTGTGTTGAGAAAACTTGAAATTAAAGTGAGCAGCCATCCTGACGTCAGAATGGCGGGTGTACTCTTACATCTTCTGAATATATTAACTTTTTTTTAAATGTGGCATTACCAAATAAATGTACGTCAAATGTACTTATTGAAGCATAATATCAAAATAAAAAAATGCCACATTTGGCGAAGAAAAAAATTGATCTTCAACCAGGACATTGCAAAAGTGCACTAGTCCTCAGCTGCTGTAGGAAAATTGAATGATTTGAGTAACAAATTATGTATCCCCGCATCTAGAGTAGGTACTTTATATTATGTAGGTACATGGGGATACCATGTGAACTAAGAATTTCAATTTTGCGCAACACACGTCTTGTTCGTTTTGTATTTGGATTTTGTATTGAATGTTGCCCGTATCTAGTAAAAACGTTAAATAATCCAGTCTCAGCTTTTTCTGGAAAGACTGCTAATTCTGTTGCTGTTGAAAATTTAAAAATCAAAGTCGAGTTCCGCTGATTCATTTAGAATCATTTAGAGATAATAGAATCAACAACACACACCGTACACAGACAGTATCAACTAATATTTTTCCATAAAATATTAGTTGATACCTGTACCTAACAATACTTAAATAACAATCTCTCTCTCTTCGGTCGTTCCTTCATTGCTGAAGATCGTGGTCCTGGCTAGATCCTACCCTCGAACGGATCATTCGCTTCCATTGGCCTCTGTTGGTAGCCATTCTCACTAAAGAATGAAATTTCGACGTGTTCGACTCCCTCAGCTGGTCAGACCACCTAGTTGGTGAGGTAAATAACAATAACTAACTAAATACTGAAACCATACTAATATTATCAATGTGAAAGTGTGTCTGTCTGTCTGCTACGCTTTCACGACTCATCCGTTCAATCGATTTTGATGAAATTTTGTATAGGGGGTAGGATGTATCCCGGGGACATAGGCTACTTTTATCCCGGTAAATCAAAGAGTTCTCGCGGGAATCAAACAACCTTAATCCACGCGGACGAAGTCGCGGGCATCATCTAGTTACAATATAATTAAGTCCCGATTATTATCACTAACATGAAAATAGTCGTTAAAGCCCGCCAACCCGCACTGGAGCAGCGTGATGTGTCTAAGCTCTAATTCCCTCTCTCCTATTTATTAGTAGGCTAGTGTCAATCTTAAATAAATTTATATTTTGTAACTAGAATATTATGCCCGCTGCCCGCGACTTCGTTCGTGTGTATTAAGTGATTTTAATTCCCGGGAGACTCCCTAATTTTGCAGAATATGAAATAGCTTCGGTACATCTCGGGGAAGGATTTTTTTGGATCCTTCCCCGAGATGTACCTAACCTACTTCTGTACCGAATTTCATCAAATTCGGTTGAAAAGATGGGCCGTAAAAGCGAAGTAGACAGACAGACACACAATCACTATAATATAAGTATGTACCTAAGTATGAATACGAAGAACATAATATTGTAAAATTATAGTTTGGTACTATATTTTGTCCGCAACTTCGACTGCGTGATTCTTTAATTTCGGGATAAAAACTAGCCTTTTCCCCGAGGTCATCTATGTTTGTAGCAAAGGAGAATGAGCATACAGAGGCGCCGCTTATGTCAGAAGATAATAGTTTTCATAATTAGTTAAGTTTAATTTATTTATAGGTACCGCACCGTACAGCAGCTGAGGACTAGTGCACTTTTGCAATGTCCTGGTTGAAGATCATTTTTTTCTTCGCCAAATGTGGCATTTTTTTATTTTGATATTATGTTTCAATAAGTACATTTGACGTACATTTATTTGGTAATGCCACATTTAAAAAAAAGTTAATATATTCAGAAGATGTAAGAGTACACCCGCCATTCTGACGTCAGGATGGCTGCTCACTTTAATTTCAAGTTTTCTCAATACACGATAAAGTACATTTATCCATAATTTAGTACAATTACGTACATTTATCGTACATTTATTCAGCAAAGTTTTAATGCAATCGGAAAACCTACACCCGCCATTCTGATGGATACAGGAAGTAGGATAGGATTAAATATGAAAATGTTTGCCAACTTGATACAATTTCGAATGAGCAAATGTTTTATTTGTTACAATGTAATATTTTCAGAGTGTACATCATGGACATAGAAATGTATAATGATACAAAGGATAGCAAAGATGGTATATTACAAAATGAAACACACTATACAAATAGCACATCAGACGAAAACATCACCTGTATAAGTGCACAGAGCCTTACAAAGCAAGAAATCGATAGTGGCAACAGGAGTATTAGTACTAAAGATAGCAAAGGTAAGTATTCTTCGCTTTGTGATTATATAATAATATAAGAAAACTAGCTGATGCCCGCGACTTCGTCCGCGTGGTTTACGTTTTTTTATTCTAGCCTAGATTCTAGATAAAAAGTAGCCTTTGTTACTCTCCAGGTCCTCAACTATATCCATGCCAAAAATCACGTCGATCCGCTGCGGCGTGATTGAAGGACAAACCAACAAACAAACGCTTTCGCATTTATAATATTAGTATGATTAGTAATTAGTATAGTATGATGACATACATTATATGTATAACTAGCAGATGCCCGCTACTTCGTCCGCATGAAATAAGTTTTTCAAATTCCCATTCCCAAAGTCTGCGTTGGCACACTTATGTGGTTGACGTCCTATCTGCTAGCACAAAACGTTTTTGCTCGACGTTTCTGATACGATCCGCTAGGGCGTGGAACACCCTTCCAGCGCACGTGTTCCCTGCCACTTATAACTTAAGTACCTTCAAGGCAAGAGTGAATAGGCATCTTCTAGGCAAGCGCGTTCCAACCTAGACCTCATCATTGCTTTGCACTAAGCGTGATTGTCGTCAAGCGCAAGCCTATCTCACAATAATAATTTTAAAAAACATTTATTCGACACCAAACATCTGTCCATACCTGCCATAGCCTGCGATAGCAATCCCGGCCTTATCAAATAATTAATGACTGTCGTAATGCTTTAACCGAGTTGTTTAAGGCGCTGTGAGCTCCGGGATCAAAATCACATGCAAGAGGGGGTGAAATCGAGCAAGCGCATGTCGCCAAAAATGCAAGAAATCATTTGTAAAAAAATCAATATTTACTGTTCAATACAAATTAATCCGACAATGTGTTTGATTTAGAAATGTAAATTTTATCTTATATTTCTAGAGCAAATTATTAGTTTCAATAAGGAGAAAAGTTGCTTTAAAAGGTAAATTAAGAGGTACTTATGTTTAAAATAAATTTCAATGCAGAGATTTTTTTTTAATTGTGTTTTGAGATGCGTCAATGGCTGCTTAAAAGGTCTTGAAGACAGCAAATTATTTTTACAAGCATACATGGATACACTGCTTTGAAAAACCCCCTTTTACGCTACACGCAGGGCCTTTAACTTATCGTATTAACGTTGTAACCATTTTAATCATGCAAGTTCGAATGAGGGTACAACAATATTAAAACTTAAATTATCACCCACTTCTGGATTGTTGTCTTTTAAATTTGACATTAATATTTAAAAAAAAATTCAAATCGGTTTAGAAAGCACAGAGATAGGTATGCACCGACATACTTTTAAAATATACGCGCCGAATTATTGAGAACCTCCTCCTTTTTGGAAGTCTGTTAAAAAGGTAATAAAGTTAAAAACTCCATCAACTGAAGTAAATTCATGAAGGATTTGTTTTTTTTTGTGGATGGTGGTGGTGTGGTTCATTATTCATTATCCAATCCAGTTTCCCTGTCTGGCCTGGCTTCGGCCGTAGTTAGTTACCGGCAAACTGGCAAAGACGTGCCGCCAAGCGATTAAGCGTTACGGTACGATGCCCTGTAAAAACCTATTAGGGGTATGGGTTTAATATAACTGCCATGCCCCTAACAGGTTAGGTCAGCGTTAGGTTATCTTAGACTGCATCATAGCATCAGATGAGATCGCAGTCAAGGGCAACTTGTAGTCAATTTAAAAAAATATATCACCGTAAGATTTAATTCTCAAAAACTTAACTAAATCTCTAAATAAGTGTCTGAAAGAAGGTGTATTTCCAGATACTTTAAAAATCGCCAAAGTTACGCTAATTTATAAATCGGGTCCCAAAACAGATCCTGGGAACTATCGGCCTATCTCTGTACAACCAATTCTATCAAAAGTTTATAAAAAACTTATATATTCTCGACTAAATAAACATCTTGATAAAATCAAATTCTTTTTCGAACAACAATATGGTTTTCGATCCAATTACAGCTATTGTGGATCTTTATATTGATCAAAAACAAATTGCATTGGGTGTTTTCATCGATTTAAAAAAGGCCTTTGATACAGTAAGTCACACTTTTATTGCATAAATTACATAAAATATATGGGGCATAACGGGTGCTGCGTATAACACTCTTAAATCATACTTAGATGACCGGAAACAAATTGTTAAAATAGGAAATTTTGAAAGTAATCCCGCAAAACTTAATTGTGGCGTACCACAAGGCTCCACTTTAGGACCACTACTCTTTTTAGTTTATATAAACAGCATTAGCAATGTCAATGTATTTGGTAACATTACACTATATGCAGACGATACCTGTCTATTCTACTTTGGAAACAACATAACAGACATAGTAAAAGAAGCTCAAAGTGACCTAAATAAGCTGAGTAGATGGTTTCTGGAACGAAATGAAACACGGCTTGGATGCTAACTGACTATATTGACATATATTCGCCGCGTACCCACATATTGTGTATAACCTTGCTAATATACATTACACTTTCTCCCCTTTTTATATATAAGAAATACTTAAAAAAATAAATTAAAATTAAATATTATTAACTAAACATTTTTCTTACGATTATAAGCTCGCAGAGCTCGAGCAGACGCGTCAGGGGGCGGCGGGGTAAGTGAGTGCCTGTCTTCAAAAGGCTGCGCCGAACCTCCGCTCCCGGACGGCCCGACGGCATCTTCGAATGTAACGTCGGCATCACTATCGACCCCTTCCTCTTTTACAACACTCTCTTCCATCTGCTCCCCTTCCGGATGAAGAGAGCTAGTTCGCGCGAGAGAATAACGATTTTTTGGATTTTTTTTTACTACCTGATCCTGATGTCTACGCCATTCTACCCCTTTTCCAACATTAACCTTATAAGATACCGGCCCTGTCTGGCTTACTACTACTCCTTCTTTCCATTTATTCCCCTTTGAGGAGTAATCACGTGTCATGACGGTATCTCCAATATCAACTTCTCTGTGTGTACCCCTTTTATTTTGAATCTGGCGATCTTGTGCAGAGCGTACTACCACTGATACGTCCGGACGCAATGCGTCCAGACGTCCACGCAATCGCCGGCCTAGCATCAACATCGCAGGGGATACGCCCGTTGTGGCGTGTTCACAGTTTCTATATTGAAATAAAAATTTATTTAGGGCTGTTGATACATCCTCTTTTACAAACAAAGCGCGTTTGATTACTTTTTTAATGGTCTTCACCATATTTTCAGCTGCACCGTTGCCCTGAGGTCGATACGGGGCCGTCGTTACACTCTTGATGCAGTTATTCGTACAGAAATTCTTAAAATCTAACGAGCTAAACGGGGGCCCATTGTCGGTCACCAGCTGAGCGGGCTGACCGAATCTCGCAAACAACGTCCGAAAGACCGAAATCGTCGACTCCGCATCGGTACGGGTCATCTGGATCACTTCTACCCACTTTGAATGTGCGTCTAAAACAATCAAATATTTTTTTCCTGCGCATTCCGCAAAATCGGCATGTACGCGTTGCCATGGACAAAGTGGGTATTCCCAGGGATGAAGTACGGCCCGGGGTGGAGCGTCGCGGACTATCCGACACGCTTCACAATTCCGACCGAGGTCCTCGATGTCGCGGTCTAAACTAGGCCAATAGACGTAATTACGTGATATGTTTTTCATCTTATTAATGCCCAGATGCCCTTCATGAATTTCCTTCAAAATTTCTTTCTGTAACGATGGCGGAATTATAATCCGATATTTATAAATTAAACAGCCTAATTCCAAAACTATTTCATTTCGCCTATCAAAATAAGCCTTTTCCTCCTCGCAGCTCGCTACCGACGACGGCCAACCGAACATGACGTAACCAACTATTTTACTTAATACAGAATCCTTCTTTGTCTCCTTACTGACATCCCTAAAACTAATCGGTAAATTATCTTCGATAAGTTGAATATAGCTTGCAGACTCCGAAGGAGCCACCCGTTGGTACGGCAATGGCAGACGGGATAACGCATCGGCCGGCCCGTTGTCATAGGTGCGCACGAACTCCACCGTAAAGTCATACGCAGACAAGCGCGCCGCCCACCGCTGTAAACGGCTGGCAGCCGTCTGCGGGATTCCACCTTTTTTTCCAAAAATAAAACTTAAAGGCTGGTGGTCCGTGCGTAATATAAAAGGTCTACCGAATAAATATTGGTGATGTTTGGTAATACCAAAGAAAATCGCCAGCGCTTCTTTGTCGAGTTGACTATAATTTTTTTCAGAATTATTTAATGTTCGCGAAACACAACTAACGGGGCGTTCACTGCCGTCCGGATAACGGTGCGCGAGCACAGCGCCCAAACCATACGCGCTGCTGTCCACGGACAGTACCAACGGTCGACCCTCTTCATAGTGTGCTAACACCTTATCGCACAACAGTGCGCTCTTAGCCCCCGAAAACGCGGCCTCACAACGGGCATCCCAATTCCAGGATACATCTTTTTTTAATAGGGCGTGTAACGGGTGCAGTAAAATACTGAGATTGGGAATAAATTTTCCATAGTAGTTCAATAATCCCAGGAAACTTTTTAGTTGTGTCACGTTTTCGGGACGTGGCGCGTCCTGTATCGCTTCTATTTTATTCGGATCAGGGTGTAACCCTACTTTATCAATAATAAAACCTAAATATTTTACACTAGGCTTCAGGAAACTGCATTTACTTAACTTAATAGTAAAACCCATAGACCGCAACCGTTCAAGTACAGCTCGTAAATTGGCTAGATGTGTTTGTCTGTTAGCCCCCGTCACACAAATGTCGTCCAAAAATACGACCGTTCCAGGAATACCTCGTAACGTTTCCTCCATTAATTTTTGGAATTTTTCCGGAATGCATGATAGCCCGAATGGCGTGCGGCGATATACGAAAGTGCCTATGTGCGTAGTGATAGCCGTATAGGCCTGTGAATCTTCGGATAACATGACTTGCTGATACGAGTGCTTCAAATCTATCTTCGAGAACTCTTCTCCCCCACTCAACGAGGCAAATAGTTCCTCGATCCTAGGTAATGGATAGTAATCCCGTTTTAATTTAGGGTTAATCGTTACCTTATAGTCCCCGCATATTCGTATCTCGCCGCACTCCTTTACCACCGGCACGATCGGCGTGCCGTACTCGGAATGGTCCACGCGGTACATGTAACCCTCGCGCTCGAGTCGCTCGAGCTCGCTCTCGACGCGGCCGCGCAGCGCGAGCGGCACCTGGCGGGCCTTCACGTAAACCGGTTCCTTATCGGTGAGCTGTAATTGAATGGTCGTTTTACAAGTTCCTAACGTATCTGTAAATACTTCCGGAAATTCGGCGGTTAAACGGTCCACAAATCGATCTTCGGCTATCTCCTTTAATGTGATTTGTTTAATATCTAACGCTCGGAGCCAATCTCGGCCCAATAAAGGACGAGAACCATTTTTAATAACATATAATTTTAAATTAGGTACTCGAACGTCCCCGAGCGTGACATTAACATACGTATAACCCAACGATTCGATCTGTGTACCCGAGTAGCAACGTAATATTAAATTATCAGAAATAATTTTTTTATGTGAAAAATGTTTATAATACAGTTTGTCGCTAATCGCCGAAATACGACTTCCAGTATCAATCTCACATTCTAATAAATCATCATCTATCTGCACTTGAACAAAATAGGGTTTGTTACCTTGCGCTGCCAGTTCGAGGTTAAAGAAGTCGTCTTCCTCCGAGACACTTCCGTCGTTCACATAATTATTTCGCACATTCGACCCATAATAATTACGCACTTCATCGCACATCACTTTTAAATGGCCGCGCCTTTTACACTTATCACAGTGGTACTGCGTATACTTGCACTTATTCGCCTGGTGCGCCTTTCCGCACCGCCAGCAGCGCGCCGCCGCGCCCGTGTCCGACGGCCCCGCTGCGCCTCGGCCGGCGCGCCCGCCGCCCGCGCTCGCCGCCGGGCGCACCGGGCCGCGCCGCCCGCTCGCATGATGCAGGCCCTCGCCTGCCTCGCCGCCCGCACCCGAGGCCGAAGTCGCGGTCGTTGTAGACCCGCTCACCTCCGCGTGCTTCTCTGCAGCCTCCAACGCCAGAGCTAGCTCCACAGCCTCCCGATATTTAATGTCCTTTTCGGCGAAAATTCTGGACCGCATCAGTTCGTTCGCTAATCCCGATACGAACTGGTCGCGCAAATTTTCCTCTAACATTGTTCCAAAATTGCAAGTCGTTGCCAGGTGTTTTAAATTATGTAGATATTCCGTAAGTGACTCGCCCGGTCGTTGTCGACGTAAGCGAAAAACATGGCGCTCGGCTATTTCGGAACGTTTCGGCTCCAAGTGTTCCGTGACCAATTTCACTAACTCCTCGAAACCTTTTGATTCTGGATGCGCCGGGGAACATAAATCGCACATCAAACTATACGTCGCTTCACCCACGATAGTAATTAATAACGGCACTTGTAACTCATCCTTCACTTCGTTAAGGAGAATGTATTGTTTTACTCGCCTAATATACGCGGGCCACTGTTTAGAA
Source organism: Erebia aethiops (assembly GCA_923060345.2). Classification (NCBI taxonomy): domain Eukaryota; kingdom Metazoa; phylum Arthropoda; class Insecta; order Lepidoptera; family Nymphalidae; genus Erebia; species Erebia aethiops. The sequence goes on along the minus strand of OV281093.1, from coordinate 2,777,342 downwards.
TTTAAGTCGAACGGTTCTAATTTACCTATAGGCATTGTTTAACAGGTCAAGAACTTTCAAACGCGTGTAAATTTAAATGAAATTAACCGACTCGTCGCCAGTGGAACGAAATGAAACACGGCTTGGATGCTAACTGACTATATTGACATATATTCGCCGCGTACCCACATATTGTGTATAACCTTGCTAATATACATTACAGTTTCTATCAAAACATGATCTTTGCAGCCAAAAACAAAAAAATCCGTGACTATGATAACTTAACAATATTTGATAAACCAATACAAAAATCTAACAATGAAAAATACTTAGGACTCATTTTGGATAATAAACTTACAGGGCAGAATCATATTGACCACCTTAAAAGTAAAATTTCACCTCTAATAGGAGCCCTACGTCGAATATCATCTTGCATACCACAAAAAGTACGTCCTATTATATACAACGCTCTAGTCAAACCCCATATTGAATACCTTGTCGAAATTTAGGGAACAGCGGCAAAAACACATATACAGAAACTACAAATTACTCAGAATAAACTAATTAAAGCTCTGTATAAATATGATTATTTAACGCCCTCTATTAAACTATATACAGATACGAAAATTCTAAATATAAGACAGCTATATACACTTAAAATATCAGAATCCTCACCAGAAAAATCATAACAAATGATATACATACCCAAATACGCTTTCAAAGAAGAACATACACACACTATCATAGAAAACGTAATAAACTGTCACTACCTAAAATTAGAACTACGGAAAACGTAATATTTTGTTCGAAGGAGCGACATTATAGAATAACTTACCAGAATCCATACAAAACACCAAAAGTTTTCCTATTTTTAAAAAACAAGTTATGAACATTTACAAAAATCCGCTCAGCTTATGTTAATGTAACCTCGCCCCTATATAACCAGTTTTTGTAAGCAGAACATCTTGTGCTAAAGTTTTTCTGACTACCTTCTTGAACTACCTGTAACTTTAACATTTAATTATAACGTGTGACACTGACACTAACCTAGATAATGTACATAGGTACTTACCAAATAATTTGTAATTAATTCTCAATGTAAGGGAACTATTTTTTGTGTTCTTATTGAGTAATAATAAACGTCTTTAAACCGAAGATTGTAAAAACCGTTAGATTGTAATCTAACTAGCTATATTGTAAACTGTCTACAGATTACAATTAAACGCATAATTTTTGGTAGATTGTAATCTGTTAGGTATATTATCCCGATAAAACCTGCGGCCGGGCACTACCTACCTGATTATTTATGTCGAACCCTAACCTAACATACAACAAAGAGTCAAGAAAACGTAAATACAATGAATATTTCAAAAATTGACACTCAGAACATTGAATGGTTCACAATCTGTCGACAGTTTTACAATCTTACGGTGACATATACATATATATTCCAGCCACACTTACTCCGTACTTCACGACATCAAACCAGGGTTCGCTCCAGCTAGTACTGGACAAATACATGTACTATTTGCGGTACTCCAGCAATAGCGCCTCGCGCCACTGCCAGTGGAAATGCCACAACTATTCCAACACAAAGTGCCCAGCGTTCGTCATCACTAGAAACGACAGGGTTATACAGAGGTTGGCGAATATCACCATTACTAATTACTAATATCATAAACGCGAAAGTTTGTAAGTATGGATGTATAGATGTATGGATATTTGTTACTCTTTCACGCCAGAACAGCTGAACGGATCTGGGAGAAATTTGGCACAGGGATAGATTATAGCCTGGAATAACGATCCATCTATACATCCATTCAAACTTTCGCATTTATAAGATTAGTATCGATATAAGACTAGATGATGACCGCGACTTCGTCCCCGTGCATTCGATTGTTAACATTTCCGCGGAAACTTCTAAATTATCTGGAATAAAATGTAGCCTATTTCATTCCCCGGGCTACAACTTATCTTTATCTTTGTGCCAAATTTCATCAAAATCGGATTAAAAGTTGGGCCGTCAAAGCGTAGCACTGTGTCAGACACACTTTCGAATTTATAATATTAGTGTGATTATAGTTTGAGAAATCCTTCATTTTCCGGGATTAAAAGCATGTCCTTCCCCAGGATGTAACCTACCCCTATATAAAAATTTCAATAAAAATCGGTTAAAAAGAGGGGCCGTTAGACCGTAGCAGAGACAGACAGGCAGACACATTTTCGCATTTATAACATTTCTAGATGATGCTAATGTGGGTTTTTTGCTTTTACATATTTTCGAGAAATTTTGTGACTTAGGAGCGAATCATGTGCTCGAATTGACACAAAAACACGCATTATTTCAAGTTTTTTTTTTTTTAGTGTAACGACTCACTCGCATCCATCGCACGAGTTGAAAATTGCAAAGAAAGTGGCTTCAGGCGAATTGTATTCGACGATGAAAGGCGCCGAGGTCTACGCTCAAACCAAGAAAGAGGAAAACTTGATACGGAATAAAAGAAAGTCTAGTTTACAGCTATAGCTGTGTATTAATTGTATTGTTAAATTAAAAAAAACCAATAACATAGGCCGCCACATGTACCTACTACCTACCTATTTGTAAACAACTAAGTTTCTTAATAAAAACATATTTTGCCAAAGTGATGGCGTTACTAATTTCAATTTTCAACCGTATACCAAAATAAATAAAGCTCCATTACATTAGTGGAAGTAATAATGTTATGCATATACTTAAGTCGCTGTGAGCTCACGAGATGAAAAACACAGGCGCGCGGGGGCGAAATCGAGCAAGCGCATGTCGCAAAAAATGCATGAAATAATTTGTAAAAAAAATTATATTTACATTTCTATACAAATGAAACCGACAATGTGTTTGATTTAGAAATATGAATTCTATCTTACATATCTAGAGCTAATTATTGGTTTCAATAAGGAGAAAAATTGCATTAAAAGGTAAATTAAGAGGTATGTTTGAAAAAAATTTCAATGCAGACATTTTTTTAAAATTGTGTTTTGCGATGCGTCAATGGCTGCTCAAAGGTCTTGAAAACAGCACATTATTTTTACAAGCATACATTATGCCACCATTTGATGGATATGTCACCGTAAGATTGTAAAAACCGTTAGATTATAATATAACGTTTTTTATCTCGATAGATTATAAACTTTCGACAGATTGTGAACCGTAACATACTGCTTACAATTTAACGCGTTATTTTTCGGTAAATTGTAATATATTAGGTATATTAACCCGATGCAGGCCGGGCACTACCTGAATATTCATGTCAAACCCTAACCTAACGTCCTATAGTTCGCGCGCGAGTTGAATGCAGAGTAAATGTATGGTGACACTTACATTTACTCTGCATTCAACTCGCGCGCGAACTGTACAAGAAAGAGACAAGAAAACGTAAAAACAATAAATATTTCATAAATTAATACTCAGAACATTTAACGGTTCACAATCTTTCGACAGTTTATCTTTATAATCTAGCGGGATAGAAACCGTTAGATTATAATCGAACGGATTTTACAATCTTACGGTGACAGATACACTGCATTTAAAAACCCTCTTTTACGCTACACAAGGCCTTAATATTCAGCAAGCGTAGTGCACGAGCCAGGGCCCAGGGGCGCTCGACCAGCCAGTGCTGTTCTGCAGTACGGCAATGCAAACAATTTACGACGACGCGAAGTTGTGTAAAAGTAAATGAATCAGATTTTTCCCTGGGATCAGATTGACCACGAATAAAATCTTGTAAAGACATGTTGCGCCTCTCCTCCATAAAACTAATATGATAAATGCGAAAGTGTGTTTGTTTGTTGGTTTATCCTTCAATCACATCGCAACGGAGCAAGGGATCGACCTGGAGAGTGACAAAGGCTACTTTTTATGCCGGAAAATTAAGGAGTTCCCGTGGGAAACAAAAAAGACAAACACGCGGACGAAGTCACGGGCATCAGCTAGTCTATTAAATATCATAATTCCAAGAAGGAATAAGCTTGGATATATATAGTATAACTCACTGAATATCCATATTGCTTTCTATACAGCTACCGAATAAATTTCTTTTGAATGTTTTCATAATAGTATTACTCTCTAGTTTACTCCTCATTATAGATAAGCTTTATTGAATGACTCAATCCCCAATTAATACTTATATCGATCAATCCACAGTCTCCACTATAAATCACATCGATCCAAACGGTTGTGTTAACTTAATTCAAATCCTTTGTGTTAACTGTTTACTGTACACTTGTACTTGCATAACTTACTAGCAATGGCTTTTCGCTAGTGTGAGTCCTCATGTGCTGCACTAAATCACTGTTTCGTGCACATTTGTACTTGCATAACTTACACGCAAAAGGCTTCTCGGCAGTGTGAGTCCTCATGTGCGTCACTAAATTAATGTTTTGTGTACACTTGTACTTGCATAACTTACACGCAAAAGGCTTTTAGCCAGTGTGAGTCCTCATGTGCTGCACTAAATGACTGTTTCGTGCACATTTGTACTTGCATAACTTACAAGCAATGGCTTTTCGCCAGTGTGAGTCCTCATGTGCTGCACTAAATGACTGTTTTGTGCACATTTGTACTTGCATAAGTTACACGCAGAAGGCTTCTCGCCAGTGTGAGTCCTCATGTGCCTCACTAAACTACTGTTTAGTGTACATTTGTACTTGCATAACTTACACGTAAAAGGCTTTTCGCCAGTGTGAGTCCTCATGTGCGTCACTAAACTAGTGTTTCGTGCACATTTGTACTTGCATAACTTACACGTAAAAGGCTTTTCGCCAGTGTGAGTCCTCATGTGCGTCACTAAACTAGTGTTTCGTGCACATTTGTACTTGCATAACTTACACACAAAAGGCTTTTCGCCAGTGTGAGTTCTCATGTGCCTCACTAAATCACTGTTTAGTGCACATTTGTACTTGCATAACTTACACGCAAAAGGCTTTTCGCCAGTGTGAGTCCTCATGTGCGTCACTAAATTACAGTTTTCTGTACACTTGTACTTGCATAACTTACACGCAAAAGGCTTTTCGCCAGTGTGAGTCCTCATGTGCGTCACTAACCTACTGTTTACTGTACACTTGTACTTGCATAACTTACACGCAAAAGGCTTTTCGCCAGTGTGAGTCCTCATGTGCGTCACTAAACTAGTGTTTCGTGCACATTTGTACTTGCATAACTTACACACAAAAGGCTTTTCGCCAGTGTGAGTTCTCATGTGCCTCACTAAATCACTGTTTCGTGCACATTTGTACTTGCATAACTTACACGCAAAAGGCTTTTCGCCAGTGTGAGTCCTCATGTGCGCCACTAAAGTACTGTTGTATGTACATTTGTACTCGCATAACTCACAAGTAAAAGACTCTTCAGTACGCGTTGCCTTGGGACTCGATAACGTATGACTTTGATTCAATTTGCACGCTCTTAACTTACTTGGTAAAGTTTTTGCGAAAGTGTGCACCCTAATGTGGGAAACTAAGGCACCTTTTCGTTGAAATATCTTTTGGCAAACATCACAGATATACTGTATACGGTCGGTATGGTTTCCCAACTGTGTACCGAATATACCCTGGGAAGGTTTACTTTGTTCGTTCTTGAAACGATCATCACGCCTCGGTATTCGATAATCGATATTATCACTTATTTTTGCCGACGACTCCTTTGGTATTAGTGCAGTGTCCTGGGATTTCCTTGGATCGGTGAGAACGTTTGCATACTTTTCGAACGACAATATATCCCAATCGTCGCTTGAATCGGTCGGATGTTCTTCGTTTCCGGGATTGGTCGCTAGAACCACAGGAGCGACTGAAACAAAACAACATTATCACTATCACTACTTATAGACAGAATCAAAAAAACAAACGCCTCATTAACACCTCTAACGCCAAACGCATAATCTATAGTCTATACTAATTGTAAATGCGAAAGTTTGGATGAATGGATGTATGGATGGATGGACGATTGTTACTCGATCTCGCAAGAGCGGCTGAACAGATTTGGATGAAATTTGGCACAGGGATAGATTATAGTCTGGAATAACACAAAGGCTTCTTTTTATCCCGGAAAATTAAAGAGATCCCGCGGGAATCAAAGATCTTAATCCACGCGGACGAAGTCGCGGAAATCATCTAGTGTTATATAAACTTAAACAACAGGTACATATACGTACATATACACATAATACACTCTTTTGCAAAAAAAATGGGCACTTAAGCAAAGAACTATTTTATAGTTAGATACTATTAGTTTGTTTGACAATTTTAGGTATTGTTATTTTTTTTTTTTTTTGTTTCGCACTCAAATTATCCTCTGACTAGGTGTCAGAGATCTTTTTGCTGCGAGTTTTGCTCTGAAAGAAGGTGCCAACTCACGATAGTCGTGAAGTAGGTTTGTGTGCGTGTTTTTTTTTTTTCTTTCCTGTGTATATAATATGTGTATGATTGTGAGTGACCCTATCTCCAGCAGCCAATGAGTGCTCCGTCAGTTAAAATATGTATGTTTATTAGTATTGTTATTATTGTATATAGATTAGGTATACATTATCATTAGTATAAAGATTTTTATTTATTAATATTATTATTATATATCTATTATTTAGAAAAAATTATGTTACGAATTTATCATGTCAATAATAATTAATTTGTTATTTTTATGTCAATCGTGTGGAATATTATTGTTATATTATTATATTATTACGCATGCGGTGCCCTTCTCCTTTTTTTTTTTTTTTTTTTGTTATGGTCCAAATCTCAGCACACAGTATTTTTGCATTGTTAGTATTTTATGGTAAGTATCATTTATTTATACAGAAGCGTAGGTAACCATTTTGCAGTGCTGCCATTTGATTGACCAACTGCTTTTGTTATTTTTTCACAGTATCTGATGAATCTTTTCCTACATTTCTCATTGGTAAGAAGAGTTCTTAAATTGCTTCCCGTAATATCTAATTCTGTTTCAGCCGCTATATCTTGTCTTAGTGATCCAAAACGTAGGCATGCCGTGATGACATGCACCACGTCTTCGACCACGCCAGGCTCACATATGCACCAGGGATGGTCTCGTAATTTAAAGCGATGCAAATATTGACCAAAGCCTCCGTGACCTGTCAGAATTTGTGTTAAGAGACCTCCAGGTCGGACATGTTTAAAAAATTCATATGCCACTGAGACATTAGGGAGGAATAATTCTAGTGGTTTATGTTTTATTTCTTCTGTATAAATCATATTCCATTTGTACGTTGATTGTTCTCTGAGGACTCTTTTCGCATATGATACTGGATAGAGATCGTAATCCGCTGCGGTTTTCTTAAATTTGGCAGCGCGTTTTGCGAGTTCATCTGCCCGCTCATTGCCTTGAGTGCCAACATGAGCTCGAAGCCAATGGAGTCTCAGTTTTATCCCTTTGTCTCTCTCATGTCAATTTGTCGATTTGTGCTCTAGTTTGCAAAGCTATTGGATGAAGAGAAGTCAAATTTTTAATGAGTTCAAGAGCTGCTCTGCTGTCAGAAAATATATTAACTTCATTGGTTTTCAAGCTCTCTGCCAATTCAGTTGCCTTCCAGATTGCTAGAAGCTCTGCTTGAAAGACGGAACAATAGGAATCAAGCCTGAGAGTTCGATATTTTATTTCCTTATTTTCTTTCCAAATAGATAGAGCAGCCCCCACTTTCCCGTCTATCTTACTGCCATCAGTGTATATGTGCGTCCCTCTGATCTTCTCAATATCCTCTGCTTCTATCATGACATAATCTTTTGGACACTGGTTAGCTGGATGAAGAAGGTTGTCATAGGAAATATAGCTTTCGACTTCTCTATCTGGATGAATGTCAAGGGTTCGTTTCCCCTTTTTAATTTCGTACAAATAAGCTGATTCATTTACGCGAAAATCGAGTGGTAGCACTCCCGCGATTGCGAGCGCAGAGGTTAACGATACAGTTCTATAAGCCTTTGCTATTTTTTGAACGAACCCTCGTTGAACTGCTAACAGTCGCTTCCGGATGGTTTTAACTTTTAAAGCTGGGGCCCATACACTTGCAGTGTAAAGTGCTATTGGTTCGATGACGGACACATATATTGTTTTTATTATATCTGGATTAAGTCCCCATGAACATCTCGCGGCACGTTCTAACTTTTTATATAGCTCTGTAAGCTTGATGCACATTGCATCGATATGCGGCCCAAATCGTAGTTTATCGTCAACTATGATACCTAGCATTTTTATTTGATTAAATTAATTTTCCCTCCATTCATTTCTAGATTTAAAGCTCCAAAAGTCTTTTTCCTCGTAATGAGCATAGCGTGGGTTTTTTGAGGGCCAAAATTCAATTTGTTCCGTCGACCCCATTGAGTTACCACGTTCAAAGCGTTATTGACTTTGTCTTCGATTTCCTTAGATGAATTACCTGAGACTGCCAAAACTACATCATCAGCAAACGCTTGACAATGAATTCCCAATTTGGCGATTTCGATGAGAAGTGAGTTTATGCTGATGTTCCATAAAGTTGGCCCAGCAATTGATCCTTGAACGCAGCCACGGTTTGTGTTTTTTACATAGTCTACTCCAGCATATGAAATCTTCACCCGCCTGTCGCTCAGATATGAGCAAAGCACTTGATAAATATTTTTCGGGCAGTTTGCGTTCTTAAGTCCGATTTTTATAGCTGGCCACCAAGCATTATCAAATGCACCCTCTATGTCCAATGATATAAGCAATGTGGATGCCTTTTCTGTTCTGTTTTGCTTTAAATGATAGATAGATAGATAGATAGATAGTGCTCTTTTGGGGCATGAATCCATACTGTTTGGGGCTAATTATTTTGTTCACATACCACCTTAAACGACATACCAACATCTTTTCCATTATTTTACCCAGAATAGCCAACAATCCAATCGGACGATATGATTTTGGGTTAGCTATGTCATCTTTATTATGTTTTGGAATGATGACCACAGTTGCTTGTTTCCACACGGCTGGAAAATATGTTAGTTTCAGGCAAGCATTTACTAGATTATTTTTATTATTTTTATTTACTAGGTATTGTTATCAGTATAAATTTAGCTCTCACGCCCGCATACAAAATAAATACATATATGGCCAGAAGATTAATAATAAACTTACGTAAATAAATATAAATTAATAAACTTACATACACAAATACACAAATAAATAGTTGCAGCGGGCGGAGGATTACACCCCGGCAGGGGAGACCAAACGGCCGGGGGTCAGGGGGACAGGTTGAGAAACCGGCGGACTATCCTAGCCGAGTCTAGCAACACCGCTTTCTGCATCCTGGCTGCAAGCGAACTGCCACGGAACCCCAGTCGCCTAAGATGGTGAGCGAGGCTGACTGGGATTAACCCATTCGCAGATATGACGATTGGGATGATTTCAGTGGACTCCACATGCCTCATGGCGGAAACCTCGTGAGCCAGATCGAGATACTTTCGTTTTTTCTCCGTCTCAGCTCTCACAAGGTTCTCGTCATATGGAATGGTGATGTCCACCAAAAACACCCGCGACTGTGCCCGGTCCAACAGCACGATGTCAGGCTTATTCGCAAGAATAGTCCTGTCCGTGACGATGGATCGGTCCCAATAGAGCCGGACTCCGTCACGCTCAAGTACAGGCACCGGTGTGTACTTGTAATAGGGCAGCCTCTCATCCAGGAGACCGTACTGCAGAGCAAGCTCTTGGTGAAGGATTTTGGCCGCTTGGTTGTGTCTGTGCAGATACTCAGTGTTAGCAAGCGCCGAACATCCCGAAAGCACATGTCTGAGTGACTCACCGGGATGGCGACAGGCTCGACAGATGTCGTGAGTGCCATCCTTCAGAATGTACTTTCGGTAGTTCCGCGTCTTAACTCTAGGTATTGTTATTATTATTATTATTATCTACATGAATTTGACTCTCACACCCGCATACAAAATAAATACATAAGAGGCCAAAAGATCTATAATAAACTTACGTAAATGAATAGAAATGAATAGAAATGAATAAACTTACATACACAAATACACAAATAAATAGTTGCAGCGGGCGGAGGATTACACCCCGGCAGGGGAGACCAGACGGCCGGGGGTCAGGGGGACAGGTTGAGAAACCGGCGGACTATCCTAGCCGAGTCTAGCAGCACCGCTTTCTGCATCCTGGCTGCGAGCGAACTGCCACGGAACCCCAGTCGCTTCAGATGGTGAGCGAGGCTGACTGGAATTAACCCATTCGCAGATATGACGATAGGGATGGTTTCAGTGGACTCCACATGCCACATGGCGGTAACCTCGTGAGCCAGATCGAGATACTTTCGTTTTTTCTCCGTCTCAGCTCTCACAAGGTTCTCGTCATATGGAATGGTGATGTCCACCAAAAACACCCGCGACTGTGCCCGGTCCAACAGCACGATGTCAGGCTTATTCGCAAGAATAGTCCTGTCCGTGATGATGGATCGGTCCCAATAGAGCCGGACTCCGTCACGCTCAAGTACAGGCACCGGTGTGTACTTGTAATAGGGCAGCCTCTCATCCAGGAGACCGTACTTCAGAGCAAGCTCTTGGTGAAGGATTTTGGCCGCTTGGTTGTGTCTGTGCAGATACTCAGTGTTAGCAAGCGCCGAACATCCCGAAAGCACATGTCTGAGTGACTCACCGGGATGGCGACAGGCTCGACAGATGTCGTGAGTGCCATCCTTCAGAATGTACTTTCGGTAGTTCCGCGTCTTAACTACCTGATCCTGTATCGCACAGACAAAACCCTCGGTTTCCCCAAAGAGGTCACCGAAGCGCAGCCATTGCACGGACGCTTTCTTATCGACGTGCGGCTCATTAAGAGCTTTAAAAAAGCGTCCGTGCGTTATTATTATTATTATTATATACTTTATTTGTACCACCACAACAAGTAAAAATAACAAAAACAAAAATTGGAAATAAAATTAACAGACAGAAGTAGGATACAAAAGGCGGCCTTATCGCTTAGGTAGCGATCTCTACCAGGCAACCTTAGGAAAAGGAGAAAATAAAGGAAAATAGACTGCAGGTGGTTCTATAATATACTTACATTCAAATAACTACATACTAATACATAAACCAATAATAAACATATAATCAAAATATAAATTATATTTAGCATAGCTAATTATAAAATATACTAATACATATGTTTAATCTATATATATAAAAATGAAACCCGTTTTCCTTGGTCACGGCATCACGCGTGAATGGCTGGACCGATTTCACTAATTCTTTTTTTGTTGTATTTGTTATTATTTGGAGAAGGTTCTTACGGAAAAAATATTAAGAAAATCTCTCAGAAATATTGAAAAATATACATTTAATTTTGCATACTAAGGCGGTACGAAGTTCGCCGGGTCAGCTAGTAATATATATATTTCGACTTATCTTATAGAATAATTTTTATTGTCGTATTTAGTTTACAAGATAATGATTCTTAACAGCATTTTTGAATATGTCCAGTGACTTAGATTGGCGTATGGTCAGTGGAAGTGCATTCCATAGCTGAACAGCTTGAACACTGAAGGAATTTTCAAAGAACTTCGTTTTATGAGTTGGGGTTTTCAGTGTTAAGGTACGACATGGTCTTAAATCGGACTGCACTCCAAGAAAACTGAATTTCTCCTTGAGGTAGGAGGGCGTTTTTAAATGAAATAACACAGTACAGAAGAGAAAGTACATGCAAATCCCGGCGACGGCGAATAGGGAGCCACTTGAGCTTTTGACGAAATTCGGATACGTGGTCATATTTGCGCAAACCAAATATGAACCGAATGGCGAGATTCTGGAGTCGCTCAAGCTTGTTTAGTTGGTCCTCAGTCAAATTTAGATAGCTTGCGTCAGCATAATCGAGAATAGAAAGAAGGAGAGATTGTGCCAACATGATTTTGGTAGGGATTGGTAAGACAGAGCGCAACCGTCGCAAAGAGTTCATCGTTGCAAAAGTCCTCCTACTCAACTCTTTAACATGCCCAGACCAGGATAGTTGTGAATCTAAATATATACCGAGATTTTTAACGGAGTCACAATATGGAATCACAACACCATTAAAACAGATTGGGGGTAGTCCTCGCAAGTCAAGTTTAGCCATGTATCCCGGACTGCCAATAATGATTGCCTGCGATTTGACGGGATTAACGCGAAGCCCGTACTGCTTACTCCATTCAGCAACAGCTGTTAAATCATTATTAACGGCAGCCACAGCAGCGTCGAGATCTTCTAGGGGTGCAGAGCGATAAATTTGGATATCATCTGCATACATGTGGTAGAGAGAAGAGATGTACGGAGTAATAGAATTAATGAAGATAGCAAACAGTAATGGAGACAACACACCACCCTGAGGTACCCCGGCCGTCACATCACACCATGACGAACAAGTCTCGTCAATCTTAATGCGCTGTCGACGACCTCTGAGGTAACTCCGAAACCAGTCGATCACTGATGGAGCTATGTTAATAGAACGCAACAGACTCAACAAAATATCGTAATCAACGGTATTAAACGCATTACTAAAGTCAAGCAAGGTTAAAATTGTGAGTTGTTTATTGTCCATCCCCCATCGAATGTCATCGGTAACTTTGACCAACGCTGTTACCGTACTATGGCCGGGTCGAAATCCCGATTGCAACGGACTGAGAAGGAAGTTCTTATTAAGGAAAATATTTAACTGTTGGTAGACTTCTTCAAATTGGTAGCAGAGCGTGGTTTACTAACCTTGTGAAAACGATTTTAAGAATGAGAAAGTCAAATGAAAAAAAAACACTGAATCACAATAGTCACTAAGATTTTAATTGTTATTTGCCTAAGCGTGTACGCGTATATTTATTTCACTAATATATGTAGAATTAGTTATTTAACGAATAGAATACTTTAATTTTATTATTTACGAGACTTTTCTTCAGAGATCACATTGACATAATTTTTTCATTAATCAAAAAAAAAAATAGAACTCTTCTTTTTTCATAAAAAAGAATATCCTCAAGTAGGCTGGTAGCAAAGAGTTTTGTATCCGATGCTCCAACCTTAATACTTTCCCTCATCGGAAAGACTCTGCAGCCCCAATCGAGATCTCAAACTATTGAGCGTCGGTCTTGGAACTGCCTTCGTCAAAAGGTCAGCTAGTTGATCTGTGGTACTGGTCTTCTGTACATCCACAAGACTCTCTTGTACAGTTTCACGAACAAAGAAATGTCTCACTCTAATGTGCTTTGTCCGTTTGTGAAATTCTGGATTGTGTGCAAGGCGTATGGCGGCTTCGTTATCAACTTTCAATGTGGGTATACCTTCCAGCTTTGTAAGTTGGCCAAATAGTCTCTGTAGCCACACTAATTCACGTGCGCCTTCGCTCGCTGCAACAATTTCAGCTTCAGTTGTCGAGATCGCAACTGATGCTTGTCTTTGGCTTAGCCACGAAACAATTCCTCCAGAAAACAGGCAAGCTACTCCTGAAGTAGAACGTCCAGTTTCTTCGTCACCAGCATGGTCAGCATCACTGTAGCCTTCAATAACTGCCCTTGTAGCATTTGTGGTATACTTGATGCCGTAACCAGTTGTCCCTTTCAAATAACGGAATATTCGCTTGACTCTTAACCAATCAGCGTAGGTTGGATTCTCCAACTTCCTTGATACCACCCCAACTGCATAAGCTATATCTGGGCGTGTACCAGTCATAAGGTACGCCAACGCACCTACAGCCTCTCTATACGGATATTTTCCACCAGGATGCTCCTCTGCAACTTTCCCTGTTTCAGAAGTCTTCTCGATCGGTGTCGAAACGGGATTGCAGGCTGACATTCCAAATCGTTCAAGGATTTTTCTGGTGTAAGATTGCTGTGATATGGTAATAGATCCATCTGTCGACCGAGCAATCTCTAATCCTAGGTAGTATGATGCTGGCTTGACGGTTATTTTGAGCGTAGCACCTAACTCCTTCAGGAATTGGTCCGCCAAAGCTTTATCTGTAGTGGCTACAAGCCCGTCATCCACGTACAGAGCTATTATTATTTTCTTGTCGCCTACGGTCTTCATGTAGAGACAACAGTCAGCTGCATTTTGTTGGAAGCCTTTCTCAATAAGGATTTCGTCGAAACACGAGTTCCAGCACCGAGGTGCTTGTTTCAGGCCGTACAGGCTCTTCTGTAATCTGCAGACTCTAGAAGTGCCGTCCCTAAATCCTTTAGGCTGCTCTATATAGATCTCTTCTTTTAACTTGCCGTTCAAGAAAGCTGTCGCAACGTCAAATTGAGTTAAATGCAACTTCTCTTTGGCACTAACACTTAGCAAAGCTCGAATTGTAGACATGCGGGCAACCGGGCTAAATGTCTGCTCAAAATCGATGCCTTTGCGTTGTTTGAACCCTTTAACAACTAGTCTTGCCTTGTATTTGTCGATAGATCCATCTGGGTTTTTTTTTATTCTATAGACCCACTTAGTAGGTAGCGCCTTTCTATTAAGTGGTAGATCGCATAGTGTCCAAACGTTGTTCTCAGCAAGGGACTTCATCTCGCTCGCCATGGCCTTCTGCCATTCGGCATGGTCCTCTCTGTGCGTCGCTTCCTCATATGTTCCGGGAAAATTATCGGTTCCAACAAAACACACGTAGTCATCAAACCGTTTTGGACGCTGTAGCGTTGCTCGATCCCTCAGATTATATCGTGGCAAGGGTTCAACGACTTCGAAGTTTTCTTGAGCGTCAGTAAAAACGTCGTCTTCTTCGGTCGCTAGAGGTACTCTCTCTTGTTCTTGCTCGATAGACAAAGGAGTTTCCTCTGGGTCATGCTCTTCTAGCACAGGAGTATACTCTTGAACTTGGTCTTCACTGGTTTCTCCCTCTAGACAATGTTCTAGTTCTCCTCTAACATTGAAGGAATCTTGCTCTTCGGTGAGATTTCGTCCGCTATCGTCGCTCTCTATAGCTCCCTCTGACGGAATAGGGATACTGGTGGAAATCTTAAATTCGACATCAGACTGAAATGTTACATCTCGAGACCTCTGTGTCTTGTGTCCATCCCAGATACGATAACCATCGTCGTTCTCATATCCTATTAGCATTCCTTTGATGGCTTTCTTGTCCATCTTTTTGCGTTTCTGCTTTGGTACATGAGCATAGCATTCACTTCCGATGATCTTAAGGTGACTTATTTTAGGTTTCTTCCCATGCCATAACTCAAATGGTACTTTAGTAGCCACTCTAGTAGGACCTGTCCTATTGAGCACATATGCAGCGGTGTTAATTAGTTCTGCCCAAAGCACTTGCGGCATCTCTCCTCTTGTGTGCAACATTGATCTCGCAGCTTCTACAAGTGTCCGGTTTTCTCGCTCGCTACAGCCATTTTGCTCTGGCGTGTAAGGCATTGTCAGCCGATGCTGAATTCCGTGCTCTTGTAAAATCTTTCGAACGATGTCATTGTCAAATTCACCTCCATTGTCGCTGAGCAGTGTTTTCACGACGTGGCCAGTTGTCTTAGCTTCTTGCAGCATTTATAAAAGCTTATCCTTTACTTCAGACTTATGCTTTATGAAATAGACAAATCGGTAACTTGAAAAGTCATCTTTAAATAACACAAAGTACTTAAATTTCGAGATACTGTCGTCGAAGGGTCCGCACACATCGGTGTGAATTAGTTCTCCAGGCTGTGAAGCTCTTTCCCCTGTTCCGAACTTCTTCCTGTGGGATTTACCATAAATACAGCCTTCGCATTTCACATTATCTGGCTTCAAATCTATTCCAAGCTCCCTCTTAACGATATCGCGGACATGTCTCTTGTCTTGATGTGCGAAACGTTCATGGTAGAGCTGTAGCAGATTCGTGCCGGTAATCGCGTTGACTTCTAAGGGTCTTTTAATTTTTGGCATTACCGTCTTCATTGCCAATTTGTAAAGTCCTCCAAATCGATCTCTCTTGCCAACAACTATAGTCGTTCCTTTAACTATAAGTTTGCACTCTCTAGTTGTTGACGTGAAGACGCTATCTTGTATCGCATCTTGCGCAGCTAGTGGCGAAAACAAGTTTTTCGTAAGTGATGGTACGAGCCAAACATCATTAAGTGTTATCATAGTCTGGTCCTTATCGCTGACATTTGAGCTTACCTCTACGGTGCCTTTACCCAACGCTGGAATAGTGGTCCCATCTGCCGTTGTTACCGTGTGGTCTGACTCAAATCTGTTAAGCTTACTAAAATAGTCACTTCTTACAGCAATGTGTGTTGTCGCTCCATTATCGACAAACCAGCTATCTCTCTCCACATTCTTAGCTTGTTCACTAGAGCATGCGCTTACCATCAATGAAATATGTTGTACCTGGTTTGGTTTTGCAGTTTGAGCTGCTGCCGTGCCTTGAGATGGATCCTTAGGTGGCCTCCCATCCTTTATCCATTTCTTGCACTTTCTAACCCTGTGTCCAACCTTGGAACAATAGTTACAAATCAGCTTTGGTCGCTCCTTACTTTGCGTTACAACATCCTGCCGGTTGGGTGTAGTCACTAGTGCCTCCTTCTTAAAGCTCTCTTGACTGCCCAGATCTCGTTCGAACGTGCATAGGTGACTCGTCAAACTATCAATAGTCCTTTCAGTCTGCTTTAGCATCAGCCAGCTTGACTTAAAGTTGAAGTACCTATCATCTAGCGTGTCTAAGACCTTACATATTAGGAACAGCTCTGGAAGCTTAGCATTCGTGTCAATTTTTGCGACTTCAACCTTGAGGTCAGTCCACAAATTCTTTAACTTTGAGATATGCGTGGGAATATCCTCTGCTCTATCGTATTTAACCCCAAAGAATTCTAAACACAAATTATACGCTCTATCCTCCGTCTGTCCATCAAATAGTCTATGTAACTCCTGCCAGACTTCACGTGCAGTTCTATATCTCATCACTTTCTTTAAAGTATTCTCCGCCATATTGGTAGTGAGCATGAGCAAAGCACCAGTTTCAGCTTTCCTATACCTAGCCATAGCATTGTTATAGGTACTTACTTCGGCGTCACCTGCTCCCTCTACAAGGACTGGCTTTTGAAGTTTACCTTCCACAGCTTCTGTGGCACCTTCCGTACCCTCAAGCATGATGGAGATTTTATACTTCCATGTCGCCCAATTCTCTTTGCCTAGCAATTTTCCAATGTCAATCTTGGTAGTGTAATCCATTGCCTAACGCTTTCTTCTCTTCTTTCTGGAGCCCAATAACCTCTTCAAATTGGTAGCAGAGCGTGGTTTACTAACCTTGTGAAAACGATTTTAAGAATGAGAAAGTCAAATGAAAAAAAAACACTGAATCACAATAGTCACTAAGATTTTAATTGTTATTTGCCTAAGCGTGTACGCGTATATTTATTTCACTAATATATGTAGAATTAGTTATTTAACGAATAGAATACTTTATTTTTATTATTTACGAGACTTTTCTTCAGAGATCACATAGACATAATTTTTTCATTAATCAAAAAAAAAAAATAGAACTCTTCTTTTTTCATAAAAAAGAATATCCTCAAGTAGGCTGGTAGCAAAGAGTTTTGTATCCGATGCTCCAACCTTAATAAGACTAACTTCTCAAGGATTTTTGAAAGAAATGGCAAGATAGAAATGGGACGGAAATCATTAACTGAGGATGGGTTGGACTTTTTAGAAATAGGAACAATTTGAGCAGTTTTCCAAGCTTCGGGGAATTTGTTAGTGCTAATAGAATAATTCAAAATATGGGTTAGGATAGGAGTTACAATATCAAGAATGGGTATGATCATATTACGGCTGATGCTGTCTGTTCCAACAGCATTCGACGTGACGGACAGTATGTTCTTCTTAACATCACATTCAGTGAAAGACTCAAAAGAAAACGGTAAAAAGTCAGGAGTGGAGGAGGATGAAAGAATATTAAGAGTGTGTTCTTTATTGACACTGTCAATTGTATCGGAAGTAGAGAAGTGTTTGTTAAGGAGTTCAATGTCAATATTGATAGATGGTTTTGGGATGATTTACCAACTCCAAGTGACTCAAGAAATTTCCATGTTTTGGCAGTATCACCATTTTCAACTGACTTATGTATGTGGCGTCGTTGAGCATCTCTACACAATGTATTACAGCGATTCCGGGCTTTGTGGTACTTCAACCGATTGGCATCAGAGTCCTTAACCTTATATTTATATTTAGCTGAGTTTTTTTTATCCATTAAGATTCTTATCTCATCTGATATCCAAGGAGCTGGGAGGTGTTTCATCTTAATGGGTCTTATGGGCGCATGAGTATCAAAGAGTTGAGTCACTAATGTATTAAAAATTTCGACTTTACTATCTATCAAATCAACATCTCTGATTGCATTCCAGTCTAAATGCCGAGCATCATCGCAAAGGCGATCCTTGTCAATCCCCGCAAAGTTACGCTGCAGAAGGATTCTCGATTTTGCTTTTGGAGGACGAATTTTATAGGAAAGAAAGATCAAGTCATGATAAGAAAATGCGTCAGCAGGATACTGCCCATGTTTAAAAACAAGATCAGGAGAGGATACCATGATTAGATCAAGAAGGGAAGGAGTACAGCGTGGAAGGACATGCAAGTTGCAAGATTCCACTGCAGTTATTAGTTTCTTACTACGGTGATCATCCTTGAGTAAACAGGTGTTAAAATCTCCCATTATAATGGTTTGGCTGTACAAGGGGACTGTCTTTTCTAGTAAACTTTCGAAAGAATGAAAGAAATTAGGGTGCGAGGGAGGGGAATAAAACACCCCAAGGAGGATTTTAGTGTGTGATAGGAGAACTTCAACTAGTAAGTGCTCAGCCGCATCTGGTACTGGAGGTTGTGAAGACGAGCTAATAATAGTGAACGGAATATGTGAACCTAAGTAGATCGCTACTCCACCACCTCCCTTACCAGTACGGTCATTGCGGATAAGTCGAAATCCTGGCAGCGAATAAGAAGTTGATGGTAAGCAGGTTTTAAGCCAGGACTCCGAAACCAGAATGGCATGTAAATTACGTGATTCAAAAGACGCAAGCATATCGGGATAATGAGCCGGGATACTTTGTGCATTAATATGGACTAGTATTTTTCACACAGTCTGAGAAACAAGAATCAAGGGAGACATCAAGCGGGAGGAAAGATGTACTGTGAAAACTAACATCACTGGACAATACATCACTAGATGCAGATAGAAAGAGATCGCTATCCATATCATCCAAACTGTTCGACAGCATAATTATAATATAATCAAAATATATTAATATATTAAATAAATAAATAAATATATATATATATATACTTAATAAAATACATAGTCTAGTAGTAAAGACCAGGTCTTTAAAAAAAACTTACAATAATATCTGCCAGCTGCCCAATAGATCAATAAATATGACAAGAAAAAATAAAAAATTTGTACATAAAATAAAACAAAATAAAAAAGCACGCTACTTAAAACCAACAGAAAAAAATAACAAAGTCAAATTAAATAATCATCCATAGTGTGCCGCAGGCCTAATTTGTCGATCACAACTTCAAGAATTCCTGAACGAGCTGTCAAGTGTCAAGCCAAAATATGACGGGCTAATGCCTGCCAAACGTCACAGTCAGTTGCGATTTAAATTGTCACTTGTCAAACTTTCTAAATAAATAAAAATTATTAAAAATTACCTTCAAGTTACAATAATTATTGCATACAAAACAGTGTAAAACTATCCAAGGAAAACGAAGAGAATATGTAAATATCCCATATAAAATACAGCTACGGCACACACAAGGAAGGACACTAACACGGAGCTAAAAATTTTATTGCTATCCACATTGAATTATATGTACAAGTACTAGAACCGACGCCGCAAACAACAAATTTGCGCCATGCTTTGCAAATTGCAGCCGGCCGGCTTCAGCTTATTTAGTCACTCGCCTACGCTCTTCGCGGCCGCGTGTCGAAATTGTGCACGCACGACAATTTTAAAATGCCGTCGTGCTTTATAAAAACGTGTAAAAATAATACAACTGTAAATAAAAAAGATTGTGGCGTGACATATCATCGGTAAATAAACAAACGTTAACGAAAACAAACCAAAACAAATTTTTGAAGATAATTTTCTACTATTCACCCACGTTCCACCATTTCTCTGAATATCATAGATTAAAAGGTGAACTTTACCTACAGATGAGACACCTACGATCATACATTTTACATTTTACTTTTTTATTATTCGACTGATTTCGTTCAAAATCGATATTTCGGGCTCCCTGGGATCACAAACCAGGAAACTGGTACCAAAATTTAATAAAGTCAGCGCCATTTTGAAATTCTTTGTTATTGTACCGATTTCGTTCAAAATCGATATCTGAGGGTCCCTAGGATCACAAAACAGGAAACTAGTACCAAAATTTAAAAACGTTAGCGCCATTTTGAAATTCTTTGTTATTGTACCGATTTCGTTCAAAATCGATATCTTAAGATCCCTAGGATCACAAACCAGGAAACTGGTACCAAAATTTAATAAAGTCAGCGCCATTTTGAAATTCTTTGTTATTGTACAGATTTCGTTCAAAATCGATATCTGAGGATCCCTAGGATCACAAACCAGGAAACTGGTGCCAAAATTAAAAAAGTCAGCGCCATTTTGAAATTCTTAGTTATTGTACCGATTTCAAATAATAAACATGTATGTTTGATTTGATTATGTTGTAAAACGATATAAAATATGAAAAATAAAAATTTACTTTATGAACGTCATAGTATCCGAACGTAAAAGAAAAGAAAATATTTAAGAAAACGGAAAAAAACATAAAAAATCTTCTTTAGTTTCTTTGTATTTAATTACTGTAAAACTTAAGCAAAAAAATGTTAGCTCTCTTGTTACACAAATAACTATTATATAAACGGAAACGTTTTTTTTCACTTCATTTCTATAATGATAAGGTAGAGTAAGATAAAAATGTCACTATTATTTTTAACATGATAGGTGGATTGGTTAAGTTACAACGTTTTCTTTTAAAGTGTCAACAGTTCCTAATAAAAAGGTTAAAGTTGTTTAAAATGAATATCTCTTTGTTTTTACTTTTTAATTATTTTTTTCCGTCTATAAAACTAGGTCTACTATTATCTTATTTCATATGTGCACTTTATGTAGTCTTACACTGCATAAATTCAAAAGTAGTCTCATTGAATAACTCAATAGGCAGAAAATACGTAGTGTCACTTTTGCGTGTCTCATCTATGACCTTACCCGCGCGCACCCCGCGCGTCCCGCACCCGCCGCGTGCTTCGCGACGCAGCACAGATTACATTCGCGGTGTCTTCTCTAGTACGTTAGTACATAAGACCTCAATGGCTATCCACTACTTTTTTATCACCCTCTTGACTCGGAGGTTGGCACTTCTGGAGTCTTTGGAAGCCACAGCTGCAGTTCCAGACGCAACGGGATGCCGAGATGCATCTGGTACAGAGGTCTGGACGGCGTTCAGCTCTGACATAGTCGAAATACGATGCCTCTTACCGTCAGAGTCGATAACCATAATATTACCATCCCTGGTCCAGCACTTCGTCAGGCCAAATCGCTGTCGCGCCGCCAGGAACGTCTTATGGCGGCTTCTTATGAGGAACTCCGATAATGTTACCCCGGTACCCTTCAATTTGGTCTTAGCCGACCAGATTTTATCCCTAAAAGCAAGCTCCTTGAATTTGACTTGTCTTCACCGGGCCGACCCAACCGATGACAGCGAGCAATAGAGTCCGGTGAAAGCTGTGACAACCCAAGCTTCTCAGATAACAACTTTGAAACAGTTGTGCCGGGATCTTCCTTATCCACCTCTGCAACTCCATGAACAAGAAGAATCTTCTTCCTGGATCTCATCTCGAGTTCGTCCTGCTGCCTAGCCAGGAGCTCAACCTGCAGCTGCAAGTTTTCTAAGGCAGTCAGGACGAACGTACGGAAAGCGCGAAACTGAGAATTCAAGTTTGATGTTGGACTTGTGGCAGGAATAGAAGTCTTCAATTCTTTCTGAAACTCTGACATTCTGGTATTGAAGTGGTCAGTTATTTCACTCAAAGTTCTTTTAAAAGATTCCATTGTGAAATGTGACAACAAAAAGTGAGGTTAAGTGGTTTACACAGTGGACTCAAATTTTATATTAGTAGTGTTTATTTCTGCACAAATATATTATGTGGGATTGCTGGCAGGCTTTAGCAACTAAAGGTACATAATAATATTAATCTTTTATGCACTATTTATTATTTTTAAGAATATTATAAACAGAGTAGTTAAAATTATGTGTACTTTATTTAATGTCTACCCACAGAAAAAAAAGTTATCCTCAGAATTTTATAAATTAATTAGGAAGGAATAGTTTTCATCAGTTTTATCATAACATTTTGATTGCATTTGATTATTGTACCTGCTCGCTGAATAAAAATGAAACGCGTTAAATTCTTTGTTTTTCTTAAATACATTAAAAGCAGATAAAAGTTTAGTATTGAGTGTGACCCCCTCTTGCTGAAATCACAGCTTGCATTCGTCTGGGCATGCTAGCGAGTATATCTTTTATGGTTTCTTGGGGAATACGTTCCCACTCCGCGGTAATCACATTCTTTAGCTCTCTGATAGTCTGCGGAGCCGGCTGCACTGATCTCACTCGTCGCTTCAGAACGTCCCAGACATGCTCTATGGGATTGAGGTCCGGACTTCTAGCTGGCCAGTCCAAACGACGAATTCCGACTTCTAGCATATACGCTTCCACATCGCCAGACCGGTGGGCGCGAGCGTTGTCGTCCATAAAAATTGAGTTTTCGCCAAGAGCGGCTAAAGCGGGTTGTGCATAAGGAATTAGAACTTCTGTTATGTATCGGTGTCCAGTCAGTGTACCGTTTTCGATGAAGACTAACTCCGTACGATCCATAGAATTTATTCCTGCCCAAAACATAACAGAGCCCCCTCCATAAGGTGTAATTTCCTCAAAACATGCCTCTGCAAAGCGTTCTCCTGGTCTACGTAGCACTCGCCGACGTCGGTCTTCACCATGCAGAGATATCCTGGCTTCATCTGTGAACAATACCCTATCCCAGTCTTCATGAGTCCATGACACACAATTTCGAGCGAAGCTAAGCCTGGCAACTCGATGTCCACGGAGTAATTTAGGGCCGCGTGCCGGGCGATGACTGTGTATATTAGCAGCGAGAAGCCTCCTCCTGACCGTCCATAGACTAATTTGCACATTTCTTACTTCTTCGAGGCTGTTCTTGAGGGTCACATAAGAATATTTGCGATTTCTCAAAGCTTGACTAACTAGAAAACGATCATCCCGTGGTTCGGTACATGTCTTCCTGCCAGAACCAGGCCTTCTCTTGACGGAACCGGTCTCTTGATAGCGCTGCCAGGTCCTTTGAACTGTCGACCGACTCACATTTAGCCTCTGAGCCACGAAGCATTGACTGCAACCTTCTTCAAGCAGCGCAATAATTTTGCTCGATTTTATCACTTTATCTACCATTTTCGAGATTGCTAAACAGCAATAACAATACTTTTAAATGTCAAGGACATCAGATAATGTAATAAAAATTGACAAAAAGTTAATTAGAGTCGATATTAACTATAGGGACTTTGCGCCACAAAATGTAGTTAAAAGTTGTTTTCTTTGAAAACCAGGCTCAGTCAAAAATTTGAATTTGGAATGTACTTTTATAAACATTATGGCACTTTTATAACTGGCCAGTAACATGTTCAAATGATTAAAACCTTTTTGGTATTTTATTTTTTTCAGCCAGGAAGAAAATCGAAACCGCCCGTTTTTTTTGCAAATGAGTTTATAATATATAATATATTACATTACGTGTATAGTACTATAGTTACCATACATAAATATTATAATAGCTAATCATATAAAGTTGAAAGAAAGTGCTGCTTCAGTCTGGACTTAAATGCACCCACGGATGGACGGATGGATGGATGGATGAATGTTGTTTTTATTCAAATAAATTTTTACAAGTGCTTTTGAATCGTCGAGTGAATCTACGTCTAGGTTGTCTGGAGGAAATCAAGGAAGTGGCAATAAAGCATTTATCTATCTATCTATTTACCACTGGTTCGACATGCCATTCCTACCGAGAAGAAACTCGGTGGTTGCTATTTTGAAAAAATTGATTTACAATTTCATCAATGTGCAGATACATAAGTAAACCGCTGTCCTTAGCATTGCTGGAGCGAGTGGAGTTCGATTCCCGGCAGGGTCAATTTGGGAAATTTTAATTTCTGAATTTTATCTAAATGTGGTCTGCTGGACGGCTTCAGCCGTGACCAGTTACCACCCTACTGGCAAAGACGTAACGCCAAGCGATTAAGCGTTCCGGTACGATGCCGTGTAGAAACCGATTAGGGATATGGGTTTAATATTACTGCCATACCCCTCCCTAACAGGTTTACCAACCTACCATCTAATGCTGAGAGCTATAGAGCGTACTTTGAGTTGGCTCAGACCTTACTTAGAGTTAAAACGAGATGGATTTATGTCAGTAACATAAATTTGTCTCGTTTTAACCGTGTCTTAGTCTAAGCAAAGTCAAAGTTCGCTCTATAGATCTCACACTGAGACTGCATCATCACTTACAGGTGAGATCACAGTCAAAGGCTAACTTGTAGTCTTGTAATGGATAACAATTAACATCCCCTCTTGAGCCGCCTTGTCGCTACACCGAGCCGCGAGACGATGAGGACGAGGCCTTAAGTGTTCACTTCCATTCTCTCGAGTCGGGAGAACTAAAAATATCTGTCTCAAAATAGGATCTATCGCTCTTACCTGAAGCCTGATAGCGGTCTTGCGAAGACTCCGGCTCACTGCTAGGCCTGAAAGGATAGCATTATATTCATTACTCGATGATTAGGTTCAAACCGTTACTAATCGATATTACTTGGACTATTGCCATAAATTGTCAACAATGTCAACCTATATACGACCTCCGTGGTGCAGCGTGTAGCGCTGTTGCCTTAACATGCGGAGGTCCCGGGTTCGATCCCCGGCAGGGTCAATTTATAATTTCTGAATTTTCCCTGGTCTGGCCTGGTGGGAGGCTTCGGCCGTGGCTAGTTACCACCCTACCGACAAAGACGTGCCGCCAAGCGATTTAGCGTTCCGGTACGATGCCGTGTAGAAACCGAAGGGATATGGGTTTAATATAACTGCCATGCCCCTAACAGGTTAGCCTGCTACCGTCTTAGACTGCATCATCACTTACCATCAGGTGAGATCGTAGTAGATAAAAAAAAAAATATACTTGTAGTGGATAAAAAAAAAAAATATACATATGTAAGTTTGGGGGTGACTTCGTAGTAACAACTCAAGCCATTCAGTTTGCTTGTTGTACATGTTGTTTAGCCGTGGAGCGTACGTACTCTCGCTTCAAGCGGGCGGCTGGCGTGTCCTCCGCAGCCTCGCAGTAGTCGTGTTCGCGCAACGCTCGCGCTGCCGTCGCTATGCTGTCTGCATTATATGCGCAGGCTTCCCGTTTCACCGCGACTGCGACATCAGACGCGTCAGTCGCAGTCGCAGCCGCGACAGTCGCAGTCGCGTCCAGTGCTATGTCCGCGACGCAGCGGTCGGGCTCGATGTCAGACCGCAGCGGGTGCTTGTAGCGGCTTAGCGATGCCACATGGCGTCTTGTTATCTGAAACCAGTTCATTACCCTTCTGATTGCTAAACATTCGAGCCTCGAAACACACAGGCGAATTCAACTCACACTTCAGAGGTACTGACTTCGAGACACTAAATCAATTCTTCTATCTTCTGAGTGTAGTGAGGGACTCAAAAAACAAAAAAGTTTGCTATTGTGTGATCATACAACTTTTCACTTCAATAGCGAGAAAATACAAGACCTAAGAAAATTATTGGTGCCTGACAGATTGAACAATATACTGCAACGCATTAACTCTTCGTCACTAGATTCACTCATTTAAAAAATTGTACCGAGTAATTCTATATACAGCAAAATAAATTAACCCTGCCTAGTTATACTAAATCTTTGTAAATAAACAACGTTTGGTTCGCTCTGACGTCATAGGGAACTCGACCGTGTCTAGAGAGTCAGTTTTGATGAGTTGGGGTGTTTCAATAAATTACAAGTAATAAAATTTAAAAAACCCACGACGAACTGCAGAGCTCCATTGAAACAACAATTAGAACTTAGCAAAAGTATATATAAAATAATATCTAAAGCCCAAAACTGCATATTTGCCGGCTCAGTAGTTTTTTTGACCAGCGTGGTGGACTACGGCCAAACCCTTCTCATTCCGAGATAAAACCTGTGTTTGGTAGTAAGTAGAGGTGTCAAATAGTGTTAAATTTTAATATTCTGATAAAAATTATTAAAAAAATGTGATCACTTAAGGAGTTCCTATGACCACCTCCTGGCTCCATCATGAGACCCTGGGCAGCATCTAGGTACAAAGTACTAGTCAAGACAAATCAAAAGAGTCCAAACACGACGGGTTTACGATAAGAACTTAAGGAGTTCCTATGACCACCTCCTGGCTCCATCATGAGACCCTGGGCAGCATCTAGGTACAAAGTGCTAGTCAAGACAAATCAAAAGAGTTCAAACACGACGGGTTTACGATAAGAACTTAAGGAGTTCCTATGACCACTTACCAAATCACGAGTGCACGATTGTCTATGGTCCTAAAATATATCTAATAACCTTCTCACAAGCTATACATATCCAATGCAAAAAACCGCATCTCAATCGGCCCAGTACTTTTTGAGAAAAATGGTAACATTGAAAAATTAAAATCATAGACTACAGCTCAGCTTGGTTGTCTATGGTCCTAAAATATATCTAAGAACCTTCTCACAAGCTATCCATATCTAATGCAAAAATCCGCATCTCAATCGGCCCAGTACTTTTTGAGAAAAATGGTAACATATTGAAAAATTAAAATCATAGACTACAGCTCAGCTTGGTTGTCTATGGTCCTAAAATATATCTAAAAACCTTCTCACAAGCTATACATATCTAATGCAAGAAACCGCATCTCAATCGGTCCAGTAGTTTTCCAGGAAAACGATAACAAAAAAGTGCACAAACAAACATACAAACAAACACACAACCTTTTAGGGCAAACACATATACCGTCTCCGTTTCGTCGAGGGTAAAAATGGCTGTGACACGGACGGACAGAATGACCGCACAAAGCTAGAAGCATTCAAATGAAGCATTCCTCACCACTTCGTGAGTGTGAAGCAGCTCCGTCATCAGGATGCGCGCTCGCAAGCTCTCGTCTCTGAATGTGCTAAAGTCCACCACTCTCTGCGCGCATTGCACACAAAGCGTTCGCTTGAGCCTGCCTCCACCGCACGGCTGCAATGACGCGGAAATCATTCATTGGGCTGTTGCTGTGGAAGCGGTTTGTGTGGCGAAAATTATATTGTAACTAGCTGATGCCCGCGACTTTGTCCTCGTGGAATAAGTTTAATTATTCACACGGATAAAAATGTCACTCTCCAGGTCCTAAACTGCACCCATGCAAAAAATCATGTTGATCCGTTGCTCTGTTGTGGCGTGAATAGAGGATAGACCAACAAACAAATACACTTTCATGAGTTTAGGTTAACATAAAATTGTAAAATGTTGAATGACCCACGTGTACATTGGCAATATGTTGAACAGATATGTGAGAGAAGCAGACAGACATGACTTTTGATTTATAATATTAGTACTTACTTATATTTAAAAAAAAAAGACACTATTGATGTCTTTTTTCGATCAATATAATATTATATATCAGCTCACACACTATGTAATAATATGTTTGATATATAAATATAGAACTTACGGGGTGTCCCACTAAATGTTGATATGCTTGTTCCAACTTGTGTTCACTCATCAGAAGCAGCTTTTTGCGGCTGTCCAGGCATATCAAGCAGATCTGTGCAAAATATTGTAAGTATGTACGCATTTACCTTCTATAATAATCTACTTTTAATTTGAACCATATTAACCACAAAATAGATTTACCCAGGAGCTTCCAAATCCCTAACAGGTTAACCCGTTAACATCTTAGACTGCACAAACTTGAAGTTGAATAAAATAAAAAGAAATTACCCTCTTCCCAATATACAAATTGAATGAAACGTCATGAATTAAGTCAAATTGATAGTTATCGAAATAATAACCCTTACCTAACCCTTATTATTAGATACGAATTTCTCACTCAAAGTATAAGATTCAGGGTAGGTATAGGGTAGGGTAGGTATGAAGGAGTTACAGCTTACCAGCACTGTTGCGGGGACTGCACCAGTACAGATCTGCCTCGAGCCACTTTCTGTTTTATGAATTTCATCATCCAGAAAATGCTGTGAGCAGACCACAGCGCCAGCTGGCACGAGAGCGTCTTGTTTGCCGAGGGCTCTGAGCCAAGCAGCACGGAGATGCACTTCTCTAGGGAACCTGAAATAATTCTTCTATATATATGGACCCATATAGTTTGGTTTTGATACACTTTGGCCTCTTAGTCGTCTCACCTTGTAGTGTTAGATACCTGCATTTTAAAAATTGTAATAAGAGAGCTGCCATACCACTCTCAGTGCATCAATCAATTATTATATTGAGAAAGCCTAAGCTGCCCATTATTCTGATTACCTACATGTACATCGCCTACATTCTGTAAAACCTGATGTTTCTTGGTACCTAGTACCTATGCAGCTACCAAACTAAAATGCATAGAAAAAATGGTTGAGATTTTACTCACCCGTGAAATGTGATGTCCTCGGATTCCGCTGTGGTTTTGCAAAAGGGCACACAGCACCGCATTTTCAAAGTTTTTAAACATGAGACTTGGAAACATAAAAAGCAGTCTTACTCACGAATCACGATCAGTGATCACCAAGAGACAAGCACCGGGGCGGGAACTGGGAAATACTCTGTGCAGTGGTGCAGTGCATAGATTTTAATATATAAGTGCAGTGTGCACTGGGGAGACAAGTAACAGAGGATAGTGATCACTGATCACCATAAACACCGACCAGAAAAAGAAGACCATAAAAAGTACTCTGTGAAGACCATAAATGGTCGATCCGTATGAGCAGAGCCGCGTATGAGTAGTAAAAATAGGTATTTATTTACAATTTAATCTGAGGATCAGTTCAGGACAATGACTAAGGAAACTAAAGGACTTGTCATACCTACGAAAAAAAGCTGTATACCTAAACATTAACTGTTGACTAAAATGGCGACTTACAGCACGATTCAAACTTTATGTCCTCGCGAACATCGTGCGTGTCCATGCGCAAAGTACAATTTTGGGTATCAGCGGGACGCGGTGAGGCATGCGGAGGCGGGGCGTTACCCCGCGCGTTCCCCCGGCGCCCGCCTTCCACACGCACTCGTCTTGAACGTCTACGTGTGAGTTACGTCCGTATACTGCAATACACGCGCGCGACCCTTCAAAGTACAGTCGTTCTCTTAATTTGCTGATCATTAATAAGTTTTTAGGTATTGTTATTAATTATTGGAAGTTTTCATTAGTATTTACTGTTTATTATTAGTTAACGAAAGAGGTCGAACGCGATGTTTTTTATGATATAGGATGAAGCTAATCTGGCCGGTAATTTGATACATACGAGTTTTGTGTTTTATTTAAACTTTCAATATAATTAATGTGTACGTGTTTATTGTAGTAGTAACACATAGCTTGTTTTCGAGGGGCGAAAATATTTTACTCGGGCGACAATAAATATATTGTATTAACGCCCTCGAGGTACAAAATATAAATTTAACCCCATGTAACACTATTATGAAATAATTAGAACAAAACATGTGTTTAAACTATGACCATACATACGATTCAGCCTTTAAATGAATTTTCCAAAACCTAAAAAATATAAATATAATAAGTAATTTAATAGAACTTCCTATTTTTATCATTACATACTTTCAAAAAAGAAAAGTAGCCAAATCATTCTTTAGTTGACTGTACCAGGGCGGACTTCACTCGCGGCTAACTTCCGCGGGACATAAAGTTTGCATCGGACTGTACCAAAGTGATGTTACCTGATGACTATCGATAATATTTATCGATGTGGTTTATTAGGAAGAGGTAAAGTTTGTGAGGTTGTAGGGGGTCATCTCTGGATCTACTGAACCGATTTTGAAAATTCTATTACTAATAGAAAGCCACATAATTTATGAATGTCATAGGCTATATATTAACCCGAAAAAGGAAAAGACTTTATCGTGGTAGTCAGATTTGCAAAGTAAGTCGGAGAAAAAACGGTCGAACGAAAACGTTTCTTACAAAAGCTGCCTTAACAATGATATTATGATTGAGTTCTAGAGAAAAGTTGTAGAGTTTGATAATGTCTACAAAGAAGTCATTGACAGCATATATATCTAACTTTCATATTTAAGTCACAAAAAGATGAAAAGACTTTTTCGTGGTAGTCGGAACCAAAAACCTCTTGTAGGACACATTGGTAGGAATATGGACTCAACAAGGGCTAAGACTATTGGAAGCCAATATAGTGTTGTGTTGAATTAAGGAGCAATGAAATAACTTACAAATCGCTGAACAAAACATTTTTTCTCTCATTTATTTTCATGTCATTTTTTAACAATATTTTAAAGTATGTAGAAAATGTTAAAACATGTTTATGAATATTAAAAACCATCGTAGGCTTTTGAATGATTACAACTTTTTTTAAACATTTACTAATCACTAGTTGACCCGGCCCTCACCCCTGCTTCGCACGGTGGGCCTGCCTGTTGCATAGACAAAAAATCACCCAAGTGCCGAACTCGATGCACATTGGTCTTCTATAGGCAGCTGTTGTTATAGCAGGAAGATGACTGTAAGAAGTAAATCTTAAGTACAAAACAAAAAATAAATATAACATTTAAAAATTAGTTAACCGAGATGACTGAGTCTACTTGAGTAAATTTGCACTTTTTCGTTTGATCGCCCGTCCATCAGTCTTTCAGAGCCTTATAACTTCTAAATGAGTGAACACCATTACTCCAAATTTATAATTATAACATAACATGTTTAGACCGATGGTCTCGAGCTGAACATTGCTTATAAAGTTGATATAATAATTATTTTGATAATAAAATACCAAAATTATTATTCAAGCAAATATCGATATCGATGAAAATTTCCTCTTATGTAATGTCTAGTAGGTACTTATCAAATGCTTATCAACAGGTAAAAATCTAGCTTAAAATCAAATATTTACAGCAAACTAAACTAAAATATGTTTCTTCGAAGTGTAATAACTACTATAAAGAATCAATATACGCGAAAAATTGTTTACATACCGGTGAAATGTAAAATTTGTCAGATTTTTCTTTTTCTTACGCCATATCCCACAATATTACAACTAGGCATTGTTGCAAATTGTTTTTGACGCTATACACGAAAATAACACTTATATATTCTCCGTAACAAATAAATACACAATTTTTCAACAAAACACAATTACACGCTAACAGGCGATGACACTTGATGTACTCAAGAAATGGGTGACTACAATGGCGGCTAGGCACGCTCAAGCTAAAGGGCGATTACAGGTTATGTCAGTTCCTTTTGTTTCCTTATTCATTGGTTCAGGATCACAGGATCACCGACCAGAAAAAGAAGGCTTGCTGACACCGACCAGAAAAAAAAGTGCTGAGGCTTGGATTGGATCAAAGACCTTACGTTACGCGTTACACTTAGTAAGTGTAAGCCTGTAAGGTCTTTGGATTGGATGCTGAGCTCAGATCAATAACCTCTATGAGATGTTGAGGCTTGGATTGGATGCCACAGATTAAGTACTAGCATGGAATTAATAAGTACTTCGTACAAGTACGAAGTACTTATTAATTCCATGAGTACTAGTTACTTGGATGCTAAGGATCTGAGGCAGATCTGAGGATAGCTGAGAGTGAGGATTATACAATGACTTTTCTTTATTCATTGCTCAGATTAAAAACCTAATAGATATAGCAATGGTCTGCTCGGTCGTGATACAGCCATATTCAAGTATATTAAATACTGTCTTTGACAGGTATATAATAAGATGTTGCCATATTCATAATTTACTCCCAAAGTGGTGAATCTTGGCAGATAGTTTAGGAATAATAGGAAATAAATAAAGTTGACCAACACAACTACAAATATAATATAATATTATAATTATTATAATAAAATATTATCAATAATTAATAGTATCACGCGAATGTTTAAATAAATACCGATTTATGTAGTTTCATTTATTATTTTATCTGAACTCATATGTTAAAATCAAAACCATAAAATTTTAGTAATATACCTACATAATAATTTACCCTAAACTTTTCTTGATATTATTTCGTACCTTTCATTGCTATTTGTATAATGCCAGATGACATAAAACATTTCACAGTATTACAGAATCAGAAATAATTATTTATTGCATAATACCTACACATAATATTACAAAGGTGGTAAAAGATAAAAATACAAGTGTATTACCATCGTCATGGCGTGCAATACTTAAATACAATCGATGTAGCAAATCACGGTATTAATTAGATAAATAGGTGACCAATTAAGAAAATTCTTGAAATATGGACAATACCTACATATTATTATGTCAACTGAACCTGAAATTGAAAATGTCATACATTTAGATTAAGTATTATCGATAAATTAATATAAAGCACTTGTCAAAGAAATAGTCCATTGTAATTACAGTTAACCATGTCAATGTATTTGCATAAACCAAGCATATAATTTAGCTAGCCGTCATTGAAAAATTCATCTAGGCTGTAGTAGGCTTTGCTTATTAACCAATTCTTTATCACTCTCTTGAATTTAGGTAAAGAAAGTACTTTGATGCTCATCGATCAAATTATTATAAACTCGTATAACCATAATGACTTACCTTTACGGAAAATATTAGAATTAGGTACGTTAACTATAATACAGATTTTCTCCTTGAATTTAACTTTTGACAAACAAAAACAGAACAATAATTTTATTTATGTAAAATAAGGCGTCAAAATTCATTTTACCACGCCATAGACTACGCACAAACTAAAAAACATCTTTTTTCAAAATAGGTACAAAGTAGGTACACCTTCTGAACTTCATGCTTACAAAGTAGACTTGATGGTGTAATTACGGTATCATAATAGAGTATCGGTACGTTAGGAGAGAAAAAATCGGCCATGCGCGCTTACCCGAATGGAAGGATTTGAATTTGGGTCCTGGCAACACTTCAAATATACTCGTTTTCAAAACAAACTTTTCTTATCAGTTTTACTATGAAAATTGGAAAAACAGGCTCTATTTCTTTCATTTACCTGAGTAAACATTAGTTAAACATGATTATAGTTACTTTAATATAAAGATCCAAAGATTAATATGTCACTAAATCAAGATTTTGACCACTTACTTGTGAAATTTGATTCCTTCGATTTTCCTTTCGCTGCGGCTTTTGCAGCCTAATATACTGCAACTCAGCATTGCGCAATAGCTTATAGAACACTAAATTTCACTTACGATTTCACCTACTTATGTTTTAATAATAATAATTAATCAAAATCTTTGACTGCCTAACTAACCTCCAATCTCAGGTAAATAACCTCCAATGTACATAAGCTGTACATAAGTTTGTGTGTGTACGTCAAAATGAACTTTGGCAGGCAAAAAAATTGAGCACGCTGACAGGGACAAAAAAAAAAAGTATTCACTTGCAATACAACTTAACTTGCAACTTATGGCAATACGCCTCAGATTAATAACCTAAAGATTTCGCCATATTCCAAACTGTCAATGCAAAAACGAGATAGCTTTATGGCGTATTGCCTTTATAAGAAAGGTAAGTGAATACTTGTTTTTTGTCACTGTCAGCGTGCTCAATTTTTTTGCCTGCCAAAGTTCATTTTGACGTACATCTTTGGCACACAAACTTATGTACATTGGAGGTTATTTACCTGAGATTGGAGGTTAGATAAGCAGTCAAAGTTTTTGATTAATTATTATTATTAAAACATATGTAGGTGAAATCGTAAGTGAAATTTAGTGTTCTATAAGCTATTGCGCAATGGTGAGTTGCAGAATATTAGGCTGCAAAAGCCGCAGCGAAAGGAAAATCGAAGGAATCAAATTTCACAAGTAAGTGGTCAAAATCTTGATTTAGTGACATATTAATCTTTGGATCTTTATATTAAAGTAACTATAATCATGTTTAACTAATGTTTACTCAGGTAAATGAAAGAAATAGAGCCTATTTTTCCAATTTTCATAGTAAAACTGATAAGAAAAGTTTGTTTTGAAAACGAGTATATTTGAAGTGTTGCCAGGACCCAAATTCAAATCCTTCCATTCGGGCAAGCGCGCATGGCCGATTTTTTTCTCTCTTAACGAACCGATACTCTATTATGATACCGTAATTACACCATCACGTCTTAGACTTTGTAAGCATGACGTTCAGAAGGTGTACCTACTTTGTAGGTACCTATTTTTAAAAAAGATATTTTTTAGTTTGTGCGTAGTCTATGGCGCAGATAAATGAATTATGACGCCTTATTTTACATAAAAAAATTATTGTTCTGTTTTTGTTTGTCAAAAGTTAAATTCAAGGAGAAAATGTGTATTATAGTTAACGTAATTCTAATATTTTCCGTAAAAGTAAGTTCATTATGGTCATACGAGTTTATAATAGTTTGACCGATGAGCATCAAAGTACTTTCTTTACCTAAATTCAAGAGAGTGATAAAGAATTGGTTAATAAGTAGTAGTATAAGTATAAGTCTTTATTGCATCTTAACACATCGGTACAAAATTATGCATACAATACAAAAGACAGGAAACTGTGGTAAAGCGCAAAGGCGGCCTTATCACTAAAGTGATCTTTTAAAGGCAACCCGAGCGTACAAAGCTGATGACACTGGGTCTAGGAGCTCATGTGGTCGATGCACATAAAAGAAAAATAAAAATAACAAAAGTATAAAATAAAATATACTTACATAAACATACATACTATAGTTTACATATAAATTACACATATAGATACTACAATAACTAAATATAATACATATTATAAAATATATATTGTTATCATACACTTACAAGTACATTACATAGATAAATAATGATTTTTTAAACGACGTTTAAATATATATATCGATTCGGAGTGACGAATTTCGCGGGGTAATGCATTCCATAATATTACTGCTTTTACAGTAAAAGACTCACTGTAACAATGGGAGCGAGATGAGGGTATCGCAAGCTTGTTGTCGCTTTTCGACCGGAGGCTAAAAGGGTAGAAAGAATTTGAACCTAGAAATGAGAAACGTTCTTTGAGATATGCAGGAGAAGAGGGATTAAAGAGAACAGAATAAAGAAGGGAAAGGACATGAACATTACGCCTATCACTCACCGTTAACCACTTGAGTTGCCGGCGGTATTGGCTAATGTGATCAAATTTCCGTAGGCCAAAAATAAAACGTATGACTAAGTTTTGTAGACGTTCAAGCTTGTTGAGTAGGAACTGGGGTAAATCTAAATAGCAGGTATCAGCATAATCAATTATAGGAAGTATGAGAGATTGACCCAGGGTTATTTTAGTTCGGATAGGTAGGAAATTTTTCCACCTTTTCAGCCTACCGATTACGGCGTAGATTTTACGGCTAAGCTCAGAAATCTGAGGGGCCCAGGAGAAATT
Organism: Erebia aethiops; assembly: GCA_923060345.2. NCBI lineage: Eukaryota > Metazoa > Arthropoda > Insecta > Lepidoptera > Nymphalidae > Erebia > Erebia aethiops. The sequence goes on along the minus strand of OV281093.1, from coordinate 2,741,714 downwards.
ATTATCCATAATAACGCCCAGGTTTTTAACAGATTCACGCAGTTCAAGGGTTGTCCCATCAAAGACCACAGAAGGGAGTGCTGAAATGTTAATTTTGGAAAGTTGTTGGCGGTTGCCGATTAAAGCTACCTGCGACTTACTAGGATTTACAGACAGACCACTCGACTTACTCCAGGAACTAACTAAGAAAAGATCGGAGTTAAGACGTTCGATAGCCCCAAAGATGTCGTCAGTGGAGGCCGATGTATAAATCTGTAAGTCGTCGGCATAGAGGTGGTAAGACATAGAGAGCAGGTCAGTTAAGGAATAAAGAATAAGGAATAAGCAAAGCCTACTACAGCCTAGATGAATTTTTCAATGACGGCTAGCTAAATTATATGCATGGTTTATGCAAATACATTGACATGGTTAACTGTAATTACAATGGACTAATTCTTTGACTCTTAACAAGTGCTTTATATTAATTTATCGATAATACTTAATCTAAATGTATGACATTTTCAATTTCAGGTTCAGTTGACATAATAATATGTAGGTATTGTCCATATTTCAAGAATTTTCTTAATTGGTCACCTATTTATCTAATTAATACCGTGATTTGCTACATCGAGTGTATTTAAGTATTGCACGCAATGACGATGGTAATACACTTGTATTTTTATCTTTTACCACCTTTGTAATATTATGTGTATTATGCAATAAATAATTATTTCTGATTCTGTAATACTGTGAAAATATGTTTTATGTCATCTGGCATTATACAAATAGCAGAAAGGTACGAAATAATATCAAGAAAAGTTTAGGGTAAATTATTATGTAGGTATGTTACTAATAATTTTATGGTTTTGATTTTAACATATGAGTTCAGATAAAATAATAAATGAAACTACATAAATCGGTATTTATTTAAACATTCGCGTGATACTATTAATTATTGATAATATTTTATTATAATATAATATTATATTATATTTGTAGTTGTGTTGGTCAACATTATTTATTTGCTATTATTCCTATCCTATCTGTCTGCCAGGATTCACCACTTTGGGAGTAAATTATGAATATGGCAACATCTTATTATATACCTGTCAAAGACAGTATATAATATACTTGAATATGGCTGTCTCACGACCGAGCAGACCATTGCTATATCTATAGGTTATTAATCTGAGCAATACGCCATATAGCTATCTCGTTTTTGCATTGACAGTTTGGAATATGGCGAAATCTTTTAGGTTTTTAATCTGAGCTCTGTACCTACTCTGTGACTGTGTCTTGGTCAGGGCATAGTGTAGTAAGCCCTTGTCTCTGAATTTCTCATTGGAATTTCTATCTATATACAATGTACTTTGTGATTTCTATCTATTTGTTTGTCTGCTTCTTTTTCTGGTTGGTGTTTGTCTGTTGTTTTTGTAATTTGTTTCATGCTTCTTTTTCTGGTCGGTGGTTTCAAGCCAGACATTTCATGCGTTTCATGGTTTTTCTGGTCGGTAGTTTATGGTTTCATGCTTCTTTTTCTGGTCGGTGGTTTCATGGAGAGATTTTAATTTAGGATAGTTCTGGTTTCATGCAGGTTTCATGTTTGAAAATGAAAATAACAAAAAAATAATAAATAAATTTATCATAGGTTTTCATGTTATGGTAATTAAATATTAATTATTATGGCACAGTCTCAATATTCTTTATCTTGGGAAGACCATCCAAAGAACATTTGCAATGGTTTAAGCTATCTACAACAGGTTAGTAATTTTGTAACAGCATAACATTTTTAAAGTAGAAAATCTAGTTTACCTAATTATAGTTAACTTTACTTTGTATTATACTTTCTTGTGTGCAATAAAGTATTTATCTATCTATCTATCTTGCATTTTGCTTAGAACAAAGTACCTACGCCTGGCCCGTTGTCTTCAGATTAACTTCAAGCTATTTAAAATACGGTAGTAAAATATAATAAGTCTATGAAATCACCCATTGTACAGTCTAGTAAGCTTCTGTTTTTAAATTACCCAACTGAATTGGTTGAACTTAGTGTGTAAACGAAAACCACAGAGTACATTGAATATAGGACGAAAACCCTGTGGAAAGGGGCAGCACTAGATTTACAGCCAGAATGGAGAAGTTTACCATTTTTTTTTATTTTCATTTATTATGAAAATTAAGACAAAATAAAACAAAAATATGAAAGAATCATTAAAATATCTCAATAAAATATGAAAAAGTTATGGAACTTTAAAGTTGCACTTGCAAGACGGGAGACGTGACGTCATAATTCCCTATCAATCGACTTTAAAGCCGAATAAAAGAAATAACGACTTTAATTGAATTAAAAGCACTTAGTTTGCGTGTGGAGATAATTTTGGCTCAGCTTTTGTATACTCCCCGCCGAGTTGGACGTTCATATTTTTATTAAGTACAGAAAGACCTTGATGTGGTAAGCCTTGCACTAAAATATTTTACTCCGAATTCTAATACTTTTCGAGAAATATTTTTTTGAAATTCGCAAATTTCACCACTTTTCACTATTTCTTACGACATTTGCCATAGATTACAGACTCATTGACGTTTAGTTGACGTCTCAGTTGTCGTACTAAAGTTTCGTTTTACGTATTATAATCCTTTCCAAACATAAAAAGTAATAATACAAAATGATAATAATCGAGTAATAATCATATTCAAACCATAAAAACTGTCTATCATTGCATTTAATAGGCATATTAGTATATGGACGTTTTTTATAATCATTCGAATAAAACATCGAGTTTTATGTGTACCGATTATTGGAAAAACGGAACGCGTGCGTTGGCGCCAAAGTGTCCAAATGATATTATAGAATTCAAATATAAGAGTCATCGTTTTATGCGCTTTTCAGTTTAAAAAAAAACGTTTAGAGGTTATAGGTATAATTAACTAAAAAGGTATTAAGGTAGATTATTATATGTATAATTAGGTACTTGAGCATAAAAATAAAAAGTACCTACCGTAAAAGCGGATAGTTATTATATATGAATAAAAAAGGAAAATAGGAGCTGAAGATTTCGTGTGTCCCATGGTGCTCTCGGAGATTTCAAATATACATCTCTCTTGCAGAATATTAGTCTTTGAGCATGTTTAAGTGGTTAAAAATATAGTCTGTATTCCTATGTGTCTTTTCAGTCTTTATGACGTGATAAATATTTATAGTTATTTTAAGAAATTATCATTATTTTAATGTTGTCCTACGAAAACCAGAGTACCGGAAAATCCGGTTTCGTCACGGTGAATTTGATATCTTACACAAGACAAAATCTACTAATTTGTGTGTTTTCTGCCTTCCCGGCAACATTATGATCGTTCATGATACCGCCATTGCCGTTTTAAACGTCCGTTGCGACAAAAACTGTGACGAAAGTGTTGGTGTCCGCAACGTGCAGAAAAAGTTTTCTGGATAGTGACAGTATTTAAAAGGTATTATAACTCGTTTTCTTTACTTTATCATGTTGTATTTAAAACATAAACTAACCATCCAAACCAAACATCCTGTGCGTCACGTGACATACTACCGGAACAAAATCGTGACGAACTTGAATTGTAAAGCTTAGTGTACAACGAAATATTTTAAAAATTTAATTTAATTTTCATGTCGTAGTAGATAGTTAAACGTCGTAAATTTTTTATACCTAATGATATGACGCGTTGTGTTGCATGCGAAAATTGGGTATGCAGCTTGTGTTGTGGCCATCCTCTATATTTAACTATATTTGCGACATATGTTACGGATCTGAATAATGCAATTATTCAAATATGTGTTACGTAGATCACACGTGCGTGTTTCGCTGTAACTTAAGTCTTAAAATTATGATTGAATAGTTGATTCAAGTAGTATTATGATGTCTGAAATTAGTACACAATAATATTAAACGTTATATTTTGTTATCTTTGTCGCTAAGATAGATTGCCTGGTGGGAGGCTTCGGCCGTGGCTAGTTACCACCTTACCGGCAAAGAAGTACCGCCAAGCGATTTAGCGTTCCGGTACGATGCCGTGTAGAAACCGAAGGGGTATGGGTTTAATATAACTGCCATGCCCCTAACAGGTTAGCCCACTACTATCTTAGACTGCATCATCACTTACCATCAGGTGAGATCGTAGTCAAGGGCTAGCTTGTAGTGGATAAAAAAAAAGAATATTAAAAAGTTCCTATGATTCCAAAGTAATTAATATGGTTGGAAATGGTACATGTTGTACACTGAATGCTAACTCTATTAGTAACAACAGCTCTAATTCCAGTCTTTTGACAATGGATACGGATTGTAATAATGTGGGTATTTTAACTTCTGGTACTAGCAGTTGTACTAATATTGTTGAAATTAGTAAAAAAAAATTAAACTAAGTAGCAAGACAACAGATAAGCTAGGTATGTAATATTAATCTTGTACACCAAAATATACAAGGCTTATCTGGCAAAGAACATGAAATTGAACTTTTTGTTAAAAAATTTGATATTGACATTTTATGTCTCACGGAGCATTGGCTCAGTAATTACCAATTAATTTTAAATCTTAAAGATTACTCGTCAAGTGCGTTCTCTAGAAAGAAGGCTATACGCGGAGGGTCTTTGATAATAACTCGAAGTAATAATAATTATAAGGAAAGAAAAGACATTGTTAATCTTTCTGTTGAACGCACTATTGAGCTGTCCTGTGTTGAGCTGGAGCGATACATAATAGTTTGTGTGTACCGACCTCCCTCAGGCGACTTTGTACTGTTTGAGGATGTCATGGAGGAGGCCCTAAGGCGGATATGTAGGTCAGCAAAAAAAGTGTTGATATGTGGAGACTTTAATATAGATATTTTGCTTAACACTCCTCTTTCTGATAGATTACTTAACTTATTTAAAAGCTTCAATTTAGACAATATTTTTATTGAACCAACACGGATAACAACAAGATCCGCTACCTGTATTGACAATATTTTCAGTGATTGTAAAATTGTCAGCAAGACCGTCATTACTAACCTCAGATCCGACCACTGCGGGCAAATGATATCTGTTTCTAGCTCTAAACAAAATACAACTAAAGTAATAAAGTATAGGCCAGTTACCACTAAAAAAGTACAACTATTTAAACAAAATATCTTAAATACTTTACCTACCCTTGACCTTACACAGGGTGGTCCGGATGAACACTACAATACCTTCTTTGATCTGTTAAATTCTCAGTATAGTTCCATTTTTAAAATAGTAGAAAAAAAATTGTTTAAAAATCTCAAATTTAGCGACTGGGCTACTGTTGGCATTTATAAAAGCAGGAATAAGTTGTTTGATCTGTATGCTGAAAAACAGTATAATTACACTCCTACATTTGTTCAATATGTAAGAAATTATTCAAAATTATTTAGAAATGTTTGCATGCAAGCAAAATCACTTTATATAAAACAAAAAATTATTAATTCAGATAATAAAATAAAAGCAGTTTGGGAAATAATCACAGATGAAATTGGGAAACATAAAGTGGAAAAGCCTAAATTGGAGCTAAAAGTTAATGACCGTATTATTAACTGCGATACTGAAATTGCAAATACATTTGAATTTTTTTTTCAAAATATTCCTGTTACCACTACTAGCTCCCTTAATTCCTCGCCAATAGAAGCCCTTAAGCTTCTCAAGGGTAATGTCACCGAGTGCAGTGTGTTGCTTAAGTTTAAACATGTGACCCCATATGATATTATTAAAATATTTAAATCTTTGCAATGCAAAAAAACCGGGGATCTATGGGGAATATCAGTAAAAGTAATCAGCAATGTTATTGAAATAATTGCACCATATCTTGCTTTAATATTTAATGAGTCTGTAGATTCAGGATCCTTTCCAGATCTTATGAAATACAGTAAATTGATTCCACTTTTTAAATCTGGTAGTTGAAGTGACCCTAATAATTACAGACCAATTTCTATATTACCAGCACTCAGCAAGATATTTGAGAAAATTATGCTCAACCAACTGCTTCTGCACTTTAACTCAAATAAACTACTACACTCAGAGCAGTATGGTTTTACTAAAGGCCGATCAACAACCGATGCGGGAGCTATGCTGTTAAAGCATATATTCGATGCGTGGGAGAAATCACAGAATGCTATTGGTATTTTCTGTGATTTGTCTAAGGCATTCGATTGCGTTGAGCATGAGACGCTTTTAGTTAAGTTGAACCATTATGGAATCAAAGACACTGCACTTGGCCTCATTGCATCTTATCTCAGTGACCGCATTCAAACGGTATGTGTCAACGATGTGAAGTCGTCCGGATCAGCCTGACTTATGGGTGTTCCTCAAGGCTCTATTCTGGGTCCCTTCATGTTCTTGGTGTATATAAATGATTTACCATACTACGTCCAAAATACTTGCGATATTGTGCTATTTGCTGACGACACGTCCTTGATTTTTAAAGTCGATAGAAACAAGGACAATTATGAAGACGTAAATAATGCAATTTCTCAAGTCACTAACTGGTTTACTGTAAACAATTTACTTTTAAACGCAAAGAAAACCAAGTGCATTGAATTCGCATTGCCGAATACCAAGTCCACAGGAAACATAAATTTAACTGTAAATAATGATATTTTAAAAATAGAAGAGACCACTGTGTTCCTGGGGGTGACCTTAGATTCAAAGCTTCAATGGGGCACTCATATATCAACTCTGGCTGGCAAACTCAGCTCTGCTACTTACGCTGTCAGAAAGATTCGACGTTTACTGACGTTGAAACTGCAAAAATTGTATATTTTGCTTACTTTCATAGTATTATGTCTTACGGAATTTTACTATGGGGTAAAGCAGCAGATATTCAAAAAATTTTTGTACTACAAAAAAGGGCAATACGTGCAATTTATAATTTAAAACCGCGCGAATCCCTTAGAGAGAAATTTAAGTAAAATAGGTATTCTTACAGTAGCCTCGCAATATATTTATAGTAATTTAATCTTCGTAAAACAGCACATTCATAATTACAAAAAAATTTTTTTTTTTTTTCCATTAATATGAGTATATAGTATATACAACCTATACTCACTAAAATTACAATCTAGCCTTAAAATTAGACTAATGAGTAATTTTACTTTAACCTAAACTTATAAATTATCTTATATACTAAGAAGTAGTCCATTGACGCATCTTAGTCTTTCTTTAATCAATTTAAAGACACTTTGTTCTTGTGTTCTTTAGGGTGCGCATATACAAAAAAATATGCGATCTGCATGATAGGCAAACTAGAGGCCGCCATAAGCTCGTGACTCCATCGCTCCGCCTCAAGAAGGTACGAAGGTCGTTTGTGGGAATGAGCATTCTATTTTATAACAAAATTCCACAACCTATCTTAAACTTGCCTTTACACAAGTTTAAGAAGTCCATTAAAATTATGCTCCTGAAAAAGGCTTATTATACTGTTGAAGATTACGTAAATGACAAAGGAGCATGGATTTGACTCGCTCCAGCAATGCTAAGGACAGCTGTTACTTATGGATTTTACAAATTAATGAAATTGTAAATTATTATTTTTTCAAAAGAGCAACCGCCGAGTTTCTTGCTGGTTCTTCTCGGTAGGAATGGCATTCGGAACCAGTGGCAGATTCACTTGACGATTCAAAAGTACTTGTAAAAGTTTATTTGAATAAAAATCATTTTGAATTTTGAATTTTGAATTGTGATTATTTATGTAGGTGTAAGTAAAAAATTAAAATAATCACCAACGACTTAGTTGATTCTCGTAATATAACTTATGTGATCTCAAACTGATAATTTTATATCTTTTATTACTTAGATATGCATCAAAAAAGGTTTAATAAATCTAAAAGATTCCATTAATAATACCTGTTAGGTTACCGCTTTATTCTTTGTGATCGTGTTTTTAAACTGGCAGTGTGGACACTGCTCAAATTATGCATATTCGTCACGCAATTTTCGTAATAGTCACTGTCCCATATTCTGAATGGCACAAAAATTTGGTTTTAAAATATTTATATTTAATTTTATAGTATTATTTTGTCATTATCAGTATATTGTTATTGCCAAAAATTGCTAACTTTGCTTGATTTTTGAATTTGTAACACGTACCTATCATTAGTACCCAATGACAACTTTTCAAGTGCGATGTGTCCGAGAAGTGACGAACGTGAAATTATTTCGCTGATTATTTTATGCTACTATTATAATTATGCTACCTTTTTATTATTTTTGGAAAGATTTAAAGCATATCTTTATGTTATATATGTCACCGTAAGATTGTAAAAACCGTTAGATTATAATCTAACGGTTTCTATCCCGCGAAACTGTCGAAAGATTGTGAACCGTTCAATGTTCTGAGTATTAATTTATGAAATATTTGTTGTATTTACGTTTTCTTGTCTCTTTCTTGTACAGTTGGCGCGCGAGTGAAAAATAATGCGTTAAATTGTAATCAGTATGTTACGGTTTACAATCTGTCGACAGTTTATAATCTATCGAGATAAAAAAATTATTTTATATTTTATATTTATATAAATTATTTTATATTATAATCTAACGGTTTTTACAATCTTACGGTGACATACACATTGGTAAGTAATAAAATCTTCCATACATCATGTTAGATTGAGCATGCGCACGTTTTTTGATTAGCGGATGTTCAGTACATTATGAACACTCACTATCCAAGCTAATGTATCAGTGGTCATTTATTACTGTGTAATTAAACACAGAAATTAGAGCCTTTTCTAAGTTGATATTTACTGGAAAATCTTAATTGTGTTACCTTATTATGATTATTGCGCAATAAGTAATATTATTGTGTTTTCTATTTATTATGCATTACAAAATATATTGTTATTTTAACATATTTTACTTTTTTTTTAAATGTTTACTTAAGTTTTATTTTCCTGTATATTATAAGTTTCGCAATACGTGTACAAAATTTTATAAATTTTGGTCTCATTTTGTTATCACTTATTAAATCATTTTAAGTGTTTATTTTTACATTTATACCTAATTCTATTTCTAAATCATTCCTAATATTGCCAAATCTCAGGCACTCTGTCAATAAATGTGGTACGTCCTCTTCCAGCTCTGGATTACATTTGCAATAGTTGGAAAATCCACCATGTCCCGTCAGTACTTGCACCATTGTTGGATCTAACTTCTTCCTTATAATTTGGTAAGCTTGTTCTATGTTCGGTAGAAACAGATCCGTGATGCTGGTCGTTATACCACCGGTATATCGTTCTTGCCATTTTTCTATTGAGTCTGTCCTTATTGTCCGTTTGATATATTATTATGATAATGGGTATGCGTCGTAATCAGCTATCGTCTTCTTGTAGAGAGCTGCGAGGTAATCTGCTCTCTTGTTACCTTCGACACATAAGTGGGCTTTAATCCAATAAAACCTAATATCTTTTCCTTGGTCACGTATTTTGGAAATTTTTTTCCTAATCTCATGAAGTAATGGATGGTATGAGTTTAGCGTTCCATTACGAAGTATTGTAGAATCTGATTAAGGGTATGGTTTTGGGTAGTCAGCACTCAGCTTGTTTGTTGGGTAGTCGACAGCTTGGTTGTGGCACAAGTTGCCGTGTTTCAACGCGAAGCACGTGAAGGGAGGGGCCCAAAGGAGCACGGGACGCTCCGATGCGTTCATATTTTGAGATCTCGGAGTTTCCCAACACATAAGCGCTGAGGGTGGCCATAAGTGGTGTGAGGGTGGTTTTAGTGAGTAAAAATCTCACATAAACTGATTTCTTCTCCAAGAAATCAGGCGTCTTATAAAGATTTCCCCCCAATACCAAAAAAAATGTTTCCCCCCATACCCCTCAGGTCAGCCCATTACCATTAGATACCAGCGATAATACATCTTAGACTGGATCGTCGCTTACCATCAGGTGAGATCGCAGTCAAAGGCTAACATGTAGTAGATAAATATAATATACTTAAATATATTTTAAAAACCTTGTGTTGGCTGCGGTGAATTAAAATCGCAGCAAGTCCAAAAAACAAAATTCCAAAAAAAAAATGGTCTTCTGTTCATTTTGGCATGTAGATGATGATTATAATGGTGAAAAAAATATCTGCCTTCTTATAATCTTCTATAGCCTCCGTTTTACATGACTTAACTTTAAAATGCAGGCTGGAGGTTTGAATTCTTATAAATTAGACTCAGTCTTTATATTATATGTTTGCAAATCAAGCATAACCTGACTCATGTTAACCATAACCAGCGAAAGGGGCTATTCAAGTCTTACTTAAGCTCTGTAGGAGGGTGGAGGGGTGGGGTCTGAATTAATGATTATGTTGTTAATGTTTATTTATTTCATTTTTCCGTTTTTAACTAACTAATAGATGCTGCTCGTGAATAAAGAAACTTGAACAGTTAAAAATAATATATTGCATAAGCATAGGAGGATTTTAACATATATAAAAACTGACAATTATCAAACAAAACAAAACAAAACAACTCTTACTACAAACACACACATGCCCACAAACACACACACATGCCCAAACTCATATATAAACAATTTAGAATTGATATTAGAGCATTAAATGCTCTAATATCAATTTTATAAGAAGAATTAATAACTGATAAGAAAAATAAAGGCTTGATAAATGACAGAGCGAAGCGAAGGTCTCTGAAGTCTACTTGAGTGAATTTTCACTCGTTTGTCTGTCCGTCCGTCCGTCTGTCAGAGCCTTATACCTTCTGAATTACTGAACATACTTACTTCAAATTTAAATATAATATGTAAACTGATGGCCTCCAGCCGAATATGGCTTAAAAAGTTATAAAAATCTTTATTTCAGGGGGGCTCTCATAGAAGCAAATGCGAAGTAAAATATTTTTATAGCGTTACCTATGGTTGCGGTATATCATTTTAAAGATGATTAGGAATAAAGTCCAAAAATGTCTAAAATTGGGAGGGGTCTTTCAAAGTGGAGATTTTTTAACGTCCAAAGTTGAACTCAGAACTCTCAATTTTCTGAAAGGCTGAGCCTGAAACTTGATCAATTATTTGAATTATATCCTGTACTTTGTACGGGAGCAGGTGATATGGCTCGACCGTATCATCCACCGAGCGGGTCTCGGGGACCACTGGTCCGACCGTTCATCGTTGGAGGTCGTATATAGGCGTAATTCAGAGAACGCTTCGTTAGCGTGAGTTAGGTTCTTCGTGTTCATCGTGCGTGTAAAGCCATCTATTGGATTATGTGCGGACTGCGAAGACCGCTACACAAATACTAAAATTAGATAATATTATAAGGAAACGAAATTGTTTAATTTTGAATGAGCTTCAGTATTTTTAACAGAACTTCACAATGATGTCAATAGATGGCGCTCTGTAAAAGTTGATTCATTTGTGCTTACAAATAATAGACGTTAGCACCATCTTACGTGGAATAAAGAATCAGTCTATGTCTATGAACGTAAAGATGAATCTAGACATGCTAAATGCCGCAAGAGCAGCAAGCACAGTCATCACATTTTATAATTCTTATGGATTCCACGAGGTCTCAGTTCGGGGCGAACCACTAGTAATGTTAATACAACTATTTATTTGTGTTTGTAAGTTTATCCATTTCTATTTATTTACATAAGTTTATTATTTAACTCTTTTGGCCATGTATGTATTTAATTTGTATATTAACTGCTTAATTGCTTAACTTATTTCTAGAATGGGGAGTTTGTAGACATGACCCTGGCGGCAGATGGATACCTTGTAAAAGTTCACCAAGTCATCATCGCACTCAGCAGCCCCTACCTGAAGGATCTTATTGCATCTGCCCAGTGCCCTAACCCTGTTATAGTAATAAATGTAAGTTACTCCCCAGCTGCCTTATTATGTCGAACCTGCATCAATCTTTGTTACAGTCTCAATTTTTGGGATTGGCTGAATTTATGGTATTCATGCTGCGTCAATGGATTTTGTGTATTGTATAGAAGCAGGTGATACTTTGCGGAAGTCCGTAATAACCAAGAAACTTAATTCGATATTATCCACCACAGTAGACAAACCTATCAATCAATCAATCAATTTTCTTTATTTGTGAATAGAGTAAATTTGAGGTAGAATCAGTGTAAAAGTGCTCCTATTACCACAGTGTGGTGTTAGGTGTACAAATATTAATTAATTTTATTTAAAAAAAATATTAATATACTACTTACATCATAAATATTGATAACGAGATGAGACACAATTTTATAACTTGTTTTAATTATTTAACACACCACAATAATTATAAATTTTGAAATTAGATTAGGTAATAATATGTGGTAAGCGTGTAGCTTGCGATATTCACCAAACAATAAGCCAGCAATTCGCACCTCCACAACACACTCGAAATTATTCACAACGTACGTACTATGTACTTATATGTATGTAAGTGTATTATGTTGTAATAGTTAGAAGGTTCTTCTTCTTCTCTTATCTGTGGCCTTTAGTACTGCGGTTTGGTGGTCCGCAGTAATTCCGCCAGTGTCAACGTTAACTTGGAGACAACAACGTCTAAAAAGCTCGGTTGTTGAGATTCTTGAGACTTCTCCGTTGTAAGTAGGTTGTTATAATTTTTCTTTTAGAAATTGACTCGTGTGCACTGTGCACCGCCCTGTCATCATGCAACCAATCTCCTTAAAGGTCGCTAAGAGATCACTCATAATGATAATTCCGCCTTTACACTGTAACAAGTTGTAAATTCTATCACGATTCGTTTTACCTCTGTTTTGTTATTTGTTTGTGTGTAATAAAGTGTTTTTTCTTTCTTACTAACGTACGTTTCACTCCCAACACCTGAGCATTCTCAGGAGATATTGACACAACAATGCGTGATCGTAAAGAAATGTGACTAAAGGATTTTGTCCAATAGCGGAAGTGTTAACCAATCAGATTTAATCTTTACAGTGTTGCTGTCATTTTTAAACAATCGCAGTTATGCAAGGCCCTTTAAGAGGCCGGGGAACGCCGCTCGCAACTTCTATTCGAACCGCAAATATAAATATGCCGGTATATTGCTATCTCTATTTGGCTGATGACACATGATCGCGTGCAAGCACGATAGCAATATGAGCGTAAAGAATTTGTTATACATTTAAGTCTTGTTCCGTGAATACCAAAAATGATGAATGAAAAATTGTTGTGTTTTTAACTTCGTGTTGTTATTCTGTAACTTGACAATATAGGCTATGTTCCTGATCAATTAGTACGTGTGATATCGTTGGTTTTAATATGAAACAAATAAGGAGAAAACATGTCATTTACGTCGTATAAACATGCAAAACGCAATGTGCTTACATTTAATTTTGTGAAAGTATTTTGAAAAAATAATTATCCAGGAACCTGGATAAATACAAGTTCAATCTTAATAATCACATAATATGGAGGAAATATTCTCAAATTACAAATTATTTTGGTATTACGTTTGTATGGGCAATTCGCCCTCCGGAGCCACCTTAACAATACCCGCGTATTGTAGGCCCTTGGGCTGGAATTGACTCATTCGGTGTCGGGTCCACTCTGCGGGTGACGTCATCAACGCCGCGCGCGGGACCCGTTTCCAATCATGTTATCTCGAAGCTGCGTGCCGCTATCTGGTCGCCTTCTCTCAATTTGGAGGCTTCTCTCAAAAAGGAGAACCGTCTCTCAATTTGGAGTAGTTACAGTAGTTTGCGGCTAATATCGTTTTTATTGACACAATCTCACAATATGAATTAACTATTTCACCGCAAGTGTATCAATTTTGCACACGGATGTTGATACGGTGTGTATAAATAATGATACGCATTCCCATTGTTCAAGGAGTTATAGCCGTAAAAGAGGTCTGGCCTGAGCAAATCTTTATGTGTATTTTGGTTTGGGCTACCACTTAATATGGTTTTGAAAATATGGAATTTTGAATCTAAAGGTAACTAAATAAGCCCTTTTGTCTTTAATAACTTTTATATTTATATTGTTATTGTTAAATAAGAAAAACAACGAAAGGGACATTGGTGCGTGCGGGCGAAGGTGTTAAAAGTAATGCAAACTATTCCTCGCGTCGCGTCCCTCTCGACCTCTGTCTAGAATGACCTAGACTAAGTCTAGACCCCTCCATCGGAGGACTGATAGGAAAGGATGTACAAACTTATCTGACCTGGTGACAGCATCGCTAGCATATATGAAAAATAATAATATTATAAATGCGAAAGTGTGTCTGTCTGTTTGTCTGTCTGCTGCGCTTGCGATGAAATTTCAAATTTGGTACAGAGATAGTTTACAGTAGGTAAACCCCGGTACACCCCGGTGAAGGAGGTAGGCTACTTTTTATCCCGGAAAATTGTAGAGTTCCCGCGGGAATTAAAAAAAGCAATCCACGTGGACGATGTCGCGGGCATGATGCTAGTGAAAAACAAAAACTAAACAGGCTTCAAAATTGGTTCCAATTTTGGCAACCGGATCAGATAATTTTGTGGGACTGTACCTATCTCATTAGACTGTTCCGCATCCATCTTAAGGCCCTGTGTAGCGTAAAAGGGGGTTTTTAAAAGCAGTGTATCCATCAAACGGTGGCATAATGTATGCTTGTAAAAATAATATGCTGTTTTCAAGACCTTTGAGCAGCCATTGACGCATCTCAAAACACAATTAAAAAAAATTCTCTGCATTGAAATTTATTTTAAACATACCTCTAAATTTACCTTTTAAAGCAATTTTTCTCCTTATTGAAACCAATAATTAGCTCTAGAAATATAAGATAAAATTCATATTTCTAAATCAAACACAATTGTCGGTTTCATTTGTATTGAAAAGTAAATATTAATTTTTTTACAAATTATTTCATGCATTTTTTGCTACATGTGCTTGCTCGCCGCCCCCCGCGCGCCTGTATTTTTCATCTCGTGAGCTCACAGCGCCTTGAGACTTGGATACAAATTATGTCTAATGCATAGACATAGGATTTTTTCGCTACGCTCAATAGACTGACAAAGCGTGGAAGCGAGAGGTATTTAGTTAATAAACACTGCCGCGAGCGAAAAAGAGATAGCGAAACAAAAGGCCAGTATGTCATTGTTTACGCGAGTAAGAGGCCATAGCGTACCGGCCTTTTCCAAGTCGAGGTGAATTTTGTGTATTTAATTAATAATCTTACGATTAAAACTTAAAATCTTTATTCTGCCACCATGGTGTCTTGTTCAGTGAATGAATGTGACGTTACAAGACGTAATAACCCGCATAAATACACGTTTCACAGGTAATTACTGAATATTTTTATGAATTATTCATAATCATTATTTCGTCACTTGTTGTTTGAAAATGAGGCAAAATAACTATTGAAAGCTTAGATAATAGGTTTCCCTTAAGACTTTTCGTCAAATTACATTGCTAAATAAAGAATTTTTGGATATTTTGTGTAAAACTTTAAAATGTTTGGTTACGATAGGGATTGACAAAGTGATAACGTCATAAGTATCGATAGTCGATAATCGTGTCTGCCGTTAGGTTTGACGTGATTGCTCATAAGCTTAGGTGTGTAGAGTACAATATTAAACACTACTTTCCTGTAAAAGAAAAGAACGAAATAAATATTTTCCTTAATTTTTGTTTTATTTGGCGTGTCTTAGATTTCATATGTACATAAAATATATATGCAGGGTATACTGTACATACTGGTAATTCAGTACATTATGTATTTAAGTGCTTATCGGGGAGGTCATTAGCTATGACTTGAGCGCCATACATGGTTATTATTTATTTTTATTAACTTGTCACTTATACATTATATCAGAGTATTATTGTAATTAATCAAATTAAAACTACTTGCACCCTTTAAAAAAATAGCGCCGGTAAACTAACAATTTTTATGAAAAATCTCAAAAACTGCTCTATTTCTCAAAAAAAATATAGTGTATATTTTCAGGCAGACTTTTTAAAAAATATCTCTATTTTAAAAGCTTTCTTTCGAAATATCAAAAAAAAACTTTTATGGGGCTAAAATATCTATAAGTATCTCATAATATTTACAATGTTATGTTCTAGGTTTCCAACCAATTCTTTGCTACGTAACAAATGGTTACGGATTATAGATAGGGGCTCCTGGTTTAGATAGATATTAGTCTGAATAATAAATAATTGAATGAATTAATGAGAAAACTAATGTATGAATGGACATTCTTTTTTTCTTAATTATTTGTATGTATTAAAAGGATTATTAAAAGAGTTAAGAGTGAAGACTGTGTAGGTACATAGTTTATTATCGGACCCAACAGCTCTATGTAATAATTCGTTAATTATTAAGAGAGACTATTCGAAAACACACAATAAGTATTTGATATATCCAGCTAATGATGTTGCATTGTGTTGTAACGCTGAAAAACTTTTTAGAGAAAACATGGTCATCTCATCAATAAATAATTTGTACCCAGCTGTAGCTTTGTTGCTATTTGGTTTTTTAAAATTAAAAGATAGTTATATTTTACTTCGTTAAACTAACTCATTAGAGTCCTATGATTTCACCAGTAAGACTATCGATAATACTATGCTAGAGTCAAGACAACACTATTTTACGCACACATTTACATTTCATTTTTGGTAACACCGTAATCTGTCACTGTTGGTCTTGTACATTCTAAGTCTATGGTCTAATGAGATCCTATGCCACATTTCAGAAAATCTCTCACACTACCCTGTCATCAATACTGGAATATATCTACACGGGCGAGGTTCGAGTGGGTATAGAGGACTTGAGAGACCTGATAGATGCCGCCAAAGAGTTGCGTATCAAAGGGCTACAGGACATGGTTTGTTTTTCTGAAATTTATTCTATACTTACTTTTTTTTTTTTATCCACTACAAGCTAGGCCTTGACTGCGATCACAATAAGTGATGATGCAGTCTAAGATGGTAGCGGGCTAACCTGTTAGGGGCATGTCAGTTATACTATGGATGGTTGTTACTCAATCACGCCAGAATGGCTTAACGGATCTGGATCAAATTTGGCAAAAGTGATGATACACCGCTGTGTACCTAGCCACGGCCGAAGCCTCCCACCAGGCCAGACCAGGGAAAATTCAGAAATTATAAATTTCCAAATTGACCCTGCCGGGGATCGAACCCAGGACCTCCGCACGTTGAGGCAACAGCGGTACACACTGCGCCACGGAGGTCGTCAATAGGCTATACACATAGGCTTTTATCCCGGAAAATGAGAGAGGTCCCGCGGGAATAAAAAATACTTAAGCCACCCGGACTGAGTGTGAGATCTATAGAGCGTACTTTGACCTGGCTCAGACTTTTCTCAGCGTTAAAACGAGATGGGCTTGTGTGAGTAACATAAATCTGTCTCGTTTTAACCATGTCTTAAGGCGAGTCACCTGCAAGATTTTAGGAGGTGAGGTGTGGGGTGCCGCCCGCGCGTCTCGCGGTACGTTTCTCGTAGAGACTGGCGGGGAAGCGGGCAGCGCGGTATGTTCTGAAACTGCTTGGCAACGTTCAAGTTCTGGGATTAATTAGAATTAAATAAATATAGGACTTCAGTTTGAAACAAAGTTTAGCAGGTTATTAATACTTCAAGAGAAATTTATCCATATAAAAATTATGAGCAAAATCGAAAATTTTATTAATAAAAAATTCGTTTTAAACTTTTAATTTAGCCTGTTTCAAGATTTTTTTTTGATCGAGTAAAAGTACATCCTATCGTGTAACAAATTAGCACATTCTTTAGACAATATCTTTAAGTGTATCGGATATTTTTTGTAAGACCGTTATTTAATAGTAAATACCGAAAAAATTTGATCTAGCAAACCAGTTCTCACCGCTGAGCTGAGGTGACTCGTTCAAAGCTCGCTCTATAGATCTCACACTCAGTTGCGGGAATAGGCATGATGACAGTAACCAAGAATCAATGAAATTATCAATCTATCTAATGAAATAGGATTCATGGATTATTAAAAAAAAAAAAAACTATTTCCAGTGAGATTGCTATTTATTTTGATAAAATAAAACTATAAAATACAGCAATCCGCCATAATGGATTAAACACCAAGTAGCGAATGACGTCACAATTATTTGTTTTCGAGCTTTGACAGTCACACTATTGTTTACTGCATACTGCACAAAATGCATTGGCAAAAACAACAGTGACGTCACAAACGACGCCGTCACACCCGCGAG
Organism: Erebia aethiops; assembly: GCA_923060345.2. NCBI lineage: Eukaryota > Metazoa > Arthropoda > Insecta > Lepidoptera > Nymphalidae > Erebia > Erebia aethiops. The sequence continues at coordinate 2,723,579 of OV281093.1, read as the reverse complement.
CGTTTTGGCGTAAATTTTAAAATTTAAATTTCAAATGACGATTTCATCTACCAAACCTTATTTTTCTGCTGAAATAAGATATTTTTTCGAAATAGTAGACAACTTCCGAACATAATCTGACCATTTTTCAAAATCAATCATCATGCCCATTATCTAGTTAAAAATTGTATGAAAATCTTTTTTTTTTTCAGAATTTATCAGTAACAAAACCAGTAAACCAACACAAAGCCAATGAACTAATCGTGGGCACCGACTCTAGCTGCGTAAACATGGATGACGAAGACAACATTTCCTACTACGAAATAAACAGACAAATCTCAAGCACAGACAACATTAACAGGCATGATCCAGACAAGTGAGCACAGATTCAAACATCTATCTAACTTCTAACTAATATTATAAATGCGGCAGTTTGGATATTGTATGGATGGTTGTTTGTTACTCAATCACGCCACAACGGCTGAACGGATTTGGATGAAATTTGGCACAAAGATAGATTATAGTCTGGAATAGCGTATAGGCTACTTTTTATTCCCGGAAAATTAAAGAGTTTTCGTGGGAACCAAAAAAACTCAATCCACGCGGACGGAGTCGCGGGCATCAGGGCGAAACCAGACTAGGGAGAATTCAGAAATTATAAATGCCTAAATTGACCCCGTCGGGGATCGAACCCAGGATCTCCGCACTTAAAGACAACAGCGCTCAACACTACGCTAGGTAGCTAGTCTTCTCAGTAGAACTGCTTTCTGAACCGGTAGTCAACTCCTGGTAAATAATAAGAGGCACAAGTTGTCTTCCATGAAATAAAAATTTCATTTTATTTCTCAGATATAGTGGGAGGCTCCGGGTTCGATCCGTGGCAGGTTCAATTTAGGTAATTACAATTGGGTATTTGACTTCTGTTCAAATAAATTATTTTTTAGTGATTGTTAAATTGAGGATCTCCCAAACGTCGCAATATCCACGCCCCCTGATAGTTTTATATTGAATTATCCATATGAAAGTAAAAAAGTGCGTCGAACTTTAAATGATGTCACATTTCAGAGTTTCATATAAATCCCATGTACTACATACGCGTTTTGACGTTTGAAAACAGTTGCTGATTTGACTATTTGTCAAATACCCAATTTCTGAACTTCCAGCCAGAGTCACAGGGTTCATCTAGTTATTCATAAGTTCCAGCATTGACCCAGCCGAGAATCGAACCCAGAATCTACCCCTTTAGTCTAGGCAATAAAGCTATTTGACGCCAACAATAATTCCTCAGGCGACGTAACTTTATAGTATGATAAAGTGTCATGAGTTATACGTATATTATAAATATCCAATAAAAAAATTTAGAAAGGAAGTAACGTTTTTATGCTATACCCAATTGTTAAAGCAGGAAGGTATAATATCGCGTAAACGCAGTTTAGATTTGATAATAAAATCGGTTTAAATATCGATGTTCTGCATGATTATTTAATTTGATATTTCGGTTTTGAGTGTTAATATACTACCTACTAAGTATTATTTTAAATAGAAACCGAGAAAATATTCAGTCATATCTAAATATTTAGTTTTAGGTATAAATACCTAACTTCCGGATGTTTTTTGTTGTTGTATATTTTTGTGTAAGTTTTGGATCATCCAATACTAAAACCCAGCCAAATTTCATCGACTGAGGGTTTAATATCTCCATACAACGGACTGCCCGATTGCCTAGACTGCTTAAAAAACCATTGAACTCACCACATTAAATTTCAATTATGTTAATTATTCTCTAGTGAGTCAATAAATGAAACCGGGAACACGAGTCTGTTGCATCACACGAGCGACTGCGACAGTCTGTACGCGACGCGACCGGACGCCGCGACAGTCGTGTCGCAACCATTCCTCAGTGAAGTGAAAAAGGCCACAATATTAACTGACACGAATCCAGATAGTAAGTCATGTTATTTGCAGTCGATATATCAACTGAAATAGTCCTAAAATTTTACCGTGTGGAATTTTGTTCCTATTTATTTTTACGACAGCCCCCTTAGCCAAGTTACATATTACATACTGCTGGGCACAAGCCTCCACTCTCATAGGAGAGAGGGAATTAGAGCTTAGACCCACCACGCTGCTCCAATGCGGGTTGGCGGGCTTTAACGACTGTTATCATGTTAGTGATAATAACCCAGACCGACGGCTTAACGTGCTCTCCGAGGCACGGGGCTTTCTGGAAATCTAAAATCTATATAAATAAAAATCAGTTGCCGAATGTATGTAATCACTTAACGGCTAGACTGATTTTGAAATTTTGGATTTTTTTTTGTTTGTGTTTGTGAGGATCCCGGGATGGTTTATATTCACAATTGGACCCGGTAGGGGGCGCTGCAATCGGGTTCTACGTTCAGGGCAGGACAAAGCCTGCTGGGCCCACTAGTCTTACTAATATTATAAACGCGAAAGTTTGGATGGATGTATGGATGTTTGTTACTCAATCACGCCCCAACGGCTGAACGGATCTAGCTGAAATTTAACACAGAGATAGATTATAGTTTGGACTAGCAGATAGACTACTTTTTATACCCGAAAATTAAAGAGTTCCCGCGGGAACCAAAAAACAAAAAATCAAACCACGCAGATGAAGTCGCGTGTATTTGCTAGTGTTTTATATTTAACACAATCAAAAGACTTTTGGATAAATCACAGAAAAACATGATTTTCGACAGACAAAAAAAAAATTTTTTTTCTTCAGAAAAGAGTTCACTACAGTACACAATATCGACACACGGATCTCTGCAGCTGATTCTGAACCGGTTCCTGTATTATTTGAAGAACACGCGCCTCAACAATACGCGGCAGTGGCGCTGCGTGGACTATCTGCGTCCCAACAAATGCCCAGCAGTGGTCATCACCAAGAACAACGTTGTGCTGCAAAGGTATATTTTGAAGGGATACGCCGTGAAAATCAAACAAGAAAATAGATTAACTTGGATTATATTTAAGGGAACACACAAAACACGTTCACCGGTCTGTCAGTCCAGGCAAAAGAGAGCGAACAAATCTATGTGACGTTTTGACAATTAAAAAGACCATAGACTAACGACCAATACAGTTTTACAATAATGGCTCGTTTACACTTCCGACATATTTAAGTGAAAACTTGTTTAGCGTTGACCACTTTTTGGTAGCGGGTAAAAATGTGGAATACGCGAGACTGACACCGTTATTCTTAAGACAAAAGGTCTTAAGTATAATAATGTAGTACATTCGTAATTAAACTTTAATGGCTTAGTTTTAAGGTTTATATTAAAAAGTGCTGTGTAACCGAGGTCCTAAATATAAATATTCTACATTCGTAATTAAACTTTAATGCGTTTTATGGCTTATATTTGAAATATTTTTATTATTATTTTTAATTAGAAAAAAAAACGTTTTCACTTCTTTCGGCAGTCCCTATGACTGCCAATTTTTTATGTCAATTTTTTTTGGAGTTAAACTCCTTTAGAATCGATTTGCATATGCCATATACATATATATATATATATATATATATATATATATATATATTTAAACAATTTATTTTAAACAATTAAAGTTATTCGCCTATTTGATGTTTCTTTACTTTCTGTAAGTCCGTTTGCCAATTGGCAAAGGCCTCCTCCAACCTATTCCATTCTGATCTCTCTCTGGCAACTCTACTCCATGTTATGCCTGCGACCTGCCTGATATCATCGTCCCGTATCTTTTTTGTTGTCTACCTCTTTTCCTTTTACCTTCCCTTGGATACCATTGTGTAATTATTTTGCTCCATTTTTCCTTTCCTCTGATCATGTGTCCTACATACATAATCTTCAACAGTATAATAATAGAGCGCGTTGTTTCATCACCTGTGTCTTTGCTTCGCAGAATCAAAGCTCACAAGCACCCCTTCCACGACGGGAAAATATTGAAGAAGGTGAAAGATAACAACGTGTTCTCTGAACTCGTGGACGCGGAACAATCCGGCGCCGTGCTCAAGAAACAGGATCCAGACGATTACGCGATAGATAGCGATTAATAAATGTATTTGTTTTTTTTTATTGGTTTTTCTTTCAATCTTTATTTCCAACGACCTCAATCTACATAGACAGGCCCTGTCAAACAAAGAATGTGGACCTATTTTACTAACGCCATCTAGTCTGAAAAGCGGGACAGCGCTATGGCGGGGACAAGGACAGGGCTATACAGGTTAGGAGTGTACTCTTAACATTGGGTGAGGGTATGGCAATTATTATATGCCCTACCTATTACTATTATGAATTGTCCCTGGTCTGGCCTGCTGGGAGGCTTCGGCCGTGGCTAGTTACCACCCTACCGGTAAAGACGTCCCGCCAAGCGATTTAGCGTTCCGGAACGATGCCGTGTGGAAACCGAATAAGGGGTGTGGGTTTAATATAACTGCCATGCCCCTAACAGGTAAATACAGGTTAGCCCGCTACCTAAACTACCCGACAATCTAAGAGAGAAGCATTTGACAGTATTTAAAAATAAAATTTATATTTTAATGAATAAAAATTATGGACTACCTAGCGGATAAGGATATATCAAATTATTAAATTATATTTTATTACGGTGACATTTAACATTTAGCAGATTTTTTTTTGTAAATTAAGGCAGCACGATTTTGCCAGTAAGGTGGTAACAAGCGACAGCCAAAGCATCCCACTAGACCAGACCAGGGATAAAATTGCCAGTTAAACTGGCTGGTCTGTCCTCCGGCTATTAAGACCTGGCAACCCTATAACCAGTAACCAGGATAACGTTAGATACAACGACCTCAATATATACATAGACGGGCCCTATCAAACAAAGAATGGGGACTTATTTTTAGTAACGCCATCTAGTCTGAAAGCGGGAACTTGCTTGCAACATATGCGCCATCTTGAATGACAGCTTGCAAACGTATGACTCTGTAATAAATAGTATAGGTCATAGAACCAGCCAGTTAATTAAAAAAAATATCATACAGTTTGCCGCGGAAAATAAATTATTGGGTAGGAATATTAAATAACGTTTTTTGGAAATGTATAATTGTGAATTGAAACACTTAACTAGGTATTATATAAATTATATAAGTGCCAAACTAATTAGACTTTAGATGTTAACTTATTAAGCGCTAAGGCAGGGACAAAGACAGGCTTATGACAGGTGTGGAACGTGCCCTTCAAGTCGGACGCCCAACTTTTATCTATGAAAGGGCCCATCTAGTACCTAAATATATTATATCGATGTTTAGATACCTAGATATAACGTGCTCTCTGAGCACGGAGGAAAAATGTTAAAAATTAAAACTCCAGTTGTATAAAAAATAAAATTTACTGTCCCCGATAAGTAGGTATAACATTGAACAAGAATAAAAATATACAACAACATCTTATACAAAAATATGTATAGCTCGATGAGTTTATCACATGGCTTATTACTATTTCCTTAAAATGCATAGGGCACGGAAACATAATTTTAAAACACATTTCTGTACTGTCGGGTGATGAGACAGACAGCTATATTTTTTTTTTATTATAGAAAGAAGAAATTGCTATACTAAACTAGCGATAAAAGTATGTTCCCGCCCTAAATATTTTTTGTACATAACACATTTGATTCCAAATATTTCAGACTAGACAACAATAAAATATCAAAAGCAAGGTCTACATGATGCCTAACTATATATTGGTAATTTCTCAACTTATATTTGACCAAAATATTGAGTAAAAAAATTACTGTAGTGTGCAACAAACGAATTCAATCGCACCAGACCTTTTTTTTTTAATCCACTACAAGCTAGCCCTTGACTGCGATCTCACCTGGTGGTAAGTGATGATGCAGTCTAAGATGGTAGCGGGCTAACCTGTTAGGGGCATGGCAGTTATATTAAACCCATACCCCTTCGGTTTCTACACGGCATCGTACTGAAACGCTAAATCGCTTGGCGGCACGTCTTTGCCGGTTAACCTCAAAATTATCATCACACAGCGGCCCCTTAATGTGTCTGCAGATTCTCAGTCTAACTGAGCTAAAACAAGATACTCGTACAACAACGAACGTGAAAGACATAAATCTGTCTCGTTTTTACTACCTTATGTCTTAGCAGAGTCATAATACGCTTTATAAGATATGTCAATAAGGCTGCATTTTCGGTGCGCGGGCGAGTCCGCGGATACGCTCGCGCCATACATTTTGAATGAAATGTTTTCGGCGGGAGGGGCGACAAGTTAGCGTTTATCGCTCATGTAGCTAAATTGACATGGGTGGGTCGGTGTATTCATAGAGTACAGTAAGTAACATAGCGAATTCCGCTACCGGTCACCGAAAACACAAGTGCGGAAAGCTGCGTATTTGCGTACTAAAAATGCAGCCTCTGTGCCAGCGCAGACCGATCGCGTCATAACGCCGATAAAACAAACACCAGAGCGGGCTTATTTTCATTACAATAATTTGCACGGTATGCCTATATAAATAAAACGAGTTTAATATCATTAAAAAAAAATGAAAAAAAAAAAGTCGCGCCGAGTAAACTCCACTCAGTCTTCGACGAGGTAAATTAGTGATACCTATAGGTTAGCATCATGTAATCTGGCCATTAAAAATGTTGGTAGGTACATGAAGATAATGGAATGTAATAAAAAAGTTACATACATAATATCGCCGAGTATTATTCAGTCTGAAATTCTATATTATATATTATTCTAAGTATCATTTATTATTTTATTTACTTAATAATAATTAAAAACACTTACGCCTAAATTCGAGCGTCAATAATTCGAAAACATAAATGCATCTTAAGTACCTAAGTACCTATTATAATAATCATTAATAACATTTTTTAATAAGACGAAATACATAACAACATTGTTCCCATCGTTCATGCATGTGTCGTGACTCGTGCCCATATCGTAGTACTGAATTTTTCATGAAATAGTCGAGCATTTCGTGAAATGGTGGCGTTTCATATAATCATACAGAGATCATGACAGTATCATGATATGGCTTAACTATAACAATTAATGAAAATCGTTTGACGATATAAACATTAAACACACGGGCTATTTCATTATATTGTCCAACATTGAATAATCACATCGTAAAATAGTTATCTAATAATATCTCATCCAACAATTTTATAGTCAAAATCCGAAACAGCGACGGACATTATTTTTATTAACAATCCGTTCTCAGATCGCAGGCCTTCAGCCAGATATATTTTGTCTTATTAATAAAAATAACCTTCGGAATGTATAGTAAATCAAATTATTTAAAAAAATGTATACATAATATATCTACGATTCAATTTCTTGCCTAACGAACGCGGGCAAAGCAAACGCCGCTTTATGAATATCTGTATTATAATACTTCAAGCCCATGTCCTTTATTTGGTCGATTGTAAACCGTGTTACCGGGTTCCTAAGGTCGACATTTGCGTCTAAAGAACCGAGTGCGAAACCGATTTGACCGCACGGGTAAGTTGGTACTGACGTGGACGCGTACGCAGCTACAGGGAACTGATTTTTGCAGATTCTGAGGGTATTTTTGACTAATTCCATGCTATCCCAATACGTGCCGGCTTGAGAACATACTATACCGTTAGGTTTTAAGGCACTCTTCATTAAGGCAAAGTAGTTTTCTTGGAACAAGTTGACCGCTGGACCGACGGGGTCGCTGCTATCCGTTATGATGACGTCGAACTCTTGGCTGTGGTTCTTCATGAATTCGAACCCGTCGCCCACGTGTAGAGTCAGCTTTTTGCTCTCGAACCCAACGGCCATGAACGGGAGGTATTTTTTTGAAACTTCGATTACTTCTGCATCTATTTCCACCTGAAATTAAGGCAATTATTGTTGTAGATTAAAAATTCTAGATCTTACTAATATTATAAACGCGAAAGTTTGTAAGTGTGGATGTTTGTTACTCTTTCACGCCGGAACGGCTGAGATTTATAGTCTGGAATAACACATAGGTTACTTTTTATCCCGGGAAATTAAAGAGTTCCCGCGGGCAAAAACCTCAATCCACGCGGACGAAAACGCGGACATCAGCTAGTAAGTCCATAAATTAGAAGTTAGAGGGAGTTTCAATAGTTTTTGTCATTTTTGTATGCAAAATCCGCCAGGTTGAAAATTAACAGGCGTCCTATGCGCTATTAGTTTTTATTTTGTGGTAAGGCCGTTATTTATTATTATTAAAGATAGTAACCGGGGCGAAAGCTCTTAAAGGTAAGGAGAAAACGAAAGTCGATCACCCATCCAGTTACCGACTTAGGTCACCATTTGATAACGTTTTTTAATAACAAAATACATAATAACATAGTTCCCACACATGACGTATCGTGCCCGTATCGTAGAATTGATCATTTCACGAAGTAGTCGAATTTTGTAAAACGCACCATTTCGTGAAATGGTGGCGTTTCGTAAAACCCAAATCGTTTCATTCATTGTGGCATGAAGGAACAAACATCCAATTCCAAACATCCTTACTAATATTAGAAATGCGAATGTGCATTTGTTTGTTACTTTTTCACGGCTAATCTTTTAACGCATTTTGATGAAATTTGGTATGAAGATATCTTATAACCTTAATTAATTATTTTATTATTTTATCCCGGAAAGTTAAGGAGATCCTGCAGGAATAAAAGATCTTAAACCACACACTCAAAGTCGCGGGCATCGGCTAGTTTATAATGTTATAGTAAGGTTAAAGATGGCTGTAAGATTAAAGATGGCTGTAGCCATACAATGTTATCAGTATGCTATCTACAATTGACCCGGCCTTAACCACTATGTTGACATAACAGTTCCCTTATCACACTAGTACCATACTATGAACACAAAAGAATATTTGTGTAGTTTAAATATATGATAATTTTTAGGGTTCCATACAAAAGGGTGCCAACGCGACCCTATTACTCGGTTGTCCGTCCGTCCGTCACTCAACGGGCTGTATCTAATGAACCGTAATACGTAGATAGTTGAAATTTTCACAGAATGTGTAGGTATGTATATTGCAGCTTTAACATGAATAACAAAAAAAGGGTGCCCCTTACAAATACAAGAATGATTTTTGAGCGGCTGTCGTTTCTTTTACGAAACTATTTAAATAGTACTTAGCGTTAAATCTTGTACGATGGTACGGAACCTTAAATGTGCGAGTCCGACTCGCACTTGGCCGGTATCTATTAATGTAGTCAAACAACCATTGTTATTAGTTACTTAAGTAATTTGATTTGACAAATATAATCAGTAACAGATAGGATTTTTCAGTTTCAGTTCAGAAAATTTCAATGGAAATTCCTTGATTTTTTGGGATGTACTTAAGGTTCATATTACCTTATCAAAATATCCAAGCAAGGCTGCACAACAAAATGAAAATAATATGTCAATTATTGCATTCAAAATATGTTTTGCATTGAAGCCGGCCAATCATCATCACCTTACTCAAGCCATCACCGGCCCACTGCACTGCATAAGTCTAATCTCAGACGTTTCGGCTATAGTCCACCACGCTGGCCAGATTGGTAGATTTCACACATATTAAAAAAAAATATGGAAAAGTGTCAAGTGTCTTAGGATTCCTGGTTTCCTCATGAATTTCAATTGAATATCACTTGTTTTAATGGTGTACAACAACACTATTAAAACAAGTGATATTCAATTGGGTATTTGACAACTATTCAAATATTTTTTTTGTGATTATTAAATAGAGGATCTTCCAAAAGTTGTAATATCCAAATACTAGTTTTATGTTTGAAAACCATTTTAAACTATCGGTTGAAGTAAAAAAGTACGTCGTATTTTGATGATGTCACAGTTCAATATTTCATACAACATCCCATAATAAGCGCGCATTTTGATGTTTGAAAAAGTTGCTGTTTTGACTTGTTGTCAAATACCCAATTGTTCCAGGGACACTCTAATGTCGGGGGTGCTTCAAATGGGTCCGTATTTAAGCTGTAATTTGTATGAAGGCAGCCTATCCACTGGTAATACTTAATTAATTAAAAGTTCAAATGCTTTTTATCTCTTAAACTTAAATCATTAGCAATAGATATATTTTTTGTTTTTTAAATATAATATACCACTGGTTCAGAATGCCATTCCTACTGAGAAGAGGCACTGTTGGAACAACGCATGAGCCTGAGCATTGGAGCGAGTCAAATCCACTGTCTTTTATCATTTAAATTATCTTGAAAATAAATAGTATACTTGTTATGCTTTTTTCAGAAGCATGCAAGTAAAGGCAAGTCTAAAATGGATTGTGGAATTTTGTTATAGTATGCTCACAACCACAAACGACTTTTGGCAATCAGATCAGTGACCGACAATACCCTAATCATCTATGTATCAGCTAGTAATATAATCATACCAATATTATAAATGCGAAACTGTGTTTGTTTGTTGGTTTGTCCTTCAGTCATGCTGCAACAGATTGACGTGATTTTTCACCTGGAGAGTGATATAGGCTAAAAAACTTATATCACACGGACAAAGTCACAGGCATCTAGTTTATGATATTTATGTACCTGTACAATTTGTTTAACTTGTGGGTGCTTCGCCACGTCCCGCGCGACGCCGCCGTCCCCGCCGCCCACTATCAGCACCTTTTCCGGGTTGGGGTGACAGCATAGCGGCAGAAATGATATCATCTCCTATAAACACCAAAACATTTTACAAACTATTTCATCACATCAGAAAGAAAGAAAAGACATTTAGCACACAGAGTAGCTAGTTCTGCGCTTTTTTTATTTTTTTTATTAGTCCACAAAACCAACAGCAATTACAAAATCAACCTTAAAAAGAATTACAAAAATCACTGACTTATTGATAATTGCGTCTTCTCGATGTGGACATGGCATGCATAATATTTGGGTACTAATTATTAAAAACTAAAACCATAATAACTACAGCGTAAGTTACGTCACAAAGAAAAACATTAATTATTATTAACAAAAACAACAAAATCAACAAAAACATCTAAATTAAACAACAAATAAATTAAACATTTTAAGAAGAATCTTTTTTTTTATTCTTTTGATGCTATCACAGAAGATATCTATACAATTCCAATAGCTATTTGCAAGGGATAACATTCTATACAACGGTCCGTGGTGACCAAGATTGCTTCTCACTTGAGGCAAACTAAACGTCTTGCGATTATGTAGGCGGCTTCTGTCACGGGGCACTACGAACTTTAAGCGTTCGAGCAGTTAAGGCGCATCAATAAGTCCTTTTATTATTTTGGACAGAAATATAACATCCACAACCTTTCTGCGCAACTTAAAGCAAAGCTAAAAACAAACGAACAATTAAAAATCGAGGAAGCTAAGAACAAAGATCCACTAATTATTATACAAAACGTGCTGGCCTTCAACACAGACGAGGATATAGTAGCCTCAATAAGAAGTCAAAATAGAGACGCATTAAGGTGGATGACAAGGGTCTGCCCGCGAAATTCAAATTTAATTTGGTTTTTCACAATTTGTAAACTAATACGACAAAGTAGGCTTATGGCATTCAAATTGCGAGCCTAGGAATATCATCTTCACAGGTTTATATAAAAATCTTTACTTGAAAGTGTCCAGTTTAAGAAATTAGTCAAAATAATGAGTTTGACGTGAGTTACTCACAAATTAGTCATTATTTTGACTAATTTCTTAAACTGGGCACTTTCAAGTAAAGATTTTTATATAAACCTGTGAAGATGATATTCCTAGGCTCGCAATTTGAATGCCATAAGCCTACTTTGTCGTATTAGTTTACAAATTGTGAAAAACCAAATTAAATTTGAATTTCGCGGGCAGACCCTTGTCATCAACCTTAAAGGACATCCATGAACAAGATTATAGGGTAGTACCCAAATACCGCCGTAAAGCCCGAAATCCACATGAGTGTCACATTGTGTTGCAAGTTTCACCGAAGGTGTGGCAAAGCCTTACTACACTAGGGCGCGTACACATAGATCTGCAGCGTTGTCTTGTGTATGACCAGTCCCCATTGGTACAGTGCACTAGATGCCTTGGTTTTGGGCACAGTCGAAAGCTATGCAAAGAAACCGCCGATAGATGCAGCCACTGCGCGGGACCACATCTTAGAGCGGACTGTCCCTCATGGGTGGTCAATGACATAGCGTGTTGCAGAAATTGCCATGAAGCAAAGATGGACAGAAATGACCACAATGCATTTGACCGAGAATGTCCAATCAGGAAAAAGTGGGACACAATAGCACGGTCGAGCGTATCGTATTGCTAAGGTTAAAAAAGAGATGGACATAGCGATAGCTCAGGCGAATCTTCAAAGGAAAAGGTTAGCTACACAGGAACTTCTGAAGGAAGCAGTGTGTAGGGGTGTTGGTATCTCCTTAGTACAGGAACCGTACGTGGGCGGTGAGGGTATAGTAAAACAATATACAGGTGTAAAAATAATCCAAAAAAACCCAGAATAGAAGCAAGCCCGTAAAGGCTGCCATAATAGTGCACGATGATAAAATAATTATTAGCGAAGATCCCACGGTAACTACTGAAAATATAGCTTATGTTGCTATTAAAACAAAAAAGAAGGTACTACACTTTATATCGGCCTATTTTGAACCCGATCAACCCTTGGAGCCATATCTGAATCATCTGAAAACAATATTGGAAAAAGTAAAACCTAACAATGTAATTCTTGGGGGTGATGTCAACGCCTGGAGTCCATGGTGGGGAAGCTACGAAGAAAACGCCAGGGGAACGGAAATAGCTTCATTCCTCAATGAATTCGATCTCCACATATTAAATGTTGGAGACGAGCCCACATTTGAAACGGTCAGGAATGGCAGAGTTTTTACCAGTAGAGTCGACATCACATCGTGTGGAGTAGACCTGCTAGATAGGATGGATGATTGGATAGTCGACAAGGGATTTACGAGCTCAGATCATAACACTATTACGTACAGAATCAAATTAGAAAAACAAATACATGATCCCAAAATTAGCACAACGAGAAAATATAATACAAAAAAAGCAAAATGGAATATTTTCAAAGAAGTGTTTAGTAAGTCATTAGAAGAAGCCAATATAAGTAAAGAAATTGTAAATAACGTAGACACAAAAGAAGGAATAGAGGAAATAGTAGTTACATATACGAAATGCATTTCCAAAGCCTGTGAAAATGCAATTCCAAAGCGAAAAACAAAGAACTCATTCCAGTTACCGTGGTGGACCACCGAATTAGAATCCCTGAAAAGGGATATGACTACTAAAAAAAGAAGGATAAAAAGTGCGGCTCCATCTCGACGACCTTTTGTAGTGAAGGAATATGTTGAAGCCAAAGTCAAGTACGAAGAAGAAGCTGGAAATGCACAAACGAAAAGTTGGATAGAGTTTTGTTCGAAGCAGGATAGGGAGAGCCTGTGGGATGGGATCTATAGAGTGCTAAGATCTACGAGCAAAAGTACAGACGATAAGCCAATGATCAAGGATGGAAAACCGTTAAATCCCACAGACTCTGTCAATCTTATAACAACCACATTCTTCCCAGATGATGACGTCCAAGAGGATTCACTTGAGCATACGGAGATTAGAGCCTCAGTAATAGCACGAAACGAAGATGATAGCGATACGAATGACCCACCCTTTACATTGATTGAACTAGATCAACTCATAAAAAGTTTCAATCCGAAAAAAGCACCCGGGCCCGACGGATTTTCGGCAGACATCTGTGCAGCGGCTATAAACCATGATCCTGACATGTTCCTCTGTATTGTCAATAAATGTTTGCAACTGGCACATTTCCCAGATATTTGGAAAATAGCTACAATTATAGTATTAAGGAAACCAGGCAAATCAGACTACAATCATCCAAAGTCTTATAGACCGATCGGACTCCTATCTATCCTTGGAAAAATTCTCGAAAAGATGCTAGTCGTGCGTCTAAGCTGGCATATGTTGCCAAAACTAAATCCGAGACAGTATGGCTTCGTCCCCCAGCGCTGCACGGAGGACGCCCTCTACGATCTGGTAAATTATGTAAGAGAAAAGATTAAAGATAAAAATATAGTGCTGTTAATATCATTAGACATAGAGGGTGCCTTTGACAGCGCTTGGTGGCCGGCCATACAAAACCAATTGATTGAGAAAAAATGCCCCTACAATTTAAGGCACCTTATCAATAGTTACCTACGAAGTAGAAAAGTACAGGTGTCTTATGCCGGGGAACAGTGTACAAAACAGACAACAAAAGGGTGTGTCCAGGGATCGATAGGAGGCCCGATATTTTGGAACATTGTCCTGAATCCACTGCTTGATGCCATGGATGAACATGGAGTCTACTGCCAGGCCTTCGCTGATGATGTCGTCTTAGTTTTTTCAGGAAAAACTTCAGAAGAAATCCAAAGTAGTGCAAATAGTATCCTCGCCTATATTAACACATGGGGATTCAAAAACAAATTAAAATTCGCGGCCCATAAAACAAACGCAATGGTATTAACCAAAAAAATTAAATACGACATTCCCCAGCTAAAAATGAATGGACTAGATATAACACTTGTAGACGAAATTAAAATTTTAGGACTTACTATAGATTCTAAACTGAGTTTTAAAAATCACATTTCTAATGTAGCAAAAAAAGCGCTTAATATTTATAAACAATTAGCTAGAGCTGCAAAAGTAAATTGGGGTTTGAACCCTGAGGTGACGAGGACGATATACCTTGCAGTCATAGAACCCATAGTCTTATATGCTGCAAGCGTCTGGGCAAAAGCAGCCAACAAAGCGAGCGTTACGAAGCAGCTTAACACAATACAGAGAGGATTCGCACAAAAAATTTGCAGATCGTATAGAACGGTCTCACTACACTCCGCAGTCCTATTGGCAGGTCTCATTCCATTGGATCTCAGAGTTAGAGAACAGGCCATATTGTACGAAACCAAAAGAGGTAAGCCCTTCATATTCCTTCCCGATGACCGGGAAATAGAATGGAAAGTCAGATTCTTGGAAGCAGAACACCCTGCACGTAGATTAAATGTCGATTACACCTGCCTCGATAATTTAGAACCCAAAACAATAGAAGATTACCAGGTTAAAGGTTTGCTTCTGTTTACCGATGGCAGCAAAATCAACAGTATGGAAAGACGGCGTAGAGGTACAAACAATAAAACTTAAACTAGAATCATACTGCACAGTTTTTCAAGCTGAACTGTATGCTCTGAAAAGAGCGGTGGGACTGGTATCAAAAAGAGCGGAGAAGGAAATTTGCATATTAAGTGATTCCAGATCCTCATTAGACCTGTTGCGGAACTTTAATTCTACCCATCCACTTACTCATGAAATAAGGAGAAATTTGACTACATTGCAGGATCAGGGAAAACAAATAAAATTTTACTGGATTAAAGCCCACATAGGAGTTGAAGGAAATGAGAGAGCTGATTACCTGGCCAAACAAGCAGCGCTTTACAAGAGAACAGCAGCAGATTATAAGGCATGCCCATTATCCTACATTAAACATATACTTAGGACAGACTCAATACAACAGTGGCAAGAAAGATATACAAATGGCATAACCGCCAGTACAACAAAAATGTTTATGCCAGACGTACGACAAGCATATAAAATTACTAGGAAGGCAAAATTTGATAATATAATGGTGCAAGTTCTGACGGGACATGGTGGATTTTCTCACTACCTACATAGGTTTAAAATCAAGGATAGCCCAGCGTGCAAATGTGACCCAGATGTAGTAGAGGATATAGCACATCTATTAACTGATTGTCCCCGATTTGAAAAATTAAGAAATGATTTAGAAATAGAACTAGGAATTAATGTACAAATTGAAAGTCTGAACAAACTTATAAGCGAAACAAAAAATAGACCTAAATTCGTAAAGTTTAGTACACACATAGCAAAGGTAATAATAAAAGAAAATAAATAGTCATAAGTTTAGTTATAAAATGTATTTAAAACAAAAATTAGTCATCGTAAGATAATAGAAATGCTACAAATAATTAGAATACACAATACTAAGCTATTGTGCCGTTGTAAAACCCTAATAAAGTTCTCTTATTGAAAATTAGCTAAGGAAAGGCTCTAATTTTTATGTGGAAAACACATAAAAATGAAAGACCAATGAAAAAAGCAGTTTCAGGATAGCAACTGTTCATAATATAATGAACATTCGCTTATCAAATGTCAGCAAACCAAAAAGTTAGAAAGGGGATGTAAGATAGATTTAAGAAATATTTATTGTTTAGAATATAGCATTGTTTTAATACTAATTAGAATACAATATAGACGTTAATAATAGGATGGTGAACATCCTACATCTAATACAAATCTATATAAATCGAATAAAAAAAAAAAAAAAAAGACTACAACAATTTGTAATAGTGTATATAGTAAAAAATAATTATATAGGTAATTTGTAAATTATATAATTAAACTATGTAATTAAAACTAATAGGAAAAAGGAAAAAAAAATATAAAAAAAAAAAATAAAAAAAAAAAAGAAACAAAATGGGTAAAGTATAAGAAAAGCATGAGTTAATGATAGAAAAAAAAAAAAAATACATATAAAGAAACTTAAGTCAGAAAATGCTTATGATGTAGCTTTATTTTATGTAATGTATGTGTAGAACTGTAGATAAGTGTCCTAGACGAACTGTACGCACTTGTGCAGGAAGTATCAAAAATTTACAGCAAAAAATAAAGGTAAAAAAAAACAAAAAAAATGCCATTTATAGTACCGACCTAGAACAGTCTCCGATCGCCATGTCGGAGGAAAAAAGGAAGGAACACATTAAAAAAAAAAAAAAAAAACCTTTTTTTTTTGTTTCGCACTCCTTAAGTGGTCTCATATTATGGTAAGAGAGACGAGAGTCATACGTAAACAGTTGATTAAATTTGAAATCCGTATACGATATATGGTACACAAATTGTTTTTGGATTTGTTCTATTCTATCAGAGTGGATTTGGTAACCTGGATTTCAGACAGTGCTACAATATTCAAGCTTAGTGTAGTTGATAGCAAAACATTATTAGTGACCTGTAAACATTTATAAGTAAAAAGTATAGTTAATAACCATGTAATAACTTTACAGTTGAGTTAAATAAAATATATTTTCATTTTCATTTTCAGAGAAAGCTTATAACAAATGGAAGTTTATTTCAAGTTACTAGAACAGAATTATTAAAACTAAGTAAACAGTTTCTACATGGTTTCTAGACCAGCTGAAATCCTGCAGCAACAGTTTACATAGCAGCAGTCTAGGCTATTGGCTAACATGTCTAGTACTCCGTTGGTGCTAGCTCGCACCCGACGCACCATTGACATTTTCATATTTTTATATGGACAACAACACATGGAATCGAGCACAGGACAAACAAACTTGAAGGAACTAGAAGTTTAATTTGCTATAATCCGCCAAAGCCCACAAATCTATGTGGATAAAATTTGTAACTTGCGATATTCCTTCTTACTGGGCAGTGAATATCGCAAGCTACATGTGCCAGCAAAAAAAAACACGCACACAAACCTACTCTTCACGACTATCGTGATCACGCACAACAAACAGACCCCCAACTGGGGTTTAAGTGCAGAAACCTGCCCAGTAGGAAGAAGAAGAAGACTATCGTGAGTTGGCACCTTCTTTCAGAGCAAAACTCGCAACAAAAAGATCTCTGACACCTAGTCAGAGGATAATTTGAGTGCGAAACATATATATATAAAAAAAAAAAAAAAACATGTGCCAGCTACATGATGTACCACATAGATTTGTCTACTTTGGCAGATTATAGCAAATTAAACATCTAGTTCCTTCATTCAAATAATGAATGTTCACACATTCATTATTTTGACGACCTCCGTGGCGCAGTGTGTAGCCTTAACATACGGAGGTCCTGGGTTCGATCCCCGGCAGGGTCAATTTGGGAATTTATAATTTCTGAATTTTCTCTGGTCTGGTCTGGTGGGAGGCTTCGGCCGTGGTTAGTTACCACCCTACCGGCAAAGACGCCGGTAGGGTGGTAACTAATGATAATACGATGCCGTGTAGAAACCGAAGGGGTATTGGTTTAATATAACTGCCATGCTCCTAACAGGTTAGCCTGCTACCATCTGCGACTGCATCATCACTTACCATCAGGTGAGATCGCAGTCAAGGGCTAGCTTGTAGTGGATTAAAAAAAAAAAGAACTTCTACATAGTAATGCCTGCTTCTATCCAATATTTAAAAACAAACTTCACCAATACATAATTACCTGATATGAGAACTCGTCCTTCTGTGTGCATTGTATGATGCCATCCAACACCAGCACTCGGCCCAGGCTGGGTGTATCATACACTTGGATCAGCTGGAACGGTGACCGCTCATCATGCAGCACCTCCTTCACTTCGAACGAGAACGTACTCCCTGGCCACAGCTCACACGACTCGGAGAACCAGTTCTTTTGTAATGTATCCATATTTTATCTGTGAAAGGTTTTAGTATTTATTCTAGACGCTGATCTGTCCTGGCTTCTCTTTTTAATTTCAAATATTATGAAAAGATTGTGCCTAAAAGATGTCTAAGTATTTATATTCGACTCATAATAACCATTAGCTAATTTATTTAATTACTTACGTATAACCTCCAATAAGATAACTAACACAAATAACCATAGTAAAATGGAATGCCGAATGATGATAACAAAGCTTTTTATTCTCTTTTAATAGCATACCCAACAATTAATAATACAATCACTATATTGTACGATCACATTAAACGACTGAAAAATCAACAACAATCTTGAACAAGTTTGGGAAACTCACTTGCGCACTAATTGAAATTTGAAGTTCAAGATATTCCGTCTGTTCCCTCAAATGCAATTGCGATCAGTCGCAAAATTTAAATCAAATTGAAGTAAAACACAAATAAACATAAAAAAAACAAAAACAAAACAAGCACCACACCACCACACGTCACAACCATAGAACAATATAAGAGTGTTGCCACCTTGCAGAAAACTTTTTCACTAGTTTTGGTCTGAAATTTCACCAGATTTAACGATATTTTTAACTTAAAAAATCCCCAGAATTCACTAAATCATTTAAAATTAAATCAAAAATAAGTCAAACAATAATTTTTTAATTGTGAATACAATAAATAAAAATAAACATGACAAAACTAAAAATCAACTTCAAATACTTCTGTTGGTAATTCTTCTTCATCTTGATCGATTATTATTGCAGATGTAGACGGCTGAGATGGAACATCAGTTTTGTCAGATTTATATTATATCTATTACTGCACTGCATTTCGTTCTGTGCATTTTCATGTCCATAACACTCTTTGAATCAGTAATACATTTTTTTAAAGCTTCAGATAAGTGGTCAATTTGCTGTATTGATGTGTGTTCCACAATGAACAGGGACAATGTTCCTTCAACTTTTAACGTGTTTGTATTTTTTTTAGAAGCGGGCAGAAATTCAATTTGTCGGTTCTTAGACACTAAGTCAGATTTATCTATATGTTTTTTTGTTACTCTGTGTTTCTTGATGTCGCCTATTCTTGCAAACATGTCACAATGACAAAAAGTACAAAAGGCTTTTGTAGGATCGTTTGCTACAGGCCGTAACCAAGTCTTGAACTCTTCTTGGATTTCCCATTCTTTCCGATATTTTTGAGGATAAAAAGTCTTTTTTTTCAGTGGCACGTCCATGATTGTGCGAAATAAATACTACACAAAAACCCACACAAAAACTTTTGATCTTGACTTCAATGATTTCGATAAGTATTGTCTCCTGACTCCTACTTTCGCGAACGAAAACTAGCAACTAACTAAATACAAGCAATAGCCAATAGTATGCAGCACTCACTCATACAAACTTTACATACGTGTTAGGTTTGGTTTATTAGTTGGGGAATCCCCAAGCATAACCAAACAAAGACGTCTAAAGCTACGTTCCGAAACAGGTATTTTTTACCCTGTCAAAGTGTACCATGGATGCAAAGCACAACATTCGATAAATATCACTAAAAGTCATCAAATAATTTTTCAGTGATTTTTTTTTCAGATTGTCACTGTCTAACTCCTAAAATTCACTAAATCTGGTGACAAAATCACTAAAGTGGTAACACTAAATATAACCCTAACGGTCACAACTCAGGTAGGCACCAAGATTAACTTGTTTGCTTGTCTCTGACACGCACCACCGACCAGAACACAAATCAATATACTAGTCCACAGAACATAATACTCTCTACATGACCAGAAAAGAAGACACGCATGACGCACCCTTTTTTTTCTGGTCGGTGGACACTGGACAATACGAAAGAAGGACAATACCACAGACAATACGATACCTCATTGATGTAGAATTTTTTTAGTACCTATTGGCTATTTCTATTTCAATGCGATACCTACATATTTTTTATCACCGACCAGAAAAAGATTTTTTATTTAGAACCTGTATGAACTAATCAAATTTATCACTTATTTGTGATTTATGCGAATGGAGATGAGCTTTAGTTTTCCCACATTCCACGTTAGGGTCGTCCATACTCCATAGACGTTAAACCAGAGGTATCGTGATTTGATCTTGATGAACTTGCTTTCAAAGTTTCATGTTTAAAAACTTTCGAAATGCGGTGCTGTGTGCCCTTCTGCAAAACCACTGCGGAGATCGTGTCAGAATCCGAGCACATTACATTTCACCGGTGAGTATTTCTCAACCATTTTTATTTTTTTCTCTTGGTAGCTGCCTGCTAGGTACCAAGAAACATCAGGTTTTTAAATAATATTTAGGCGATGTACCTATGTAGGTAATTAAAATAATGGGCAGACTAGGCTTTCTCAATATAATAATTGATGCACTGAGAGTAAGGTGTAAGGAGTATGGCAGCTCTTATTACAATTTTTAAAATGCAGAGTACCTAACTCTACAAGGTGAGATGACTAAGAGGCCAAAGTGCATCACAGCGTAAACTATATGGGTCCATAAATAAAGTAGAAGAATAATTTCAGATTCCCCAGAGAAGTGCATCTACGTGCTGCTTGGCTCAGAGCCCTCGGCAAACAAGATGCTCTCGTGCCAGCTGGCGCTGTGGTCTGCTCGCAGCATTTTCTGGATGATGAAATTCATAAAACAGAAAGTGGCTTGAGGCAGATCCGTACTGGTGCAGTCCCCGCAACAGTGCTGGTAAGCTGTAACTCCTTCATAATGATGCCTACCCTGAATCTTATACTTTGAGTGAGAAATTCTTATCTAATAATAAGGGTAAGGTAAGGGTTATTATTTCGATAACTATCAATTTGACTTAATTCATGACGTTTCATTCAATTTGTTTATTGGGAAGAGGGTAAGTTCTTTTTATTTTATTCAACTTCAAGTTTGTGCAGTCTAAGATGGTAACGGGTTAACCTGTTAGGGATTTGGCAGCTCCTGGGTAAATCTATTTTATGGTTAATATGGTTCAAATTACAAGTAGATTACTATAGAAGGCATGGGTAAATGGTACATACTTACAATATTTTGCACAGATTATTATTATTATCGGTATAAATTTAGCTCTCACGCCCGCATACAAAATAAATACATATATGGCCAAAAGATTTATAATAAACTTACGTAAATAAATGCAAATTAATAAACTTACATACACAAATACACAAATAAATAGTTGTAGCGGGCGGAGGATTACACCCCGGCAGGGGAGACCAGACGGCCGGGGGTCAGGGGGACAGGTTGAGAAACCGGCGGACTATCCTAGCCGAGTCTAGCAACACCGCTTTCTGCATCCTGGCTGCGAGCGAACTGCCACGGAATCCCAGTCGCCTCAGATGGTGAGCGAGGCTGACTGGGATTAACCCATTCGCAGATATGACGATTGGGATGGTTTCAGTGGACTCCACATGCCACATGGCGGAAACCTCGTGAGCCAGATCGAGATACTTACGTTTTTTCTCCGTCTCAGCTCTCACAAGGTTCTCGTCATATGGAATGGTGATGTCCACCAAAAACACCCGCGACTGTGCCCGGTCCAACAACACGATGTCAGGCTTATTCGCAAGAATAGTCCTGTCCGTGATGATGGACCGGTCCCAATAGAGCCGGACTCCGTCACGCTCGAGTACAGGCACCGGTGTGTACTTGTAGTACGGCAGCCTCTCATCCAGGAGACCGTACTTCAGAGCAAGCTCCTGGTGAAGGATTTTGGCCGCTTGGTTGTGTCTGTGCAGATACTCAGTGTTAGCAAGCGCCGAACATCCCGAAAGCACATGTCTGAGTGACTCACCGGGATGGCGACAGGCTCGACAGATGTCATGAGTGCCATCCTTCAGAATGTACTTTCGGTAGTTCCGCGTCTTAACTACCTGATCCTGTATCGCACAGACAAAACCTTCGGTTTCCCCAAAGAGGTCACCGAAGCGCAGCCATTGCACGGACGCTTTTTTATCGACGTGTGGCTCATTAAGAGCTTTAAAAAAGCGTCCGTGCAACTCCTTCTCCTTCCATACGGTCTCCCGGTCAGAGGTGCTAAGTACCACCGGCGCCTGCCACTCGATTTTGGCTAAGGATAGGGGAGTGAGTCCTTTATCACATTCTATGACCTCTCTATGCATGGGTGACTCCCTCTTCGTCTCAAAGTATGTTCTGAGATTGGCTATCTCCCGGTTATGCATGGTCTTGACGCTTAATACGCCTCGACCACCACATTTCCGGGGGATATACAATCTCATCACAGACGATTTCGGGTGATGCATGCGATAGAGAGTCATAGTCGTGCGGACTTTTCTATCCAGGGCGTCAAGTTCGGTCTGAGTCCATCTGAGTACGCCAAAGGTGTACATGAGAACGGGCATAACCCAGCCGTTATAAGCTCGAACCTTATTTGCGCCTGACAAAAAGCTTTTACAGATTTTTGTCAGACGGCCAAAGAAGGCCTCGCAAACAGACTGTTTCATGTCCGCCTCATTCACTCCCATCGATTGCGACATACCCAGATACCGGTATGATTCAGCTTCGGAGAGGGTCCTAATGCTCGATGGCTCGAGACTAAACTCAGCCGAGTGAGTAACCTGTCCCCTCACCACATGCAAGACCGCACACTTGTCTAGCCCAAGCTCCATCCTGATAGAATTGCTGAACTCAGTGGTGATATTCAGCAATTCTTGCAGGCGGGTAGCATTGGGTGCCAGCAGTTTGAGGTCATCCATGTAGAAAAGGTGAGGCACTCTTGTCCCTCCTCTCCGAAACTGAAAGCCCGTCCCTGAACTCTCCAGCAGTGAGCTGAGTGGGTTCAGGGACAGGCAAAACCAAAGTGGGCTCAGACAGTCACCCTGGAAGATCCCTCGCCGTATCCTTATCCGGTCATCGGCAGCCGCCAACCGCTCACCGTGGAGACAAAGGATCGTACTCCATTGCCCCATGCATTCCCTGAGGAAGTCTCGAACTGTACCATCGACTTTGTACAGTTCAAGGACCCTCAAGAGCCATGAATGGGGCACCGAGTCGAATGCCTTTTTATAATCAATCCAGGCGGCGGAGAAATTCCGGCGGTTGCGCTTGACCAATTGCCCTGCAACGGAGTCGATGAGAAGGAGCTCCTTAGTACCACGGCTACCCCCCCGACATCCGTTCTGAGCCCCAGACATGATATTATTTTCGTCTACATGACGAGATATCTTGAGGCTCAGAACGGATGTTAGTGTCTTATAGATGGTCGCAAGACACGTAATGGGGCGGTATTTTGCCGGATCAGCGGCATCCGTGGACTTTGGAGCTAGGTGAGTGATCCCAGTAGTGAAAAGGTTCGGGAGCGTCCTCTGCTCGAGAGCCTCTTGGAATTGTCGAGCCAAGGTCGCATGGCAAACCGAGAAACCCTTAAGCCAGTAGTGATGCAGCCCATCGGGACCCGGACTTTTCCAGTTCGGGGCCCGCTTTACTGCATCAACCACATCCTCCGCAGAGATGGCTACCGGGTTCATCGGTTCAATTACGGCACATGCTTCCTCTACCGCCGCAATCCAAGGGCCCTCTTCATGCTCAACCTCTCGCGACCACACACTCCGCCAAAAAGCGACGAGATCTGCCGAGCTTGGCCGTTGAGAGGTAGAGCAGACTGCTGGACACTCCAATCTTTTATAGAACCTTTTCTGATCACTCGAGAAGAGACGATTTTGCTGAAAGCGCTCAACTCTTTCCGAGTATCGCCGTATGCGGTTCCCCCATGCAGCGATTTTCTGCTTCAGGTCGTCGATGCGCTCCGTTAGCTTTTGGGCTATGTCGGGCTGATCCAACCTAACCCCAAGCCCGTTGAAGGCAATTCTAACGGAGCGCACAATCCTTGGCCTGGTATTGCCCGACCTGAAGCTTTGCAGTCTGCCAATGAGGCCTCTAGCAAGGTTGATACGACGTTCTATTCTCTTCTTCCAGGCCGGTTCCACGCTGCGTCTTGCAACGGCAGCGCGTCTCGGACCTGGGGTCTTGGCTCCGATAAATCGGTGTACGGCTAAAGCCGCACCGAAGAGAATAGAAGCCGTGTCATCCAAGCCAGTGCTGTTCAATAGATGTTGGGGCAGCATTTGGTTGATGGCCTCAATGACATCCCGCGTCGCTACATTCAGCGTGAGGCGGGAGAGCCGCGGACGATTCTCTAGAGGAGCGCTCCTAATTTCAGAAATCGCCTCTTCTAAGATCCTTCCCATCCGCTCTAAATCAAGGGAAACTGTTTCCTCGGCGCTTTCCTCAACAGGCAAATCTTGGGAGGTGGTGACTATCTCCTCGCGGTTACGCACCACTGGAAAGACGATTTGCTCTGTTGTTGGAGTTGTCGCCTCAGGAACAGCCTCACGTCGTAATCGTTCGAGCTCGGTAGCGTTAAAGATGTTCGAACGCTGAATATACCGAGCCCGATCTGCCAGGTTTTGCTCCGTGACAGTTAAAGTCGGCTCAAGCAGCAGGAACTCGCGGTACATTGCCGCTCGGTAGCCAGTCCGTCCGGTTTCCCCTCCTGTCGCCCTGTAGTACGCACGCATGACATTCTCGTTCATGAGAGAAGTCCATCTCATGCGGCGTACACCACCAGCGGCGGGCGCCGAAGATGGGACCCTGGAGGATCCCGTCGGCGCCAAGCCCTCTGGTGGGGATGATGGAATTGTCGACCGGCCCGATGGTAGTGGCGGTCGACTGATGTGGCTGGCGGCCCGCATGCTGTCACGTCCAGCGCCAGCCCCAGACGCGCCCTGGCGCCCCCCAGGCAGCGACCCTATGTGCGCATTCTCATTTTCTTGTTCCATCATCATACAAAGGGGGGTGGGGTGAGTGGTGATTACATCACTCGGGGTCCACTCAGGTCCCCGAGGAGGCTGTTTTGATGGCCAGCTAACCAGCTTTCGGGGAACTTGGATGTTAAGCAGTTCCCCGGATCCCTCAGTCGCCTCTTACGATACACCCACGGGATAGAAAGGGGTGGCAATATTCTCCTCTGCCGTTGCCACACGGCTTTTATTATTATTATTATTATTATTATTATTATTATTATTATTTATAATAGGCTAGGCAGCTTTCGCTGATGCGCCTATATCATATCTTGTGCTTTGTCTTTAAGTGTTTATCCAGTCTGTTCTTGAACTGATTCACAGAGGTTGACATCACCACATCCTCGGGCAGTTTGTTCCACATAAGTACTACTCTGTTGCCCAAAAAGTGTTTAAGGGGATTTGATGATGCCAATCTATGACGCAGCTTTTGATCGTGTCCTCTTAGACCAGGGTTCCTTTTTTTTACAAATATTTCCTCCATATTTGGGACATTATAGTAGGTGTTCAGTATTTTATATGTTTCAATGAGATCGCCTCTTTCTCGCCTACTTTTGAGGGAACTAAGTCCAAGTTTTGAAAGTCTCTGCTCATAGGGAAGATTTTTCAGCTCTCTTGGCATTTTAGTTGCTCGCCTCTGTACTCTTTCTAATATTTCTATATCCTTGACGAAATATGGATTCCAGACCTGGAATGCATACTCCAACAAAGGTCTGACATAGGTCTTATATATTTTCAAAAAGGTTTTCTTGGTGATGTTGAAGAACGCGTTACGGATTAGGTACAAGATTGAGTTGGCCTTATTTACAATAGCTACTATGTGTGCTTCCCATTTTAAGTCACTGCTTATGATAACACCCAGATCTTTTTGTGTGTCCACCGCTTTTAGTTGCTTGTTTTCTAAGAAATATGGTACTCGAGGATTATTTTTCCCAATGTGTAAAACAGTGCACTTGTTAACATTCAGCGAGAGAAGCCACTCTTTTGTCCACTGTTCAATGGCTTTTAAATTTTGTTTTATGTTATCCTGTTGGTGTATGGGGTTCCCGAAAAATTTTGTATCATCCGCGAATAATGAGAATGGGAGACTTATAACATTTTGCAAATCCGTTAAGAATAACGTGAACAATATTGGTCCGAGTACAGAGCCTTGTGGCACACCACTACGTACCGGACGGGTATTTGATAATTTATCGCCAACCCTCACACGGAATTTTCGATCATTTAGAAAGTCGCTGATCCAAGCAGTTTACTACGTATACCAAGGTGTTCTAGTTTATGAAGTAGTCGACGGATTGGGACCCTATCAAATGCTTTCTCATAGTCAAGATAGATAATATCAGTAGGTTGACGACTGTTCCAATTTAATATCCACTCTCTAAGACAGGTTAGAAGGTTAGTAACTGTTGATCGCTTTGGAGTGAAACCATGTTGCTCTGGAATAATTATGTTTTCTTTTATAATAAATTCTCTCAGGCTGTCAGCTATGATTTTCTCCATAGCTTTACATAAGATACTTGTTAAGCTGATGGGTCTGTAGTTTTCAGCATTTAGCTTGTTACCCTTTTTGAAAATAGGTGTCACCACTGCTTCTTTCCAGTCTGAAGGGAGTTTTCCTGTTGTAAAAGAAAGATTCATAAGTAGAGTTGCTTGATTAAAGATCTGCCTGATATGCCTGGACAGCCGCAAAAAGCTGCTTCTGATGAGTGAACACAAGTTGGAACAAGCATATCAACATTTAGTGGGACACCCCGTAAGTTCTATATTTATATATCAAACATATTATTACATAGTGTGTGAGCTGATATATAATATTATATTGATCGAAAAAAGACATCAATAGTGTCTTTTTTTAAATTAAATATAAGTAAGTACTAATATTATAAATCAAAAGTCATGTCTGTCTGCTTCTCTCACATATCTGTTCAACATATTGCTAATGTACATGTGGGTCATTCAACATTTTACAATTTTATTTTAATTTAAACTCATAAAAAACACATAGAACGCATTATACTAATATTATAAATGCGAAAGTGTATTTGTTTGTTGGTCTGTCCTCTATTCACGCCACAACAGAGCAACGGATCAACGTGATTTTTTGCATGGGTGCAGTTGAGGACCTGGAGAGTGACATAGGCTACTTTTTATCTCTGTGAATAATTAAACTTATTCCATGCGGACAAAGTCGCGGGCATCAGCTAGTTACAATATAATTTTCGCCACACAAACCGCTTCCACAGCAACATCCCAATGAATGATTTCTGCGTCATTGCAGCTGTGCGGTGGAGGCAGGCTCAAGCGAACGCTTTGTGTGCAATGCACGCAGAGAGTGGTGGACTTTAGCACATTCAGAGACGAGAGCTTGCGAGCGCGCTGCCTGATGACGGAGCTGCTTCACACTCACGAAGTGGTGAGGAATGCTTCATTTGAATGCTTCTAGCTTTGTGCGGTCATTCTGTCCGTCCGTGTCACAGCCATTTTTACCCTCGACGAAACGGAGACGGTATATGTGTTTGCCCTAAGAGGTTGTGTGTTTGTTTGTTTGTATGTTTGTTTGTGCACTTTTTTGTTACCGTTTTCCTGAAAAACTGCTGGACCGATTGAGATGCGGTTTTTTGCATTAGATATGTATAGCTTGTGAGAAGGTTTTTAGATATATTTTAGGACCATAGACGACCAAGCTGAGCTGTAGTCTATGATTTTAATTTTTCAATATGTTACCATTTTTCTCAAAAAGTACTGGGCCGATTGAGATGCGGTTTTTGCATTAGATATGTATAGCTTGTGAGAACGTTTTTAGATATATTTTAGGACCATAGACAACCAAGCTGAGCTGTAGTCTATGATTTTAATTTTTCAATATGTTACCATTTTTCTCAAAAAGTACTGGACCGATTGAGATGCGGTTTTTTTCATTGGATATGTATAGCTTGTGAGAAGGTTATAAGATATATTTTAGGACCATAGCCAATCGTCCAATCGTGATTTGGTAAGTGGTCATAGGAACTCCTTAAGTTCTCATCATAAACCCGTCGTGTTTAGATTCTTTTGATTTGTCTTGACTAGCATTTTGTACCTAGATGCTGCCCACGGTCTCATGATGGAGCCAGGAGGTGGTCATAGGAACTCCTTAAGTTCTTATCGTTAACCCGTCCTGTTTGAACTCTTTTGATTTGTCTTGACTAGCACTTTGTACCTAGATGCTGCCCAGGGTCTCATGATGGAGCCAGGAGGTGGTCATAGGAACTCCTAAGTCCTTATCGTAAACCCGTCGTGTTTGGTCTCTTTTGATTTGTCTTGACTAGCACTTTGTACCTAGATGCTGCCCAGGGTCTCATGGTGGAGCCAGGAGGTGGTCATAGGAACTTCTTAAGTTCTTATCGTAAATCCGTCGTGTTTGGACTCTTTTGATTTGTCTTGACTAGCACTTTGTACCTAGATGCTACTCAGGGTCTCATGATGGAGCCAGGAGGTGGTCATGGGAACGCCTTAAGTTCTCATCGTAAACCCGTTGTATTTGAACTCTTTTGATTTGTCTTGACGAGCGCTTTGTACCTAGATGCTGCCCAGGGTCTCATGATGGAGCCAGGAGGTGGTCATGGGAACTCCTTAAGTTCTCATCGTAACGCGTCGTATTTGGACTCTTTTGATTTGTTTTGACTAGCACTTTGTACCTAGATGCTGCCCAGGGTCTCATGATGGAGCCAGGAGTTGGTCATACGAACTCCTTAAGTTCTTATCGTAAAGCCGTCGTGTTTGAACTCTTTTGATTTGTCTTGACTAGCACTTTGTACCTAGATGCTGCCCAGGGTCTCGTGATGGAGCCAGGAAGTGGTCACAGAAACTCCTTAAGTGATCACATTTTTTTATCAATTTTTATCAGAATATTAAAATTTAACACTATTTGACACCTCTACTTACTACCTAACACAGGTTTTATCTCGGAATGAGAAGGGTTTTGGCCGTAGTCCACCACGCTGGTCAAAAAGACTATTGAGCCGGCAAATATGCAGTTTTGTGTTTTAGATATTATTTTATATATACTTTTGCTAAGTTTTAATTGTTGTTTCAATGGAGCTCTGCAGTTCGTCGTGGGTTTTTTAAAATTTTTAATTTTATTACTTGTAATTTATTGAAACACCCCAACTCATCAAAACTGACTCTCTAGACACGGTCGACTTCCCTAGGACGTCAGAGCGAACCAAATGTTGTTTATTTACAAAGATTTAGTATAACTAGGCGGGGTTAATTTCTTTTGCTGTATATAGAATTACTCGGTACAATTTTTTAAATGAGTGACTCTAGTGACGAAGAGTTAATGCGTTGCAGTATATTGTTCAATCTGTCAGGCACCAATAATTTTCTTCGGTCTTGTATTTTCTCGCTATTGAAGTGAAAAGTTGTATGATCACACAATAGCAAACTTTTTTTGTTTTTTGAGTCCCTCACTACACTCAGAAGATAGAAGAATTGATTTAGTTTTTTTTTTCCCCTTTATATCTGCAATCAGTCTTGCGACTATAATCAGATGGTCTGAGTTACATATTTGAGGTGCATTTGCAGACGAGGGAGCCATAACTCGCCCGTCCGTCAATAATCGAGCACATCAGCTCGTTTCAGGCGTTTCGCTCGTGGGGCTCGTAGCAACGAGCTAGCAAGGTGATTTGGATGTTTAGCAAGCCGGTCTTGGTGTTTTTTGCAGTACTTGCTGATTTCATCACTGACTGTTGGCAGATCTAGATATTGATGGATTTCATGGTTGCGGGTAAACCAGGGCGCGTTTGTGATTGTCCTCAGTATGTTATTTTGAACCCTTTGGATGCGCATTATGTTGGATTTACTGCAGGTCCCCCACAACTGAATGCCGTAGAGCCAGATGGGTTTCAGCATAGCGCAGTAAATAAGCACTTTGTTGTTCAGGCTTAGGGTCGATTGCCGGCCAAGCAACCAGCACCCCGATTCAGAACCTTACGATATCTTGGTTATCGATCGATTCGGTTTGTTATCGTACGATAAGATGTATTTTCAATTCAGAATAATCGTATCGAAGGTAAAATTGCCGATATCGATACCGAACCGAACCAACGTTGTTATCGTTCGATTCGATTCGATAAACGCTATTCAGAACAACTGCAACCGAATAAGAATTACCGAACGTCGGATTCTTTTGCCGGTTACTTATCGAATGCTACAGGGCATTCGATAACCTTTCCGTTTATTGTTTTTTTCGTAAAAACAAAGTAAAACCCAAAACTTAGTAGGTTAAAGATTATAAGAAAATGCATAGAGCATTTTTAAGCAGAGGAAGACACCATTATTAATAGTACACAAGTCTTAGGAGACCTAGATATTCCAGATTAATTCTGAAGTTTTTATTGGATATTTTCCTTCCATTTTCTTTCCATTAATTATGCAGCTTAGTTTAATCCTGTTTAACTAAAATTAAATTTAAAGCTTATTAAGAATTTAATAAATAATTATTTATTTTAATATTATTTTTAAAAAAATCATTAAAAATAATAATAATATAATAATAATATTAAGTAAATAAATAACAATAATATAAAAAGTAATGAAAATAAATATTATATTTACTATATAAATAAATATAGAACTAGATGATGCCCGCGACTTCGTTTGCGTGGATTACGGTTTTTGATTCCCGCGGGAACTCTTTAATTTTCCGAGATAAAAAGTAGCCTATGTCCTTCCCCGGGATACAAACTACCCCTATACCAAATTTCATCAAAATCGGTTGAACATATGGGCCGTGAAAGCGTAGCAGACAGACAGACAGACACACACTTTCATATTTATAATATATAAATATATACTAGATGATGCCCGCGACTTCGTCCGCGTGGATAAGATTTTTTTATTCCCGCGGGAACTCTTTAATTTTCCGAGATAAAAATTAGCCTATGTCCTTTCCCTGGATACAAACTATCCCTATACCAAATTTCATCAAAATCGGTTGAAGAGATAACAGATGTGCCGTGAAAGCGTAGCAGACAGACAGACAGACACACTTTCGCATTTATAATATTAGTATGGAAGTATGGATTAGTATGGATATATGTATATGTTTTTTTTTAAAATAATAATTAAAATTTCGGGAAAATAGTCGATACCGGTATCGATCCCGATATCGATATCGAACTCGAATCGTATCCGTAAAGCGAATGTTCTGAATTGCACGACAAAAAATTTTCGATACGAGATCGATACCTAATCGTATCGATACGATATGATATCGAAGTGTTGTGAATCGCCCTGCAGAGCAGGTTTCGGAATTGAGCCTTCATTTCGTCTCTTTTATTTTCAATGTGATATTTCCAGGTCAGGCGCCGGTCCAGATGGAAACCAAGGTATTTGACACAATTTGCTGAAGGTAGAATATCGTTTCCTAATCTGACAGGAGCGCAGTCTCCCGGTCTTAATGCAAAGGTGATGTGCTGTGATTTGGATGCACTCGCTTTTATTCGCCATTTAGAAAGCCATAAATGGATAGCATCAAGTTGTTTTTGGAGGCTGGAACTAGCTCGATTGGCATCTTGATTGCAAGAGAGGAAGGCAGCATCGTCAGCAAATGTTGCTATGGTGACATCAGGGGAATGAGGTACATCACATGTGAAAATATTATACAGGACTGGACCAAGAACTGAGCCCTGGGGCACCCCTGCGGAGCAAGTAGAAGCTGGATCTGGCGTCCCCTTGCCTGACCTGAAATACTCTATTTTCCAGATATGCTGCAAGCAGTAAGAACATGGAGTGTGGTAGAAATTTCTTAATTTTGGCCAAGAGTCCTTTGTGCCATACTCTGTTGAAGGCTTGTTGCACATCCAGGAATGCGGCAGAGCAATACTTCTTAGTTTCTAGGCACTGTCGGATAGTATGGTACACCCTGTGAACTTGTTCGACGGTAGAGTGCTGTTTGCGAAAGCCAAACTGGTGAGCAGGAATAACATCGCTTTCGTCCAAGGCATTCTTCAACCTAACAAGGAAAATTTTTTCCCAGACCTTTGACAGAACTGGTGTTAGGCTAATAGGCCGATAGGAGGTGGTTTCTTCCTGTGGTTTCCCTGGTTTGTGTATCATGATGATTTGGGATACTTTCCAAGTGTCAGGAAAGTGATTTTTTTGTATTATACAGTTGAAAAGGTTAGCCAAAAACACCAGACACTTTCTGGGGAGTTCTTTCAGAACACGGGGAGTAATCAGGTCAAAACCTGGAGCTTTTTTGGAGTCAAGAGAGGCGATTGTTTTAAAAATCTCTTTTGGAGAAGTAGGCTTGAGAGGTAGGCACAGCTGAAGGTCTTGATCAAGTATCTCTTGTATTTCAGGGTGGTCCGAATCGGGATGGTCGTTAGGTTGGAAAACAGTACTAAGGTGAGCCGCAAAAGCTTCCGCTTTTTCAGTGTCTGTTCGAGCCCAACTTGCACCAGTCCTAATAGGCGGTAAATGAGGTTGCGGTTGGTTCAAGGTTTTCGTGGCTTTCCACAGTGATCTGTCCCCCCGACCTGTAAGTGATAATGCCTCAAGATTTTCCTTGATCGAGTTATGGGATGCATCTGCCAGTATCGCTTTAAGTTCTTTTATGGCACGATTAAGGCTAGTTTTATCGTCAGGGCAGCGTGAGCCCTGCCAGGTGCGCCGAAGACGCCTTTTTTCTTCAATTTTAGCCCTTATGTCAGATGAAAGATAAGTGCCATGTTGTTTAGGGTGAAGATAGGGGGTGCTGATCCATGCTGCGACTTGAATAAGGTTGGTAATATATATCGTAGCATTCTCGATGTCATCAGTATTCTTGAGGGGAACTTTTAGGTTGATGTTGTTGTTTAAGTAGTCTCTAAATGAGTATCAATCAGTCTTATGATTATAAAGATAGTCATTGTTGTCTCTTCTTAATATTACTGAATTGCTCACCTCCAGTATTACTGGGGAATGGTCTGAAGACCCATCCAAACTTGGCTCAATGTTGGTGTAGGGCTGGGAAACATTTTTTGTCACAAAGAAGTCTAAGAGATCAGGCCTTTTTTTGGTGTCCGCAGGCCAGTATGTTGGTTCACCAGATGATAGTGTGGATAATTTGTTGCTATCAATGCTATCTTTCAGTTCTCTTCCTCTTGGGAGAGTATAACGGGAGCCCCAGAAAGTGTGTTTGGCATTCCAATCGCCACCTGATATAAAACGATTACCTAATGTTCTAAAATAACTCGAAAAAATAGCCGCGCTAATTTTGTGTGGGCAGTAAATGGCTGAGAGGTTGATAAACTCTGACCTTCTACTCTGATTGTGGTGGCTTGTATATGAGGAGTTCTGTAGTGGTCTAGGAAATGGTGCTTTAGGTTGTTTCTCACAATTACCGCTGTCCCCCCATGGGCCCCACCATCGGGGTGAGGTGTTAAATAGCTACAGTAGCCAGGTATCGCGAATAGACTCTTGTCAGTGACGTGAGATTCAGATACGAGAACTGCATCTAGTTTGTTTGTAGCCATAAAAGCTACCAGTTCATCTTTACGGCCTGTGAGGCCGTTAATGTTCCACGCAGCGATGCGTAGGGTACCTATTTAACCACCTTAGTTTTGAGGGTGGTAATAAGCCCCAGAAGGGTGCTTATTTGTTGTAGTAGGATGTCTATTTTCTCACTTTGCTTCAGGAGTATATTTTCAATGGAGCTAAATGATCCATGTGTTGGCGGATGAGTGTTATTCTCATTTGGCGGTGATCTAGGGCT
This sequence comes from Erebia aethiops, assembly GCA_923060345.2. Taxonomy (NCBI): domain Eukaryota; kingdom Metazoa; phylum Arthropoda; class Insecta; order Lepidoptera; family Nymphalidae; genus Erebia; species Erebia aethiops. Next base: position 2,689,569 of record OV281093.1, on the reverse strand, counting down.
TCTTGCTGCATCTGCATACGTTTGAGATGCTTTCTTTGGCGGGCGCGAGTTACGTATGGATTCCTCTATGTTTGTGGCATTATTTGCGTTTCTGTTAGGGAGTTCCTCCTCTGGGCTTATTTTTGGTGGATAAAAGGATTTTCTGTTAACGGTAGCCTTTTTCCTTGTGAGTATCTCCTTATAGACCTGGCATCCTTTGTAATTTGCGGGATGATCAAGTAAGCACAAGGCACATTTTGCCGGGGTATGTCTATCTTTCTTTGGACATTCAGATGTCATGTGCCCCTCTCCGCATTTTACGCAACGATATGGTCTCATGCAATTATTTTTAGAGACCATATTGTTGGCACCTGTGGCATTGAACAACTGCAGTAGATTTTCTTGGGTTTTCAATTTTAACTTTCTGGTGAAATATGTGTTCTATATTTTTCAAGTTTTTATTCTCGCTATTGAAGTGAAAAGTTGTATGATCACACAATAGCAAACTTTTTTTGTTTTTTGAGTCCCTCACTACACTCAGAAGATAGAAGAATTGATTTAGTGTCTCGAATTCTGTACCTCTGAAGTCTGAGTTGAATTCGCGTGTGTGTTTCGAGGCTCGAATGTTTAACAATCAGAAGGGTAATGAACTGGTTTCAGATAACAAGACGCCATGTGGCATCGCTAAGCCGCTACAAGCACCCGCTGCGGTCTGAAATCGAGCCCGACCGCTGCGACGCGGACACAGCACTGGACGCGACTGCGACTGTCGCGGCTGCGACTGCGACTGACGCGTCTGATGTCGCAGTCGCGGTGAAACGGGAAGCCTGCGCATATAATGCAGACAGCATAGCGACGGCAGCGCGAGCGTTGCGCGAACACGACTACTGCGAGGCTGCGGAGGACACGCCAGCCGCCCGCTTGAAGCGAGAGTACGTACGCTCCACGGCTAAACTCCATGTACAACAAGCAAACTGAATGGCTTGAGTTGTTACTACGAAGTCACCCTCAAACTTACATATGTATATTTTTTTTTTTTATCCACTACAAGCTAGTCCTTGACTACGATCTCACCTGATGGTAAGTGATGATGCAGTCTAAGATGGTAGCAGGCTAACCTGTTAGGGGCATGGCAGTTATATTAAACCCATACCCCTTCGGTTTCTACACGGCATCGTACCGGAACGCTAAATCGCTTGGCGGCACGTCTTTGCCGGTAGGGTGGTAACTAGCCACGGCCGAAGCCTCCCACCAGGCCAGACCAGGGAAAATTCGGAAATTATAAATTCCCAAATTGACCCTGCCGGGGATCGAACCCAGGACCTCCGCATGTTAAGGAAACAGCGCTACACGCTGCACCACGGAGGTCGTATATAGGTTGACATTGTTGACAATTTATGGCAATAGTCCAAGTAATATTGATTAGTAACGGTTTGAACCTAATCATCGAGTAATGAATATAATGCTATCCTTTCAGGCCTAGCAGTGAGCCGGAGTCTTCGCAAGACCGCTATCAGGCTTCAGGTAAGAGCGATAGATCCTATTTTGAGACAGATATTTTTAGTTTTCCCGACTCGAGAGAATGGAAGTGAACACTTAAGGCCTCGTCCTCATCGTCTCGCGGCTCGGTGTCGCTCGACAAGGCGGCTCAAGAGGGGATGTTAATTGTTATCCATTACAAGACTACAAGTTAGCCTTTGACTGTGATCTCACCTGTAAGTGATGATGCAGTCTCAGTGTGAGATCTATAGAGCGAACTTTGACTTTGCTTACACTAAGACACGGTTAAAACGAGACAAATTTATGTTACTGACATAAATCCATCTCGTTTTAACTCTAAGTAAGGTCTGAGCCAACTCAAAGTACGCTCTATAGCTCTCAGCATTAGATGGTAGGATGGTAAACCTGTTAGGGAGGGGTATGGCAGTAATATTAAACCCATATCCCTAATCGGTTTCTACACGGCATCGTACCGGAACGCTTAATCGCTTGGCGTTACGTCTTTGCCAGTAGGGTGGTAACTAGTCACGGCTGAAGCCGTCCACCAGACCACATTTAGAGAAAATTCAGAAATTAAAATTTCCCAAATTGACCCTGCCGGGAATCGAATTGCACTCGCTCCAGCAATGCTAAAGACAACGGTTTACTTATGTATCTGCACATTGATGAAATTGTAAATCAATTTTTTCAAAATAGCAACCACCGAGTTTCTTCTCGGTAGGAATGGCATGCCGAACCAGTGGTAGATATAGATATATAAAATATGCTTTATTGCCACACAAAATATTAAAAAGAAATAAAAAAATTAACAAACAAAAATAAATAACAAGTGTGCAAAGGCGGTCTATCACTAAAAGTGATTTCCTCCAGACAACCTAGCCGTAGATTCACTCGACTTCATTCAAAAGCAATGGGAAAAATTTATTTGAATAAAAACAACATTCATCCGTCCATCCGTGGGTGCATTTAAGTCCAAACTGAAGCAGCACTTTCTTTCAACTTTATATTATGATTAGCTATTATAATATTTATGTATGGTAACTATAGTATGCTTGTATATAATATATATATTATATATTATATTATGTGTATAGTATGATATATGTATATGTACCTGTTGTTTAACTTTATAGTGTACTCTAAATCCCCACGGCTTAGGAGTACAGTACCCTGCAGCATCAGGGTTGAGGAGTTGGGATTTGGGTTTAAGTATCAAGTCGTTGCTTGACACCTACAATATGAATTCATCATTAAAAATCTTAAATTGCAATTTTTAAGGAGTTCTGTACCCTACAGCATCAGGGTTGAGGAGTTGTATTGTATACACGTAACTTGATACCTACTATATGAATTCACCATCAAAATTTCCTAACACCCTAGTTTTGAGGATTTCATGTAGTACGGTACACCTGCAGCATCAGATTTGAGGATTTGGAGTCAGAATTTTTTATGGGACCATCTCGCGAGCTTCCTCTAACCAGTGAAAAAAAAATTTTCAATTCGGTTTAGAAACCACGGAGATATGCACCGAAATACATTAAAAAAAAACACGCGCCGCATTGAGAACCTCCTCCTTTTTTGGAAGTCGGTTAATAAATAGTGAAAGGAGTTTACATAACATTCTCTCCATTAAAGTTTTTGGGACATTTTTCTATTATTAAAACCACAATTTTGTTGATATTAGTACGATTCAGATCATGGTGATGCTTGCTTTGCCTTATTGCCGTTTTGGATTGTACGGCACTTTTAAATTACTAGCTCATGCCCGCGTGGATTGAGGTTTTTCGGTTTTCGCGGGAACTCTTTAATTTTCAGTGATAAAAAACAGCCTTTGTGTTATTCCAGACTAAAATCTATCTCTGTGCTAAATTTCATCCTGATCGTTCAGCCGCTCTTGCGTGATCGATTAACAATCGTCCATCCATCCATACATCCATTCATCCAAACTTTCGCATTTACAATTAGTATAGACTATAGATTATGCGTTTGGCGTTAGAGGTGTTAATGAGGCGTTTGTTTTTTTGATTCTGTCTATAAGTAGTGATAGTGATAATGTTCTTTTGTTTCAGTCGCTCCTGTGGTTCTAGCGACCAATCCCGGAAACGAAGAACATCCGACCGATTCAAGCGACGATTGGGATATATTGTCGTTCGAAAAGTATGCAAACGTTCTCACCGATCCAAGGAAATCCCAGGACACTGCACTAATACCAAAGGAGTCGTCGGCAAAAATAAGTGATAATATCGATTATCGAATACCGAGGCGTGATGATCGTTTCAAGAACGAACAAAGTAAACCTTCCCAGGGTATATTCGGTACACAGATGGGAAACCATACCGACCGTATACAGTATATCTGTGATGTTTGCCAAAAGATATTTCAACGAAAAGGTGCCTTAGTTTCCCACATTAGGGTGCACACTTTCGCAAAAACTTTACCAAGTAAGTTAAGAGCGTGCAAATTGAATCAAAGTCTTACGTTATCGAGTCCCAAGGCAACGCGTACTGAAGAGTCTTTTACTTGTGAATTATGCGAGTACAAATGTACATACAACAGTACTTTAGTGAGACACATGAGGACTCACGCTGGCGAAAAGCCTTTTGCGTGTAAGTTATGCGAGTACACAAGTGCACACAACAGTCATTTAGTGGAGCACATGAGGACTCACACTGGCGAAAAGCCTTTTGCGTGTAAGTTATGCAAGTACAAGTGTACACAAAACAGTAATTTAGTGACGCACATGAGGACTCACACTGGCGAAAAGCCTTTTGCGTGTAAGTTATGCAAGTACAAGTGTACACAAAACAGTCGTTTAGTAAGGCACATGAGGACTCACACTGGCGAAAAACCTTTTACTTGTAAGTTATGCAAGTACAAGTGTACAGAAAACAGTAGTTTAGTGAAGCACATGAGGACTCACACTGGCGAAAAGCCTTTTGCGTGTAAGTTATGCAAGTACAAATGTGCAGGAAACAGTAATTTAGTGAAGCACATGAGGACTCACACTGGCGAAAAGCCTTTTGCGTGTAAGTTATGCAAGTACAAATGTGCAGGAAACAGTAATTTAGTGACGCACATGAGGACTCACACTGGCGAAAAGCCTTTTGCGTGTAAGTTATGCAAGTACAAGTGTACAACAAACAGTCATTTAGTGAGGCACATGAGAACTCACACTGGCGAAAATCCTTTGCTTGTAAGTTATGCAAGTACAAGTGCGCAGTAAACAGTTAGCACAGAAAAGGACTTGGATTATAAACTAACTAGCTGATGCCTGCGACTTCGTCCGCGTGGAATAAGTTTTTTTGGATTCCCGCGGGAACTCCTCAATTTTCCGGGATAAAAAGTAGCCTATATCACTCTCTAGGTCCTCAACTATACCCATGCCAAAAATCACGTCGATCCGTTGCTCCGTTGTTACAAACCAACAACACTTTCGCATTTATAATAATAAACTAGTGTCTAGTGTCTAGTGTAGCAGCTCACGGGTTGTGTTTTGACTTACAAGTAGTACAGACTTTACTGTACTAAACTGAATTCATTTATTATGGTTATAGCAAAATTATTAAAAATGGCGTTGATTTTTTTAAACTTTGGTATCAGTTTCCTGTTTTGTGATCCCAGGGAGCCCTAAATATCGATTTTGAACGAAATCGGTCCATTAACAAAGAATTTCAAAATGGCGCTGATTTTTCAAAATTTTGGTTTCGGTTTCCTGTTTTGTAACCCCAGGGAGTCCTCAATATCGATTTTAAACGAAATCGATCAAATAACAAAGAATTCCAAAAAGCGCTGATTTTTTAAAAATTTAGTACCAGTTTCCTGTTTTGTAATCGCAGAGAGCCCCGTCGTGGGTAAAACGGAACCGTATCAAAATCTTGCATAGTTTTACACAGTCTTGTAGTATTCTTCAATATTGGCCATATATTTTCTATGGAAAAATAAATTCCGCCATCTTGAACTTTTTTCCTGTTCATCAAGAAGACCTTCCGGTCCTGATCATCTCTTGCCACGAAACCATACTTCCATCTCTTATACTCTCCGAGATAGACACTGACGAAATTTGTATGGCGGCCATCTTGAATCCACCAATTTGGAGTTTTTTTAAATTTCATCGCCAATTGGATGAGGTTCCGAGTGACATTTGTTTGAGGACCACCCACCTATCTTCAAAGTTCAATACCTTGGCCGTGCCCTTTACCCGACTCCAAAATCCTCAATCATCAGCTGTCTCCATATTTTTGTTAAAGTTATATTTTCTGACTTCTATACGAAGCCATCAGTGAAAAAAAAAATTTCATACAAAATTTTACAGGAGGACGTTTTTGGGGAAAATCTCGAAAACTACCCCAAATGTGGCAACACTGTTTAGATATCTCGATACTGCCGGTCGAGCTACACAATCGATCCATACATGGCAACTTTCCCAAATGTTGCCAACTGCCTCAAAATCGTGATCGAAATTTTCAAAAACACAAAAAGAATACAAAATGGCCGCCGCGTCGTTTTACAAAAACATTGACATAGTTTCATAATTTTCCCGTGAACTACAGATACCGCTTCTGATGACGTTTCAATTTTTCATCTCGCTCGCACCCAGCCGAAATGATTGCTCCTGAAAAAAGACCATGTCGAAAATCACTTTTACTTTGATAAATTCCAGTGTTGCCAGACCTCGGCGACGATAATACCCAAATGTCATTCGTACAACGTATTCGTACACGTGGTCGCTCATACTCGAACTTTGCAAAAAATACGTATTTAGATTTTTTAATTTTTGGGGTAAATCTTGAAAATTTCCCGAGAAATGGGGTAATTTTTTTTCCCCAATCCATACCTCGAGTCTGTACACACAATCGCCCCTTACAAGTCGAAACGCTCCGACGTTGCCAACTGTGAGAAAATTGAATTTTAAAATTGCGATTTTTCGTACCTCAGACCGAACGGCCGCCGCGGCAGCCGCCATCTTGAATTTTTAAAAACCACTCCCGTTCTGTCAAAATACAGGATAGTTGTAGGCGAAAAGAGAAAAAAATATTATGCTCGACCGCGCCGTTTCGGATCTGTGGCGCCGCGGTTCGGGGTCGAAAAATCAAAAATTTCAAAACACTACAGCTCGGCCGCCATCTTGTTTTTCCAATTTTTTCCACTCTTTCTTTTGATCGTTTCCTAGTTTCTTCAATAGTTGCGAGTCGAACGAAATCGGTTGGAAAACAAAAGAGTTGCAAGAATCACGTCGGCCGCCATCTTGTTTTTCCGAAATGTCATAATTTTTCCCTACTCGACTCCCGCACCCGAACACATCTCCCGTACATCATTGTATCGTTTTCTGTCTCTTTCTAGGAGAACAATTATGTCAATGAGTCAGTGAGTCAGAGAGTGGTAATCGAGATAAATAAGTATGATGATAGATTGGAAGTGAGGCACAACATTGGTTTACCTTTTATTCGTGGTCAATCTGATCCCAGGGAAAAATCTGATTCAGTTACTTTTACACAACTTCGCGTCGTCGTAAATTGTCTGCATTGCCGTACTGCGGAACAGCACTGGCTGGTCGAGCGCCCCTGGGCCCTGGCTCGTGCACTACGCTTGCTGAATAATCTGACGCAAAAACTTGGAAATTTGGAATTGGATATTTTTCACACCCCACCGCTCCAACACATTACACAAATAAAACTATTTTTAGAGTACCTACAAGTAATATTGCTGGTATTTTTGATGTGAATCTTCATAAGAATCGTTGTGATTTGAAAATTCGATGAAACGAAAATGCGACACCAAAAAGAGACAAACAAATTATTCATAATAGGATTTAGCCTATGAGAGAATAAGATGGAATACAAGTTATATTTGTCTCATTCTACGTAGGCTACTTTTCTGAAGTTTCACTTCTGCCATGTGTGAATTGCACACGCACACTCCTTTTTTACCCTCGACGAAACGGAGACGGTATAAATGTGTTTGCCCTAAGAGGTTGTGTGTTTGTTTGTTTGTTTGTGCACTTTTTTGTTACCATTTTTCTCAAAAAGTACTGGGCTGATTGAGATGCGGTTTTTTGCATTAGATATGTATAGCTTGTGAGAAGGTTTTTAGATATATTTTAGGACCATAGACAACCAAGCTGAGCTGTAGTCTATGATTTTAATTTTTCAATATGTTACCATTTTTCTCAAAAAGTACTGGGCCGATTGAGATGCGGTTTTTGCATTAGATATGGATAACTTGTGAGAAGGTTCTTAGATATATTTTAGGACCATAGACAACCAAGCTGAGCTGTAGTCTATGATTTTAATTTTTTCAATATGTTACCATTTTTCTCAAAAAGTACTGGGCCGATTGAAATGTGGTTTTTTGCATTAGATATGGATAGCTTGTGAGAGGGTTCTTAGTTATATTTTAGGATCATAGACAATCAAACTGAGCTGTAGTCTATGATTTTAATTTTTCAGTATATTACCATTTTTTTTAAAAAGTACTGGGCTGATTGAGATGCGGTTTTTTGCATTAGATATGTATAGCTTGTGAGAAGGTTTTTAGATATATTTTAGGACCATAGACAACCAAGCTGAGCTGTAGTCTATGATTTTAATTTTTCAATATGTTACCATTTTTCTCCAAAAGTACTGGGCCGATTGAGATGCGGTTTTTTGCATTAGTTATGTATAGCTTGTGAGAAGGTTCTTGGATATATTTTAGGACCATAGACAACCAAGCTGAGCTAGTGATTTGGTAAGTGGTAGGAACTCCTTAAGATCTCATCGTAAACCCGTCGTGTTTAGACTCTTTTGGTTTGTCTTGACTAGCATTTTGTACCTAGATGCTGCTTAGGGTCTCATGATGGAGCCAGGAGGTGGTCATAGGAACTCCTAAGTTCTTATCGTAAACCCGTCGTGTTTGGTCTCTTTTGATTTGTCTTGACTAGCACTTTGTACCTAGATGCTGCCCAGGGTCTCATGGTGGAGCCAGGAGGTGGTCATAGGAACTTCTTAAGTTCTTATCGTAAACCCGTCGTGTTTGGACTCTTTTGATTTGTCTTGACTAGCACTTTGTACCTAGATGCTGCTCAGGGTCTTATGATGGAGCCAGGAGGTGGTCATAGGAACTCCTTAAGTGATCACATTTTTTTAAACAATTTTTATCAGAATATTAAAATTTAACACTATTTGACACCTCTGCTCATTACTAAGCCCAAGTTTTATCTCGGAATGAGAAGGGTTTGGCCACAGTCCACCACGCTGGTCAAAAGAACTACTGAGCTGGCAAATATGCAGTTTTGTATTTTAGATATTATTTTATATATATATATACTTTTGCTAAGTTCTAATTGTTGTTTCAATGGAGCTCTGTAGGTCGTCGTGGGTTTTTTAAAATTTTTAATTTTATTACTTGTTTATTGTCTTGTTACTGTAATTTTATTTGTAAACATTTAGTTAAGTAGATGGGTACATATGTTATTTTTATGATTAAATTTCAAATATTGTAGTTGTAGGATGTATTTTTGTAGCCAGGGGAGACGAATTGGGCGACATAAATTAAATAAAACATAAATTCTTCCCTGACATGTCTGTATCAATATTAAAATGTATAATAAAGAAAAATATACAGACAAGAGCGGTTTAGTGAAGCGCAAGGGACTATCTATTTCTCATTGATTTATTATTCAGTATGGATACTGGTCCACCACTACAGCCTATTAACGTCCGATAGCTGGGCACAGACCTCCACTCTCATAGGAGAGAGGGAATTCCAGCTCAGAAATTCTCAGTGCCACTGAGAATTTCTGAATTGAATTCAATTTTTTTGCCCGACCGGGAATCGAACCAAGGTCCTCGTGATCCGCAGTCGACTATGCTATCCGCTAGACCAACGAGGCAGTTACTGGTCAACTGCACCCAGTAAGTGCGAAGCAAAAAGTATTTGATACATTCATAATACCATGTATGACTTACGGATGCCAAACTTGGTCACTTACGAAAGCAAACACACAGAAACTAGAAACTTGTCAACATAGTATGGAGAGAAGTATGATAAACATAAAAAAGAAAGACAGAATAAACCTAAAAACTATAGAAAAACCCAGCAAAGTGAAAGATGTAACAGAGCATATAAGAAGGCTAAAATCTTAGGCTAAAATGGCGTTGGACTGGACACATGATGAGAGACAGTGGTGGAAAATGGACAAAGGAAGGGACCGAGTGGTATCCGAGGGATGGGAAAAGGTGTAAAGGAAGGCAAAGGAAAAGATGGGAAGAGGATTTAAGAGTGGTGGCTGGTGCTACATTGTTATACATAATATTATGTACCAATTGAGTTCATTTTTTAAATTTTGTCCATTAGTGTGTGGGTCAATAAAGATTCATTAATTTATATATTTATTTATTTAAGTATACTTGCAAAAAAATACCAAGTAATCATCCATCAAGGGGCCTCGCAAAATGTATCTTGCCCACATCAAATTTAGGTCTTGCCCCGCCACTTGAAAAATCCTCATGATAAACCAAATATCAGTATTCCTAATGACCGTAAGTAATATCGTAATAATCGAAATCATTCTTAAAAGTAATAGTAAAGTGTATGACCTTGGTCTATACTAATAATATAAATTGGAAAGTTTGGATGGATAGATCGATGCACGTTTGTTACTCAATCACGCCAAAACGGCTGAATGGATCTGGATGAAATTTGCACAGAGATAGATTATAGTCTGGAATAGCATATAGACTTTTTATCCCGGAAAATTAAAGAGTTCCAGCTGGAACCAAAAAACCTCAATCCACGCGAATGAAGTCGGGGATCGGCTAGTGATTTTATGTTTTCGGTATATTTTTCCTTATACCAAATTAGAATGATAGACCAGAAAATCGGACCATAATTATTAACAAAAATATATTTCTGTATATTTCGAGTATTTAGCAGAATGTTTTTCGATCTTGGTCAATATCGATAGGTATGTGCATTTGCGCGCCTTAATTTGAAATGGTAAAAAACTATGATTAGGGAAATGTTAGGGAAGAAACAGGCAACATTTGACATTTGTAATGTCACTGGGTCCAGAGCTCAGTTAAAAACCTAAAAGATTTCGCCATATTCCAAACTGTCAATGCAAAAACGAGATAGCTTTATGCCTTATGGCGTATTGCCTACAAAAGAAAGGTAAGTGAATACTTTTTTTTGTCCCTGTCAGTGTGCTCAATTTTTTTGCCTGCCAAAGTTCATTTTGGCGTACATCTTTAGCACACAAACTTATGGAAAGCTTAGGAACATTGGAGGTTATTTACCTGAGATTGGAGGTTAGATAAGCAGTCAAAGTTTTTGATTAATTATTATTATTAAAACATATGTAGGTGAAATCGTAAGTGAAATTTAGTGTTCTATAAGTTAATGCGCAATGCTGAGTTGCAGTATAATAGGCTGCAAAAGCCGCAGCGAAAGGAAAATCGAAGGAATCAAATTTCACAAGTAAGTGGTCAAAATCTTAATTTAGTGACATATTAATCTTTATATTATTTATTTATTTATTTATTTATTTATTCTCCACTTATAACTAGCCTTACAGGTTTCCCTAATACACTAGTCTAGCTAAAATAATCCTTAACTATATAATGAACTACTTAATTAAATATTATTATTATAACATATAGCCCACAGAGCAATCCTTGTGAGTTCACTCAGAGTACAATAAAACAGATCTGTTCTCCCAGCTATGACGTTAAGGGTGCGAATCGCGCGCGTCAGCGGCGCCTTGCTGAGCAAGTTGGTGCGTCCGCGCGGTACCGCCAGCAGCGGTGGCCTGCGCCTGCGCCACACGTACCGATCCGGGACACGGAGACTCACCTGTCCTAAAACGTCCGCATTATAAATCTTCCCCCGTATTATTTTGAAAATGTACAAAATAAGTGATAATTCCCTCCTAACCCCTAGTTCGTTATACCCAACCATACCCAGAACAAATAATGTTGGATACATTAACGGGTAGTATGGGTATACCCCATAAAGCTTCATATATAGGTACCTAACAAATTTATTTTGTACCCGCTCTATCATAAGGCTATATTTAGCCTCATGTGGAGCCCAAATGACTGAGTTGCTTTCTAAGTGGCTCCTGACCAAAGCATTGTATAATGCTATCACCGCCTTTATGTTACTAAAGCCCCTAACGGTACGAAGTAAGAAGCCTAGATTTTTGTAAGCTTTCTTACAGCATTTTACAATGTGGTCACGAAACGTAAGTTCTGTATTCAAACCAACCCCCAAGTCCCTAACTTCTGCAACTCTCACCATTGGTACCCCATCAATATTATAATCATAACGGATGGGGGATTGTGCCTTAGAAAAGGTGATCACTGCACATTTTGAGGTGTTGAATTGTAATCGGTTATCCTTACTCCATTTGACTGCTCGATCAATGTCCTGCTGCAGCCTCCCACAGTCACTCTCGCCTTCTACAGCCAGAGAGAGCTTGAGATCGTCTGCGAACAGCAAACACTTGGCATCCTTGATCACCTGAGGTAGGTCGTTTATCATTAAAATAAACTGTAAGGGACCCAGGTTGCTACCCTGACTCACACCAGATCTAGTATAATACGTTTCTGACCTATGACCCCTATAGTCTACATATTGTTGCCTATCTCTCAAGTAACTCGCAAAAAAATTCAGTAAATGTGGAGTGAACCCAACCGATGCTAACTTTTTTAGTAAGACATCGTTGTCTACTAGATCGAATGCCTTCCGAAAGTCAAAGTATGCTGCATCAGCCTGCCCCCCACTGTCAACAGCTGGAACAATATGAGCCATGTAAGCGAGAAGGTTGCTCGTAGTACTCCTCGCTTGCCGGAATCCGTGCTGAGCGTCCGAAAGTTGCGCGCTCACCTGGTTGTAGATTATCTTATGGATAGCCGACTCTAATACTTTTGCGGGTGTGGACAGCACCGTTACAGGCCTGTACCCCTCCAACTGTGTTCCCGATCCACCTTTTGGTACCGGTACGACTCGAGTTAATTTCCACGTCTCAGGAAACACAGCTTTCTTCAAACACAGATTATATATTATGTGAAGCAACGGTTCCGCCAGAACCAATCGACAGTCTCTAAACAGGTAAGGTGGGATGCAATCTGGTCCCGCAGACTTTTTCGGTTTAAGTTGTTTAAGTGCCTGCCTTACCTCATTCAAGGTCAATCGGTCGATATGGACCCGCGCCGCTCCGTTCTCTCCACCCGCTGCTGCTATGGCCGCGCTAACATTCAATTCGGCTCGCTCTGAGCTATAGACGGACTGAAAAAACTGAGCGAACTCAACAGCACACTGCTCTGCAGTCAACAGAACCCCGTTTTTTAAAATTTTCCGTGGAGCCCTACTACCTCTTTTTGATCTTGTATAGTTCCAGAACGATAAAGGATCCTTGAGGAGTTGATTCTGAACTCTGCGCTGATAGTGTTCGTGAGCTGTTTCTATCATTTTTTTGACCTTTGCCCTACACTGCGAAAATGCCTCGTAATTAACTTTCGAGTTACAAGCCTTATACCGCCGGTGAAGATTCGCTTTCAATTCTATGTTGCGAATTATTTCAACCGTGTACCACTCGGGGTAATTATACCCCGGGGTTACAGGACTTCGCTTTTTTCTCGGAACCCAGTCATCGATAATCGACGTAAGAATTTTATAAAAATATTCCAAGCTTTCCTCCAACTCTAACTCATACATTGGAGTCCAGTCTGCGGCATTAAAGTAACTATAATCATGCGAAATTCAAATTTAATTTGGTTTTTCACAATTTGTAAACTAATACGACAAAGTAGGCTTATGGCATTCAAATTGCGAGCTAATTTGGCTAATTTCACATTTGTCACAGACTATGTGTCTATCCAATTATATGTCACAGATAATATTACGTTCTATGCATACAATATATTTTAACAGCTATCTCTCTCGCGCTCGCTCTGGCTCGCATCGCATCGTAGAAGTTCAGGGGTGAGCAATCATTTTTATTTTACAAATAATATTGATTTAATATTTAATTTGAATATTTTAATTTAAGAGTTTTACCAAATAAGTTGATTTTTTATGTTTGAATATCGATACTGATAACGCAGCTCAAAGGGACCACAGGGTTTTTGTTACACAGTGTATACTGTCTTTGACAGGTATATAATAAGATGTTGCCATATTCATAATTTACTCCCAAAGTGGACTCCTGTCAGATACTAGGATAGGAAATAAATAAAATTGACCAACACAACTATAAATATAATATAATATTATATAAAATATATTAAATTATATTATATAAAATACATCAATAATTAATAGTATCATGCGAATGTTTAAATAAATACCGATTTATGTAGTTTCATTTATTATTTTATCTGAACTCATAATTATGTTAAAATCGAAACCATAAAATGTTAGTAAAATACTACGTAGTAATCATAATAATTTACCCTAAACTTTTCTTGATATTATTTCGTACCTTTCATTGCTATTTGTATAATGCCAGATGACATAAAACATTTCACAGTATTACAGAATCAGAAATAATTATTTATTGCATAATACACATAATATGACAAAGGTGGTAAAAGATAATATTACCATCGTCATGGCGTGCAATACTTAAATACAATCGATGTAGCAAATCACGGTATCAATTAGATAAATAGGTGACCAATTAAGAAAATTCTTGAAATATGGACAATACCTACATATTATTATATCAACTGAACCTGAAATTGAAAATGTCATACATTTAGATTAAGTATTATCGATATATAAAGCACTTGTTAAGAGTCAAAGAAATAGTCCATTGTAATTACAGTTAACCATGTCAATGTATTTGCATAAACCAAGCATATAATTTAGCTAGCCGTTAGCTAGGCTTTGCTTATTAACCAATTCTTTATCACTATCTTGAATTTAGGTAAAGAAAGTACTTTGATGCTCATCGGTCAAATTATTATTTAAACTCGTATGACCATAATGAACTTACTTTTACGGAAAATATTAGAATTACATTAACTATAATACACATTTTCTAATTGAATTTAACTTTTGACAAACAAAAACAGACCAATAATTTTTTTATGTAAAATAAGGCGTCATAATTCATTTAACCGCGCCATAGACTACGCACAAACTAAAAAACATTTTCAAAATAGGTACCTACAAAGTACACCTTCTGAACCTCATGCTTACAAAGTATAAGACGTGATGGTGTAATTACGGTATCATAATAGAGTAGGTATCGGTACGATAAGAGAGAAAAAATCGGCCATGCGCGCTTGCCCGAATGGAAGGATTTGAATTTGGGCCCTGGCAACACTTCAAATATACTCGTTTTCAAAACAAACTTTTCTTATCAGTTTTACTATGAAAATTGGAAAAATAGGCTCTTTTTCTTTCATTTACCTGAGTAAACATTAGAGGTGCATGACAAGGGTCTGACCGCGAAATTCAAATTTAATTTGGTTTTTCACAATTTGTAAACTAATACGACAAAGTAGGCTTATGGCATTCAAATTGCGAGCTAATTTGGCTAATTTCTTAAACTGGGCACTTTCAAGTAAAGATTTTTATATAAACCTGTGAAGATGATATTCCTAGGCTCGCAATTTGAATGCCATAAGCCTACTTTGTCGTATTAGTTTACAAATTGTGAAAAACCAAATTAAATTTGAATTTCGCGGTCAGACCCTTGTCATGCACCTCTAATGTTTACTCAGGTAAATGAAAGAAAAAGAGCCTATTTTTCCAATTTTCATAGTAAAACTGATAAGAAAAGTTTGTTTTGAAAACGAGTATATTTGAAGTGTTGCCAGGGCCCAAATTCAAATCCTTCCATTCGGGCAAGCGCGCATGGCCGATTTTTTCTCTCTTATCGTACCGATACCTACTCTATTATGATACCGTAATTACACCATCACGTCTTATACTTTGTAAGCATGAGGTTCAGAAGGTGTACTTTGTAGGTACCTATTTTGAAAATGTTTTTTAGTTTGTGCGTAGTCTATGGCGCGGTTAAATGAATTATGACGCCTTATTTTACATAAAAAAATTATTGGTCTGTTTTTGTTTGTCAAAAGTTAAATTCAATTAGAAAATGTGTATTATAGTTAATGTAATTCTAATATTTTCCGTAAAAGTAAGTTCATTATGGTCATACGAGTTTAAATAATAATTTGACCGATGAGCATCAAAGTACTTTCTTTACCTAAATTCAAGATAGTGATAAAGAATTGGTTAATAAGCAAAGCCTAGCTAACGGCTAGCTAAATTATATGCTTGGTTTATGCAAATACATTGACATGGTTAACTGTAATTACAATGGACTATTTCTTTGACTCTTAACAAGTGCTTTATATATCGATAATACTTAATCTAAATGTATGACATTTTCAATTTCAGGTTCAGTTGATATAATAATATGTAGGTATTGTCCATATTTCAAGAATTTTCTTAATTGGTCACCTATTTATCTAATTGATACCGTGATTTGCTACATCGATTGTATTTAAGTATTGCACGCCATGACGATGGTAATATTATCTTTTACCACCTTTGTCATATTATGTGTATTATGCAATAAATAATTATTTCTGATTCTGTAATACTGTGAAATGTTTTATGTCATCTGGCATTATACAAATAGCAATGAAAGGTACGAAATAATATCAAGAAAAGTTTAGGGTAAATTATTATGATTACTACGTAGTATTTTACTAACATTTTATGGTTTCGATTTTAACATAATTATGAGTTCAGATAAAATAATAAATGAAACTACATAAATCGGTATTTATTTAAACATTCGCATGATACTATTAATTATTGATGTATTTTATATAATATAATTTAATATATTTTATATAATATTATATTATATTTATAGTTGTGTTGGTCAATTTTATTTATTTCCTATCCTAGTATCTGACAGGAGTCCACTTTGGGAGTAAATTATGAATATGGCAACATCTTATTATATACCTGTCAAAGACAGTATACACTGTGTAACAAAAACCCTGTGGTCCCTTTGAGCTGCGTTATCAGTATCGATATTCAAACATAAAAAATCAACTTATTTGGTAAAACTCTTAAATTAAAATATTCAAATTAAATATTAAATCAATATTATTTGTAAAATAAAAATGATTGCTCACCCCTGAACTTCTACGATGCGATGCGAGCCAGAGCGAGCGCGAGAGAGATAGCTGTTAAAATATATTGTATGCATAGAACGTAATATTATCTGTGACATATAATTGGATAGACACATAGTCTGTGACAAAGATTAATTGATGTCAATCTTTGACAATCTGCTCTCTCTCTCTAAGACCTCCGAACCGTGTGTTACTGTTTGTGTGATTAATTAATTATAATAGTTAATCTAAATTTATCTAAACGATCTTATTAATATTTGACAACCAATGTGTATTTTGTTATTCTGTACGATAATAAATTCAGCATTGGAAACATGTAAATTATTTCTCACCACGATGTCTCCATCTGCGCAGTCGTCGTAGGATCCCCACGTCCTCCCAAAAATAGCAAATAGTATCAAAGGTGCCGACCGTCGGCAGGCGGCAGCCGCTCGCGCTCTAGGGTCACTGTACTGAAGGTACTGAGGTCATGAACTCGTCACGTGTCACCCGCGAGTCACAAAGATCACTCAGCTGTGTGCTGAACACAACTTTTTAACGTATCTAATCTTATCACTAATTTATGATGATGTCAACAGCTTTTCGATTACGGAGATGTTGCTCGATATGCCCGCCTTGTAGCTCTATGCATTTCTCACACCGTTTGGCGATATTTGCACGTACGCTTCGTAGTACCGATGAATCGGACTTTATTTCGCCAACGGATGTTGGGCACTGCCACTGTGGTAGTTACATGTTGAGCGTCGTGAAATAGCATAGTGCTCCTGGTAAAGTCTGCGTGCCTCTGCATAGTTGCAGTCACTTCTCCAGAGACACATCAACATTTAAAATTGTGAGAAAACTATTATTCAACACATAGTTAAGGCTGTTAGGCCCCCACGCAACTCACTAAATAATACACCATTATTATTATCTAATTCACTTTAATTTCCTTATAACAAAAGAACTACATATTTCACAGTGAGCTAGATCCGCCATCATTCCAAGAAGAAAGCAACCTAGAGTAATACCATAGACTAAGACTAAGTAGAACATAACACAGAGTTTACATATTCTAACATTCTCCCTCGATTTTTAGTAATTTGAGTAGCTAAATTATTGAAAATCGTTACAATTTAAACATACAATAATACAAAAATAAATATTATAAACTTATTATAAGATCGGATATAATCATGAACATAATATTGAAAATATTTAGCTTGTTAATAAATCATAAACAAATTACAGAATTACTTTAAACAATATAGTTTTGTTACAATTTTTATTTTTATTAATTAATATTGAGTAATGAACACAAGCGAACAAAAGTTTCTTTAGTTAAACTTTTAGTAAACAAGTCTGCTCGATTTTCATGGGAAGACACATATTTTATGCTAAATTCTCCCTTGTTGAACAGATCTTTCACAAAATGCATTTTAATATCAATATGTTTTGCTCGTTTGCTATTTTCGTAAGACTTAGAGAGTTCAATAGCGCCAACATTGTCTATATATAATATATTTTTCACTTCATTGTTTTTGTCACTACTAAAGTTTGAATAAAGTCCTTTCACGTTAATTAATTCACAAACACTCACTGCTGCGGCAATGTATTCCGCCTCCGCTGTTGAGAGTGCCACACAGTTTTGTTTTCTGGACAGCCATGATATTATATTGCCATTGTATAGGGTGATGGATCCACTCACACTTTTTCGGTCATCTTTATTCCCCGCCCAGTCGGCATCTGAATATGTTTCTATGAGATTTTCATTATTGTTATTTTTAAATAAATAAATAAATAAAGCCTTTATTCAGACATTTACATTTCTTAAACTTCACTATTAATATCCTGCACTGCCTCGACAACCCCGTCCGTTTGCCTAATGGCAAAGGCCTCCTCCAACATTTTCCACGCCTCTCTGTCTCTAGCCGTTCGAGACCATATGCCACCTGCCACTCCCTGAATATCGTCGACCCATCTTTTCATTGGTCTACCCCTTTTCCTCTTTAGATGACCTGTGTACCAGTTCATTACTTTTTTGCTCCATTTATCTTGACCCCTGATTGTGTGCCCCGCCCACTTCCACTTAAGGCTCTTGATTGTAACAGTAACATCTTTTGTTTTTATATATTCCTTTATAGTGGTTGTTTTTATTCTGTCTGTCAATTTTTTCCCCATCATACTTCTGTTCATGGCGTTCTGACAAGATGCCATTTTTTTCATTTGTGCTTTAGTCAGGGACCATGTTTGACAGCCATATGTAAGTACTGGTAAGATACAGGTATTAAAAAGTTTTCTTTTAATGGCCATATTTATATCTCTATTTTTGAAAATATTTTTGAGACTCCAGAACCTCTTCCATGCGTTTCCTATGCGTCTTTCTATTTCCTTTGTTGTTTGGTCTTTTAGTGATATTGTCTGGCCTAAATATATATATTCTTCTACATATTCAATTATGTTGTTTTCAAGGTATATAGGTACTTTTGTTCCATTTGTGATGGCCTTGGTTTTTTGTGTGTTCATAACTAATCCTGCTTTCAGACTTTCTTCCGCTAGTTCATTAAGCATTCTCTCGAGACTATCGTGCGTTGGGGATAAAATAATGATGTCATCTGCGAATCTTAAATGAGACAGACTTTCCCCATTTATTTTTATACCACTATGCTCCCAGTTTATTTGGCGAACGATCTCCTCCAGAACTGCAGTGAATAGCTTCGGTGACACTGGATCACCCTGGCGGACACCTCTTTCAATCCTTATTTCGTTTCCTTCTTTCTCTAGTTTTACCTTTGCTTTACTGTTTCTGTAGATGTTCTTCAATATTCTGACATATTTTTGTTCAACCCCCTGGTTCTTAAGTGCTCGCCAGATCACCTCATGTTCGAGTGAGTCGAATGCCTTACTAAAGTCCACAAAGCAGCAGTAAAAGGTTATATTGTATTCCTTGCTCTTTTCGAAAAGTTGTTTGACTACATAAATGTGATCTAAGGTTGAGTAACCACTTCTGAATCCTGCCTGCTCCATTGGTTGGTTTTCATCCAGTACCTTGCTTATCCTGCTAAGAATTATTTTAGCAAAGATTTTGTATATATTAGAAATTAGACTAATAGGTCTATAGTTGTTTATGTCATCTTTGCTGCCTTTCTTATGCAATAGAACTATGGTTGAAGTTGTCCACTGGCTTGGAATGAATTCACTTTTTATAACATCATTAAATATATATGTCAGGATTGGTGCTAAGGTATTTATGTTTCCTAGAAGAAACACGTTTGTTATACAGTCAGAGCCAGGAGCTTTGTCCTTTTTTTGAGATTTTATTGCCTTTTCTACTTCTGTCAACATTATTTCTGGAATTGTTTCCACTCCTGTTAGATCTATGGAAGTTAAAGTGCAATGGCTCGAATATAAGTTCTTGAAAAAGTTTGTGGCTAATGCTCTTATGTCTGGGCGTTGGGTCAAATTTTTGCCACATGTGGTTCTCATTTTTGGTATCCAATCTCGTTTTTGGACTACTTGTTTGACTGCTTTTTTGGTACCACCTGTTTTTTGTATACATTGTTCTAGCTTTTCTAATCTGTAATCTTCTCTGTCTTTTCGTATATTTATGTTTATTTCTTTGCTAATCTGAGTTATACACCTTCTTATACTTTAAATTCAAATTCAAAATTCAAAATTCTTTATTTGCAGAAACATTTTTTTACATTGAGATGTTATTTGTTAGATTCCAGTATAAATGTTTCACCTTATAATCAGGCATGCAAAATTACCTATTTTGTTTATAAAATTATCTATTATTTGAAATTTAAGAATTCATCTATTGTGTAGAAGCACCTTTCTGTAAGCCACCTTTTAAGTCTTGACTTAAATAGATTGAATCTGAGTTCTCTAATTGATTTTGGAATTTTATTGTACACTATAATAGATTTTACTGCACAGTTTCTTACTAAAATGGCACTTCTACATCCTGGCATTCTTTTTTTTGTGGGATCTCTAAGTAGAACCTTGCTTTTAACATCTAAATTTTCAAAAAATTGCGGATTCTTTTTCACAAAAATTCCTACTTCTAAAATGTACAGACATGGTAATGTTAGTATCTTTCGACCTTTAAATAACGGCTTACACGATTGGAGAGGTCCTGCTCCACATACAGCTCTTATGCACTTTTTCTGTGCTATAAAAAGTATTTTTAGATGTGTGGAACAGCCCCATACTACTAGTCCGTACCTCAATAATGAGCCAACGTAAGCATGGTATGCTATAAGGGCGGAGTTTTCACCTACTGTATGTCTTAACTGCCTTAAAGCAAATGCAAACCTATTTACTCGTGTGCATGTGTGTAAGATGTGAGGTTTCCATGAACAATGCTGATCTAGTATCAATCCTAAGAAGCTTACTTCAGTACAATGTTGGAGATTTTTACCTTGGTAGTTTAATTCTAGAATTTGGTTTTTTGTTTGATGATTTGAGAATTGTACATATTTTGTTTTCGTTAGATTTATTTGCAATTTATTAATTTGGAGCCAGTTGACAATTTTGTTTACTGTTAAGTTTATTTCATTATCAAAATCATTTTTCTGTTTATCATTAGGAATCGCAATGGATATATCATCTGCAAATAATATACATTTATACTTGGTTATTTGAGGCAAGTCGTTTATATAGAGTAGAAATAATAGGGGGCCCAGGACGCTGCCTTGAGGTACACCTGTCTTGTTATATTGAAAGTCAGATTTATATGTTTTTGTTTCACATTTGTTATCTATTCGAGAAACCTCAACGCATTGTTTTCTGTTATGTAAGTAGCTTTTTACCCAATCCAATGCCACTCCTCTTATGCCGTATTTTTCTAATTTATTTACTAATATATTATGATCAACAAGGTCAAATGCCTTACTAAGGTCAAAAAATATTACAGTAGTTGGTCTCTTTCTATCAATGTTAGTTGTTATTGTACTTATTAATGTATATACGGCAGTAGTTGTAGATTTGGATTTCAAAAATCCATTTTGTTCATTTGCTATAATATTGAATTTGTTTATAAAACATATCATCCTACTGTGCATAATTTTTTCAAAAACTTTCGATATTATAGGAACAAGAGTTATCGGTCTATAATTATCCATCTCTTTTAGGTTGTTTTTTTTATGGATAGGTTTAACAATTGATATTTTTAACCTTTCGGGAAAAGTTCCTTCACTGAGCGATAAATTTATTAAATAGGTAAGTATGTGTGCTATGATGTTGATACAGTTTTTTAATATATATGTTGAAATGCTATCATATCCAACTGCTTTGGAGTTATTTAACGACTTTACTACTTTTATCACTTCTGTTTCTGTACATGGATTTAAGAAAATGCTCGAGTTTATGTTTTCCAGATTATTATTTACAGTATGTGCTACAATAGAGTTGTTAGTTGTGGCTTTAGACGTTACACTAATAAAAAAATCGTTAAACGCAGTTGCAATTTGTAGTGGTTCTCTTATTTCTTTTCCATTCACATTGATAATATCTATTCCTTTACAGACCTTAGTACCATCATTTCTGTTTTTGATTACGTTCCATGTTGCTATGCACTTATTTTTAGATTTTTTAATATATGATATATTAGTAGTTTGTTTAGCGTTAATAACACATCTTCTTAACATTTTAGAGTATTTCACAAAATTGATTATATTTGTATTAGATTTGTCTTTATGCATTTTAATCTTAAGATTTCTTTTTGTGAAACTAGATTTGCGAATACCCTTAGTAATCCATTTAGGAGCTGTTGACTTTAAGTTTAGTCTTATTCTCTTCTCAGGGAAGCACAGGTCATAGAACATAGTGAATAAGTCATGAAATTTATTATAGGCTTTATTACAATCTGTTTCATTAATTATATCATTCCAAGTTAATTTTGATAAACACTCTTTAAACTTATTTATATTATTAGTCGAGAAATCTCTCTTTGTTATATAAAGGTATTCAAATTTTTGTTTTGCTACAGTTGGGAACTTAATCATTTGACCAGTATTATGATCAGATAGATTTAGCTCATGAATTGTACCATTTGCTTTTTGGATGTTACTAATTATGTGATCTATGCATGCTTTTTTCCTTGTAGGCTTATTAATGTGTTGGATAAGATTGTTTGAGATTAGTATATCCCTGTAATGTCGAGTTGACTTATTATCTTTTAAGGTATCAATGTTAGTGTCACCAGCTATAATAATTTTTTTATTTGTTTTATGTGTTAACTTATGTAGCAATATTTCGAGTTGTTTAAGGAAAGTATCTAGGTTTGAGGAAGGTATTCTATAAATACACACGATTATGCAGTCTAGAGAGGGAATTTCTATCCCGCAACATTCGAAACTTTTTTCTATACATAAATTTTCCAAATTGGTAAGGCTTTTGTATTTAATTGTTTTGTGAGTAAGAATGCAGACACCACCTCGTTTTTCGTTTTTTCTTGAGAAATAGGACGCTAATTCATAGTTTTTTAGGTAGACGTTAAATTCGTCACCTGATTTAACAAAGGTTTCAGAGAGGCATATAATATCAACGTGATTGTTATTCCGCGAAAATTCATTTAGACATATTTCTAAATCACTTAATTTGTTAAGTAGGCCCGCTATGTTTTGGTGAAGTAGCGCTATCTTTTTTTGTATGTCCGTATTACTGTCAACGAAAAAATTGCTTAGAGTCTTGTTTATCGTAACTGCTATTCTGCAGTGTATTTACTTTGCGAACAACTGGAAAATAATAAGGTATAGTACCTCTCTTAATTGAACTGCGCGTGTTTTCTAAATCTGAGTTAGGGTTATTTTTGGTAATTGGTGGAAAATAGTAAGGTATGGTGCCTTTTTTAGGTAATTTATTGTAGTTAAGAATTAGTTTCCTTTTATTGTATGATAAATATTTATTAGCATAATTTATATAGTCGATGGTAGAGTGTATTTTTTGGCAGACATTTAGCAAATATTTTTTTCTACTGAAAGATCCCTTATTATTAGTATACAAGAATGTACAATTTTCATAATTACGACAAAAGGTTTCTAGCGTATCGTTAAGTTTATTTTCATTAAGGAATTTACTATAAACAATATTAAGAACAATAATGTTAATATTTTTTAGTCCAGTGACAACAGCTGCGAAATCGGTTAATAATTTATAAGGGTCTGTGTCATGTTCGCCAACAGAGAATATAATGTAATTTTCGGAGTTATCTTCAATGTTTTTACACGATTTTAAGATTTCGTCTGATCTGGCATGCGGTTTTGTTACTGAAGATATTATGTATCGTCTTGAGTCTTGTTGACTGTTTTCTTTCCGTGTCATACTCAGTTCCGTCGCTAAGTTACTGCATTGTTTCCCACCGAAAATATAAATTTTTGGTTGTTTCTTGTTGAACTTTATTTTAGGGGGCATATTGTTTAACACATCGTGTGGCCTACGACATGGTTCGGCTTGTTCTTCCGTATGTTGGTCATTGTGTATTTCGCCTGTATGTTCGGTATCCTGCAGTCCTAGTTCCTCTGAGCTGTTGTTTATTGGCTTATTAGGGGTCGAACTGAGTTCTAAAGGACGACGATGTATCCGCTTACTTTTTGATTTACCCGTGATGCTAATTTTCTTTGTACTTGGCGATTGCTCAGTGTAGATCTTTTTTAGCTGTATTATTGTAGTTTGTAAATCAGATATTTGTTTCTTAAGATTTGTGTTCTCTAAAGACAAGTTATCTATTTCATAGTGTGCGACTGTTAGTTCATTTTTTATCTCCTCTATTTCTTTACGTAATTCTTCGGTGTTGCCATCTGTTATGGTTGACAGGTCAGGTAAACTTTTAGCCTGATAGTTCGACTCTGATTTTAAAGACTCTATTGACATGTCAAGTGAATAATTTAGTTGTTTCTGAGAGTGTTTTGTCTTTCGTGTTGTTATGTTGTTAAACTCCATAATATTTATGTGAGATATTCTATTTAGAGGTTCTTTTTTACAGAAAGCTATGAATTCGGGTACAATTTAGTTATAAAAACTAGAAAAGTTAATTTGTGATTGCCATCCACTGGGATTCGATCTCAGGGCTCACCGAGTTGTAGGGTCACAGTTGCACCACTCGGCCACGGCTGTTACTCGAAAGACTGCGAATTTTTGCATAGGTATACGTCATCATAACGTCATAGCAGTTGACGATCGTTTCCAATAGTAGATTTGTTTTTTGTTTTTATTTTTAACATTATGGTTTTATTTTTAACTTTTGGTTTTATTTGGTGTATTAATAAGTTTGATTCTGTCTTCTAATAGAGTTTTTGTTTTATCGGATAGCCATAGTAATCTTGTGTCTCCTCTCATGACTGTCTTAGTATTTTTTGCAGTCAACAGCTCTAGCAATATATTATATTTTTCTTGTGTGTTAAGATCTTTGGTGTTCTCAATAAAGTTTTCAGTTTTATCCTTTAGTTCTTTAGCGTCTACAAATGAGTGTTCACTCTTCGTTTTCACTTTAAACGGTCTACGTTTGTTTGCATTCAGTGCTAGTTTGGCCCTGAGTGCTCTATGATTACTGTTGAAGTTAAGGTTCTTTATTACTCTACAATCATTGAAAGCTTTGCTTCTGTTGGAGAGAATATAATCAATCTCATTTCTATATCTACCATCTGGAGATTCCCATGTCCATCTGTTACTAGATCGATTTTTGTAATGGCTATTTAGTATTCTAAGATTATGTTCATACGCCAATTGTATAAGTTTTTCTCCATTTCTTGTCCTTTTACCTGAGCTATAAGAGCCCAACACTATTTCTTCCCCATTTCTGCGATCACCAATTTGGGCATTAAAATCTCCCATTACTATCAAGTTTTTAAATGTGTGGTTTTTAATGGCTTCTGTAAGATTGCAGTAGAAAGAGTCGATTTCAGTGCTAGTAGATTGCTCGGTTGGGGAGTAGACTTGAATGATAGACCACATTTCTTCCAAAGGCGGCAGCATAATGTTAAGTATTGCGATGCGCTCTGATATTCCTATGAATTCATTAATATAGTCTTTAAGTTCTTTCTGTATTAAAAAACCCACTCCATGCTTGCCTGGCGTTTCTCCTTTATGATAGAGAATAAATTCTCCGTGGTCTTCTATGTTTTCTCCCAATCGTCTCACTTCGCTCAATCCTATAATGGACCAATTTACATTTTTTAATGCTATCATGAGTTCTGACAATTTTTCTTCTGTTCTTAATGAGAGTGTATTGTATGTGATTATGCTGTGAACAACATTTCTGTGGTGAGGTTTTTTAGGTGGCAGTTTTGTTTCCATATTTGGAGGGTAGTAGTCGGCTTCCCCCACGGTGACTAGCCGGCTTGGGGTGCATTTTTTCTGTTTTGGTTTTAATATGGAGTTAGTTTTAATATTGTTATTCCGGTTATCGAGGTCAGTTAGTTGTTTTTTGAGGCCTCTGATGTCGAAAACGATCTGCCGCGTGCTACGTAATTCATTATACTGGGTTTTACTGTTTTGTCTTGTGTGACAGCTGCTGTGAATGGTGTCTTCGCGATATTTGAGTTTGATCTCTTTTGTGTAGGCGAGTTCGGCGAACCAGTATTTTCTCTCTTCCTCTTTTCACGGCTTGGGTCATTTGGTTTCCTAACTATAAGTTTATCATGTTTTAAATATGCAATGTTTCCTTTCTTTCTCTCCTCTTCTACTTTCGGTTGCAGTTGCTTTCTAATTTCTAGTACGTTTTTAGAGTAGTCTTCTTTGACGTAGATGCCAGCAGGAAGATTAGATTTATTCTTGAGTATTTGATGTTTTTTCCATGTCGTCGTTAAAGTTACAACTACGGGGCGATTTTTGTTGGTTTGCGCACCGATCCTATAGATATTGCTTATTTCTTGACTATCTAGATGAATTCCCGCTTCTATTATAATTTCCTTGATATAGTCAACTAGTTCTGTTTCTCTTTTCCCCTTTTCTACGATGCCGAAAAGAACCAGATTATTTCTTCTTTTCTCAATTTCGATTTGATCTAATTTTTGTTCAAGTTTTTCAATTTTATTTTTTAAATTTTTATTTTCCTGTATGATGGAATCCATCTTTTCATTTAACGCTTCCATAACATTTGTGGTTACTGCTGTAGTTACTGTTAAAGTCTGTTGATTTAATTTGTCTTCTAACTTTGCCCAAAGCAATTCCATATTTTTATCCATTTCTGGGAATTTAGGATTTTGGTAGTGGAACACTTATCGGCAGATTTTATTTTGTAGGCTAGCAGCACTACACTAGTAATGTCACTGTCTAGTTTAGAGTTTTGTCTATGGCCACAGATTATTTCAAGTTGTTAGGTTGGTACTGTGTATTGAATGAGTGATTTGTTGGGGAAATATGGCGGAATGTCTTCTAAGTAATGAACTTGCACTTTCAGGTTATGACCGAATTGTATTGGAATATCACTTTAATGAACTGTTTTCTTAAGTAATTTAAGTTTTTGCCACTTCTTTTACAAGTTTATCGCGGAGTTATGTATAAATGTTTGTGTTTATCACTACTTTCACTAATTATTTACGGAGATCTTGCAAGTACGTGTTTACGTTAATCCATATGATTTAGTATTTTTTAAGTATCGTAGAATTCTCTTTGCTTGTACCCATAATCCTTTTGTTGGCTTTTCCAAATATTGCGATAGAAAAGACACTGAGTAAGATATATCTGGTCTTGATGTAGTAGCTATAAACATAAGTCCTCCAATTATTTGTCTGTATGGTATGTCATATGTAATTTCTTCATCTTTATTTACTTGATATCCCTTTGCCATTGGTGTAGTGACTGGATTACAATCTTCCATTCCGAATTTTTTGAGCATTTTATCTATTTGCCTTGTTTGAGTAATTTTTAATATGTCATTTGTTCTTGATATTTCCATGCCTAAAAATAATTCAATTTCTCCCATATCTTTAGCCTTGAATTCTTTTTGTAGATCTATTATAATTTCTTCCATTTTATTTTTATCACCAGTTATTAATATGTCGTCTACATAAAGTACTAGCCAGATGTTTTTCATAATATTTTTATATAAGCAAAAATCATTTCTCGATCGCTCAAACCCTTTCTCTTCTAGGTAGTCATTCAGCCTTTTGTTCCAGCATTTCCCGCTCTCTCTCAGTCCATACAATCCTCTATTTAACTTTAATACATTTCCGTCAACAAGTTTTACACCGTCAGGTGGCTTGAGATATATCTCTGATTCTAAAGTTCCATTCAAGTATGCTGTTGGTATGTCTAGCTGTCTTACTGTCCATGAATTTTGTACTGCTTGGGCTAGAGTAAATCTCACCGTTGATATTCTTGCTACTGGGGTATAATCGTTGTTTCCAATCTCATCATTTTTCTTTACCTGAAATCCCTTCGCTACTAATCTTGCCTTCTTTATACCATTTTCTTTTGTTTTGAATATCCATTTTGCTTCTATCGCTTGTTTGCCCTTGGGTAATTTAGTTTCAGTCCAAGTATTCATATTTTTCAATGCTTCTAGTTCTGCATTTATTGATGATGACCAACCTTTATCTACAGCCTCATTATATGTCACTGGATCGTCTTCGCTGACCAAACAATATGCCTGAAAATTAAGATGGTAATCATTAAGATGTTCAGGGAGATTAATTTGTCTACCACCTCTCGTAGTTGTCATTGGTGTTAGTGTATCTATTTCCTTTCTCTCGGGTATTGTTTCTTGTTGATTGTTATTCTGTTCTTCATTTTCTTCTTCATTTCTAATTATCTTATAACTTTTATCATTTTCTTTATCCTTTGTATTCACCTCTTCTTCATGATATCTAATATCACATTCATCAAATGTAACGTCTCTTGATACTATTATTTCATCAGTGACCAGATTCCACAGTTTCCATCCATTTCTTGCATATCCAACCATTCTTGTTGCTATGGCTCTATTCTCTAGTTTATTCGGTCTTGGTAAAATTATCGCCCATGCTTTACATCCAAATATCTTTATTTTATCCAGCATCATATCTCTTTCAAACCTTCTTGCAGGTATATCATCAAATATTGCTTTAGATGGTGATCGGTTAATTAGGAATGTTGCTGTCAAAACTGCTTGGCCCCATAAATGTTTGGGCAAATTGGATTCACTCATGATTGTTCTCGCTTTGTCTAATATGGTGCGATTCATCCTTTCTGATTTGCCGTTCATTTGTGGGCTATACGGCAAACTATATTCTATTTGTATTCCTTTATCTTTACAATAATTTCTTAGATAGTCCGAAGTGTACTCACCACCATTGTCACATCGTATTCTTTTCAATCTTATTCCTTTTTCGGTTTTTAGCATTTTTATGTAATCAATTAAATTTTGCGCAGCTTCAGATTTATTTTTCAGTAAATGTGTTACAGTAAAGTGTGAATAATCATCTATGATAGTTTGATAATATCTTTCGCCTTCATTAGTGGTGTTTTTCATTGGTCCAGCTATATCTGAGTGTATCAAGTCACCTATCGCTTGTGACTGGGGTCTTGCTATAGTGTAAAAAGGCTTCCTTGTACTTTTATTTAGCATGCACTCGTTGCACTTTCTAGTGCTATACTGTAAGTCCAGTAATTGCAATCCCCTTCTGTTTAAATGTCCCAGTCTTTTGTGCCATATATCATCTTTGTCGATTGCTTGATTACATTGGTCATCCTGTTTTATTCCCATCCTCATAGTAAATAATCTTCCTTCTTTGTATACATAATATGTATTATTATTTTTATCATTAGTATATATTATCATTTGATCATTATTAATTAATAAAGTCATGCCTCTTTCGATTAATTTACTAACCGATATTAAGTTATGTGAAAGCCCTGGTACAATAATTCCTTCTACGGTAATTATACTGTTCTTATAATTTCCTCGCAGTTTACCCCTCTTATTTGCTTCTAGGAAATGTCCGTTAGCTACTCTGATTTTCATTGTGTTTTCTAATGGTTCTACCTCATACATAAATTCCTCGTATTTCTCTTGGATAAAATGATGGGATGCGCCTGAGTCGATGATAAACAGAACACTATCTTTGTCTGCGAGTTCACTTTCTGAGGTTAATGCCACAAATGTATTATTTTTCTCTTCTGATAGGTTGTTCGACTCTGATAAATTATTTAAGTCCTGCATATTGTGTGCCTTTCCCCGGCTATTATTCCTTGGGTTAAAACCTCTACTGTTATTATTAAAACCTCTTCCATATTGATAGTTGTTATAACCTCTTCCAAATTGATAATTGTTATGGCCTCTTCCGTATTGAGAATTATTACGATCTCCTTGGTTTATATTATGATTGTAACCTCGTCCTGTGTAGTAAGTATTATTGCCCCTTCTTTCATTAGTAAAATTATTATTAAGGTTGTAGCCACGTCCAGATTGGTATCGGCCTCCTCTTGTATTATTATGATTACCACCACGTTGATTTGCAGAATTACTTTTGCATTGGAACGATTTGTGTCCCTTTGAATTACACCGATAACAGACAATGTCTGAGTTTGTTACATACATATTATTATCAGAAGTTTCATTATTATAATTTTCTTTTAGTTTCATTTCAATATCCAGTAATCTACTCTTTACAAACTCAAACTTTAGTTCTTTGTGTACAGTTTCCAATGTGTTAATTATGTTGTCATATTCCTTTGGTAATGTTATATATAGGTACTCACACTTGTCAATGTCCTCAATTTTATTTCCGTTATTTTCTAGCTCATTAATTATATTTTCAAATTTTATTAGGTGATCTTGAAGTTTATTACAAAAATTATGCTTCATATTGATTAATTTCCTTTTTAATTGAACCTTATTGTAGGTACTTTTCCGTTCAAAAGCTGAACTTAGCAGGTTTATCATTTCCAGTGCACATGATGCGGGTTTCACAATTTCCAAGTATTTGTCACTCAAGCAATTTATAATTAATGACCTACCTCGTGCGTCATCTTTTTTGAATGTTTCTTTCTTAATATTTTCCTCTTTGGTGGATTCTAACACATAATCTATACCTTTTTCTTCGAACAACAGACTTATTCTGAATTTCCAGTTGCTAAATGAACTCTTTTCGTTGAGTTGTGGATAAAGTACGTGGTCACTGCTGGTAGCCATTTTGTTCATATATTTTTCGCATTTCAGAGGTCCGTGGATGTGAGAAAACTATTATTCAACACATAGTTAAGGCTGTTAGGCCCCCACGCAACTCACTAAATAATACACCATTATTATTATCTAATTCACTTTAATTTCCTTATAACAAAAGAACTACATATTTCACAGTGAGCTAGATCCGCCATCATTCCAAGAAGAAAGCAACCTAGAGTAATACCATAGACTAAGACTAAGTAGAACATAACACAGAGTTTACATATTCTAACAAAAATATCCTTCATTCTTGTAAGACATTTTACGTAATTTCGCAACGTAATGCGCACGTCCGTTCGGTTGCGCGAGCGACTAACAACTAGGATAGGAAGCGAGCCGCGGGCGGCGCGGCGGCTTAGTACCTAAAAGAGGTTGGCGGCGCGGCGGTATCCTTTGAGCTCGCTTTTGATCGAGCCGACTCAGATGTTACAAACATTTTTTTAATGTGTCTATTTTATAAGCTATCTTGACTATGAACAATAACTGACCAGTACTTGATTTTTTTTAAATAAGATTTTCAGTTTTGGTACACCTATATGATTATGTATACGTACCTAAAAGGAACAACAGGGTTTTTGTTACATATTGTACAATACCCAATGTGTGTCGTCACAGGCCCATCAGAGTTAGGAGTCCCGTTACGTCACGTCTGGTTCGGAAACGAATTAGATGGATTTCCGTCGTAGAACTAAAGGTTTTACTCGTTCTATTTTGGCTTGGAGACAAAATGCAGGTACTTACGGAGTTACCGGATCAATGTAGATATCCAAGCCAGATGATTGACAAGTTCCAGGCGTATTTCGAGCAACGATGTGGGTCGCACTCGCAGCGGGGCACGTGGCGGGATGATGAATAATGTAAACTAGTCACGATTGCACTTGACACAGCACTCACAAACTTCAATTTCTTTACTGTTCACCGCGGTGATGAAATGTTCGATGGAGATGGTGAGAATCCAAAGTTAATAATGGTTTAAATTAAAAACAACGCTTAGCTAGGCCATTTTGGTGTCGGTAGTCGATGCCAACTGGCGTGTTCGGCAGGAGCCGACGATCTTCCGATCGGTTCCGTATGCACACGAGCAAGTGTGCCCTGTTATTGGTCCAAACCAAAGGAACGAGTATATACGAATGAAAGCGAATAATTTGGGTTGACCTAGTTACAGATTATAAATGATATTAAAAATTAAAATACGCGAAGAGCGTACACAATGAATAAGGAAACAAAAGGAACTGAGATAACCTGTAATCGCCCTTTAGCTTGAGCGTGCCTAGCCGCCATATTAGTTGCCCATTTCTTGTGTACTTCAAGTGTCATCGCCTGATAACGTGTAATTGTGTTTTGTTGAAAAATTGTGTATTTATTTGTTACGGAGAATAAATAAGTGTTATTTTCGTGTATGGCGTCAAAAACAATTTGCAACAATGCCTAGTTGTAATATTGTGGGATATGGCGCAAGAAAAAGAAAAATTTGACAAATTTTACATTTCACCGGTATGTAAACAATTTTTCTCGTATATTGATTCTTTATAGCAGTTATTACACTACGAAGAAACATATTTTAGTTTAGTTTGCTGTAAATATTTGATTTTAAGCTAGATTTTTACCTGTTGATAAGCATTTGATAAGTACCTACTAGATATTACATAAGAGGAAATTTTCTCCGATATCGATATTTGCTTGAATAATAATTTTGATATTTTATTAAAAAAATAATTATTATATCAACTTTTTAAGCAATGTTAAGCTCGAGACCATCGGTCTAAAAATATTATGTTATAATTATAAATTTGAAGTAATGATGTTCACTCATTTAGAAGTTATAAGGCTCTGAAAGACTGATGGACGGGCGATCAAACGAACAAGTGCAAATTTACTCAAGTAGACTCAGTCATCTCGGCTAACTAATTTTTAAATGTTATGTTTAGTTTTTGTTTTGTACATAAGATTTACTTCTTACAGCCATCTTCCTGCTACAACAACAGCTGCCTATAGAAGACAAATGTGCATCCAGTTCGGCACTAGGGTGATTTTTTGTCTATGCAACAGGCAGGCCCACCACCGTGCGAAGCAGGGGTCAACTAGTGATTAGTAAATGTTTGAAAAAAGTTGTAATAATTCAAAAGCCTACGATTGTTTTTAATGTTCATAAACATGTTTTAACATTTTCTACATACTTTTAAATATTGTTAAAAAAATGACATGAAAATAAATGAGAGAAAAAATGTTTTGTTCAGCGATTTGTAAATTTTATTTTATTGCTCCTTAATTCAACACAACAGTAGGTATATTGGTTTCCAATAGTCCATATTCCTACCAATGTGTCCTACAAGAGGTTTTTTGGTTCCGACTACCACGAAAAAGTCTTTTCATCTTTTTGTGACTTAAATATAGTTAGACATATATGCTGTCTCTGACTTTTTTGTAGACATTACTCTACTCGACTCTACAACTTTTCTCTTGAACTCAATTATATCATTGTTAAGGCAGCTTTCGTAAGAAACGTTTTCGTTCAACCGTTTTTTCTCCGACTTACTTTGCAAATCCGACTACCACGAAAGTCTTTTTATTTTGCGGGTTAATATAATATAGCCTATGACACTCATAAATAATGTGGCTTTCTATTAGTAACAGAATTTTCAAAATCGGTTCAGTAGATCCAGAGATTACCCCCTACAACCTCACAAACTTTACCTCTTAATAATATTAGTATAGGTTTTGTTGGTGCTGTGTCTTAAAAGCGTGGTAGGGTTAGTCCGGATTCTGTACAATAATCGTACAGAATCCGGACTTAATGCCAGCATCAAAACGCATCCCATAGCCTCAGAATATAGAACAAACTGTATTCTGAGTACCTATGTAATAAACCACATCGATAAATATTATCGATAGTCATCAGGTAACATCACTTTGGTAGTCGCCATTTTAGTCGACAGTTAATGTTTAGGTATACAGCATTTTTTCGTAGGTATGACAAGTCCTTTAGTTTCCTTAGTCATTGATAATACCATGGACCTAATATACCATGATTAGGCCAGGTTGTACATAGTTACTGTTTCACGACCGAGCAGACCATTGCTATATTCTATGAGTCAGAGACAGACCCAGGAACCTTTTTTTTCTGGTCGGTGGCCGGTGCCAGGAACAGACCAGAGACAAGTTTAAAATCACCGCTTTAAAATATTGATTAATGATCGAATAACTCGAAAATAATTACCTACTGTGAATTATCGTCTAGTGCTTCGATATAGATTAATGATTAGAAATACATAATTAGAGGATTGTAGATTCCAAGCAACCACCAATCACCATGTATTCTAAGAGTTCGCAAGCCACTGGTATAACGCCCGAAGAGTTCGTATACGCGGCGAGGGATTTCATTGAATTATCAGACAAGTTTATGGACAGATGGACGATTTACCAGAATGACAACGAATTATTGCACACGCATATCAGAAGGGAAGAGTTCGTCAGTCATCGAGACGAGACCGGCAAGGTGTTTCTGTATCGCGCGGAATACGTTATATTTTATAACCTGAGCTACGGTGTTCCATCTTTCAGTTTTAATGTTTGGGACTGCACAGGGAAGCTGTTAACTTTGGAAGAAGTGAGACAAATATCATTGATGAAGTGAGCTCTTTTTAATTACCTACTTACCTAATTTCAACACATTTTATTTATTTATTGGCTAGCGACATAAGGCACGATTTTTCAAATCTCCTCTGTAGGTCTGTAAGGCTGAGATATATAAATAAAAAAAGATTTGTAGATAGGGAAATTCTTCAGACTGATAAAATCGTTATCATCATTTCAGCCTGAACATAGGCCTTTTCAAAAGAATTCCACTTCACTCGGTCCTCAACCTTTCTCATCCAGCCACTTCCCTCACTCTTTTTATATTGTCAGTCCATAATGGACCATAGTAATTATTACTTGTATGCTGTCTCAACTCCAGTAAAGATTTCACATTAAATATACATGCATAGCAGAAGTTAATTCATATACTATTATTTCTGGTTAAAGAATTTTATTCTCAAAAGAAATTTACAAAAAATTTCACTTAATGAGAACTTATCAGTACTTATCATAAACTCAACCTAATAACATCTTAACGCACAGCGGTGAGTAAGCAACAAGACAATCGTAAAATGCAAGTGGGTAGAAATAAAAAGAACCTTGCAATGTTTATAAATTTCCTGGGCCGGACTCAGAAGTCAAATAATATTATGAATGATGAAATCTTTGAGTCTCTTTTTAAAAATGTTAATTTATTTTATTACTATTAATCTTATAAAATTGACATGAAATTGTGTTGCAAACAGTGCCACAAAAACCACAGTCGGTTTTACTGTGCACTGTGTAGTTTACTTTATACACCTACTTATAATTTTTTTTTTGTTCACAGAATAAGCAAGGAAGAGTTCTACTCGGTGGTGACACAACAAGAGCATCCTGTATTGTATCGCCCATACTTCATCATCCATCCATGTCACACAGCCAATCTTCTGTCTGTGTTCAGAAAGAGTAGCAGAAATCTCATCATCACATTCCTTGGTCTCGTAACACCACTTATCCAGTTGACCTTGCCATTAGAGTATGGTTTATAATAATAATAATAAATTTATGCCGATAATAATAATAATTTATGATTGAACAGTTAAAAAATGTGTACATTGTGTGTGTCTAGTCATTATATTTTTTATAATAAGTGAATTATTGTTACTTTTATTAAAATAATGTACATTCCAATGTGGTAGTAGCTATTTATTTCAATAAATGTCAAAGAAAAGTTATTTAAAACTACAAAACATTTGATTTTAATATAAAATAATCCATACTATTTTTAGAAATGTTAAAATGTTTCTGTCTATTCAACTTTTGATGTTTTCAATGTTTGAACTATACCAAGTATCAACAGAGATAGGTTGCATCCGAGGGAAGGACATAATATCACAGAATATGTATTATGTACGAAATTAAGAATTCCCATGGGATTTAATAACTATGTGGGGACATAATTTGCATATGATGCACTTTGTGACACAACATATAAGTCGCCTGTGTGTGACTGGCAACAGTGCTAACATATCTAGGAGAACAAAAACCCTCTCAGTTGCTACATCGAATGCAATGTTACTCTCCTGGCAAAATCATTTGCTGACTTGGGTTAGAGGGATTCTGGCAGTGATGGAGAACAAGGGAATGTAATTAAAATTATAAAAAAATAAGACTGCTCTGCCGTAGCCCGTATTGAATTACCTTTGGAATCTTATTCACATTTTTATTAAATGATATTTTTTTGTGAAACACTGGATATTGAACTATAGTGTTATATATTTTTGAAATCTACTCATCATTTGCTAGATGATGATTATGTATAGTTAATTTTATTTTCGAATTTTTTTTTCAACTTTAGTCTCAATTTTTTTTTAATTTTACCAGCCTATGTCACTCGGAATAAGCTAGGGATTCTAACGATACCTCATTTACCAAAATCGGTTCAGGCGTATAGAAGTTAATATGTTGGAATATACAAACTCACATACAAACATACATGAACCCTGAAAACAATATACTCCTTTTTTCAGACAGTCGTATAAAAAGGAAATAGGAAGTCTGGCACTATTAGCATAGCTATTAGCGGACAGTCACGGAAAACGCGCGCCCCATTCATAATGTGGCTACGGTACAAGTTAACGGCGACTCTCCGAATATTATTGCAGAAATTAAATGGAAAACGAAAGTGCTATTGCAAAGACAGCCGTAATAATACCTTCCGGTTTGTTTGAATTTCCATGCATGCCATTTGGGTTGAGAAACGCAACAAGCGTTTTCAACGTTTTATGTGCCATAGTGTTAACAATTATTTATTCGTTTAACTAGGTATATTGACGATATCATTATTTTTTCTATGCATTAGAGCCAGTAATAATATCCAGGAGCATAGAGGAAGTATATAATAGGTTGGAAAAATTCGGTATTAAATTTAAAAAAAAGTTCTGTTTCGAACAAAAGAAACAAGAGTTTTAGGTCATGAAGTGTCGACGGGAGGCATACCTACGTCCACTCGACGAGAAGGTCAAACCATCACCGAGTTTCCGAGGCTAGCAACATGAGAACAACTCAAGATTTCTAAGTACTATGTTAAATTTTTATAGACCTCACATGTACCTAGCAGGGGCATCTAAACAGCAGCCTGAGCTGGATCGCTACTTCGTAAATACCAAGAAAAATGGTAAATCGAAAATTTCTTGGAATTGCTCAATTTGAGCAGTGCAAGAGTCTACCTCGTTAGTCTAGTCGTTAGCATGTTCGACTGCCGCCGAGAAGGTCCCGGGTTCCAGTCC
Source organism: Erebia aethiops (assembly GCA_923060345.2). Lineage (NCBI taxonomy): Eukaryota > Metazoa > Arthropoda > Insecta > Lepidoptera > Nymphalidae > Erebia > Erebia aethiops. The sequence goes on along the minus strand of OV281093.1, from coordinate 2,652,469 downwards.
CGTGTCGTGACTAGAAATTATCAATCCTAGCATGGAGTTAGGAAGTTGTCGGTGTTACAACCCGTGCCTCGGAGAGCACGTTAAGCCGTCGGTCGAGGTTATTATCACTAACATGATAATAGTCGTCAAAGCCCGCCAACCTGCATTGGAGCAGCGTGGTGGGTCTAAGCTCTTATTCCCTCTCTCCTATGGAAGTGGAGGCCTGGTGCACAGCAGGGGGACGTTAATGTGCTGTAGTGGAAGCAGAGTCTTAGTGAAGCTGCAACCTTGTCGCATCCGGCAGCTGGCGCAAGCCACTTATGACGAACGCGTCAGATTCATCTTCAACAAAAATAAGGTACCTAATGTATGGAAACCTATTGCTTATTATTCTAAGAATTTATCGGAAGCACAAAAGAAATATAGTAGGTACTCATAATAGCGAGATTTTAGCTGTGTATTCGGTAATTTATTCATTGGACCATTGATGTAGAATATTTTAGTACCTTGGACTAAGTAATTAGAATATTTTGTTTTTTATTTATTTAAATTAAAAAAAAAAATATTACCTAAGTATTTAAATTATTGTCAGCTATAAAATATTATAATTAGAATTAGTATTTATTTATTCTTTAATAATTAAATTAAGCTCACTTTCGATACTTAATAGAAGGCCGCGACATAAATGTTAATACTGATCATAAACCCCTCACTTTCGCATTCAGTAAGATGGGATTTGAAAAAAAGTTATGTACCTACAAGGGTCATGTTCATTAGTGAATTCACGACAGCGGACAGACATACCTACGACATATTAGCAGAAATCATAACGTTGTTTCTGATACTTTATCCCGGGTAGAATTCGATTGCGTTGAGCATGAGACGCTTTTAGTTAAGTTGAACCATTATGGAATCAAAGACACTGCACTTGGCCTCATTGCATCTTATCTCAGTGACCGCATTCAAACGGTATGTGTGTCAACGATGTGAAGTCGTCCGGATCAGCCTCACTTATGGGTGTTCCTCAAGGCTCTATTCTGGGTCCCTTCATGTTCTTGGTGTATATAAATGATTTACCATACTACGTCCAAAATACTTGCGATATTGTGCTATTTGCTGACGATACGTCCTTGATTTTTAAAGTCGATAGAAACAAGGATAATTACGAAGACGTAAATAATGCAATTTCTCAAGTCACTAACTGGTTTACTGTAAACAATTTACTTTTAAACGCAAAGAAAACCAAGTGCATTGAATTTGCATTGCCGAATACCAAGTCCGCAGGAAACATAAATTTAACTGTAAATAATGATATTTTAAAAATAGAAGAGACCACTGTGTTCCTGGGGGTGACCTTAGATTCAAAGCTTCAATGGGGCACTCATATATCAACTCTGGCTGGCAAACTCAGCTCTGCTGCTTACGCTGTCAGAAAGATTCGACAGTTTACTGACGTTGAAACTGCAAAAATTGTATATTTTGCTTACTTTCATAGTATTATGTCTTACGGAATTTTACTATGGGGTAAAGCAGCAGATATTCAAAAAAAATTTGTATTACAAAAAAGGGCAATACGTGCAATTTATAATTTAAAACCGCGCGAATCCCTTAGAGAGAAATTTAAGGAAATAGGTATTCTTACAGTAGCCTCGCAATATATTTATACTAATTTAATCTTCGTAAAACAGCACATTCATAATTACAAAAAAATATGCGATCTGCATGATAGGCAAACTAGAGGCCGCCATAAGCTCGTGACTCCATCGCTCCGCCTCAAGAAGGTCCGAAGGTCGTTTGTGGGAATGAGCATTCTATTTAACCGACTTCAAAAAAAGGAGGAGGTTCTCAATTCGTCGGAATCTTTTTTTTTTTTTTTATGTATGTGCCCCGATTACTCGAAGACGCCTGGACCGATTTTGAAAATTCTTTTTTTGTTTGAAAGGGTATACTTCCAAGGTGGTCCCATATAAATTTGGTGAAGATCTGATGAAGATCTTCGAAGACAGATGTTCCCCGAGATCTTCGAAGACAGATGTTCCCCGATTACTCAAAGACGCCTGGACCGATTTGGAAAATTCTTTTTTTTTTGAAAGGGTATACTTTCCAGGTGGTCCCATGGTCATTAGGTCTGATGATGGAATCCTGGGGAAACCAAAGGAACTTAAATTTTATAAGGACACGAACCCAGATAGTTATTAGGTACAGGTCTGTGTACCTTTCGAGAACCTATTTTTCTTTTTTTTTATATTTACAGCATTAAAAAGCAAACAATAAAATTATTTTTAAATTAAAAAAAAACCGCCTTCAAAAACTAAAAAGCAAAAAATAATTGGATATATTTACATAATATTATTATTTCTACCCACTATGTTGAAGTCGGGCGGGTATAACAAGGATAAGCAAAGTTGACGCAAGGCTCGCCCGACTTCTACATAGTGGGTAGAAATAATAATATGTAAATATATCCAATTATTTTTTGCTGAAGGCGGTTTTTTTTTTTTTTGTGGGTTGGGGTGTAACAGTAGGCGTTCCCGGTGTTTTGTGCTATGCTTATTGATTTCCTCAATTACAGTTGGTATTTCCAGGTACTGATGTATCTCTGTATTGCGTGTAAACCAAGGAGCATTAGCAATCGTTCTTAGGATACTATTCTGAGCTCTTTGTATCGCTAGTATGTTGGATTTGCTGGCAGTACCCCATATTTCTATACCATAGAGCCAGATGGGTTTGAGGATTGAACAATAAACCATTACTTTATTATTCAGTGATAAAGTAGACTGTCTACCCAGCAACCAAAGTAAGTTTCTGAAGCGGTGGTTAAGTTCGTCACGCTTGTGTTTGATATGATCTTTCCATGTCAGTCGTCGATCCATGTAAAAGCCTACGTATTTTACACATGTTGTTTCAGGTAATATTTCTTCACCCAATTTTATAAAAGGACAATCGCCAGTTTTCAAGGTAAATGTTATATGCTGCGATTTAGATGTACTGGGTTTGATGCGCCATTTTTTCAGCCATTTGTCGGTTATATCCATTTGTTTTTGCAACTGATAACTTGCTTGAGCCGGGTCCTTGTTGCAGGACAGGAAGGCAGCGTCGTCCGCGAATGTTGCAACAGTGATACCTGGTGAGGCAGGAAGGTCACAGGTGAAGATATTGTATAAGACAGGACCCAGGACAGACCCTTTTAATTTTTTTTTATTTAAAAATAATTTATAACAAAATTCCACAACCTATCTTAAACTTGCCTTTACACAAGTTTAAGAAGTCCATTAAAATTATGCTCCTGAAAAAGGCTTATTATACTGTTGAAGATTACGTAAATGACAAAGGAGCATGGATTTGACTCGCTCCAGCAATGCTAAGTACAGCTGTTACTTATGTATTTAAGAGCAAATGGGAGCTCATGGTTGTGTTAAAGTCTTTAACTGTATGTACATATTTTGTATATTTCCGAGTTTCTTGGTTCTTCTCGGTAGGAATGGCATTCCGAACCAGTGGTAGATTCACTTGACGATTCAAAAGTACTTGTAAAAGTTTATTTGAATAAAAATCATTTTGAATTGAATTTGAATTTGTGTCCCAGTCTATAGATTTTGCAGATCTTGCACCGGCGCAAAGTGATGACCCGCAGTTACTCCTATACTATTGTCTATTATTTTATATTTATTTATTGACTTAGACACACACGAATTACACGAGTTGAAGCGAAAAAGCAATTCAAAAGTATCATGTTGCCAACAAGTAGGTCCCATACCTACCGGAAAGTTTCAGACGCATCGCTTTTAATGCAATTCACGACCTAAGTCACCCGGGTAATACGCACTAATACCTAAAATGATTGGTGATAGATACTTTTGAGTTGAATAGAGACATACAGAGATAGGCTAAGACATGCCTTTGTCAACGTGCTAAGATTCAACAGCATTACTGTTTCAGACATTGAGGTATAGTTAGTTATCACCGACAGCGACAGGTACAATACATGTCGGTAGGTATAATGTAGTGTTCGGTACATATTACTTCAATGGTTTCAGATTGCAGTTCTTACGAGACAGCTGCAGGGCGACCGCGTATCTTTTGCATCAATCATTGATACATCGCAATCACCTCTGATTGAATGAATTTATGGTATTCTTGCTGCGTCAATAGATTTCGTCCAATAGTGGAAGAGTGTTAACCAATCAGAGGTGATTGCGATGTATCAATGATTGATGCAAAAGATACGCGGTCGCCCTGCTGGTCGGTTCGAGCACGTTCACATAGATTTTAAATATATTCTCTCATCGGTCGACGGTTAAAGATATTGCGTGACAATGATAGACACGCGGTGGTCAGAGATTTTCCCTGACAGCAGAAATAGTCGCAAAACTATTTTACGAAGATTGCATAACGCGTTTTGGGTCTCCATTTCGATTATCGAAATCGATCGTTTGAAACCAGCTTACTTACACCCTAGAAGAAAATACTCCTCTCAATGGTTCAGTTTTAGTTAATTTTTCAGAGTTTAATAAGATTAATAAAGTCTTATAATATTATGTTTATTTTCTTCTGAATATAAGAGAAATAAAATCTCGTCGAATAAAACAAGGTGTTTAAGTTATACCTAGGTACCTAATATTATTAGGTATCTAGGTACATAATTATTTTTAAAAATATCTTATACTGAAAGAACTGGAAGTTTAAACGCTATAGTCCGCCACAATAGGTAAATCTATGTGGTATTGTGGTGCAGTGTGTATCTTGCGATATTCACAACACCACCACAAATAATATTACAAATTATTCTCAATGCACCTTTCACTCTGACTCCGGAGCATCTTCCATGTTGACTCTACAGTGCACGATTGTAAACTCAACAATGTTGACTCTACAGTGCAGTCAACATCTAATGCATTCCATTTACCTTACAACTATATACCTACTTACCTATATTTAAAATTTTTGTACCTTTAGGTACATCTACCTTTCTACCGTACCTAATTGCATTTTGTTTTTGTAATTCCAGTGTTCGTCTTCGTACCTACTAGTCTTTGTTGCGTTAGCGTATTTTGTAATTGTCACGATACATTTTGTTTTGGTAGGTAAAACAAATGTATCGTGTTACCAGTTACATTATGATAACATATAGATATTAGATGTATTACTTATATTGTATGCTCAATGTACTATAACTTGCGTATAAATTATTTTATATTGAACAGAAACTAAAAACGGATGATGTAACTTTTAGAAAAATAAAATGTAACATAGGTATTTTTTTTTCAAAAGGGGGAATTTTTTTTTTCAGTCAGTGAGTGAGTGGTAATTGAGCTATATATAGTATAATATGCATACGATGTACTTTGTGACAACGTATATAGTCGCCCTGCGTGTGACTGGCTGTGCTAACTATTTATTTTTTCTATGGTGCTAACGTAGGTAAGTACCACTATCCGCCAACCACTTAACACCTGCGCTGCAATTTGTATCTACATAAACCATTAGATATATAGGTAAATTGTCAGTGAAGTGACTATTCACTGCCTCGTTGGTCTAGTGGTTAGCATGTTTGACTGTGGCCGACGAGGTCCCGGGTTCGAGTCCCGGAGTCCCGGGTCGGGCTATATTAATTAAGTACTTACTGAGTTTTTCTGACTAGAAAATTCTCAATACTAGCCCGGAGTTAGGAAGTTGGCGGTGTTTCACCCCCGTGCATCGGAGAGCAGTGGTACAAAAAAAAAAGAGTTTAAAAAACAACTCCGACTAACCAGAGTCGCTCGAAAACTCGCAAATAACCGGTCAGATCGTTAAAAATTTCTAATTTTGTTATTGCCTTTACGACATCAATGCAAATAAGCGTCGTTCAGCCAGCCTGCCAGGTTCAACCACATTTGTGACTCGTTCCCCGCTGTAGTTCCCCGCTAGCCTCGGCGTAATCGCTTAACGACATAACGAGGCAAATGAAACTTTTTCACGCAAATGACACTTGAAGTGTCATTTGCCTCGGTACGTTAACGGCGTGTTAATGGAAACCATGGAACTAATAAGTACTACGTACAACAGTTCCATGATGGAAACTTACGAAAAAGCTTGTTTTTGTTTTTTATTATCTATGATTTGCATCTAGAATGATAGAATTATTATTCAACTCTTTATTTGCACCACACAATAAAATAAAAAAATAAAATAAGACATGAAATAAATTAAAGAAGAAGGATAGGTACAAAAGGCGGCCTTATCGCTAAACAGCGATTTCTTCCAGGCAACCTTAAGATTAGGAGTACGCTGGGAAACCAGAATGCGGGTGGCTCAAAATTTATGCTAAATTAAATAACACAATACACACATACATAATATAACATATAAATAGGTATATTATACTTAAACTAAAATATATACACCTAAATATATGCATAGAATACTAAATTATACATATTATATAATATAAATACCTAATATATACATACACATTACACATACATACACTTACATACCATAGGATAATATAGAATAAACTAAAGTCGTCTTCAATTTGAAAGGAAATATGTCTTTAGAGCGTTCTTAAATACGCCCAGTGATTTTGGCAGTGCATTCCACAGTTCAATTGCCTGTACAGTAAAAGAATTTTGATAAAATTTTGTTTTGTGTGCAGGCATTTTCAAGGTAAGTGTACGACAAGATCTTATGTCTGATTGCACCCCAAGAAATTGAAACTTCTCCTTAAGATAAGAAGGAGTTTTAATGTGAAATAAAACACAGTACAGAAGAGAAAGGACATGCATATCCCGGCGACGGCGAATAGGGAGCCACTTGAGCTTTTGACGAAATTCGGAAACGTGGTCATATTTGCGTAGGCCAAATATGAACCGAATAGCAATATTTTGAAGTCGCTCAAGCTTATTAAGTTGGTCCTGAGTCAAATTAAGAAAGCTTGCATCCGCATAATCGAGAATAGAGAGAAGGAGAGATTGTGCCAACATAATTTTGGTAGGAATTGGCAAAAGGTTACGCAATCGACGTAACGAGCTCATAACAGCAAACGTTTTCCTGCTCATTTCCTTTATCTGCACAGACCAGGACAGTTCCGAATCCAAATGAATACCAAGATCCTGAGTGAAGCGCGGGGTTCAGGGGCGCCCAAGAAGAAGACAGCATTAACCTTACCCCATTTTAATGTGCCATTACCCCTGTGTTGAATACTCTACGTTTCACACCTCGTGAGACAATAAAATTAAAAGGCTAAATAAAACTTATTCAATATATCATAAAAGTATAATTTGCAATAATTAAAAATGCCAATGAATGAATAAATTAATTAATGATAGTTCTTGAAAGTAAATTAGCGATACGGCCTTTGAAATCAGGCCATTGGCACCTTTTATAGTTTTCCATTTGCAGGAATCTTCGTATGCTTTTAAATATCTGTTTAAATTCAGAAGTTTCTGGGAGCAAATCGCTTATTATACTATGAGCATCTATTTTAATAGTTTCTGGAGTTAAATTACTGCAGTTATTTTCGTCACTCGACATTTGAATTTTAAATTAAATAATCCGGAATTTAAAAAGTTTTGGAATGTAAAAAAAAGTGTTACAGTACACTAAAAATCTGTGAGTACAGTAGGGAATTTACAAGAATCTTTAATCTGTGGTTCGTGCTTCGCAGGCATTGACGAGTGAAAGGAACGCCATCACTCATCGAAGCGAGATAGCAAAATTCTAAACACGCGGGGAGGTACGCCGTCATACGTCGACTTGAACTTTGGAAAAATTGGAATGAACAGAATTTTCTTTGGATGCGGGATCTTTCTAAATATAAATCACATTAGGTACACCTCATGGGGGTAATGGATTTCAGTACAACATTACAACCCCGCTAAACCATATGAATGTAATGACCTACTTTACCTTTAGATATCAGGTCTTGTAATAAGGCATTGTCGAGCGAGTGTTGTGAAAACATATTTTATTTAAACTTTTAATAAACGTAAAATCCTAAGAACCTAGAAATGGATACTTGGCGTTTATTGACATAAAACGGCCAAGCGCGTGTCAGACTCCAACCGGAGGTTCCGCAGCTTGGAAAGAAGCATCTTATATTTCATCGTAACTACCAATGTTATATTATAAACGTGAAAATGTGTTAAATACAGTCTTTAACTGTGTTTTTGTTGTTAGGTTGGTTTTTTAAATAACCTAAATTCACACGGACGAAGTCATGGGCATCAGCTAGTATAAAATACGTACGTTCTTTAATGTGCGCTCAGATTTATGAAAATTAGGAAATAAATAATAATTGATCAGACAAAAGTGCTTATTAACTACTATAATGGCTGATCAATTCGTTGAAGTTAGAAATGATTCTGTGAATTAATCCAGTGTCTTTAATCCATCCATCCCTGGCCCAAATCCAATATCCGTATAATATAGTAAATTTGGATAAATCAGGTAAGTAGATAAATACTTATGTAGATCAGAAAATAGCTTTTGCTCTCGCCTTTACCCTTTATCCGTTTTGTTCGTTGAAATCTGTACTTTCAGATGGTGTAAAAAAAATACATTTTTGGTAAATTTTCTCAGAAAATGCAATTAGTTTTCTTGCATTTCCTGAGAAAATTTACCATAGTAATGTATATTTTTTAACACCATCAGAAAGAAGAGATTTCAACGAACGTAAAGCTCACCGACTTTTTAAAAAAAGCAGATATTTTGACTCGAGAATTTTCGATTGAAAATAAGGTTAAAATAATAAATATTTTAAATCAAAATAATTACAGTGGACATAAAAAGAAGTTTTCACCAAATTTCGTGAAAATTGTTTTGTAAAATTTAAAAACTTATTAACCACCCCCTTCCACTTCCCGACCTCAGATTGTCCATAAATTATTTTTCCTTACATTTTTGTTAGATTCTCTTCTTTTTCCAATGGGATTCATCTTACTATGATTTTTTTTGGTTATTAAATATCGACTCTAGTTTACTTCTGTACCTTCGACAATTGATTTAATTCTCTGAAAGAAAGTTCCTGCCAAATGCCAATGCCCAATCCTTCTGATGTTCTCCTTCAACAGAGTTAGTTTCCTTTCCCGATTTTGGATGGAATTTTGCAGTTTTTCGATTCGGCGTGTACTAGTATTAGGTAGTGGGTACGCCGTCCTTCAAGGAAATAATTCCACGGCGAAAGAATCAGAAGAATTTGAAATGAAATGATATTTAAACTAAATAAATGAAAGCATCTTTCAGAAATATTTATTTATTTATTTATACATTCTGTACCAGTAACTTAAAAATAAAACATAAACATTGAAAGGACATGCACAAGGACAACTTATCTCTTGAAGAGATTTCTTCCAGATGCCCCAGAATGTGAGAATAGTGAAATATTATATAAGTTAAAATACTAATATTTATTTTCTCAATATAATTAAATTTAATTATTACTTAGTAGTTTATATTTGAAATGATTGACGATGTGACGGACAGACGGATTGAACGAAACAAAAATGTTTCTTTGTCCTACGGAATCCTAACATGATGCAAAAAAGATGATTCCCGCGACCTGTCCGCTGGATTAAAGTGGTTTTTGATTTCTGGGGGAACTATGTCCTTCCCCGGAACACAACTTATCTCTGTACCAAATTTTATCAAAATCGGAGATGGTCCGCGAAAGCGTAGCAGACAGACAGACTGACACACTTTGGCATGTATAATATTAAGGATGGATAAAGAAAGATCGTCGCATTATTATTCAATTAACATGATACCTACCGGTTTAGTAGGTATATAAATAAGTTGTTCATATTCCTTTTATTTTTTTTGTCACAAACCTTTGCACTTCAGTTTCTGCTCATCTTTTAGAGCGTTCACCTGTCGTATCTATATATATTACATTAAATAAAAGGACACTATTTACGTATAGCGTTTGTGTGTGTATTCGCTTATAACTTCTAAACTTAAGTACCTAGTGCATATCAATGCGCTTCTAGGATCGTCATTTAGAGGATTTTACTAGAAAGGTTTATTATTATGTGAAAATTGTTTTTATTTAGTAATGTACTTGAGTACCTAAGTCCATCCTTACGACGCATGCGAATAATTGTAATGTATTCCAAGGTAAGAATCTAGAATATTTTAGAAAGAAATAAATTTATTTGTATGAATACGTGAGGTTTATTGACGAATTAGAAAGAACTATTACTGCCTATCCAGCCTACTAGGCACTATTCATGGCTTCATCGATAGGTTCCACAATTTTTTTAAAAGCTTACCGTAGCCGAGAACTGAACTAGGTAACTAAAAATGCAAAAAATAATCAAGTCACTATTTTATTGAACCAATCGGTCAATGATAAGGATAAAAATTCTCAAACAAACAATTAAAAATTATTATGGAAGACCAGGAATGCAGGAATTCTTATTTTTGAAAATAAAGGAATATTTCCTGAGTGAAATGTAATATCCTCTATATATAAAGCACTTTTCCTCCATGGCCCGTTTATTTTTTCCACTCTGTGTACTGGTGTACATAATAATAAAATATATATTTAAATAAAACAGTAATGACACCATCACCCAACCGAGCAATTTCATAACTTACTTAAATGACTTTTGCAGAAGTATTATCAAGTATAGATCGCTTAGGAGAAAAGTCTTGCGTGCTGTGATAATTAAAAAATCATTAATTAAATAAATCTGTTTGATAATTTATAAAATTATTTAAATTAAAATGATTGAACATCTAGATTCATTTTTTCAATAAATGAAATGATTACCTACCGTAAATCATAAAATCAATTGTAAATGATTTTGAATTTTAAATGAGTAGGTACGCACCTTCCGCCATGTCTTATATTTTTAATTAACTTAAATAAATCTTTTAAGCGCAACTTAATTGATTAAAAAAAAATTAAAAACGTGAACATAGACATAATACTCCAGCTGTAGGTAATATTCATAAAACAATGAACAAAATGAAATCTAAAACAAATGTTTTTTCAAAGTTGAAACAAACTCAAATACTTACCTACTAACATAATAATAACATTATGCAAATAAAGAATATTCTATTCTATTCTATTCTATAAATCAGAATTTTCTATTAAGTAATCCTATATCCTATGATATATACCGAAGGGGTATGGGTTTAATATAACTGCCATGCCCCTAACAGGTTAGCCCGCTACCATCTTAGACTGCATCATAATATACCATCAGATGAGATCGCAGTAAAGGGCTGGCTTGTAGTGAATAAAAAAAAAACAAATTGTCCTATTCCAGAATACCTAATTGGAAAAATTTAGTTTCGGCTTTGAATTTGAAATTTAGGAACTTCTAGGTTCTACATACACACAATGATATAAATGTCACCGTAAAATTGTACAAACCGTTAGATTGTAATCTAACGCTTTTGTCTCTGTGATTGTAAACTGTCGAAAGATTGTGAACCGTTTTATGAGTGTCAATTTTTGAAATATGCATTGTATTTACGTTTTTTTGTCTCTTTTTTTGTAGGTTAGGTAATAGGTTAGGGTTCGACATAAATATTCAAGTAATGCCCTTAGGGCACTTAGGTTCTATTGGGGTAATATACCTAACAGATTACAATCTACCGAAAAATTATGCGTTAAATTGTTTACAATCTCGCTAGTTAGATTATAATCTAACGGTTTTTACAATTTTACGGTGACATAAACATTAACAAACTCGCGTTATGCACAGAATACCTAAAGTTACCTAATAATAGTAGAAGGAAGGAATAATAAATTGGCGTGCTGCTGAACCCTAAAGGTTCAGCAACACGCTTACTCTGAGTTTTTAATATTGCAAATACGATTGATCGACGTGAGAGCTCACCACGCCAAGTGTAAGCGAACGTCAAACTAAAATGGACACAAAAGCTCTTGATTAAAAGTCGCAAATTCAGCGTTTGGAGCTCTGGCTATGAATAAATACACGAAATGATGAAATGAGCTCTAAACAAATGCTTTTAAGGTTTATTTTACTTTAACGTTCGCTTACACTTGGCGTGGTGAGGTCTCACGTCGATCAATCGTATTTGCAATGTTAAACTCAGAGTAAGCGTACAGAGGTTAGACTGAGTAGTATGATTCTAATATTATAAACTAGCTGAATCCCACAACTTCGTTCGCGTGGAATAAGTTTTTTCAATACATTGTTTTGTTTGGTGGTATGTCCTTCAATCACGCCGCAGCAGAGCAACTGATTGACGTGATTTTTAACCGACTTCAAAATAAGGACGAGGTTCTCAATTCGACTGTATGTTTTTCCTATGCCAATTCCGTCAATTATGAATCAATTTTGATGATTCTATTTTTTGTTTGGTAGATCATACTTCAGAGGTGGACGGTCCCATATAAATTTATCTATCGAACCTACCTAAGCGCTTTTTGAGAGAAACTCAGATAGTAATGTTTTTTACTATTTAGTTTAAGTTGGTACATAAAAGGTATAGTTTAGAAGTCGGTTTTTGTTTTAGATGAAAGCGAATATAATTATAAGTATATCAAATCAAATCAAATGTTTTTTATTCAAATAAACTATTACAAGTAGGTACTTTTGAATCGTCAAGTGAATCTACCACTGGTTCGGATTGCCATTCCTACCGAGAAGAACCAGCAAGAAACTGGCTGGTTGCTCTTTTTAAATAATTCATTTACAATTATTATATCAATGTGTACATAAGTAACCGCTGTCCCCAGCATTGCTGGAGCGATCAAATCCATGCTCCTCTATCATTTACATAATCTTCAACAGTATAATAAGCTTTTTTCAGGAGCATACTTTTAATGGATTTCTTAAATTTGTTTATAGGCAAGTCCAAAATAGGTTGTGGAACTTTGTTATAGAAAAGAATGCCCATTCCCACGAATGACCTTCTGACTTTTTTGAGGCGGAGCGATGGAGTCACGAGCCTATTACGGCCTCTAGTTGGCCTATCGTGCAGATCGCATTTTTTTTTATAATTATGGATGTGCTGTTTAGTTGCATTGCATGGGTATAGTTGAGGATCTGGAGAGGAGCATAGGCTACTTTTTATACCGTAAAATATCCCGGAGAGTTCCCGTGGGAATAAAAAACTGTTTCCACTTTCCACGCGGACGAAGTCGCGGGCATCAGCTAGTACATAATAATAATACCTGGTGTAGTGATACCTATTTTAGTGATGTTTTTGCAGGCACTTGTGATCGCCACGTTGAATTGGACAGCTTTATCATGGGGATTCCTGCACGGGCAAATGACCGGCATGGTTGGATCCTTGCAGAAGAACGAAGAAGGGATAAACCTCAGTGAGGGGGAGATATATTTGTTAGGTAAGTTTTGTTAATACACATTTTTTTTAATTAGCTGATGTCCGCGTGGTTTAAGTTTTTTTATTCCCGCGGGAACTCATTAAAATTTCGGAATAAAAAGTAGCTTACGAGTTACGACAGTCTCCGTCCTCAATTATACCCATGCCAAATATCACATCGATCCGTTGCTTCGTTGCGGCGTGATTGAAGCTCAAAGGAACAAACAAACACACTTTCGCATTTATAATATTATTATGATTTACCACTCCATTTTTTCTGAATTTTAGTGGTGGATTTATTAAATTCTCTACCCCGGGAATACGGAGGATTGTCGCTTAAGTCAGAGACACACAAGAACCTTCTGACGTTCCAGTCACCTTTACAAAGTATAAGACGTGATGGTGTTAAATAACCATGGTATCTTAAAACTAAAACTACGAGGTTCCAAACGCGCCCCTGATCTGAGAAAAACTCTCTCTTACTTCCTACTCAGACTTGTCGAGTTCACTATTATTTTCATCGGTGATCTTGTGCCTATCTTTATAACTATTCAACTAAAAATATATTAACTATAATTATTGTTATTTGTTATGATTATCTTATTTTATGGATAATAAATGGTTTCTTTGCAGGGGCTTTCGTGAACCTCTTCACTATATTTGGATATATTTATCTTGCTGTAATCAATGAAAAGTTTGGAAGAAGATGGTGCCTCATAATAGCTTCTCTATCACTCGTTTTAAACTGGATAATATTATACTTTGCCAAAACGTACGCAGCCCTCCTGTTATCAAGATTCCTTGCTGGTTTATCTTCTGGCCCGATATGGGTAATGAGTGCCATTGCATCGGCAGAATATATATCATATAAGTCAAGAGCATTATGTCTCAACATGGTTCTAATGGTAGTCCCATCATTTGGTACAGGATTAGGACATGTACTTGGTTTAATTTTTCACTGGAGAACTACAGCATTAATAGGAATAGTCTTATCGGCGATCCACGTTTTTTTGCCATACTTTTGGGTGGAAAGCCCGCATTGGTTGGCTTCGAAAGGCAGGTTCAAGGAGTGCGAGCATGTTTTCAGAAAACTTCACGGAAATAAAAGTAGTTCTGAACATGAGCTGCTTTTATTAATAAAACTAGAAACCAAAAAGCTGAAAGCGGCCGAGGAAACGAATACAATAAAAACTTTTCGAAAACTGTTACAGGCGTTAAAGAAAAAATATTTTTGGAATTTGTTTGTTATGTGTGGGGTGATCTACGCATATTATGCTGCTGCAGGGAAAGTGGTTCTCACCAATTTGGCAACTGTATTTTTGGAAGGGATGACAGGCACGTCTGATGTTCTACTGTATACGTTGCTAGTTGACGGTTTTATCTTTGGAGGAACATGTATGGCATGCGTTTTAATTAAGAAGATGTCGATTCGCGCTTTGCTTTTTTCATCAGGGTTGGTGGCTAATGTTATATTGATAGGTTTGAGTGCGAGTCTTTATTTCAAGAATAGTGAAACTTATTTTCAATGGATAAATGTGACTCTGCTTGCTCTATATTGTATCGTCACAAACGCTGGTCCGTACCCAGTCATGGACGTTTTGTTAGGTGAAATGTTTCCGTTGGAATTGAAATTGTACTGTTTTATATTAACAGCGCCATTGGTACTCTGTACGATTTTTCTATGTGTACTATTATTACCTTACATAGTCAGCTTTGTGGGGTATCACGGATTGCTTTTATTGAATACAGGCATTATGTTCATCTGCCTCGCTTACCTGTACGTGCGACTTCCGGAAACAAAAGGGAAGACGCTACAGGAGATCGAAGTATATTTTAAGACAAATAGTTATGACATCGATCAAGTACTAAGTCCTAGTGAACAGACAAACACACTTATCTAGATTTTTTCTAAAAAGCACCTATAGGTACTTACAAAAGTAACTTGTGATGTGCTTTCGACTAAGACGGAGGAAAGGAGGTAATATAATGAGAGAGAATAGCGAGTAGGGTTACAGTGCTTGCTAACTTGTCAACGGAACCAAAAGATTTAAGAACCGAAAGGTTTTAATCAGGTCAATCACAAAATAGTACTAGTATTTAAGTCTTTAGATCTTAACATAGGTATAAAATTATGCATACAAAACAAAAGACAGAAAACAGTGGTAATGTGCAAAGGCAAAGATATAAAATATTGTATTGTTGTATTATAATAATATAATAGTTTTGCTCGATCTTATGTTCTTGCATTTTAAAGTTAAGTAGGTACTGTACGAATTTTACAATAGTAGTTTTTTGTTGTGTAGAACAATTTTGACTACCCCAAGGAATGCTTCTGGGGCCGCTTCGTTTTCAATTGGATGGATAAATAATAATATGTCACTGATATCTTAATTTATTTACCTGAATAAAAATTATATTTTATTGAGAATTTGATTTTTCTTACTTCAATCAATGAAAAATGAGTACTATATACATACTATGGATAATACATTGAATTCCATACCAGCAATTATCGGGTGGCTACATACAAAGACACATTGACTTATGCAAAGACAACATAATCAGCCATCCCCCCTTAACACTTAGTATTGATTATACAGGGTGGAAAAAAGGAACGGGACATGAGGTTTTTTTTAAAATCCACTACAAGTTAGCCCTTCACTGCGATTGCAGTGATGATCGCAGTGAAGGGCTAAGTTGTAGTGGATATTAACTAACCTGTAAGTGATGATGCAGTGTAAGATTTAGAATGCTTACCTGAGCCGGGAACGGGGAATCGAACCTACTAAGATACAAAAAAATAGACAGTCAGTATTTTAATGAACCACTCGATAAAGCTTGTACAATAAGGGTAGGTAGGTACCTCTCGAACAAACATTGTATCTCACATTTTAATAAGAATTGAAAGAAGATTTTTCCATCCTGTATTTCAAATTTTGTAATTTATCACATAGATAACGATATATATGTAGGTACCTGCTAAATGGGCCCTTTCATAGAAAAAAATTGGGCGTCCATCCTTTAGAGCTCGCTCCTAACCTGTATAGCCCTGTCCTTGTCCCCGCCATAGCGCTGTCCCGCTTTTCAGACTAGATGGCGTTAGTAAAATAGTTTCTAATTCTTTGTTTTGCCCGTCAATGTAAATTGAGGTTGTTGGTTCATCATCATATTAGTCAAACCACCAGTTCACGAACACTCGGAGTCTCCTCTCACCTCACAGGCCACAACACGCTGGCTAAGTGCGGATTGGAGAACATTACACACTATTGAGAAGTATGAAGATCAATTAAAAATACAAAACTTTTTTATTCAAGTAGACTTTGACAAGTGCCTTTGAATAGTCGAGTGAATCTACCACTGGTTCGGCGCAATGTCTGTGCTCCCAATGATCTCTCGGGCATGCAAGTTTCTCCACGAACGACTGATGTCTTCGTTGAAGCAAGTGATATTTAGATGCTTGAAAGTTGAATCGTACAAACTTCAGTCACAAAAGTTATAAATGCTTGCCCGAGAATCGAACCCAGTCCACCCAGTACCACCGAATAGCAGTCTAAACTACTAGACTATCAGTGCTTTCGCAAGTTTTCGTATTATAAAGTCAATATTTGAACCGAGATACCTACTACCTTTAAAATTTAAATTGAAAGGTCTAGGCCCGCCATAGTCAGACGAGGTAATGCGTTTTTATTTATACCGTATTGGCATGATAATATTGATAAGATAACTTATTAGCTGTGGCTTCAGTTGTCCATTGGTCCCGGTAATTGCATAGTGTACAATATGCTTCGCGTATAATACTGTAGTGTATAATAATGGTCAATTAAACTGTACAATGAGGGAATGCGGTGTATTGGTGTATAATTTCTTCGGTCGCTTAAGGGACTGTTTACGGTCGTGTTTTCTTCTGATATGTTGGTGGCAGGTATGTTTTGGCCCTTTGGGTTTCCGCGTAGGTATCTTTTAAAAATAGGTATAAAAAAATGAATTGCTTTTCGTTAGTTCCGCTAAAACTCAGAAACGGCTTGACCGATTTTGAAGGATTTGTTTGTGTGTGTTTGAGTGGGTTTGGACTTCCGACTACCGGGATGGTTTATATTAGGTTTGTAAGGGAACCTCACCTCCGCCTCCGTAAGTACGGAACGGAGTCTTTTTTTCTATAATTGAGTACCAGCGAGGTACTCATTTAACTACGATCTAGCCTAACTAATTGGCTAATGAGCAAAACTTATAATTTATCTTATGTAGGTACTAAGAAGTTGTCCATTGACGCATCTTATTTCTTGATAATCTTAGACACTTTGTTCATGTGTTCTTTTAGCACTACACGCACTATACTTTACACTGTCACTATACACTAACTCAAAAGGCTTTTCCTTTTTAGTCTTCTGACTAGTTTCGTTACGTCGCGCAGCTGGATTGCCTCAACGTAAACGTGGTGATGAAGCCGATGGTCGTGGGCTTTGGCAAATTTGGTTATAATTTGTTCGACGTACTTACTTATTCAATATTCAGGTCCCGATGAATATCGTCATTTCTGATGTCAGGGCGCATTTACTATACTCCTGAGTACTTTATTTTGGAACAAAGGAGTTGTAACGGAGGTTTATTTACGTTGATTTACAATTCGAGAGGTACAAATCGAAACAGGTGACGTCAGTTATACCATTACAATAAGCAAAAAGGCAACTGTCCTTAGAGGAATTCTCAAAAAAAAAAAACGAATGAGGGTTTCATCGCATCGGGTAGGCATTGCAGGTTACGTAGATAACCAGCTACTTTCAGGCAGGGAATTATGAAAATTATACATTGAGCTTTTTTAACTAGGGTAAACAGTACCTTTATGCCTCTATGTCTTGCCCGCCACTGTCTACCCATAATAACAATATACGATTTCATTTAAGTAGATAATTATGGAAATAATATGAGATTTATTATCTGTTTGTAGATTTATAATAGTATTGAATTACTCGGCTAACATTGGCAAGTTATTTCACAGTAGGTATAATATTTTACTTGGAAAACAAGTTATTTTGGATTTGTTATCCCAGGTATTACACGGAATTCTACCGAATCCAATTTGCATCCTATTAATATTTTTATTTCCGATAAGAGGCTTCGGACTTCGGTGATTACCTAAAGCCGGGCGTCGGACCCGTGCCCGATCTCCCGTCGTGTAGGATTTTCCATCATCGGGCTATGAAAGTAAGGGAATAGAGACTACACCTGTGCTTGCGCCCACACGTGTGCACTATATCTTATGTGCATTATATCTCCCGCGCAGATGGCCGCTCATTTACTGGAGATTGACTGCCTGAAAAAAGGAGTATAGTGTTTGACAGGGTTCGTGTATGTATGTATGTATGTGAGTTTGTATATTCCACCATAACTTCAATACGCCTGAATCGATTTTGATAAATGAGTTATTTTATATCGTTAGAATCCCTAGCTTATTCCGGGTGACATAGGCTAGTAAAATTTAAAAAAAAATTGATGGGGTGACCATGGTCCCGCATTAAAGACTAAAGTTGAAAAAAAAATTCGAAAATAAGATTAACTATATAATCATCATCTAGAAAATGATGAGTAGATTCCAAAAATATATAACACTATAGTTCAATATCCAGTGACTCACAAAAAAATATCATTTAATAAAAATGTGAATAAGATTCCAAAGGTAATTCAATAGAGTAGTCGTATTTTTTAATAATTTTAATTATATTCACTTGTTACGACTGTCGGAAGCTTAGGCAGTTGACAGTTGACACGCTGGCGCTTCCACTGTACTCGCTACTCGCTAGCATAGTTGTGACTTGTGTTGTTTACTTCAGCGCGCCCGCCGTGGCGAAAACTTGTTTGGGAGCACTCAAATTGATTACCTATCCTTGCATTAATCCTTAACTTTTCCATTATTCATTTATATAAATACATACAATATGAAGTATGGATAACGTAGGTACCTATGCTCAATTCGTTCTACACTAACGTCATACAACTTTACAAGTAATATCGATAATGTTTTATAATATTAGTCCATTTACCTATCTACGAGTGTAGGGAAACACTGATGTATGATAATCAAGATATACATATCTATATATTGTGAGATAGGACGGTTTCATGTTAATTTTAACAGCACTTCTAAACTGCAATACCTACAATTAAATATCTCAGAACTTTCGCCACTGTCAGATGTGCAAAATCTCATATTAATGGAAATGAAATAAAATGATTTATTTCGCGTAGGATACTGTGGTGGGTGCCACTTATGAAATGTTGTGACTCTACCGCCGCGCTGGTTCGGAATCTAGTGAGAAGAACCGGCAAGAGATACTCAGCAGTTGCTCTATTTAAAAAGAATGTCACAATACACGATAATACGTAATGTAACAAGTGTAGTAACGGAACGTTACCAATGTAAGTTGTCAAACGTCAGGCTCTGAGAGATGTCAGATTGACACGATCTCTCATTAACTTGTATCACTAGCAGACAGACGTGTTATTGTAATATTAAATATTAATTATTAACAAAGTGATAAAATAAAACAATACCGAAGACCATAATAATCTTTTAATTCACATTACTACAATAACTTAATAATTACAATGACTTGTGGGCTGCTGAATGCGAAGCCAATTTCTTCCATGCAACTTTGTCATTATGAAATTCAAAATTGCCAATTTTTTTACCTAACTGACCCGGTGTCAGCGTTGAAGTCGTAAACATTTGTTCAAATTTCGGCCACT
The DNA here is from genome assembly GCA_923060345.2 of Erebia aethiops. NCBI lineage: Eukaryota > Metazoa > Arthropoda > Insecta > Lepidoptera > Nymphalidae > Erebia > Erebia aethiops. The sequence goes on along the minus strand of OV281093.1, from coordinate 2,632,459 downwards.
GGGTCAGATAAGTTTGTTTAATACACTAATTATAGTTATTGGACCCGGTGACACCGTCGCTAGTATATCCATACTAATATTATAAATGCGAAAGTGTTTCTGTCTGTCTGTCTGTCTGCTACGCTTTCCCGGTCCATCTATTCAACCGATTTTGCTAAAATTTGGTACAGGCGTAGATGGTATTCCGGGGAAGGACATAGGCTACTTTTTATCCCGGAAAATTAAAAAGTTCCCGCGGGAATAAAAAAACTCTGTCTTTTTCCCCGATTTTAATGAATTTTGGTACAGGGGTAGATGGTATCCCGGGGAAGTACATAGGCTACTTTTTATCCCGGAAAATTAAAGAGTTCCCGTGGGAATCAAAAATCTTAATCCGCGCGGACGAAGTCGCGGGAATCATCTAGTATTGATAATAAAATAAAAACAAAAACTTAACATGTACCTATAAAAATTAGTTCCAAAATTAAGCCACCGGGCTAGATAAGTTTTACGAAAGATGTACGATGATGCAACACGAATGCAATGTTAAATAAAGGAACTCCGTATCTATTGTTCATTATATCGATGAGGGCAATCGACTCGCGAATGTCAGCATGTGCAGGATCTCACGCTAGGCTGGCGCTGTATCAGCTGCTGACATTGACCGCCGCTGAATACCGTGGGCTTACTACCATCAGCTGTATTATTTCAAAAATGTAGGCTGAGTAGGTACCGTGGGCTTACTACATTATTTCACAAAATGTAGTTTGATATGACGTACCTTGACATCCCTGAAATCATACTTAATATTACTAGTGGTTCGCCCCGAACTGAGACCTCGCGGCGCCATCTATTGACATAAATGTGAAGTTCTGTTAAAAATACTGAAGCTCATTAAAAATTTAATAATTCCGTTTCCTTACAATATTTATCTAATTTTAGTATTTGTTGTTCAAGTACAGGATATAATTCAAATAATTCATCAAGTTTCGGGCTCAGCCTATCAGAAAATTTAGAGTTCTGAGGTCAACTTTGGACGTTAGAAAATCTCCACTTTGAAAACCCCCCATGTCGTCAATTTTGGGGGAAAAATTAAAAAAAAATATATTTTTTGACTTTATTCCTAATTATCTTTAAAATGATATACCGCAACCCTATGTAACTTTATAAAAAGTATTTTACTTCGTATTCGCTTCTATGAGAGCCCCCCTGAAATAAAGATTTTTATAACTTTTTAAGCCATATTCGGCGGGAGGCCATTAGTTTACATATTATATTTAAAGCTGAAGTAATTACGTTCAGTAATTCAGTTATAATGCTCTGATAGACGGATGGACGGACGGAAGGACAAGTGCCAATTCACTCAAGTAGACTCAGAGACCTTCGCTTCGCTCGGTCAATAAATTGCGAAAGTCAGTGTTTGTTGGTTTGTGCTTCAATCACGCTGCAACGGAGCAACGGATCGACGTGAATTTTGGCATGGGTATAGTTGAGGACCTGGAGAGTGACATAGGCTACTTTTTATCCCGGAAAATTGAGGAGTTCCCGTGGGAATCCAAAAAAACTTATTCCACGCGGACGAAGTCGCGGGCATCAGCTAGTAAGGATCAAAATTGTGAAACAAGATCGTCAACAATATTAAAATAATACTGCTTCAAGCGATGGTAGTAAGAACCCTGAACTACTGAATAGCGACTGTAACGTGTCATTCAACAGTAGGTATCATGACGCGCCAAGAGCAAGAACTTTAGCTGGGAGCTTCACAGATGCGGGTGACT